>OY720208.1:17252852-19652852 GCA_963082605.1 Rhodophaea formosa | reverse complement strand
TCCACTGCAGGAGCACGACCCTCTCTGTACTACCAGAGCCTTATATTAGCCAGAGCAGTCAGAGGTCTGCTACACTTACTAAATACATAATAAATCTGACAAATCTAGTTGTTTTCTTTTACAGGACAGGTTTTTATATAAAAAAATATCAAACATTTAGGCATTGCCAAGCAGTGTCTACTATGTCCTCAAAGTTCTAACATAGTTCAGAAACTTGGCACGCTATTAAACACTGTGAACGGTCACTTTGACCGTAAAACGTGGAGATCTATCGAGATTGGAGCGAAAATTGTATCAGACTCTCAGAGCCAACTGAGCCATAGGTACTTAGATACTGTATGGAATATCAATTAATAGTCATTGATATGGACATGAAATTCATATAAAAATGGAAATTAATATAGCCGAAAGGTGATAGATATTGCCCCAAAGTAATAATTATACAAAGATTATGATTTTACAAAAAAAAAACGCACATTATTTGCAGCTTGAAAGCCAATGTAAAGAAAAAAGTAGAAAATAGTTTGCCCCTCTACCTTGTGACTTCTTTTAATTTCCTGAATGTTGTTGTCGGTTCACGTATGTAATGATGACGTCTGACCGATTTCGGTCATGGCAACCACTTCATGAATCTAGGGCTCTCTCGTGAGCTCTCACGTGGCTTCTGTAGCTTATCTTATTAGTGAACAATCTCGCACATGTAACGTATGTATTACATGCAACAATATTGTTCATTAAACGTAGCTCTGTTGTCTTTGATAAGCTGATGCAATTTTCGATGGATCTACACGAACGAGTATTACCATCAAAGTGAACGTTTACAGCATTTAATAGTGTGCCAAGTTTCTAAACTGTATTACAACTGAGAGTAGGCACTGCTTAGGATTACCTAAATGTGTCAAGGCTTAATGAAAATACCTTCTAAGTTTAGCTTGAGATTTGTAACATTTTAGAAGTTTATTTTATTTAATACTTGTGCTTGTTAATATTGTGCTATTATTTTATTAAAATAATGTGAGATATTAACATTAGTAATATATAGAATACGGGTCCCTCAAGTATGAAGTCAGCCACAAGCCGACATGTTTCAACCTCATCCGGAGGTCTTAATTTATGTGGAATAAGACATGGTAGACTTGCTAATATAGATATAGGAGCAAATAATATGAACTAATTATATCTGTGTTAAACGGGTTGCTGGTAACTGATTTGATAGTTATTTTTCCTTTTAGTTCCTTTCATTAATTGCTTGAACATGACATCGATACAGCGAGATTGTCCACCAAATTTACATTGTCTCTGATAGCCTGATGCAATTATTGCTCCATCCTTACTATATCTCCATGCATATTTAAGGTCAAAGCGACATAATATAGCGTTCAATAGCGTGCCAAGTTTTTAAACCTTATTAGAAAGGCATAGCATGCTTAAAATTATAGTATAGGGAAAACCATTTAAGCAATTATTCAGTTTTTTTCAGCTATTTAGGTCCCCCTGCTGGGCAAAAGTCTCCCCTTTTTGTTTCCACCTTTCTCTATCTCGTGCCATCTCTCTCCAACTTTTGCCGAAACGAGACAAGTCATCTGTCCATCCCTTTCTAGGTTTCCCCCTTGATGCCTTCCCGTCAGTAGGTATCCATGAGGTAGTTTTATAAGCCCATATATAGGTATATTAAGATTTAAGATATTCAGTTTCATACATATTTTAAATATCCCATTTATTCATTCATTTCAGTATAGATATCTATGTTTCTCTCGTGAAAGCAAAGCCTTTGACAGCAAGCCAAGTTCCGAACAGAACTACCTACTAGAGTATACACTGCTTTGCATTGCCTAAAGGTGTTGTATATATTCCCCACCACTCGAGATACAGGTTTGTTCCTAGTTCGGTGGTGGGTTGCTGAGCTAAAGGCCCAAACTGATAACATTGTAAATAGAAATCCTTCGTAGTGTTTCTCTTGTCTTAAATTAAGAAATAAAATATGGGACATAATTCGGGCAGGATTTGAACCAGCAGTCTTCTTTGTTGATGGTAGTCTTTAGACAGCTTGAAAAATCTGACACCAGTTTAGGCCACTTTATCATCATCATCATCAGGTCTTTGTTATGCTCCACTGCAGGAGCGCGACCCTCTCTGTACTACCAGTCATATATATACCAGAGCAGTCAGAGGTTTGGCCTACACTCTCCACGCTGGCCAGACGGGTTGGAGAGGTCTCTTTGATGTTTATAAGCTTTGTTTAACTTGTGTTCCCTAAGTCGCCTTAAACGACATCCACGGGAAGACTTGGAGTGGTCCTATTCTGCTCTGCCGGGAACCACACGGCACTTACACACTTACACACACGAAAATAAAAAAAAGAGCTTATGATTTTTCCAAGACATACATGTACTTCAGACCTGAAATTTAACAGTCCGTACGGATTTGAAACTTCAATAGCACCTCGCCAAAGTTCCAAGTTAGTAGAGCGTTGCGTTCGCTATCTAGAGTTTACTTAAGATTTGAATGGGGGTCTAGATAGTGTCTCAAACTTAGAACGAACTATTACAGATATTGTTTGAAATTGCTCACGCATATCTAGTTTACTAGTTACTACACTACTAGTTGGTACTTGTTAGTTACAAAAAAAATCAAGCGTGTGTGTTTCAATAAAGTCACAACACATTTTAAAGCTGTAAAGAACCGCAGCAACATATTTTTAAAATTTTGGATTTTTTTTAACGAAAATATAAACTCGAACGCTTTGCCAGCGTGGTTTTATGTAATTAAATTTATTTGAGAAATGACGAAATACTCTACCTTCTAAATGAACTTCTAAAAAACAATAACTAAGTACAATCGTTTTGGGGAGTCGTGTAAAAAATCCTGTAAATTCTCCATTGACGAAAAAAACTGTTGTAAAATGGAATATCACATTTAATTATTGGTCTCAGAATAAGTCATTTTATGTCTATGACACTCGGGTAAAGGGGAAACGATATAACGTAACCCCAAACGTCTGAACCCATACATTTTTTTGATTTGTGTATGTTTAAATACATACGTATTAGAAGGTTTCTACGTATAACTAACAATATTTATTAACTATTACAAACTAATCTATTTTTTTTATCCACAGCTTTGTTTTAATAAAACTAGGTAATTTTAATTCGGTTTTATCACGTTCATTGCATTATATTTTATACAACTAACGGTTAAAACACTTTACCCACAGTGTTTATTTTCGCAGGGAGATTAGGTAGAATTTTGTCTATAATATTCTAATTGAAGAACTATGCCTAACTTTGTTCCAAAGTGTTGACAGCAATTTGACGGCAGGGTAACTGTGCCAGTTTCTAACTGTTATCTAGGACAACTAACGTCCACAGCCTAATTTACTACTCCAGACTTGTTGCAGTAACTGTCCGTTGGTTGGAATATCTTTTTAAACTTAGTTTAGGGTTGACGAGGAACACTATTTAGTGCTAAAGTGTATAGTCAAATCTATTTCTTTGTTGTTTGTTTTATATTCGGATATATATTCTAGCCCTCATCAGATAATCTGTTGCTTGTTTTTTTGTATCCGGTATCAGATAATTGTTGGGTCTACCTAGAAGCTATGATTTATTAGGTTTTAAGTGTCAGTTTATCTGGCGCATCTTGTAATTTGCTAACCAGAGGTACATTACTAAGGTGAATAATTATGAAAATTTTCCCATATTATTTGAATGTGTTTCTATTCTCTAACTTCAAAACACTTTATCACGTTATGTATGACATTGGTACAACGTGTAGAGTGTACACAGCAATTTAAAGGTTGTATAATACTTCGAGTTTCTAACCGCTATCTGGGTCATCTAACTTCTACCGCCTAATTTACTGCTCCAAACTTGTTGCAGTAACTGTTCGTCGGTGGAACGATCTTTTTAAACTTAGCTAAGCGTTTATTAGGTACGCAGCATAGTGTTTAAAGTTAAGAGGAACTTTACATTGTTGTTGGCTGTTGAAATGTTTATATTATCTCCCGCCTATTCCTAGTTATCCCAGCAGGTACTAAGAGAAGAAGAAATAAAAGGAGCTGACTGTATATATCATCATTTACGATAGTGTTATAACATGTAGACTATAACTAACCGTTATGTAGGACGACTACCTTCTACCGCCTAATTTACTGCTCCAAACTTGTTGCAGTAACTGTTCGTCAGTAGAAAGATCTCTTTAAACTTTGTTTAGCGTTTATGACCAACACTGCTAAGTTTTTAATTTAAAGTGTATAGTGTGTACAGTCATAGTTTTGTTGCGTGCTATAATATTTTTTTTGTTTGCTGGTTACAGGATTATTTATTGGGCTTACTTAAGAGCTACGGTCTATTACGCTTCTGAGTATCCAATGTCTCTTTGTAATTTGATTACTAGAGGTACATTGCTAAGGTGAATAATGACCATCAATGTCAATTTATCCCACACTAGTCTAATTAGTTCATCTCTCGGACTTTAAGATACTTTATCTCGTCACGTATGTATAAGTAATATACCGTGTAGACAGCAATTTAATGTTTATGTAATACTTCTAGTTTCTAACCGCTATCTAGGACAACTAAAATCTACCGCCTTATTTACTGCTCCAAACTTGTTGCAGTAAGTGTCTGTCGGCGTAACGATCTTTTTAAACTTAGTTTACGTTTATGACGAACACTGCTTAGTTTTAAGTCTTTAGTTTAAAGTGTATAGTTATAGTTCTGTTACTTGCTTTATATTCTGAGTAATTTTCTAGGTTTACTTATAAGCAATGATCTATTAGGCTTTAGAGTGTTCAATGTACATTATGTAATTTGATTACCTGAGTTACTAAGGTGAATAATAACCACCAATGTTAATTTATCCCACACTTTTTGAATTAGGTCATCTCTCTAACTTTAAACAACTTTATATTGTCACCTACGAGACTGTTACAACATGTAGTGTGAAGGCAGGAATTTAAAAGCTGTCTAATACTCCCAGTTTCTAGTCGCTATCTAGGACTACTAACTTCTACTGCCTAATTTGCTGCTGCAAACTGGTTGCAGTAACTGTCTGTTGGTGGAACGATATTTTTAAACTTAGCTAAGCGCTTTTTTATAAGACAAGGGTTTGCTCTTGACCATCATCTCGCCCAGAGGCAAAGATATGGCCTAAGATGAAGCGAGCTTACCCAGATGAGCGCTTATGAGGTTCTTATAGTGTTCAAAGTTAAGAGGAACTTTGTCTTAGTTGTTGGCTGCTGATATGTTTGTATTATCTCACGCCTATTCCTAGTAGGTATCCTAGCAGGTTCTAGGAGTAGTAGAAATAAAAGGAGCGGACTGAATATAAAAGTTGTTCTGATGATAAATTAAAAAGCGATAAACTATAGTAATTTTTATTCAGGAACATCCACAATTTTTGTGTGTGATAAAACCATTGTATTGCAATCATCTTGCATTTTTTTGTTAATCTCTCTCTACCAACTACTTGAAGTACATCAATTAGTTGGAAGTTTGATTAAGATTCAAGTTTTAAAAAATGCCTTTATCTTCTAGATGTCAAATGACCATATCCAGTCGTTTAGCATTCTAATCAAACTTTATGAAGATGTAAACATTAATCCTATGTTCCTAAACGTTATTTGGAACGCAACTAACTTTATCCATATAAATTACTACTTTAAACTTGTTGTAGTAACTATCCGTCGGCGGAACGATCTTTATAAACTTTGTTTAGCGTTTATGACTCACAGCTTAGTGCTGAGCTTGGAGTTGTGAGCTATTGTTATCTGCCTCGTTTGGCTCAGTTCCATGAAGAGGAAGGTATTTGATAACATGTATCCTACAATGACATATACATGTACTACATGAAATATATTTTTTTAAAGGGAATAAATCTAAATATTCTATGAATATTTTAGTTCCGGCTGCAAAAAAGAAAAAATACAAATTAAATATTTATTTTATTCTGTTTTTAGTATCTTTCTAAAATAATAATTGTAGGCAGTTTCACTCTGAAGGCTTCATACATTTATTACGTGAGTGACGTGAGCGTAGGCTATGAATTGTTTAGTGAAAATGTTTTACTCTGGTTTAGATTGTGGAAGGCAAAAAAAAATAGAAAACTGGATACATATTTCTTTAAGCTAAATAAGATTTGCATAAATATGTATGATTGGCTAAATTTATTTCTTAAAAAGATGTATTTATTTTAGACAAAGAATACAATGTTAAAGAACAATACCAACAAATTTGTTAAACTCATCGTCGTGAGTAATTTTTATTTTTCTCTACTAACCTATCGTGTGAGGTATTGTTGTATAGGTCTTAAAAAAATATTGTGAGGTTGATAACACCTTTTTTAGATTTAGGATTCCGTTTCTGAAATAATTTTATTGTTAGAGATGAGTGTCCCCCCCCCCCCCCCTCTATATGCTAAACGATAATATACGAAAAAAATTGCAGCAGTAGTATATATAACGAAGTTGAAAGAAAAGCTATCAGAGCTGAGTACTAAGTACAAACTAAAAAGTTATAGTACTTTTTCATAAACCGCAAAAATAACTTTGTCGTTCATACAACATAAACAAAGTAATCTTTGCTGGCGACAAGTTATACAGATTTTTGGTAAATCTAAGCTGGCTTCTACGAAACGCTTCATGGGCGAGCTCGACTCGTATGTGGCGAATTTTTTTTTGTTAAAATCTCGTAATGAAATATCGAGAATAGTCCGAAAGTATAGAATAGCTTTGAACCACATTGACCTTAGTTGAAATAAATAAATTAAATATCACAAAAGAAACGTAAAAAGAAAGAATATGTACATATTTAAGCGATAAGGCTTATAAAGAATTTATTATTAAAACAAAAATCTTAATTCTTGTTGAACATTTTATTTCAGGGTGTACAACTCAGGTGGCTAGTTTTGATTAGGCTTAGGTTTTTTTAATTTTAAATTAATACAAAAACAATAAGAAATCTGGATACATAACTAGCTGTGATATTTAAGTAACATTCAAATTGCCTTATCCGATTATGAATAAGTTGTGAACTTTTTTAATCAAAGACGTGGTAGCAGCGACAGCTGTTAGGTACAAGTTGACTTCATTTGTAGTTCCTTGGCTTTACTTATTTATATCAACAAAAGTTGTAAGACACAAACTGTGTCTAACACACAAATATTTAAAAAAGTAGTATATTACATTTCTAAATTCGCCGTGTGGTTTCCGGCAGAGTAGAATAGGACCACTCCAAGTCATCCCGTGGATGTCGTAAAAGGCGACTAAGGAAACACAAGCTAAACAAAGCTTATTAACATCAAAGAGACCTCTCCAACCCGTCTGGCCAGCGTGGAGAGTGTAGGCCAAATCCTCTGACTACTCAGGCTAGTATATGGCTCTGGTAGTACAGAGAGGGTCGTGCTCCTGCAGTGGAGACTAGAAAGACTTGATGATGATCACATTTCTAAATTATAGTGGTCTTTATTTTGTTATTTTGCAAGATTATGGACTTAAAATAGATTTAGTTAATTGAAAATATTTTTTTTGTGACCAATTTAATTATGAGCGATTGATACTTTAAACTTTGACTTTAAAGTGAATTTTAAGACAAACCCCTAAGCCTGAACACGATAGGCTTATCTTCTTTAGTATAAAAGTGCCTATGGCTAGCTCCCTAGTCCATCATTAGGGTCTATAAAATCAGAATATTCATCCAATTTACACATGTACACAAAATTTCAGTTTTATTCGTTAACTTCAAATTCAAGTTGCAAAATTTGGCCGTCACAGAAAGATTAACAAGTTACAAAAATTGTTAAAAGTGACAAAATATTAAGGACACGAGAGAAAATTTGATGTGTAACATAAAAGTTTAAAAGGAAAATTAACATTCGCCTTGTCTGATTGTGAATGAATAGGTATATGCTGAGAACTTTTTTAATCAAAGACGCTTTGGTTGCGACAGCCGCATATTACAAGTCTACATGATTTTACTTGTAATTTGTTGCTTTAATTTCAATAAAAGTTGCACGACAAGACCTTAAATATACATTTATTTTTAGAAAGTTGGATATCATTTTTAACATTCGTGATCTCAGTAATATATCTACAGATATGCCAACTGAGATCACGAATAAGGTCAGGAATTTTTTTTGGTAATTTGTACGTCATAATAATTATAGATGCCAGGAGTCCTCTCCTGGACATAGGTTTGAAAAGCTGTCTGCATCTAGCTACTTCCTTAGACCTTGTCCACGTCATCCGTCCACCTGGTCGGTGGGAGTCCAACATTAGTTATTCTAGTCTTTATTCTAGAAACTTTCTGCACCATCATCCATCGGTTATACGCCCGGTGTCTCACTCACTGCCACCTCAAAGTTATCTGTTCAGCTATGTCAGTGACCTTTGTTCTTCTACGGATCTCCTCATTTCTGAAGGCCTCGATGTGTTGGGATAGGTTTATATGCCTCCACCACAATTTGAATTTTTCTACTTAATAGAGTAAAATGCCGCAAATATATTAGCATTTAAACTTTGTATACAGCCCCAGAGGGGAAACGGATGCACGATCTAGACAAGGTGACGCTCCTGCTACGCCCAGGGCATGGCATGGATGTGTGAGGATTAGTATATATTAAGCGTTTTCTGTATGACAAGTTGAATCCCAAAGAGAAAGCCTATTTGTATGCATGCCGTGTGTTTCCCGACAGAGTAGAATAGGCTTTTAAACATCAAAGAGACTTTTGCAACTCGTCTGGCCATCGTAGTGTAGGTCACTTCCTCTGACTGCTCAAGCTAATATATAACTCTTTTCTTTTTTTTTTAATTTTTTTCACAATGTTGTTACACCATAGATTATATACTAGTCAGAGTAGGATTTGAGCTGTTGCGTATAACTAGAAAGACTTGTGAAGAGACTAGTCCCTGAATAGGTTCCCTGAGGAACCTGTACTACAGGTAACTAGGCCTGTTTATGATAGTATAGAGAAGGTCATGCTCCTGCAGTGGAGACTTTGATTTGTATGAACACATACAATCTCCATACTAAACAAGTAAGCACGAACTTGTTAACGGATATAAATTAAAAAAAAAATGAAATCAATATTATTTTTAGTTTAAATATTATAGATTTTTAGTTATCTAAGAATCTATAATATTTTTTTTCCAACATCAACATTTTCATATCCGATTATGAATGTATAAGCTGTGAACTTTTTTAATCAAAGACCCGGTGGTCGCAACAGCTGCAGAGCACACGTAGACATGTCTTAACTTTCATATAGTTCGCTGGCTTTATTGTAACAAGACATATAAGATAAAACATTTGATACCTATTTTATAGATAGAATTTGACTTCGGAAAAATTTGAAGGGTGCGTTTTTGATGAAAGAATATTGAAAAGCCCGCTGATTCAAAAAACTAACGCATTATTTATTTTATACATGGCGAATACCCTGATACGTAAAATAGAATATTTTGTACACAAATTAATAGTTGTTGCTGTAGATGTGTCAGCTGAATATATTAAAGCAACAGTATTGTGAACGAAGACAACTATATGTGGACACTAATACCAAGCACAGTTTATAATGAAAACTTAGAACAATTGTTCCAAGTTTGTGCCACTATCTCGAATTCTCGACCCTCATTCGAAATTACACTTAAGATAGCAAACGCAATTGGTATGTTGACTAAAATTTTTTTCGTGTTGCTATGTAAAGACCTGCCAAAAATAAACACAATAGTGACAGTAATACATTTCTAAGCAAAAAAACTCTTTCAGATATAAAAGTTTTAAAGACACTGTTTTTAAACGTTAATTTTTAGACGTGAAAACGCACTGCAGATTTGCCTACATATTTGTGACGTCACAACTTTGTATTTTGTATGGGTGGCGTAAGAACTTTGTTTGGTAGCTATACGAAATTATTTCGTTTGTGGTAATGGTTTCATAATAAAAGTTGCTATAAATTTAGCGGACTACAATATGGACAAATCACACAAATTTTGTTAGCCCCAAAGTAAGTTCGAGACTTTTGTTATGGGATACTTACTCAACGATCCTATATTTTATAATAAATACTTATATAGATAAACATCCAAAACCCAGATCAATCAGAAAAATCAGAAAAATCATCTTTTTCTATCATAACCTGACCGGGATCGAACCCGGGACCTTCTGTGTCGCAGGCAGCCGTGTTGACCGCTGCGCCCCGAAGCTCGTCATGAACTATAATAAAGAGTATAAAGCTATGAAGTGATAGTTTAAATTCACGTTCTCAACATGAAAATAAAAAACTTTTGTTCTGTGAACCAGCCTGGAATCGAGTAAAAATATCGGCTGCTCTATACATTTTGGATCAGAATTATTCAATGTACTATGGAAAAAGTCATTAATTTTTCTCGATTTCAGACTTGGTCATAGAACAAAGAAGTTCGCTTTCATGTTGAGAACGTCAGTTTAAATTATCTCTAGTTCAATTCAAAACACATTGTATAAAACTGAACTGAAACTTACAAGGACTTGAAGGCCGAGGACAAAAATAAAATAAAAAAAATTAAAAGTACATCACAATTGCGAAGCCTTCATTCAAACAGAAAACTAAACAGATACAGCCATCTAGAACAACGTTTTAATGAGTTAGTTCTAAGTTTGGTGCCCACTATCTCAGATTCTCAACCCCTATTTACATCAGTAAACTCTAGATAGCAAAAGCAACTCTTGCTGGAACTAAGGTTGAAGTTTCTAGTAGGTATGATCTAACTGTATAGTGTTATTTACATTGTATATCGTAGAAATATTATATAACATATCTCTCAGAAAATTGATGTTTGCGTAGTAGTTTTATCGCTTCTTTCGATGAGTGAGAGAGTCGGAGGCCCGTATTCCTGTCTCCTCTGGGGAGGGAAAATAAAAGGTTGGTAACGCTCTTGTCACATTCCCCCATACGGCAAAACATGAGTGTTGCTGCTCTCTAAAGGCTTTGCCATTGTTTCTCAGTTCGGCCTTTCAGGTCATGCATGCAAATCGCGGCCCATCAGGCATATGAGAGTTTGCTGTCTCTTCAAGCCTTGCGCACCCAGGCAACGCCCAAAGCCGAGGTTCGTCCCTCCTGGGAACCCTTTGCTGAAGATTGCCTTACAGGTTGAGGGCGCTCTGCCCTCACCTCAAAAAGTCCGGTGAAGTAGCGAAAGCTCACTTGGAGCTAGCTACGTAGTCCATTAAAAAAAAATTGTCACATTCCTGCCGTTGCAGTCGTCCATGGCAGCGGTGATCGCTTACTATCAGCCGACCCGCTTGCTCGTTTGCCGTCCTATGTTATAAAAGAAAAAAAGTAGAACTTTGGTATAACTACATTACTAGAAAATAATCTGCATGGGCAGGATTTGAACCTGTGCTTAGTCTTTGTTCGACTGCCAATAGGCAAGGCAATAGTTATACAAGGCCATCGCGGCTCGATCCTACCCTTAAATAATCTAAGGATCTTACAGCGATCGCGTGTATTTTTTCCCATACCTTATTTCGTTATTTTATTTCGAGTATATCAGTATAGCCTTGTAAATGAGAACCTTATGAGAAACCTATGAAAATATTGAGTTATGGTTGGTATGATAACAGGGTAACTCAATATTTTCATAGGAAAATATATCGCCAAGCCATTAGAAAAATCAAGTGGTATATATCAGAGTTATTTATAACTTTATTAAAACAGAAAACTAAACAGGGACGACTATCTTGAAGAGCATTGTAATAAGATCGTTCTAAGTTTTGTGTTACAATCTCCAACTTACCCAACTGAGGTTAGAAGCGGTTCTGAAGTTTCTAGAATGTAAGTAGTGTTATTTGAATTATCATAGAAGTTTTTCTTATTAAAAAAATAACAAAAATAAAACATCATAGAAGTATCAGAAATATTGATTTCATTGAACGCAAAGTTATTAAGGCCGCACACTAGGCACAGTAGCGACGCCAATCATTTTATTCCTAATACTTTACAAATAGAAAGAAATTCAAGAATGTAAATCATATAAGCCTTAGTAAATAACCTGAAGTATTTTAGGAATCATGTTTATTATCAGAATCAGTGAGAATTACGAGAATCAGATTACCGCCAAAATGGCCGTTTTTGGCGGTAATCACTATTTCTCTTAATGACTGACTAAGTCTGATAAAAAATTTGTACAGCCTGATAGTTGAGACATTTATGTGAATTAACAAACAAAGTAAAAAACTACGATCCTAAACGTGGCCTGTAGGTTTTATGACCTTGGCCTCTGTCTACCCCGCAAGGGATAAAGACGTAATTGTATGTATGTTTGTAAATTAAGAAACAAAAAACCACACAAGGACAGCAATTTCGAAGAGTGTTATAATAAGATAGTTTTAAGATTTGTGCCACTATCTCGAACTTATTCAAATCTAAAGTAAACTCTTGATAGCGAACGTGATGGTAAGCAAACTTGGAGTTGAATTGAGATGAAGTTTCTAGTATGTTAGAACGGTTATGATTCGGATCGGGGAATAAAAATGACTTGTATTTAAGTAATAAAGACAAGCAAATATGTATAGCTACTTCAAAAGTTTAATGAGGAAATTCATAAAATTCTATGTTTCGTGCCATAGTCTTGAATTTCTCATCCTGAGGGGGTGAGGAATGTTATACTACGACCTCAATATCGCGGTTTTTATCACGCCAGCCTGCTATGCCCCTACTGGCACCAAGTTTAATTCCTGACTCGGACTAATACTTGTACTTCATTTTAACAGATAATTTTGTGCTTTTCTGGAAGGACATAAGGAGTGTTGGCATCGGGCAGGCGCCTGGCTATAAAAATTTTCGCAAAATCGTATAACAGCATGGATGCTATCATAATAGCAGACCTGAGCTCTGACGCATCATAGCTCAGGAGGAAACAAGGAAAGAGTCTTGGATAATTATTCAAATCATATGTTCGCAACTCTAAGCTTACTAAAATTTTATGAAGAATATAGAAACTCTATCAGTATTAAGCTGGTAGAGTTTCTATAGGTAGTTTATTAGAGCTGTTAAATTTCAGGTTCCAAATTTTAATGATTGTATTTAAGGAATAAAGAAATACAAATATGGACTTCTTCTCGACCCTTTACTTTATCTTACCTCTATGAGTAAACTTGAGATAGCAAACGTAACGCTCAAGTAACATAAAACTAAATTTAGGTACTACTGAAGTTTCGACTCTTTACTAATTAAATTCAGGATGAATTTTAATGATTTGCACCTGAGAAACAATACTACGATTTTTAGGTAAGTCTATCTATCTCAAACGAGAAAAAAATTGTTTGTTTGTTTGCGTGAAATAGGTTCCGAAACAACTGGACCGATTATCAAAATCCTTTTATCTTTAGAAAACTAATTTATCTCCGGGTGACATTAACTATAATTTTCGCGGAAAAAGTCGCGGTAAAATTGATAATCTTCAGATAATTTGGCAGATATATTTGTATTTTACCCTTGTGTACCAATCAAATTAGAAATAATGCTGTCATGCTTGATTATTATAAAACTTTGTATGACAAAAAAGTACTTACACTCTGTAGAACCATTTTCTTAAAAAGATTTAATGATAGCGCAGACTAAGAGCAGCGTATCGGAGAGGATTTTTTTAAGACACTTGAAATCTTTAAATACGTCATAAAGTGCACACAATGTGTGTGCAATTTAATGTGTTCAATATGTCATATTGAACCTGATAAAAATGATCGAGTCGTCTCGAGGCTACGTGAGCCTTAACTTTGCACTGTATCACAATATTTTTAAAATTTGTTTTCGATTGTAATGCTCTCCAACGATCACACATAATCAAAGCAAGCAGTTTGTCCAAAGCAAATGCTAATTATTAGTAATTGAAAAAAAAAAATAAGACATCGCATAAAAATATTGCCATCAATTATTTCCAGAAATTTAAGTGTGTTGAAATTATACAAACATATTATCTACAGATTTTATATAGGGTGTTCACTGTGAATTAAATAGTAGTCAATAACAACAGATAACAAACGGCGTTTACATTAGATGGTTCTAAGTTCCGTACTATGTTCTAAACCCCTATTCAAATCTTGTGAACTCTAAGTGGAACGTAACGCTAAACTTTCTTGGAACTGAATTGAGGTGCTATTAAAGTTTCAAGTGTATTGGAACTGTTAAATATTAGGTGCCAAATTGTAACTAGGTGCATTTCTGTCACGGGGTTGCAATGTAAACTTATTACGATAACAAAAAAATGTTACGTTGAACGCCCTAGAATAAAATGGGCACGTACGTCATTAGTTATAAAAATTTAAGTATTTATTAATTGTGCCATGTGGTAGAAGGCGACTAAGGAAACACAAGTTATACAAAGCTTATCCCTCACCAACCAGTCTGGTCTGCATGGAGAGTGTAGGCAAAATCCTCTGACTGCTCTGGCTAATAATTGTATGGCTCTGTTAGTATAAAGAGGGTCATGCAGGAGCATGACTGTAGGAACAGCAGAGACTAAAAAAGACTTGAGTTGATGATGATGATGACTGTTCTCATTCGTCCCTACTACAATAGCGTAAATTACATACTTTAATCTAAATAAACAATAATCAAAATATAACATGATGCTCGATGAAGGAGCACGATGGTCAAGTGGACGTAAGTATTGTTAGCGATGATGCATTAAGGGCAAGGGGATATGCATGCGGCTGATGCATAAAGGTCATTAATAGAAATAGTGATTACCGCCAAAAACCGCCGTTTTTGGCGGTAATCTGATTCTCATAATTCTCACTTCACTTCACTTCTCAATCAGTGAAAATTATGAGAATCAGATTACCGGCAAAAACGGCCGTTTTTGGCAGTAATCACGTTTTCTCTTAATGACTGATTATCAAAATATTAAAACATGATTCCAATAATACTTCAGGTTATTTACTAGTGCTTATATGATTTTCATTCTTGAATTTCTTTCTATTTGTAAAGTATTAGGAATAAAATGATTGGCGTCGCTAGTGTGCCTAGCTGCCTAGTGTGGGGCCTTAACATGCATCAGCTTTGCTTAACAGCAACCCGGGGCTGGAATGGGTAACCGCAAGTGGCATAAAGTATCTCAAGCTCCGTTGTGCTTCCGAAGCCACTCTAAGCCATTGGTGATGGTTATCATCATTGGTAGCTGTCGTTTAACTGTTTACAGGTTCTTTTACTCCTGTAAGGAAAGAAGAAAATAAAGTAGTCATTTAACATCCAGTTGTAGTGGACCGTCTTCCCGTTTACCTCATCATCAACAGGTCTTTGTTAGTCTCCACTGCAGGAGCACAACCCTCTCTTTTATTTTTTTTTTTTTATATATACGGACATATCACACAAATTGAGCTAGCCCCACAGTAAGTTTGTGAACTTGTGTCGCAGGTTACTAACTCAACGATACAATATTTTATAATATATACTTATATAGATAAACATCCAAGACCCAGGTCAATCTGAAAAAGATCGTTTTCCATCATGACCTGACCGGGGATCGAACCCGGGACCCCCGTGTCGCAGGCTGGCGTGGTAACCACTGCGCCACGGAGCTCGACGAACTCTCTGCACTACCAGAGCCATACATTAGCCAGGGCAGTTAGAGGATTTGGCCTACACTCTCCACGCTGGCCAGACGGGTTGGAGAGGTCTCTTTGATGTTTATAGCTTTGTTTAGCTTATCCTTCCTTAGTCGACTTCTACGACATCCCCGGGGAGACTTGGAGTGGTCCTATTCCACACTGCCGGGAACCACACCCGTTTACCTATTTGTATTTAAAAAAATAACTAGGCACAGAAAAAGATTAAAAACTTGAAGCGACCTTTCGTATCGTCAGCTTGTTAGCAAATTCAGTTAATACCTCAGAAAGGTCTCAGTAAAGGGCTTCAAGGGACTTTTTCCAAGTAGATTTTGTTTTTGTTTGCTATATTTGAAACTAGCTGTTACCCGCGGCTTCGCCCGCGTAATACATAGCCTATGTCCTTCTCGGTACTCTAACCTATGTGTATGCAAAATTTCATGATGATCGGTTCAGTAGATACGGCGTGAAAGCGTAACAAACAAACAAACAAACTCACTCACTTTCGCATTTATAATATTAGTTAGGATTAGGATTAGGATATCTGAATAGAAATTTATTTGGAAAAAAAAATTAAGACTGCTGTCCTTCAAAACCTACTGAGCATGACATGTTGAAACGTTTTGGCCACTTACGAACAAAAATATATAGGACTCCAGTTTTTTTAAACTCTCCATGATCTAGGGACGTAAATTTTTCATCCATAATTTTGGTAAAGTTAGTAAAACAAAGTATAGGTAGCATTTTTATGCTACCTACTTGATATTTTTATCTCGAGCTCCTCTTTGTGCTTCGGAAGCCTATTTAGTCCCAGCTGCCATCATTAATGACAGTCTGTTTTGTCAGATGCCTATAAGCAGCTTGAAAAATCTGACGCGAGTGTTGAGAAAAAGCTATTCTGCCGAACTCTGACACCGAGTCTATATCTATCTAAGTCCTTGTTCTTTGCAAGTTCCATGTTTTTTTTAGTCTGCAGAGAGTACCTTGTGGGTTTTGATTCCTTCGGGACCGAATGTGTAAGTAAATTTGCAACATAAATGGCTATATCTTTTGAATGCGTTTATTCAAAAGTTTAGTTTGTTCAGAGCTTCTAGAAATCGCAGAACTTCATAAATAATATAAATTCAAACTTGATATTTTACGTGTTTCTAAAAAAATGGTTTTGTATTTACAGGTAGACAGTAGGAAAACCGATTGATCTGTTATGGGTTCACTTAATATCTTCTTATATACTGTCTCTTAAACTTTAAAAAGCAGCAAAATCATGTCAAAAAATCAAACAATCATCATTTCGTGTAGGTGACACGGTCAGTCGACCATACATACCCTGGTGTCAGAGTTCTTCGGAACCGCCTCTCAGCCTCTGACGTGGACCCTTTAACGACTACCAGACGGCAGCCGGGACCACCGGCTTAACGTGCCTTCCAAAGCACGGAATCATCTTTCTTCTCAGACAATATCTCAGTGACAAGATAATCAGGTGATTCATGCCTGCAATGTCCTAGTCAAACTGGAAACAACTTAACAAAGCACGCTTCCCGTGGGAATCGAACCCACGACACTGAAACACGGAGGCAAACAGATTTTTCTCTAAATGATGTCAACTTACAATCTACGACATACTTACTTAGAATTAAATATGTGAACTTGAGCTTACAATGTCAGGTTTGGATCCCAAAAAACAATAAAGCAGTAGGTGAACACAATTCAAAACTTGCAGAAACTTTTCATGTCGTCAGCTTGTTAGAGAATTCAGTTTTCACTCAAAAAGGTTTCTGTAAAGCTTTCAAGAGAATTTTCTCACTAGCACTTTTGTTTGTTACATTTTCGTTGAAAGAGATCGATAATAAAAAACCAATGCCGAGAAGGTAAAAATTTTGGGACGTTCCCTTACTAATGGCAGCCTGGGCAGCTGAATATTTTTGTTTAAAGATATCGAAATTGTATTTGATCACATGGGAAAAGTGGTGCAATTTGACGGGCGGTGGTACTCATTAAAGGGTATGTCGTGACCTTCGACATACCCTTTAATGGGTGACACAGGAATTAACACGCTATGTATAAATTATTTCTGAAATATCTACATTGAAAGCTTCATTATAGCTCTAAAGAATAAAGCTCTAAGCAATAAAGTTATTACAGTAATGGATACTCCAATCAAATTTATGATTGATCATTACAATATTAAACTATTAAATTATAGTGTTAAATTATACTGATCATTACAATATTAAATGAATATGAAAACAATTTTATTAAGATGTTGGTATGACACGAAAATATGGTTTATTTTCGTTGCGAGGAAAAAAAGCAATAATTAAATAAACAGTTTTTTTATGAACTATGACTGGGCTATATGGGCTTTGCTTCCTTTGCACTACTTGAAAATTGACAAATAAAAACACTGTATAAAAGCGGGAAATTAGATATGTTTTAGTCTCGTTTTAGTAAACCACGTAGTTAGTGATTATATATTCTTTGCAGTGAACATTAAATTGCTTTCGGTAAATATTTTCATAGTTGGATATTTTATTTGGAATAAAACCATAGAAAATTAATTCTAGTGACAAAAATGACGCTGCAAATACTGAATAGTACTTCGCCTAATTTGAAAGAGAAGGAAAATTAGCAATGGAATAGTTATAACTTGCAAAAACTGAAACGAAATAGGTATATGAAGACTTTTTGTTTCATTTCCTTACATCTATTGAGAAAAGCACTATTCATTTCTCGGTGGGAATGGGATTGCCGGACAATTAAGTTGTCAAGGCTTCGTTAACGCTCGACTTTGCCTAAAACTTTACTCGCCCGGCAACCCCTAATTTACCAGCCTCTGCAGTAATATACTATTTTTTCTGGTTAAGAATAATAATCATCATCAGGTATTTTTTAGCCTCCATTGCAGGATTACAAGCCTCTCTGTACTACCAGAGTCATAAAAGTATAAGCCAAAGCAGTCAGATACTTTGGTTTACACTCCACGCTGGCCAGACGGGTTGGAGAGATTTTTTTGATGTTTATAAGCTTTGGTAAGCTTGATTTATCAAGAATATCTATGCAAAAAAATACCATAATCATAGTTAGGTTCCTTTTTACTGGCAGTATAAATATAGTTTGATACAGAACAATATTTACCTTCCTGTTCAACAGTTACGTCACTAAATATTCAAAAACCTGTTTACTTTGATAAAGGGTTAAAATTGAGTTTACATAATAACAAACCAAAAAGCTGTTCTGATAAGCTCTTTTCACCCCATATCCGATATAAGTTGAGTTTGTAAACATTTTGATCGTAAATTTGCTAACCACATTATCCGGATTTGCCTTGCAAATACCAAATTATGAATAATACATACGACATGCAAATTCTGCTTGATTATTAGTTTACAGTTTGGTGTAAACATACTTTAGTGATTTGGCTATTCGAAAAGGTAAATGAAATGTTTTGGTAAATATTAAAATACGGTAACAACAATGTTTTATCTTGCCTCAGGGCATCTGGTCCCAATCTCCCAATCGTACGATTTGTTCTCAAAGACTCACATAGATTGCGCCACCCGTTGCTAAACAACATTGTAGCTACCGTATTATGTGAATAAAAGTATAAGAATTATTCACAAAATATAATTTAAAAACTAGAACTATATTTTTGGCAAAATATTTAAAATTCACACCACTAGTTTTAGTAAGTTTAGGCTAACGCGATATCATATCGATATATAACCGAGTATCGAGTGGAAAGCAACTCTGCAGCGCCATACATTCGCCTACCTTAATTTGGTCCTATATTTTTTGTATGAGGATGGCAGTCTATACTTTAATACATATTATATTGTCTTTGCTCAGGGTGATAAACTTTAGTAAATACACTTTTATAACTTTCTAGCTGGTGTCTAGTATTTATGCGCATAAGTTATACTAAGTTACTAGCTGATTATTTAGCTTTTTACATTATGTAATAAAATAGGTATAACAATACTGCCTACTGTAACAAACCTAAGGGACATCAAAATAAGAAAAAATACACCTTCAGTGCAATTAAAATCTACACTCACTTCCACCATACTTAAGTCAGCTATGATACACGTGAGTAAAACTGATGATGAGTATCTCACTATGAAACCTGAAGCGGTAGTAGTTAAGGGGTCTTAAAGCGGGACCTTTAAGTAAATAATAATAATAAATAAATATATAAGGACAAATCACACAGATTGAGCTAGCCCCAAAGTAAATTCGAGACTTGTATTATGGGATACTAACTCAACGATACTATATTTTATAATAGATACTTATATAGATAAACATCCAAGACCCGGGTCAATCTGAGAAAGATCATTTTTCATCTTGACCTGACCGGGGATCGAACCCGGGACCAATCGTGTCGCAGGCAGGCGTGTTGACCGCTGCGCCACGGAGTTCGTCGAAGTGTAAAATGGGTTTAAATCCGGCCCAACCTGAACCTGTGACTTTATAGACGAATCTAACTCCAGTACGGCAGTTTTTTATGCGCTTCATTTCCTGCTTTTGGTTAGAGAAAACAATATGGGGGAGCTACATACTAGTGGAATATTCATTATTATGTGAAATAGAAAAGGTTTGAGGTTTTAGTTTAGCATTTCTAGTTATCAATAATTATCGCCGTGTGCGTTTTTTCCTAAACAATTTCAACGCTAAAAGCAAAAAATTTAAACCACCGAAATAAACTATAAACTGAAAAGCAAAAATCAATCATATCCCCTTCATATAAATAATCGTGCTTCGGAAGGCACGTTAAGCCGTTGGTCCCGGCTGTCATCGTTGATGGCAGTCGTTAAGCTATGTCAGATGAATTAAGGCAGCTTGAAAAATCTGACACCAGTGTTGGCCACTTACACATACGAAAAACAAACAATAAATAATCGTACCTAAATCAATGAAACAAATACATGAATGGACTTTTCTGTCATTTTATGCGTGGTCATACATAAAAAAGTATATATACGCGTCGACTTTACAACCTCCTGTGTTTTTCCGTTGGTTTAAATATTTTCGTCGGTTTAAAATATTTCCGTTTATGACGTTTAAAAAATTCTAAAATGAAATACCAAGTTTACCAGGTTTTAATTTTTTAATTCTATATATAAACACAGTTTGAGCATGAAACAGATTTAACTTTATTAAATAAACCAAAATTATAATTATGACTTTCTCTGTCCGCCTTTACTTAAATTAAACCGAATCCTTCACTGACCGACTTTGGAATTTCCTAATTATAATTATATTATATTACAGGCCCGTATATAACATAGAAATGAAGGGAATCTTTGAAGTTTCCCTTTTTGGACACCCTTAACCCAAAACTTTAAATTCAACAAACAATTACGGAGAATGCATAGCTTCTTATTTTGGAGCATGTTTAATCTGTGTGATTTTCTTATTTTAATTATATGTAAATCGGTATAGTTACATTACTCACAAGTTCTCCAAGTTCAATCTGAGCCAAACCTGTTATTAAAGTCTAGGGCAGATAAATCTGACCCCTTACTTACAGATGTTATATTGAAGGGGGGCAAGTTTTACTATCCCCTACTGTACATATAATCATACAATGAAAGCTGGTATTTGTAGCGTTAATAATAATTTGACGGGAGTTTTTGGTGGGAAGTCAAGGGGTTCAGTTGTCGTTTGCCTTATACAATTTTGCAAATTGATTTAAGTGAACTTTATAATATGAAATTGGTGTAGTTTGGTGTTATAAATACTCGTGCTTGAGAACAATTTGTGAAATAGTCAAAGTAGACTGTTAAATGGACTCGTATAGATTTGTCGCTGCCAAAGAACATACGCCATCTTTGATGTCACATACCGTACAACACCGATACTTAGTATCTTATTATACTGGACATTGGCAGAATCACTGAAATCTCGGTGGAAGCCATAATTAAAAAGAAGAAAGAATAATTTGACAGTGCACAAAAATTGTATTTAGGTATTTACCTTGTGCAGTGACAAATTATTATTAACGCTACAAATACTCTTCGCTCAATGGGTACATGTGTACCCGTTGAGCGAAGAGTAAGTTAGTAGTTTTTGTTGAGTGGTTAGTAAGAATAACTTATCATCATCATCAGGTCATTTTAAGTCTCTACTGCAGGAGCACGACCCTGTTCTTTCTACTACCAGAGCCATATATTATCCAGAGCAGTCAGAAGATTTGGCCTACACTCTCTAACCTAGCCTGACGGATTGGAGAGTATAATTGAATGATTAAGAAACTGGCCAATTTTTAATGCTTGTGTGCGTGACAGCTTTGTGTTATCACACGCGTCACGCGTCCTGTCAATTTATGCCCTCAAAATCCGTCGTGTTTGGTAGCTGTGTGTGTGCGCGACAGACTTTGGGATGGACACAGTTTTTTTCAACGCTTTAGGCAAATTGAATCAATCTAGGCTTTATATAATCTAAGGGCTGCTAGTTTTTAGGGTTCCGTAGTAAACTAGGAACCCTTATAGTTTCGCCATGTCTGTCTGTCTGTCCGTCTGTCTGTCTGTCTGTCTGTCTGTCTGTCTGTCTGTCTGTGGTTTTACTCAGAGACTATAAGTACTAGAAAGCTGTAATTTGGTATGAGTATGTATATTAATCATGGCAAAAAAGTCATAGAAAAAAATCTTGAAAAAAAATTTTTTTTTGGTAGTTCCCATACAAGTAAAGTGCGGGAGATTTTTTTTTCTCTACTTACCCATCGTGTGGGATATCGTTAAAAAGGTCTTTGAAAAATATTGTGAGGTTGAGAACACCATTTTTCGATTTAGGGATCCGTTTCCGAAATATTTGGTTTTAAAGTGCAAATTTATTGTTAGAGGTACGTGTCCCCCCCTCTATCTGCTAAACGGTTATATATGGATACGTGAAAAAAATTACAGCAGTAGTATATATAAAAGGAAAACTATCAGAGCTGGGTACTAAGTGCAAACTAAAAAGTTATAGGCAACCAACTTATAAAATGTACTGGAAAATGTAAAATTTCATACAATCTTTATGATAGATGTTTTTGGTCGTTAAACTGTGAGGTGCGAGTGTAAACAGCGTGAACTCAAAGTTGTCATTTGCAACTACGGAACCCTATACTGCGGGTGGCCCGACACGCACTTGGCCGGTTTTTAATAAAAAGCCCCGCTTGGTGTACAAATACAAAAGTTGGCTACGGGCCTGTGGTTAAACCGGAACAACGTGAAAAGTAAAAGTCACTAAGTACAAGTTACAAGTTTCAAAGATTTATGATTCGTGGAATCTACTTTTGTATTCCGTCACTGAGCAATATTTGATAAGGCGTCAATTATGGAACTCTTCGATCCCATCGGAAAGGTTTTGATCTAGTTATTTTGTGTTTTTCTCTCATTTAAATGCATATTTTATTCTACTAACAATTGTCTTTCATGCTGGCTGAGCTTAAACGGGTTTTGCGTATGTTTTAAATCACATACATACATACACATAATCTATCCTAATATTATACGGCTGAAGAGTTTGTTTGTTTGCTTGGTTGAAAGCAGTATCTCAGGCAGGAACTATTGGATTGATTCAACAATTCTTTCACTTTCTTGTTCTTCACACTTAATGTTAGACATTTTTTTAACAAAATATACACACAAACTTTTTTTTAATTTGAACAAGGATAGACGTAATAGTAGGCAAACTGCTTTGCTCACAAATTTTGATATAAGTGAGAACATGTTACATGAAGTTAAATAAAACTTTCATAACAATAAACATCTCTCATTATGTATCGATTTCACAATGTTTTTGAACAGATAAGGTAAATGCAGTAAGTTATAGAATTACGCTTTATTTAAGTTACATATATATTTTTAATAAAAAATGTTTTACGTCCGTCCTTGTCAGATTTGAAACATTTTTCATTAGTAATATTACGAAATTATTTATCCAGTCGAAGTTTAGATACTCTCGTGAGTTTTAGTAAGTTAAGTAAGTTTTTCTTCAATTGTAAAATTTATAGGCGGAGACTTGTTGTTAGCATTTTTATTATTTAAGTGTGATTTCATGTTATATAAGTATATTATTGCTGTAAGACTCCCTAACATTAAATAAATAAATAAATATGACATCTTTTGGGCCAGGCCGATGACGATCAACATGCCCTGTATCTGAATAACGATGTAAAGATTGTCACCTGTGGAAGGAATATTAAAAGAAGTTAATTACTATTATGTTAAATTATAAACACATGCTTTAATTCAAACTTCACGGGCAAATCTGGGGCAGACAAACGTGTATCTATGTAAGTGCGATTATACTAAGTTTTTTTTAAAGCTTATATTTGTCATCAAAATGGTGTCCCGTAATTTGAAATGGTAATACAAAATATGAATATAAGATGCTTTTATTAGGTCACAATTTAGAAAGCAAAGTTTGAACTATTTAATATCAAATTTTTTCTCGTTATGCCTTACTTATAAGACAGTCTATTTTTAAAATATGAATATAAGATAACATATTATCTATAACGTCAGGAACAAATAAAATTTTTGCACAAAAAGCGGTTAAACTATCTCCTGCTACGAGTTCATTTTAAATTCAGATTGCGAATAATTTTGTTATATCCCGAAAATAACATTAAAACCACATGAAACTAAAAACTGAACCTTACTCAACTATTATCACATTACGTCAAAACTTTTGTATAGCGCATCAAAAATTGTTGATACTTTATAATGTACTAGCTGTTACCCGCGGCTTGCCGTAATTAATTGCCTATGTCCTTGCCTATGTCCTTCTCGGTACCCTAACCTATGTATATGCAAAATTTCATAATGATCGGTTCAGTTGATACGGCGTGAAAGCGTAACAAACAAACAAACTCACTTTCGCATTTATAATATTAGTTAAGATAGGATTAGGATAGTAAGGATTAGGATGTCCTTCTTGGTACCATAACCTATGTATATGCAAAATTTCATGATGATCAGTTCAGTAGATACGGCGTTAAAGCGTAACAAACAAACAAACAAACAAACTCACTTTCGCATTTATAATATTAGTTAGGATTAGGATTACGACAGTTGATCCAACAGAAAAGTTAATAAAAATACTTTTTATACAATATTAAAAATACGACTGGACTGCCCACAAGCAAAGCATTTATTATTAGAAGTAGAAAAAAAGATTCTAACGATACTACTAAAACTCATTGTGACATAAAGACTACATAGACTCTTAAACAAACATTAATTTTTGGACTATCTTCTGAAATATCTTCTGATGTAATATTTCACTTACCCGATACACACCAAATAGGCGACTACTTTGCGACAGGCGATTTTATCAGTTACACTATTTCAGAGTTTGTCAAGATCTATCGATGACAATGAAAATCATTCAACAGAGGTCAAAATATATTTTTTTAGTCCTACTCTAAGCATTTTCACCTACTTTAAGATAGAATTTATATTATTATATCATACAGATACGTAACAAAAAATACGCAGAAAGAAACATACCATAAAGTGCCACACATATGATGAGGGTTAAAGTCATCGTATGCATTTCTATACACACACAAGAACTTTAGTGAAAGCTCAGCTCTTGAGTGAGTTGATAATCCATATCACTTCAAAGTCGCATACAGTAAATGCATCGCAGTCACGGATGAGTCCTTTTGTCGCGATACTGCTGCTATTGGCGGTTTGCGAGAGTGTACTACGACTTATATGATTGATACTCGTATATCTGCATTTATTGATTGCAGCAGAATAGCTAGATTAAATGTAATGTCATAACGTATTGTTCTTCAACTAAAACTTTACTGTACAACACCGACACTAAGTATCTCAATTTACTGGACATTGGCAGAATCACTGAAATCTGCGTGGAAACCATTTTATAAAACAGAAGAAGAAGAAGAAACATGCTTTATTCGTGAAGGTCAGTGATCAGATTGGTGGCAGTGCTTTTGACCTGATGAAGCACTAAGGTACTTTATCTTATTTTATGTATTATGTATTAGTACGTTATATTTTTTTTTCAATACATTTCCTTATAATACGGTTCTTATGAAAACATCTCATCGAAACTTGAATCATAATGATGGATTTACGGCACTAGTGCTTTTTACTTTATCCCAATCACAACCGCTCAATAGCCCAATGTCACAGATGCAAAATTGAAACTTTTTCATAGAACCCGAGCAAAGAGTTTCAAATTTAGCATGAATTTTTTTTTATTCGTGAGATTTTTAACTGACTTCGAAAAGGAAAAGGTTATCTATTTGGTTGTATGTACTTTTTGTAAAAAATGTACCTGATTTTTATAAATGTATTTTTTACAAACTGCTTTGGTTCCCAACTTTTATAAATTCCTTATTTGCTGAACTGCAATTTTGTTTTAGTTTATATGGTAATCGTAAAACGTCGTGTGGTGCTCGTACGGTAAGATGGCTATTATAGTCATCGGTTTATTATAAGCACTCAGCTTCGCCTCGTGCCTATAGACACCTTGAATATTACATCCAGCTTAACATAGTTGCATCACAATGTACTAATAACCTTTATAGAACTATTACAACACAAATTACTGATTCTGAATCTCTTTCGCTTGGCGTTTGCTGTTTTTATATTATTATTTTTTTCATTTGTCACTGCCAAGTTCCTTATGTCTATCATTTGAGGCTGATCCCGGAGTATAAATGTCACTTAAGTTAAGTGTTTGCAAAAACTTCGCATTAATACACGTCATATCTAAATATTACTTACCATTCAAAAGTAAACCCACAAAGTGAGATAAATAAGAAAGAGCAATAAAAATCATCACGCATATTAAACCATTTTGGCATGATTTTATTCATAAAAAAACCTTTTAACAGTATTAAACATTGTTAAAAGGCAAACATAAACATTAATGTCTAAATATAAGTGATATCATTACTTTAGTTAGGTGCTTTCAATTTTTGATGGCTAAACGTTAACTCTCAAATGAATATTTACGAACGAACATTCTAATTTAAGTGAAACAATGTCGTTTCTGCGGCTCTGGTCTCATAATTTTTAAGTTTAATGTTAATAACTTATAATAGGAAATCATTAAACCATAAAAAACCATGCACATAGTGTAAAAGTCACCGTTGTTTTCATACTTTCCACTTTCTTCCTTTGACTCTTGAAATGTCTTGTAGTTTATTTTTAAGAAAATTGTTTTATTTATAACTAACAGTTGAGTTAATGTAAGTAGCTTTTGAAAGTTAGTTATTGCGTTACCGAGTAACCTAAGTTTTCTAAAAATATTTGAGCGTTCAGTAACCTAAAAACACGTTTTACGGGAACACTTCATTCACTCAAATTCAGTTTATTGTAATCTATACCAATGACACATCATTCGATTCTAAAAAAAACCGAGAGCACAGATCACGGCTCAAGCATAGCTGGTCGCGCTAACACAGTGTTCCATTGTGGGCCGCTACAACGACCCCCTTTCGATACAACGTTTATATTAAAACTCGATGCGTCCAGGAAATTGCTATCATACTTGATCTCAAACTGTCACAGCTTCTGCTGCTATTGTTGACTGGAGGAGCGGAGAGCGAATTTATACATATTAGAAATACGCTTCTTCTTACTTACATTTACACTTTATTGTATACTTAACTGTTTACATTTTACACATTATCTTCATCATCAAGTCTTTATTAGTCTTGACTGCAATAGCACGACCGTCTTTGTACTACCAGAGCCATACATTTGCGAGAGCAGTTAGAAGATTTGGCCTACACTCTCCACGCTGGCCAGACGGGTTGGAGAGGTCTTTTTGATGTTTAAAAGCTTTTTAAGCTTGTGTTACCTATGTTGCCTCTTAAGACATCCACGGGAAGACGTGGAGTGGTCCTTATCTGCCGGGAACCACACGGCAGTTTGCTAAAACTACCCAAAAAGGAGTGTAACGTTTTCAGGATTATCAAAACGTGTAGAAATTGAGATTACTATTACTGTTAAAATATTGATATAGGTAGGTTCGTCTTTATCTTGGAATAAAAATAGATATTCGTAACGTAAACAGCACTAAGGCTGACAGATAAGTCACACAAAACAAAATAACGGATATTTAAAAAAGTAGCTATTACAATAAACACCAACGTGATGTGAACTTGCAACAAAAATGTAAATTGCTTTGGTAACTACATACGTAGGTATGCAGTTTGGTATAATTTTTGCAACCGTTTTGCTCTACAATATTGCACTGCACTGCCATTTTCGCGACGGAAACTGTCACGTGCAAGCATCCATTTTTATGATAGTGATTACAAAGTGATAGTGCTCTACTTTGTGTGACATATTGGTGACACGTGAAAGGTGATAATATTCTGATATCTATGAAATTCTGATATCTATGGTGATATTCGTGTGGTGAGTAGTAGCTATAGACTGACCCGCAAAAATTGGTTAATAAGAAAAATATTCATCTTGGATTAAAAATAGCTACATTTCTTAACGTAAACAGGACTAAGAGTGACAAGTTAGTCATCCAAAACAAAATAACGGATATTTAAAAGGGAGGCTATTACAATATACACCAATGTGATGTGAACTTGCAACAAAAAATGTGAATTGCTTTAGTAACTACATACGTATGCTGTTTGGTATGATTTTTGCATCCGTTTTTGCTCTACAATATTGCACAGCAGTGCCTTTTTCGCGACTGAAACTGTCACGTGCAGGCATCCATTTTTATGATAGTGATTACAAAGTGATAGTGCTCTATTTTGTGTGACATATTGGTGACACGTGAAAGGTGATAATATTCTGATATCTATGAAATTCTGATATCTATGGTGATATTCGTGTGGTGAGTAGTAACTATGGACTGACCCGCAAAAATTGGTTAATAAGAAAAATATTCATCTTGGATTAAAATAAAATAACGGGTATTTGAAAAGGAGTCTATTAAAGTCTACACCAATGTGATGTGAACTTGCAATAAAAATGTAAATTGCCTCAGTATACAATTTGGTATGATTTTAGCATCTATTTTTGCTCTACAATATTGCACTGCAGTGCCATTTTTGCGACTAAAACTGTCACGTGCAACCATCCATTTTTATGATAGTGATTACAAAGTGATAGTGCTCTACTTTGTGTGACATATTATTGACACGTAAAAGGTGATAATATGCTGATATCTATGAAATTCTGATATCTATGGTGATATTCGTGTGGTGAGAAGTGGTAGCTATGGACTGACCAGCAAAAATTGGTTAATAAGAAAAATATTCATCTTGGATTAAAATAAAATAACGGGTACCTATTTGTCCATTAAAGTCTACACCAATGTGATGTGAACTTGCAATAAAAATGTAAATTGCCTCAGTAACTACATACGTATACAATTTGGTATGATTTTTGCAACTATTTTTACTCTACAATATTGCGCCGCAGTGCCGTATTCGCGACTGAACTGTCACGTGCAAGCATCCATTTTTAGAGGCCGAGAGGCGGTCCCGAAGAACTCTGACACCAGGGTGTGCATGGTCGACTGGCTGTGTCACCTACACGATATAATGATTATGATCCATTTTTATGATAGTGATTACAAAGTGAAAGTACTCTTCTTTGTGTGACATATTGGTGTAAGGTGGGATTTGTATGGTAAGAAGTAGATATGGATTGACCTAATAAAATTGTTAAGTAATTTTAAATGGTAACATTACATACTTATTTACTCTTTTGCTTTGTTTTATTTATTTGAAACGGAACTAAAGAGTACCAATAATTTTAAACTTGATCACAAAACCTTTGCCGATAACAAATCGATCGGCTATGCCAATAGCTATATGGCCTAATAGCTATAGCTATCGGCTTTTAAAGTTAAGAAGGCAAAATATTTTGACTTGGGATTCTAATTAGGCGAGCCTGTTTGCGGGGATTATTTATAAACAGTAAAAAAAAATTTGGAGGTCAAAGAAATCTTGACAACTGCTAACATAGTTCTTCAATAAACTATTGCCCAATTTTTATTGTACTCATATAGAACGAGTAAATGATGAACAAATCTGAGGGATTCGCGATCGTTCACCACTAAGACACAAGCCTTAAAGCTTTGACACTTCAACTATCTCACTTATCGAGGGAAGAGCAACTTAAACTTAATGGCTTACGGTCACTTTTGCCACTGTTTTATTCCGGTCTCCATAAATGAAAGGCTGAAGATCAGTGTTTAACGTTTACATTAACAAAAAGGGGTTAAACCCTTCCATGGAGTATTTGAAATGGGGTGAATAGCACCCTTTTGACTTGTATAGCTCTCTTTAGGATAAGTCCGTGCCATAATGGATTTGATACCATTATTTTTAAGTATGGACATAACACTCAAAATGGTGATGTTGTAGGCATCATAACTTTAATCTACGAGCCGTGCACTTTACTGCTATTTTATTACATCATATATAATTATCATCATCATCATCTCAGTGGCTAAAAATCCACTGATGGACATAGGCCTCCCACGGGTATTTCCTAAATTTTAGGAGTTTCGCAGTACTCACCACACTTGGCAAACGGGTTGGTGAGCGCAGTTTGTCTGGCTTATAGTTTTTTTAAGCCGGGAAAGGTTACTCACTAACTCATAATAATTATGAGTGTGGTAATAATTTAAATTTTTTATAACCACACGAATGTCACCTTTCGCGTATCACCAATATGTCATACAAAGTAGGTCTAGGTCGTGTCATGTCATGTCTAGGCCTTCAGGAGTTAAAGCCACGTTTAGCATGGTAGTGGGCATGTAGACGGAAAACGGAATCAAGTTATGGATTGCTAGCAGTGCCTATTGCCACGATTCCAAAGATTTCCACCCGATGCCTCGATCGGCTTTTACGATTCGGCGGTAAAGATAGCAGTTGGTACATTCTATGTTTTTTCTTGTCTCCCAGACCAGCGTGGAAGTTCGAGCAACGTATAACGCATATTTGCAAAAAAAAGAGCCCATTCAATATCAAACGATCCTCTGCAAACCAGGAAATCCTCAAGCCTTCTCGGTTCTCTTATCATAAAACAGTGAGGAAATTTAGAGAATTCTTGTGGATTTGCAAGCATTTTATATAAATCAGTCGTTATTGGCATCGGGAGGGCCGTATCATTTCGCAAGATATCTATTCAGAAGCAATGCCAAGTGAACGTGGTTAGAATTCCAACCATTACCACACAAACATACAAGTTACACCCCGCTAACTGAAAAATAAAACTTTAAAAACCTTACAGCTAATACGCATAAGGCCTAAATTTATTTAAATATGTTCTTTGGAGAGTGCATAAAGGGATTGGCTCATAGAACAATGTTTCCTACACTATCTGTCAAACGATGAAATAAAGTGAGAATAAGTCGAGATATTTCTTGGTTTCCACTTAAAAGTACTACTCTTTAAATACGTTACGAGTGTTCGACTTGTCTCATGCCAAAGCATGTTAAGATGGTAATATTGCATTTTAAAAGAATAGCTTGCTTGTTTATGAGCACTATTTTACTACCGAAAGCACTTTCATTTCAATTGTTTTAATTTTATTACAATAAAAACCTACAGAGTTGACATTTTCACAGTCAAAGTCAAAGATTTTTATTTAAAATTGGATAATTGTATCTCTTTTTGAACATCATATTTTTCTTTCTTATTATTTTTAATTTTTAATATGCCAGTATATGTCAGTCTTCGTGTGACCCCTTAATAATGAAAATAAATATAATGTCCGAAATGTGGTTTCTTTTCTGTGTGCACTTATCATTTGTTTGAAATTAGGTATTTCCAAAACAAAGGGAAAAATAATAAAAATGGTCTTAGACATAAATTAAAACTGTATTTCCGTAGTGAGGGTTCTAAGGTGTAGTGCCATCTAGTGAACATACCAGTACCTTCCGTATTTCATGGAACCTTTTTTGCACAGACGAAGAAAAACAACTGATTTATTTGTTTTTTACTTACCGCTATTAATTTAAAGTGATTCATTCATTTTATCCCACTGCACTACTCGGAAAACTTCGACTTACAGCTTTCTTTTTACTGCAAAGTTGGAAACAACAGTAACTTTAACATCATTTTTAAAGGAGCTTTAACAATTTACTACGCTTTTAAAGTTAAGCTGTGGTTCTCTTGTTTTTGTGCCAAATATAAGCAACGGAATTGCAAGCTATTCCAATTTCACTATGATTCCTTGTGGATCTTTAGCAACTTTAGTAATATCTACAACAATACTGTAACATACCTCAAAAACGTTCTTATTTTCAAGTTAATAAGATTGAACATAAAAAAGATATTCTTTAACAGTGGTAAAGTTAATTTTGTTCTTTCATTTGTGTTGGTATTACTAGCGATAAATACATAGTGCGAGGAAGTTGAAGTCGTAATGGCAAATGTAGCAAACCAACATATTTGCAAGTTTATTGCCCGAATATGATTTTAGGTGTTCATATTGTAGCCATTTCGTTTTTGTTCCGGCATTTCTGGCGGTGTGAGACGCAGTCAATTTATTGCCATCTTCGTATGGATATTACTCTTGGAAATAATATTTGTGGGGTAAGGCAGCTTTAGACTGAGTAAGAAATAAAATACGTGGCTTAATCTGGCAGTAGGCAAGCAAGCTTAAAGTAAGAGCATTAGTTATCCTTTTTAATTTTTTGTTGCGGCCTTTCTGGTGGTGTGAGACGCAGTCAATTTATATAGATATTACGGTTGGAAATAATATTTGTGAAGACATCTTTAGACTGTGTAAAAACAAAATGTAATACGTGTAAAAATAAAATACGTAGCCTAATCTGGTGGTAAACAAGTAAGCTTTAAGTAAAAGCAAAAGCTATTATTTTTAATTTGTAAGAAATCTCAGCTTAAGTGTAGTTATTTTGATTTTTGATCCAGTGTTTCTGGCGGTGTAAGACACAGTTAATTTATTACCATTTTTGTTTGAGTAATTACTCCTGTAAATAATAAAATATATAACTGACTAAGAAATAAAATATGTGTCTTTAGTTTGGTAGTTTAAGCAAAAGTCAAATTGTAATTTTTACACAACTTAGACTTTTTTATTCTCTTATTTGCGTAATTTTAATGTGAAACATCTTTATATAGAAACCTTCCTCGGCTATGAAATATATTCAAGTGCTCTGAAGGCAAATGTTTCACCAGCTAACGCGAGAATTCGCATTAAAAGCTTTCGGACGTATGAGGTACTAAAAAATAATACTTCGCTTTCATAATGTTCACAGATTTACCTGCTTATCAACGAGCAAGCATACAAGAGACGGACAAAAAACATCAAAGACAGCTGTAAATCTTTCGGTAATTAAGCTTTGACACATGCGCCGCGGAACGTGCAAAAACTGAAAATAAAAAATTATAATAACAAGGGGTGTTACCCTCACGTGTTCCCAGCAAATGTGAAACAGTTTTCGGTGTCTTAATATGTTGTTAGTACAAACATACTTAAAAGATTATGGAGCGGTGTGTGGTTTGTTTTTTTTTTTTTGTATTACATTGACATGGTTATTTAAACTTCTGTCAGCTGTATCACAGAAAAAAATTGCAGTATTTCTATTTTTTATTCAATTTTTTATGTCCCACTGCTCGGCCTGCTCCTTCGTTTTCCACCTAGTCCTATCAATTATTTAGTAAAGATATTATTGTATCACGTATTGTGATTACGATGTTATTGTGTAACGATGTTAATGTACTAAGGAGTGGAATGAACTGCCTGCGTCTATATTCCCAGACAAGTACAATCCCGGGACTTTCAAAAGTAGAATAAATGGGTATCTCTTGGATAGGCATGTAACATCCTCGTCTTCATCGTCACTTACCATCAGGTGAAATGGGAGACAAATGCCTAATTCTATAGTTAATAAAAAAAAATAAAAAAAAAATTGTATAGTAGCTATGCATTTTAAAAGAGTTATTGAAATAATTGAGAGTATAAGACAAATTTCTCATGATTTACTTAAGTTCTAACAATCAAATTATTCATATACTCAATAAGTAATTTATTCCTGACTCGGTATTTGTACTTATATACATAGCGGTAAAAGCGGATTGCATGCATGGCAACGTGCTTACCTTCTTTGTACTGAATTGAATTAAATTAAATCAGCTCTAAAGTCATTTATTTCTAGCCCCAACATATAAAAGTAGCAAATAAATGAGATAAACACAACGTCCCACATGCCTACGGCCCATTTGGGACAAATTGCAGAAAATTAATTTTTTTTAGAATTTCATTCTGCAACTCGTCCTATGTTTTTTGATGGTACAATCTATAGAAAACTTAAGGAAATATATATATTTGTTTTGTCTCACTGACTGTACCAAGCGTATATAAGGTTTAAAATTCCATACCAAAAAATAATGAGACGAATTACAGAATGAAAACAATGTAAATTTTGATTTTCTGCCATTCGTCCCAAATGGCCCGTAGGCATGTGGGACGAGTTGTAGAATTACTTACTTTTTCTGCATTTAAACCGGATTCAAACCTTTGACACAAAGCTGGTTTCCGCTTGTAAGAATCTAAGGGTTTCCGCAAGCGAGTATCGCGTAGATTTTATCGCTGCAATTATTTATATTCTAATAACATAAAGTAGTCTAAGTAACTTTTGTTTATATTAGTTGGACACCTAGGCAACTTAGTTTTACGCCCACTATCCAACTGTACTTAAGAGTCGCCTGGACGCGCATGTCTCCATACAAACGGAAAAAGGGAATTGTGGCAATATTTTATAATTTTAGGGCAAAATTAAGCATCCAATCAATTAATCTCATTATAATCTACGTACGTTCCTATACAGTTTGGTTAAATTATCAAATGTTTGAGAATTATACGCCTCTCAAGATTTCCATACAAATTTGAAAAGGCTTGTAATTCTCAAACCACTGGTATTTTAACCAAGCTGTATAGGAACGTACGTAGAATCTAATGAGATTAATTGATTAAATGCTTAATTTATCCAATATTATTAAATATTGCCACAATTCCCTTTTTCCGTTTGTATGGAGACATGCGCTTCCAGGCGACTCTTAAGAATTCATCAATTCAGCCGTGCGTGATAAAGCTCAAAGTAATTAATTCAATTCTTTAAAAAGTAATTCCTAGTGCCAGCACAAAAGGAAGAAGCAAATAAAGGAGAGAAACCTCTTCCGCATTTGAATCATACCCGACCTCTGACACAAAGGTATTTTCTGGAAGAAAAATCTAATAAAGCTCTTTGGAATCTCTTCATAGTGGTTTTAATCGAGATAGTGGGTAGTAGATTAAGAAAAATGGTTAGTTACTTGATAGTTAAATTGCTGGGATTATTGCTATAGGTACCTGCCTTGTTTATATATTTGTTTTCACTGTTGTTATTTTTAGTAAGTTTTAAGATTCCTCTAATGCTCAAATAATCTGCTGCATTTGAATTAAAACACCATTGACACAAAAGTGGTTTTCAACCTTCACTGAAAAATCCGATAAAGCACTTTGAGAGATCGCTTCTACTACTGAACTCTATTTCGAGCAATGTTTAATTAACATATAGCTTATCTACACAATATTATAAAAGGAAAAATTTTTATTGTTTATTTTCTTCAAATATGCTCCGAAAATACTGGCCAATTTTCAAAATTCTTTCACCTTTAGAAAGTTAATTTATCTGCGGGTGATATAGGCGATTATTTACGGGGAAAAATTCCTAGTCTAGAATAATATAAAAAAAGACAAATTTGTTTGTTTGCAATGAATAGGCTCCTTAACTCCGAGCTCCGTTGCGCAGCGGTCAACACGCCAGGCTGCGACACGGGGGTCCTGGGTTCGATCCCCGGTCAGGTCATGATGGAAAACGATCTTTTTCAGATTGACCTGGGTCTTGGATGTTTATTTATATAAGTATATATTATAAAATATAGTATCGTTGAGTTAGTATCCTGCGACACAAGTTCACAACTTACTGTGGGGCTGGCTCAATTTGTGTGATATGTCCCTATATTATTTAATATATTTATTATTATATTATAACTACGAATACAATTTGATTTTTTTTTTTCACCTATAATAACTATTTACATGCGGGTGACATCGCAGTCATCATGTTATAGTATATGTTATAGTATAAAAGGAGCGAGATAGTTTAATGGTTGTATGAACTAAGAACTAAAAGTGAACTCCGGGCTCTAAAGTATCAGGAAATATGCTCAAATATTGAGGACTGAATATTTGATTACTATATTTAAAAGCTAGGCACTTACCTGAAGAAGAACCTAAATCCAATTTCTTGAAAACGATCATAAACGGAATAAATAATTTTATTTTCCGATGGTAGTCGTAAAACAACTAGTTTGAAACGCAGTGATTATTATAGTTATATATATTTTTAAACAAGACTTAGCACGAACCTTTTATTTATTTTTATCCGCTGACGTTTCATAAACAAAAACATTTAAATGAAAGGTTTGCGATTAGTTCGGTTTATACACATAATGATGTGTCTAAAGCGCGAAACTTAAAAAAGGCAGTCATGATTATTCAATAATCAACATTATTATTTCAAAAGATCCAAAATTAAATGCTATAGGGTTATAGCCTGTATAATCGCCCGCACTGAAGTCATAACCAACCTTTGACGCAAAGGTAGTGCCTGCTCAAAAATCCAATAAAGTTCTTTGAGAGAGCCGGATCACGTCGCACTTGTTAAGGTGACCAGGACTTAAATATACTTTTTAGTATACAGCGTGTTACTTAACCCTCGACATTCCTTTAAAGGGGTGTCTCAGACCGTTAATATGAACAACTTTTTCAATGGGAGGGGAACTCAACGAAATTTCGATATTTTCATATAAAAGTGTTCAGACGCTGCAGTTTAAAGAAAACTGAGTTCCCAATATTGTTTTCATAGGAAAATATTGACGGTCTGAGTTACCCCTTTAAGAGAACGTGAAGTTTGTCAAGGGTCAAGTTACACGCTGTATAATTTGATTTATAAACGTATTTTTCGTTGTCATCTATTGCTGTTGGTTTTCTCTATAACTAGCATGTGGGTTGTAAGGAAAAGGAGAAACGTAGAATATACCAGCTGCTATGTTTATCCGCGCAGACTGAAAAACCCGGTCGAGGGATTGGGCAAAAATCTAAGAAATCACGTCAATAGGAAAAATGACTAGCCGTGTGGTTACCGACAAAGTAGAATAGGACCTCTCCAAGTCTTCCCGAGGATGTCGTAGAAGACGACTTAGGGTCAATTCACACCGAGACGCGACGCGACGCGACGATACTCAAAGAGGCCAATGATTTCGCGATGCGCCGCGCGTCGTTGCGAGACGCATCGCAACGTCGCGAGGCGCATCTTAAAATCGTAGCAGGACGACGCCTCGCTGCGCTGCACCGCGAGACGCAGAACCGCTCTTGCACGCCGCGCGTCCGGCGATGCCCCGCTGCGTCACGATACGTCGCGCTACGCCGCGAGGCACCTCGAGGCGCAGTGCTGCGTGGTGCAACGTAATCTGAATTCTCACAATGTAATGTGTATCTTTTCGTGTAGTGAATAAAGTATATTCTGAGTCGCTCTATAATGTGCACGCAGCGTCGCGCCGCGTCGCGTCTCGGTGTGAACTGACCCTTAGGGAACACAAGCTACACAGCTTATAAACATCAAAGAGACCCGTCTGGCCAGCGTGAAGAGTGTAGGCCAAATCCTCTGACTACTCTGCCTAACATGTGGCTATGATAGAACAGAGAGGGTCGTGCTCCTGCATTGGGGACTTAAAAAGACCTGATGATGAAGATGATGATGATGAGTTAGAGTATCCTACGACACAAGTTCACAACTAACTGTGGGGCAAGCTCAATCTGTGTGATTTGTCCCTATGTTATTATTAAATATTAAAAGGTTTGTTATTAAGTTTTTTTTGTATTTTTAATGTAAACAAAGAGATTTAAATGTAAATCCTTTTTCTATAAGTCCTGTATAATCTCCCGCACTTGATTCATAACCGACTTTTTTACGCAAAATGGTCCCTGCTGAAAAAATCCAATAAAGTCCTTTGAGAGAGCGGTTGGATCCCCCCGTACTCATTTTGGTGAGATGCCAAGATTTATCATGAACTACCTTTGGCTTTATCACTAAAATTCATTATGTAGATTCAATATCAGCCTCCAAGTTGCAGCAGTGGTTAACACGGCCTGCGCCATGAAGGCCCGGGTTCGAAGGTCATGATAGAAAATAGTCTTAGGTCATGATGCAAAACGATCTTTTCAGATAGGCCTATTATAAAATTTAGTATCTTTGACGAATTTATAACTTATTCCCTTAGTTTTAAAACAAAACAATTCCAAACTATGTAAAATGGCTTAAAATATACAGACAGATAGCGGGAGATTAATAATAGGATCCCGTTAGCACTCTTTGTATGCAAAACCCTTGTAATCATCTTCAAATTAAAAAGCTGGGCCCTTTTCGATGGATCTTCTTCCATTTTTCTTATTCTTCCGCAAATTTTGATACCTCTCTTCTCATAATTGATTTAGTAATACACTTGAGACAAACCTCCGAATAAAATAAAACATTGTCACAAAACTCCCTCAGGGTGACTATTTAGTTAATTTCACCGTAATTAATTCTATCCGCGTCCAAAACTCTGACAAGATAAGAAAACGTGTCGGACAAAATTTTGCTTTAAAGAATGTCATAATTCATCCGTTTTCATAATTTTCATTTGCAAACACTTTATTGAAATGTAAATTTTGTTCTAAATGGTTAAGATATTCAGTGTACTTAACCACTTTAAAATGCTTAAGTTCGCTTAAGTGAGTTGCTTGTATTTAAAGCAAATCATTATTAGACATATTTATTTCGATAAGTATTATCTGTAATAGGAGGTACTTAGTATAAAACTGTACTTTGTGAACACACAGAATAATGATAATATTTTCCGCGCGTGTGTTTGAATGTATGTCTGTATCATTCTCGCTTTGGTAATTTTTAAGTGTGTGGTGTTATTAGATTTGTAGTACCCGGTATTATACCAGTGGTATTTGTTCGTGGTATTGGATTGGAATAAATCATTATCTTTAACTGTAGTGTATTAAAGTCCAGGGTCCATTTATGTATATTTAGAACGTGGCCTTTGGGTTTTATTACCTTGAGCTCTGTCTACCCCGCAAGGGATAAAAACGGGATAGTATGTATGTATGACAGAATATTAGTTATTCTGTTATTTATTTTATCAAAATCACAAACTTTTCAATGGAACTCCTATATATGAATATTGGTACTGGACATGGAAACGCCAACTCTTCAAGTGCAGACAGATAAACTTGTGCCGTTCTAGTAAACTTTACGGTAGTACACGGCCTATATTTACGATTAAAAAGTCCAGCATCAAGTGAATGTTAGTATTTTCGTTAAGAAATCCAACGCCAAACTCACAACTGCTCACTTTTCAATATAACTTCTCAATATAAATATTGATACAAGACATGGAAACGCCAACTCTTCGAGTGCTGACAGATAAACTTGTGCCGTCTTAGTAAACTTCACGGCAGTACACGGCCTACATTTACGATTAAAAAGTCCCACGTCAAATTCACAACTACTAACTTTTCAATGGAACTCCTAAATATGAAAATCGGTACAAGACATGGAAACGCCACTCTGCAAAGTGCTGACAGAGAAACTTGTACCGTCCTAGTAAACTTCACGGGAGTACACGGCCTACATTTACGAATATCTTGTTGGGACTTCAAGTTTATGGAGTTTGAAATAAAATATTACATAGCGTGATATGCTTAGACTGAAATCAATATCACTACATATCATAAAACAAATTCCTCCGCCGCGTCAGTCTGTCTGTCTGTTCGCGATAAACTCAAAAACTACTGCACAGATTTTCATCTAGTTTTCACCAATTAGATTTAGTGATTCATGAGGAGGGTTTATAGGTATAATATATGCCTTAGTCTTTACTAATATTATAAAAAACCGGCCAAGTGCGTGTCGGGCCACGCGCAGTGTAGGGTTCCGTAGTTGCGAATGACAACTTTGAGTTCACACCAGCGACCAAAAACATCTAACAATGAAAATAGTATGAAATTTTACAGTTTATAAGTTGGTTGCCTATAACTTTTTAGTTTGTACTTAGTACTCAGCTCTGATAGTTTTCCTTTAAACTTCAGTATATATACTACTGCTGTAATTATTTTCACGTATCTATATATAACCGTTTAGCAGATAGAGGGGGGGGGACACTTACCTCTAACAAAAATTCGCACTTTAAAACCAAATATTTCGGAAACGGATCCCTAAATCGGAAAATGGTGTTCTCAACCTCATAATATTTTTGAAAGACCTATTTAACGATACCCCACACGATGGGTAAATAGAGAAAAAAAAATTACTCCCCCAATTTACTTGTATGGGAGCTACCCTAAAAAAAATTTTTTTTCATGTTTTTATTCTACCACTTTTTTGCCATGATTAATATACATATCCATACCAAATTACAGCTTTCTAGTACTTACAGTCTCTGCGTAAAACCGCGGACGGACAGACAGACAGACAGACAGACAGACAGACAGACATGGCGAAACTATAAGGGTTCCTTGTTTACTACGGAACCCTAAAAAGGAAAGATCTGATTGTTTGTTTGCATTGAATAGGCTCCGAAATTACTGGGCCGATTTTCAAAATTCTTTCACTTATAGAAAGCTTATTTATTTGCGGGTGACATAGGCTATAATTTACGTGGATGAAGTTGTAGCAAAGTGGTTGTATAAATAGTTTTATTTAAAGGACACTGGTATACAGCTCATATATGTATGAGCTGTACGAAAGAATATTATTTACAGCTCAGATATACAAGAAATAATAATCAATATCTAATAATTTTTGAGGCCAGTTCACAGCAATATTTACTTTAAATTGTACATTTAATATGAATATCGGTACAAGCATATGGTTCTAACCTCTTAATTGTACGATTTGTTCCCACAGACTTACATAGATGGCGCTACTTGTTGCTACACAAAATTGTATCTTCTTATTATGAGAATATAAAAGCATTATTTACAAAATATATCGTATAAAAAGTAAAACAGTAATTTTTGCATAATTTTTAAAATTATACCCTAGTTTTAGTAAGTTTAGGCTAACGCAGATTACCTCGATCTAGTATTGAGTGACAAGTAACTCTGCAGTGCTATACATTCGCTTGATTTTCGCCACCTCAATTTAGTCCAATATTTTTGTATGACGTTGGCAGTCCATTACGTTAGTATTATAATGTCTGTGGTACAAGACATAGAAACGCCAACTCTTCGAGTGCTGACAGATAAACTAGTGCCGTGTTAGTAAACTTCACGGCAATACACGGCCTACATTTACGATTAACAAGTCCCACGTCAAATTCACAACTACTAACTTTTCAATGGAACTCCTAAATATGAAAATCGGTATAAGACATGGAAACGCCACTCTGCAAAGTGCTGACAGAGAAACTTGTGCCGTCCTAGTAAACTTCACGGCAGTACACGGCCTACATTTACGAATATCTTGTTGGGACTTCAAGTTTATGGAGCTTGAAATAAAATATTACATAGCGTGATATGCTTAGACTGAAATCAATATCACTACATATCATAAAACTAATTCCTCCGCCGCGTCAGTCTGTCTGCCTGTTCGCGATAAAGTCAAAAACTACTGCACAGATTTTCATCTAGTTTTCACCAAGTAGGTTGAGTGATTCATGAGGAAGGTTTATAGGTATAATATATGCCCGGGCGCAGCCGGGGAGGACTGTTAGGCTATACTAATATTATAAAGAAGAAAGATCTGATTGTTCGTTTGTTTGTTTGCATTGAATAGGTTTCGAAACTACTGGGCCGATTTTTACAACTCTTTTATGTAGAAAGCTAATTTATCTGCGGGAAACATAGGCTATAATTTACGTAAATAAAGTTGGGGAGAAATCGCTAGTACTTAATAATTTTATTAGAGGGGCACTGGTATACAGCTTCTACATATAAATACAAAAGAATATTATATTTTACTTTTAAATATTAAAACTTTCAAATATCGGTACAAGACATAGGAAACTCTGCTGAGTGCAGAAACAGAAACTTGTGCAGTCCAAGCAAACATTCACTGCAGTGCACTGTCTAATGTCATGTTCGAAACTTGCACAAAATAAGAAGCTTCGCAAGATATAGCAGTAAATCGTAATAATATTCGAGTGCCATGCTAAGTGATTGCTAATATTTTCGCATAGTTACACATTAAATAAAATTAGTTTTGACACGGTCTACCTAGGACCATAAACATTCTAATGTTGCAAACGTTAGGTGTAATAATAAAATAAATATAATAAACGCGATAAAACCGTATCAAAAACCTATTAAGGCCACACACTAGGCGCAGTAGCGACGCGAAACAAATAGAAAGAAATTTAAAAAATCCAAAAATACTTTATGTTATTTACAAGTGCGTATATGATTTACATTCTTGAATTTCTTTCTATTTGTAATGTCTTCTTCTTCCTCACCTTATCCCACTTATGTGAGGTCGGGACAGCATGTAAGCCTTTTCCATTTCGCTCTATCACGAGCCATCTCCTTCGTCACCTTCTTTTTCTCCATATCCTCCTTCACACACTCCATCATCTTTTCTTTCTATTTGTATTGTATTAGGAATAAAATCATTGGCGTCGCTACTGTGCCTAGGGTACCCCCTTAAGCTTTAAATAGCCATTAACTTGTGTTCAGAGACACAGGATTATGTTAAAAGACATAGAAGAATATAGTGCGGAAGAAACCCTCAGGTAAAACTAATCAGTGTATCAAATGTTATGAGCTGATTTACACTTTTGATAATCGATATAAATAGCTTGCCATTGCAGTGAATAGTCTATAGTTGTTGATCAATCCAAAATATTTTATTGTCATTTTTTTTAATTTTCAAACAGCCATTACTTCGAGTTTTTGGTGGGAAGTCAAGGGGTGCAGTTGTCGTTTGCCTTATACAATTTTGCAAATTGATTTAAGTGGCTTTTATAATATGAAATTTGTGTAGTTCGGTGTTATAAATGCTCGTGTTCGAGAACAATTTGTGAATAGACAGTTAAATGGACTCGTATAGATTTGTCATTAGAAGCTCTCACGAAGCTGCCAAAGAACAAACGCCATCTTTGATGCCACATACCGTACAACACCGATACTTAGTATCTCATTATACTGGACATTGGCGGAATCACTGAAATCTCGGTGGAATCTATTTTAAAAGAAGAAAGAAAGAAAGAAGCCATTACTTCTATAATCTTTCTATTCGATGTTAGAAATTAGATATTTATGTGCATTAATAAAGGGCACATACATAAATAGTCGTCTCCAAAGACTATCATAAACTTTTGTTAATCGTGTTGAGACGACTGTCTAAAGCCATTGTTGTTTTCATCACAGAGAAGAAAAAATACTAAGTAATGTATTGGATGCTAGAAACGGAAACTAAACCGTATCAAACTATTGCTGAAAGTTTATTTATTTGCCGTCAAAAATATGCTCCATTTGTTTCAAGCTTGTATCCTATGTAAATAATTCACAGACTAATAAATGTCTGGATACGCCAAATATTATAAAAACCCCTGAGTCAGTTATATGATTGGAAGGAGGAATATGTAATTTTTAAATCATTGGTTATATATAACTGATTCAACAAGATAATATATGAAAAAGTATCTTCTAATAAAAGAATACTATTAATTCTTAAGGCACATGCACCTTTGAAACAATCGACAAAATTGAAAACCACCGAATTTTAATAAAATACCTACATATATGATACAAAGTACTGAAACTTATACGCCGTGTGGTTCCCGGCAGAGTAGAATAGGACCCCTCAAAGTCTTCCCGTGGATGTCGTAAAAGGCGACTTAGGAAACACAAGCTATACAAAGCTCATAAACATAAAAGAGACCTCTCTAACCCGTCTGGCCAGCGTGGAGAGTGTAGGCCAAATCCTCTGACTGCTCTGGCTAATACCTTTGGCTCTGGTAGTGCAGAGAGGGTCGTGCTCCTGCAGTGGAGACTATCAAAGACCTGATGATGATGATGACTGAAACTTATATTAATTTCGTAGAACAAATACTTCATCATCATCATCAGGCCTTTTTATTATCCACTGCTCGAGCACGACCCTCCCTGTAATAACATAGCCAAAGCAGTCAGAGGGTTTGACTGACACTATCCACGCCAGGCAGACAGTGGGAGAGGTGTCCTTGATACTTTTATGATTCCTTTAGGTTGTGTTTACTAAGTCGTCTTCGACGACATCCACGGGAAGACTTGGAATTTTACTCTGGCGGGAACCACAAGGCGTACACCTCTTGTTACTATTCGTTTTTTTCCCTTACGAGATAGACAAAGACTAGTTCCTTAGGCTTTGTTTACTATATTGTAGTGTTTTCTTCCAGTAGTTTATTTCAATGCACATGGCTCTACACTCATGCATCAAATGAATGCATTTGCACGGTAGTCTCGGCTCCAGCTTTATAATTCAAGTTGTCTGGAATTTTAGATTTTCCAGTTTCAACGTTTCAACAAATAAGGAAACCTGTTTTATATTGTAAACTGTGAAATGTTTCAAGCTGAATTTTTGCATAAAAGATTGGAATGCTTTTAGGGTTCCGTACTCAAAGGACCTATTACTAAGCCTCCAACATTCGTCTGTCCATCCGTCTGCCTTTGCCACAAGGCTGTATCTATTGAATCTGTAATATTTTCCGCTATAACAAAAAAGAATGAAAACAAAATAAAAGAAAAACAAAAGCGGGCTCCCACACAAGATTTTTTTTTTGGTGTTATTTCTCAATTTATTTATCCATGCAAGGAAGAGTTTGGTTAACCTCACTAGACAGGTTACATGAAAGAAATTTAATAAGTCCTTTTATACATTAGAGTCCGTCCACATACAAGAAGCTTGATTTCTGTAGTTACGAGTAAATATTGTACGAAACCCATAGTGTGTGACGCGCAGTTGGCCGGTTGTATTATCTTACAGTGTTTAGCGAATTTCAAATAAGAACAATCAAGCTTAGACTAGTATAATTTTAATGAATTACTGACAACTTTATCTTTATGTAGTACGTTTTATATCAATTTTGTACGATACGCCAGCATTCTCTAATTATCAGCATCTCTAAGTGTCAGACAGAGAGCCAGGTCTAAAAGCTTTTGTCAAATCAAAACAAAATATTACAGCATGAATACAGTATTCATGCTATAATAGATTAGTTCCTTACCTATGAAATTGGCGTTTTCTATTTTTTGTATCATTTTGAGTAAAGTGAATTTTTCATACTAACGTTTTTCGAGATCCATAAATTCAACAGAAGTGAAATTTAGCATATAGTTACGGACAACGTTAAACATAATTAAGACATATATAATAATAAAAACGAAGTAAAATAATAGAAAAATAGCTACTTATGTGATAAAAATGAAAAAAAAAAACCTGTAACTAGTTCTTTTAATGAGCATTTTTCAATAATTAAATTCACATAAACAAAAATTTTAATGCATGCAAAATGTTGATAAAATAGACCACTTTCAAATTTTATTTACTGAAAAAAAATAATATCAGATTTATATTGAATGAATTGAATTTAAATAAAAAAAATATATTTATTTGAAATATTGTCATAAGGAACAAAATAGCAAGCGAGAAAAAACGCCAATTTCATAGGTATGGACCTAAATAAAGAATTTGAGTAGGTATTCATGCTGTAATATTTTATTTTATCATAATAGTGGACCCCAGGTTTCAATACAGCTGAAGATGTTAACTGGAAACGTGCATACTGTGAAGAGAAGGAAATAACCTCACTCAAAGTCTATATGATACATAAAAAGAAATGCTCAGACAAAATCAGGATAAATAAATGCTATTATTTATCCTAGTTTTCGCCAAAAATCAGAGTAAACGATAAAATATGAGGCTTACAAGCCGGTGAATTATGCGCCTGATGGATCAGCGAGGCGCCGGAGGTGAATTTCCAACGACTTAACTCGGTAGTATAAAGGTGTGGATACTGTTGAATATAATTTCTGAAATTTTGTGGTAGTGTACTTCGTGTTTGTGAGTTTATGTGTCGTTTTTGGATCGTCTCCTCCATGTCTTTTGGAGGCAATGGCTGAAATTATAGTAAAAATATATATTTAAGGTCGCAGCACACTTCATCACCATCATCTCAGCCTAAAAACTTTCACTGCTGGACATAGGCCTTCCCCAAGGATTTTCAATACGACCGGTTGGAAGTGGCCTGCAGCCAGCGACTTCCTGCGACCTTTATCAGGTCGTCCGACCACCTGGTTGGTGGGTGACCAACGCTGCGCTTGCTGGTACATGGTCGCCATTCAAGAACCTTTCTGCCCCATCGGCCGTCGTTTCTTCACGTTATGTGCCCCGCCCACTGCCACTTCAAAGAGGTAATCCGCTGGACTATGTCAGTGACCTTTGTTCTTCTACGGATCTCATCGTTTCTGATTCGATCTCGCAGAGAAACACCGAGCATAGCCCCCTTCATAGCTCTTCGAGCAACCTTGAGCTTTCTGGCGACCTTGAGCTTTCTTCCAAAATGAAAGTTACTCTATGGCCTTTCTGGAGTTTCAAACAATATCCATCATAAATTACATACCTAAATCGGTTCAGAGTTTTACATGTGAAGTGGTTGCAGACAGGCATATATAATTGGTAATTTTTACATATATTACTTATGTATAAATATTTTTTATCATTTACGGAACATTCTTATATTTGTACCTCCCTAGCAGTAGCAGGAGTTCCCGGTCCTTTGAAATAATTGAAAATTGAGTAGACTAGAGCTGGGGTTATTGCGAATCTGCCATATGAAACTAAACAATGTTATTGTTAAATTTTCTCAATTTACATTCTTGATGATGACATTAATTTACTGTTCAATTTACAAAAATATATATTACAAGAATATGTGCAAATCTGCAAGAAAGTATCGTATATTTTTGTAAATAATATCAAGTTAAAACCTTACGGGAAAGTCTACACGAGCTAGAAAATCGTGACGACTCCACGCTCCTATCTTATATTATTATATATTACTATTCTATATGTGATACGATTGCCACTGGCTCGTACTTTGCCACGCATCAGATCGCCACGATGACATCGCCGTGTGTTGGTAGACACTTGGTAGACACGTTCTAAAAGAGTGTGTAAAAATACGTGTCACGGCGATTAAATCGCCACGATTCTCCCGCTCGTGGAGGAGGTCCCTAAATTGCGGGTAGTCAGATAAAAATAATAAGAGATTTTGTAGATCGAGATTCCCAAGAAGGGCCATCAGGCAGGCAGCCGGCCGAAATGATTCTTGCTAAATAATATGACAGCATGAATGATAACATAATTGAGGACCTCGAGCTGCAACATATCACACTTGAAGACGCAACCGGGAAAATCTATTAAAAGAAAAAATCTTCTAAGAAAATTCCCACGTATAGATTTTAATCGAAAACTAAAGTATCTAAACAAGTGCAAACTACAAGAGAATTATTAGTCAACTCATAGCTATACGCGGTAAATCGACCGTTTGGATTGAATTCAACTCCGATATTAAGCTTCAAAAGCTCTTAAAGTTTCGATAACATCACCTTGTGTAGGTAGTCACTTGGTAGACACGTTCTAAGAGTGTGTAAAAGTACGTGGCATGGCGATAAAATCGCCACGATTCTCCCGCTCGTGGAGGAGGCACCTAAATTGCGGACAGTCAGATAAAAATAAAAAGAGATTTTGTGGATCGAGATTCAATTACAAAAATACAGATCTAAAATGAAACTTTTTTTCAGACTAGACTTTTTATTTGTAAGCATTTTATACCTCAATTTCTAGATGGTATTACTTTATTTTGTCTTTGGATTTATTAAAGCTAGAGTAGTACGTACGTAGCATAGAGTAAATACGAGTATAAGGATTTGCCAGAAGGCAGGGAATCTTAACACAAATAGGCGCTTCATTGAATTTACTGAAAACTTAAAGATTTATTATAATTATAAACTTACTGGTCTAATGATTATAACAATTTGTTATAAACATTTTAATTTAAAACACAAATCACTATTTAGAAAAGTGACCACTGCCGAAAAACAGCCTCTATGGATATTAAGGCACAGAACACGCGTTAATTGAGTTTGGAATTTGTGGCTCCCAACAGATATTCAAACTTAATTGTATTACATTCAATAATTTTACCCTCACTCCAATATTTGTCTATGGTCCTTTTTGTCTACAACTAGAATCAGACGACAAACATAAAACAGTTGGTCACTTGATACTAGTTTTAGGATAGATTCAGAAAAAATAGTCTTAGTTAAAGCATCTTCTTCGTCATTATAAAGTTTGTAGTTTACTTTTGAAAGATTTAAAAGAAAATTAAAAATACATACATACTATCACGTCTTTTTCCCTTGCGGGGTAGACAGAGTTCGGGTCTATAAAACCATAAGGCTACGTTTAGCATGCTGGTGGGCTTGTAGGTGAGAACGGAATCAAAATAGTGATGGGTTGCTAGCCGCATCGCATATACACATGATTCCTGACGCCCATTCCGTCGATCGGCTTTTACGATCTGCACGGGAAGAGAAGCAGCTGGTACATTCTATTTTTTTTCCTTTCTCCCAGACCAGCATGGAAGATTAAAAAATCAAGTCAAATTAGGTTAGATCACGCGGTTTTAATTCGCAGATCAACCTCTTTGGTCCTAAAACCGCGTAATAAACCGCGCTAAACTCTAAAAGGGAACAATTACAAAGGAGTCTCTAAATCCATCATGGCTATCTCCACGCAAAATTACTTAGTGAATAATGGAGCGGCTGATCAAGTACAAATGATTCTGAGGTCGGGCCAGCCGAGATTACAAATATACGCTGCAAAGAAAATGGAATTTACAATGGAAAGACGTTTATTCTATTGTATTGTAAGTATTTTAATCTTTTTCAATGGTTAAAGATGGGAAGTTTTAAATAAACAATATTTTTATGATTTACCTCCTGCTTAACACCCGCTCATCCAAGGTAATGTTTTTTCATCCTCATCATTATCATCAGCCTATAATCGTCCACTGTTGGACATAGGCCTCCCCAATTGCACGCCATCAAGATCTATCTTCGGCTGTCTATTTATGTTGTATCTATGTTTTTTAATAAAATGTATTTTTATCCTTTACGAGCAGGTTGAAGGAGGGGGGGGGGACCCACGCTCAAACAAATGAAGGAAAAAGTAATAATGCTGTCGTAACTGGTTGTGAAAAGGCTGGCAAAGGATAGAGAAAGGTGGAATGAGCTCCACCGACAAGAGCGTCACTAATTTTGATGATGATGATTTCATGGGACTTCGTCCACGTTGGTTTAGTTTTATCATTAAGTGTATTCGGGCTTCTGGGCTTAGCCTCGGCCCACAGCTTCTGGTATCCATGTTTCGAAGCATTTCAGGTAAGGATGTAACTGGTAGCATGGTTAGATGACCCAGAAAACACAAAGCTTTCGCAGCGCTCGCCCAATAATAGGGATATGCATGAAAAAAATATCTGTTATCTTACCAGTTTATCCAAAAATATTCAATAGTAAAGTATTGAAGGTGAAAACAGAATAAAATTTGGTTGAAAAACGAACGAGATAAAATGATTTTACGAAAATATGTCTATCTCACTCGCGAAAACACTATTTTATATGGCAAATGTATGCATGACATAGACTAAGACGTCAGTAGTCCATATCGGACTTCTCTTTCTTATTTAAACTTTAAAGTTTCACATCTTCGTCGTTAATTGAGATATTTTAAAAGTTCTTATATATTTTCTTACTGTGGTTATTAAGGATTATACTAAGCAAATAAAAAAAATACGTGCATACCTATACATTGCATGTATGTGCTTTCAATTTAAATAACAGTGTATGTGAGCTTTCCATAGGTGAAAGAATTTTGAAAATCATTTAAGTAGTTTCGGAGCCTATTCAATGCAAACAAAGAAACAAACAATCAAATGTCTAGAAGTCTAGATCGCCTCGTACGATTCATCCGGAGAGCGTCAAAGGAACTATTCTAGATATAATAATTCTAGTGATACTATTTAGAAAATCCAATCGACACCTTCCTATTGCATGAAAAGAAGGCTTCACGCAAATTGACAATGTGAATAATGGAGGGGTGATCTGGTACAAATGATTCAGAGGTCGAAGCTGTCATTAAGAGCGTATACTAGCAGTATTTTTTCAATATGGTTTCCATACAAAAGTATTTCTCTATTTTCTCGCTGAAAACTGATTCTAGAGCCACAATTCTTTTTTCATAAAATTTAGTACTAAAATAGGAATGCCCCTATTTTTTATTTTTTCCAAAAAAACTGTTTTTGTACAATTTTTTTTTCTTTTAAAAAGATTTTTAGAAAAAAATAAAACATAGGGACATACCTATTTTAGTAATAGATTGTATGTAAAAAGAATTGTGCCTCTAGAAGCAGTTTTCAGCGAGAAAATAGAGAACTACATTTGTATGGAAAACGCACTGCTAGTATACCCTCTTAATATACTTCCGGAACATCACAAATAATATATTGTAACAAAGATAACTGTTTTTTTTTTGTCTGAAAGAACATTTGTAAAGTAATTTTGAGACTATTTAATCATTATATCATTCGCGTGGGGTTCCCGGCAGAGTAGAATAGGACCATTCCAAGTCATCCCGTGGATGTCGTAATAGGCGACTAAGGGAACACAAGCTAAACAAAGCTTATTAACATCATAGAGACCTCTCCAACCCGTCTGGCCAGCGTGGAGAGTGTAGGCTAAATGCTCTGACTACTCAGGCTTGTATATGGCTCTGGTAGTACAGAGAGGGTCGTGCTCCTACAGTGGAGACTAGAAAGATCTGATGATGATGATGAATCATTAAAAGAACGAGTCAATCACTCGGTTCATTTTTAAAGTTACTTTAATAAAATACTGCTGAAATTTTTGCAAAAATGCTAGTAAATGTTACGAAATTGATAAAATACATTTTCGTAATTATAAATCTTCAAAGGAAATTCTCAAGCAGGCAGTAGACGTCAGGCAGACAGCCGGCCGTAATAACTTTTGCCAAATCATATCACCCCGGGTTTCAACATATTACATCTGAGGATGCAATCAAGAAAAATGTTTAGAAGAAGAGAAAAATCTTCAGATTAAATTACTTATCGTTTTTATACCGCAAAATAAAGTTTCTAAATAAGTGCAAACCGCAAGAGAATATTAGTCTGCTCTTAGCTTTTCGCGGTGAATCGACCGACTAGATTGAATTCAACTCCGATATTAAGCTTCAAAAGCTCTAGAAGTTTCTATATTGTTCTGGAAGTTAATAGCTTTCGTTGCTGTGTTACGGTTTCATGGTTTCGCTGTTAAATATTAAGTTGTTCGATTCATTGTACAAAGAGATTTTTTGGAATATATCGAAGCTAAATGATAAATGCCTTGTGTTCTTTTGCTAATGAGTAAAGGAAAAATCGAAAAAAGAAATAGATATTCTCATAGAAAAGTAATCAGCCGGCCGAGCCATTTGCATGAAAATATTTTTTTTTCGAGGTTCCTGCGTAATTCTAAACACATATAAATCACCTTACACACAGCCCATTAGTAAATAGCAGTAGTATCTATAGTAAGTTAATCCATAGTCATAAACTTAAAAACTATTGCCTCTCTTTCTTATAATTATTTATGTTGTTTACATCTGGCTAAGAATAGTAGGTATTCCCTACTGCAATTGTAAAACTAGTATGCCAAGGGAGGGGCCTAGTTACCTGTAGTACAGGTTCCTCAGGGAACCTATTCAGGGACTAGTCTCTTCACGAGTCTTTCTAGTTATACGCAACAGCTCAAACCCTACTCTGACTTGTATATAATCTATGGTGTAACTACATTGTGAAGAGAAAATAAACGTTTTTATTATTATTCATTTATTTGTCTTTAATCATAGGTGTAGGTTTTTACAATATTTGTATAAAAAGTAAAACATAAAAATATCATACAAAATATAAAAACATTCTAAAAACCTAAACCTAGTTCGCCGCCAGCAGCGGGGCAGGGCTCAAGCTACCGGCGGTTAAGGCTGTTAAGTTATTATTATTATTATTATTAATTCTCATGGCAAAATTTGTTCACATTGACGGACTGTGGTCTCTTTTAAGGATAAGGATTGAATAGGGTTTTGTATAAAAATATGGACACTGATCCTGTTCGGGTTGAACCTCCTAGCGGAAAAGTTCCCTACGCCATATCAAAAACCATAATTATATTTGACTAGCTGTTACCCGCGGCTTCGCCCGCGTGATATACTTCCTATGTACTTCTCAGTACCCTAACCTACGTGTATGCAAAATTTCATGATGATCGGTTTAGTAGATACGGCGGAAAGCGTAACAAACAAACAAACTCACTTTCGCATTTATAATATTAGTTAGGATTAGGATGATTTAATGATCGACAATTAAATATTCAAGCGTCATATGATTGAACTTTCAAAGTCTTTATTTATTTTAATACAACTAAGTGGGCAATCAAGCATACAGCCCACCTGATGGAAAGCGCAATCACGTGGGCCTTACTTTACAGTCATAGCCTTATGAAGCTTTAAAGCTATAGCCTATGAACGCCTACAAAACCTGTATTTTAATAGATGGGTAAACTATGAAATAATGAAAACTGTCTATCATAATAAGCTATCTTTAACGTGCCTTCCAAAGCGCGGAAATTCAATAACTACAATTCAAAACGAATTGTTATGATAATAATTCGTCATATCGTGCACTGCTGCATGATAAATTACCCAAATTAATACACGTCTAATACAGCAGCAACTTTATTAAGTTTTTGCCTAATATCTCCCCCGAAGCCTGACTAAGTAATTATGATAAATGTTTCTCTGTACAACAAGATGTTTCGCCTCTAGACATAGCGTATTTGATAAAATAATATAATCACTTGTGCTAAACATAAAAATTAAATTCTTTTTTTGTATCCCACTAGTTTTGATTTACTTGATGTAATCGAATCTAAATCTTTATATAAAATGTTATCCATCCATCCATCCATCAGGTCTTTTTTAGTCTCCACTGCAGGAGCACGACCCTCTCTGTACTACCAGAGCCATATACTAGCCTGAGTAGTCAGAGGATTTGACCTACACGCTCCACGCTGGCCAGACGGGTTGGAGAGGTCTCTTTGATGTTAATAAGCTTTGTTTAGCTTGTGTTTCCTTAGTCGCCTTTTACGACAGCCACGAGATGACTTGGAGTGGTCCTATTCTACTCTGCCGGGAACCACACGGCATAAAATGTTAACTTTTCTACAAAACGTTAAAAAAGTTACTTTTAGGCCGATACCAGGCCAGAGCAGAAAGGTTTTCAAATGTCAACGACTTACCAATAAGTGCATATTTGGATATCTACAGACTAAGTGGTAGGACGACCAGACCAATGTCGCAAGAAAGTGCTGGATGCAGGCCTCTTTTACCAGGTAATTTCGGAAATCCTTAAATTATTCTTTAATATTATAAAAATATATTATTATACATTCTTATCCATAATTCAAAGTTAATAATTCATGTAGTACATTTTCAATTTAACACTTAAAAGTAATTTAATTTTGTAAGTTAATATTGCTTACCATTTATATTATTACATTATTTATTTTATAATTTAAAAAAAAAATTATAACAACGACAGCATCATATCAAATGTGCATACTTGGTCGCGTAAAGTAAGCTGGCAATTAGTATGATCTAATATGTAGATGAACAAAATTGTGTATTAAGAGTCGCCTGAAAGCGCATGTCTCCATACAAAAATAATTAAGCATCCAATCAATTAATCTCATTATAATCTACGTACGTTCCTATACAGTTTGGTTAAATTATCAAATGTTTGAGAATTATACGCCTCTCAAGATTTCCATACAAATTTGAAAAGGCTTGTAATTCTCAAACCATTGGTATTTTAACCGAGCTGTATAGGAACGTACGTAGATTATAATGAGATTAATTGATTAAATGATTAATTTTACTCCAAAATTATCAAATATTGCCACAATTTCCTTTTCCGTTTGTATGGAGACATGCGCTTCCAGGCGACTCTTAAGTAACCTAATAATAAACAAAAATCCTAGAGATACGCCTGTTTCCAGCAGTAGACTTGTTGCGACTGAAATACAAGAAAGAGATTTCCCGAAGGGTTATCTTTCATATGAAAAAGAAGAAGGCAATTAAATACCTCTCAAATACTCAATATAACCCGGTCCATAAATTGTTTGATTCGGAACATGCCTAGAATAACAGACCTGTCCGTGCGCCTATCTTGTGAAGTAATGTTCCTATTTTTCTACGTGAAGCTTAAGGGGATACCTGTAGGAGAGTATGTAACCAGTGTATTTAATTTCTAATATTTTTCTAGGGTTCTGCACCCAAAGGGTACAAACGGGACCCTATTCACAAGACTTCAATATCCGTCTGTCACCAAACTGTATCTCATAAACCGTGATAGCTTGACAGTTCAAATTTTCACATATGATGTTTTTCCACATTTTATTTTCTAATTAAATAATTCATAATATTTTTAGATAAAATATAACCAATGGTAAAAGAACAGAAGTTGAATGTATAAAATATTCCGTAGTTTAAGTCGACTGAGGCATTTCAGGCTACTCCTTAACACGTTAGCATAGAATCACGTTTGCTTTCCAGAGACGGAATTTTCTTTATTAATTTCTTAGTGCTTCAGCTCTTAGGTGAGCTTATTAATCTCTAATGTAATTACGGTGAGATCAAAAGAATGTCTTGAAGGTAATTGTTTATGTAAGCTTGTACTTGTTTCAGTGGATTTGCTGTAAGAAACTTCACTTGCCAGACTTGTGGTACAGATTCGAGCTCAGTGTTTATGCTTGATACCTTGATACTGAACAAGATAATAATCCATACTAATGTTATAAATGCGAAAGTAACTCTGTCTTTCTGTTTGTCTGTTTGCTTTGACGCCAAAACTACTGAACTCATTTAAATGAAATTAAGAACACATAGTCCAGAGCTTGAAAAAGGACATACCTAGGTTACTTTCTCATTCGAAAAGGCTACCGAAAGTCAATATTCCTCGCGGACGAAGTTGCGTAGTATAATATAAACAAGCCGCATTATTAAAAAAACTAAAAAAACCAAAAACCCTTATGCTGTGTTCAAAGTTCAACAGTTTATATGGCTATGACACTGAGGGAAAGAACAAAAATCTAATGACAGCTCACAATTCAAAATCGGTCGAGCCGTTTGGCTATAGGAGGCAACAACGGAACAGTGATACTTACAAACATAAATATTAATTACATACATAAATATTATATTCGTACGCGCAACAATCTTTAACATTCTTCTGGATGCATCGGGTAAAAAACATAATAGCTCATGGATATAGTATATTTCATGGTTACATTTCAAGGTCATGATAAATTTTCGACCACAAGAAAAATCCATATTTTTTTTATTTTTTAAAAACTGAAAGAATCCGTTATTTTTTTTTACTTTTTTAACCATTAGTATATAACTATGTTACGGCAAAACATATGTCATTTAATGCAAAGGAAAAAACAATTTCAAGGGCTTCACCTACAATCACAACTCCTATACATGTTGGTGAATCTGCGCATCTGTGTTTCAAAGAACCGGCAAAATTGCAAACTCGTATGTACAATATCAACGAGAATTAATTAGCACCAAAAAAAGCCACCAAGAGTTATCATGAAATGTTGTCGTGGTTCTGTGTCTTCCGTTGTGCCCTTAAACACTCAAATTCTTTTAAAGCTGTACCAAATTTTTTTATAGGGATATTTTATTTTTATTGGGAAAGTTATATTTAAGGAAAATTAATAATTAATTAACTTTATCAGGTCTTTTTAAGTCTCCTCTGCAGGAGCACGACCGTCTCTGTACTACCAGCCGGCCTATTCACTAACTCGGATAACAGGTGTCGATGCCTATCACTCTAGGATTTGCTGTTACAATGCGGTTTTTGTGTTTCAAGTAAAAAGTTCGAGCAAGCAAAACCCGCATTGTAATTGTAAATTCTAGACTGATAGGCATCGACACCTGTCATCCGAATAAGTAAATAGGGGGGCTGAGCCATGTATTAGCCAAAGCAGTCAGAGGATTTGGCCTTCCACGCTGGCTAGACGGGCTGGGGAGTTCTTTTTGATGATTAGGTATACAAACTTAGTTTAGCTTGTGTTTCCTACTTCGCCTACGACATCCTCAGGAAGACTTGGAATGGTCCTGCCAGGAACCACACGACAAGAAAAGGAAAAGAGAAAAACACTTAGTCCGCCAAAAATATTTTTTTCTTGGAAAGAAACCATCAGCCAGATGACAGGTGTCGATGCCTATCACTCTAGGATTTGCTGTGACAATGCGGTTTTTGTATTTCAAGTAAAAAGTTCGAGCAAGCAAAACCCGCATTGTAATTGTAAATTCTAGATTGATAGGCCCTGTCATCCGAATTAGTAAATAGGGGGGCTGAGCCATGAATTAGCCAAAGCAGTCAGAGGATTTGGCCTTCCACGCTGGCTAGACGGGCTGGGGAGTTCTTTTTGATGATTAGGTATATAAACTTAGTTTAGCTTGTGTTTCCTACTTCGCCTACGACATCCTTAGGAAGACTTGGAATGGTCCTGCCGGGAACCACACGACAAGAAAAGGAAAAGAGAAAAACACTAAGTCCGCCAAAAATATTTTTTTCTTGGAAAGAAATAATCAGCCAGAAAAAAATCTTGCAACAATACACGTTGCAGCAAAATTGCTAATAATTTCGTAAAGCCTTAACGAAAATTTAAGAGCAAGCATCGCAACGGGCCATGTTGTGTTCGAAATCGCGAATACATTAAAACAAATTGCCTAAATTAAATTCTGTGGCTCCTTATTGTTCTCAAACTGAAATTAGGGATTTTGATTAAGAGCTGTTTATTTCAATTCGGGCCTTTCCAAGTTTAACACGAAAAGTTTTGGTTTATAACGCTTTGCTGTATCTGCGTAAGTATTTACTTGTTATTGTTGAGGACTGTGGCTAGTTGTAACGTTAATGGGTTGAAAACTGAAACTTTGTGAACCAAGAGTCTGAGATTTAGAAACGAAGTGTATAACGTTAACATTAGTTACTTTAGTTAGATTATTAATTCGTTTAGGTAACTAAATAGTACACTGCCATCGGTTTATTATACTATAAACACCTCAACTATAATATCCAACTTACTCTACTTGCATAATACGACGTTTTTCAATATATTTGCGATTACTTTATAAACTAAAACAAGATTGCAGTTCAGCAAATAAGGAATTTATAAAATACTTTATATGGGATTTTATTTTGCATTCACAATGCTATTTTACCTTATTTATTAAATAAAGAAAATAAGAAATGGAGAAAAAATTCCACGCGGGCAGGACTTGAACTGCGTCTAGATCTCAGTACGATCTATGCGTTGCCAATTACGCCACCGCGCTTCAAGCCCCGGCGCCGAATTTCTCCACCATATCCCATTCCTCTTACACGCATCTAGGCTTGCGTCACCCAACACAACTACCCCACTTTTACAAGTGCGGTATTTGATTTCAACTCATTTTGCAATGAATTTGGAAATCAACTAATGTGTAGGAAGCCATACAATAGGTACTTTATATGGGATTTTATTTTGCATTCACAATGCTATTTTACCTTATTTATTAAATAAAGAAAATAAGAAATGGAGAAAAAATTCCACGCGGGCAGGACTTGAACCTGCGTCTAGATCTCAGTACGATCTATGCGTTGCCAATTACGCCACCGCGCTTCAAGCCCCGGCGCCGAATTTCTCCACCATATCCCATTCCTCTTACACGCATCTAGGCTTGCGTCACCCAACACAACTACCCCACTTTTACAAGTGCGGTATTTGATTTCAACTCATTTTGCAATGAATTTGGAAATCAACTAATGTGTAGGAAGCCATACAATACTTTATATGGGATTTTATTTTGCATTCACAATGCTATTTTACCTTATTTATTAAATAAAGAAAATAAGAAATGGAGAAAAAATTCCACGCGGGCAGGACTTGAACCTGCGTCTAGATCTCAGTACGATCTATGCGTTGCCAATTACGCCACCGCGCTTCAAGCCCCGGCGCCGAATTTCTCCACCATATCCCATTCCTCTTACACGCATCTAGGCTTGCGTCACCCAACACAACTACCCCACTTTTCCTTCCACGCGGGCAGGTTCAAGTCCTGCCCGCGTGGAATTTTTTCTCCATTTCTTATTTTCTTTATTTAATAAATAAGAATTTATAAAAGTTAAGGTTTAAAGCAGTTTGTAAAAATACATTTATAATATTTAAGTACATTTATTCAGGTTTATTTTTTAACAAACAAGTATTAAAACCGAATTGAAGTCGGTTATAAAAGTCACATCTCACGAATCAGATAAAAGTTTTCATGCTGAACTTGGCTCGAATTCTATGAAAAAGTTTCAATTTTGCATCTATGGCATTGGGCTATTGAGGAGTTGCGATTGGTGTAAAGTAAAAAGGCCTAGTCCCGTAAATACAACATTATAATTCCAAGTTTCGATGTCATAAGGACCAAATTATTAGCAAATCTATTGAAAGTATATTATTGTTGTTTTTATGCCGTTCAGTTACAAAAATATTTTATATTTAAGACCCTCGTCTCATATATTTAAGACATTAAACAAAATAATTGATACTCATATCCCAATTTACTATTTACAATCAGTTTTTATTCGGAGTCAGTGTCATCTAAAGCAATGAATAATATACGCTTGATCAAAGTAAAATCGTGCTGAAGGTTTTTTTTTTTGATGAAAAAAGAACAAGTAAATTTAAAAATTTAACCGACATCAAATTTATTTTTTATTGTATGTATGGTTCTATCGAAACCTTGAAGAAACGTCAACTTGTATTGCTTCGGAAAAAAATAAAATAATAATCTAAAATCAAGTGGTATTATCCGTGTAAGTACATATTTCTTTGACATTTTTTTTTATTTTTTTTTATTAAGTATACATCACAGTTTACAATCCCATACATGACGGATTTACACTCAATTATAATAAATACTAAAAGTGCTAGATTGCAAACCTAAAATATGCATACATTACATTTTTATCTTCTTGAATATAATAAGGGCACTAAATTGAAGAAAATATTTGTGATAATATTGTACTTCGCTAACTTAATGTCATTAGCGAAGTACAATTTGGACTTGTTCTTTAATTTTTTTATGTTTAGCCTCTAATACATCTAAATTATTGGAATCTAATTGTATAGTATCATTATAAAGCCTACACATTCTTACAATAGGGTTAAAATAGGAAATATTATTGCAATAAAAATTCAATCTAAAAGGCACTGGAAGACGAAAATTAATTTTAGAATTAAAATTCAAAAGTGATAACAGGTGTTGGCAGTTACCACCAGCTTGGGATCCAGTCATCAATTTAATCAAATCTCAAGCTAAGCAGAAGACTGCAAGACCTTCAGACACCGTGAGCCAATACTGCGTACATCCGGAACGTTATCAATAAATATTTTAGGCGGTAGATTTTGCAGTTCTTATAAAATACTAGACAAATGTCAACTTAGTCTACCTGCGACCACGAACACTGAAAGTGCTTGAAACGTTAGGTGTATAAATAATGTAATAAATGCGATAAAAACCGTATTAAAATAATTTTATTTAAAAGTGATAACAGGTGTGGGGAATCCATGGCTAAGTGAACAATTTTGTGCAGAATTAACAAATCTTGTTGTTTTCTTCGAGTATCAAGTCGAGTGACGCCGAATTTTTCAAGTCTTTGTTCATATGACGATAACGTCCTCCCGTGACCAGTTCTATATCCAAGTAGTCTCAAGACTTTCCTTAACATCTATCTATATTTATGATGACTTTATAAAAAATTGGATTCATTTCGATAAAAATATTATGGGACCACCACTATACCACTAGCCTTTACAACAACAAAAAAATATTGTTATTAAAATCAATTCATAACTGACAGATTAATAGCGTAACAAATATACAAATAAATAAAGTCTGCCAAGTGCGACCCGGACTCACACACCAAGGGTTCCGTACCAGTATCTAAACAACATTTGACTATCAAGCAAAAAACAGCAAATTATCATGGGTGCTGTATTGCAGCCCCCCTTAAATATTTATTTTATTCTGTTTTTAGTATTTGTTATTATAGCAACAACAAAAACACAGCATCTGTCACGGTTTATGAGATACAGTCTGGTGACATACAGACAGACGGACATCGAAGTCCCAATACACAACCTTTACAAGACATAGATTTAAATTGAGAACCTCTTATAAAAGGTATTCTTTCGTTTTGTTTATTTTCGTTAACGCCACCTTCTGTTGGTTTATAGCAACGTTAGAGAAACATTGCGAGCACTGAACTTCGCTAGCTGTTTCGTTATTCTACTTCACAACGACGCGGATCGTACTATTTTGTTTTTCTTAACGACAACAGATGGCGTGAGCTGCAAGAAAAAATATTCTTGCAGTAGCTGCTAACAGAATCAAGGCTAAGAAAAAACTAACGTTTTTGTTTAGGAGAAAATGGAGTTGAGAGTTATAAGGTAAAAATAGCTTCATTTTATAGAAAATATGACATCCCTGTTACATTTTCTATAAAATTCGCAATATTATATTCACATTCGCAAATGTGAATAGTTTCAAATATATTCAACTTATTGTAATAACTCTATATAATATATACCTCAAATATCGCAAATCTGTGATTGATTTAGTATGAGAAGTCCAATTTTTTTCATATTTCGACCCATATTCCTTGGAGAAAGTTGTTGAGTATGATCAGAATAGGTGCGTTCAAGAATATGACAAGGTAACAGATTTACACGGTATAGGTACTTTTATTCTGTGAAATTTTTACTTAATGCGCTTAGACCAGCCAACTAGCACCACTCCTCGTTTTATTTATTTTACTACTAAATAAGATCAAATTGAAAAACTCTACGTAAGCAAAGACAATATAATATATCTATATTGTCTTTGATGTAAGTACCTCACTAGTAAACGACTTGTAGTATTTATTGTATTGCTTTTCATTATTTTGCATTTGGTAAATCAAGAGAACTCTCATTACCGCCAATAGTGGTCGGTTTTGGCGGTAATGAGTAGTTTTCTTATATTCTTTCTCAATCTGAAACGATTATATTGATGAAAAGGTCTACCTAAAAATACTACAAGTAATTTACTAGTGAAGTACTTACGTAGATTTTTTGAATTTGTTCTTATTTCGGAGTAGGGACAAGAATTAAATAACGGGTGTTACTAGTTTCGCTGGTGTAATCCTCTTAACTATACAACGGGGAAAATTCAATAAATGATTCTAACTTGTGTGTGCAAAAATGCCCGTTTTGGCTGAGAGCACGCTGAATGAGAAAAATAATTGTCGTCACTTGGAAAGAACGAACAGAGCTGTTTGTCGCCGGTTTTTCGACATTTGCACTTTGAAAGCAGCATTTAAAATGGTAAGTAAAATCTATACTTAAATTTTTCGCTGAGAAACTTATTTTTAGTAGCCTATTTTGTGTCCAACTGTTGGGCAAAAGCCTCCCCTCTGTTCTATTCATCCCACGTGGTACAGCCTGCGTCAGTGATTCCAAAACCTGTCGAAATTTTCATCCAGAGTGTTGGCGATATTATGCAGGCAGCTGGTCGTAAAAACTTTCCCAAAATTATATCTTGGATAAAATCATAAAAGCAGACCCAGGCTCCACGCATCACAACCGATGAGGCAACCGAGAAAAACGGTCCAGATGATAATTTTGATCTAACTTTATACACCCACTTTATGCGGCAACAAAATATTTTTGAGAACAAACTGGCCCTCAAGAACAACCGTCCTTTTCTAATATAAAATGTATGAGATGGACAGAAGAGGACCCCAGGAGGTTAAAATTCATACGTAACCAGGGTCAATGACATCTCGCTGAAACTTCATCTGTTTTTGTTACGGTTTCGATTTTTTGCTGCGAACAGGTTTGGTTTGGGGTTATCACATCAAACAAAGATTTATTTTATATATCTCTCACTCGCGCCTCTACTTAGGCATATAGGGATTTATTCTGAAAAACCTGGCAATATTTTAATGATGGAATCAGAATCCCTATCAGAAAACAGTCCTGGGAAAATTCACCATTCAGCTGGTCAAATTTCTATGGTACAAATGTTTTTTTCATTTCTTAGCTATCTATTTTTTTGATCACCGGTGGATCCGGGACACTGCAGCCCCCACGACCCTCGCCTTCTTCTCGCCTCCTTCTCCTTTTTCAATCTACAGACAATTTAATTAAGAAAAAATATCTTTGAAATCAGGTAAATAGTGGCACTTGTAAAAGCTAGATGGATTTTATTCCTTGAATATCTTCCTGCACTGAAATTACACAAAAGGACCTAAATTATGTTAACGATTATGCCGGCATAGTTGCAATGTACTGGTCATATAAAACAAACATTTCAACTGGCCGCAAAAAAAAAACATATTATGAAAAATAAAAAATAAGTGAGGAATCAACGCGGATGCAGATATCATAAACTTAGTAGAACAAAACTGCTTCAGTTCACTGCAATGATCTTGGTACGGGTATAACTTCAAGGACTAACCATTCTCTTCAAAATTATCGAGCATTAAAATTGCAGTTAAAATTGACCACAAGCTTTAAGTGGTGGCTACTCTTTAAGTCTTGACACGGTTCTTAAGAAGTATCTACTTACAATGTATTGCCAAATAGGTGATGGTTGGATGGTGAACCTACGTAGTACCGAACTATGGTATATCGTCAAGGTTGCTCGTCTTATTATGGATGCATATTAAAGTCTTTGATACACGCGTAATGTTAATGGTAGAGTTGAGGTTAGAGTACTGACTGGGCCACTTTCAATACATATTCGTTCACGTTTGTAGAAAACGTAAGTGTTACCCACTTACGTTGTGGTCCGGTTATCAAGTTACCTAAAAACTATTACGGCTTTTTCCACTAAGGGGTGGACAGAGCCCAGATCTCTCAGAGCTCAAAGCCACTTTAGCATGTTGGCCCACCAACATGCTAAACGTGGCTTTGTAGGTGGAAAACGGATTAGGACGGGTTGCTAGCCTCATCCACTATTGACATAATTTTTTAGATTTCTAGGCATTCTTGCTACCATTCAGGCTACCTTTTAAGTATTTGGACGGGGTTACTCCTTTTTATAAAGCAACTGTCACCTGACTTCCGCAACATTAAGGGTAAACCAGAAACAATTGTATGATAATTTTAAACAAACGCTCGATGGCGTAAATACACAGAATAATTTTTCGTTTCGGAAATTCAGGTGAATCAAGCCTGCAATATCCTCACCTACTAGAAACGACCTTCACAAAGTATGCTTCACAGTGGTATTTGAATCACGACCTTTGCAAGGACAAAGTTTTTAAAAGTCTTGTAAGTTACACGGTTAAAATAGGTCTCCCTGAGCGTTGTAAAAGCTTCCGAATTATAGCTAGTTTTGCTATAACATTTTAAATAGACATTGGTATATGTGATTTTGCAATCACATTTGCTTTTAGTATTGACTTGATGATCAGTAACCCTACATGTATGGGGTTTTATCATAACAATTACGAAACTACTACTTTGTTTTTATGACTCCATGAACAACCTTTTAGCTTGCAAGGGGTGGCACTTAACTGAAACAAAAATGAATATCAAAAACTCACAATATGTTTGGGAGACCTATCTAATGATACCTTACAAAAAGGATTCACGATAAATATATAAATAAATATATGAATATATAGGGACATATCACACAAATTGAGCTAGCCCCACAGTAAGTTGTGAACTTGTGTCGCAGGATACTAACTCAACGATACTATATTTTATAATATATACTTATATAGATAAACATCCAAGACCCAGGTCAATATGAAAAAGATCTTTTTCCATCTTGACCTGACCGGGGATCGAACCCGGGATCCCCGTGTCGCAGGCTAGCGTGTTGACCGCTGCGCTACGGAGCTCATTTATACATATAAATGTATATATATTCTCTCTTTACATGTATAAGATAAAATAAATAAAAAATCACCACTTGTGTGGTGTGATTCACACATCCCTTCAAAATTACAGCTTCTCAACTAAGCCGCGGACATACAGACCGATGAACGGACATTGCAAAACTATATGATTACGTGTGCAAGGTAGTAAACATGGGTCCTTAATGATAAACCCAATCCTCTTTTTGACAGTTTAGATCCACCATACATGGATCTATGAATAATCCGGATAGCGAGGCGCTAAGAGATGTAACACTGACGCAAATACCAATACATGCAAACGTGTTGCGCACATCAATATAAGAAATGCATGCAATTTTCCACACATTTTCTCTTCTTCAAAATTTTAGTTTTTCCAAATGTTAAATTACTTGTTATGTAAAAATAGGCATTACTTGTGACGTCTTCAACGCCCGGTCTATATTATTTCTAGGACCGTGTCGTCTGCTTTTTTGTGCGTTTGTTTTTTGACGCCACACTGCTTATGAACCCCCGGGGAAGAATACGAACCTAATGACACATCACACTTCAGTTTCTCGAGCTGTTAAGGCTACAGCGAAAATAGAACAGACATACTTACATACAAACGCGCGAGAAACATAACCCTCCTTTAAGAAGGATCGGTCGGGTAAAAAACACGAACAAACCATGATTATAATTTATTTATTTTTAAGGGGACAAACTTGACAAAAACTAAGTAAATTCGCTTTATTTGCCCAAATGTTTCCAAGAATCGGGTCTTAAATTAAGAACAATTAATCACACAGCCTTACTTAATTTCCATGTGACCTAGACTAAAAATACGTTTTATAAATCCGGCTTAGTCATGGCAAGTCATGTTCAATGTAAAGTACCGCATTTATGCTTTCTTTTTACGAGAGAGTCAGAAATATATCCTTGACTTCACATCACTAAATGAGGAAAGAGCACTTCAATCTATGTCATCAGTTTTTATTTATTTTTCATCATCATCAGGCTTTTTTAGGCTCCACTACGACCATCTCTGTACTAGCAAAGCCAAATATTTGGTTTTGGCCTTCACTCTCCACGCTGACCAGACGGATTGGAGAGGTCTTTTTGATGTTTTTAAGCTTTGTTGCCTAAGTCGCTTTCTACTACATCCACGGAAAGACTTGGAGAGGTCCTATTCTACTCTGCCAGAAACCACACAGCAACGGCATGGCACTTAGGGAAGATAAAACCATCATGTTTGGGATAAACATAAAATATTTTTCAGAAAAATATCTATCTAAGAAATCTAATTTAAGAATCATTTATTTATTAAAGCAAATACTTTTATTTCCCTGAACAAATTTGAAACATTATTTATATAGCAACATTGCGTGTAAGTAAAGAGAAATAAAGCATTCAAATGTCAATTTAATAAAAATGTGACAGTTTTCATAATATTTGCGTGATGGTCTCCAAGGCACAGTGGTAAACACGCTAGTTTGCGACAGGAGGGTTACCCGGTTCCATTCTCGGCGCTGGAAAATACTTGTACTTCGTTTTCACAGGTATTTGTTACGCAATTCTGGAGATACCAAAGGAGGGTTAGCATCAGACAGGAATCCAGCTGCAAAATAATATGGAAAATCTAATTGAAGCATGAGAGTTTTCATAAAATGCGGACCCTGGGTTCCAAAGCATCACAGTTGAAGGCGAACCCTAACACACTCAATGCAACCTTTGGGCTGAGCTGTTCCTTTAAGCGGATCGACTACCTGTAAATTTTCATACAAAAGGCGATAATTCTTCCCCCCCAAAGCTTTACGAAATGAGGCAATTTTGTAGTACGAAAGACCGTGTTGCTCGAAGCTTTTTGTATTAAAACTTTACAAGTAGTCGAGCTTCTTAAGGCAGACATGGTTTTAAAAACATTGTACATTTCATTTACATCGGCTTAAATAACTGCTTCAAAGTTAATTCGAATGTTTTACCTGAATTATTTAAAAAGTAATAAACAAGATAAAACCATTTTAATAGTAGTTTTATTTAAATGTGTAACATTTGCAAAAATATTATAAATCATTATTGTCTTTAGGCTTTAATGATTGGATGAGAATCCATTAGCAGTTCAAGGTAAGACCAGGTAAGAGATGGCATTAAAATAAAGTAATTCTATTTGCAATTGCATTAAATGTATGACACATTAAGGTAAAGTTTTCTTAGGTGATAAGGCTACCAATTCTATTTCGTTAGGTGATCCTGTTATTTATTTATTGACGCTTTATACTTACACATACACCAAAATGTATAAAGAACAAAAAGATAGACTAAATGCTAAACAACATTTTCTAACAATCGAACCTTTAGATGAGAAAGTTTAATATGGGTGTAAAATAAAAATAAACAAAAAAATATCATTTAGTACAATTTTTCTTAATATTTAACACATATTCAATAAATATACAAACAATAATACTAGACAATGTGTTGAATGTCTAAATTTAAAAAATCAACATTTTCATAGAAATACCTGGCTTGCTGAACATTTTTGTAAGGAAATGGCATTTTTTTTTAATTTCTTGTGTAAGGCCCAAATAAAAAGTTCTTCGTATTGATGGACTGAGTAGCTTCTTTGAGAATTAGATAGAGTTGTATTAACATATTGTACGAGTATATTTCCAGACACACACAAAGCATCTTTATATGACTATTCCTTTTCTCAATCGATCGATTGTAATGAAACAAAGTTTATATTCGACGAGCTCCGTGGCGCAGCGGTCAACAAGCCGGCCTGTGACACGGATGGTCCCGGCTTCGATCCCCGGTCAGGTCAACATGAAAAATTATTGACCTGGGTCTTAGATATTTATCTACATATGTATTTGTTATAAAATATAGTATCGTTAAGTTAGTATCCCATAACACAATAAAGAACTGAGTTTCGGGCTAGCTCAATCTGTATGATTTGTCCGTATATTGCCCGTATATGTTGTCTGGATTAAGATCAATTTCGATTGATCGGTTTGAACAGCCTTATTTTTAGTAGTTTTAGAAATAACCCATAATATAAGTACAGAAAGACAAAATAAATAAATCATATTTTTGGGTCCAATAACTAAGTAATGTATCGCTCTCTATTAAATTCTATGAATAATTTGAATATACAGATACGCGGGTTTTACTATTATATTTTACCTATGTATAAATATTTTAATACATTTTTTACTTTTATATATTTGACATATAATGAATTGTTTATTTAATAGTGTAATGTGAAATTTAGGACACTTATAAATATGTCTTTTCGCCTTATACTGTACTTATACATACTGTAGCCATAACTTTTGAACTGTTGACATGTGTCATAAGTATTAGTTATGCATAGATTTAAAAAAAATTGGTACATACAAAGATTAAAAAAAATACATCTTTCTTCATACTTCTATTATAATAATAATAAATATATAGGGACATATCACACAAATTGAGCTAGCCCCACTGCAAGTTATGAACTTGTGTCGCAGTATACTAATTCAACGATACTATATTTTATAATATATACTTATATAGATAAACATCCAAGACCCAGGTCATTATGAAAAATATATTTTTCCATCTTGACCTGACCGGGGATCGAACCCGGGACCCCCGTGTCGCAGCCTAGCGTGTTGACCGCTGCGCCACGGAGCTCGACATATGATAGAATGTTTGTAAATTATAAAGTGAAACGAAATAAATTACTCGTATTTTTGCACAGACTTGTAAGAAACATAGCCTAAAATAGAATAGCAAAGGCATATTCCTTACTGCACATCAACCTTCATAATTAAATAATAGGTTCCGCAAAACCTTAAAATCGAAATAACCTGGCTTCCGCATTATTAAGAGTTAAGACCTTTTCGTTATTACGCACGGCAACAGTATAAGCGTCAGAAGTCAGAACTATTGAGGGGGAAATGTGAACTGATTTCTACATTCCTTAATAAGAAATGTAAATTATGCATTGTTATTAGTCATCTTTTGACATTGTTCGATCAGGATTATTTCTTTTCCTTGATTATCTTATACTCTTGAGTTTGTTGTGGGATGTACAAACGTGCAGTTGTGGTTTGCCTTAGACGATTTTGCAAACTGATTCTAGTGGACTTTATATTAAGACATTGGTGTAGTTTGGTGTAATACCTAAATGCTCGTACTCATGAAAAATTTTTGAAATAGTAAGACAGTTATATGGACCCTTGTAGATTTGTCAAAGATCAAAGAACATACCTTTGCCATCTTTGATGCCACTTGTTAAAAACTGTACCGAACAACATCGCTACTTAGTATCTCATTAAACTGGTCATCTGGTTTTTTTACCCTTAAGGATGGATTTTTTCTATTGAGACCAACTTCGGGGTATGCCTTTTACAAAAAAAGAAGAATTATTGAAATCGGACTACACTGTAAAAAGTTATGCGTGGTCAATGGTCATACATAAGAAAAAACATATACACGGCGACTTCAAAAACTCCTACGTTTTTTCATCGGTTAAAAAACTGGACATCTTTTCAATGGTTGTGTTTCAGCTATGTACACATGCGTTATCAAGTGCGACAAGGATCATTTGGGAGATTTTTGTAGGAAGTCAAGGGGTTCAGTTGCCGTTTATTTAGAAGATTTTGCAAATTGATTTAAGCGGGCTTTATAATATGAAATTGGTGTAGTTTGGTGTTATAAGTGCTCGTGCTCTAGAACAATTTGTGAAATAGTCAAAGTAGACTGTTAATGGACTCATATAGATTTGTCACCAGAAGCTCCCACGAGGCTACCAAAGAACATACGCCATTTTTGATACCACATACCGTACAACACCGATACTTAGTATCTCATCATACTGTACATTGGCAGAATCACTGAAATCTCGGTGGAAGCCATCATTTAAAAGAAGAAAGAAAAGGACCATTTGGCACTTGGATGACATTGAAATGGGGGCGTTGTGTGTAATAACGAGTGAGATTAGTACTACCAGCTAACAAAATATTCTTTTCTTCCAACTCCGCTGCAATTCTTTTATAACTGCACTACATATCCAGCACAAAGCGCAACTTTGCTGCACTAGGAGTAAAACATAAACTAAACAGAGCAGTAAAGGATTTCCATATATTTTTGCTGCTCTAGTGCAGCAAAAATGTATGGAAATCCTTTACTGCACTGTATAGTTCTTTTTTTAAATTGCGGGAAAATAGTTAAATATAATAATAAATATATATATACGGACAAATCACACAGATTGAGCTAGCCCCAAAGTAAGTTCTTATGTAAGACTTGTGTAATGATAATCTTGACCTGACCGGGGATCGAACCCGGGACCTCCGTGTCGCAGGCAGGCGTGTTGACCGCTGCGCCACGGAGCTCGACCTCGCTGGCGCTCGGGCTCCAATTAATCACTCGTGCAGCAATAACTTACTTTCTGCTCAGTGCAACAATCTACTATAGTTTAATAGCTAGAATTAAAAGCACGGAATATCCGCAACAAACATCAATTCGAGCTATCCTCCAAAAGTGATGCTTTACTAGATGACGGCAAGTTTAGTTACGATTATTGCCACGTGCCAAAACATCCTTGTAGCACTTGACCAAATCAAAAATGTGTTTACATCATAGTCTGTGAGACTGGACTGGACACAATTCTTTTTCACGTTTTTTTCTAATAGAGTCTAACTAGACATTAGTTTTTTAGGGTTCCGTAGTAAACTAGGAACCCTTATAGTTTCGCCATGTCTGTCTGTCTGTCTGTCTGTCTGTCTGTCTGTCTGTCTGTCTGTCTGTCTGTCCGTCCGCGGTTTTACTCAGAGACTATAAGTACTAGAAAGCTGTAATTTGGTATGAGTGTGTATATTAATCATGGCAAAAAAGTCGTAGAAAAAAACCTTGAAAAAATATTTTTTTTTGGGTAGCTCCCATACAAGTAAAGTGGGGGAGTAATTTTTTTTTCTCTATTTACCCATCGTTTGGGGTATCGTTAAAAAGGTCTTTCAAAAATATTGTGAGGTTAAGAACACCATTTTTCGATTTAGGGATCCGTTTCCGAAATATTTGGTTTTAAAGTGCAAAATTTTGTTAGAGGTACGTGTCCCCCCCCTCTATCTGCTAAACGGTTATATATGGATACGTGAAAAAAATTACCGCAATAGTATATATACTGAAGTTGAAAGGAAAACTATCAGAGCTGGGTACTAAGTGCAAACTAAAAAGTTATAGGCAACCAACTTATAAAATGTACTGGAAAATGTAAAATTTCATACAATCTTCATTGTTAGATGTTTTTGGTCGTTAGACTGTGAGGTGTGAGTGTAAACAGTGTGAACTCAAAGTTGTCATTCGCAACTACGGAACCCTACACTGCGCGTGGCCCGACACGCACTTGGCCGGTTTTTATTCCTTCATACAGACAAATACGGAGGACAATGGTATATTTTGGACGAGTCTCTGTATCAGCTGCGATGACTTGCAGTCCTGATACGAGTGTTCCCTGGTTTTGTTGCACTACCGGTCCTGCATTTAAGACATCATTTATGCCATGACTAGCTTCCGACTACAGTTTCGCCCGCATGGATGTTGATGATCGTGTCTAAACCTATTTCCATCACAGGTTTTAATGTACAACTTTTGGGGATGGATTTTGGAAAACCAGAATATACGTGTTTGATTTCTGTTTAGGAGCTGGAGTAACAAATTTTATGGAAATTGGAGCAGATTTTACATATTTTCCATACATAAAGGCTGGTCGAGGTGTCCAATGACCAGAGGGCTGGTAGCTATTTCGCACAAAGAATAAGCATTGCTTTTCAGCGTGGCAATGCTGCCAGTCTTCTGGGCACATTACCGCAGGGCAGTGACCTGCGGAACATTTTTTATTTATAAGTAGGTTTTTATTTTTGTAGGTAAGTTTTGTTTTAGAGAGGAATATTTTTTTTTAGGTTAATTTAGATTTAAATCCCTATTTTGCACCCTTCAGGAGTGAATTCTAATAAACAATGTAACAAGTGTTCAATGAAATGATTAAAAAAGCATGAATCTCAATTTCTATCAAAATCGAAGCAGATATTAAGATTTTCCATACGAACTCAAAACCCCTCTTTCAGCTTTCTTTGGGGTTAAAAATTGACAAAATCCCTTCCAAATATGCGTCTGCTTTTTAAATTTAAATAACTGTTCAAATTTCAAGTTTCTATCATTAGTGGTTACTACGGCTGTGCGTGCTTCTAAATATATGTCAGTCAGTGGGAACGGCTCCTTAAGATGATATGATTTGGCAAAAGTTTTTACAGCTACCTGCTTATCGCCAACTTTCAATGGAAAGTTTCTGGACCACAGACAAATACCTGTATTAAACAAATTATAGACTGTTTCTCAAAAATCATGTCAGGCGATGTCAGATATCAGGACTATGCGTCCAGCTATGATTATTTCAAAGGCGTCTAGCAATCTACTTCTATTTTGATTCTGTTTCCAAACTTTAAGGCTAGCACACTGAGCAAGGAATTTTAATGAAGCTTGCGTAGGGCCGACTATGAATTTTTTAGGGTTCCGTAGTAAACTAGGAACCCTTATAGTTTCGCCATGTCTGTCTGTCTGTCTGTCCGTCCGCGGTTTTACTCAGAGACTATAAGTACTTGAAAGCTGTAGTTTAGCTGTAAAGTAAAAAAGTCGTAGAAAAAAATCTTGAAAAAAAATTTGGTTGGCTCCCATACAAGTAAAGTGGGGGAGTAATTTTTTTTTCTCTATTTATCCATCGTGTGGGGTATCGTTAAAAAGGTCTTTGAAAAATATTGTAAGGTTGAGGACACCATTTTTCGATTTAGGGATCCGTTTCCGAAATATTTGGTTTTAACCCCCCTCTATATGCTAAACGGTTACATATGGATACGTGAAAAAAATTACAGCAGTAGTATATATACTGAAGTTGAAAGGAAAACTATCAGAGCTGGGTACTAAGTGCAAACTAAAAAGTTATAGGCAACCAACTTATTAAATGTACTGGAAAATGTAAAATTTCATTCAATCTTCATTGTTAGATGTTTTTGGTCGTTAAACTGTGAGGTGCGAGTGTAAATAGTGTGAACTCAAAGTTGTCATTCGCAACTACGGAACCCTACACTGCGCGTGGCCCGACATGCACTTGGCCGGTTTTCACTCTGTGGTATAGGGTATTGGTGGGTACCACGCTAAACTAGGCCCTTGGGTTTAATGAACCTAGGCACCGCGTTTAGGGTATAAACGTTTCTCAAAATATTTCTTTGTCTTTAAGATTATCAGTATTTTCTTGTAGCTATAAAAATATTATTATATAGTTATCTACCCTAAAGGTTGATTGAAATAGAATGGAATAGACTGCTTTTAGCATCGAGACCACCTTATAAACCTATCGAATGTTAAATAAAATCTGAAAAAATATAAAACAATCATCAGTCATTGACCGAATGTGTTAAATTTATATATTTTTACCATACCCAATAATTGTTCTAGGATTTCATACAAATGAAATGACTAATATTATAAAAAGAAAATATTTGATTATTTGTGTATATTATTTTACTAGCAATTCACCCCGGCTTTACCCGTGGCACATACCTAGTCTATGGCACTCAAGGATAACGAATTCTATCCGATGGTGAAAGACAAATTGAAATCGGTCCAGTTTTTCCTGACATTAGTGCGTTCAACTAAAAAAACAAACAAACTCTTCAGCTTAATACATTAGAAAGAAGTATAGATCATTATTTGCATTGAATAGGCTCCGAATCCAAATGGACTCTAGATCACAATGTGTTAATGAATAAGCGCAATACCTCTTAGGTGTTAATTGTGCTTATAATAAATAAATATATATACGGACAAATCACACAGATTGAGCTAACCCCAAAGTAAGTTCTTAAGTAAGACTTGTGTTATGGGATACTAACTCAACGATACTATATTTTATAACAAATATATATAGTGTACTTATATAGATAACCACAATCACAAACCCCGGACAATCTGAAAAAGATCATTTTTCATCTTGACCTAACCGGGGACCGAACCCGGGACCTTCCGTGTCACAGGCCGGCGTGTTGACCGCTGCGCCACGGAGCTCGTCAATATGCTTATGAATATGACGAGCTCGACGATTTTACTATTGGGCCCACTCTGGAACTCAACAAAAAAAAAACAAAAAATCTGCTATTTCATACAAATTGTCAATGCCTACTCGACCAGAATATATAGAATAGCAGTTTTTTTTTGTCGAGTTGCAGAATCGGCCCCGAAGTAAAAGTTGATCATATTCATTAGCACAATCACCACCTAAGAGGTTTTGCGCTTATTCATTAACACATTGTATAAGTTGCTTTATATGTGATTGAAAACTGGACTAATTTATTATTTTATCTAATATTATAAGAGGTTATATAATAACAATAATAATTGCATTTATTAGCCAAATAAACAAGGTAGCAAATGAATTTACTGTTCCCAAACTAGGGTGGCCCGGTATATACAGTACGTTTAAAAGGAACTTTCTTACGCGTACGCTTAAGTTGTAGACCGAGCCTGCTATAGATTATCCAAGAGAAATAATCTACATCACTCGCTTGTAAATGTAGTCGTTACTATCTAACAGTCTTCAAATCGGTCCACAGTTTTTTAATTTATCAGTTTTTTCGCCATCCGTGTGAATTATAGCCTACTAGCTGTTACCCGTGGCTCCGCCCGTGTAATATATAGCCTATGTCTTTTTCAGTACCCTAACCTATGTGTATGCAAAATATCATGATGATCGGTTCAGTAGATACGGCGTAACAAACAAATAAACAAACAAACTCACTTTGGCATTTATAATATTAGTTGGGATATTAGTTAGGATTAGGATGTCACACGCAGATAAGTTAGCTTTCCATAGGGAAAAGAATTTTGAAAATCGGTTGTGTACCTAGTTTCGAATCCCATGCAATGCAAACAAACAATCAAATCGTCCCTCTTCATATTACTAGTAAAGACAAAAACTTTGCTCTTTTTAACATAAATCAAGAAGTGACTGACTTCTTGACTTCTTTTTTCATCATTATGTATTCAACATTCTACATCTGCAGGGCCGGGCGTTCCAAAACAATCGACCTTCTCCAAGGTTCATTGAAGGTCCCACAATTACTTTTACAATATATGTTTTCTACTAGCAATTATCCCGCGACTTTGCCCGCGAAAAAACTTCATCCCCATTTTTCATCCCCTTAGGGGTTGAATTTCTAACATCATGAAAGGAAATTCTGTACCAAATTTCAAGTTCCAAGGTACAGTAGTTACGGTTGTGCGTTGATATTATAAGTCAGTGAGTCAGTCATGTTAAATACATATAATTACTTCTTTATACCTTGCGGAGTAGACAGAACCTAAGGTCATAAAACACAAAGGCTACGTTTAGTGTGTTAGGGTGTAAAGATGGAAAGCGGAATCAAATAGTGATGGGTAAAATAACATCACAGACTTTTTCAGTGTAATCGAATTCGAAATTAAAAAAATGGCAAAATTAACTCAAGACACCTTAGCGCCGCCGTAATTAGTTGCGCTTATAACCATTGTAAACTCTCGATAATAATAAACAAAACAGGAAGTATTATTTCATTTTGTGATCGACAACACGGATATCGTTATCGGCAATACCTAACTTTCAAATTGTAGGCGCGGCTAAAATTTTTTTCATGTTGCTATTAAAGACCTGCCAAAAATAAACACAATAGTGACAGAAATACATTTCAAAACAAAAAACTCTTTCAGTTATAAAAGTTTTAAAGTCACATGTTTTTAGACGTAAATATTTAGACGTGAAAACGCGCCGCTGAAATGCCTACATATTTCTGACGTCACAAGCTTGTATTTTGTATGGGTGGCGTGAGAACTTTGTTTGGTAGCTATACGAAATATTTCGTTTATGGTAATGGTTTCATAATAAAAGTTGCTATAAATATTGCAGACTAAAATACAGTACAATTGAATTTAAAGATTTTCATACTTTAAAAAATGGTCCTATTCACCCAACTTTAAAGAAGCTTTAAGATCACTTAACGAGTCGATATCAAATTAAAAGTGTTCTTTATAGTGTTTTTAGATAGAAATTAGTCTCATTAGACAAATTTTATATAATCTTAACAATAGGCAACTACCGTATTATCTACTTAAACGCCCACGTACATGCTATACGTGGCGTTCGGGTCTGCCCTTTTTGTAAGGGAAAACACGTGATAATTATGTTTAAATAATTCTTTGTTTGAATTTGAGAAAAACAATACAAACTTAGGCCGCGTTCGGGCACTAATATTATATGTATATGTACCTTGGCTTTGGCTGGGCCCACACTCTCACGTTTACTTCTTTTCTGACCTATAATTATGTATATAGTCGAGCTCCGTGGCGCAGCGGTCAACACGCTAGCCTGCGACACGGGGGTGCCGGGTTCGAACCCCGGTCAGGTCAAGATGGAAAAAGATCTTTTTCATATTGACCTGGGTCTTGGATGTTTATCTACATAATTATATATTATTAAATATAGTATCGTTGAGTTAGTATCTTGCGACACAAGTTCACAAATTACTGTGGGGCTAGCTCAATTTGTGTGATATGTCCCTATATATTTATTTATTATATAACAACGCGTTCAGGCGGCTGTTGCGGCTGCCGCGTTTCTGCAGCGCGTCCACCATGCTGGCTGAAGCGCGTGTGGACGGCTTCCATGCCACTATGCCCAAGCGAGCAGCATCTATGATGTGGCGGACTCAGGGCAGCGACAACAGTCTCTTGCGTGTTGTTGGGGACCGCATGGATGGTCCTTTTATGGCCAGTTGGGTCGCTGTGCACGTTCCGATTTCTCTCGCACAGCGACCATTATTAATTTAAAAATAAACATTATAATTGAAATTCTACTAACATAGAATTAAGTAAAATGTTAACTAACAAAAATGGACTATAATTGTCTGAATAAATGATAAATGATTGATTGACATAATAAAGCTGAAAAGTTGGTTTGTTTGGTTGAACGCGCTAAACTCAAGAATTACTGGATCGATTTAAAGACTTCTTGCATCGTTGGAAAGGTACGTAGGTATGTACCACGGCCGATGCCGGGGCAAACTGCTAGTGAGGCGAGCTCACTTTACGGACTCGACAGTCTTCAGTCTACTTTCAGCATCAGTCTGGACCAGCAACCTGCGTGGTCCAGTGGTAAAGGCGTTTGCTTTGTTGTTCAATTCCCACGGGAAGCATACTTGGCAAGTTTTTTCCAGTTTGGTTAGGACATTGCAGGCATGAATCACCAGATTGTCTAATAACAAGGATGATTCCGTGCTTCGGAAGGCACGTTAAGCCGTTGGTCCCGGCTGCCATCTGGTAGTCGTTAAAGGAACCACTTCAGATGCCGAGAGGCGATTCCGAAGAACTCTGGCACAAGGGTGCGCATGGTCAACTGACCGTGTCACCTACACAAATGATGAGGAGTCTGGTCGCTGGTTCTCACACACGGCAATAATAATAAAAATTTCTAGTGAGCGGAAGCCATCACCTGCCAATTTCAGCCAGTTATTATGATAATGACAGGTGTTCGACCCTTTGCAATAATCCAGCATAAGTCCATCTATATTCCAATGCCATAACTCACTAATACCTCTTTTAAAATTCAATAGTATCCCTTCCAGCCAAGACCTGTTCAAAGGCATATCATACATTGGTATATCCAGTAACGGGTTCTAGGAATAGTCCTTTATTACTTAAATATTTCAAAGGATCTCTACGTATTTGCCCCACGCAAGCCCTTCAAAGGTCTGGGGTAACACCCGTGAGCCTTAAAAATATGAAGTTTACCCAAAATTCATTCACATAACCCACTTATTTCTCTTTCAGAACACAATAGTGTCTTCTCTAGCCAAGACGTATTTAAGGGTATATCATCCATTGGTATCTCCAAGAACGGGTCCTGGCAGGAGTCTACATTACATCATCTTCTCCAAAGAGTCACTACTTATTGGATCCATATCCCCACGCAAGCCTTCCGTAAGTCTAAAAAAATTAAGTTTATCCAAAATTCATTTACATAACCAACTAATTTCCAATACCAGTTTATTTAGGGAAAATATCTTAAATTGATAATTCTAGGAAAGAGTTGTGTCCATGGACCTCAATACATAAAATTTTCCAAAAGGCCTCTACGTGTTAGATCACAAACTACGAAGAATACGCCATTTCTAGTATCACACGACCGACTGCTTTAAGTTTTCTCTAGGCAATAGACACCATAGACAAATATTGAAGAGAGGGTAAAGATGATAAAAAATAATAAAATTGAGTTTGAATTTTTATTGGGGGCATAAATTCAAACTCTTCTATACCCTTATATCTCTATAAGCTTTTCAGCAGTGGTTAGACCCTTCCAAAGGGCTGGGGATAATACCCTTGATTCTAAAGTAGATACTAATAAATAATCTTGACATAAGTTCAAAACTGTGTCAACATATATCTGAGTCTTGAAAAAAATAGTTCCATGACATAATATTGTCAGAAGTACCTGATCGCTGATCGATTATTTTGTACTAGTACAAGTAGTACATAAATAGTCTTATTATGTTAAAAAATAAAATGTGGGAAAAAATCCTTGCGGGCAGGATTCGAATCTGTGTCTTTGTCTTTAAGACAACGCCTTACTAATTCAGCCATCGCGGGTCAATCCTACTATCAATCAATCAATGAATCCCATTCCTCTTTACGCATTAGGGCTTGCGTCACCTTATAAAACTATCCCACCATTACAAGTGTGGTATTTGATTCAATTCATATTACATATATCTCAATGGTTGCACACCTTTTATATAAAGTGTTAACTTTTCAATACACGTGTACTGTAAGCACAATTAACATAGCTGTTTTATTACGTAATAAGTTTAGCATGTGATGAAAAAGGATAATTGGAAAATACGTTTTAATACGTCGTGTAAAAAGCGACAAAACAAGAGTGTTACTAAAAATCCGTCGACTCCCATAAGGTTCCGTACATATATTTTTTATTAAAATACGCTTAAGGCAGCTGTGAAAATACTTTGAACCTTGCCAAAAAAATATTATAGGTCAACAGGATCATCATCAGGAATCAATATAATATGCAAGACATATTTAATAATAAATAATAAATAAATATATAGGGACATATCACACAAATTGAGCTAGCCCCACAGTAAGTTGTGAACTTGTGTCGCAGGATACTAACTCAACAATACTATATTTTATAATATATACTTATATAGGTAAACATCCAAGACCCAGGTCAATATGAAAAAGATCTTTTTCCATCTTGACCTGACCGGGGATCGAACCCGGGACCCCCGTGTCGCAGGCTAGCGTGTTGACCGCTGCGCCACGGAGCTCGTTTATACAATTGCATATTTCATCATCATCATCATCATCAGGTCTTTTTAGTCTCCATTGCAGGAGCACGACCCTCTCTGTACTACCAGAGCCATATACTAGCCTGAGTAGTAAGAGGATTTGGCCTACACTCTCCACGCTGGCCAGACGGGTTGGAGAGGTCTATTTGATGTTAATAAGCTTTGTTTAGCTTGCGTTTCCTTAGTCGCCTTTTACGACATCCACGGGATGCCTTGGAGTGGTCTTATTCTACTCTGCCGGGAACCACACAGCTTTATACTTAAGGTGCATATTTAAGGTGCGTCAATTACAAAGTCATTTTTTCATGGTCCTAAATAGCTCCAGGCCTAAACATTTAATGTGAATATCAACTTACTTCCTCTACGAGTTTCACAAAGATTAGAGATAGAGAGCCAGTGTATACGGATTGTTTTAACAGACAGCACAGAAAAATAATATACAGATGTAATAGTACAGACAGATGAAATGATTCTTCAAAAGATTTTAACGTTTGTGGCACGAAACCCTAAAAATAACAACCCGTGTTTAATTAATGTAGTATTTATATTTAAATCATCATCGTCAGGTCTTCTTTAGTCTCTACTGCCAGAAGCACGACCTTCTCCGTACTAATTCTTCTGTATTTATAAATATCAATATTTACGAGTATATAGGCCATCAGCCTATACTATTTAACACTATTGCCCAAAATTTGATTAAGGTTTCTCGTGACCAGAGGGCTAGCCAATATCTTGGCCAAAAGATTCGACGAGTTCCATAGTGTAGCGGTCATCACGCCTGCCTGCGACACAGATAGGCCCGGGTAACCACCGGTCAGGTCAAGATGAAAAATGATCTTTTTCAGATTAACCTGGGTCTTGTATGTATAGCTGTGTTTCATAACACAAGTTTCGAACTTACTTTAAGGCTAGCTCAATGTGTGTGATTTGTCCGAAAAAAGTGATAGAGAACCAGTCTTACGGATTGTTTTGAGAGACGACACAAATCTTATAATAGTTATGAAATAGTACAAACAGATGAAATGTTTCTATAAAAGATTTTACCTTTTGTTGTACGGAACCCTAAAAATAACAATCCGTGTTTAATCAAGTAATGAGTACGTCCTTTTGAAGAGAGAAGGAATTTGTTCCGGGTTATACACCTTCTTTTTTATTTTGCTACGATATAAATATTAATTGTAATAAAATTTGACTAGCATTTGCCCGAAGCTTCGCTTGCGTGTTTTAAAAACCTACGGGAAACTTTTTTTTGGTAAATTAACTTGATTAGTATACTGACTTAAAATTATTCTAGATCCGACTCAAAGTCTTTCTATGGCACTTTAATGAGGTAATGCAGCTAATATAATGGCAACTTTCAGGTCAGGGACAATGTGGGATGGTGATTTAAATTTAAAAAATTGATTGATTCATGTTTGTTGACGAATCTTTTTGATATGTATTTTAAATATGTAGTAACTAGAATATTTAAAATGACTTGCAACTTGATAATTTGCAATAAATTTAATTTAATTCAAAAACTACTGAAAGTGATGCCCCCTTATCGAACCCGCTCACAAAAGTTACAACCTTCAAGGTAATAATTTACTTATACCAAAAATCATACCCAAATGAACCCCTATAATAGATGATTTTTTTAAAAACTATATCAAATTTATTTTAGAATTCACCCTAGATGATAAATAGTTGGTTACTTTTATCATTTCTATGCAGATTACCAAAAAATTTACTCGCATTCGTCAGTTGATTACATTGAATCGATTGCTTCGACCATTGTCACTATCTATTCAGCATTGTTATGATATTTTTATGGTCGAATAGTTTTGGTATAGTGAGAATTCATCGAAATGTAAGGCTATTATAGTGAGCAGCGCAAGACAAATAAATAAAATTGTCTCAAAAACTGGTTATTCTGTGGTTTCCGGCAGAGTAGAATCAGTCCACTCCGAGTCTTCCCGTGGATGTCGTAGCAGGCGACTAAGGAAACACAAGCTTAACAAAGCTTATAATAATCAAAGAGATCTCTGGCTATAAAGCCTATAACCTTTCTGGCTAGCGTTGAGATTGTAGGTCAAATCCTCTAACTGCTCTGAGTAATATATGGCTCTGGTAGTACAAGAAGGGTCGTGTTCCTGCAGCGGAGACTAAGAAGGACCTGATAATGATAATGAAATACTATCTAGACTGTGACATTTATTAGAGGCGCAATTCCTTATTGTAAATTTGTTAAAAACCTTTGTATATACATTCACTCCTCCTCTCCAACCCGTCTGGCCAGCGTGGAGAGTGTAGGCCAAATCCTCTGTCTGCTCTGGCTAATAAGGCTCTGGTAGTACAGAGAGGGTCGTGCTCCTGCAGTGGAGACTAGAAAGACCTGATGAAGATGAAGAAGAAGATACATTCACTCCATTCTTAGCTGGATCTCTTATATAGCAGAAAAAACTCGGCCTGTTACTGCCACTCTCCAACAACTCAACCTTTTAGGAAAATAAACTTTTTCCGATATGCTGGTGTTGTATGAAAAATATTCGGCTGACCCGGAAATTGCGTTGTTCCCGTAAGAAAATTTGTTCATTTTGATATGCTGTTTTGATGGTTTGAAGCACACCGGTGTTTACCGAGTGAGTATTTATTGAATAGTTGTGTAAAATAAATAATAAATATACAGGGACATATATCACACAAATTGAGCTAGCCCCACAGTGAGTTGTGAACTTGTGTCGTGGGATACTAACTCAACGATACTATATTTTATAATATATACTTATATATATATAAACATGCAAGACCCAGGCCAATCTGAAAAAGATCGTTTTTCATCTTGACCTGGCCGGGGATCGAACCCGGGACCTCCGTGTCGCAGGCTGGCGTGTTGACCACTGCGCCACGGAGCTCGACTGTAAGTACGACGGCTGTAAGTAGTGATAGTGGTTGCTGAGTTGGGACCTGTTTGAAATCGGACATAGTGCTGCGGTGTGGTGCCATTTTTGAGCGGGCGGCAGTTCGGAGACGGTTTCCTTTAAGGAAAGTCCCTCTGAAGTTTCTCGCGTGGGACTGGAATCCCATGTTAACTTTTATTGAATGTTTCTTTTTTTCTATAAGTCACTGCTGTACTGTGTGTTTTTCAAATATAATGCTATTCTATTCTACCCTAACACTTCTTCTAGTCTTTATTACAAAATATGATTCAAATTCAAGCTACTTAATATACTTTTTGCACCATACAATATTTTTTCTGTTTTTGTCTAATATTTGACTGGGAGAGGGAGAGAATGCTCAAATAGTAATTTTGTAACAATAAAGTTTATTAAATAAATTATTTTTTAAAAATATTCTCAATTTTAGCAAAGCCTTATTGAGAATGGTTAAGTTTTTATTATACTTTTGCCAAATTTGTAAAATTAATCTCATCAACAGTGATGATTCAGCACTTCTATTCAAAAATGCTTTATCGGCTACGATCACCAAAAGATTGTTGCGTAAGCAATGTCAAGTGTAAATCGTTGTGGATGGTAAAGTGGATTGATGTGATTATCCATACTAATATTATAACGAGAAAATATTTGATTGTTTGTTTGAATTAAATCGACTCCGTAACTGCTGGACCGATTGTCTAAATGGTTTACCTGTATAGTAATATTGAAATTGTAACATGAAAACAGAAAAAAGAAAGAAAAAAGAAAAGAAAGAAAAAGACAATAAGGAATAAATATTCGTAATCATATAAAGCCCTTCAGGTGAGTAGGCGACCAAAACTGTTGATAAGAGTTTCTTTCGGCGTTTCTTCTCTGCAGTGGTCGGTTCCGAAACGCTAGTAGTCTGTAGCTTTTGAACAATTAATAAATACATATTATCTAATAAGATAATTTTAAATGTGATATGACGTGAAAAAGTGCCTGCAAAGGCCTATTTTCTGAATAAATGTTTTGATTTTTTGATTTGATTTGAATATTTTTTCTGCGAATGACATAGGCTATAAAATACGCGGACGGAGTCGCGGGAAAATTGCTAGTTTACTATATTAACTACCTACAGTTATTGGCGTGATTTCATGTATTTATATTTTACAGCCTATGTGCTATCTTATATACGCTCTCTGTACTACCAGGGCCATATATTAGCCAGAGCAGTCAGAGGATGTGGCCTACACTCTCCACGCTGACCAGACGGGTTGAAGAGGTCTCTTTGATGTTATAAGCTTTGTTTAGTTTATGTTCCCTAAGTTGCCTACATCCACGGAAACATTTGGAGTGCCCCTATTCTACTCTGCCGGGTACAATACGAATAAAATTACATATGACTATCTTACTGAATATTTGTTATTAGGGTGTTATATTTGCTAAAAATATACCTGAGGCAAAAGATGCAGCCTCCGAGTCCGTGATATAAATAAATAAAAATATATATACGGACAAATCACATAAATTGAGTTAGCCCCAAAGTAAGTTCGAGACTTGTCAATGATACTATATTTCAATACTAAGGCATAATTACCTGGTCAAAAAGTATATTTATAAACAACAGTATATTGTAGTCTATATTGTCGTTCTTGAAAGTTTTCCCCGCATTCCTTCCTCCTTTCATATCCTTGGATTAAACGGAAGATTTTGAACTGAAAGTCAATGCTGGCTGTGTGTGCTGCGTACTACTACGATCGAGAATTGCATCAGATATTTCAGGAGAACATTATCAAATCGTTTAAGTAATTTAAATATCTCATAATAAATAATCTTCGGAAGGTTGTTAAATCTAGGAAAGATCTTTAAAAAATTGGAAATTTCAAGCATGGTAGTTTGGTAGGTAATGATAAATAAAAGCCTGTTTTAGGGTTTGTATTTAAAGGGTGTCAATGAGGCCTTATAACTAAATAGTCCGTCACCAGGCTGTTTATTTCAAACCGTAATAATAAAACCTCAGAGCAGCTTGTGGCGACTTTTTGGTGAGTGCTCCAGAGAGTCGGTCAGAGCCCTCCCCAGGCTAGGAAGTTACAATTTGTTTTTATCACTACATATTTACGATTTTCAGTATTTTTCTTTATTTGTGCTCAAACGCATTCTTTATAGCCAAGTTTTTTACATATTAACGATTTTCAGTTTTTTCTTTATTTGTGTTTTATGACCTGCACAAACCAAGTTTCAGGATTCTAGGTCGAGAGGATGTACCTTATATTAATTTACTTGAGACTTGTAATTAGCAAAATATGCGACATAAATGGTCATTGCCTTAGATAACGTCGTATATTTTATATTTATTTAAATCTACTACCTCAAAGAAAAAAGATCGGATAGATGGGTAGACGGACTAAACGTGTGATTCTATCCCCAAAAACTGATTCCGTGAGAAATAATACGAAGAATTATAGTAATACCAAATGATATGTTAATAAAAACCTATCTAATCCATAAATGATCTTTTTCAAATTGGTTCTGAAACTAGAGTGTTTATCTTTTATTGTATCGTAAAAAGTAGCATCGTTGAGTAAGTTATCTACGACACCAATTCACAACTTACTGTGGTGCTAACTCAATTGTTTGATTTGTCCCTATATATTTGTAACTAGTATTCGGGCTCGGCTTTGCTCACGTTAGTGTCGATTCCTCGGGAACAATATTTTCACCGGGATGAAAGGAAAAAATCTTTCTCCGTACCCCAGACAACGTGTTTGCAAATTTTCATAATGATTGATTCAGTAGATAGAGCGTGAAAGCATCACAAACAAACTTACGCATTCTCGCATTTATAATATTAGTTGGGAAGTAGGGAACAACAAAATTAGCAAACACGGTCAAACATCCTTCAAATGTCAGTCGTCTTTAGAAATTTCGAGATAGGAGGTAACGTTATACGGACTCGATATGCGCAAACCACCATAGCTTTTTTGTATTGAAGAAAAAAGCTTGCTTATTGAAGATGGATTACCAGTTATAACCAGTGCCATGTTATTCTGTTATTATACTTCGACTATCACTTCGAATGTTATGTTTAATTTTACACCACAGTCGCTTCTTGATAACGCTCCGTGGTTTCAGAGTACAATGTTAATCATTACAGTTGACTGAATATTTCTTGCCCTAGACATGGACCATTCTAATTTTAAGGCCAAAGTAAAACTGGTATATATATTAAATGGTATATTTAGAATAAATCACAAATTGGATACCTCAACTTCACGAGAAATTAACACCGGATAGCAATTAGCCACGGCTAGTCCGGAAGTATTTTAGTACGCTTCGGGCTAGTGTTGGCAATTGTCGCGAATTCTAATAGACTTTGGGCTGATGTTGATATACTTAGGTGGGGTTTTGTTCAGTTGTAAGTATGGCAGTGGATAAACCTGCTGAGGAACTAAAACCGGATGGCAATCAGCCGAAGACAGTCAGCCGAAGACAGTCAAAATCAAGCGGTACACCCTGAAACTAGTAAATAACTGCAAATGGTGTTAAAATTATGAAACTCGGAACGAATAATCTGTAGGCTATACAAATCGTATAAAAAATTTGAATCATAGCACAAAAAATTTTACAATATCTATGTTAGAGAGGGGGGGGGGGGGAGAAGGAGAGAGAGGGGGGGGGAGAGATTGGGTCGTTTTCCTGCCTGAGACAATCCAATCAAAGACCTGATGACAATCCTTTCTACCCCATCGGCCATCATTTCTTTGCGCTAAGTGCCCCGCCTACTGCCATTTTAGTAAGCTAATCCGCTAAGCTATGTCAGTCACCTTTGTTCTTCTACAAATTTCCTCGTTTCTGATGCGATCTCGCAGAGAAACCCCAAACATAGCCATCTCCATAGCTCTCTGAGCGACCCTGAGCTTTCTTATGAGGCCCATACTACGAGCCCATAGTTTCGGCCCCATAAGTCGTCATTGTAACACACATTTATTTTAGACTTTCATCTTACGTCTACACTGAGGTACTTTAACGAGAAGACACTGTGGAGCTTCCCGAACGCTGCCCAGCCGAGTCTGATTCGTCGAAAAACCTCGTTCTCGAAGTCGAAACTACCGACCTGGATCAATTGACCCAGGTAGACATATTATTCGACAGCTTAAAGGAAATAAATATACCTACACATACAATCAAACGTACGCTTATGAATGTTACTTTTTAAACTTTACCGGTTATTAACATTAGAATTAAACACATCGGGATATTTTCCGTGATTATTGTGGTTTCTTTGAGTTTTTAATTTTTCAATCCAGTTACATGGACCATGATCACGAAGAACCTAAAGAATTTGCAGGTGGGAAACCACAATAATCACGGTAAATATCTCGATAGGCAAATAAATATCATTTCATTTAATTTCGATATGTTTAATTCTCATACACTTATGAAGTTTGGCATACGTGTTTAGAAGATGGTATAGACTAGAATATACTAAAACTGTTTAATTATGTATGACAATATTACAAACGTACTGATCAAGGTGTGTGCAAAAAAAATTTTTTTTTTTTTTAATAAAACTTAAATATTTTTATTCCGATTTTGAGCATTTTTAGGTCACACGCCTGTCTTTTTTTATAATTTTCCATATTAATTTTTTCTATAATCATAATGATGATCTGATGTCTACACTTTTGCCACTACTTGTAAAGTAACCAAGATCAAATCAGGTAAACAAAAAAAGGAGTACAATATCATCTACTTATTGTCCTTTTGCAGGTTCAATAGCAAAATTTCGTAACGGATCAAGGTTTGTTAAATGAAGTCAATTACAATCAAATTGTACGTAAAACAAAGGTATTTCAACAACACAATGGATTGAATAAATTACGTAGATAAGGTCATATTTTTGTCATTGTTAATCAGGTTTATTTTTGTCATTAATTACTCGTTTAATCCTCTAAAATATAAGGACCATTTTAAACAAAGCGCATTTTGTAGGGCTGACGTTCATAAGCTAGAAAAAGTCTTAGAAAAAAAAAAAAAATAAAGATACGCTAGATTCTGTGATATTTTGACTCTATAATAAACAGATGCATAAAGAATATACATAACAAAGGAAGATCCAAACTATCATGGAAGATAAAATTTATTATTTTTTTTATTATTATTAAATCAGTATAATTATTATTAAAATACTCTGTACACAAAAAACATGACCTTAGCATACGACATTTCTCTATCTACTTCTTCTTATTTAAGAGCTTTATAGCTCTTGCCGATGGAGTATTCGCCAAACTTCTCTATCTTCTGCTTTAGACTTTAGTTATGACTTTAGACTTTCTATGTACTATAAATATAAATAAATATATACGGACAAATCACACAGATTGAGCTAGCCCCAAAGTAAGTTCTAATGAAAGAATTGTGTTATGGGATACTAACTCAACGATACTATATTTTATAACAAATACATATATATATAAACATCCAAGACCCAGGTCAATCTGAAAAAGATCGTTTTCCATCTTGACCTGACCGGGGATCGAACCCGGGACCATCCGTGTCGCAGGCAGGCGTGATGACCGCTGCGCCACGGAGCTCGTACATACTAATTCACTGAAGCTGACCATCAAGCTTTCTTTTTTCAAGCAGAATATAATTATTTTGCTTGAAAAAGTCAAAAGGAAAACCCAGCAAGATGATTTCTTAAAATTTGCTACTCATCATCATCATTTCGTGGTGACACGGTCAGTCGACCATGCACACCCAGCAGGCCGATTTGCTAACTCGGTGTACAACGATTTGATTGTCACTTTAGCATCCATTACGGTTTTTATATCTTAAATAAAAATTCATACCGAAGCCGTAATGAATATTGAAGTTACCATGAAAATGATGTACACCGTAAATGTCAAAAGTTAGCAAATAGGCCTGCTGGTGTCAGGGTTCTTGGGAACCGCTTCTCGGCCTCTGACGTGGTTCCTTTAACGACTACCAGATGGCAGCCGGGACCAACGGCTTAACGTGCCTTCCGAAGCACGGAATCATCTTTCTTATCAGACAATCAGGTGATTTATGTCTGTAATGTCCCAACCAAACTGGAACGAGCTCCGTGGCGCAGCGGTCAACACGCCTGCCTGCGACACGGATGGTCCCGGGTTCGATCCCCGGTCAGGTCAAGATGGAAAATGATCTTTTTCAGATTGACCTGGGTCTTGGATGTTTATCTGTATATGTATTTGTTAAAAAATATACTATCGTTGAGTTAGTATCCCATAACACAAGTCTTGCTTAAGAACTTACTTTGGGGCTAGCTCAATCTGTGTGATTTGTCCGTATATATTTATATTTAAACAACTTAACAAAGTATACTTCCCGGGGGAATCGAACCCACGACCCCCGGGTCAACAAGGCAAACGCCTTAACCACTGGACTACGGAGGCTGTTAATTTGCTACTAAAGCATATCTTTGATGCATGGATATCAGCCCTTAAAATTTTATTCCTCAATTTCGTCATCGTCGTCTTAGTCGCGAGGAGTCCACTGCTGGACATGGGCCTCCCCTTAGGATTTCCATCGTAGTGCTTTATTTAAATGGACAATAAATAATCCAAGTTATACAGGCTCCGGCTCATGGTGGTAATTAAGTAATAAATTTAGTTTGGTCTCGTTAAAGACGTTTACTTGGTAAACTCCGATCACGACTTTTTTACATAAATATGATTTCAACACACATAAAATTTATTTCATTGATTAATAATGAATTTATGTAATTCACGTTTCATACCTAAATGCAATAAATAAAATTACTTTATACTATTATATATATTTGAATGAATTCTATAATTTCTTAGCTGTTGCTTTGCTAGCAGATCTCTGAAAAATAGGCTTAACAATTAAAAAGGAAGTATTCGGGACAGCTGGATTAAAAGAAATAAAGATAAAAGTTTGGCCGAGTCCAATACAGTCTTTGATACGATCAAACAGATGTCGGATATAGGTACTTATTGCCTATGTACGCGTAATATAAAAACGTTTTTCAGCAGCTATGGTAAATGTTGTGTTTAAGGAAATACATTGCTTAAAAATAAAGATAAATTATCTTACAGTCATATCTTTTTTTTATTAGTTCATACTTTTTATAAACTGTTTTATTCTTCTCCTTTTCGAGTCAAAATGGCTATAATTTACACTAGTCTTGACCAAAATTGAACTGTTTTATTAAAATTGAAACAATTATATTTTTCATGTAAATTCTTATCATTTTACGAATCAATTATTTTAAAATAGACTTGTTCAACCAACACTAACTTATGTTACTATTATTAAATTAAAAGTGTTAACTCTTTTTGATGTAGACCCTTATGTCATCAAATGTATTTTTCTCGGACTATCGGATATAAAAACATCTTTACTGATTAATTTCTAAAATAGCCGTTTGAGCGGTAATCACTAGTTTTCGTAATGACTGATTCTCATAATAATAAAACATGATTCAAAAAATACCTTAGGTTATTTACAAAGGCTTATTACCTAGATTCTTGAATTTGATTCCATTCTTAAAGTAATATGAATAAAAATTTTGGTGTCGCTAGTTGGGCTAGTAGTTACCACCATTACTTTATTTCATAGCCATAAACTAAAAAGTAACTAACTGCCTCAAAAGGCATTCGCTTCGTTGACCCGGGGGTCATGGGTTCGATTCCCACGGGAAGCAGTTGTTTCCAGTTTGGTTAGGACATTGCAGGTATGAATCACCTGATTGTCTGATAAGAAAGATGATTCCGTGCTTCGGAAGGCACGTTAAGCTGGTCCCGGCTACCATCTGATAGTCGTTAAAGGAACCACGTCAGAGGCCGAGAAGCGGTTCCGAAGAACTCTGACACCAGCAGGCCTATTTGCTAACTTTTGACATTTACGGTGTACATCATTTTCATGGTAACTTCAATATTCATTACGGCTTCGGTATGAATGACTATTTTTATTTAAGATATAAAAACCGTAATGGATGCTAAAGTGACAATCAAATCATTGTAAACCGAGTTAGTCGTTAAAGGAACCACGTCAGAGGCCGAGAGGCGGTTCCGCAGAACTCTGACACCGGGGTGTGCATGGTCGACTGACCGTGTCATCTACACGAAATGATGATGATGAACTAAAAAGTTAAGAAGTCTCTTCCATGGTGGTTAGAGACTCTTTCATGCTGGTTTAGGAGAAAAGGAAAAACATATATCATATGTATAATCATAGGCTACCAGCTCCTATTCTTCCTGTACAAACTTTCAAAATCGGTCAAGGGACAAGGCGAAAATCTGAGTAATTACATGCGGCTAGCAACCCATCAGTATTCCGATTCCACTTTTCACCTTAACGTCCACTAACACGTATAACGAGGCCTTTGGGTTGTCTGAACTTGGACTATATCTACCCCGCAAGAGATAAAGACGGGCTTATATGTAGGACAAATCAAACCAAGGGTACAAAGGCCAAATGCAAGGGGATGCCCTAGATTGGCCTGAAAGAAAAGAAAGTTGTATATACCAATCTTGCACATCAACATCACTACAGAAAACAGCTGATTAAAAAAACAACAATGTAAACGAATGTTCCTACCCGTGAAAGCAAAGAGTCAATATCGTTTCAGAAAAAGAAACATGTTTCATAAGTAAATAGATAAAAAACTTGCTTCAGAACTACGAGTAGGTAACCTATATACGTTAAAGTGGCATCTACTTACAAATATATTGTGTCGACTATATACGAGTAATATCGGAAGGCTTACAATTTTCCTAAGATTTCCCGCGCCCCTGTGGGCCGATCGAGGGAATGGGCGGATATCAGAGGATCATGTCAAAAGGCGATGCGGCTAGCAACCCAACACTATTTTGATTCCGATCTCCACCTACAACCCACCAACATGCTAAACGCGGCCTTAAGATTTTATTACCTGGGCCCTGTCTACCCTACAAAGGAAAAGATATGATAGTATGTTTATATCGGGGTAGATACAGCAAGGCCATAAGATTCAGACCTCGCTTAGCGTATTGGTGACCTTCATAGATATCAGAATATTTAGTGACCTTGGTGAAAAACGGAAATAAAATAGCACTGATGGAATTAGCCACAATGCCTATAATGTTACTGGTTTATTCAGATCAGATAATTTTATTTTAATTTACTAACCTACTTACTCTAATTTCAAAGATTTAATTCTACGTATAATATTGACATGACTCGAACAGAGTAAAAGATAAAATCAATTGTAAACTAATTGCGTATGACATCAATCGAGAGATAATATAAATTGTATCGATGAAACCTTATAATCACACGTTCGTTTCGAAGCTGTAGGTCTTTTATCGTCATCGACCTGCGTGTGATTGTTTATTATCACTGCGCACACGCAATCCTGTCGCATTAAGCGAGAGACGAACGAAAGGAGCAACTGGCTGGCGCAGCCTTCCGCGAATTTCGAATTCGAAATTCAAATTTTTGAAAATTAAATGTTAAATGAGATTCTATGTCAAATTTGAACATTCAATGTCAAAATTTAATTGAGTTGTGGTTTTTAATTTGTGTATTGTGTTATTAACTTTGTTATTAGACAGTGCGGTTGTGGTTTGCTGTTGTAGAAAGAGGACTACTTTTCTTCTGTAACATGAACGGTATGTCTTTTATTTAATTTAAATTAAATATCATGTGTATTATCGCAGTACTGGAAAAATACTTCAACGTTTTAATGTTTACTTAATGATGCATTAGGTACAGAAAATACTTGGATTGTTCTGCATAATTATCTCAAGTGATCAAATCGTTCATCCTTTGTTAGTTTTCCGCGTATAGCCTGACGTTTTCTTGGTATGTATGCACTTATTTTTGCATCTACCATAAATACCTAGAGTTATTGCATTAAGTCATTAAACACCTGTTGCTGGTTTTCCTTTTGTATATTATCAAGCTTTTTATTATCTTTAAATAACGATATAATAAAAAAAATACATACTTTAGAGAAATAATAACCGCTTGGAAGTATCTAATTCTGCTAAGCTGAATGGATTTTATTTCTCTAATGCTTCCAATATAAAAAAAATATCTCGAAACTTTGTTTTTGACTGACATGAATATTTAATGATAGATTAGCCAATGTCAAAAATATATTGAATATAATAATTAATCTTCCTTCACTGAATTATATAAAGATAAACCGCGAATATGAAGTTAGGCAATGTTGTTAAAATAGAATTCATTAATTTATTTATATTTATTTATATATTTATTATTAGGCACTTCACTAATTTTGATAAAAATCTATAGAAACAATCTATAGTAACAAATAAAAAACTATTGAAACTCCATTCATATTAAAAACTAGCTGTTACCCGCGGCTTCGCCCGCGTGGTATAAAGCCTATGTCCTTTTCAGTACCCTAACCTATGTGTTTGCAAAATTTCATGATGATCTGTTCAGTAGATTCGGCGTGAAAGCGTAACAAAGAAACAAATAAACAAACAAACTCACTTGGTTACAGTAAAGAATTACTTACTGATGTAAGTAGCTACGCAAGGAATAATAATTTAAGACATTTTTAACAAAAAAACATTAACCGCCTTCAACCCTATCAATTTGTTTGAATAAGCGTAAAAATAAAATGGAAATAACCGTAAACGGCATCCTTGTAAACATTTTTATCGTTTTCGTTTCGACACATTTCGGTAAAAATTTAATAGGACCATCTGTAAAGTATTACCTATCGAACAAAAGAAGAATTTCTTAAATCGGTCCAGGCATCTTCGAGCAATCGTGGAACATACATAAAAAATAATCTGACGAATTGAGAACCTCCTCCTTTTTTAAGCCGGTTAAAAACAAAAAACATTTATTACCATAGGTACTCAAGGTACTGACACTCCCATGAAAAATTACATTATACTACAACCAGCAGCCTTCTCGACTGCGCTCCGACATGTATTATAATAAACCTTCCTCATGAGTCACTCTATTTATTGGTGAAAACCACATGAAAAGTCCTGCAGTACTTTTTGAGATTAACGCGAACAGACAGACGGAACGGAGGACTTTGTTTTATAAGAAATAAGAAACAGCCTTCCCTGTCTATGCCTGGGCATGTATTATACTTATAAATCTTTATTTCTCATGATACGCTCTATTTATATGTAAAAATTAGAAAAAAATATCTGCAGTAGTTTTTGTAATTATCGCAAACAGACAGACGCAGCAAAGGACATTGTTGTTAAGAAGCAGGCCTCCCCGGCAAGGCTTGGCATGTATTATACTCTTATTAACCTTCTTAAAAATTACTCTTTCTATTGTTGAAAACCCCATGACAATCCATACAGTACTTTTGGAATTCATCACGAACAGACGCACTGGAGGAGTTTGTTTTACATTATAAAGTGATATCTAGTGATTAATCTTTGTTTATTAATTATCTTCATTTTCTTAGTTGTATTGTTGACTCAATACTAGGTAGGTATACATACTATCACGTCTTTTTCCCTTGCGGGGTAGACAGAGCCCAGGTCTGTAAAACCTTAAGGCCACGTTTAGCATGTTGGTGGGCTTGTAGGTGAGAACAGAATCAAAATAGTGATGGGTTGCTAGCCGCATCGCCTATTTACATGATTCCTGACTCCGTGGTCTGCCTCCGTGGTCCAGTGGTTAGGGCGTTCGCCTTGTTGACCCGGGGGTCGTGGGTTCGATTCCCACGGGAAGCATACTTTGTTAAGTTGTTTCCAGTTTGGTTAGGACATTGCAGGCATGAATCACCTGATTGTCTGATAAGAAAGACGATTCCGTGCTTCGGAAGGCACGTCAAGCCGGTGGTCCCGGCTGCCATCTGGTAGTCGTTAAAGGAACCACGTCAGAGGCCGAGAGGCGGTTCCGAAGAACTCTGACACCAGGGTGTGCATGGTCGACTGACCGTGTCACCTACACGAAATGATGATGATGATGATTCCTGACGCCATACATAATATATATATTTTGAAAATTTCGATGATATTTGCTATATCTGGGTATTTAAGAGATTTTATATACTCGTATCAAGCCATTACTCTCATTTAGAAAACGCGTTAGTATACAAAGTTCATTTAGCTGGCTGCAATGTTGACGTACAGTCGGGGGCAAATACACCTGTCCCGCTATAATTTGATCTCTGTTTTTTGGAGGGTCTGGCTTACCTGCCCTCGACTCTACATGCAGATTATACATATTTTGAATATAATGTTTTCGGGATTGTTACACATTTAAATAAAATGAATTTATATATAATAAAACAGTTTACAGTGTCCGAAACGTTAGGTTATACACCTAACGTTTCGGACACTGTATACTGTTTATAATGTTATAAACGCTATAAAAATCGTATTAAATTAGTTTTATTTCAATATATTTTGAATATGCCTACAAGTTCACAACTAAGAATGCCGAAGACTGTGAAATGGAGAGAAATTGGTGGCATGCGAGCCCCGGGCTCCGAAGCACACTGACTGAGGATGCAACCGGCAACGCGCTGATGAGAGAGAGAGAGAGAGAAGTGAGACTTATCTTAAAGCTGTAATACTTAATTAGATGCCTGCGATTCTGACGACTAAGGAAATTATAATTTACATTATTCTTAGTACTAAGAACATACTCAAAATTTAAAATTTCTTATTAAACCCGAAACTTACTTAAATTTCTTGAAATCCGTGCACCTGAAGTGGCTACGAAGCCACAGACAAAAAAACGAGTGAAACTTAATAATACTCGTCTGTTTGATTGGAGGTTAAAAAATTATTGCTTTTCAACAATTAAAACAACCCAACAAAAGCAATGCTAAACAAACTTAAAAGAAGTCCTTACTACATTCGTTTTCAATTTGATTTATTACTAATACCTATGTTGTTAGAAAACTTCGGAAAATGTCAAAAAACCGATATGTAGGGGTGGGTTACAGCAGTCGTGACTACGGCGGCGCCATTTTGTCTATGGCCAGCCTTTCGTAATGCTCTTAGTAAATAAATCATTTTTTATCATGTCCCAAGTGCCCTACTTCTAGGACTATAAAAGAACTGACGACACAACAGTATTGCTAAATAGTTTAAACTTAACCTATTGACAAGAAGTTTTTTAATTACTAGTTCAAAGGTACTCATACAACATATCCGGTTGCCATTTTGACCGTGGGCAAGCGGTCATTGACTTTGCTTGATCTTGGGAAGTTCACTTACAGTTAACTTACTTGTCTGTAATGTAAAAAAGAAAACAGAAAGTGCGAGATGCTTATGTCAAAATAGCCGTTAGATACGACGCTTAAGAGCGTATACTAGCAGTGTTTTTTCAATATGGTTTCCATACAAATGTATTTCTCATTTTTCTCGCTGAAAACTGATTCTAGAGCCACAATTCTTTTTTCATAAAATCTAGTACTAAAATAGGAATGCCCCTATTTTTTATTTTTTCAAAAAAATCTGTTTTTGTTTAATTTTTTTTCTTTTAAACAGCTTTTTAGCAAAAAATAAAACATAGGTACATACCAATTCTAGTAATAGATTGTATGTAAAAAGAATTCTGCGTCTAGAAGCAGTTTTCAGCGAGAAAATAGAGAAATACATTTGTATGGAAAACGCACTGCTAGTATACCCTCTTAAAGTTAAACGTCGCACATTTTCCTTCTATTCTCCCCTCACTCATCAATACACGACAAAAATCACTCCAAATCCTGGCATCCTCCAGTTTACATTTCACCTTTTTCTAATTAGTTCTAATTAACACTATTTTTTATATGTATTCCTCCTTAAATCTACACTCTGGTAACAAATGTTTTGTATCACTAAATACAACAGTGTATTAGCATTACTAATTTGCGGGAGAGGCCTAGTTACCTGTACTAGTTACTTATAGTCTTTTTTACAATTAAAACAAAATATTAGGTAAAAATTACACGAGAACCTATATGGCACTACTTTTTGCCAGTAATTTACTAGTTTTTAATTTTTTCAATAGTCGGGTTAATGATAAAATTACTCAGAATTATAAAAATAGAGGCGGATGAATGGCAAGAATACGTTCAATGTTTCGTCAAAAATACAAATTTCATAATTAACCTAAAGGATTTTCTTACCTCTATGACCTTTACACATCGGCAAATATCAAGTTTAAAATAGTTCATTATTGACTGTGAAAATCGTCCATTTTCACATCCAATAATAGCAAATACATTATAATTAGTAAGTTTATTTTCTTTACACTTACATGCTAGTTTGAAAAAAATAAGAAACCGTGGACTGTAGAAGCCAGCCAAGGAATTGGAAAAAGTCAATAGGCGATGAGGCTAGCAACTTATCACTATTTAGATTCCACTTTTCACCGTGAAATGCAAGTATCCCCTAAATTTGACCTGGACGGTCCAGTGTTGCCCCCATTTGATAGAAAACGAAGATATTATTTTATTCTTTTTTCTATGGGGTCCTTAATAATCCAGTATTTTATGAACTACTGCTTTAAAGTGTAATCATGAAGCTTTTATTAGCGTTTTTGACAAAAACTGCCACTTTTGGCATATAATATATATTACATAATTTATATACTTTATTTACTAAGCGCTAATTTGCTGATTAGCATCTGTGTCAGTCGTTACTGCTGCCACTTAACGCAAACATAGTCACAAGATCCCACAAGTGTCACGTCACATAAAAAACTCATGTAGAAGTGACACGTCATTATTTAATTAAAACGTATGATCGACGCAATACGTACATACATACATACTATTACATCTTTATCTCTTACGGGGTAGACAGAGCCTAAAGCCAAAAGACCGAAATGCCATGTTTAGCATGTTGATGGGTTAACAATGGAATACGGAATCAAAATAGTGATTGGTTGCTAGCTGCATCGCCTATTGCCATGATTGTGTAGATTTTTGCCCATTCCGTCAATCGGCTTTTACGATCTGTGCGTGAACAGAGCAGCTGGTACATTTTATGTTTTTTCTAGACTTCGAGACCAGCGCGGAAGCTTTATTTAATAAATGCTGATTAGCATCTGTGCCAGTCGTTACTACTGCCACTTAAACATTGTAAGAAGATCCCACAAGTGTCAAGTCACATAAAAAACTCATGTGGAAGTGACACTTACGTCATTATTCAATTAAAACCCATGATCGACGCAATCAACGTTGTTATTACACTTGAAATGATAATGTTATTACAAATAGTTTAGAATTTTCCATCTGTACAAGTATTTTAACGGCTTATTAATAATGCATTGTTTTTATTAAAATTTTAGAATGTAAACATCTTTAAGTCGAGTTGCTAGACTAGTTGACTTCCGAGGAAGCGTTTTAATCTTATTGAAATATATCACCGTCATATCTTGTCGGTGGAGTATTTTGTATAAAAATATAGTGCCATTCATTCATCGTCATTATTACTTTGTAAGATGCCTAAGGCAGCTTGAAAAATCTGTCACCAGTGTTGGCCACTTACACATACGAAAAAAAAATACTTTGAATTCTATTTAGTTAGTCGCAGAGAAGAAGAAGGATAAATGAAACTATTTTATAAACAATCATCTTTTCCTCGCGACTTTACCCTAGAGGATATATTTAAATTTTTAAATGTTTATTCAAGATCAGATTGAATACTCACTGCTTACTTCATGTTAATCCATTCATTTGTATACTTAAGTAAACTACACACAAACTTAAATGCATGTTAATTTACATGCATACGTTTGTATTAGGAATTCATTCTCACATCTCTTTTATAAATAGAATATCAACAACGATACAATGTTATTTCGCTTTTTAATAAGTTACAATTTTTCTGCAACTTCGAACGTGTAAATTAAACAAACAGTAAGACGAGCTCCGTGGCGCAGCGGTCAACACGCTGGCCTGCGACACTGATGGTCCCGGGTTCGATCCCCGGACAGGTCAAGATAGAAAATGATCTTTTTCAGATTGACCTGGGTCCTGGATGTATCTATATAAGTATCTGTTATAAAATATAGTATCGTTTACTTAATATCCCATAACACAAGTCTTGAACTTACTTTGGGGCTAGCTCAATGTGTGTGATTTGTCCGTATATACTTACTTATTTTTATACTAGTGAAACAGTTTAGCAGTTTAGGAGCCTATTTAATACAAACAAACAATCAAATCTCTCCTCCTTATAATATTAGTAAGGATGATAAACAGCGTGATTTTGAATCTTTGAGGTATATTCAAATCTCGAAATCAGAATCCTCAATGTTATTACATAATTCAATTCTGTGATTGGAAGTGGTAGACACGAAAAAGTGGTAGACACGAAAAAACCTGACGTCCCATTGAAATTCGCTCAGCTGATTGGTGACTTTTTATTAGAGTTCTAATTTTTCCTTTTATTTCTTGCAATTACCAACTAACTGCTCTGGCTAATATATGGCTCTGGTAGTACAGAGAGGGTCGTGCTCTTGAAGTGGAGACTAACAAAGACCTGTTGATGATGATAATGATGATTTCTTACAATTACCATTAGGGATTATGATACCGAGATTTCAATTTATATGTAATAACAATTATATATTTGAACCGTTTGGGGTTGAAACTCTAGGGCCGTGGGGACCCTCGGCACATAAATTATTCAATGCCATCGCCAAAAAATTAATAGATGTGTCTCGTGACCAGAGGGCTGGCTTATATTTTGGCCAAAAGATTAGCATTGCCATACAGCGTGGCAATGCTGCCAGCCTTCTGGGCACGCTACCACGGGGCAACGAGCTGCCAGGCCTGTTTTATTTGTAAATATGTACCTAGTAGTTTTAGTTAACCCTTTATTTAATAAAAGTTTTGTATTTCTGTTTGAAATAAATAATTATATAGTGACAAATCACACAAATTAGCTAGCCCTACAGTAAGTTGTCAACTTGTGTTGTAGGATACTAGCTCAACGATACTACATATTTATTATTATTAATCAACCAAAATTACGGCGTATAATATTATATTATTTTTAAATTAAATCACATTCAACAATTTAATGCATACAAATTAAATCAATTTACGCACTCGAATTAAAAATATAATACATGTTTATTAAATAACTAGGCGGCAAACTGGTCTATTGTTTTGGTAAACACAAAAATAGTTAAGTTATATTATTAAAATTGGACCGGTTTGCTTGACTCATTTTAGATTAAACCGTCTGGAAACATCGTATGTCGTAAACTCGTCGACTATTATACAGCTATAACGTGTGTCGGTTTGTCACTGTTTTCATTTCCACTGAGACTCTTTTAAACATTATTTTTGGTTTCTTTTTTTTTTACTGCTTCATAAAATTATAATGAACTTCTACCATACTTGTAAATATGTTTATTTATTAAAGACCCTTTTAAAAGATGACTTGATAAATTCAAAGTCTTTGTCTCGTAATTCGATTTATTAAAACCTTTCGTATTAAAATTATCGAATGTTATAAAATTCAAATGGGAAATTATAAATGAAATATTTTTTTACAACTACTCGAGTACACTCAAAATCTTCTATAACATATACAAAAAAAAAACATAATTAATATAAATCATCTAGTTTTGAGACTTATTGATTTTAATTTATTATAACTGTTTTTGTGAAAAATAAAACTGCATTGAATTATGAATGAAATTTTAATTTATAAGCATAATCAATAGTAATAAAAAATAATTAATAATGAAACTAATTTTAAAAATGTCTATGAAGGCAGTGAACGGAGACGCGATATCATACTAGTTTTTTAGTGTGCAAACATATTACGTCAAATGGTAATGACATTGCCTTAATGTAATAACCTGATCATAGAGCTATTTACGCTTCACGCTATTTATAAGGGCTACTCCAAACTGGCTGGTTTAAATATAGAGCTCTACGTATAAAATATCAACTGAGCTATTTAAAAAATGTTAATTATATATTTTAATTTTGTTCGAATAAATGAAAGCATTCTTGGCTTCACGATGAAAAAAAAAATGATTTAAAAATTTGACCTTTTAAACAAATTATTTATGCTATTGATCAGTTTCTATGGGAGATCTTTCTATTCTATTTCTACCCATAATTCAGTTTACCCTTCTCTATCAGTTGTCTTCTCTATAAGGTAATCTGTTGAATAAATTTAATTCGGCGTTGTGGTTTTTTTATTTGTCCTTTATTTTATTTCATAAACAAATTTAAAAACTTAAGAGAATAACGATTTATCCCTAAGAATACAGTGATTTAAAAAAAAACCGTTAAAGCAAAAAGTATTTATCTGATATTTTGTGTTATTTTGCTGACAGATAAAAAACATTTTTTTTTTCCTTTTATACTTTGTGATCATCCATATTTTCGCTTTAAAATGTTACAACGAAAAGGAACTAAATTTGGGTGTATCGTAATGATTCGAACCTGTTTTGCCGCATCGGTGAACGACCAAAAATGTGGTGCTCCTTTTTTTTATGGACTTCAAACCCGGCCGTCACTGACATTTAATTTTATTTTTGGTCCAAAACACTTACTTTATTTGCATTAAGCATATAGGTTAGTTGATTGATAATACATATTAAAAAAAAATTGTAATCTAATTTTTTTGTATTTCCCATATATTATTTCTTAAATTACTAAAAAAGTATATCAAAATAGCATTGTAAATGCATAAAAAATAAATAAAAATATACCACAAATTAAACATTAGCCCTTAACATAGTTCGCTCATGTTGCGAATATAATTCAGGCATTTATTATAGTGGCAAGAAATCTAGATTTATTTATTTATTTATTTATTTGAACTAAATACAACTGTACATTGAGTTCCACTTACAGTATTCGTACAACAGTAACGTAAAAAAAAAGTACAATAAATCAAAATAAAACTTATTGCATACAAGACGACTCACATTCATCACCCTCACAAAACAGTAAACATTGCCTGACAAGAACACCATATCCATCCACGAACACATCACACTTAGGCTGTTGTGTCAAAAACTCATCATTGTGTCACAAACTCGCGACAGAGAGGGGATTGCGCATGAGATGCACAATGACATGCTAATAAAACCCTCTCCGATCCTTACATGCATATTTTTACTCAATAACGACTGACAAACAAACCACACATTTAAAATATCGATTTGTAAAACCTATAGCAATAAATATTTTAATAATTTGACATTTTTAATTACAATTTTACTTAATATTTCAATAATATGACATTTTTCTACTGATCCAATTTTGATTATGACATTTACATAATTAATTATCATTGTTCTCAGTTTAGTTTAAACAATTGAGATGACGTCGCTTAAAAAAATGCGCTGTGTAGTTTGTTGCCGCTTCTTCTGCACTCCGGTTTGGACGTGGCACTAACTTAACTCTAATTGAATTAAATTCATTTTGTTTTTGCTGTTTATTCAAATATAACAATTAATAAATGTTCAAAGAAACCTATTTTAAATTAATGTTTATATCTCGATGAATAGGTTTTATGACTATAGGTATACATACACCTTGTTGTGAATAATATATTGACACAGACAAATATGCACATAAATACTTGCATAAATTAATTATTATGGACAGATCAGTTGCAAATCAAAGCAAAGAATACTTACTTATAAAAAAATATTATTTGCTTTTATATTTATAGAGGTGTTTAATTATATTTCAAGAGTAATTATTTTCACGTCAGAAGTTTATAGTATTTCCTTTGATGACAAAGAGTATTTTTATTATAAGAGTATATTATCTTGTATACATATCTTCTATGCTGCAAGAAAAGAATAAACTTAAAATTTACTACGCATTATATACAAATTCACACAATTGACTAGATGGTCGGAAGACCAGACCAAGGTCGCGGGAAGTTGCTGGAAGCAGTTTGCTTCCATCCGGTCGTTTTTGAAATCTGTAGGAGAGGCCTTTTTCCAGCTGTGGCCTTTTTTCGGCTGAGATGATGATGATTTACCAGCTGATTCTCTGTCAATAGGTGATGAAGCGCCGCCCCCAACACACAAAATAGTCATATTAGTAAATAAATGAAAAGAGTGCGAGAGCTGTAAATTGGTAGTAACTAATTGAAGTGGCGGATTTACCAATAGTTCGAGTAGGCTGAAGCCTAGGGGTGCAGATTTATAGGGGCGGCAAAATAATAGTTTGGGCTAGCAAACCCCCGTCAATTTATCGAAAGTCGTAGAACAAACGTTGTTCTTTCCCCCCTCAGGACCACGTTTACCGTGTTAGTGGGTGTAAAAATGGAAAGCTGAAACAAAATAGTGATGCACTGCCTATAATGTGATTCCTTTTGTTTTCACCCAACCCCTTGATCGGCTTTTACGGTCCGCGCGGGAAGAAAAACAGTTGGTATATTCAATTTACTTCCTTTTTTCCTAAACCAGCATGGACGTGAGCATTCTTTATGATGAACTCTTAAGATTGTTACTGGTGTTTACGTTTTAAGTTACTTGTAGTAACTTGTAAAACTTGTCTAAGGTTACCCATACCGCCTACTTTTGTCCTAAAAGATAACCTTAACATTTGCATTCCATTTTAGACCTAATAACATTGACTTAAGAAGTGCTTAAGAAGCAAGGTGTACTACATATTAATGCTCATGTCTTTACATCGTTACATAACACTGAATTACGTATATTAAATTTTGTAATAGATGTACAATACTCTCTTTGTATGTCTGTTAACAAATTAATTTTATTCATTTTGAGAAGCTTTGTAACGACAATGTACATAAGTGGGTGTGTCAATGTGTAAAATAGAAAACAAAAAATGAATTACGTCTTTATCCCTTACGATATAGACAGAGCCTGATTCCGTGAAATTCAAAGGCCAAACAATCCCAATCCCAACTAATATTATAAATGCGAATGTGAGTTTGTTTGTTTGTTACGCTTTCACGCCGTATCTACTGAACCGATCATCATGAAATTTTGCATACACATAGGTCAGGGTACCGAGAAGGACATAAGCTATATATATTACGCGGGTGAAGCCGCGGGTTACAGCTTGTATTTTATATGTGTTTTTATGCACTTTCTATGCTATTCTGATATAATATACATTACGAAATAAAATTCAACGCGGACTTTATTTGAACCAACAGCCTTAAGTCTTTGCATGACTAATTACTCATCATCATTTCGTGTCGGTGACACGGTCAGTCGACCATGCACACCCTGGTGTCAGAGTTCTACGGAACCGCCTCTCGGCCTCTGACGTGGTTCCTTTAACGACTACCACATGGCAGCCGGGACCAATGGCTTAATGTGCCTTCCGCAGCACGGAATTATCTTACTTATCAGACAATCAGGTGATTCATACCTGCAATGACCTAACCAAACTGGAAACAACTTTACAAAGTATGCTTCCCGTGGGAATCGAACCCACGACCCCCGGGTCAACAAGGCAAACGCCTTAACCACTTGACCACGGAGGCAGGTTACTATATAATTACTTAAGTTGTGTAGGGTAAGTGTTAGGTGACGTAAACAATAACTCAAAGGCCAAGTTAAGAATGTAGCCGCATTGACTATTGAGATGATTCCTAAGATTTTTACTTATTCCCTTGTCTGACTACTACGCAGGCTTACTACTAAGCAAATTTAAAATGTGACATATTTAAAATTGACTTTTATTATATAAAATACAAATATTGTACGTCTTTTAAGACTGGTCACAGTGAAACATTATATAAATTAAGATCCTTTGTAACCTGTGCTCCACAATAAATTGATTTGATTTGATCAGGAAGAAGCGCAGTTTTAAGGCGAAGTGATTTCACACACTAGCGCCACCCAGCAATCAATTCTTTTACTCCTAAATCAAATCAAATTTAAAAATGTAATAACTGATTGCCCTAGTAAATTACTCGTAGTATTCTTTTTATTATTTTTCATAGATATTATAATCTAAGTTTAAGAGAACGAATTATTACCGCCAAACGTGGCCACTTATGGCGGTAAAAAATCGTTCTCTTAATTCATCAAATTAAAAATAGTGAAGACTTGTGCCAATGTACAAGTAATTTACTAGGGCATTCAGCTATTACATTTTTTTAATTTGATATGTTTGAGGACTTAAGAATTAATTGCTGGGTGGCGCTAGTGTGTGAACTCACTTCGCCTTAAGAAGATAGACTACCTGTAAATTTTCATACAAAAAGCGCTAATACTTTTTACCCCTTAAACATAGTCCAATTTCAATATTTTTTTTACACATTATTGATAAATTGGAGAAGTAGCGCTGCACGTTTTGATATTTAAGATAAATATTGCTTACAACAAAAGTTATGAGCATCTAAGTGAATATCCATATTTTTTACATAAAAAACACCCAAGGCATTTTTTTTTATTTAAATTAAAGTAAACCGAATCAATAAAAACGAAAAACGATTAGCCCTAGATTAAGGTGTGTTAAATCTATTGACACCAAAATTTCCTCATTTCGTAAAGGTTTAGAGGGGTGGAAGAGTTATCGCTTTTTGTATGAAAATTATAGGTAGTCGATCCTCTTAACAATATTTTCTTTTTTTATTACACCTACATGAAAGAAAACCTACTGCTTCAAAATGCGAGTTTTTGTCTTTTTAAAGGCCAGCAACGTTCATACTTCTGGTATTGCAGTTGTCCATAGGCCGCAGCGATCACTTACCATCAGGTGACTCGCTTGGTCGCTTGCCGTCCTATTACATACATAAAAAGTGTCTTCTTATTAATCTACTTTCAAACGGCAACTAGCCTAGTGCCTAATACCTTCAAATGTCAGTAGTCGTAAATAACCTGTATAAAAAAAGTAAACAAAAAATATATATGAGAACTTTTTACACCTAGAATTATCCGTAAGCGGCGTAAGCGTCGCAGAAAGCCCATTCATGTATTTGCTTCTAATTAATGTGATATTTCTTACGTTGGAAAATCCGTACAAAAAGCCAACGTGTCTGATTATATCAATATAAAATATCAAAAAGCATGGAAGCTATATTCTTTATTTGATTTGATGACTTTTAACATATTACGTTGCATTCAATTTTGTAGGAGAAGCAATATGAAACATTTTAATGCTACCTTTATCAAAATCATCATAATCTTTAAATAAAATAAATAAATAAATATTTGATATATAAAATGAATAAAATTAATTCATTAATTATACGGACAAATCACACAGATTGAGCTAGCCCCAAACTAAGATCGAGAATTGTGTTATGAGATACTAACTCAACGATACTTTATTTTATTATAAATAGATACTTATATAGATAAACATCCAAGACCCAGGTCAATCTAAAAAGATCATTTTCCATCTTGACCTGACCGGGGATCGAACCCGGGACCATCCGTATCGCAGGCAGGCGTGCGCCACGGAGCTCGTCAATTAAGTCTTTTTAGTCACCTCTGCAGGAGCTCTCTGTTCTACCAGATCAATATTTTAGCCAGAACAGCCAGAGTATTTGGTCTACACTCTCCACGCTGGTGAAACGGGTTGGAGAGGTCTCTTTGATGTTTATAAGCTGTGTTTAGTTTGTGTTTCCTAGTTTTCTTTGTCATCCACGGAAAGACCTATTCTACTCTGCTCTCTTTATTAAAATAATTGACTGGGCTAGCGCTAAGCGTCTCTACTTTAGCGTGGGCAAAATGTTCTTTGGATCCTTTGATATGTCTGTCTTGTTGCTTCAGGTCGCGTTTCTCAACCTTCCCTCGTGAAATTTTGTGAGCTACTTCGATGACTACAAAGATCTTTTGTTGATTCCTGTTCTTTGGATTTTTTTTTAAATGGCGCTACACCTTGACACAATAGGTGTAGAGCTCACAGAGCCACTAGTCATAAAATTATGCAAGTCATTATGATGACTTGATGTGCGATAGACCTTACGCAATTCAAACTTCACCATGACCGCCAATGTGCACCACAGTGACCCACTAGGCATATGACATTGACTTTTACCATACATCGTTGAACATTGGTATAATCATGATGTGAAGATTTTGAATAAAACGTTTTTGATTACGTCAGCATCTACCTAAAAAAGATGTAAAGCAAATTTCATATATTTGTATCTAAAATAATAATAATATCGTTTATTTGCCATATTAAGTTATTATGAAAAATGAACCTAAAACCAAAAACCTTAGAAATGTAAGACTCGGGAATACACAATAAATAGAATATGTTATTAATAAATATTATTAATTATATGTACTATCAACCTATTTAAACACAAAAATTTAACTTAAAAAACTATGAAATGATTTATCAAGTTCCCAAGTCCCCTCCCTAAATGTATCAAGTTAATCAAATAGTTGGTTGGGCAGTTTTCAAAGTATGAATAAATTATTAAATCAATATGTTTGCTTAATCAAAGCGCTATTCTCTTAAAACATTTATCATAAGATGCACGCTTTCGAGCACTACATAGGCACTACCGATTACACTCGTTCTCAAAGTGGTTGCCAATTTTGCTGCCTAGCTTTGAGTGGCGAATGGTTCTATAGACATTAAGGTCGTTTAATGCACGAATACATTAACGTTTAATACAAAATACTATTTGAAGGAAAGTTTGAGATACTTTGGTCTAGTAGCAGCTCTGTTGCAATTTAAACTTCAACTATGACCGTTGTCTATCGCAACGTGTAAAGTCTCTTTGTATTTGGTCAATGAATTAGCAAAAGATAATTTTTCATCTTGTAATTGTATTGCACGATTAGTCATTTTATTTTGTTGGCTCCATGATTAGTTATTTTGAAATGACAGCTCTATAATACGCAGCACTGATCTGTGGAGATGCACGGCACGTCAAAATCATAGAACCCTCTTTACTACGTGAATCTATTACTTAATTGTGCCTACAGCCTATTTATATTGCACAGACGTTTCATATATACCTATATATAGTTTGTAGGCACAATTTCACTCAAAGAATACTCTACAGCACTGTTTTTTGAATCGCCGCTGTAGTGCAATGCTGCTCCGTGCACTCAGAGAGTCACTAGTTCATAAAAAGTTTTTATGAACTAGTGACTCTCACTTTTTAAGTAATAAAAATAAAACACAATAAATCTTTCTTAAAATATACATAAAACAAGCATTACCTTCCTCGACGTTTATCTATTAATAAGGGTCTGTACGAGTATGTCAAGTTCCTCCATTTTTTCCAGTCATATTATTTGCCCCCTACTCATATATCCTGTCTGATACTACCGCATTTTTTTAGGCTAGTAAACTTAAAACAAATATACGCAGATAAAAAGACATCAAACCTATACAATATCAAACACTTCATTGTTTTTACTACTAAGGCACTATAAATTAATCGAATAAAAATCTACCGTCTCAGATTATAGTCACTGAAATATATGTTAAATTATTCCATTCTAAGGTTAGTAATCTACAAGCCCTAATAATTCAGTTTGCTACTTGATTGAAACAATGGACAGTTTACTTAAGGTCAATGCTTTGATTTCTCAATCGGCTAGTTCAATTTCAATATTGTCTCACAAAACGCATTTCTGAGTTGGTTGAACATCAAACAGGCGGTCACTCATAGAATAAAGTAATTTTATTACAAATTTTAGGTTAATTACCTGATAAAATGATCTACACTAATATTATAAATCTGAAGAGTTTGTTAGGTAGAGCGCGCTAATCTCGGGAATTTGGGGATCGATTTTAAAAATTCTTTCACCGTTAGATAGGTATCTATGTTATCCTTGAGTGCCATACGCTAGGTATGTACCACGGGCGAAGCTGAGGCGGACTACTAGTAGTATATAGGGATAAGTCTCACAAATTGAGCTAGCCACAAAGTGAATTGTGAACTTGTGTCGAAGGATACTAACTCAAGAATACAATACAATATCTTTATTGCGCCACAGTTAAAATAACGTGCCGTGTGGTTTCCGGCAGAGTAGAATAACACTACTCCAAGTCTTCCCGTGGATGTCATAAAAGGCGACTTAGGAAAAACAAGCTAAACAAAGCTTATAAACATCAAATCAACCTCTTCCGTCTGGCCAGCGTGGAGAGTGTAGGTCAAATCCTCTGACTGCTTTGGCTATTGGCCTTGGTAGTTAAGAGAGTATCGTGCTCCTGCATTGGAGACTAGAAAGGACCTGATGAAGTGAAGTGAAGAAGTTAACATAACATACAACGATACTATATTTTATAATTTATATTTGTATAGAAGACTTAAGAGTCGCCTGGAAGCGCATGTCTCCATACAAACGGAAAAAGGGAATTGTGGCAATATCTGATAATTTTGGAGTCAAATTAATCATTTAATCAATTAATTTCATTATAATCTACGTACGTTCTTATACAGCTTGGTTAAAATACCAATGGTTTGAGAATTACAAGCCTTTTCAAATTTGTATGGAAATCTTGAGAGGCGTATAATTCTCAAACATTTGATAATTTAACCAAACTGTATAAGAACGTACGTAGATTATAACGAGATTAATTAACTGGATGCTTAATTTTGCCCTAAAATTATCAAATATTGCCACAATTCCCTTTTTCCGTTTGTATGGAGACATGCGCTTTCAGGCGACTCTTAAGCCAATCTGAAATAGATCGTTTATAATAATTATGACCTGAACTGAAACACTCGTGTAGTAGCTACGGAGGTCGTTATGATATAAAGACTATTCAATTTATGCATTCTGATAATTTGAAAAACCAAAACAATCAAAAAGTAGTTTGGCAACAAACATTGCAATTTATGAAAAATAAAGATAATTTATGCATATTTTTTGGATGTTTATCTATATAAGTATCTATTATAAAATATAGTACCTATCCTTGAGTTAGTATCCCACAACACAAGTCTTGAACTTACCTTTGGGCTAGCTTAATATGTGTGATTTGTCCGTATCTATTTATTTACTTAATTCTTTACAGGTATAAAATTATTCAAACCTGCAGATTAACACCTGCCGTTACGACGTCTATCAATCAATTTATATTATTAAATGCAGTGGGTTAGACCTAGTTCTAAGTTGTATAACATGACAGTCAATAAGTTATGTCAAATGCCATAGAGCTATTAAATAATTTGAGATGTAATGATAGACTAGGTATTACATTAACGATCTTTTTACTGATAACATTAGATTTGATTCATACATTCATACCTACGAATAAGTAAATTGTATTTCATATAAATGTTCTGATGCTGATGACCTATAAAGATACGTTGTTCTTATAAATGATTTCTAAGCCATTTAAGTTTACCTTTAATCATGAAAATATTGATATAGGTAATGTAATTGGAGTAGGAACAGGGAGATGAGTTTATGATTAATAAGGGCCTTCCTCGCACATGAGTGAAAAAAAAAATTAAAAAAATAGTATTATATAAAGTATAATATATTTAATAACAACAAAAAATAAGAAAGAGTATTTGGGTAAGCAATCGTCATCATCACTATATTTTTTTAGCCTATGTCGTTCCTGTCATCATTTTAATATAATAAAAATAAATTTTGACATGCTTTTTGAATATAAAGTTTGCTTGTCATTTAAATTGAAATCACAAAAACTTAAAAGAAAAATGAAATCATGACTTTTTGTAGGATAAGTCATGGGGGAATACCCACACATAACATTACAAATAATCTGTGTCCACTTCTGTTGAATGTCATATTAATAATATATAATTGTACAAAAACTCAAATACCTACTTAGTTTTTGTACAATTATCCATTGACCGAATGAAATGAGTCACAAAAAACCGACCTAGGACTGACTTGGTCGGACACACTAAAGGTTCCGTACCACTGTACAATATTCGACTGTAAAATCGGCCAAGTGCAAGTCGGACTCGCCCATGAAGGGTTTTGTACCATTATCTAAACAACATAAAAAGAAGAAAAAAAAAACGGAAAAAATTATGTTTGTTGTATGGGACTTTAATATTTATTTTATTCTGTTTTTAGTATTTGTTGTTATAGCAGCAACCAAAGTACATCTTCTTTGAACATTTAGTTTGTCTAGCTAGCACGGTTCACAGCCTCGTGACAGACAGACGGATGGATGGTTCCCACCATCCACCATCGAAGTCTTAGTAATAGGGTCTCGTATTATTTATGTTGTTATAGCGGCAATAAATAAACATATTCTGTAAACATACGTAGTATCCTTAACAATAACGGTTCAACAGCTCTGTGACAGACGGATTGGACAGCGGAGATACATATAGATATAGCGTCTTGTGTATTCCATTGGCACGCTTAAATTACGGACCCCTAAAACAAAAAAAAATCTTAATTATATTCCTTATTAGTTTTGGGAATTACGTTGCGGGACCAAAGTATTATTTTGTTTACTGTTTATTTTTCTAAAGCCAAAATGTACGAAAAACATCCGCATGTAATAACGGTCCAAGCATATTTACGCAATGATAGATACGTTTATTGCTAATAATACTGCCTCCATTGAGCGAGCAGTCGTAATGTAGGTTTCACTGTGGTAGAGCCACGCTACCAACGAAATTGACTTTTGCTGGTAGCATGAATGGGCCGGCTCGTACAAAAAGTAACTACATTCTCACAGAAAATCGACTTTTGAGTAGTAGTTTTACCGCTTCAACGCGAATGCTTCCTTCGGTGAGTGAGAGAGCCGGCGGAGGCCCATTGGGAGATGCAAGAGGGATGGAGGGGAGGTCCTCAGAGGGGAGGGGCCCCTCTGAGTTGCCGTCTGCAAGGGATAAAGACGTGATAATATGTATGTATGTATGTCTGCCGTCAAGAAGTCCACTGCTAGACATCTTCCCTATCATGGGGTGGTTTTGCCATGCTCACCATGCTTGGCAGACAAGTTGCTGAGCACAGTTTATTCGGCTTATTTCAATGGGCAAGTTGACAAAAAAAATTTTCGTGTTGCTTTGTAAAGACCTGCCAAAAATAAACACAATAGTGACAGAAATACATTTCTAAACAAAAAAACTCTTTCAGATATACAAGTTTTAAAGACATGTTTTTTGACGTTAGTTTTTAGACGTGAAAACTCACCGTTGAAATGCTTACATATTTGTGACGTCACAAGCTTGTATTTTGTATGGGTGGCGCGAGAACTGAGAACTTTGTTTGGTAGATACTAGTTTACGAAATATTTCGTTGTGGTAGAGGTTTCATAGTAAAAGTTGCTATAAATTTAGCGGACTACAATACAGTATAATTGTAATTAAAGATTTTCATACTTTAAAAAATGATCCTATTCACCCAACTTTAAAGAAGCTTTAAGATCACTTAACGACTCGATATCAAATTTAAAGTGTTCTTTGTAGTGTTTTAGATAGAAATTAGTATCATTGGAAACAAATTATATATTCTTTACATTAGGCAACTACCGTATTTCGACGCTGGACAGGCAGTTGAGTATGACACCCCTAAGGTTGTGAAAAGCATAGGACATTGAATAAAAATAGAAGAATTGAAAGTCGGGAAACCTAAATTACACAAAGGCATTAACACACAGTTGGAAAAATCCAAAACACATGTTTGTTTATGTCATTGCATTATGTTGTCAAATAACAAACGTTATTCTACGCAATGGAAACACGTGTAGTTACGCCCCTTCAATAGTGGACAGTCCATAGCTTCGTTGCAGATTGCACTGTGAATTATACCTCTCCTTGGCCCTCTATAGACGGTAATCAGCTTAGCTAGTAGCTGCTATACCTTGTAGCGATGCTACATGATACTTTCATGATGCATGTTTCTTTCCACCTCATTTCTTATTATTGTCATCCTGTCCACTTTTAATTAGAAACTTCTTGGAGATACATATATACTATGTTCTATACTTTCGTAAGAATCTTATTTGAAATTACAAAAATTCATTTTAAAAATCTTCTCACAGCCTCTTCTGACACCCTCCATCTTTACAACTGCACATAGACATTCTCTACAGCATTATTTTCATTTTTAAAATTTTAAAAACTATCCCTATTTTTATAAAAAACATTGTGGGATATCCCCATGCAAGCCTTCCCAAGGACCGGAGTTTGTACAAAAATAAAAATACTAAAATTGAATAAGCAGGTTAAATTATATTTTAGCCTACATGAGACATAATTATTTCCATATATTACTGTCTTACAGCTAATTTACATGTCTTTTTTTTTTCGAGACGCTAACGATTTATTTCAAATTTTACATTTAAGTCACAACATGAACATTTGACATTTATTTATGCAAAATTCTGTTATCTCTCTAGAGACCACTAGTGAATTGGCATAAGTTAATTATATAAAAAATCTATTACTAAGTTACTTTGAGGCTAGTTCAATCTGTGTAATTTGTTCGTATATATTAATTAATTTGATTGATTATTATGAGCACAAACCCTTCATGGAATTTTGCCTATTATATTCATATTAATATATTTCCAAAAATAAGAACGTGGCATGACCAAAGTCACGTACATGTGATTTAAATATAATTATATTTCAATTAATAAATATCGCAGAAAACATTCCTCGGTATTATCGCTCCTAATGTAATGACTACTTAATAGGCCATGACGACCTATTCAAAAAGCCTTTACAAAATTAGAAGAATCAGGGTTTCGCTGCGCTCCATCACTAAAGTGGTTGACGTGAGTAAGAAGTCCGCTAGGCTTAAATGGAACTGGGCGGGACACGTATGCCGTATGATGCCTGAAAGATGGGCACGTTGAGTAACCAATGGTGATCACAGGTGGCAGAGAGCACAAAATTGCCTCGAACTTTTTCGTCTTCCAGAAGTCATATTGAGCCGTTGGTGTTAGCTGTAGTAAGCAATGTTCCTTTAATTTAGTTGTAATTTCCTTTAATAGGTAAAACGTTAATTAAAAGACACTAATAACTTTCCAGCTACTTTTTGCGCGTAAATTATAGCCTATGTCACCTTCATATATATTACCCTTCTACAGGCGTAAGAATTTAAAAACTCGGTCCAATAGTTTCGTATTATATTATATTCAATGCAATTAAACGATCAAATCCTTTCTCTTTACAATATTAGTATATATAATGTACAATAGGTATGTAATTGGAGAGTGTTCTATATCTAAATGCTGTTGACAGGACCTAATTAAAATATAATTATGGCTTCTGTGGCGCAAAGGTTAAGTGAAAATCAGTTTTTTGTACCTCGGTGCAAAAGAATCGCTGAGTTATGGCCTTTTTAACCGACTTCAAAAAAAGGAGGAGGTTTACAATTCGTCGTAATCCTTATTTTTTTATGTATGTTCCCCGATTTCGCGAAGACGCCTGGACCGATTTAAGAAATTCTTTTTTTGTTCGATAGGTAATACTTTACAAATTGTCCTATTAAATTTTTATCGAAATCGGTCGAGCGCTTTATGAAAAAATACACAAAAACCAAAAAAAATTTACAGGTATGCCGTTTGGATTACACTTATTTCCATTTTTTCTTAGGCTTATTAAAAAAAATTGATAGGGTTGAAGTCGGTTTTTGTTTTTTCTTAAAAAATATCATAAATTATTGCATTGCTGCAGCACACAGATCGCATGATTTGATACAGTTAAGATATAAGATTGTTTTTTTTTTCTACTATTCTGTGTGTTTGTGGCATATCAAATAAACGTTTTATCTATTATCTATCAGCCTGAGCCAGGGGGGCATAGACCAAATTTGGAATTCGTTTTTACAGGTATATGTCGACGGTTGTGTGGTGCTTTCCAAACAGGCGGCTGTAATTTTTTTGCCAAATCATTTAATAGCATACTGTCATAGATGTGGACCTAAGGCATCGATCAAATACGTTTTTTCATCGAAGGCTCCAATATGTCAAAGCTGAAGACGAAATCGGAAAAAATGCTCCGATGATCATCATCATCATAGGTGACACGGTCAGCCGACCATGCACACTTTGGTGTCAGAGTTCTTTGGAACCGCCTCTCAGCCTCTGACGTGGTTCCTTTAACTACTACCAGATGGCAGCCGGGACCAACGGCTTAACGAGCCTTCCGAAGCACGAAATGATCTTTCTTATCAGACAATCAGGTTATTCATGCCTGCAATGTCCTAACCAAACTGGAAACAACTTAACAAAGTATGCTTCACATGGGAATCGAACCCACGACCCCGGGTCAATAAGGCAACCGCCTTAACCACTGGACCACAGAGGCTGTTAATGCTCCGATGATGATAAAAATATAATGACTCCGCTGTCTATAAATCTTTTTCTTATAGTTCTAAGTCAGTAAAGAAATCATAAAATGATAATTTGTATGAATTTACCTTTAAAATCTATTAAGAGCACGCAGCCTTTAATTTTCTGTTAAGAAATCTGTCACGAACAATTATTTATTACAAAAAACTGTTTTTCAGAAGTTCTTCAATACTTGTAACTTACGTAAGTTCGATCACAAAACCGTAGTGTTTTCTTAACCATAGTGTTAAACAGTCAAATCATAATGGTTAACTTCTTAATCTTTATTTAATAGCTTGGAGGCTAAATTGTATAGAATTAGCTTATGTTAAAAAGAATCCTTTAAATAATTATAAAACACTTTTTCAAAAGATTTTCTTACATTACCTTGAACGAGTGACTCAGTTCGTTATAATGAACAACTATTCCTATGAGACCAAATCTGGAAAAAAATAGTACATTATTGCAGCGGCCGACAATAGAGGCAATGATGGACGATCGTACGAATGTGGGCCGAGGCGGAGCCGAGGCATACATACGTAAGTCCATCAATGCCTGATTGCGGCCAAGGCTTGTATAGTACTTTTCTCAAATATTGCGCGGAAATTTAAAAAACTAGTATATAGACAAACAGACATACATATTATCACGTGTTTACACTTACAGGTGAGACGTACCTCAAATTCTCAAAAGCCATGTTTAGCATATTAGTGGGCTTTTATGTAGAAAATGCAATTAAAATAGTGATGGGTTGCTGGCCGCATCACCTTTTGTCATATTATTCTCCATAGGTTTTCGCCCCTTCCCTCGGCCTGCTTTTACGGACTGTACGGGAAGAGAAGCAGCTGATATATTCTATGATTTTTCTTTTATCCTAAACCAGCATGAAATATTGATGTAAATTAGTCAATAAATTAATTATTTATTTTTATTTATTTATTTAATATGTAGAAATTATCCGCCAAAATCTTGTATTTTTAAATTTCTTTTTTACTTACCAGCCAGGTCAAATTTTAAATTCGAATTTGTAACCTCCGTCGTTTAATTATTTCGCAGCAAACTCAGCGTTCCATTTTAAAATAACGCGACAGATATGGATTTTCATACAACTTTGCTGGCGTGTATTGGCCAGAACAGCAATATCGATTTATCCCAAACAAGGTTGTCAAAATAATGTGACAATTTCCAAGCATGTTTGTGAAAAAAAAATTAACAACAAAAAGCCTTGCTATTATCCGTCTGTCGGTCACAGTATAGATCAGTTGCGAAATAATGAAAAGACAATTTGTTAATGCTGCTTCGTGAAGTGCTCTACTAAAATTAGGGGTACACAGCCTTTAATTTTCTGTTTAGAAATCCGTAATTCTAGTGCGGTTGAACCATCTATTTGTTACAAAGAAGACGCTTCTGATTTACGAGTTTTGTAAGAAACGGTTCATCAAGTCGGAAAATAATTTATACTTATCAATATCAACAACTTTCACTGTAAAATTTATAACAAAATCACTTTTCGATCGTTAATGGGGCCTTTCAGCCAGTCAAAATAAACAGCTCATTCAAATGCAACATTACCACATATAATAACGATTTAACTTTTTTATGGTGATGTCTATGTATAAAAAGTTGTTCATTTCGACGGACTGAGGCCCCGTCATGAACAGAAAAAATACAGTAGAGACAGTACTCACAAAAAAATCTACTAAATTAGGAAAAAGGCAGAAATTGATAGTAAAATGTTAGTCGTTCCCAGGTATTTACAAACATATTGATTCCTTTTTACCAGTAATACTTAATGTCCCTATGTAACTTATGAATTATTGAAGTGAAACCTTATTTAGCGATGTTGAGTGATTTTTGATTTGGGACTAACTAACAAATAGGTTCCCGTCACCATAATGGTCGTGCCGCGATGCTCAATTGTTTTAAGTTTTCACTTATGTAGGCAGTCCTTATAACCGACTATTTTTATATTCTTCAACAAGGGGGCTCCATTTCTTCTCCCCACTCCGTTCATTCCTCCTTCTCAAATCCCCCACAAAGAGAGCTAATCTACCTACCTAATCGTGGAGGATAAATCTACACCAAATCGTTTCCTAACTGCAACCATAATCAGCTTAAAATGATTAACCCAATTAACAAGCAAAGATTACACACGTCTGACGAACAATACGGACGTGTCAGTGCGGCCAAATTAAGACGTCACGCCGTACAAGAGCCGTCCTCGATATAAGCCGACCTTTGTCATTGTGGAGTAGTCGTAAAAACGCATGCTGTGACGATGTCACGAGACACCAGGTCATACACCTGATATTACCTTTACTATATCTACTTCCGCTCAAAAAGAATGTATATTTGCATAATTTTTAAATATGAATGAGTACTTACTTAATTACGATACTTTTAAGAACCCATTTTATTGTTTTAAGCGATTACGGCGCAGTGGTATCTGACACTACCGTAACGCAATTAATTCTTTTAAGCCTAAATCATATCAAATTTAATAAATCTAATAGCTGAATGCCCCAGTAAATTACTTTTAGTACTTGATATTACTTTTCATATATATTACAATTAAAGTTTAAGAGAACTACTCATTACCGCCAAAAGTGAGTAGTTCTCTTAATTCATCAAATTAAAAATAGTGAAAACTTGTACCAAAAATACAACAAGTAATTTACTAAGGCATTCAGCTACTAGACGTTTTTTTTTTAATTTCTGGGTGGCGCTAGTGTAGTGATAGGGAGCCAAGTGCGAGTCGGACTCACGCACGGAAGTTTCCGCACCATTATCTATACGCATAATGATATGTTTGGAATAGAATGCTTATTCTATGTGTGTCAAAAAATTTAGTCAAATTAATATTGTGCTTAACTATTATTATTATAAGTAAAACATGCATGTCATGTTAAAACGACATAAAATTTTATGCAAAAAACATAAAGAACCCCTGCTGACAGACGGATAGGGAGACAGACATTTAAGTCTCTGTAATAGGGTCCCGTTTTAACCCTTGGGTAGACCTTGACTGTCTTATTATAAAACGAGGACTAACTTTAGTACCTGGTTTAAACCATTATCCGACCAAAATAAATCATCACCTATCACTTTGACTTTTCCACAACTGTCATTGTCAATTTGTTTTGGATGGATAATGGTTTAAACCAGGTACTAAAGTTAGTCGTCTTTTATAATAAGACAGTGAGAGTCCAGAGTACTGCTCAACCCTTCGAGCAACACGCCTTCCGTACAGAAGCCGTGTTGCTCGAAGGCTCAACCTCACACGCTCCACGTGGAAAGGCGTGCAATAAAAGTTAAATATACAATGAGACAATTCAAACCCTTCCGAGTGATTGATGGACGATCGATGGAAGGATGTAAAAATGTTTTACATATTTATAAATAAAATATATGATGAGTTTAGACAGAAACAATGTATTTTTGTAAAGAAATTAGTTACCTAAACCTTGGCAACCATTTCGGGTTGCCATACTGGTTTGGCAATGATCGATACACCCTTATAGGGGTAACTCAGCCCAGCCCGTCAATATAAACAATTTTTGCTATCAATGAAGGGAATTAAAAAAAATCGTCATTGTCATACAAAACTATTTAGTAAAACGAATGGGAAACTCAAAGTAATTTTCATATTGATCCTGTGGCAAAAGTCGATTATCTTTATGGGCTGAGTCACCCCTTCAGGGTTGTGTCGAGAGTCATGCTGCACGCTGTATAGGTAATCAAAGGTTGTGTGAATACCTTTATTTCCCCCCGACACCATTTACGCTCTTTTTTTTCTAATTCTTATGCATAAACTTACAAAGTTAATGAAAAAGTAAACGTAATAATTGAAATGAAATCAAATACAGCTACAATGTCAATCAAATAGGCGATGGGGCTAGCTACTTATCACTGTGTCCGTTTTCCACTAATACGATACTATATATTATATAAAAAAAAATATATTCAGAAAATAGGCCTTTTTGACGTCAAATCACACTCAAAATAAATTATCTTTTTAAATAATAATGTATTTAATTACTTGTTGTTCAAAACCTACAGACTACTAGCGTTTCGGAATTGACTACTGTGACACATACATCACTGTGTCCGTTTTCCAATAATACGATACTATATATTAAAAAGAAATATTTAGAAAATAGGCCTTTTCACGTCAAATCACATTCAAAATAAATTATCTGATTAAATAATATGCATTTACATAATTAATGTTATTCAAAAGCTACAGACTACTAGCGTTTCGGAACCGACTACTGCAAGACATACACCGAACAATACACTAAACGTGGCCTTTGGGTTCTTTTAGCTTAAGGCTCTGTCAACCACGTAAACGATAAAGCCGTGATAAGATATAATGTGTATAACATAATAGTGTATGAGATAAACTTAGATATAGACTTATATTTAAAAATAAAATATAAGATGTATAGTTTAGGCAAAAACAATAGGTATTTTGTAAAGAAATTAGTTACCTAAACCTTGGAAACCTTGACAATGAAAAAAATTATGAAGGTGCTATACAGCGTATGGTTCCCGGTAGAGTAGAATAGGACCACTCCAAGTCTTCCCGTGGATGTCGTAAAAGGCGACTTAGGAAACACAAGCTAAACAATACTTACAAACATCAAAAAGACCACTCCAACCCGTCTGGCCTGCGTGGAGAGTGTAGGCCTAATCCTCTGACTACTCTGGCTAATATATAGCCGTGGTAGTACAGAGAGGGTCGTGCTCCTGCAGTGGAGACTAAAAAAGACCTGATGGATGGATGGATACAGCGTATAAATTCACCTCATACCTCAAAACCCCCTTAAAGATAAACTTAGATCAATCGGACCAGTCCGGTAAATACCTTGGCTTTGAGATAATTAACATATAATTTTGCGTGGGTGATCTTCACTTGAGCGACCTTAATGTTTTAATTACGGAGCATTGGGTTGCATTTTACACTACATGCATGTAACAGACTTGCCAACTATGATGGTATATTATTATGCAAGTACGCTGTATCACTACATGTCACTACATATTATAAAACAAAGTCCTCCGCCGCGTCTGTCTGTCTGTCTGTCTGTTCGCGATAAACTCAAAAACTACTCCACGGATTTTCATACGGTTTTCACCAATAGATAGAGTGGTTCACGAGGAAGGTTTTAAGGTATAATACATGCCCGGGCGCAGCCGGCTAGGGCTGCCAGTATTATAATAAAGGGGTTATAATAAACTAACGACTATACTATAGCCAGCTTTCTGAGTCATATGATTTTTTTAATACATTTGTGATTACCATGAAATAAATTACGCAATTGTGATTGGTGTAAAGAAATGGACTTTGTCCGTAAAATACATGAAAGTTTCATAGTACATATATCTCTTTACTAAAATACAACATCAAAATCCGACTGCTATTGATTAATACGATCCTTACGACATTTCAGGATATTATAAGTCAATGTTTTCTCAAGTTTTCGGAATAAATATATACGGACAAATCGCACAGATTGAGTTAGCCCCAAAGTAAGTCGGAGACTTGTGTTATAGGATACTAACCCAACGATACTATATTTTATAATAGATAAACATCCAAGACTCAGGTCTGAAAAATCTGAAAAAGATCATTTTCCATCTTGATCTGACCGGGAATCGAACCCGCGACCATCCGTGCTGCAGGCAGACGTGAAGACCGCTGCGCCACGGAGCTCGTCTAATTTGGAATTGGTATACATTTACGCGATAAAACTTATACGAGTGAATAATTGTAATAAATCTGCTTACGAAATACTTGAACGGCCCCTATAGGCATACCACACATATCATGCCATTTTTTTACTTCACAACTAAGATTTTAAACGTGAGAGCTCAGGTCATTAGCCTGCATGGTCCTAGTTTGACTTCGATCCAATAATTCTCATAGCGTCGCCATTTTTTGCTACGAAACATTGCCCCATATCAAATGCAAAGCAAAAAAACCATGACAATGCATTTCCAGTGATCTTTCCACATTGCCTTGATTAATCGTTTTAACGATCTAATTAAAGTTACTTTGCAATTTTCTTCTTTTAAAGAAGGTTATAAAGTGTAATATTGTTTGACGTTACTAAGAGTCATTCGTGGTTATTGCTATGCTTTTACTGTGAGAATTTTATGAGGATATTGTTCTATTTGACAATGAAAGTGTTATAATTATGAATGTGCAAATGATTGAACTATATGCTAGTCAAAATAAATACCATTTTAATAAATACCGTTTTAATCATTAAAAAAGTTTCGCCGTGTATTCTTAGCCGTGTGGTTCCCAGCAGAGTAGAATAAGACCACTCCAAGCCTTCCCGTGGATATCGTAGAAAGCGACTTAGAAACATCAAAAGGCCTCTTCAACCCCACTGGCCAGCGTGGAGAGTGTAGGCCAAATCCTCTGACTACTCTAGCTAATATATGGCTCTTGTAGTACAGAGAGGGTCATGCTCCTGTAGCGGAGAATAAAAAAACCTGATGACAGAAATCCCCTCTCCCCTCTGGGAGGGAAAAATAAAAGGCCGGCAATGTCACAGCCCTGGTGTTGCAGTTGACCATAGGCAGCGGTGATCACTTACCATCAGGTGACCCGCTTGCTCGTTTGCCGTCCTATGACATAGCTTACTTATTAAATGCAATATCGGGAATTAACGCGAAACGTACCGGAATAATATATAGGAATATGCCGGTGGATGAAGATATCATCGCGCCGACGGGGCACTAACACCGCTGCAACAGTCATTCAGTGACCACGGTCGGTGTAACCCGGCCGAAACGTCTGGAGAAAAACGGAATGTTTCGCGTTAATTCCCGATATTGCATTTAATAATCATGCAACGCGAAAGTTTAAAAGTAGTTATAGCTTACTTACTCCGCTGGCTCAGCGGCCCGAAGTGGATCTCCGAGACGATAGGACTCGCTTACCAACGATGCGGCGTGCGGCGGGCTAACACCTCACCCGCCTAAAAAAAAACAACGTTACGAAACCGAAAAGAGAGAATGAGATAAAAAAGAAAACAATTTTTTCTTGGAATTCTGTGTTCCATTAGAATTTTTTATTTCGAGATTTCAATATAGCTCAGAAGTTCACCCTGTACAGTTTATCTATTAGTTTTGTTCTGTTAGCACAAGTTGTTAAGTTTTCATTTCCAACTGTCACGTGTCTCAGCACGCGTCAAAAGTACTTATTTTTTTGGAAAAATTCAAATCAACTGTCAGAAATTAACATACTCGTGATGTTGGGTGACTGGCTTTTTCAAACATTATTATTTGACAAACATTTCTGACGTGAACGGTTTAATAAAAGAAAAACGACAATGACGTGATTTTAGGGGAGGAGCTGCTATGGCATTTTGACATCAATTGTGAGACATGAACTTCGAACAACAGGGCTTGCCTTCCGGTACGGAAGGCCGTGTTGCTCGAAGGACATTAATGAATAATTAGAACTTACTGTTTTCTTGCTGTGTGTGTCCCGATTCCCGGCAGAGTAGAATAGGATCGCGAGGGATTACTGCTGGCCAGCGTGGAGAGTGTAAGCCAACTCCTCTGACTGCTCTGGCTAATTTATATGGCTCTGGTAATACAGGGAGGGTCGTGCTCCTGCAGTGGAGACTAAAAAGGCACTTGCGATTGCGTGCGGATTGGGACAACATTGGGCGCGCTTCTCAATTCACATTCGCCCTGAGGAAGACCTCCGGATGAGGTCGAAACATGTCGGACAGTAGCTGACTATTTACGTGAGTAACCCGTTGTTACACATTTTAATAATTTCTATATCTCACGTTAGTTTTAAACAATAAAAAGGACTTGATAAAGAAGAAGAAGAGTTGCTACTCTTCCAAGACTTTTGACATTGCTACTCAGGACAGTCCTTCAGGCATATGATAAACACATAACAATTTATTTAAACAGGACTTAGCACGAAACTTATATTTATTTGGTTCCGCTGACGTTTCGATTGGGTTGCACCCATCGTGGTCGCAGCGAGACTGTAGTACTGGCCGTGTTATCTTGCAGTGGTAGACGCAGTTTCACTAACAATTTTGATAATTTCACTACTCTGTATACTCATCATCACTTCGAGTAGGTGACACGGTCAGTCGACCATGCACACCCTGGTGTCAGAGTTCTTCGGAACCGCCTCTCGGCCTCTGACGTGGTTCCTTTAAAGACTACCAAATGGCAGCCGGGACCAACGAACGTGCCTTCCGAAGCACGGAATCATCTTTCTTATCAGACAATCAGGTGATTCATGCCTGCAATGTCCTAACCAAACTGGAAACAACAAAGTATGCTTCCCGTGGGAATCGAACCCACGACCCCTGGGTCAGTAAAGTAAACGCCTTAACCACTGGACCACAAATGCAGGACTCTGCATACTAAAGACTCTATATGGGTAGTGAAATGATTATTTGCGGAAACAAATAAATATAAGGTTCGTACTAAGCCCTGTTTAATTAAATAATTAAGTATCTATTCAAAGCGCGACAGTTTCAACAGAACATATGATAAGCAGTGTCTGCCCTTCAGAAAATATAAGATTTTTCTGTACTCACACTCACATGTATCGATCGACTAAAGCCGTGGGCTACCCCTCTGGAACCTTATAGTGATGTTGCCTATACAGGTTGAGAGCACTCTGCCCTCGCCACAAGCGCCTGATAAAGTACCGAAAGCTAACGTGGTCATGAGTTGTCAATTAAAAAAAAAACTCACTGTTACCGCTCTTATTTCAGAAAACCATCATATGCTGACATTTACTTAAGTACTTATAAAATACCTTATAGACCTAAAAGGTCAACGAGAACGCAACAAACCAGCCTTCGAAATATCTAGTTTGTTAAGGAAAAAATGAGGAGCGAATCATTAAAATACCAACGTGCAGATATTTGTATATTATATCCGGGTGTACATTCGAACCGAAGTTAAAAAAAAAATTAAGGAAAAACGGACTGAAGTTCATTGGGCCTATATTGAAAGTTATTTGTTTTAATATCGTAGCTGCTTCTCCTCTCACAAAGATTGTAAGTGAACCCCTAATCTTTGATGTCATTATAAAAAAAGTAGGCTTTTAAACCTTTTCAAGGCTGTGGCAAATATATAGCCACCAAAAATTGAACCTTATGCCCCGGAGATAAGGTCCAGAAACAATGAATTTTGAATATACCTACTGCCTTGTGAAGGGTTAACAGGACTGCCAAGAAAAGGGATGTATCATCATCATTGAGATAAGGGATGTATTTTATACAGCGTGTCAATTGACCCTCAACATATCCTAAAGAAAAAGAGAGGATTAATGCGGGAAACTCAAAAAAGAACATCGACATCCTAACTATCCTAATCCTAATACTAACTAATATTATAAATGCGAAAGTGAGTTTGTTTGTTTGTTTGTTACGCTTTCACGCCGTATCTACTAAACCGATCATCATGAAATTTTGCATACACATAGGTTAGACTACCGAGAAGGACATAGGCTATATATTACGCGGGCGAAGCCGCGGGTAACAGCTAGTTTTCATATAAAAGTAATCAGCTGCACGGAAAACTATTATAGGAAAGTAAAAAAAAACCAGTTACAAGCATTGGTCTCATAGGATGTTCAAAACAGTATGTGTAACAAGTCACCTTGTGTAATTTAAGAAGGGATATATTCTGCACAAAAAATCTTCTAATTGAGCATTCAACGATTTCCGTGAACCAAACAACACAGTTTTCAAAATATCCTCTTGATTACCGAGTTGATTAACCTTTCTGTAAGGCCGCGCTAAAATTCTTAAGGCTTAAGTTATAAAATTAAATGAACTGAGAAGTAGCCTAGCCGGTTCCCTGAATATTCAACAAAAATATTAATACTATGTTCACCTCATTATAACTCTATTTCATCATGATTGTCATCAGGTCTTTTTGAGTCACCACTGCAATAGCGTGACCCTCTCTGTACCACCAGAGCCATATATTAGCCAGCGCAGTCAGAGGATTTGGTCTACACTCTCCACGCTGGCCAAAAGGTTTGGAGAGGTCTTTTTGATGTTTATAAGCTTCCTTGTTTAGCTTGTGTGTCCTAAGTCGCCTTCTGCGACATCCACGGAAAGACTTGGACTGGTTCTATTCTATACTATGTTCACCTCATTATAACTCTATTTGGTGACATCCTTTTCACACTGTCTTTCGTGATTGGTCAGACAAGTGACGCCTTACACTACCCGCATTGTTGTCTCCAAAACAACGGACAAATACCCGTGAAAATGAAGTACAAATATCTGCCCACGCCGAGAATCAAAACGAAAATAGTATACATTTCTAATATAGTGTGCGTAAGCTTGGGTTACGATACATTTGCTAGCAATTATATTTTTATCTCACCTACCCTTGAACAGTATCATTAAATGCAAGCAAAGTGGGCTAGATGGTTGCTATTACGACCGTGGGCTATAAGATTTTATACAAATTCCATAAAGCCCGAGAGCGCGTGAAGTATTTTTTTTTAATAGGGCACTATACCATGCACACGTGTCAAATCTTCTACATCCAAAAAGTTTTCAAGTCGTATATTCAAATTTGGAATTGCTAGTGAACCCGATAAAAAAAATGAAATATAGGTACTGCGAGATTTTTGTCCTTAATTCAAATTTGGAATTGTTAATGGCCGTGGTGGCTGGCTGTTTGTATTAATTGACCTTTAACTTCCACTTTTTGGATAAAACATTTTCATTATCTGTGGAATCCTCGAATACTCTCATTCTAGTTTGCCGCTATTTATTTTTAGGCAAAATTTTTATAAGTAATCGTAATCTTCAATAATTTGCATGAAATACATTCCCTCTGATAAATTAATAGATGGTCAATAATGTTGATTTAATTTAATCAGCTAGCTTGACGACGCATAAATATTAATTTTCAAGGTAAACTATATAGAAAATTCATACTATACAATTTCAACCAATATAATATGAAAAATATTTTTTTACTCTACTATTTACTCGGTGAGATGAAAAACATTGTGTGTATCACGGCCGGTATTAGACATTACAAACTCGGACTACTAAAAGCACTCGGCTTCGCCTCGTGCTTGTTAGTAGTCGCTCGTTTGACATAATGTCTTCTATACCGCCCTTGGTACACAATGTACTATTGTGGTACGAACGATACGAATGTTCAACATTTGAAAGAGTTTGAATTTCGAACAGGGGAAAATGTAGAAAAAGTCGTATTTCTAACATAGATGTGTTCGTGAGCTGGTGTAACGCGCGGCATGTTTTGCATGCATTGGTATTTGCTTCACTATTACATTTCTTAGGGCCTATCTTAATTATTCTTAGATCCATTGATAATTGCCGCTGCCGCGATTCTTCAAATCAGGTTACTGCAGGAAGTTGTACGACGTTGAAGGTTCAGTTTTATTGCAGCCTAATATGCATAATACTTTGTATAAACACTTTATCATATAATATATTAAACATGAATAATATTCTTACTTACGTTTCCTTCCATTACATAAATTTCTGCGCAGTTAATTTATATACAAGTTTGCGCATTATTAATATATGTGTATGCCTACTTATGTAACGTGTTTTTGTATTATGTTGCCAACAAACTTATGTTTATTAAGTCCAAAAAATATGCTATATGTCGAATCTATGATATTAATTTAATTACAACTGCTATATATTTTTTAAAGTTCATTGAAAAGCCAAATAGAAAAAGCTTGAAGTAATAAAAAAATTAATCACCATAATTTTTGACATTAAATTTTGTACCTGATACACACTTAACTCTCTAACTTAGAACCTAAAATGATTTTGATGGAATGCACTGTAACGTGTGCTTTGGAATATATAACCCCTAGTGTTGTAGTTGTCCTGTCCATGGGCAGCGGTAATCACTTACCATCAGGTAACATGCTTGCTCGATTACCGTTCTATATCATAAAAAAAGCGGTGCGGCGAATTATATGAAAGTATTCTTTTGGTTCTATGCGTCGACACACCCTTAGTACAACATTAAATTTGTCAACAGCACAAGTATTAAAATTGTAGTTCCAAATTTTTTCATGACTCACACGATAGCATTATAAACCCAGGCGCCATCATATTAAATTATCGTTAGAAAGTTCAGTTAATAACTGTTAGAATTCCAATGACATAATTTGTCATTAACTGATTACAACATTTTATCATTAAATGACCAAAATGTAATGAATGTTGCATATTAATTTGAATATAATTTACCTGTAACTTAAAATATGTGATTGATGTCAGTTATTGGTTGTATCTTATAGTGTTAGTGTAGTGTTTAGTTTTGGGGTTCCGTGAAGGTCAGTTATTTAAAAAAAATTACAAGTGACTCTACAAGTAAATCTTAGAAGTGAATATACAAGTGAGTGAGAACGTTCAATACGAATGATTTGAGAATAACATTTTGAAAATTGAATCAAACACTTGAAATAAAAGTATCAGTAGATAGCCATAATATTTCCTAAGCGATTACGTAATCGTGAAAAGCCACCAAAAAAAAACACCCGTTTTTGACAATTTACATCCACCATTTTAATTTTTTGCTGGTAAAACATAGCCTATGACACTCCAGGGAAGAATACTAATGTAATATATTTCACACTTCAAAATCGGCCAAGCCGTTTAGGCTACAGGAGGTAGAAATGAGAGATATTTATACTTATACTAGCAGCCTTCCCCGGCTGCACACGGGCATGTTTAATACCTATAAAGCTTTCTCATTAATCACTCTATCTATTGGTGAAAACCACATGAAAATCCATGCAGTAGTTTTTAATTTATCGCGAATAGACCGACATACAGAAGCGGCGGAGGACTTTGTTCTATAATATGTCGTGCGTGATAGTGATACATACATATATACACATCAAGTGAAAAACATTGCTCTCCTTCTAGGTGGGTCACTTGGGTAAAAATTTAAATAGGAGCGACGAACTGGCCTCATGTATATTAATGACTAAGTTTCGGTTCAAAGTCGCGGCCGTTTTTTTAAAATCATCGTGACTTTGGCAAAATTGTTGTCTTTAAGCCTAAATACTTTATAATAATACAAATTACTCACTAGTCATTTATTTTCCTTTATGGCAGGATGCGCAATAGAATTAAATATATCATAAAATTGGGTTGTTTTTCGTTCGCTAACAATTTGAATATATTTTGCATAAAATTTAAGTTAATAATTTACATAATTGAAGACTAATTTACGGATACGTTTAATCGGTGATATTTATTTATTAAGACAAAAATTATAGATTGTTGTTGCACATTTTAAAAGCATTTGTCATTTTCCCAATTTATGTGTGTGTACAACATGAATAAATGTTAGTAATAACAAAAGTGTATATAATTAACATTTAAATTGCTTTAAAACCCAATTATTTAAAGCTAAACAATATATGGTTTATTTTTTAAATCTTAAACTAAATCTAGTCTTATGACATGAAACAGATTTTCCCAATAAATTATAATTTATATCCCTTACAAACTATGGGGTAAACTGAATAATATATTATTTCCTGCTGTGAAACATAAATATTTATTTATTTATGACGTTTAATTTTTATTAACATTTCAAAAATTTGTCATTTCTTGTGTCAATCAAAAAATTATTGAAATTCATGAAATATATGTATATAATGTTAATTTTGTATTGTTACAGGCGCAAACTCAACATTCGACATGTCTATCCTTGACTCTTACAGAAAGTTTATGGAGCGAAACAGCGGTAAGTTCTTGATAGTTATATTTAAATACTAAATCTTTTCTTACAGCTGTATTAATATATATTATATATTATACTTATATATATCAACGGGTCACTCACGTGCTATTTGTCGGGATTGCCGACTATAGTTTCGGACTCGTCAGGAGCCCATTTTCAAGGCGAGTGCGGGACGCGCGGCGGTGGATCCCGAATATATATAATGTAAATAAATACATACGGACAAATCACACAGATTGAGCTAGCCCTAAAGTAAATTTGAGACTTGTGTTATGGGATACTAACTCAACGATACTATATTTTATATACCTAGTATACTTATATAGATAAACATCCAAGACCCAGGTCAATCTGAAAAAGATCATTTTCCATCTTGAACTGACCGAGGATCGAACCCGGGACCGTGTTGACCGCTGTGCCACGGAGCTCGTCCAATGTCTTTATCTAACGTTAGTTTTTTAATGATATAATTGTATTAATATAGGCCGTCGTCCCAACACAATTTTCTTATGTACATTGTACATATAAGTTAGTGTTCGCAGAATGAATTGGCACTTCATTAGTGAACATAAATATCCAATTTCTTACATTCAGATAGGAAGCTTAAAGAAGTTATGGCAGTTTGAATATTTCAAAATTTGTGTTCAAAATTAAAAAAATTGCTATCTGTTACCGTCACAAAAATTGGTCTAAACTACTCAGAACAATACTCCCAATCGTGCTTATTAAGAATTTTAGCCCAAACAATATTTTTTGTCCAACCTTTCAGACAAAAAAGAATTTCTTAAATCGGTCCAGGCGTCTTCGAGAAAAAGGGGAACATTTCTTAAAAATAAAAGATTCCGGCGTATTGAGAACCTCCTCCCTTTTTTGTAGTTGATTAAAAATAAGGACTTGGCGACTTATATTAAGAGTGGGATCACAGATATTATTATTATAAGCACTTTGATCCAATTTCGGTTTGAAGCAATTTGAAAGATATTTTCACAAAAAAAGGAAATTTTTTATATGTATATTTAAAGTTACGTACTAATTTTTAGGTTAAAACATAGGTACCAAAAGTGTAATTATGGTCGTATTGGAAATCCTTCGGGGAGGCTTATGTTCAGCAGTGGATTTCTTGTGGCTGAGATTAAAATGATGATGATACCGAAACATACAGTCAGACGAATAGATTCTGAGGAGGTCCTTTTTGGTGTTGGTTGAAAAATATATTCCTTATAGGATATTTACATTTTTATACATTTTTCGTTTACTAACTCGTTTCACTGAATATACTACAATTTCTTATTTCTAATTATCTTAATAATATATCTTAAGCTAGATCCTCAGGTTGGGTAAAGGCCTCCTCCAATGATGCCCATTTCTCTCTATCCTGCGCTATTTGCCAGTTAGAGCCAGCGATTTTTTTTATTTCGTCGTCTCATCGGGTAGAGGGCCTTCCTCTCTTTCTTTTTCCTAGAGGACCTCTCCATATGGTGGTATTGAAGGTCCATCTATTGTTTTTAAGCCTCGCTATGTGACCGGCCCACCTCCATTTTAACTTTCGTGCATAGCTCAACGCATCAGTGACTGTTGTATGACGTATCTTATCTAGATGTTTTACCTTGAGCATGTTTAGTTATCTAAACATAAAACGGTTGACGTGTTTTGTCAATACAGCATGAAGTGGGAAAATTTTAAACGGGGGATTCAAACCGTTAATATGAACATTTTTATTCCTATGGAATCATTGCTGGGAACTCGATTTTTTTACTTTCAAAGACTATACCCCGGGAAAAATAAATGTGAACACTTTTGAATGAAAATATTGTTTTTTTTTAAATTCCAAGCATTAATCCTATAGGAAATAAACACGATGTATAATTTTTAGAGCTTAGGCAAAAAACTGGTGTTGCATTGTCAAACAAAAGGGCAAAAATTAACAATAAAAAAGGCAATTATCAGCAAGATTTATTAGGGTGATAAATTTGTAGCACTGTATCTACAAGAAAAACAATGAATGCAAAGATTTAATTTTTTCATAATAAAATAAATGAGATAAATGTTTGTTTTATACTTAAAATAAAGGATCTCATCATTTTGAAGATTCGTTGCATTAATCATAAAAGTTGAGATCATTTTATGTTGACATAAAGATCCTTTTGTTATTATTATATGGTCAATCTGAAGATTTTCTTAAATTAAAGATACCTCTCCAACCCGTCTGGCCAGCGTGGAGAGTGTAGGCCAAATCCTCTGGCTCTGGCAGTACAGAGAGAGTCGTACTCGTACTCCAGCAGTAAAGACTAATAAGGACCTGATGATGATTTAAGCAAAATAAAATTAAAAGTAAGGATCCCGTTTTATCCTTTGGGTAACACTAAAAATCATCACTAATTTATACACTAGATTTTTCCACGACTTTGTCTACAGAAGTACTGTAACATCCTGGCAATATTTTGATGATGGTCCCTACTTAAATATCTATAAGAAAAAAGAGTTAAAATATGGAAAATATGTTTAGACGTCCCATTTATGTTTGACCAGATGAATCGTGAATTTATATAAGAGGGGCATTTTTTTTTTCTCCTTAATTTTTTGCAGGTCTATATTCTATACGAGATTCTGATCTTATCATTAAAATATTAGCAGGTTGTTTAGAATCATCTTGATTATAACCACATATTGTGATATCTATGATTATAACATTGTAAGGTTTTGTCTAAATTGTGAAGAAATAACAAACATTTTCCATCGATACAAACCTTCACATTTATGACGTTTTCAAGATTTAAAATAGCGCCTATTTATTCATAGGTCACCTTAAAATAATGCACATAGTATTGTGTAGGTGTTCCTATAAATATCTCTGTTGTTCAAAAACGTATATATTTAAGATAAGATATTTAAATGACATATTCAAAAATAACAATCCAGAATTTAAGATATTTTATTTATTATTGGATTTGGTTTTAAAAATTCAAATAATATTGTATTGTATATTATTAAAACTCATATAAATGTGTTCATTACTTTTTGCGTCAGTAGCTAATAATTACATGTCGAAAAACAGATATACCTATAAGCTTTTAGTCCTTCGTGCGATCCATAATGCTGTGTGGTTCCCAGCAGAGTAGAATAGGACCACTCCAAGACTTTTCGTGGATGTCGTAGAAGGTGACTTAGGAAACATAAGCTTAACAAAGCTTAGAAACATCAAAGAGACCTCTCCAACCCATCTGGCCAGCGTGGACAGTGTGGGCCGAATTCTCTGACTACTCTAGCTAATAATGGCTCTGGTAGTTTAGAGAGGGTCGTGCTCCTACAGCAGAGATGACCATATGATGATGATGAAGCTATCCATAAAAATTTAGGTTATTTGCTTGTGACGAGTGCCTTCAACCTGTACAGGTAAAGTTAAAATGCACACCCCGTCTGTTAACGGTTTTTTATCCTTATTAACCACTGGTTGTCTGGAAGAAATTGCTTTTAGCAATTATGATATTACTGCTTTGACGCATTGCCAAGGAAGCTGGAAGGCTGGCTGGTTTATAACATAAAGAAAGATTTAAAAGAAACTATTTTATTCACATTTATGGTTGGTATCGCCGACAAGTTTCAGCCACATGAAACTCGTTTTGTATACATATCAAAATACCATCTCAAGGCAGGTGTCAAGGACATCGTAAAACGGCCGGTCTTGTGCTCTCAAAAGAAAATAAAAAGGATTTTTTCATAGGGAAGGATAAAAAGGGAAACATTTATAGAGAAACTAGCTTTCTCCCGCGGCTCCACTCGCAATATTGTCGATGCCTCGGGATCAGTCCTTTTCTCCAGTTTGAAAAATAGCCTATGTCCTTTTCCGTACTCCAGATAATGTGTATGCAAAATTTCATGATGATCGGTTCTGTGGATAGGGCGTGAAAGCGTGACAAACAAACCAGCAAACTCACTTTCCCTTTTATAATTTTACTAGCTGTTACCCGCGGCTTCGCCCGCGTGATATATAGCCTATGTCCTTCTCAGTACCCTAATCTATGTGTATGCAAAATTTCATGAGGATCTGTTCAGTAGATACGGCGTGAAAGCGTAACAAACTAACAAACAAATAAACAAACAAACAAACTCACTTTTGCATTTATAATATTAGTTAGGATTAGTTGGGATATAGTTGGGAAGTTGGGATTTAATAAAACAAACGATTTAGCCCTTAATATTATTGTATAAAATTTCATAGCTCAAGCTCACGCCCTATCTATGAAATTTTTAACAAACAAAAACACTCACTTTCTCATTTATAATATTATTTGGGATTGGTATTAATTTTCAATGTAAATGGCTACTTGACTAAAAAAAATTTCGTGTCGCTATGTAAAGACCTGCCAAAAATAAACACAATAGTGACCGAAATACATTTCTAAACAAAAAACTCTTTCAGATATAGAAGTTTTAAAGACACATATCTTTAGACGTTAATTTTGAGACGTGAAAACGCGCTGCTGAAATGCCTTCATATTTGTGACGACACAACTTTGTATTTTGTATGGGTGGCGTGAGAACTTTGTTTGGTAGCTATACGAAATATTACGTTTGTGGTAATGGTTTCATAATAAAAGTTGCTATAAATTTTGCGGACTACAATTCAGTATAAGTGTAATTTAAGATTTTCATACTTTTAAAAATGGTCCTATTCACCCAACTTTAAAGAAGCTTTTAAGAACACTTAACGAATCGATATCAAATTAAAAGTGTTTTTTATAGTGTTTTAAGATAGAAATGAGGCAAATACCGAATTACGCTAATGTTAATATAATTTAGGTGCTCAAGAACTTTTGATTACAAGAAACACTGACGGATGCATTGATTAAGAAGCAGGTGAATGACCACCTAACCAGTTTTGCCGAATAAGCGTTGAATTTGGGGCGTATTTTCCGGTTGCAGTATTAGATAAGATGGCAAGGTCAGTATGTCTTATAAGTACAGTGCCATATAGAAAAGTATATCACCAATAATACTCATACAATAGTACTAATATAATGGGATTTTATCTTCTTTGGGGCCGATTCAAAATCGGAAGCACGTCTAACCGGGTTATTTTGTACTTAATAGTATGGGGATAGTATACTTTCTTTGTAGCCCACTGTACAAGGTTTCGGTGTTGTTGATTTGAGCGTCTCGCATCCCGAACTGGACTCCTGGCAAGTCTGAAATAAGTCAGCAATCACGCTGTACAATAACTGTAGTAAAAAACTGTCCAAACTTAAAAGGGCGACTAAACCTGACAATTAACTGCCTCCGTGGTCAAGTGGTTAAGGCGTTTGCCTTGTTGACCCGGGGGTCGTGGGTTCGATTCCCACGGGAAGCATACTTTGTTAAGTTGTTTCCAGTTTGGTTAGGACATTTCAGGCATGAATCACCTGATTGTCTGATAAGCAAGATTATTCCGTGCTTCGGAAGCCACGTAAAGCCGGTGGTCCCGGCTGCCACCTGGTAGTCGTTAAAGGAACCACGTCAGAGGCCGAGAGGCGGTTCCGAAGAACTCTGACACCAGGGTGTGCATGGTCGACTGACCGTGGCACCTACACGAAAATGATGAACCTGACAAGATTTTAGCTTGGGCTTCTATTTGCACAGCATGAATCGTAATACTAAAAGCTTGTCACAACAATGAAATTTTTGAAATTAAATAATTATATTACTGAGAAGACTAGAATCAAGAGATTTAGCACGAACCTTTTATTCATTTGTTTCCGCTTGTTTTTCAATACAATAACATCCATTGTGGTCGCAGCGAGACTGGAGTACTGCGGTGCCATATATTTGTATTTATTAATTATTACTAGAGAGAATTAGGCCAGGGGTGTCATGCTCAACTGCCTCAGCCAACGCGCGCCCGGCCTCCCCGAGCTGCTACTTTCTTATCCCTAATTCTTCCGAGCAAGTAGCATCCCATTTCCCTCTATCCCCCCCCCCCCCCCCCCCCCCCAGCCCAATAAACTCCTACCCCTCCCTCGCTTAAGACGGTTTCGATGGGCAGCAGCATCGGAACACAGATAAGCCAAACAAACTGCGCTCACCAACCCGTCTGCCAAGCGTGGTGAGTATGGCAAAACCCCCTCTATGGAAATGCAAAATATACCAAGGCCCCCAGTCCCCGGCAGCCCCGCTATTCCTGATTCCGGTAGCGGTCATGGTAACGGCGGGGCAGGGGGGTGCTAAAAATCTCCGGCAGAGATCCGGCTACCACCCCCAACGAAGACTGGCCCTGGTAACACACAACATTCGCACGATGAGGCTAGACGAGAAGGTCGAGGAAGTGGAAGAGGAAATGAGTAGGTTACGGTGGGACATAGTGGGGTTGTCTGAAGTCCGAAGAGAGGGAGAGGGCACGACAACCCTGAAGTCTGGTAACCTACTCTATCACCGGGAGGGTGATTTTAAAAAGTCACAGCATGGTGTCGGGTTTCTCGTCCACAAGTCCCTCATTAACAACGTCATAACCATCGAAAGTGTTTCCAGTAGGGTAATATACCTGATACTCAGAGTATCTAAAAGATACTTGCTGAAGGTAATACAGGTATATATGCCGACCGGGGAACACTCAGATGAAGAGGTAGAAGTGGTGTATGAGGACATCAGTAGGGCCATACACACTTCAGAAACCTATTTTACGGTTGTTATGGGGGACTTCAACGCAATCCTTGGTAAGCGGAGCGATGGAGAGTCCAGAGTGGGAAAATTTGGATATGGAGCCCGGAATGACAGGGGACATAGGCTGGCTGATTTTCTGGAGGAAGAGGGACTCTTCGCGATGAACTCTTTCTTCAAGAAGCCGCCTCATAGAAAATGGACCTGGATGCGCCCCAGCAGAAGGGGCCAATCCCCTGTCAAAAACGAGATAGACTTCATCTTGTCGACGAGGAGAGAAATATTCAACGATGTCTCTGTGATCAATAAGATTAAAATCGGAAGTGATCACCGAATTGTAAGAGGCATCGTGAATATCAATCTCAGACGAGAGAGGACTCGCTTGATGAAGTCTACGCTCCGACCATCACCGGCCCATATCCAAAATGTCGAAAGTTTCCAACTGGAACTCTCAAATCGCTTCGATTGCCTGAAGGATTGTGTGTCAGTGGACGATTTAAACGATGGGTTCGTAGACACTGTCCAGGCGGTGGGGTCAAAGTTCTTTAGATCCCACCCCAAAAACAAACTTCAAAAAATCTCTCCCCAGACCCTGAACTTGATGGCCACGCGGCGATCCTTGCCGCTGCAGACCTCCGAAGACGCGGACGTACATCGGCAGCTCAATAGACAAATCCAGAAATCCTTGCGACACGACATTCGTTCCTTTAATACCGAGCGTATTAAGGAGACGATTGAGCAAAACAAGGGCTCCAAAGTGTTCGCAAGGATGGAGTCTATTGGGCAGAGCCGATTGACTAAGCTGAGGAAGGAGGACGGCGGCGTAGTTTCGACGAAGGCCGAGGTGTTGGGAGAGATCGAGAAGTTTTATGGACAGCTGTATACGTCAGTAGCCAAACCCATTGTAAGTTTGGCCAAAGATCCTAGGGCCAAACTAACCCGGCACTATACCGAAGACATCCCGGACATCAGCCTGTACGAGATTAGGATTGCCCTCAAACAGCTCAAAAACAGCAAGGCATCGGGCGAGGACGGAATCACAGCAGAGCTTCTGAAAGCGGGCGGAACGCCGGTACTGAAAGTCCTTCAGAGGCTCTTTAATTCCGTTCTGCTCGAGGGCGTGACGCCGGAAGCGTGGCATAGGGGTGTGGTTGTGCTGTTCTTCAAAAAGGGCGATAATACGCTACTTAGGAACTACAGACCCATCACGCTCCTGAGCCACGTCTATAAGCTGTTTTCGAGGGTGATCACGAATCGTCTCACGAACAGGCTTGATGCCTTCCAACCTCCCGAACAAGCCGGTTTCCGAAAAGGCTACAGTACCATAGACCACATCCATACGCTGCGGCAGGTTATACAGAAGACCAAAGAGTATAACCGGCCACTATGCTTAGCGTTTGTGGACTATGAGAAAGCCTTCGATTCGATCGAAACATGGGCTGTGCTTAGGTCTCTCCAGCGATGCCGTATCGACCATCGGTATATCGAAGTGTTGAGGTGCTTGTACAGCAACGCCACAATGTCAGTCCGAGTACAGGAGCAGAGTACGAGGGCTATTCCACTGCAAAGAGGTGTGAGACAGGGAGATGTCATATCTCCAAAACTGTTCACCGCTGCAATGGAGGACGCCTTCAAGCTCCTGGAATGGGATGGACTTGGCATCAACATCAACGGCGAGTATATCACTCACCTTCGATTTGCTGATGACATAGTCGTCATGGCGGAGTCGCTGGAGGATCTAAATACCATGCTCAATGACCTCAATGAAGTTTCCCAACAAGTGGGCCTTAAAATGAACATGGACAAGACGAAAATTATGTCGAACGTCCATGTTGCGCCTTCACCAGTGATTGTTGGAAACTTCAGCCTTGAACCTGTAGAGCAGTACATTTACTTGGGTCAATTGATCCAGGTCGGCAGCTCCAGTTTCAAGGACGAGGTCTTTCGTCGAATCCGACTCGGCTGGGCAGCGTTCGGGAAGCTCCGCAACGTCTTCTCATCCAAAATACCTCAGTGCCTAAAGTCGAAAGTCTTCGACCAATGTGTGTTACCAGTGATGACTTACGGGTCCGAAACGTGGTCCCTTACTATGGGCCTCATAAGAAAGCTCAAGGTCGCTCAAAGAGCTATGGAGAGGGCTATGCTCGGTGTTTCTCTGCGAGATCGAATCAGAAACGAGGAGATCCGTAGAAGAACCAAGGTCACCGACATAGCCCAGCGGATTAGCTCTTTGAAGTGGCAGTGGGCGGGGCACATAGCGCGAAGAACCGATGGCCGATGGGGCAGAAAGGTTCTTGAATGGCGACCACGTACCGGCAAGCGCAGCGTTGGACACCCACCGACCAGGTGGTCGGACGACCTAATAAAGGTCACAGGAAGACGCTGGATGCAGGCCGCTTCCAACCGGTCATATTGGAAATCCTTGGGGGAGGCCTATGTCCAGCAGTGGACTTCTTGCGGCTGAAATGATGACTAGAGAGAATGCAACTTAATTCGTATTTAACACACAATACAAACACTAATTAAGCACATGGTCAGCAATTTAGCAATGATACTAGAAACAAAAAATTAAAAAGAGCTTCCATATAATTTGATATATGTAGCTATGTAAACAATAAGCTATTAAAATTGCGTAAAGTACACATTGGTTATGGGAAAATAGTTTTGAGTAGAAGCTATTGTGAATAAAGACGGTTTAAACTAACAAAAACATTATGAACATTCAGTAAGTAGCCTTCTGTGACATTTTTTTAATAGCTCAATCCATACGCTTTTACAAAGGTTAGATAAACGAAGTTATAGATAATACATTTTTTTTTTCAAAATCGATAATTATCATAGAAGCTTTTATTTTTAAGTTTATTTTCAATTCGTAAATTTTGTTTTTATAGTATCGCCATGTCTGTGTGTCTATCTATCCGTCCGCAATTACGCTCAGATACTATAAGTACTAGAAAGCTAAAAAATATTAATATAATAATATTTCTTTTGAGTTTCTCTAACATGTGATTTTTTTTAAAGTTTTTTTTTTCGTATGTTGTAACGTAAATACACGTTACTCTGTGTAAAATAAACATCTAATAACTATACAAAACTTAAAATACAATAATAACTAACCTACTTAATTAATATAAACATTTAAATTACTAAACCTACAGTTAATGTACAAACATATTTATAAACTACAAATATTAATTAAATAAGACTTAAAAGCAAAAACATTGGTTATGAACTTAATACAAACATTGCATTGTTTTATATTCCTGACAGTACCGAGCCGAGAGGGTCCGTCTATTGTTCACCTAGCTACCTACCTCATCGATCGTATGATTAGCTACGTCATGGATCACGCGTCCGCCTGCGCGGGCGCGGGTGACATTGAATGACCGCAGCCTCGGCGCGGCCGGCTCAGTCTACGCAACAATCATTTAGCGATCGCACGTACTGCTCCTCGCTAACTTTTGTCGACGCGTCCGCACGTAATTGTGGATTGCATTGTGCTAGACTTCCTATTTTTTGTACTTAAAACTAGTAGCCCCGTAATCCTGCCTGCCTGTCAGTGCTAGTTACTGTATACATACATTAATCCAAATTGGAATTCAACCCCGGATTGGGTAAGTGTTCACAATATGTAAATAGTTATAAGGAAAAGTAGATTCCCTATTGTGTAGATAAACCGTAGTACATACATGTTATCATTTTCTACATCCTACAGCAATCATAAATTGCCTTACTTATTATGTGTTTCATAAAGTTGATTATGCATCTTGCAAGTGAAATAAACCTGGGCTATTTCCGACAATCATGCACCGCCATTTTGATTTGCCTTAAAATTACGCACGCTGCCCGCTTTCATCATAACCCGCTCTGATTGCTACACTACACTGCACCTGCTACATGATAAACTTCCCCAAGCGCTTAACGCCAGTCATCATCATCATCATCAGTGTAGTTAATCAGAGCGGAATCTAGGACAGGTCTTGACCGGTTCCGTTGTTCTAGGGTTCAAGATTTGGGTTTTGAACAACCTATACCGCTACGCTGCTTAGTCCCGGCACCCCTACGGCCGTGGCAGCGACGACTTCACCCAGCAACCGTCCACCAGAGCTGCTATCACCGCATCGCGCCCGGGAAGTACCGCTGCCAAAGCAAATTTGACGGGCCCATACCACCCACGACCTTCTCTCGTCCTTTAGTTAAATAAAAATTTGTTAGTGACTCCAATTGTTTTCATTAAGAACCCGAGTACGCTACAGTGGCGCCAACGTGGTTAAAAGGGTCATTTTTGCTTTGGTAGTAAGTAGTTAGTGTGTATGTGTTTGTGTTTTTTTTTATTTTTGTGATACGTTCATTGTTTTTTTTTGTTGCATTGGCTGATTTGCACGTACTTTATCTTAAAATTACATATTATAGCAGTTCGCAATAACTTGTTACACAAAGTACAGTCTTTAACATAAATCAGTTATAATATTTCATAATTTTTTTTTCAAGTACAGTCTTCAACATAAATCAGTTGTAATATTTCATTAATTTTTTTCTAGTACAGTCTCCAACATAAATCGGTTAAAATATTTCATAAAAAAAAAAAAAAAAAATTTTTTTTTCAAGTACAGTCAGCATCATAAATGTATTTCTAAATTGTGATATGTGCAAATCAGCTACCATTTTTGCTATTTCATTTAAAGTTTTCATTCTCTTTCTTTTTTCTGGTTTGGTTCTTATTTCTTTAAGGTAAGTATCGTAGATTGTTTTTATTTTTTATAGTGAACAACGTGGACGTAGTAACTTTTAAAACTCATTGTAACAGAGACGGTTTCTAGCCCACTAGGTAGTTTTAGTTAGTATTTAGTTCAATTTTCTACATTTACCCAAGCCGATTAACTTACACCATCTTACATAATGGCGTATAATATTAAATTTTTATCACTGAACAAGGCAGAGTTGGAATATGAAGTCGGTATTAGAGGTGAAACTCCGGCTGGTACGGTTCAGGAATTACGTAAGCAAATTTCCAAATTAGCTGCACTTTTCCCTTCTGATGATGTTCTAAACAGTAGTTTCACAACCGAAAATGATTTAATAGGCATTAATACTGCGATGACAAAAATTTCCTCTGTTTTGGACTCTGAAGAGTTGCCAGATAAAAGCACATTGATGCGGACTCAAAACTTACTCCATCACGTCTATCATCGTCTTAAACGTATACAAACTGATGAGGAGAGAAACAAGTCCATTAGAGATTCATTTGTAATTAAATTTAAAGATTATTACCAAAAGTATAACGCTATTAAAGATAACGTCGTTGATTTTCTTGATGTGCAAAATCTTGAACCTGAATCTTGTTCTAGTCCCGTGAACATAAGGGTAACATGCGAGCGTGGGATATCAAACGAAATCACAAAAATTAAATTTGATGGCAAAACTTGCGTGCGCACATTTATTCAGCGTGTTTCTGAATTTTGCAAGGCGAGGAGTATCGATGACTCCAAGCTCCTAGCTTATTGTACTGAAATTTTTTCCGGAGGTGCACTACATTGGTATAGAAGCATAAAGGACGATATCAAGACTTGGAATGACTTGGTTGTTTTGTTAAGAAAAGATTTTGATCAGGCAGATTATGACTACAGACTTATTTCTGAAATTCGGTCGCGTACGCAAGGGGAGGCTGAGAATATAACCATTTATTTTTCAATAATGACGGGTATGTTCTCTCGTCTGTCAAAACCTTTGTCTGAGGAGGAGAAATTGGAAATACTATTACATAATATCAGGCCTTCTTATACTAGCACCTTAGCTGCTGTTTCTGAAATTAAAGATATAGAAACATTAAAAGCAATTTGCCGAAATTATGAGAATTTCCAAGCTCGCCTCGCTCACTTCCATGAGCCAGCCAAGCCCACAGCTGATACTTTAGCTCCTGAATTTGCATACACCGGTAATTCAAATTCGAAACATCAAAATTTTTTCCAAAAACAAAATTATAATAATCAAAATAGGAATAAATCAAATAATACATACTACAAAAATAACAACAGTAATAGTTACAATAATAAAAACACAAAATACGAGAATTTAGATACTATTAATACTAATTTAAAAACTGTCCAAAAGCGCTTCTGCCCTCGTTGCCGCGTGGACACTCATAATGTGCGTCAGTGCACAGCAAATAAAGACGCTATTTTTTGTTTCGTTTGTGGAAGGAAAGACGTCAAGACACCACAATGCCCTGACTGTTCCAAAAATAGACAATCTTCATCTCATTCAAAAAACTAAGTGATCAGAATTGTGCCAATCCAAGTAACAGTAAATTCGATAGAGATGATTGGAATTCTTGGCTTACTACTGTAAGGAATTTCTTTAAATCTTTTAGGATTGCCACAATTCTGAATAAAACACCGGAAAATGATACCAGGCCTTATGTTTCTGTAGATGTTAATGACTTCCAAATCGCTGGTCTTTTAGACTCAGGATCTGCAGTAACAATCATTGGTAACAACGCTCACTCATATTTAATAGAACGTGGTCATTTTATGCACACTGATAACAGTATGGCGGTCCAAGCCGCGGGTGGTCAAGTTTTGCAAAGCATTGGTTTCATCCTCTTACCTATTAAGTTTGACAACCGGTTCCACGTAATAAAAGCTTTTGTGATCCCTTCTGTTACTTCTAATCTCATTCTTGGTGTTGATTTCTGGCGTGTCTTTGGCATTTGTTGTAAATATTTAAGTAGCTTAGACATTACCGATTCCCCAAAAACATCAATGAATGAAGAGTCAGGCAATCACTTACACGGTTACGACAATTTAAGTGAGGTAGAACGTCGGTTAGCAGACAATGTCATTGAACAATTTAAAGACATTTCATCAGAGCGCAAGGGTTTGGGAAAGACCAGCCTGATAACACACAGCATTGACACTGGCGACGCACAACCTATTCGTCAACGTTATTACCGGATGTCGCCAGAAAAGCAACGCATACTGGTTGAGCAGGTTGACGAAATGTTGTCTTTGGACGTTGTTGAGCCCTGTGAAAGTGCTTGGTCTTCCCCAGTTCTCCTTGTTACTAAGAAGAATGGACAGCCGCGTTTTTGCCTTGACAGTCGCAAACTAAACTCTATCACAAAACGTGACGCCTATAGCCTACCATACGTCTCAGAAATCCTTGACAATCTCCGCGATGCTCGTTACCTATCCAGCATCGATCTGTCAAAAGCTTTCTGGCAGATTCCTATAGCAGAGAAGGATAGAGATAAGACCGCTTTTTATATTCCTGGTCGAGGGACCCTTTGTTTTAAGAGAACTGCCTTTGGTCTCACTAACGCACCGGCAACACAACAACGCCTCGTTGATCTTTTATTTAGAGATTTTGACTTACAAGTCTTCTGTTATTTGGATGACGTCATCGTCGTTTCTCAGGACTTTAACAGTCATGTTTCTCTACTGTTACGTGTACTTGATAAACTGAAACACGCAAACTTGACTGTCAATCTTGAGAAATGTAAGTTTTTTCGGAGCCAACTTAAATATCTTGGCTACGTTGTGGATAGCAATGGACTGCGTACCGATCCAGAAAAAGTAGAAGCGATCCTCAATTACCCGACACCTTCTTGTCGAAAGGACCTCAAACGCTTCCTTGGGACTGCAACCTGGTACCGCCGTTTTGTCCCCAACTTTAGTACTGTGGCCGGTCCCCTTAATAAATTGACTACTAGTAAGAAAGGTGCTCCACCCTTTAAATGGACACCAGAAGCAGATTCTGCTTTTCAGAATCTGAAAGAGGCTTTGATTTCAGCGCCCGTACTTTCATGTCCAAATTATAACATGCCTTTTGAGGTACATACGGACGCCTCAAACTATGGCGTAGGCGGGATGTTGACTCAGACTGTGAATGGTAAGGAACATCCAATAGCTTATATGAGCAGGTCTTTGTCTGCGGCTGAAAGAAATTACAGTATCACAGAGCGTGAAACATTGGCCGTTATCACAGCCATCGAACACTGGAGGTGTTATTTGGAGAATGGGAGGCGTTTCACTGTTTATACAGATCACAGTGCCTTAAAATGGTTCCTTTCTTTAAATAACCCCACCGGTAGACTAGCTCGTTGGGGTGTCCGCTTATCGGCTTTCGATTTCGAAATCAAACATCGCCGTGGTGTAGATAACGTTATTCCTGACGCCCTTTCAAGAGCTGTTCCTGTTAGCACTATCAGTACCGCAAATACTTTCAAAAACACAAGTGATACTTGGTACAAAGATGTTTTTAACGGCGTATTAAATTCACCCAAAAATTACCCAAATTTTCAAATTCGAAATAATTCGTTGTATAGGTTGACAAAGAATAAGCACGAACTAACTTCGGAGTTCTCGTGGAAGGAAGTTGTGCCTAGTGAGCTTCGCGATCAGGTTATTACGGAAAATCATAGTGAACCTACCGCTGGTCATTTAGGCATCTTTAAGACTTACCGCCGTTTGTCTCTGCGTTATTTTTGGCCAGGGATGCATAATGACGTAGTTACGTACGTAGGTTCATGTTTGAAATGTCTTGAATATAAGCAACAAAATCATAAAACTTTAGGAGAAATGGGTCGTCCTAAACAATGCTCACGCCCATTCCAAATGATTTCGGTCGATCTCGTGGGCCCGCTCCCAGTCAGCCGCGCACAAAATAGTTATATCCTAGTTATTACATGTTGCTTCTCAAAATATTGCCTCATCTTTCCCATTAGAAGGCCTACAGCGGATGCTGTCGTTAAATTATTGGAAAATCAAGTATTTTTGGTTCACGGCGTGCCACAGACCGTGTTAATGGACAATGGCACTCAGTTCATCAGCAGTACAACTGATAGTTTCTTCAAAAAATATAATGTCCCAAATGTTTTTTACACGCCAAAGTATACGCCACAGATCAATACCGTTGAGAGGTATAATAGGACAATAATGACTTGCATTTCAACATTTGTAGAAAATGACCATAGAACATGGGACACCTTTATTCCCAAGGTACAATTTGCAATGAATAGTTCTGTCAGTGAAGCTACTGGATACACTCCTGCTTTTTTAGTATATGGCAGAGAACTGGTTCCTTGCGGTGCTCACTACGTCGATAGTGATCTAGGTAATGAGATTCTCTTCCTGCCCAGAGACATTTATGCCGAAAACCTAGGATGTTTATCTAGAATCTTTGACGAAGTTCAAAAACAATTATGGCACGCACATGTCAAAAATACCTCTCAATATAATTTGCGTCGTAAACCGGCGGAATTTCAAGTGGGAGATTTTGTCATGAAGCGCACGTATGTCATAAGCGAAAAAGATAAATACTTTTGTAAGAAATTAGCTCCAAAGCATATAAAATGTAAAATCGTAGGTAAAAAGTCACCTCTTGTCTATATCTTGGAAAATATGCAAAACAAAAACCTAGGAACTTGGCATATTAAAGATTTAAAACCTATCAATAAATAAAAATAATAATAATAACTTAAATTAGCATGTATACACTCGTATTTTTTTTTAAAAGTTACTTACCCTATCACCATACCATCATTACTGTATTTGTTTAGGTTATTCGTTCGTTGAAACAATACCCTTGTAACATATTAGGTTACGGCTATATGATTAAAATAATATAAATATAGCTGTCGATTAATTGCGTGAAGTATGAACATTTTAATATGATTGATAAAGTATGAAAGTGAACACAAATACGTAAGCGCATTTGTTGCGGATTTTCTTTGAGAGTAAAATCCTTTCCGTAAAGAAGGGGGTAATGTAACGTAAATACACGTTACTCTGTGTAAAATAAACATCTAATAACTATACAAAACTTAAAATACAATAATAACTAACCTACTTAATTAATATAAACATTTAAATTACTAAACCTACAGTTAATGTACAAACATATTTATAAACTACAAATATTAATTAAATAAGACTTAAAAGCAAAAACATTGGTTATGAACTTAATACAAACATTGCATTGTTTTATATTCCTGACAGTACCGAGCCGAGAGGGTCCGTCTATTGTTCACCTAGCTACCTACCTCATCGATCGTATGATTAGCTACGTCATGGATCACGCGTCCGCCTGCGCGGGCGCGGGTGACATTGAATGACCGCAGCCTCGGCGCGGCCGGCTCAGTCTACGCAACAATCATTTAGCGATCGCACGTACTGCTCCTCGCTAACTTTTGTCGACGCGTCCGCACGTAATTGTGGATTGCATTGTGCTAGACTTCCTATTTTTTGTACTTAAAACTAGTAGCCCCGTAATCCTGCCTGCCTGTCAGTGCTAGTTACTGTATACATACATTAATCCAAATTGGAATTCAACCCCGGATTGGGTAAGTGTTCACAATATGTAAATAGTTATAAGGAAAAGTAGATTCCCTATTGTGTAGATAAACCGTAGTACATACATGTTATCATTTTCTACATCCTACAGCAATCATAAATTGCCTTACTTATTATGTGTTTCATAAAGTTGATTATGCATCTTGCAAGTGAAATAAACCTGGGCTATTTCCGACAATCATGCACCGCCATTTTGATTTGCCTTAAAATTACGCACGCTGCCCGCTTTCATCATAACCCGCTCTGATTGCTACACTACACTGCACCTGCTACATGATAAACTTCCCCAAGCGCTTAACGCCAGTCATCATCATCATCATCAGTGTAGTTAATCAGAGCGGAATCTAGGACAGGTCTTGACCGGTTCCGTTGTTCTAGGGTTCAAGATTTGGGTTTTGAACAACCTATACCGCTACGCTGCTTAGTCCCGGCACCCCTACGGCCGTGGCAGCGACGACTTCACCCAGCAACCGTCCACCAGAGCTGCTATCACCGCATCGCGCCCGGGAAGTACCGCTGCCAAAGCAAATTTGACGGGCCCATACCACCCACGACCTTCTCTCGTCCTTTAGTTAAATAAAAATTTGTTAGTGACTCCAATTGTTTTCATTAAGAACCCGAGTACGCTACAGTAAGTGGCCAACACTGGTGTCAGATTTTTCAAGCTGCCTTAAGACACCTGACATAGCTTAACGACTGCCATCAACGATGACAGCCGGGACCAACGGCTTAACGTGCCTTCCGAAGCTCGAGATGTTTTTATGCCACTTGCGGTCACCCATCCAAGTAGGGACTGCACCAGGGGTTGCTCATAGAGCTCACACCCAAAGTAACAAACATCGGCTAACTCAAATAACGAAGCAATTTTAATTAAATATTCACAGGACCACCAGTCTAAAGTAAAACACCACAAATAAAAAAAAGTATTTTTCAACTGTGGGCAATAATGAAGGAGAAACCAAAAAAACAGACGAATTACAAAATTCGTACTTCTTTGAAGTCTGTAAAAATAAAATTTAATTTAAAGTTTAAATATACTCGTAACTTTAATAAGGACCTCACTTTTTGATATCTCTGAAAAGATAAAACTAAAAGGCAAAGTAAAACGAAATAGACGGAAATGAATGAAACACGTTATATTTTTGTGACCTTATTTTGCCAATCTTGATAGCATATAAATAAGATGATTAATAGCTTAAAGCTTTGACAGTCATTTTCTTTACAGAAGTCATCATATTTATTATAAAACTTACCAAATACTTTTATACAGTAATATTAAGGGATAAGTCGTCTGTTTTTTTTTTGTTTTTTAATTTTACTATAAATACGAACAAACAACTCTCAAATTGCGCAGGTTTCGTGAAAAAAATAGAGAGATTTAAAATAAATTTGAATGATTAAGAGGCGTACCTGAGCGATACTAAAATAGATTTTATTCTTCTACAGTTTACATCCAAATCAGATCACATTGAAAAATCTAAATCTGTCCTTTGCTATTAAACTTGTAATATTTTGGTATTACTTTTAATTTTTTAGCGTAAATTAACTTGCAACTTGTCGATTACATTTACAAGTGGCAACTTCAAAAATTCTCTAAAATTTGTTGTACGCTGATACCAATAAAGTAGACAAAGATATGATTTTGTATTTTTTTTTATTTGATATTAAAAAAAAGATATGGCTAAACACTAAACAAAAAGAAAAACATTATTTACATTATTTCTTAATTTAATAACACTTTTACACACACACAGAACAGCATTGTGAATGAATAGAAAACACCTGTTAAATTTTAAAATTATTATTTAAAGACGAAACGTTGGTAGTACTGGATAAGATGGCAAAACAATAAATTATTAATAATAATTTTGTTTTAGAACAAATATTATTTCGCATTCCATACTCGGCCTTGCCGCAGCGACGTGGTTTGGTTGCGAAAACATTTGAGTGTGTGGTAGGTCTCACAAGTAAAGGTAAATGAGAATAAATTTATTTGAATATTTATTGGTTTTATAGGAATCTTCGATGTTTAATTATCACGCAGTAATTGGAACGTTTAATGTTTGGTTCAGATGAATGAAATTATAATAATAATAGTTTCTTTATTAAAGGTAAAAACCCAATATAAATACAGCTGTATAAATGCAATTATGCAGTTTCATTCGTCGGAATCAAAAAACCGATGGATTGTTAGCCGCATAGCTTTGTGAAGTCACATAAATCTATAGATTTTTCCCATTCCTTCGAACAGGTTTTTATTGTTTAATATGAATCGATGGGTGCACAAATAATGTATGCGACGAAACCATATTTAAAGTAATTTCAATGTGTAACAATCGCGAAAGCGTAAGAAAACACTATACCATGACTTTTTTAATTTATGGTTGATACTCATATGTGCCAACATATGAGTATCCTAACTTATATTATAAATGCGAAAGTGAGTTTGTTTGTTTGTTTATTTGTTGGTTTGTTACGCTTTCTCGCCGTATTTACTGAACCGATCATCATGAAATTTTGCATACACATAGGTTAGGTTACTGAGAAGGTCATAGGCTATATATCACGCGGGCGAAGCCACAGGTAACAGCTAGTAAACCATAAATAAAAAAAACATAAACCGGTCGAAGAAATGGGCAAAAATCTAAGGAATCATGTCAAATCAATAAGCGATGTGGCTAAAAATCCATCGGTTTTTTGATTCCGCTTTCTATCTATACGTTATATATATATATATATATTATATATATATATATTTATATATATATGCTCCATCAATATATTTTTTGTTTTTATCAAGCAAATGTTTAACAAATTTCTACAGAAAATTCGGGTGCATAGTACGAGTAGATGAAATGCGGTATTAAAAGATATTTAGCTATTTTATTATAATATTAGCAACCGGTTGAACCATGAATTCATATTACGCAAATATTATAGACACGTGGGCCTCTAAGGTTTCTAGGTTTATTTATGCAATATCATAAAACAGATACTTTTAAGCTTTATAATAAACTAGCTGTTACTCGCGGCTCCACCCGCGTGATATATAGCCTTTGTCCTTCTCAGTACCCTTAATTATGTGTATGCAAAATTTCATGATGATCGGTTAAGTAGATACAGCGTGAAAGCGTTACAAACAAATAAATAAACAAACAAACAAACTCACTTTCGCATTTATAATATTAGTTAGGATTAGAATCAATATAAAGGGACGCATCACAAATTAAGCTAGCCCCACAATAAGGTGTGAACTTAATTATCGTAGTATTCTACTCAATGATACTTTATTTTATAATAATAAATAAATCATAGTTTTTTTCCCGTCTTTATCTCTTACGGGATAGACAGACCCAATGGCCACGTTTAGCGTGTTAGTGGTTAAGGTGGGGGTATTTTATGTTAGATACTTATATAGATAAATATAAAAAAAATAACATATCAGAAAGATTTTCATCAACACTATAATAAAGTTTGTGTCTGAGTTAATTAAAAACACTATGCTTAAATTAAAATATTAGTTACAACTAGGGACATTGTTTTTAGTGCGTAGAAATTAAAATAAGATACATTGAATGTATAGTATATATCATACATTGAATATTAATTAATACATACGTAATGTTGTTTTTACGGAAATCTTGTTCGACAAGTGCAATGTTCGTTGTTTTGCGAACCTCGTTGGTCTTGGCAGCCTTTTTTCAATTCCTGGCCCTTTAGGTCGTCTACTTTTTGCTCCAGTTAATGTATTTGCGTCACAAGTCATACGTTGTTTCCAGTTTATTCATATGCTTAAACTGTTATTATGTTTGTATGTATCACTGATATTTTTTCTTTTGATTGTAAAGTTTTTCTTCAAATGTTTTACTGTGATATTTATTCTATACTATTTAATAAAAAAAAGTGGAAACCCAACTATCTCAAACCCATCTATCGCATACTTATTCTAACTGAATAATATATGTGCAAAAATGAGTTTGTTTGTTACGCTTTCATGCCATATCTACTGAGATAATAATCATAAAATTTTGCATACACGTTGTTTGGAGTACGGAGAAGGACATTAGCTACCTTTTATCCCTGAGAAAAGAACTGTTCCCTAGGTATCGACACTAACGCGAGTGGAGCCACGGGCGATACCTAGTATTTCACAAAATATGTGTTTTATTGTTATAAAAGTTTTATGAGACGCAGTATATTTTTTTTTATTTTGCCCTACATGCGGCTATGGCGTGCGCACTCTCAAGTTGTGTCCTTTTTTTACAAAGTAATTGTGGTGCATTTAAAAATTCTGTGTTTTTAATTACACGATTATTCCCTTTTTTGTCCACACAGCAGGAACTTAACATTGTTATTGGGTTCAACTGAAACGACATTTCCTTAACTTGATTACTAAAAAAATATCTAATCAGTATTAAAAAGAAAATAATATTTATACTTTTATAAAAGGGTGCCGGTTGAACAATCATCGAGAACGGACTCAAAACAGTGTTGGGTTGCTAGTCGCATCGCCTATTGACATGATACTTTATACATACACCTTGCCGTCCTATATCACAAAAAAAAACATACATTAACGCGCCTCTTTCCCATGCGGGTAGGCAGTGTCCAAGTACCTCCACTTGCTACGATCCTAACAAACATGTCTTGCTTCATCTACACCATCATCATCATCATCAGGTCTTTTAGTCTCCACTGCAGGAGCACGACCCTCTCTGTACTACCAGAGCCATATATTAGCCAGAGCAGTCAGACGATTTGGCCTACACTCTCCACGCTGGCCTGACGGGTTGGACTTCATCTACATCCATCGCCATAATTCCTTAAATAATCATACGAAAACAAACCGTTGGCTGCGGAACCCTAATACCGATATAAACATGCATTAGAATAAAATAGCCTGGCAAAACATCATAATAAAATAGCGCGGTGACACAATGGAAGTTGGAAGTAAAAACGTTAGCAGAAGATTAATCTGTTTATTATTGAAATGCAGCGCTACGTCGGCTTCCGTATTATTTTCAACCAACGGTAAAGAAAAGGAAGCTAGAATCTATAGAAATCTATTATGATTACTTATCTCCGTCGGAAAAACGGATATAATAATATATTGTAAATAAAGATGAAAGATTTAATTGTTTGTTTTCATTGAATAGGTTCCGAAACTCTTGGAATGATTTTCAAAATTCTTTCGCCTATATAGAAAAAAAAAATATCTGCGGGTGACACAGGCAATTTTTTTTTGCTTTAAACATTTATCTGTGTATCTTTTATCGTTAGCCCTGAATTAACGCGAAAAGAAGTAAAAAATAAATTTAATGCGTTGAATCCATCCCTAGTATGAGTTAAATATATCATTCGTTGTAACACTAAAGGTTTGGCATATATCTGTCTATGAAGAAGTTAAATGCATTGTATTTATAACTAGGTAGTATGAGCTAAACAGATCAATCGTATGAATATAATTGATATATTATATCAATTAGTAAAGTCTACAGCTATCTATGGCACGACGAGCTCCGTGGCGCAGCGGTCTGTGACACGGATGGTCCCGGGTTCGATCCCCGGTCAGGTCAAGATGAAAAACGATCTTTTTCAGATTGTCCTGGGTCTTGGATGTTTATCTATATATGTATTTGTTATAAAATATAGTATCGTTGAGTTAGTATCCCATAACACAAGTCTTATTAAGAACTTACTTTGGGGCTAGCTCAATCTGTGTGATATGTCCGTATATAATTATTTATTATTTATTAATATATATAGTCGATAAAGAAGTTAAATGCATTGTATCCATCGCTAGTTTGAGCTAAATACATCAATCGTTGTACAGATCTATAGTTATATATATAGCCCATAGCTGTCTATAAAGTCGATTAAGTAATGTTACGGTATTCAATGGTCAGACACGCGATCCTATTCTGCGCTTCGGCCGATGATGTAAAGGTCATCTTTGACATCATTCGACAGGTCTCACACTGGTGATTGACTTTTTAAATGTCGGATCATAAGCCTCGTGAGGTCTATAGTTCATAGAGCCATTAATAATAGGAAGTTTTAAGACCTGCCTATTACTGTTTTAATAATAAATGCCTGCCTATTACTGTTTTAATAAAGAGGAGCCCGATGGTCCAGTGGGTGTGAGCTCTATGAGCGCTTACGTATGTTAAGCAACCCCTGGTGCAGTCCCTACTTGGATGGGTGACCGCAAGTGGCATAAAAATATCTCGAGCTCCTCCGTGCTTCGGAAGGCACGTTAAGCCGTTGGTCCCGGCTGTCATCGTTGATGGCAGTCGTTAAGCTATGTCAGATGCCTTAAGGCAGCTTGAAAAATCTGACACCAGTGTTGGCCACTTACACATACGAAAAACAAAAACAAACAACAATAATAAATAAATATATAGGACATATCACACAAATTGAGCTAGCCCCACAGTAAGTTGTGAACTTGTGTTGTAGGATACCGTCTCAGCGATGTTGCTTACAACATTATTTTAGGCAAACAAGGTGATGAGCGTTATTTTGGGGATGCTTATAAAAATACGAAAATACTACGAGACATCATTTAATCTCTGACGTCACTATTCATAAAGTAAATTCTTAAAATCAGTAGTTGAAGGTGACTTCATGCTTTTTTGTTCATGGTCGAAACATGTTTCCGCTTTTATTCTCAGTCTCAATGCTTTCAAGATTAAGTTCCGCTATTCATTTCTATTTCTAGCCTATACTGTCCCATTGCTGGGAAAAGGTCTCCCTTTCATCATTCCAACTAATTGCGGTCTAAACCTAGTGAAATCTAGTAATTCCAGCACGATTGAAGCTCGTCCTTCCATTTCTTTCTAGGGATTCCGCGGTCCCGTTTTCCATTTTGTGGAATCCACATTATGGTCTCTTTGGGCCATTTTTCGTCAGGCATGCGGCAGATTATGTCCTGCCCAGTTTCAATTAAGACTAGCGGCGTTTCGTCCAACATTTACGATCTCTGTTTTGGAACGCAGTATTGTATTTCTGATGTGGTCAAAAAGTTTGACTCCTAGCATACTATGTTCCATAGCTCGTTGACAAATCCCAAGTTTGGACTTTTGCTTAACAATAAATGACCAAATCTGTGCGCCAAATGTGAGAATAGGGAGAATGCATATTTCGCTATTTGGTTAAAAACGTTAAACTTTTTATATGTTTATTTGATTTGCATATAATATGTCTAGCTACGAATAAGATGTATAGGTATCTAGGTATGGTATATATATTATCTTGACACATTTATGTCATAATTATCATGACATTGACAAATTACAAAATGTCACACCTAAGTTAATTCTTAACAAAGTGGGCAAAGATTGTATCAAAACCACTTTATCGTTCAAACGGCTAGTTCACCATGACTTGGATCCTGACCTAGGTCAAATGTTAACCTATTACATTGCATGGATGATTATCGTCATTTTAGTTAATAATGTTAAATTGGTTGCAGCGAAGCCTATTGTAATCATTTGCTTTAAGTATATAAATTTAGGTATAATAAATCATAGCGCCTCGTTCAAAGCACTGAATTTCAAACAATTTAAAATAAGATTGCTGAAGTGGCTTGTCGAAAAGTGTTTTTATTCAATTCAAGAATATTTAAATTGTAAAATCGACATTATGTGATTCTGCTAATTACTTTATATGACATGCTCCTTTGTTAACATTTAACATTTCTTTAATTTAATTTAACTTTTAATCTGCATGCCACTATTGGCTAAATATATGTGACATTTTATATACCTAACTCCACCTTTTATGACTACATTTAACGCAAATATAATTTCATTTCATTTCATAAGAGAATTAATCTTTCCATCATCATCATTCCATCTTTGACGTGTTCACAAATTTTCATACAAACGAGAGTTAATTTGTACTCTAACTATACATAGTTGGCGCTAAGTGCTCTATTTAATAGATATTCATTATTACAACCAACTAAAAAAAGACGTGCATCAAATCAGAATTGCATTTGGATCTTTCAAATAAATGCGTACTATGCTTTTTACTCCTAAAAACATTCTAATTAGTCTAGCTGTCTAGTAGTAGACATACTACTAGACAGCTAGACAAGGAGCCCGATAGTCCAGTGGGTGTGAGCTCTATGAGCGCTTACGTATGTTAAGCAACCCCTGGTGCAGTCCCTACTTGGATGGGTGACCGCAAAGTGGCATAAAAATATCTCGAGCTCCTCCGTGCTTCGGAAGGCACGTTAAGCCGTTGGTCCCGGCTGTCATCGTTGATGGCAGTCGTTTAGCTATGTCAGATGCCTTAAGGCAGCTTGAAAAATCTGACACCAGTGTTGGCCACTTACACATACGAAAAACAAACAAACAAGTGGACATACTGCCATCTAACGGTGGCTTCTTAAAACTTAGCTTGCCAGAGCTTTTGCCAGAACATAATTGCCTCCAGAAGATGAGACATCTACTACTGTAGAATTGTAATATCTATGATCATTGTAAGAGTTCACCCTAAGGTCTCAAAGTGTACCTGCTTCGTTAATGTTTATGGAGAGATTCTGGTTTAAATGGTTTTTTGCGACATGTAGTCGCACAACCGGTTGGTTATTAAAGTATTTATTGCATTTCACTAAAATATATTAAAATAAGACAAGTTTAAAGATGGTATGATTGTATAACTGATTGTTTGTGCATAGCTTAAAGACTGCCAAAAATTAATTACAGTCAAGACTAACTTAACGTGCCTTCCAATGCTTGGAGGAGCTTCAGATATTGCCACTTGCAGTCTCCCATCCATGTCAAGTGAGGGTTGCCTAACATTCGGAAGCGCTAATAATGCTTACCAGGCTCCTCTAAAGGTATCCATCCATCCATCCACCGGGTCTTTTTTAGTCTCCACTGCAGGAGCACGACCCTCTCTGTACCACCAGACCCATCTCGTATTAGCCAGAGCAGTCAGAGGATTTGGCCTTCACTCCCCACGCTGGCCAGACGGGTTGGAGAGGTCTCTTTGATGTTTTTAAGCTTTGTTCAGCTTGTATTTCCTAAGTCTCCTTTTACGACATCCACGGAAAGACTTGGAGTAGTTCTATTCTACTCTACCGGGAACCACACGGCTACTAAAAGGTATAGCTGGTGCGAATACGCGAAGGAAGTAGTTGTAGCTGATTGGCTGGAAGATGCGTTCTGTATTTAATCAACAAGCCCCCGAAAAGAAGAATATTATCGTTAATTAATAATAATAAAATAAGGAGAGGCGAGTGCCATAAACTAGAAATTTTTACACTAATATATCTTTTGGATTTATCCTGTCTTCTATCCACAACCGCTGTCGGTGGTCACGATTCGGCCGCATTGAGACTCAACTCAACGGGCTTTTTCATGTTTTTTTTTAAATTAATTATAGAATTAGGCATTTGTCTCCCATCTCACCTGATGGTTAGTGACGATGAAGACGAGGATATTACATGCCTATCCAAGAGATATATAATATGGGTCATTTCGTGTACTTTAAGTCGTTATATTTTCTGAACCCTCTACGAAACTGAAACTTGACAACGCCCGTGAGTCTATTAGTTTTGCGTTGTCACTAAAAGCTACATAAATTATTTCTAAAAAAATAATTGTCTCAGATGAATATTTTTCACACCATCATTTATTAATTACAGATCCGAGGACGGAGAACTGGTGGCTAATGTCTGGTCCCGGGCCCCTCCTAACGATCCTGGCTACGTACCTGTACTTCTGCAACTCAGTTGGACCACGGTACATGAGAGACAAGAAACCTTACGACCTGAAGAACGTCATCATCATATATAATGTGTCGCAGATATTAATGAGCGTTTTCTTGGTTTATGAGGTAATTATGTGTATTTAGTATTTTATGAAGTGTTTTAAGTGAATCATATAGTAATTTATGGATTATTTGTGTAATAAACAGTTAGTCATGATATAATAATAGTGAAACAAACAATTCATTGAATGATACATTTGCCTGCCAGTTACTTGCTCATCAGCAGGCCTTCTTTTATAAAAGTCTTCTTTCATTTTTATAAAATAAGTATATACGGACAAATCAATTTTATAATAATTTAATAAATACGGTCTATTTGCTAGCTTTGTAACTACTGTTACAACGTTTTGATGGTCACTTCAATGTTCATTACGGATTATATTTCTCTTTTAAAAATATCCAGTTATACGAAAGCCGTAATGGATGTTTAAATGACAATCAAACTTTGTACATCATAGTTGTCAAAAGTCAGTAAATAGGCCGGCTGGTACCCCACGCAATGTAATTTAAAGTTGAAAACAGTACTTATGTCAAAGTTTTTGACTAAAACTGAAATATGATGGGTCCAATTGTTAGATGATTTACACTGCATGCTTCCATTGAAGAAATTTAGTGTAAATCAAAATTGCAAAGTAAAGCATTTCAATATTTTTAATTTAAAGCTACAACTTATGAGTAATCTTTTATAAAGAAAAACATTATCTTAAGAGTCGCCTGGACGCAACGAACGGAAAAAGGGAATTGTGGCAATATTTGATAATTTTAGGGCAAAATTAAGCATCCAATCAATTAATCTCATTACAATCTACGTACGTTCTTATACAGTTTGGTTAAATTATCAAATGTTTGAGAATTATACGCCTCTCAAGATTTCCATACAAATTTGAAAAGGCTTGTAATTCTCGAACCATTCGTATTTTAACCAAGCTGTATAGAAACGTACGTAGGTTATAATGAGATTAATTGATTAAATGCTTAATTTTACTCCAAAATTATCAAATATTAGCCACAATTCCCTTTTTCCGTTTGTATGGAGACATGCGCTTCCAGGCGACTCTTAACTGCAAACATTTACATTTATAGGAAAATATCAAAAGTTTCGTCATTGATTGGTAATCACAATACCTTTTTTATATAAAAACGAACTAAGGAATGACAGTCAAGGATGTAATGATTTGCGAGTTTGCGAGTTATTTGTTCACTAATGTGATTTGAAACTTTTTATTTGCCGATGATATCAGTACGGTACATATTAGTTCAACGAGTTGACGTATTACGTGACGCTGGTGATTTATTTGCTTTTTCACGCGTGCTCGTATTTTAAATGCGACGTATGTAAACTTGAACTTGAATTGTAGTACATTAAAAAAGGTCGACATCCTCTGACTACTCGGGCTAGTATATGGCTCTGGTAGTAAATAGAGGGTCGTGCTCCTGCAGTGGAGACTAGAAAGACCTGATGATGAATGAATGATGTAAGAAGGTCGTTATGCAAACTTTAATATATGATGAATATATAATAGAATATACACTTAGGAGACAGAATGATCTCCAAGATAAAAAAAATAATGTCTCATAGAAATTTGACCAGCTAATCTGTAAATTTGTATTAAAGATACAAATTACTTGTTATGTTTTTACTTTCGTGGCGATTATAATTGCCATTACCGAAATTAAGGTATTGTCAAAGTTATTCCAGATAAGATATAAATTCGAGCCTTCTTTACTAAATGTTTCTTATTTTCTATATTTCAGGGTTTAGTTGCAGGATGGTGGAACGACTACAACTTCTCTTGCCAACCAGTAGACTACTCAGACTCTCCCAAAGCACGCAGAGTAAGTGTTATTTACAAAGATATTTTTTTATAAATTATATTTCTTGTGCAACCAACGTAAGAATTAAGAAACCAGTGTTTTTACTATTGTAGAATTTTTCAACATTAATAAGTCATGTGAAAGAAAACGGAGACATCATTTAGAATTTTGATCTTATAAACCCTAGATAACCTTTTAAACTAATTTATGAACATCTATCTGCATAAGTACTATTCAAAGTGAAAAAATGACTTTAAGGCGCTCTTATACTAGCGCCACCCAGCAATTAAATTCTTTAAATCCTAAATTATATCGAATTTTAAAAATCTAACAAGTACAAAACTAGTAAATTACTTGTAGTATTCTTTATTTATTACAAGTAATTTACTAGTGCCATATTTAAAGAGAAAATTCGGTTAACGCCAGAAGTGGCCACTTTTGGCGTTAACCTGTTTTTCTCTTAATTTATCAAACGAACATTAGTGAAAGTGAATACCGAAATACTACCAGTAATGTACTAGTTATGTACTTGTTAGATTTTTTAAATTCGATATAATTTAGGATTAAAAGAATTAATTGCTGGGTGGCGCTAGTGTTACTATAAGAGCGCCTTAACAAACATTTATTTGGGATTTTGTCATAAACGGCTCCTTTTGGCGAAATATTCAATGGATTTATTCATATTATGAACTGTAAACAGTAGTTAATTTTTAAAATAGTTTGAAAACGTGTTTATCTAGGGCGTCTTAAATCAAATATTTAAGTCATATCTCCATCTTCTTTCACATAATTTATTAAAAATGGGGACAGAACTGGACACCGAAAAATTCATGTATTGACTTTAAATTATCATAACAGCCTTTTACACTATCACTTGCGAAGATAAACTTAATCTAGCTAAGCGCTAAGATTAAGTAGATAGGCTCCTTCCGGATCTATAATCAAATGATTAGTATCAACGAACTTTGTTAATACTACGTCTAGGTATCTATCAGCCAAGGCCGTCCACTGCTGGACATAGGCCTCCCCCATAAATCGGCACAAATTATGGTCTTGTGCATATTGAGTCCACCGACTCCCGGCGACCATATTACGATTATTGCTAATTAAACTTTGTATCATTTTAGTGTACATTTGTAAATGACTTAAGTTTAGGCAATATTTATTGAGTTATTCTAAATTGCAAATTAATGAGTCAATTGATTCAAATTTACAAAAAAATAATTATCAAGGTTGTCGCAATAAAAAGTCACTGCCGTAACCACAATAAATACAGGTTCTTGAATTTAAATTTATTTACACGTAGTTTTCTCACACAATACCATGTGATTGGTGTGCGGTCATCACTTTTTACACAATTACATCATATTGTAAGAAGGTTGTTGTATTCTACGATGGGCTTTTCCTCGTATATTCCCTTATGGAAACTCAAAAACCGCATTATAAAACTATTGCGCAGTTTGGTAGCCGAAGTAACTGGTTGAAGAAAATATCATTATGCTCATATTGTAAGCTTATTTTATTTTCTTCTATTAAACAGAAATATATTTGCATGTCATGTTCTGGACAAACATATTTGATATGCCGAAAAAATCACACGACGCTATGTACGCAAAGATTAGACTAGCAATACGGTAGTTGCCTAATGTTAAGATTATATAAAATTTGTTTCTAATGAGACTGATTTCTAAAAACACTATAAAGAACACTTTTAATTTGATATTGATTCGTTAAGTGATCTTAAAGCTTTTTTAAAGTTGGGTAAATAGGGCCATTTTTTAAAGTATGAAAATCTTTAATTACAATTATACTGTATTTTAGTCTGCAAATTAAAATTTATAGCAACTTTAATTATGAAACCATTACCATACCTAAACGAAATATTTCGTATAGATACCAAACAAAGTTCTCACACCTCCTATACAAAATACAAGCTTGTGACGTCACAAATATGTAGGCATTTCAGCGGCGCGTTTTCACGTCTAAAAATTTACGCCTAAAAACATGTGTCTTTAAAACTTTTATAGCTGAAAGAGTTTTTTGTTTAGAAATGTATTTCTGTCACTATTGTGTTTATTTTTGGCAGGTCTTTACATGGCAACCTGAAAAAAATTTTAGTCAACATGCCCATTCGAATGGTGTGGCGACCACTACATTTGCCACAAGAATTAGTACGACAACATAATAAATTACTATAAGACGTCTCACAAGATGACGCTGAACGATTTTTTGTAGAGTTTCTTCGATTTTGGCACATAAATAAAAACTCCTGACAGAACCCAGTCAAACTCAGTTCGGCCCTTTCGGCTATGCATGCAAATCAAGATATCATCAGGCATTTTGAGAGTTTGCTGTCTCTCCTAGCCTTGTACACACGCGCCGTGTGATTCCCGGCAGAGTAGAATAGGACCACTCCAAGTCATCCCGTGGATGTCGTAAAAAGCGACTAAGGAAAAACAAGCTAAACAAAGCTTATAAACATCAAAGAGACCTCTCCAACCCGTCTGGCCAGCGTGGAGAGTGTAGGCCAAATCCTCTGACTACTCAAGCTAATTTATGGCTCTAGTAGTACAGAGAGGGTCGTGCTCCTGCAGTGGAGACTAGAAAGACCTGATGATGATGATGATGACACAGTTTCTTGAGCGCACACCTTGCCCAGCGGGAAGATCTTCGTTCGAAGCGCTGGAGCACACCACCTCACTCCTGCTACAATGTTTTAATTTTTCTTTAATTCATCAATACTTTTTCAGATGGCGGCCGCTGTGTGGTGGTATTTCATGGCTAAGATCATTGAGTTGCTTGACACGGTATTCTTCGTTCTGAGGAAGAAGAACAGGCAAATCTCTTTCTTGCATCTGTACCACCACTTCATGATGCCGATCTGCGCTTGGATTGGAACTAAATTCTTACCAGGTAAGATGCTTAGCTGACTAACGGACATATGCTAGTTTTCATAATATATTTACGCACTTCACGTCATTAGTATATTGATTTATGTGATTAATTTGACAGGTTCGGTTAAACAATAAATCGCACTAAAACTAAGATAAAAATCGGCTTAGTTATTTTTGTAAAAAATTATTAACGAGGTGTCATTAACATGACCTTGTGACATCTTGGTTATATTTTTATGAATCAAAACTAGTACAACGGATGTTTTAATAATGTTCATCCATATTAGTACGCAAAATATCAATGTCAATGCCTTTGGGCGGGACATAGTAGACCCTGTATTTTTTTAACATCTCCCGTACCTATATTCACAAAATAAATAAATTGAAATTGAAAATTTTATATATCGCGTTATGGTACTGTGAATACATAATATAAATTAATACATAATATAAATTAAGGTACTGGACACGCATATCTGTATGTACAACCTAGATGTGTTTGTATAGTGATCCAGTTTTCACCAACGTGTAAATAATTTTTCTAGGTTTCTGTTAGCTCAGTCGTGATAGGGCGCTACTTAATGATTTTAGGTTTAGGTTTTTCCAGTAATATGTAACACATAAACCTCCCTTATGAGCTCTTTATCTATTGATGCCAACCGCATGAAAATCCGTGCAGCGTTTTTGAGTTTATCGCCAAAAGATGCTAAAATCTTTGTTTTACAAATTAAAATTAAATAAAAAGGGCGTCGTATGTTTTTAAAATATATATTTGGTCTGGATCAAATTAATTAAAGCAAATTCAAAGTCGTTTCATTAACTATATGCATTCAACGAATAATGAGAACAAAAAAAAATAAATTTTGGTTCAATAACAAAAAACAATTACCCATCATTTAAAGGGATTTTCTCGAAAACAGAATTTACGTTATGAATAGTAATGAGCTTACCTCTTTATTTTAGGTCAATTCATCGAATACCATTTAATACTGATGGGTATTTAATTAATATTTTAATTACATTAGTAAAAAATAATTTGATATAGGTCTAAAGGATATCCGTATTGTATGGGAAATTTACGATTATTAAATCTAATCCCAATCCCAATCCCAACTAATATTATAAATGCGAAAGTGAGTTTGTTTGTTTGTTTGTTACGCTTTCACGCCGAATCTACTAAACCGATCAACATGAAATTTTGCATACACATAGGTTAGGGTATTGAGAAGGACATAGGCTATATACCACACGGGCGAAGCCGCGGGTAACAGCTAGTTACCTATATTCTTAACATGTATCCTTTTCCGATGATAGTGATAAAATGAGCCACAGGCAATGGTATTCATAATTATTTATATTCCGATTTCACTGAATTTGGTATTTTTTACTCGATAAAGGACTAATGTCGGTAAAAATAAACCTAACGAATCTGATATAATTTAAAATACATTTACTTATGCTAGGGTAAATGTGAACTCAACGATGACCTCTGTGGCTCAGTGGAACAACAAATGCCTTTGAAATAAGTCCTGGGTTCGATCACCAGACAAGTCATGCATGATAAATAACAATATTTTTCAGATTGACCTGGGGTCTTGGATGTTACTCGATATTTGTATTTATTATAAAATAATGAAATATTACGAAATATGTTCACAGTTTACTGTGTGATTTTATTAGTCCCTGTATATATCAGATAATATTATGAAGGTTAAGTTTGCATGAAACTTATTCTTGATTTATTTAGCGAATTCTTGCTCCTAAAACTATCATTAAGGCGAGCAAAGCTAACTTTAACACTATCCCACAATCTAGAAATGTTTAGAGACCTTACTGAGAAACTATCACATCTTATTATTCGATCTTTTCAAAGTTTTTTAATTTTTTTTACGATATGTGTTATCTATCATAAATTTGCGAGCCCTCGTAAAACACCTCAATTTAGATAAGATCACTTAGTTTGAAAAACTAGGTTCTCTCTTCGTTTCCGTCGTCCGTCGTTAAGAGCGAGTCGCAACTTTGATAATATCATCCAGCCAAATTTTTATATACGTTGAAAATTTTAATATGTTAAATTCATCTTATAACATGTCTATATCATCTTTTACGAGCTGTATCAAAGCCACTTTAAAAAGAATCGTAATATCGGCTCTTAACTGATATCGTAAACAAATAAAGCCATTAAAATACCTTCATTCTCTTCTCAGGTGGTCATGGAACCTTGTTGGGCGTAATCAACTCCTTCATTCACGTGATCATGTACTCTTACTACCTGATCTCCGGCTTAGGACCCCAGTACCAGAAGTATTTATGGTGGAAGAAACATGTCACTACTCTTCAACTGGTATGTACCGTTCTCAAAATTTACCGTTTATTAAATCTTTATTATCTTTTAAAGGAATACAATTTTAACATGATTTGATTGGTTTCAGATCCAGTTTGTTATCATCTTCTATCACAACTTCTTCGTCATGTTCTGTGACTGCAACTACCCGAAGTTCATTAACTTCCTTCTCGCTCTCAACGCCAGTCTCTTCATCTACATGTTCGGAAACTTCTACTACCACAATTACGTCAAGAGCAAATCCAGGAAAGCCCAACCAATCACTTCTGGAGAGGATGCTGCTCAAGCAATCACTGCCAATGGAAAAGCGAAAGAATGCTAGCAATATAGACTTTCAGTCTTGTTGCAACAGGAGCTAATGTTAATACTTTGTTTAAACTATTACCCAATACTCTAACGCCAGCTGGTTTGGCATTTGGTCAGCTGTAATTGTCAATATATTGATAGTGGGCAATTGTTTAAACCAAATAGTAAAATTAGTCTAAGTTATTTAACCATCTTTATATAAATTGCAAACTAATATCAACATTTTGTACTAGCAGATTTCCAATTTTGACCGAGTGGGCGCAAAGCGTGTCTACTTAGGCTTGGGCAGCGATACAAAACAACTTTCTTTTGTATAGCTGCCCAGCTGTTTGAGCGTTTTAAGATAAAATTTCTTATTCGAAACTCGTGAAAATAAAAATTTAATCTGCCATTAAAATTTACTCAATCCTCAGTTACAACTTGATTTTAATCATTATGTCTACCCGTGGTGGTGACATAAAGTTGAAAATAAAGTTTCAATGTTAGTCTGCGATTTTATATGACGGTTTTAGTTTTAAGGTTACGAAAGTTATGGCAAAGTTAATGTTGCTAATAAAGTATTGTTTACATTTATGACGTCTGGCGTATAACATACCTATCACAGAACTCTAATAGTTATTAGTTATTTAGAGTTCTGTTGTACCTAAAAAGAACTGTAAATAGTAAGGCTTGCCTTAAATGTAGAGTCTTGTGATACCTTTCTACCAGATACTTTATCAGCATACACACTCGACTATAACGTTTCACTGTGTGATAATCTACTTGTAGAGTAATTTGTTGCTAGATTCTTGGTGTTCTTTATATATAATTGAGCGAAAAATGGTTTTTTTTTTTTTTTTTTTAATTTGTGAGTTTCTACAGTGCTTGGTTGATAAAGTGTTTTGACACTTTGTAACATTTCTCAGCTTTTATTCAAGTTATGATTGATATATATTTATTTTATTTTATTTCACTTTTTGAAATATCTTCGTATTTTTGCACGCAATGATATTTCAAACAGTGAATTAAATAACATTTTAAAAAATCATATTTTATTTATATACACTTTCTTGTCTATTATTAAACTTGAATTATCTGAGTCAATTACTACCTTGATACTACTACGAGAAAAACAATATAATTTCAATTATGCGGGTAGTTTTATACTGATCATTACTCTACGGTTTATGTAAATAATAATTCCTAATAGTGGGTTTAATATAAGTGAATTTAGTTGAATAAGTGTAATATTTACTATAACTGATACTACAACGAGGTACATACTAAAAAGCTAGTAGCTAATTTGTTTTTACTGTGCCATCATTTACAGCGAGTCGAAAGAGTGGAGGGATCTGATAAACAAATGATCAGAATATGTCAGCAAGTATAAATGTTTAATTTTAAACCTACACCTAGTAGGTTAAGATAAACGTTTAATTTTAATGACTTGGACTCTGACCACAGAGCAAGGAATATGACTGTCGATCGCGCGCTACTAGAGGCGCCATTTCAACATATTTCATACGAAACAACCGTATCAAAATTCGGCTATTTTCTCCTTACTTGTGATTGTTACATCAGAATTTCCACAGAGTATTAATATTTTTTAAGAGTATATTAAGAGCCCACACTAGGCGACGCCAATCATTTTATTCCTAATACTTTAGAAATATAAAGAAACTCAAGAATGTAAATCAATAAATAGTAAATAACTTGAAGTACCTTTGGAATCATGTTTTAATATTATGCGAATCAGTCATTAATGTGATTAATCTGATTCTCATAATTCTAACTGATTCTGATAATATTAAACACGATTCCAGAAATACTACAGGTTATTTACTAAGGCATATATGATTTACATTCTTGAATTTCTTTCTATTTGTAAAGTATTAGGAATAAAATTATTGGCGTCGCTAGTGTGCCTAGTGTGGGGCCTTAAGGCTTTATTTTTGAGCATGAATTTACAGACCAAGAAAGCGCCTTTCACCTGCCAGCTGTGCCGGAGTTGACACACAGCACTCTTTTGCTTTCGTATCAAGTACTGCGTTTCAGACATTTGGTGCTCTATGACTCCGACAAAACAATTGAACTCCCTAGCTAATAGTGAGTGATCGTTACAGCAAAATATGAAATCATTGTAATCATGAATTTTAGTTTCAAAAGAATACAGGGTTATTTAAAAAAATCAATACCCTCTTAGTTTCAGAATCAGAGTCCCTAACAGAATATAGACATCCCATACAGAATATGGATTCGCAAGAAAAAGGTGAAAAATAGAAGAAACAAAAACCTGGACCTCTAATGCAAATTCACCGATCAGCAGGTCGAGTTTCTATGAGAAGTCTTAATTTGTTTTCTCCGATTTTCATTTATTTTCTTGCGGGTATTCTGTTAGGAATTCTGATTCTAAAACTAAGAGGTAAAATAACCCTGTATAGTCTAATCTCTATTTCATGTATTTATTTAGATTAATTAGTTAACTTTTATTCGCCATGTAAAGACAATGCAGTTTTATGTAAATGTTATACTAAAAATGGTTATGAAAATAAGGGATGGTAAATATGACACCACAAGGACATGATAAGACTTGTTAATCATAAGATAAATATACGGAAATTTTAATAAATTTGTTGTTTCATTGATAACCAGCTGTTCGCCCCGGCTTCGTCCATAGTATATACCTAGCCTATGACACTCAAGGATAACTTACCTATCTAACGGTGTTAGAGTTTTTGAAGTCGGTCCAATAGTTCCTGCGATTATTGCGTTTAACCAAACTTCACACAAACAAACTCTACAGCTTCATTAAATCTATCATCATCATCATCATCCTCCATGTCTCCATACAAACGGAAAAAGGGAATCGTGGCAATATTTGATAATTTTGGAGTAAAATTAAGCATTTAATCAATTAATCTCATTATAATCTACGTACGTTCCTATACAGCTTGGTTAAAATACCAATGGTTTTAGAATTACAAACCTTTTCAAATTTGTATGGAAATCTTTAGAGGCTAAATTATCAAATGGTTAAATTATCAAATGTTTGAGAATTATACATTCTCAAATATTTGATAATTTAACCAAACTGTATAGGAACGTATGTAGATTATAATGAGATTAATTGATTGGATGCTTTATTTTTCCCTAAAATTATCAAATATTGGCACAATTCCCTTTTTCCGTTTGTACAGAGACTTGCGCGTCCAGGCGACTCCCTCTCTGTACTGCCAAAGCAAATTAGCTAAAGCAGTCAGAGTCCTACACTCTCCACGCTGGCCAGACGGGTTGGAGAGGGTCTCTTTGATATTATAAGCTTTGTTTAGCTTGTATTTCCGTTAATCGCCTTCTTCTTTCCTTTAAATATATACTTAATATTAAATTAAGTATAAATTTAAGAGATGCAGCTAGTATCGTGACACCTATGGTAAAAGTGAAGTTAAACCTTATCTGCAGTGGTCTGTTCCGAATTGCTGGTAGTTTGTAGCTTTTGAACAATTAATAAATACATATTATCTCCTAAGACAATTTTAACAATGATATGACGCGAAAAAGTGCCTGCGAAGACTTATTTTCTGAATAAACGTTTGATTTTGATTTTGATTAAAACATTGATTATTCTTGGGAATATATAGGTACTAATAAATGTTAGGTGTAGTTGAAATACAAAAATATTCATTAAAAAATCTTTTGTAAAAAATAGGTACACTTTTTATAAAACTTACCACAAAATGAGTGTTTTGAGAGAAATGTATGTATGTGAGTTTTTATATTTCACTGTAACATCTAAACCCTTAAAAAGATTTGGACGTATAGTCAGAGCCTTGACTTCGTCGCTACATAGTACAAAACAAATTTAAAAGTAAGTATGTATGTAGTGAATAATTTAAAGATTTTAGTACCTACTACTTATTATTTAGCTAAAAGCACTGCTGCAGCGGTTACGTCTATCAAAGTCTGCAAGCTCACGCGAGCCCGTCAAGGGAGAATGGGTCAAGGTGAGATAGTGATGGGTTGCTAGCCGCATCTCCTATCTCCTATTAAGTATCATGATACTTACTAGGAGATGCGGCTAGCAACCCATCACTATTTTGATTCCGTTATCGACCTATAAGCACCAACCCGCTACACGTTACTGTCGACCTAATAGCTATCGGCTCTGTCTACCCCGTCGGTACAAAAACATTATACTACATTTGTATAAATAAATAATAAATAAATAAATATATACGGACAAATCACACAGATTGAGCTAGCCCCAAAGTAAGTTCTAGACTTGTGTTATGGGATACTAACTCAACGATACTATATTTTATAACAAAGACATAAATAGATAAACATCCAAGACCCAGGTCAATCTGAAAAAGATCATTTTCCATCTTGACCTGATCGGGGATCGAACCCGGGACCATCCGTGTCGCAGGCGTGTGTTGACCGCTGCGCCACGGAGCTCGTCAATGTGGTGAATACTTTAAAGATTGTAGTAATATAACACTAGCTAATTCAATTAATAGTCTAAAAGCCCTGTAACGGTTACGTCTATCAAAATTCTGCAAGCTCACGCGAGTTCGGCGAGGGAGAATGTGTCAAGGTGAAGATAGACATAACAATTTGCTGTTATTGGTATGACAAACGGAAATGTCAAGGTTGCGAATGTCAGTGTGGTATTTTGAGGGGTAGGTGCCGAGGAGATAATACCCTATGGAGCTTGTGTAAAAACAACATACAAAAGACATATCGTCAAATTTATACTGCGTACAATTTTTTTGGCAGTTTACGCACGTAAACTTGCAAAACGGAGAAATCATTTGAATATTATGATCAAAATATAGTTATCACTTAAATTAGTTATTTTTTTAAATAATGCTTTTTTTCAAACGATATAAAGTTCTTCGTCTGTTTTATAAAATGGCTTCCACCGAGATTTCAGTGATTCTGCCAATGTTCAGTAAATTGAGATACTAAGTATCGGTGTTGTACGATAAAGTTTCAACAAGTAGCATCAAAGATGGCGTATGTTCTTTGATGCCTCGTGGAAGCTTCTGGTGACAAATCTATTCTAGTTCATATTACAGTCTACCTTAACTATTGCACAAATTGTTCATGAGCACGAGCATTTGTAACACCGAACTACACCAATTTCATATTATAAAGTCCACAAAAATCAATATGCAAAATTGTCAAAGGCAAACCCTAACTGCACCCCTTGACTTCCCACCACAAACTCCCAAGATACAAAGTTGTAACGCTAACTATTGGTGACATCAGCTATGTACATCTGTCAAAAAAGAACGTACTAATTAGAGGATGGGACCGGTTTTTTTTTTTTTTTGGTGGGAAGTCAAGGGGTTCAGTTGTCGTTTGCCTTATATAATTTTGTAAATTGATTTAAGTGGACTTTATAATATGAAATTGGTGTAGTTTGGTGTAATAAATGCTCGTGCTCGAGAACAATTTGTGAAATAGTTAAAGTAGACTGTTAAATGGACTCGTATAGATTTGTCGCCAAAATCTCCCACGAGGCTGCCAAAGAACATACGCCATCTTTGATGCCACATACCGTACAACACCGATACTTAGTATCTCATTATACTGGACATTAGCAGAATCATTGAAATCTCGGTGGAAGCCATAATTAAAAATAAGAAGAAGAAGAGGATGGGACCGCATGGTTTTGGGTAAAATAGAGCCCGCACAGCGCCTGCCAATTAAAAAGACTTCTACTTATCCGAGCGTTACCCGGTTGCGTCCTTAGTTGTAAAGCGTCCGGGTCAGCTGTTATAACAGCATCCATTTTTTATAGATATGAAATGGCAAACGAGCATGCGTGTCACCTAATGGTAAGTGATCACCGCTAACCATAGACAAGTGCAGCACTAGGAGTACGGCTGGCCTTTGATTCCAATATCGTATCGATGTAGTGGATATGGTTTGGCGGAAGTCTCAACGGCCGGCTGACTGCCTAAAACCAACCCTTTTGAGCGCCTGCCAATATAAAAGACAAACTGATGTCAATGTATAACTTTAGTGAATCATTTAGTTTAGGATATACATATTTTCTCCATATTTTACAAGTTTAATTTTTCCGTTCTGTCTTTGTTTATTTGACAACAGTATTGCAAAATGCAAGCAGGTTATTTTTTTGCCAGTATGTTATAACTCTTCCATTTAGCACGGAATTCCTACTTGAATAGCCTTAAGACATAAGTCAAAGTGTATATAACCTACGATATATTTCACAGAACTCCCGCATGGTCCTTCTCTAGGTATATGGGTATCAATAATAATATTAAAACTTACGCGAGATAAATTCATTATGAAAACACGGCTTTACTCACGTTTTATTACGTCGGATCTGCCGACTAGTTTCGGTCTGTTACGAAGACCATCATCGGGGCGAGTGAAAGGGGTGGCGACACGACGGTTACGCTTCCCTCAAAACACTGAGGGCCGCCTCCCGCGTCGCCGCCCGCGCCGCTGCCCGCGCTGCGCGGCTCGAAACGGTACTTCAAACGTTGGGAAACTCTTATAGCAATACTGTAAAAGGTATCGACACGGTCAGCTCAGTTCATACGAGTGCTTTCGTAACAACGGACTCACAAAACGATGAAGACACACCACAGGCAACATCCTCTGGTTTTTTGGCATCCCCTCCACCGGTCATCGTTTCGAGCCGCGCAGCGCGGGCAGCGGCGCGGGCGGCGACGCGGGAGGCGGCCCTCAGTGTTTTGAGGGAAGCGTAACCGTCGTGTCGCCACCCCTTTCACTCGCCCCGATGATGGTCTTCGTAACAGACCGAAACTAGTCGGCAGATCCGACGTAATAAAACGTGAGTAAAGCCGTGTTTTCATATATGGGTATCACTTCCTGTATGTATCCTATTTTTAATTAAATAATTCAAAGACGGGATGTAATATTATGGTGAATTAAACAAATTAAATAAAATATTTTTCACACGCCACAAATTTAAACCTGCGATGAAATTATTCGGCTTCAGCGATAGTGCAGGTCTTTCACATTTTTAATTCACCCATACCTACCTACATAATCCCACGCATCTATTTCTGAACCCTTTCCTTGTATGTTTTTTTTTTTACTCCATTGTAGGTATATATTTTCATAAATTGTAACCAAAAAAATTATTTAAGTAAGTACCTCTGTCTTTTATTTAATGGTAATAAAAAAAATCTGTCAATATGAGCTAAGATGATATTATTATAAAATTTATTACTTATCTCAATACATTAATGTTCATATGTAGGAAACCTGCCTTACTTACTTATGGACAATAATGTTAGGCAAGGTGCCTACCTTGCCTAATAACACAAATAGATATTCGTAAATAAGATTTTCCGCTTTCGAAGCTCGTACAGGCATAATGAATTTGCAGAATATTTGTATTCTTCAAATTCATTATTCCAATGCATATACTTATTTAGCTATACAAAGTTGACATCTATGTCAACAGAACTATGAGCCTTTTCACCTGACTGCCCCAACCAGTATGTTTTGGCGCGGGTATATGTAAGTATATATCCATGCAATATGTTTGTGCCATGAGGTTCCCGGCAGAGTAGAATAGGACCACTCCAAGTCCTCCCGTGCATGTTGTAGAAGATGACTTAGGAAACACAAGCTAAATAAACATCAAAGATCTCACCAAACCGTCTGACCAGCCTGGAGAGTTTAGGCCAAATCCATATATAGATAAACATCCAAGACCTAGGTCAATCTGAATCATTTTTCATCTTGACCTGAGCGGGGATCGAACCCGGGACTATTCGTGTCACAGGCCGGTGTTGACCGCTGCGCCACGGAGCTCGTCATAAGAAGAAATAATTCAACTTGTTTTGTTTATACGTAGGTATTTTTCCTTCCTCAAGTCTAAAGTTCGTAGACAATTCATTTGTTTTGTAAATACGAGTTCAATTTCAAAATTCAATTCGGGAATTAAAGTTCAAAACTAATGAACTCTGCCTATCCCGTTAAAGAATGATGACAATGCTAACCATCTAATGAATATTCTAATTTTATTAATACTTTACAATAGAGTAATGTATTTGACCCCAACATAGTTAGTTTCATTTGGATTCCCGTGTCAACTAGTTCTCCGAAAATTATAAGGAAATATGTATTAATATTTAAACTTTACTCTGAATTTGGGTGTGAATTTTTCTTAGAAATCCAAAATGGCTGCAATTATTCTGAAATCATGGGAAGGTTATACTTATTTGTTTGAAGAGTTGGCAGGTAAGAACGAATTATATTTTGTTTTACATTTAAAACAATGTTGTTCGTAGAATTATAATGATTCAATTGAACTTAGTTGATCATAACAGCACGACTTTTTTGTGCTGACACTTAAAACAAGAGTATTATTTTTTTATTTTTTTTTTATTTTATTTATTTACTTTAACACACAAAACAGATGACAATCAAATGAATTATCAATATTTAAGCTTAATAAGTATTGATCTAAATTATAATCCAAAGGATGTGTGCCTAATAGCTTCATTACATCAAGACGTTTAATTACTAGAGAGCGCTGAAAGGTTATCTACTTAAATAAATTCACAAGTTAGGTAGGTACATATACTAAAAAAAAAGTTAAATAAATAACACAAAAAGATTATATATAAGAAAAAAAAAGAGAAAACTATGTGAGTAGTGTTATTAACTAAGTCCCGTTACGTTATTTATTTGCCTCCGGAACTGTGGCAAAGTCATATAGAAAATATCAATATAGAAATTTTATAGGTATAAGTTTTTTTATGCATTCAGAATGCTATTCTGATATGGAAAAATATTTAACGCGGGCAAGATTAACAGCATTGTTTAGTCTTTTTGCGACTAATCTGTTACCAATAATTAAGCCACCACGCTTCAATCCTACACGTCGAATTTCTCCACCATATCTTATTCCTCAAAACACAACCCCACCGTAATGGTGGGGTCGTGTTTTGAGGTATTAAAATGGTTCGGTGATTGTGGTATTAAAATTTGACTTAGCTCATTTTACAATGAAATTAAAAAACAATTAGTATGAAGGAAGCCATACAACATTTTTATAGTTGTTTTAAGGATTTCGTGTCCAAAGGGCGGGATCCCATAACTGAGCTATATCTCATAAATAGTGATAGCCAGACTGTTGAATTTATTTACAGATGATGTATTTCTATTGTCTGGTATTTTTTTTTTGCTCGATATATAACGGCATTATGAAGACTCTAGAAATATTTACAAAATATTAAGTTGTATATTCACTAACACAAATAAATAATAAAAAAAATATGTAAGGAATATTCCTCTGAATGCTCTGACTAATATGTATATGGCTTTGACAGTGCTCCTGCAGTGGATCCTAAAAAAAAAACCTAATGATGGTGATGATGATGGAAGGAATAAAAATACATTTTCAGTTGCTATTAGTTATTTTAAGTGAAATGAACGAAGCACAATTTTTTTTGTAACTAATAAGATTTTTGTGCTTCTCTTATGTCATACAGTAACAAGTGAACAAGGGAGTTATTGCGTATCATCAATGTCCTCGTACGCCATAATGCATTAAATGAAAAATGAGACATTGTACTGTCAGTTTACCTAGCCGTTATCAAATATGAGTATTGTTTATCGATCATAAAATTTGTATTCAATCTCTCCAATTTCTTTACCCGGGGCTTTGCCCGCGTGATATACTTATAGTGTCCATATCAGTACCCTAACCTATGTGTGTGCAAAATTTCATGATCGATTCAGTAGATAGGGCATGAAAGCGTAACAAAAAAACTCAGTTTCGTATTTATAATATTAGTTAGGTTTCTGCACAAACAGAAATAGGTTGATGGCTTCCATTAGAAGATGGAGACTATAAAGCTGCATAAAATGCCTTACATAACAAAAAATAAAACAAAGAAAGCAAACCTCCCAGACGTTTGTATAGTCTGCTGGGTCCTAAGTAGGCCATCATCATCAGATGTTTTTTTTAAGTTTCCACTGCAGGAACATGACCCTCTCTTCATAACCAGAGCCATATATTACCCAGAACACTCATAGGATTTGGCGTACACTCTCCACGCTGGCCAGACGGGTTGGAGTGATCTTTGATGTTTGGATGGATCTTTGATGTTTATAAGCTATCTTTAGCTTATGTTCCTTAAATCGCCTTCTACAACATCCACGGGAAGACTTGGAGTGGAGTCCTACTCTACCGGGAACAACACATGTCCTTATCCAGTTATCCAGAAAAAATACTGTTATTGAAGTGTATTCATTATAGCATAGCAAACGCTACTGTAGGCGAAAGTAATTCTACATTATATGGTCGTAATCTACGCTAATATATGTACATAAACAACGTGACATTCCAAATTTTTGTTTTCGGTCATTTTAATTACTTCCGTTAGTAAGTGGTGAAACTTTGAACTTTGCATGAAAAACAAAATCCATACAGACCATTTTCGGTTTCTGATCTGAATATTATTTAAAATCAATATTCATCATCATCATTTCGAGTAGGTGACACGGTCAGTCGACCATGCACACCCTGGTGTCAGAGTTCTTCGGAACCGCCTCTCGGCCTCTGACGTGGTTCTTTTAATGACTACCAGATGGCAGCCGGGACCAACGGCTTAACGTGCCTTCCGAAGCAATATTTATAATTTGCATAGGTTTAGAGAATAACATATAAGATATTTTTAAGCCTTATTTATGATTTTTTTAGGAACAATATTTTGTAGATGAGCTTTAAGTAACTTGGAGAAGCTTAGTTTTTTTTTGTAGTGCAGGTTAACAATGGCAAAAGGTGGATACAAAGATAGGCCTACGCTATTTAAAATAATATATGTCAGTCAGTGTCATGACATAAAATTATTCTCTTTCTAGCTATTTAAGATTCCACTTGCAATAAATAATTACCTTAACCATAATTTAATTTACCATTTGAATGCGTACAGCCGAAACTACTGAACGGATTTTGCTGAAATTTGGTATACAGATAGTTGTAATAACCTAGGCATCCACTAATAGAGGATTTTTGAAAATTTACGAGAAGTCTGTCATTTTTAACGCTAGAAGTATGTAACTTTGTTTTTAAGTTAACGATTAGAGATAAACAATTAGGCGTCCTAGGGTTTTTGAAAATTCAACCCCTTAGCTGGTGAAAAAGGGCTTGAAAATTTGTACGGGGAAAAAACAATTTATTAGAAACATCACAGGAGTACATGAGTACTTGATATGAATCAATAAATGAATAAAAAAGATTTTCAGTCTCTTTCAGAATTCAACCCTTAAGAGTCGCCTGGAAGCGCATGTCTCCATACAAACGGAAAAAGGGAATTGTGGCAATATTTGTTAATTATAGGGCAAAATTAAGCATCCAATCAATTAATCTCATTATAATCTACGTACGTTCCTATACAATTTGGTTAAATTATCAAATGTTTGAGAATTGTACGCCTCTCAAGATTTTGATACAAATTTGAAAAGGCTTGTAATTCTCAAACTATTGGTACTTTAACCAAGCTGTATAGGAACGTACGTAGATTATAATGAGATTAATTGATTAAATAATAATAATAATAAAATAATAATAATAAAATATATTTATTGTCTCCAAAAGTCTTATAACTACAACATGAACAGTGGTAAAAAATATTACTAAGAGGATAAGATTACATGTGGAGAACTGGTGTCCATGCTAGGTTTCTACAAAACCTGTATTACGGATCACCAGGACTCGTAATTAGTTTTAGGACTTATTAACAATTAAACCATAAATAATTAAATTATAGAGGATATAAACTATATGTAAGTTTTACATAAAAAGTTTAAAAATAACTTATAAATATTGCAACCTAAACAATAACAAGCAGGAATAATAATGAAGGTATCTTTATTTACATATACATTAAACACATAATATGCTAATAACTATAAACTAGCTTACTACTTACTTACTTACTAAAATTTAGCTTAGACTTAATTTACAATTTGCAACAAGCTCTCAGTCTGATCGTACGACATGCTTTGAAGAAATTCGGTGACAACTTTTTTGCAATTATAATAATTAAGTGCATACATCGAAACATTTGAATTAATTTTTTTGTATAAGTAAGGACCTAAAAAACAAAAGAATCTCTTTATGAACTCAGTATTGAACATAGGGAGAGGATAGGTTAGTCTATTATTTCTTGTTAGTAGTTGAGGGTTGTAAGGGAGTCGTGAATGCTGCAGCATAATTGTCGAAAGGATAAAGAGCTGCCGCACTGTTAGTACCTGACAGTACCTATATAGGTCAGATGTAGGGTACCTATATGGTTTGAATGTGCATACTTTTAGGACGGCTCTTTGTGCCCTTTCAACAATGAGCAAGTGTGTTTTTGATGCACCACCCCAAGATGTTATGCAATAGGTGATGATCGATTGACATAGAGCAAAGTATGTCATTCGGAGAATATTATTGTCCGCTATGTAGCGTAATTTTTTAAAAATGTATAGAAGTTTTCTAATTCGGACTGAGAGTTGAATAATATGAGGGGAGAAATTAAGTTTTGAGTCAATTACAACTCCGAGGTATTTATTAGTGGCGGTAATTTCTAGTGAAGAACAATTACAACTACCCTTATCGCAATCAGGTGAAGCATGGGTATGGGCATACAATCGATACGTATTGGAATCAGGGAGATTTGAGTTTCGTATACTATAGGCCATATACTTACTTTTACTAACATTTAGTGTTAGAAAATTTAAACTTAGCCAATCTTTGACAATATTTAGACCCAATTGAGCTGAGTTAAATGTGTCTTTCCATGTTTGACCCGTAAAAATTAAGGCCGTATCATCAGCGAAGGATACAATTTTGCAGTTTTGCAGAGGAAGGTTGCACAGGTCGTTTACGTATAACAGAAACAAACTGGGACCCAAAATACTTCCCTGTGGGACCCCAAATTTAACAATTTGGTCAGAACTAGTGTAATTACCGATCTTTACGCGTTGTTTGCGACCCAATAAATAATCCCTGAAAAATTGTAGCTGTTTTCCTCTGATGCCAATGTTGGCTAACTTTGAGATGAGAAGGGAAATTGAAACTGTATCAAATGCTTTGCTGAGGTCTAGATAAATAACGATACATTTTTTATTACAATCAAGAGCTTTGACTGCTTCATCAACAAGAGCATTTACCGCTTGTGAAGTAGACCTGCCCGGTCGAAAACCATATTGATTAACTGACAGAAGGGAGTTTTTTTCGAGGTAATTAGTAAAGCTCTTTGCGACAATACGTTCTAGAATTTTCGATAATGCTGATAATATAGAGATAGGACGGTAATTGTCAATGACATTACTTTCGCCAGATTTATGAATCGGATGGACTACCGCCGTTTTAAATACGGCGGGAAAGACTCCACTATTTATGCATACGTTACAAATATGGGTGATCGCGGGCGATAAACGGGTTTTGAACATTTTTAGAATTTTAGTAAGTATATTGTCCCAACCTGGGGCTGCATCAGTCTTCAATAATGATCAATTTTACTCCAAAATTATCAAATATTGCCACAATTCCCTTTTTCCGTTTGTATGGAGACATGCGCTTCCAGGCGACTCTTAAAAGGTGGAAAACGGGTGACAAATTCTGAAAATCAACATAGGTATCGTTTTTATGGTATATCGGGTCACTGATTACGAAAACAAAATCTATTTCACAAAAATTGCACAGTAACATATAACAAAATAGACAAGAAGATTTATACAAAAGGTTAACATATATTCTTCGCTACGGTATGATGGAACTTCACCCTGACGAAGTTGCGGGCAGAGGCTAGTTCATTATATTTATCTACTAGCAGCCCTACCCGGCTGCGCCCGGGAATGTTTTATACCTTAAAACCTTCCTCGTGAATCACTCTATCTATTGGTGAAAACCGTATGAAAATCCGTGTAGTAGTTTTTGAGTTTATCGCGAATAGACAGACAGACAGACGCGGCGGAGGACTTTGTTTTATAATATGTAGTGATTAGCCAGTATAACTACTTATTTTTACAAATTGAATTTGTATAATTTCAGATCCACGCACAAAGGACCTGCCGTTCGTAGCGAAGCCTTGGCAAGGCCTGATCCTACTCGGACTATACCTCATGTTCGTGTTCAAATGGGGGCCTAATTTCATGAAAGACAGACCTGCCTATAACTTGGAAAGAATTATAATGGTCTATAACGCGTTCCAAGTAGTGGCCTGCGCATACCTCTTCATCAATGTAAGTTTACCTATGCACACATGGTCAGGGGTGTCCTTTACTAGCTGTCCGGTTGTTGCGGGTATGGCGTCGGATACGCGCGCTCGGTTATCCGAGCTACTACTTTCTCATCCCCTAACCAACTCCTACCCTTCCCTCGCCTAAAATACTGTTTCGATGGCGTCAGAACCAATATAAGCAAAACAAACTGCGCTCACCAACCCGTTTGCCAAGCGTGGTTAGTATGGTAAATCCTCTCCTATGTTAGAAATTCTTAGGGTAGGCCTACGTCCAGCAGTGGACTTTTTACGGCTATAATGTTGATGGTGATAATGACAGAATTAATAAAAGAACTAACTAAAACGAAAACTTACAATGTCCCCCGTATTATGACGTCCCCAAATTCTGTTTTATTTATTTACTTTTCAGGCGTTAAATCTTGCTTGGCTACGGGACTATCGGTGGATCTGTGAACCAGTTGACTTCAGCAACAGCGAGAAAGCAGTCAACATTACCAGATTTGTGTATTACTACTTCTTGCTGAAAGTCCTCGATTTATTAGATACGGTTTGTAAATGTTTCCTTTTGTTACGAGATCCGTGGCGCAGCGGTCAATACGCCGGTCTGCGACACGGATGGTCCCGGGTTCGATCCCCGGTCAGGTCAAGATGGAAAATGATCTTTTTCAGATTGACCTGGGTCTTGGATGTTTATCTAAATATGTATTTATCATTAAATATAGTATCGTTGAGTTAAGTATTCCTTAACACAAGTCTCGAACTTACTTTGGGGCTAACTCAATCTGTGTAATTTGTCCGTATATATTTTATTCCTTTTTTAGCGGCGAATCACACAATGTAAGCCCCACAGTAACTTGCGGATACTACCTCAACGATACTATATTTTATAATTGGCCTGGATCTTGAATGTTTATCTATGAAAGTACCATAGATAAACATTCATAAACCACGCCAACTAAGCCGTGTGGTTCCCGGCAGAGTAGCATAGGAACACTCCAAGTCTTCCCGTGGATGTCGTAGTAGGCGACTTAGGAAATACAAGCTAAACAAAGCTTATAAACATAGGAAAGTGTAGGCCAAATCCTCTGACTGCTCTGGCTAATATATGGCTCTGGTAGTACAGAGAGGGTCATACTCCTGCAGTGGAGACTTAAGAGACCTGATGATGATGAACCAGGCCAATCTGAAAACATCATTTTCCATCATGACTTGGCCAGGGATCGAGGACCTCTCGTGTTGTAGGCTGGCGTATAAACCACTGCACCACGGAGTCTTTCTTTTTTCTATCTGAAACTTTTATCTAAGCTCTTTGGAAGTTCTCATTTTTACACGGTGCGTTGAAAGCCGGGGTCCGTTATTATGGTAGCATTAATGCCAGCTGTTGGCAAGTACCTTTTTAAAGTTACAAGTACATATTTGCCCGCAACGGAGCATCGAACCTGGTACCTTTTATGCACCTTATGCTGAAACCATAGATTAAAAAAGTGTGATTCCGTCTTCGATCAACAATACCAACTAGATATCAGGTCGGCGCAAGAAAAGCGGCTCGGCAAATAAGAGCGCACTCCAGATGGTGAGCTCTTATTCTGTTTAATTTGGAATAATAGAATTGCGACTTTATTATCACGTGCTAAGGTCGAGGTTGAACTTAAAACCGGTTTTATAGCTACATTCAAGCGGACAGAATGAATGCTTCGATTTTGTACGTAACGCGATATCTAGTTGGTATTGTCGATCGAAGGATTCCGTACATTTTCACAGTCTGACTTTTGTCGCATCGGTCGCGCACGTCAGTCGCAAGCGATTGATTGCACGCGGCACCGATTGGCTACAAAGACTAATTTAAGAGACCAAGTAGGGACGTTACTGGGTTGCGATAATGCTACGGCAATGCAGCGCCATTAAAGTACAGAAAGAAAATTAAACAGACTGCATGTAATGTAACGTGACGAATTGCATTTGACGACTTCCATGGGGTACCTGCGACTCGAGTGGTCCCGAATTCAAATCCCGGCCTGGTCATGATGGTAAACGATCGTTTTTACATTAGCTCTGGTTTTAGATGTTTATTTATTAAAGTATCTTTACTAAGATGTGGAATCATTGAGTTACATTTCTACGACACAATTTCACAACTTACTGTGGAGCTAGCTCGTCGCTTCGTTCTTTTATATTTTTTATTTATAAATAAAGAAATATAATTTCATCTTCCATAATTTAATATCAAAGAAATAACTATTCAAATTAAAACATCACCAATTAGATTAGATAAAGCAGTTAATATTCAAGCATTATAAAATTTTAAATTTTGATATTAATTGCGACGAAGCAGCAGCGCCTCTCGTGAAGTTTAACTGTTTTTTATTTTGCTGAAAAAATAACTCAATAGTCAGTATGAACCATAATTTAAATTAAATTTTTATTTACCTATAGGATTTTTTCAGATTTAGAAAGATTTTGAAATAGTAGACAACATTAACTCTGAATTTTCATAAATTAGTTTCTAACAAGTTTAATATTATTTTTCAGGTGTTTTTCGTACTTCGTAAGAAGTTCAACCAAGCCTCGTTTTTACATATCTACCACCACACTGGCATGGTCTTACTTGTATGGGGAGCTATCACATATTTCCCAGGTAAAGATTTAGCTCTATTTTATATTTTTTACAATAATGACTCTATAACTCCGCTCTAAATATATAGCTAAGAAGTTAAACTGTGTATTCCAAAAGTATATTCAACTCAAAGACTTATGGTTATTAAGCATTCTCATAAAAACTTCAAAATTCTAGTAATGCTGGTAAGGAGGCTATATCCTGTGGCTGTTGACAAAGACAATAGAGATTAGAGACCATAAAATTTATTGGAGTGAGAGTCAAGATGATTCAATGTATGTAGTACATTAATTTTGAATTTCTATTGAATATAAGCTCTAATTCAAACTCAATTGATGCGCTTTCTATGTCCTAATATCTTTATACACAGTTTTTTGGCACTAAAGGTGACTTTGACTCTACTATTCCTAACCGCCCACCGTCATTCTAATAAGTTGATGTTTCAGTACATCACGTGTAAACGCCATCATCAATCATCATCAACAGGTCTTTGTTAGTCTCTACTGCAAGAGCACGACCCTTTCTGTACTACCAGAGCTATATATTAGCCAGGGCAGCCAGAGGATTTGGCCTACACTCTCCACGCTGGCCTGACGGGTTGGAGAGGTCTCTTTGCTGTTTAAAGCTATGTTTACCTTGTGTTTCCTTAGTCGACTTCTACGACATCCACGGGGAGACTTGGAGTGGTCCTATTCTACTCTGCCGGGAACCACACGGCAACGCCATGTAAACGCCATATTGACTTACTACCTTAGAAAATACAAAAGATTTTAGCAAGCTATATGAAAGAGGTTAACTGTAACACATGTATCTTTTGCGTACAGTCCGTTTCGAACGAAAATTTCTTTCACACACGCTTAAGTTTTAGAACGAACTAGAGACTACATAAAGGGGGCGCAAAGATACTTTCAAGGTCGACAACGCGTGATTGGCACACACTCATAGTACCTAACCGCTTACCAACTGGTAGACCGGTAAGCCTGTTTGCCTAAGTAATTATTTAAAAAAAAATATTTTCCTCCTTTTTTACCACGTGAGATATAATAAGTAACAACGGGTTACTCACGTAAGTAGTCGGCTACTGTGCGACAAGTTTCGACCACATCCGGAGGTCTTCCTCAGGGCGAACGTGAATCGAGACGCGCGCACAAAGTCGTCCCAATCCGCGCTAACTAGTAACGCCAGTTTAATAATAATAAATAAATATATACGGACAAATCACACAGATTGAGTTAGCCCCAAAGTAAGTTCGAGACTTGTGTTATGGGATACTAACTTAACGATACTATATTTTTATAATAGATACTTATATAGATAAACATCCAAGACCCAGGTCTATCTGAAAAAGATCATTTTCCATCTTGACCTGACCGGGGATCGAACCCGGCACCATCCGTGTCGGCAGGCGTGTTGACCGCTGCGCCACAGAGCTCGACAGTAACCCGTTGTTACGTATTTTAATAATACTTAAGTGACTCAATTTCAGGTGGTCACGGAACTCTGATAGGCGTGATCAACTCATTTGTTCACGTCGTGATGTACAGCTACTACCTCATCACAATTTGGAACCCCAGTCTAAAAGGCAACCTCTGGTGGAAGAAGTATATTACACAGCTTCAGATTGTGAGTTAAAACAGTTTATCTATTTTGTAAATTTTAAGGCAATACTTTGGCAAGTTGTTTTTTCATAACTAGCAGTAAGGATGATCATGAAAACGATTAAAGGTAAAACTGACATCTTACGAAAAACACTTAACGCAGTGATGCACTTGCAACGGTCTGGCAGCGGCAATCACTTACCATCAGGTGACCCGTTTGCTCGTCTGCAGTCTTATGTAAAAAAAGGAAATATCATTTATTCTTATACGCTTTCCAGATCCAATTCTTATGGCTCGTTGTCCATATGGGCGTCATAGTCTTCAAGACTGATTGTGAGTACCCGCGTTGGTCTGCCGCCATCTTCTTACCACAGAACCTGTTCATGCTCATCCTCTTCACTGACTTCTACATCAAGGAGTACATCAAGAAACCTAAAGAACTAAAGAAGAATGGAGCAGAAGTAAAAGTAACGGAAATAAATGGAAAAGCTACGAATGGAAAAGAGAGGAAACAAGAAAATGTAGCTAACGGAAAATCACACCAGCATTAAGTAATATATAAGAATATTAAAATAGTAATTTATATCTATTTTAAAGGTGTGTAAATTAAATATCAATCATCGTCCTCATCATCATCGGGTTTCTTTTAGTCTCCACTGCAGGAGCTCGACCATAGTTAATATCAATAGTGCCTAATTGTCTCCTGTGGTCTCAACGCCTTAATCGTACGATTTGTTCACAGAGACTCGCATAGATGGCGCCACTCGAAACTACACAACATTGTATCTACCGTATTATGAGAATATAAAACATGATTCACAAAATATATCTTTTTCAAAATCAAAGCAATATTTTGCACTATAATATTTTAAAATGACACCGGTTATTTAGTAAGTTAAAGGCTAACGCAGATTACCGCCATCTAGTATCGACTACCAAGCAACTCTCCTGCGCCTTACATTCGCCTGCTTTTCGCAACCTTAATTTGGTCCAATATATTTGTATGAGGTGGGCAGTCTATTACGTTAGTATTATATTGTCTTTGCTTTAGGTGACATATAAACAGGGTAGGTTTTCCATCCCAACTAATATTATGAATGCGAAAGTGAGTTTGTTTTTTTGTTTGTTACGCTTTCACACCGTATATCTACTGAACCGATCATCATGAATTTTTGCATACACATAGGTTAGGGTACCGAAAAGGACATGGGCTATATATATGACATGGGCAAAGCCACGGGTAACAGCTAGTTGTTAAATAAGCCTAAACGAACCAACATAGCATAAAACCAACATACGATTTTTATCTTCTATTTATTTGTATAGCATAAAAACGCCAGTAGCTATTATATTATTATTAGTGTTAGTACTTTTACATTTATTTTATGTGATGGTCGTTATATAGTATTTAATACATAGTTTTTTTTATTGTTTTTCAGTTTTAAGTACAATTAAGTATTGTTACGCCTGAAATACAGGATGATTATCACCCTAGCGTTCGTTTATATTTCCTTTTATTTATAAACAATGTATTGTAAAATGTTTAACTCTTAGTTATTTGAATAAATATTTATTATTATTATTTTATTTAATATGTTATTACATAAAACGTAGTATAAAAAGTCCTCCATGTATACTACATTACGACGTATACTACTGGTATTATATATTTCTTCAATTTTTATGAAAGAGGTATAACGAATCTTGGAAAATGCTGGGTTAATATTCATGTGGTTTTCATAGATATGTAAAATGGTTTTCTGGAAGAGTTTATCCACATATGGCCAGACGCAGCATTGAAAGGCTGCTAGTTATGTTATACGAGTATATTGCTGTTAAATTATAATTTTATTGATTCAGCTACAGAACAACTTGTATAGGTACAGATTGAAATTTCTCAAAAATCAACGTAAAGTTGAGTAAATGACACTAATATTTTTTTTATCATGATATTTCTTTCAATGTTGATAAATATGTAAAATGAGTTTCAACATATCTAGAAAGTTTGTAGTACTATATTTATTAATTTATTATGTCTGTCAAGAATGGCACTTGGGCTCCAAAACAGTCAAATAAAAATTGGCTCAATAGTAAAACGCAATATTGGAAGGGGATGTTAATGTTCAATTGCCGGCGAGTGTGGTGCTCTTAAGCAGTACATTTCTCATATCGTCAGAGACTGCCTATACACCAAGTACGACGGCAACCCGGCAGACCTGTTCACCCTGGAAAACGACGCAATCCAGTGGATGCAGAATTAAAATATTTGTATCGAAATTATTAACGACTGTTATTAAGCCACACGAATAAATAAATAAATAATGTACAATTTGCGATCTTGATTCAAAAATTAAAAATGATATTGGCAGGGAGTTCAGAATCATCTAAACGACTGACTTAGCAAAGAAGTAAGAATTGCATTTCCAGTGATAATAATTAACAGGACTCAGATAGGAATTCCTATACTATTCCTATATTTTGTAACATTAATAATGAGATCAATAAAGATTTTTTTTTTTTTTATATCCTACCTCGTTACCATCTATTCAAATGCAATATTAGAATAAGTATATTTTATTTCACCCCTTTGACGTAAGTTCCATAATGAAAGATTAATTTGTAGAATAATGTAGAACATTTTTCCGAGAAGGTTTATGTGTTTGAGGTAAAACCAGACACAGCCGAGGCGGACTGGTAGTATTATGAAATTAATTAGCGGTCTGAAACTAATTTGAAAATCAAGCAACAAGATTATGTGGGCTATCAAGGCATGAGATGACACTAACATCTCATCAGAAATGATAAAGCATGAAGGACCTCGATATATTTTTATGCAACTTGAAGGTACAATCTTACAAAAGACCATATTGTTTAACTCGTGTAAAGCGTAAATGCTAAAGCGCTTATAATGCCTAGGCACATATTGGGCCATCGAACTTCTCAAAGTAGCTGTAGCTTACTGCTACGACCAATTTAGTAAACCTTAGTTACCTTTGGCTCGAATCGCTCTATCAAATGTGGTGCCAAAGGTCTTTGAACTGTGTTTGTAAGGTCATGTGTTAAGATCTCACGCTGAACTAGAAAAAAATAAACTATTGTAGAATTAAACTGAACGTATACATATATAGGTCACCATCACTTCATAGGCCACCGCTAAACTACTCCTTTCATTATTATCAGGTCATTGGTTTTCAAAAATTACTTACTTTGATCGGTCTTTGTAATCTTAGGCGGTAGTAGCACTAACTTTAGTGGCGCTTAGATCTATTGTACCAATCAACTATACAAAAAATTTCACGAGAATCAGTTGAGCAATGTAGAGTTGAATTGCCGGACATACATACATTTTACCCAAGCTGAAAAAGAGACTATCAATAAATTGTAATAAATTGTGATTAGTGTGCACTAACATTGTATAATCTATATTAATATTAAGAGGAAATATTTTATGTTTCGTTTCTTCTTGTTTGCATTGAATTTGGCATGACAGTATTGAACTGATTTTAAAAATAAATTTATCTGCGCGTGCCATAGCCTATAATTGGCACGCACGAAAAAGCGGGGAATTCGCTAGTTGTTAAAAAACTGATGCCTAAAAAAATTAATTTGTATCAACAAATCACACGGATTGAATCAGCCCCAGTGTAAGTTGTTCACGTCTATTTTGGGATATTAACTCAACGAGACTATATTTTGTAATAGGTATATAAATAGACAAGCAAGACCCAGTTCAAAATGAAAAATCGTTTTGCATTTTTACCAGACTGGAGATCGAACCCGGGTCCTTTTTATTTTTAAAGAAACTTCTGGGACCACTGAGCCACAAAGATCTTCAATATACAATAGAAAATGTGAAACTTTCCTTAGCATTTTTGTGAAAGGCAATGGTTTTGGTGAAAACGTTAAGTAAAGCTTTACGTTGACACTTCAAACTGTAAAAAGTAGTACATAGTATATCTAGCTTTGCAGAACCAATTTAAAATGATATATCAATTGTCTGTCTAACGATTTATTTCAAATGGTGGCAGTACTAAACTCCCCTAAAACACTATGAAAAAACCGGCCAAGTGGTATAGGGTTGGTACCGCAGTATAGGGTTGGTACCGTAGTTGCGAATGACAACTTTGAGTTCACACTGTTTACACTCGCACCTCACAGTCAAAAACTTACACTTGCACCTCGACCAAAAACATCTAACAATAAAGATTGTATGAAATTTTACATTTTCCAGTACATTTTATAAGTTGGTTGCCTATAACTTTTTAGTTTGTACTTAGTACCCAGCTCTGATAGTTTTCCTTTCAATTTCAGTATATATGCTACTGCTGTAATTTTTTTTACGTATCTATATATAACCGTTTAGCAGATAGAGGGGGGGACACATTTGCACTTTAAAACCAAATATTTCAGAAACGGATCCCTAAATCGAAAATTGGTGTTCTCAGCCTCACAATATTTTTCAAAGACCTTTTTAACGATACCCCACACGATGGGTAAGTAGAGAAAAAAAAATTACTCCCCCATTGTACTTGTATGGGAGCTACCCAAAAAAAAATTTTTTTTCAAGATTTTTTTCTACGACTTTTTTGCCATGATTAATATACATACTTATACCAAATTACAGTTTTCTAGTACTTATAGTCTCTGAGTAAAACCGCGGACGGACAGACAGACAGACAGACAGACAGACAGACAGACAGACAGACAGACAGACAGACAGACAGACAGACATGGCGAAACTATAAGGGTTCCTAGTTTACTACGGAACCCTAAAAATGTGTACTTGGGTCAACACGTCTTCGACGTTTCTTAGCTGTCAAATTTTAGGAAGCCAATGTTTGTTGTTTTTCGTATGTGTAAGTGGCCAACACTGCTGTCAGATTTTTCAAGCTGCCTTAAGGTAAGGCATCTGACATAGCTTAATGACTGCCATCAACGATGACAGCCGGAACCAACGGCTTAATGTGCCTTCCGAAGCACGGAGGAGTTCGAGATATTTTTATGCCACTTGCGGTCACTCGTCCAAGTAGGGACTGCACCAGGGGTTGCTTAACGTACGTAAGCACTCATAGAGCTAACACTTACTGGTCCATCGGGCTCTTCAAATGGCCAATGGTTTAAACCAAGTATTAATCCGGAGTTTGTGGTGGGAAGTCAAAGGGAGCAGTTGTTGTTTGCCTCAGATAATTTTGCAAATTTATTTTAGTGACCTTTATTATATGAAATATATAGGTGTAGTTTGGTGATACACATGCTCGTACTTAGGAACAATTTGTGATATTGTTAAAGCAGACTGTTATATTTTATGGACTCATATAAATTTGTCACCAGAAGCTCCAATGAGGCAACCCAAGCACCTACGCCATCTTTGTTTGCTACTTGATAGAACTGTACCGTACAACACCGATACTTTGTATCTCACAAAACTGGACATTGGCAGAATCACTGAAACCTCGGTTGAAGCCATCATCATCATCATTTCGTGTAGGTGACACGGTCAGTCGACCATGAACACCCTGGTGTCAGAGTTCTTCGGAACCGCTTCTCGGCCTCTGACGTGGTTCCTTTAACGACCACCAGATGGCAGCCGGGACCATCGGCTTAACGTGCCTTCCGAAGCACGGAATCATCTGTCTTATCAGACAATCAGGTGATTCATGCCTGCAATGTCCTAACCAAACTGGAAATAACTTAACAAAGTATGATTCCCGTGGGAATCGAACCCACGGCCCCCGGGTCAATAATTGCGTTATTAACGCCTTAACCAAACCACTGGACCACAGAGGCTGTTGAAGCCATAATAATTATATAAGAAAAAAGAAAATATTGATCCGTTGAACTTTACTGACACACACTGTTGTCTGTGCTGACACCGAACCATAGCCATCTTATTATAAAACGAGGACTAACTTTCTTCTTCTTCTGTTTTAATTCTGGCTTCCACCGAAATTTCAGTAATTTTGCCAATGTCCAGTATAATGAGATACTAAGTATTGGTGTTGTACGGTAAAGTTTTTCCAAGTAGCATTAAAGATGGCGTATGTTCTTTGATGCCTCGTGGGAGGTTCTGGCGGCAAATCTATACGAGTCCATTTATCAGTCCACTTTAACTATTTCACAAATTGTTCATGAGCATGAGCATTTATAACACCAAACTATACCAATTTCATATTATAAAGTCCACTAAAATCAATTTGCAAAAATATCTAAGGCAAACTTCAACTGTACCCCCACTTTCCACCACAAACCACGAGGACTAACTTTAGTACCTGGTTTAAACTAATATCCATCCAAAACGAATTGACAATGACAGTGGTGGAAACGTCAAAGTGATAGGTGTTGACATATTTTGTTTGGATAATGGTTTAAACTAGGTACTAAAGTTAGTCTTAGTTTTTTACTAATTTTATTACCTGGTTTAAATTCGTACACGGTAGGCGTCTGGTGTCCACCAACGTTCACCAACTTTAGTTTACGTTTCATAATAGGACGTTTATCATGAGATTTTTTTTTAAGTATAGAGGACCAATCACACAAATTAAGCTAGCCCACAGTTAGTCGTGAACGTGTGTCGTGGGATACTAACTTAACGATACTACATTTTTATAATATACTAGCTGTTACCCGCGGCTTCGCCCGCGTAATATATAGCCTATGTCCTTCTCCGTACCCTAACCTATTTGTATGCAAAATTTCATGACGATCGGTTCTGTAGATCCGGCGTGAAAGCGTAACAAACAAACTAACAAACTCACTTTCACATTTATAATATTAGTTGGGATACTTTGATATAACATCAAAGATTTCAAGAATATGTCGTTTTCTATCATGACCTGATCGGAATAATGATGACGATTCCATACTTTTTCAAGATAAAATAAGCCTCTTAAAGAAGCTAGACAGGCTTGGCAAAAAATATAGCCTATGCCTCGTCCTAATCCGTTAGAGTCCAGTGCTACTCATTTTGAAATAAAGTCAAAGTCAGAAGTCAAAGTCAATCATTTTATTCATCATAAGATATTTCAATATCATTTAGTGAACGTTATTTTTTTTCATAATTACAATTAGTTTACAAAAATATATTATTGTTGACGTCAATAATTTACTTACGGCTAAGTTTACACCGCTTCACCTTCTCTTCATAAATAATTTAAAAAAAATTGAGCTATAGTTTGAAATGTTCTTTTGCGAAACCAGTACTACTGATTACAATTCAAAGTGATAAAGTGAAGTTTTTTAACCGTTTTTATCAAAACCGGCCAGTTTTGGCAAAAACACTTAGTTAGCTTCTTTGTGTATTTACACATTTGCGAAAAAGGGTAAAGTATTTACTTCACACTCTTTTATTTGGACAGCCATGTAAAACAATTGAATTCGAGCTGCCGTGAATTCGAACTTATTACGAATACAATTTGCCGACATCTATTTAGGCAGCTTATTTCCATTTGTGTACCAATCGATGTGAACCGCGGCGACTCAATGTTGGGTGGGTTATACATTCCTATTTTGAATGATTCGGTTTTTTTTTTATTTCATCATAAGTGTACTAGGAATTTAGTCTATCCAGTGATTCTACAATAAGGTCGTCTAACGATATAGTCGTTTAGATAACCAGTCATTTTGCTACCTTGTAAATTTGAGATTAAGGCTTCTTAGAGACTTGGTTGTTCTGAGATCTAGTCTTTCTAGTGAAAAGGCAATTTTGCAGTCTAAGTTATTGTGATACTAACCCATACATTTGATGGAGCCACGCGATTCGATCTATCTACTGTTGGTAGTAAGTATATAGACAATACATACATAGATACTTACATACTGTCACGTCTTTTTCATTTGCGGGGTAGACAGAGCCCAGTTCTATAAGACCTAAAGCCATGGTTGTGGGCGTGGAGATAGAAAACGGAACAAAAAATTGACGATTCGTAGCCGAAACGCCTATTGCCATGATTCCTTAGATTTTTGCCCATTCCTTCGATTCTTTACTCCGTGGTCCAGCGGTTAAGGCTTTCGCCTTGTTGACCCGGGGGTCGTGGGTTCGATTCCCACGGGAAGCATACTTTGTTAAGTTGTTTCCAGTTTGGTTGGGACATTACAGGGATGAATCACCTGATTGTCTGATAAAAAAGATGATTCCGTGCTTCGGAAGGCACGTTAAGCCGTTGGTCCCGGCTGCCATCTGGTAGTCGTTAAAGGAACCACTATGCCACGTCCTAATCCGTTAGAGTCCAGTGCTACTCATTTTGAAATAAATAATTTTAAAAAAAGCAGCTATAGTTTGAAATGTTCTTTTGCGAAACGAGTACTACTGATTACAATTCAAAGTGATAAAGTGAAGCTTTTTAACCGTTTTTGTCAAAAACGCTTAGTAAGCTTCTTTGTGTATTTACACAATTGCGAAAAAGGGTAAAGTATAAAGTATTTACTTTACACTCTTTTATTTGGACAGCCATGTAAAACAATTGAATTCGAGCTGCCGTGAATTCGAACTTATTACGAATACAATTTGCCGACATCTATTTAGGCAGCTTATTTCCATTTGTGTACCAATCGATGTGAACCGCGGCGACTCAATGTTGGGTGGGTTATACATTCCTATTTTGAATGATTCGGTTTTTTTTTTATTTCATCATAAGTGTACTAGGAATTTAGTCTATCCAGTGATTCTACAATAAGGTCGTCTAACGATATAGTCGTTTAGATAACCAGTCATTTTGCTACCTTGTAAATTTGAGATTAAGGCTTCTTAGAGACTTGGTTGTTCTGAGATCTAGTCTTTCTAGTGAAAAGGCAATTTTGCAGTCTAAGTTATTGTGATACTAACCCATACATTTGATGGAGCCACGCGATTCGATCTATCTACTGTTGGTAGTAAGTATATAGACAATACATACATAGATACTTACATACTGTCACGTCTTTTTCATTTGCGGGGTAGACAGAGCCCAGTTCTATAAGACCTAAAGCCATGGTTGTGGGCGTGGAGATAGAAAACGGAACAAAAAATTGACGATTCGTAGCCGAAACGCCTATTGCCATGATTCCTTAGATTTTTGCCCATTCCTTCGATTCTTTACTCCGTGGTCCAGTGGTTAAGCCTTTCGCCTTGTTGACCCGGGGGTCGTGGGTTCGATTCCCACGGGAAGCATACTTTGTTAAGTTGTTTCCAGTTTGGTTGGGACATTACAGGGATGAATCACCTGATTGTCTGATAAGTCATATGATTCCGTGCTTCGGAAGGCACGTTAAACCGTTGGTCCCGGCTGCCATCTAGTAGTCGTTAAAGGAACCACGTCAGAGGCCGAGAGGCGGTTCCGAAGAACTCTGACACCAGGGTGTGCATGGTCGACTGACCGTGTCACCTACACGAACTGATGATTTACTCCCGGATCAGCGTGGAAGTTTATAGTCAATAGTTGTCAAGTGTATACAATCAATACAAACATATTATCACGTATTTATCCCTTAGAAAGACAGAGCCTGAGTCACATTTAGCGTGTTGGTGGGTGTATAGGTGGAACACGACATCAAAATAGCGATGGGTTGCTAGCCGCATCCGCTATTGGCGTCATTCCCAAGATTCTTCCCCAAATAACAACAAGTATTTGCGGAAGATTTAAAGTACATATATTTCTATTATGCGATTCTAAACCAAAATCTATTGACATAACATAATTGAATTGATTAATAATAGCATTAAATTGCAATAATTAAAAACTAACGTTCATTTAAGCAATGCTAAGCTAATAATCTAAATTAAGCCGCAAGTAGAGAAAATTTATTGTTCATAGTTAAAACAGTTGGCCATGTGGTTCCCGGCAGAGTAGAATAGGACCACTCCAAGTCTTCCCATGGATGTCGTAGAAGGCGACTTAGGTAAAACAAGCTGAACAAAGCATATAAACATCAAAAAGACCTCTCCAACCCGTCTGGCCAGCGTGGAGAGTTTAGGTCAAATCCTCTGGCTGCTCTGGCTAATACATGGCTATGGTAGTACAGAGAGAGTCGTGCTCCTGCAGTGGAGACTAAAAAAGACATGGTGATGATGGTGATGATAAACTATGCTGTTTCACGTCTGGGCAAAGGTCTCCCCATTCGAGAATGAAAATGTTGCAAAAAGTGATAGGGATTAGGGACAGGTTCCTATCTCTTTATTCTACGCTAACTCCAACCTTATTTATTTTTCCAAATTTTTTTTTATGTACCGGTGGGCCACTTTTGTTACTTACGAAGTTGACTGAGTATGGTAACGGATATATGGATATATTTAATGAAAGTGTAGTAAAACTATAAATTGTTGTTCTAATTATAGACAAAGTGACGGAGTGCGGAATTTAGGTTAACTTCGAACCATCAAATCAGCCCGTCAAATGAACAACTTTTTCTGTGTAAACAAGGCTAGGAACTCAAAAATTGTTCACTTTTAAAAATGACGTCTGAACCGACAAGTCGAGTTCCCAGCGTTGGTCCCAAAGAAAAAATTGATCACTTTGAAGGGCTAATTTGATGGTTTTAGGGACTACGGTGTTTTCTCTGAAATTTTGTATATAAAATTAAAATTCTCAATATAAAGGAAAAAGTGTTATAGAATACACTATGCCAATAAGGATGCAGAATATTTGACGAGGAAAACGCCGCAAAAACGGGCAGCGCTCTAGTAATTTCTTATCAATATCCAATTTTTCAAAGCCTACCAAAATTGCGCATTGCTGAAAATTTATAATCATTTTCACAAACTTTACTTATATAGCATTTTAAAACGTTAATGTGGACTAAAGACGTCTTAAGTTACATCGCGTGCTTGGTTTATTTCATGTCCCGCCCGGTCGATAGTACTGCAGTGCCGTTCTATACACCGGGACGTTCGCACGGTTCTTCTATTTACTTTGATCGAGCAGTATTACCGGCTTTCGGGTTCGAAATTTGACCGGTGAGTTACTAATACATACTTTTTTTAAAACTTCACTAATTATTACCAGCCAGTTTCAGAAAAAAGGTTTTATAACTTCTAAAAGTTTGCGTAGTTTCAGTTTTTTTTTCAGTGGCCGAATTTCGTGATTAGTAGAGTAGTGATTCAATGGAATTGATTTATTTACATACATTAATATTAATGACAGATCGTCTTACTACTGAAGGGTATTTCGTAACAATGGTCTGTAGGTAATGCTTTGTTTCTGATATTTTTAGAATCTATTCATTTTGCAAAGCTTTTAATCTGAAACTTAATACTATTGATAGCATAAATACAATAATAATTAAGCAATGAAATAACATGCATATAAAGTTATTCGCAATGCAGTGTATCAGAAAGGTTTGCGTAAACTTTCGTTCAGTAAAATTGTTCTTCAGTATTCTTTAATATCATCAAGTTTTAAATAAAGCTTTTACTTTGATGAATATAATGGACTCATTGAGGCAAGTACTTACTAGCGGTTCAAAAGGTTATAGAACTTTTTGGTTATGTAAGGTTTTTCAAGAAAATTATATAATCATTTCATGAAAGTGACCAAACAAAGATTTGAACTAAGATCTAGTGTTTTCGTTGATTGGTTTATAGAATAAAATTGAGTGGGGTGACAGTAAACTTATGTAATTTTTTCCAACCGAAAATGGTTAATTTAGGGCCTAATTTGCAATTACTCTTTAATGCATATTTAAGTTTTAATAGAAAGACTACCTAGTAAATAACATAAGAGCCGTCAATCGTACCTTTTCAAAACTATAAACTTTATTTTTTGATGCCTTTTGTAGTGAATCTTTTTTAACTTTTCAAGATTTTAGTGCATTATTCAGTTGTTGTAAAATTACCACATTACTCTACAGATTCTTCTTCTTATCGTATTTTTATTCAACTCACTTTACAGACAGGCATACGGCCTATCTGATTTAGAATTATTACTGTTCCTAAACATGCCTGTTACTAACGAAGCCACGTGCGCATTGCGTTTGGATACTAAAATAAAACATAAATGAATGATTATGAATACCTATTAGATGCTCATCCATGGGTATCATACCGAAAAAGCTGGCAGCATATCCATGTTGTATGACAATTGTTTCTCTCTCAGTGCCTCAATAAGTTTAAGAAAAAGGTAGGTACTATAATAATAATAGTTGGATAGTTCATCATTGACAGGACTATTGTAGCCAATAAACCTGATATAGTGGTGGTGGATCGATCAGAGCGCCGCGCAATGATTGTTGATATAACCGTTCCGCATGATGAGAACCTCGTGAAAGCTAAGAACGATAAGCAAATCAAATATCTTGACTTGGCTCACGAGGTTGTCGAAATGTGGGATGTGAGGTTGTCGAAATGTGGGATGTAGACTCAGCGATCATTGTACCGATAGTCGTTGCAGCCCATGGTTTAATTGCCAAAAGCCTCTACCAGTACCTACAGAGGGTCTCGTTAGGCAACTGGATCAAGGGCTTGATTTAGAAAGCAGTTCTCCTGGACACGGCCCGTTTTGTTAGGAGGTTCCTTTACCTGGAGTCCTGATTCCCGCTGGTTTGGACCCTGTTCCCGATACCGGTGAGCTACTATTTTTTATATTTTTGAATGTTTAAATATTTTAAAATGTAATAAATATGTGTAAATATAAATGAAAGGAATAATAGTTGGATAGTCAACCTGGAATAAATACCTGCTAGATAAATATGCTGAATCATCTAAAATCCCAACTCAGTCAACTTATCAACAGAACAGCTTTCAAAGCTCCGGCATCGTAATGAAAGGCTATCAATATGTCAGATACTACTTAATGCCATCGGAATTCGTTTGTACTATTGGTTCTGCCACTGTATACCCCACCCTCAACCACTTCAATTAACTTTTAAACTTAAAATTAACTTATATTCTATTGACATATTTGTATTATTGCCAAACTGCTCAGCAGTTTAACGGCAACTCAGCAGTTTAACGAGTTTTAACTTTCAATCGAGTCTCTATATTAGGAAAACGCTTTTAGGGAAGTGTTTGTTTGGTAAAAAAGTTTGGGGAATAAAGAAAATATAAAATAAAATAACATAGATGAATAACTTTGGGGAATCCGCTTCTACAATTTCATAAAATATTTGCTAGTTTTCGGGATTTCAACCGCATGGATTTTGGTTTTATCACACAGTATATTGAGGGCCCCGGGTCAATCCTCGGCCCCCAGAACCCGGTTTCCAATCATCTCAGATGAGAATATAGTGTGGAACACGCTTAGACGACAGAAATCAATAGTTTTCGCAGCAAACATATATATTATCACGACTTTATTCTTCTTGGGGTAGACTAGAGAGAGCCAATAGTCATGGATTTCACAGCACATTCCTAATAATGAGGTTCATAGGCTCATTTTTTATGTAATGATACCATATGTTAATGCAATTTCCGAACAGAACCCCTAATTTTTTGAACATGAAATATGACCTATTATTACATGCTAATTAACTTACTATAGATGAAAAAATAAAGTTTATAAAAAAGGCTCCGTTGTTTTCGAGTTTATCGATTACCAAGAAATAGACAAACACAATACATTCCTCTCCAGATATATTGTCTGTGACTTTTAATCGGGAAATATTTTTTCATCTAAATCCATTGTGTCGAGATTCAGTAACAAAACCTCAAAACAAACTAACTAAATCACACAAAATAGGTATTTTTACGTTCGCAATTGATTTCATTTACATACTTTTTGCGCGATAGGTCAAATAAATGTGACATAATTGATCATTATGTAAAATCAGTGAGTTCTTGGCGGGAATTTTAGCGGACTTTAAGGTGTCTATTTTGGATTGTTTCGCAAATTGATTCTAGTGGACTTTATAATGTGAAATTGGTGTTATTTGGTGTTATAAATGCCCATATTTAAGAACAATGTGTAGAATAACTAAAATAGACTGTCATTGTGCGGCTGTAGTGAGATTTACATAGCAGGCTGGTGGTTGTCCGCCTTGCTGCGTCGTCAATGATGAAACCAGTGGATTCGCGAAGAGTTGTCGCCAGGGGCTCCATGAAAACAACAAAATGAATTACACATTCATTTCGTTGAGAACGAACAAGAATAACTCGCCAAATGGCGAAATAAATGAAAAAGGCTCTAAAAGACTTGTATTCAGAGCCGTAAAAAAATTTAAAAAAAAATGTAAAATCAGTCCAACATTCGTACTATTCTCCCGAACATATTCAAAAAATAAATAAAATAACGTTTTAATTTCGAAGCAGTCTTGGAATTAATCTGTTAACTTTTGCAGTGGGTTGAGGATTATAGAAATGTGTATATTGTAAAGACGTAATCGTTAGATCTATCTAGAGCATGATCAGTGTTTGAAATGTTAGGTTATGTTGAGTAAAAATAATATAATAAGTATGATACAAAACGTATTTTTAGTAATTTTATTTCAACGTGTGCTTCACAATTACGAAAACATTAGTTTGCAAAAAGCAATTCATAGTACTTACTCTTTCAGACAAACGTTCTTTAATGAGACAAATAAGATCTAAACGGGGTTTTTGTAGAAAGTCAAAGGATTCATTTGAGGTTTACCTTAGATAATTTTTCAAATTGATTTGAAGAAGTTTGGTGTTGTAAATACTCGTGCTCATGATCAATGTGTGAAATAGTTAAAGTCGACTGTCCTATAGACTCGTATATGTCACCCGAAGCTCCCATAAAGCTATCAAAGGACCTACGCCATCTTTGATTATTACTTGTTACAACTTTATACCTTAAAACGCAGTTACTCTCATCTCAACATCATATTAAAATAAATATTATTTACGGACAAATCACACTTATTGAGAAAGATTTTCTATTTTGACCTGACCGCATCAAACCCGGGACCATCCGTGTCGCAGGCAGGCGTGTTGACCGCTGCGCACGGAGCTGTTACAGTGGACATTGACAGAATCATCACCAAAACCTGTGCGTAAGCTACATTATACAGCAAAAAAAAAACAATTTGAAAAAATCACCAGTTTAGTGATTATATTTATAAACTATGTTGCCTTGTCCTATTTTATTAACACTCTTAACGGATTAAGTAGGGCATTACCCTATTTCTAGTACAATGTATTGCTCAGCTAGAACTAAGCTTGTGACACATACCTGTATTTGTAATATTTTTTATCTAGACCCATATTCGAAACTACTGGACTGATTTAAAAATCCTTTCAACAGTAAAAGGTCACATAATTGATATTGTACATTCATTACTAAAAATTAATATTGTATATTAAAATATATTAATAAAATTTGTAATAAAATATAGTATCGATTTCATGTACATTGTAATACAGATTGATACACATGATCACAGTTATAATAAAGATCCATAATCGGGATATTTTTTTTTATTTTGTATAAAGCTGAATTGAAATTAAAATTGGATTAGTACGAAATTTGCGATAATTTTGAAACCAACGTTACTAAAAATATGCTTAAATTCATTCTTGGGAAAGTGCTGGGTAAACTATTGATTTCTCAGTCATATCAGAATGGAATGGAATTAGATCCTGACCAGAGATCATTTGAAACATGGTAGACTGGGGCTAGTCTAAGGGCCCAGATTGGTTGCGTGATAAAACTGAAACGGGATGAAGTCACGTTACTCAGATGGGTAAAGGTAGACTTGGAAGCGAGCGTCTATAGCGTCAGTGGCGCCGCGACAGTGTCGCTATGCTCGAATGCTGTTCACTAAAATTTCGTATTTTCGCATAGAACATCGATCTGTCGGTCTGTCGCGGCGTCACAGACGCGGCGCCACTGACGCTATAGACGCTCGCTTCCAAAAACTATCGTAAGAGATGGGAAAGTAGCAACTCAGGAGACCAGATGCTTTTACCCGATGCCATCCCTGCAACAACCGGACAGGTAATTCAGAATGATATCCCTGACCGTTTTAAGGCAAACACGTGTGATTTTTTTTTAAGTTATAGTTTATGACACTACAGTAAAGGAAATAACTCTAATGATACCCCATACATACATCCAAATTGGTTCAGGCATATAAACCCCTTAAAAAGGGTTGTTGTACTGTGGCCATAAAGTTAATGTGTGACTAAAAAATTATCCCACATACATACTCGTACATTACTTTACAAGATAATAAAGATAACCTCTTATTTAGTAAGTCGATTTTTAAGTAATTCACATTAATTTTGTATGGGGATTTTTTTCAAGTTGTTCAGAGTTATGCATCATATTAATTAAGAAAATCATCATCATCACAGGAGCACGACCCTCTCTGTATACTACCAGAGCTATACATATATCAGCCAGAGTAGTCATTGGATTTGGCCTTCACTCTCCACGCTAGTGAGACGGGTTGGAAAGGTCTCTTTGATGTTTATAAGCTTTTCCCGTGTTTCCTTGGTCGCCTTCTATGACATCCACGGAAAGACTTGGAGTGGTCCTATTTTACTATGCCTCGGGACCACGTGTCATACAATATTTTGCAGGTATGGTTAGATGGATATTATAGTTGTGGTGTTTATAGCCACGAGGAAAGCCTATAGTGGTTGTAATAACCGAATACTCTTATAGCCAGCTTACTGAGTGCGAGAATCATACGACGATTTTCAATACACTAGCGATAACCATCCAATTCAAATCCCAGAATAAATATTTTCTTGGACCAGTATTATACATTTGTCAATAAATAATGTATTAAAAAAATTATACATAAATTTTGTACTTTTAAAATATTTTTATTGAAATTCTTACGTGATATTAGAAAATAAAAAAATATACGTACTTAACATAAATTTTTATTATGACACATTTTAGGGATTTTTGCTGAGTAAATTTAATAAATTGAAAAGGAAGTTTTGTGATTACTTATTCAAGTGTTATAATCATATTTTAGGCCATTATGTCCCACTGTAGCGTTGATTTGATTCTTTATGAAGATATTCAACATTAATTTCTCAAAAAAACTGTTTTTGCTGAAATGAGAGTCAATCTATTTAATAGGTTTGCATAATACTCGGAATAACCAGTGGATTTTCCGCGAAGTCAGCATGAGGATATGAACTGGAAAATCAATAAACCGAGCCTACGATCGTAACCACTACTTAAATAGCCTATTATATTTATTATACTACTTCAAAGTTCACCAGATCAAACACATAATTCATACATAGGCGCTGTGGATACATAATAAGACACTAACACATCCCATCAATTATTAATTATTTTAGTCCTAAATCATGGCAAATTTAAAAAATCTAAAAGCTGAATGCCCTAGTATATTACTTGCAGTATTCTCGATATTTCTTTTCATAGATATTATAATTTAAGTTTTAGAGAATTAATCATTACCGTATGTAAAGAGTAGTTATCTTTAGACATAAAACAAAAAACCGGCCAAGTGCGTGTCGGGCCACGCGCAGTGTAGGGTTCCGTAGTTGCGAATGACAACTTTGAGTTCATACTATTCACACTCGCACCTTACAGTTTAGCGACCAAAAACATCTAACAATGAAAATAGTATGAAAATTTACAGTTTATAAGTTGGTTGCCTATAACTTTTTAGTTTGTACTTGGTACTCAGCTCTGATAGTTTTCCTTTAAACTTCAGTATATATAGTACTGCTGTAATTTTTTTCACGTATCTATATATAACCGTTTAGCAGATAGAGGGGGGGGACACTTACCTCTAACAAAAATTCGCACTTTAAAACCAAATATTTCAGAAACGGATCCCTAAATCGGAAAATGGTGCTCTCAACCTCATAATATTTTTGAAAGACCTATTTAACGATACCCCACACGATGGGTAAATAGAGAAAAAAAAATTACTCCCCCACTTTACTTGTATGGGAGCGACACTAAAAAATTTTTTTTTTCAAATTTTTATTCTACCACTTTTTTGCCATGATTAATATACATACCCGTACCAAATTACAGCTTTCTAGTACTTACAGTCTCTGCGTAAAACCGCGGACGGACAGACAGACAGACAGACAGACAGACATGGCGAAACTATAAGGGTTCCTTGTTTACTACGGAACCCTAAAAACGGCCAAGTGCGTGACGGGCCACGCGCAGTGTAGGGTTCCGTTGTTGCGAATGACAACTTTGAGTTCACACTGTTCACACTCGCACCTCATAGTTTAACGACCAAAAACATTTAATAATGAAAATTGTATAAAATTTTACATTTTCGAGTACATTTTATAAGTTGGTTGCCTATAACTTTTTAGTTTGTACTTAGTACTTAGCTTTGATAGTTTTCCTTTCAATTTCATTTCAATCAACCTCAATTGGCCAGACGGGTTGGAGAGGTCTCTTTGATGTTTATAAGCTTTGTTTACCTTGTCTTTCTTAAGTTGCCTTATACGACATCCACGGAAAGACTTGGAGTGGTCTTATTCTACTCTGCCGGGAACCACACGGCAAAGCACGGATATCTAGGGCCTGCCAGAGCAAAATTTAAAATTATTTCTTCATTTTCTTTCAAATTATTAATTTCAAATGGTACTAAGTAAAAGTACTGGTCTTATGTATCCCCTTAATTTATGAACGAATGAAAGCCTGTGCTATACATTTTTCTTTTAAAGGTACAGTGGGCCACATAGTAAAGTATACCAGCAATAATACTCGCATAACAGTTCCAATAGTATGGGGATAGTATACTTATTTCTGTGTGGCCTACTGTACATACAAGCGAGTTCCTGAAGCCGCCACTAAGCTCTCTTGGCCAATTAGCTGCCATAGCTGAAAAATAATTACATATTCATTCATTTTATCGTTTTTCAAGTACTTAATTAAAAAGTAGTCACCAACTTTTACTAGAGTTAATATTAAGAGTCCCACGTAAAGACGAAATCCCATACAAACCTAGTTTGGTTTTATTTTTACAACAGTTAAGCCAATCTCAACCAAATTTCGTAGATACGACCGGATAAGGCATATTGATGTTTATAATCAGATTTCAATTTTAAAAACAATACCTATACAAAATTACAGCGAGTAGAAGTTTTCGATACGAAACTTCTACTCGCTTTACGTGGGACTCTTAAGACAAACGTTTTCACGATATGTAGTTTTAATAACCACGATGCTCTTCCACGCAAATTTGTAAAAGCCGATCGAGGGAATGAGCGTAAGGAATCATGCTAATAGGCGATGCGGCAAGCAACCCATCACTATTTTGATTTCGTTCTTCACCTTCAAGCCCGCCAAAATGCTAAACGTGGCCTTTAGGTTTTATAGCCTACCTGGGCTCTGTCTACCCGCAAGACGTGATACTATCATTATCATTATTATTAGAACTACATACGACATCATTATCATTAGAACTTCATATACATACGAGCGTATGTATGTAGTTCTAATAACTTGTTTGTTGTTTGTTTTTCTTATGTGTAAGTGGCCAACACTGGTGTCAGATTTTTCAAGCTGCCTTAAGGCATCTGACACAGCTTAACGACTGCCATCAACGATGACAGCCGGGACCAACGGCTTAACGTGCCTTGCGAAGCACGGAGGAGCTCGAGATATTTTTATGCCACTTGCGGTCACCCATTCAAGTAGGGACTGCACCAGGGGTTGCTTAACATACATAAGCGCTCATAGAGCTCACACCCACTGGACCATCGGGCTCCTCATAATATTCTCGGGTTCTAATAACTATAAAAATATAACCTCTCGAGGGATGTTTGCATAAGCTCACTGCAAACTAAAAATAAACTAGGCCAAGCGACTTAATTAGAACATCGTAACGGCCGCAGGAAATTGCTTATAAAGGAATAAATATATCGCGCTAGCTTTTTGTGGCATTTAACTGCCTCCGTGGTCCAGTGGGTAAAGCCTTCGCCTCGTTGACCCGGGGGTCGTCGGTTCGATTCCCACGGGAAGCATATTTTGTTAAGTGTTTCCAGTTTGGTTAGGACATTGCAGGCATGAATCACTTGATTTTCTGATAATAATAATGATTCCGTGTTTCGGAAGGCACGTTAAGCCGTTGATCCCGGCTGCCATCTGGTAGTTGTTAAAGGAACCACGTCAGAGGCCGAGAGGCGGTTCCGCAGAACTCTGACACCATGGTGTGTGTATGGTCGACTGACCGTGTCACCTACACGAAATGATGTTGATTGATTTGGGGCTTTAATGCGTATATTAGCTAATATTTTCATTCTTTGTTATCGTAAATCTAAATAAATCATGTTAAATGCATTCTTCATATTATAATTCCAGCTAGGATCAATCTATATACATATCTTAGACAGATTGAAAATAAACTTGGTTAAACGAGTTAATTTGAATATTGTTGGCCCCCTTGAAATTACTTATTGTGGCTTTCATGCTTTTTTTAGTTTAAGTTTTCATGTTGTATTATTGTTACTCTTTCTTTTGAAATCATGTTTTAATATTATGAGAATCAGTCATTGAGAGAAAAAGTGATAACCGCCAAGTATTAGGAATAAAATGATTGGCGTCGCTACTGTGCTTAGTGTGCCCCCTTAATGGATCATGTTTCGTCCAGTCATGTGGTCTCAACGCCTTAATCGTACGATTTGTTCTTAGAGACTCGCATAGATGGCGCCACTTGAAACTACACAACACATCATTGTATCTACCGCATTATGAGAATATAAGAACATGATTCACAAAATATATCTTATTAAAAATCAAAACAATATTTTAGGCATAATATTTTAAAATGACACCGTATATTCAGTAAGTAAAAGGCTAATGCAGATTACCGCCGTCTAGTATCGAGTAGCAAGCAACTTTCGTGCGCCATACATTCGCCTGCTTTTCGCAACCTTAATTTGGTCCAATATTTTTGTATGAGGTGGGCAGTCTATTACGAGTACATTAGTATTATATTGTCTTTGGTGCTGTTAAGTTCCCGACAGAGTAGAATAACAGTCTCTAAGTCTTCCCGTGGATGTCGTAGAAGGCGACTTAGAATCTTAAGCGAAACAAAGCTCATAAACATTAAAGAGACCTCTCCAACCCATCTGGCCAGCGTGGAGAGTGCAGGCCAAATCCTCTGACCGCTTTGTCTAATATATGGCTCTGATAGTACAAATAGGGTTATGTTCCTGCAGTGGAGACTATAGAAGACCCGATGACTAAGTAGATCGTGTTAAATGCATTCTCCACGTAGTTCCAGGATCAATCTGCCTATTTCTAGAAAGTAGGTATACACATAGGAAATAAAGTAGGTAATACGAGTTAATTTGAATATTATAGGCTCCGGAAAATTACTTATAATGGAAAAAAAATGATTGCGCTAGTATAGCTTACTCGCGTTGATTATAAGTTACGTATTTTATAATTGTAACGCTGTTCTCTCTACATCACTCATCCACGCTGGTCTGGGAGAAAAAAAAACACGAAGAATGTACCACCTGCTTCTCTTTCCACGCAGATTATAAAAGCCAATCGAGGAAATGGGCATGAGGAATCATGACAATAGATGATTCTGATGACCGTTCTCCATCTAGGTACAAGCCCACGAACATGCTAAACGTGGCTTTTGAAACTTACAATTTTTATATTAATTACTGTGGTCCGGTGTGTACCCGGTGGTCCAGTGGTTGCGAGCTCTGTGAGCGCTTACGTATGTTAAGCAACCCCTGGTGCAGTCCCTACTTGGATGGGTGACCGCAAGTGGCATAAAAATATCTCGAGCTCCTCCGTTCTTCGGAAGGCACGTTAAGCCGTTGGTCCCGGCTGTCTACTACTGTACTGTAACTTAGCCATAAGTAATTATTGACGTCAACAAATTTTTTTTGTTGTAAAAATTGTAAACACAAATATGACAATTAATAAGTGTTCAAAGAAACCTATATTAAATAAACGATTGAATCTTGAATCTTGTCATCGTTGATGGCAGTCGTTAAGCTATGTCAGATGCCTTAAGGCAGCTTGAAAGATCTGACACCAGTGTTGGCCACTTACACATACGAAAAACAAACAAACAGATCTGGGCTCTGTCCAATCCATAAAGGGAATAGAAGTGATAGTATATATGTATGTAATGTAAATCTAAATAGACCATGTTAAATACATTTTACACAGGATCAATCTGTTTACAGAATACTAGTAGACAGAAAATAAACTAGGTCAAGCGAGTTAATTTGAATATCGCAAGGGCCTCAAGAAATAGCTTGTAAAGGAAAAATAGTGATATTATTCTTAGGTGATGGAGTAATAAACATCTACACATTAATTAGTATAAGAATTAAGAGTTATGTACAGATTAGGTTAATTTTAAAATTACTTAAAAACTGATTTCTAAAAGAAAAGTAATATGATGATCTATAACAAAGATTATTTTATTCTAGATATAATTATACAAATATAGTCCTGGAGAAATCAAAATTGTCTTATAAAAATTCTTCGAACGCGCCTCGAAAATTTGAGACAGCAATTTTTCATAACAAAGATTAGTATCTTAGTTTTGCGGCTTAGTTCCATGGTCATGTATAGTCATTCATAAATTTCTTTACATCTTTAATACTTACATATCATCATCATCATCATCATCAGGTCTTTCTAGTCTCCACTGCAGGAGCACGACCCTCTCTGTACTACCAGAGCTATATACTAGTCTGAGTAGTCAGAGGATTTGGCCTACACTCTCCACGCTGGCCAGACGGGTTGGAGAGGTCTCTTTGATGTTAATAAGCTTTGTTTAGCTTATGTTTCCTTAGTCGCCTTTTACGACATCCACGGAATGACTTGGAGTGGTCCTATTCTACTCTGCCGGGAACCACACGGCGAATACTTACATATAAATCATGCCATCTTGAAGGTCGTGAAAAAAAATTAAACGCTGTATTTTAGTCATCTTACGGATGTTCAGTACTCATTTTATCCCACACTTTGGTCACCTCTCACCACCATTGACATATAAAAAATACTTAAGCTTGGCATGCTTTGCGTGGATTGCTGTGTTTGTATAAAACGGCAATTAAAAACAATTTAACAACATTATGTGTTGAAATTAACACAAAAAAAGAAAAATCAATCAATTGAAAATAAAAATAATAGTAAATCTGGATTTTTACGATATATTTATTTCTCGCAAGTGAATTGTATTATAACATTTTGACTATGAATTTCCTTATCGAAACATTTTGGAATATCTGTAACAATATTCATCATTAGTTTTGTAATAAATCAAGCAACCTATTTAAAAAAAAAACACACATTGTATCCACATGTTGAAATAATTATTCAACTAAAACTGGTGACATGTATCGTGCTATTGTTCGTGATACCTTAACAAGTATAATTTGTTTCGTAACCAAGGGCTTAGGATTTTACAATTGACCCTTCGGCCAAGAGCATCGTTATTCATTCTTTATCCGCGTATGGTATAGTTTAATTATGTATTTTGAAATTGTATTTATATTATATCAAAAAAAAAGAAAAAAGGAAAACATACAAAGCCCTTCAGGCGAGTAGGCGACCAAAACTGTAAAAAAGAGTTTCTTTCAGCGTTTCTTCTCTGCAGTGGTCGGTTCCGAAACGCTAGTAGTCTGTAGCTTTTGAACACTTATTAATAGTAGTAACATATTTCTAAGTAAATTTGAATTATTTAAATTATGAAATGACGTGAAAAAGTGCCTGTAAAGGCCTATTTTCTGAATAAAATCTTTGAATCTTTACGCGATATTTAAGTGTCTTTTATTTTAAATGTCTGGTAGTCAATTCAAACTGAGCTTTCGTTACTTCACCAGACTTTGAGGTAAGAGCAGAGTGTCCTTAATATGTAAGAGATCACCACAGGGTCTCACGACCCCAGCTTTGGGCTTTGTAATTAGTGCGCAAGGCTTGAAAAGACAGCCAACTCTCATATGCCTGATAGACCGCGATTTGCAAACAAAGCCTGAAAGGCCGAGCTGGAAAACAATAGCAAAGCTGTTGGAGAGCAGCAACTCTCGTGTTTACTTTATGGGCGAAATTTTATTGTATCACCAATACATAGGTACAAACTCGTACTCCTCTTCGTTTTTTCCGGTTGCGTACTAATACGATATGATTTGGTTAACTGTTTTCAGCCGGTTACATACCTGACAACACCACTCCTTGGGTAGCTCCAGAATTGTAGACAAATACCTGCGAAAATATAAGTATTAGGTAACGTCGGGAATTAAACCTCCCTCGGCTGGCATATTAACCACTGCGGCACGGAGACCACCAATTCATTCTCGTACTCATCTTAGTATTAAATTTAAGTCATCCAACTCGTGCGTGTAAATTGACCATCGACAGTCGACATCCCTTAGGGGTGACTCAGCCCATCAATATAACAAATTTTTCTAAGAGATCAATACTCAAATAATTTTTTACCATTTTTGTTCATGCGATGAAATATGAGTAAGTTAAGAAAAATTTTGATTTCTCAGCATTGGTTCCACATCATCATTAGGTCTTTCTAGTCTCCACTGCAAGAGCACGACCCTCTCTGTACTACCAGAGCCATATACTAGCCTGAGTTTTCAGAGGATTTGGCCTACACTCTCCACGCTGGCCAGACGGTTCCACAAGAAAAGTAAAATAATATCGAAAAGTACGGAGATAGGAAACAACTATTTGTCACCGAAATAATGTTTGGTGGTATTTATTATGGTATTTGAAACTTGGATACAGTTCAATTAGCTGACAAGCACAAAGCTCAAAACTCGTGTCTCGCCGTAACGACAACTGCCCCAAAACTTTGCCAAGAAATCTTTAAGAGTATACCTCTTTATCACAGTCAAAAGTATAGTCAGACATGGGATTTCGAACATATTCATGTTTGCAGATAGACTAGGATCACATTTGTTATATATATTTTTAAGGACTATGCAAAACTAGTGCCGTGCGGTGCATAATGTTTAAAGAAAGCCTACCCATACAAATTTTAATTTATATTATTAAATTAAAATTGTACTCATATTTACATATATAAAAAATATAGGGACAAGTATTTGTAACCATATTAATTAGTCTTTGGTGATATGGATTGTGGTATGTATGCAATTCAATTAGCTGACAAGCACAAAGCTTATGTCTCGCAATAACGACAAGTGTGCCGAATCGCTGCCAAGAATCTTTAAGATCAATGCTCCTTTATTACTATATTTACAAGCGAGATATCTTCTAAACGGGCACTTTTAAAGAATAGTGTAACAGATAATCATCAGTAAACAAAAAAACATTAAAGCCTACTAAATCACATAGATAAAAAATACGTTTATACTAAATATCACCAAAACAGTCTTTGGTGTTATTGATTATGGTATTTGGATGCAGTTCAATTAGCTGACAAGCACAAAGCTTCTGTCTCAACGTATCGACAAGTGTGCCAAATCGCTGCCAAGAATCTTTAAGACCAATGCCCTTTTATTACTATGTTGACAAGCGAGAGAGCAAATCATCTGAAAGGACGAGTAGCTTTTAAAGAATGGTGGGATTTGAATTATCATTTATTGAAAGGACAAAGAACCCATACTATGTCACATAAATAAATAAATGCGTTTATGCTACATAAATGAGATCAAAATAGTCTTTAGTGTTATTGATGGTATTTGGATGCAGCTCAATTAGTTGACAAGCACAAAGCTTCTGTCTCGACGTAACGACAAGTGTGCCGGATCGCTGCCAAGAATCTTTAAAACCAATGCCCTTTTATTACTATGTTGACAAGCGAGATATCTTCTAAACGAGCACTTTCAAAGAATTGTGGAACTTAAATTAACAGTTATCGAAAAGACAAAAATACCATACTAAATCACATAGATAAAATAATGCGTCTATGCTAAATGTCACCAATATAGTCTTTGGTTCAATTAGCTGACAAGCACAAAGCTTGTGTCTCGCCATAACGACAAGTGTGCCGAATCGCTGCCAAGAATTTTAAAGACGAATGCCCCTTTATTACTTTATTTCCAAGCGAGATATCTTTTAAACGGATGGGTATATTTTAAAGAATGGTGGAACTTAAATTATCAGTTATCGGAAAAGTAAAAAAGCCAAATCACATAGATAAAACAATGCGTCTATGCTAAATGTCACCAAAATAGTCTCCGGTGTTATTGATTATTGTATTTGAATGCAGTTCAATTAGCTGACAAGCACAAAGCTTCTGTCTCAACGTATCGACAAGTGTGCCAAATCGCTGCCAAGAATCTTTAAGACCAATGCCCTTTTATTACTATGTTGACAAGAGAGATATTTTCTAAACGGGCACTTTTAAACAATTGTGGAACTTCAATTATCAGTTATCGAAAAGACAAAAAAGCCATACTAAATCACGTAGATAAAATAATGTGGCTAAGCTAAATGTCACCAAAATAGTCTTCAGTGTTATTAATGGTATTTGGATGCAGCTCAATTAGCTGACAAGCACAGAGCTTCTGTCTCGACGTAACGACAAGTGTGCCGAATCGCTGCCAAGAATCTATAAGACCAATGCCCTTTTATTACTATGTTGACAAGCGAGATATCTTCTAAACGGGCATTTTTAACCCGGGGTTCGTCGCTACCGGGTAAAAAAATACCACAGAGGTAATAAAAACTCGCTTTACTTTTTTTCTACATAATTAAATAACTTGCCACTTTTGGTACCTTTTTGCTAAAGACCAAGCGACAATATTCCCTCCTGGCTGTCAATTCAGTCCACAAACATGGTCACAACAAAGGTCTTAATTAAGAATGGGTGAAAAATACCCGGTAGCGAGCGTTTATGTTCCTACTATTTTTGATAAACTTTACTTTTATATATGTTTTATAATTACGTTTTTATAGAATTTCCTATTATTTATAGTATTATTATAAATAAAATATTCGGTATTAGACAGTTGTAGCAATAAAATATGAAATATATTTTTTGTGGTAGCTTATAACTAAACAATTATCATCCAATATGTTTTTTGCATTAAAACAATTTATTAATATTTTATTTTTGGAATATTAATCTCAGTTTTTTTTATCTGTGGTCCACAAGTGGCGGCCATGATTAATCTTCGTATGACGTCATAACTCAATAAACAAAACGTCAAAGTCAACGTGATCAACGTCAAGAGCTCGTCAAGTCGTTTGTTCTCATACATATGTCTCCATATTTGTTCTTTACTATGGTTTGAGCCTCCTTAGTTCTATATTTTGCTGAGAAAAAGTAGAGAAAAATCGCTCAAATATTTCGATTTATGAAGTCAGTGCAGCCCAAAGTCGATTCGTTTATGATCGCAAAAAGATTTAAGCAAATATACATACAGACAGCAGGATGCGACTTTGTTTTATACTATTTATTAGTGACAGTGATTTGATTAGTGATGATTGTAAGAAGTTAGGTTAGGTGTAATTTATTTTTGTAAAATCGAACATACTGATTTCTTCTAAATACTTACATCAAAGTGATCCGCGCAAAAGAATATCACTGACTTATCAGATGGAAACTGTGGGTATCGGCGTTGCAGGACTGGACTTTTAGAAACGTGTATAAACAATTTGTTGGGACATTTAACTGTCGTACTTCTAAGCATAGGCACCGCACACGTTTTGTAACTTGTAATTTTCACCATTCCAGTTAAATCTGTTTTATTAACACCTCTAAACAGTTAGAACGCCGTATTAGCCGTGCTTTGTTTATTGAGTTGTGACGTCATAACATGGAAATGTCACGTGACACAGTGTTTTAGCGCGAATTTCGAACCAAAAGATAAAAAAATCATATTTTCTTATCAAATAAAGCTTTTTTGAAAAAAATATAATTGTAGGGGGGTTTAAAATAAGTCTACAGATATTATAAAATATATTTCAGAAAATTGTCAAGTAGCGAATTGCTTGAAATGATAATGATGCTAAAATCATGTCAGAAACTAAGGATCATAGCAGGAAGAGTGCTTTGGTATTTTGCTTGTGATATTAGCAGTTTTAAACGAGAAAAATTTAATTTTTTGTGCAACTGGGGTAAAACCATTTAGATATGTAAAGTACCATTATAATATGTCATTGTTGGGTATTTTATTACTTTGTTACTCATGAATATTTTCTTTTTTTGAGAGTTGATGACTTGAGATTTTTCAACTCAATTTATCAAAAAAAAAATTTGGTATAAAAGTACTCGCTTTTTTTGTTAATTTGTTAGAATATAGAACCCTTATATATAACCTGATAATTTTCTTACATGTTTCCAAAGAAAAAAATAAAATAATGTAAAATATTCAGATTTTAATGAAAAAAATTAAGTTTTTGTTCGTCTTTAATGTATTTGCCTTAAATATAAATGAAAACATCCTATACATAAAATTACACTTTTTATTTATAGTTTATAGTATTACTAAATATAATAAATTTAAAAACAATTATATAAATATCAATATGTTTAAATAGGGAGCTATGAAAAATGTGGTATTTTTTACCCGGTAGCGACCGTTTGTGTTCGCATTTGCCTAGCGACGAACCCCGGGTTAAAGAATAGTGTAAAAGAAAATCATAAGTAAACAAAAAAACATTAAAGCCTACTAAATCACATAGATAAAAATACGTTTATGCTAAATATCACCAAAATAGTCTTTGGTGGTATTTGGATGCAGTTCAATTAGCTGACAAGCACAAAGCTTGTGTCTCGCCATAACGATAAGTGTGCCGGATCGCTGCTAAGAATCTTAAAGACCAATGCCCTTTTATTACTATGTTGACAAGCGAGAGAGCAAATCATCTGAAAGGACGGGTAGCTTTTAAAGAATGGTGGGATTTGAATTATCATTTATTGAAAGGACAAAAAACCCATACTAAGTCACATAAATAAAAAATGCGTTTATACTACATAAATGTGACCAAAATAGTCTTTAGTGTTATTAATGGTATTTGGATGCAGCTCAATTAGCTGACAAGCACAGAGCTTCTGTCTCGACGTAACGACAAGTGTGCCGGATCGCTGCCAAGAATCTTTAAGACCAATGCCCTTTTATTAGGGTTCCGTACAAAAATTGAAAAACGGAACCCTTATAGGATCACTCGGGCGTCTGTCTGTCCGTCCGTCCGTCTGTCACAGCCGATTTCCTCCAAATCTACTGAACCAAATTAGGTGAAATTTGGTAAGATGGTGTAATCTTATGACCCAAACACGGATGTGCAAAGTAAATAAAGATTTTTTTTAAATAAGGGTCATTTTCAGGGGCCCAATTACAAAATTTTAAAAGAAAGTTTTGCAAACCTTACTGTGTCATATATCAAATAAAAGGGCTCATTATGAGGATCACAAAAATATTTTTTTTTGTGCGGGTAAAATCTATACTTTTGATTTTATTCACGAAAGAAGGCAAAACTTGACCATTCCCCCCCCCTGATCTCCGAAACTACTGGGCCGAAAATTTTGAAAAAATTACAAAATATTGTTCATTCCTTGAAGATTACAGGAAAAATAATAAGAATTCTATCACTTGAAAATTAAATGGTAAACTCACTATAATAAGTTCAACTAGGGAAATAGTTCACAAAAACACCACTAGATGGCGCTAGTCAATTGAATAAAACATATTTTTTGCACATTGTGTGTGTGTTGATGTGTTCACGAAGCATATTGTACGGAACCCTCATTGCGCGAGTTTGACTCACACTTGGCCGGTTTTTACTATGTTGACAAGCGAGATATCTTCTAAACGGGCACTTTTAAAGAATTGTGGAACAGAAAATTATCAGTTAACGAAAAAACATTAAAGCCTACTAAATCACATAGAGAAAAAATACGTTTATGCTAAATATCACCAAAATATTCTTTAGTGTTATTGATGGTATTTGGATGCAGTTCAATTAGCTGACAAGCACAAACCTTGTGTCTCGCCATGACGACAAGTGTGCCGAATCGCTGCCAAGACTCTTTAAGATCAATGCCCCTTTATAACTATATTTACAAGCGAGATATCTTTAAACGGGTGGGTATATTTTAAAGAATGGTGGAACTTAAATTATCAGTTATCGAAAAAGTAAAAAAGCCAATACACAGAGATTAAACAATGCGTCTATGCTAAATGTCACCAAAATAGTCTTTAGTGTTATTGATGGTATTTGGATGCAGTTCAATTAGCTGAGAAGCACAAAGCGTCTCGGCGTATCGACAAGTGTGCCGAATCGCTGCCACCACTATGTTGACAAGCGAGATATGTTCTAAACGGGCACTTTTAAAGAATTGTGGAACTTAAATTAACAGTTATCGAAAAGACAAAAATACCATACTAAATCACATATATACTGCTCCTGCAGTGGAGACTAGAAAGACCTGATGATGATGATGATGATGAAATCGCATAGATAAAATAATGCGTCTATGCTAAATGTCACCAATATAGTCTTTGGTTCAATTAACTGACAAGCACAAAACTTGTGTCTCGCCATAACGACAAGTGTGCCGAATCGCTGCCAAGAATTTTAAAGACCAATGCCCTTTTATTACTATGTTTACAAGCGAGAGAGCAAATCTTCTGGAAGGGCGGGTACATTTAAAGAACGGTGCAAAATACAGACATGAAAAAAAATTGTTTCTATGGTGGAAGTTGATATTTTCAGAAAACGACAAAAATAAAAGCCAAACTAAATCACATAGTTAAAAAAACGCGTCTATGCTGGATCTCTATCGTTTTTGCCACGCAAAATGAATTTGAGTAACAACAAAAGAGTAACTAAGTTACAATCAATATACAGGGTAGTAAACTAAGGCTCTCCAACGTTAAGGTCTCTGCGTCGAAGAACAGCCTGAAAAATCACACCTCTTACACTTAATTAAATGTGATTTAATCATCTATTCATAGTGCACTATTATTACCAACACTCTAAAAATATCATTTATTTTAAGTACGTCGTCTTATTTTGTGGATGACGACAACCATTGAATAATGCATTGTATTTTGAATCAGAGTAAGGCAATGTCAATGTGTCTTTTGTATTTTTACTGGGTTTTTGAATAGATTTCAAGCCAAATAAATTATAATGAAATTGGTCGTCTTCACTAACGAAACACTAACTTTAAAGAAAATTTTTTTATTGTTTGTTTGTTTGTATTGAATAGCCTCGGGCTACTGGACCGATTTTAATAATTTCAACTTTCACCTATTGAAAGATTATGTCTGCGGGTGCCATAGGCTAAAATTGATTTTAACGGCTAAACAGATTTTGATACAACATGTCTAAGAATCATAGCCAAAAATGGCCCTTAAGGCCCCACACTAGGCACACTAGCGACGCCAATCATTTTGTTCCTAATACTTTACAAAAGAAAGAAATTCAAAATGTAAATCATATAAGCCTTAGTAAATAATAACCTGAAGTATTTTTGGAACCATGAAAGAAAACTTTGCAAAAGACTTAAATAGCTTTTACCGGAACACTTCTACCTATTTCTATTTGTGATTCCTAGTAGTTTTTTCAAAGGACAAAGAAAGGTCGGCCATTGCAATTTCAAGTATCTGTCGCATTGCGGCAATACACGGTCAAGATTTGAACCGATTTATGTGTGGATCTGTATGTAGTAAAACTTTCAATAACTTAGCGCATAGGAAGTAATCTATCAGTATAGTACTAAATAATGTTTTATCTCACTACTTGGAAATTTAATTTTGATAATTCATATTTAGTATATAAAAGTCATCGTCATCGTCATCAGGTCTGGTTTAGTCTCCACTGCAGGACCGTCAGGACAGGAGCACGACCGTCTCTGTACTATCAGAGCCATATATTATTAAAAGTCATATCTATTAAAAACTACCTGAAATACTTAAAACTTTTTATACTTTAAGCTTTGTATATTAGAAGTAGAAAACTAATGCTTTACTATAAAAGCTGTTATATAAGTGGGTATATATTAACATACATAACAATATGTTGCTTTCTTGTGAAGACAAAATTAAGAAACTTATTTATTTTATTTATATTTATAAAAGATGTCGGTATAATTATATACTTATTGCTTCAGTTAAGTAACTTTATTTGCATATACGCAAGTTTATGCCGCGACTTCGTGCGCGTTAATTTTAGTCTATGTCACCTGCAGATAAATTTACAATTCATAGGTGAAATAAGTTTCAAAAACAGTCCAGTCGTTTCAGAACCTATGGAAACAAACCAACTAATTACCACTAAGCCACCTTATTAAATTCATTATAAGAGCAACAGAATAGATCCAAATCTCTAGCCATTAGATTTACCGTGCGCATCGCTCGCGTCAGAGGCGCCTTGTTGACTAGGTTGGTTCTCCCGCGCGGCACGGCCAGCAGCTGCGGCTGCCGGCGCCGCCATATGTATCTGTCTTATACAAATATACCTAACCGCTCCAATATACCAGCGTTGTACACCCTTCCTCTCAGTACCATAAAGATGTAAGATACAAGGGCCAACTCCCGTCTAACTATGTTGTATGTGTAACTGTTTTGAGGGTGAGAAGTTTATTTTCTTCACACAGAGAGAGTTTCCGAAATCTATGTTTTTGCTGAAAACAAGGATAATAGACCACTCATCATAGGGTGGGTGGTTGCTAGGTAGGGATGGAACTTTTTATTGTGATAGTTTAAAATTGCAACATTAATTTTATAAATATCATATAGAAAAAATATTTGATACTTTGGTCTGGGGCGTATTAACTATGTGAGGTTCAAGGGCAAGGTTTTGGTCTGATCTGTCTGGAGACATTTTTTGCGACATCCAATTTGCAAATTTGTTTTGCCTAACTGGGGCCCCTTTTACAGTGATGGTGGTCCTCTGCAGTGCCGTAGGCGTTTTAACTCTTGTGTCAAAAACCTACCTAAGGGTAGATTCAACGTTGTTCGCGCATAGAGCTCCTGGCTGTTTCGTGGCCACAATTACCTAAGAGTTAATCTAGCCAAGTGTTTGATCATCGTCATCCGAGCGTACTCTCGGTTGTATTCTCTCTCAGCAGTACCGCTTCAGAACCCAGGGTCCGTCAGCTATCCTAAGTTGATTTGACTGGGTTACTGATTTAATCCTGGCATTTGATCTTATAAAGCCATTTCCACTTCTAAATTAACTACCAGTTTTATATGCTTTTCAATATAAAATCTTGCTGAAAGATTTCACTAAGAAATATATGATTAAGCCCATTTCTAAATGAAAAACAGTTAACTAATGATCGGCCTTCTATTTATGAATCATTGACGTCATATCAACCTGACTATAAATAAACTGAGAACGACAATAGTGTCTAAATTAAAAGAAATGGTGGCATAGTATTTATTATCCTACTGTACTATTTGAGGAGTGCCTTGTGATTTCCAAGTTAGAATAGGTAGTAACATTCTGACTAATTGGTCTAAAGTTACGTATTTAAATGTAGATATACCCTTCATGCGTCATGCAGGTAGCCAGCCTACTTCGCTAAATGATTTTACGGTATAACTTTCAATTATTTAAAGAGCCATGTGATTTCCGCACGAAAATAGATGGTAAGGTTAGGTCGGGTTGGTGGTTTCATTCCGTCTAACTAAATTATTATTGGTATATATAAATAATTAATACCCTTCATGCATCATGTAAACAGCGATGATTTTTCTTTATAAATATTATACGATTATACATATAAATATATAATTGGTTTACTTTACAATATACTCACCAAAATATCATTTTAGACGAATTGCTTTTGACAGCAGTGTCCAGTTTGTTTTATGGTTAGACAAGCTCCGTGGCGCAGTGGTTAACACGCCTGCCTGCGACACGGATGGTCCTGGATTCGATCCCCGGTCACGGTCAGGTCAGGATGGAAAATGATCTTTTTCAGATTGACCTGGGTCTTGGATGTTCATCTATATAAATATCTATTATAAAATATAGTATCGTTGAGTTAGTATCCCATAACACAAGTCTCGAACTTACTTTGGGGCTAGCTCAATCTGTGTGATTTGTCCGTATATATATATATATATATATATATATATATATATATATATATATTATTATTTATTTTAGACGAGTTGCCACCGTTGAGTCCTTGCGTTTACAACCATTGTTGTACGGCCTATGTGCTCTAATTCCTAGAGGAACCAAGTGGACTAAAAGAGTATACTTGGTTCACCTAAATAATCAAAGTGGAATAAACCAACCTTAAAAATTTATTACGGTCAATAAACGATATCAAATTAAAACTGTTCTTAACATTATTTTTAGATATCAATCATTCGACATACATTTTATATGATCACTTAAAACATAACATCAGTCTACTACCGTATTATAATGGTTATGTAGGCAATGCCGCCTCCACCCTACCTTGATGACGTCAGCAATAATATGCGTACCAATGGCCGCAACTAAGGTTGCTAAAGAAGGTAGACGTATAATAACATAAAGTTGAAAGCTGACCAAGATATAGGTGTACATAGAAGTTTTATTATCATCATCATCATCATCATCATCGTCAGGTCTTTGTTAGTCTCCACTGCTGGAGCACGACCCTCTCTGTATTATCAGAGCCAAATATTAGCCAGTGCAGTCAGAGGATTTGGCCTACACTCTCCACGCTGGCCAGACGAGTTGGAGAGGTCTCTCTGAGGTTTTAAGCTTTGTGTAGCTTGTGATGTTTAATGGAAGTATGTGCAAGCTGTGCCATCCACATTTTAATTATAATATTTATAAACCCCGACGCAAAAGAGTGATGTGTGTCACAGATAACTCAAATGAACCAATTTAAATGCTTATGAGATGCTGATGCTAGTAAGAGACTTTATTAGACAAGTTTTTATTAGACATGTATTTAATTATCAAAAGCAGTCTAGTCATTTATAAAGTAGAGGGATTTTGATGTCGGGGTCTTCTGAGACTTTTAAGATACATACATCACTCATCCACGCTGATCTGGGAGAAAAGAAAATACGTAGAATTTGCGAACTGCTTCTCTTCCCGTGCAGATCGTAAAAGGCGATCGAGGGAATGGGCGTCAGGAATCTTATCAATAGGCGATGCGGCTAGCAACCCATCAATATTTTGATTCCATTCTCCACCTACAATCCCGCTAACGTGCTAAGCGTGGCATTTAGGTTCAATAGACCTGGGCTCTGTTTAACCTGCAGGGGAAAAAGTAGTATAATAGTATTTTGTGTAAATAAATAATATCACGTACTTTTCCCTTGCCGGGTAGACAGAGCCCCGGACTTTAAAATCTAAAGACCATGTTTAGCATGTTGATGGGCTGAAGCTTAAATTTATTAACTTTTAGGTATTTGTTCAATATTCACAAATGCTATTTTCAAAAACAATTTACGTACGTTTTATATGTGACCTTGCTTCGGTAGACGCCATACGGAACCCCAAGGATCGATTAGGGGCAATAGCTGTCTGTTGCGTAACCTTCGAGGTCAGGGTCACAATTTCGCGAAACTTATCTCTCAGCCGTCTACCACGATTACCTAGGCGACGGGACCTGAATATCTTTACAAAATTGGCGAGTGCGAAGCTTTCAAGATTTTCAGCAAGATATCGTTATGTCATAAACTAGCTTTTGCCCGCGGCGTCGCTCGCGTTAAGAGGTATAGTTTTGGGGGTAGAATTGATCAAAATCCTTTCTTAGCGGATGCCTACGTCATAACATCTACCTGCATGCCAAATTTCAGTCCGATCCGTCCAGTGGTTTGGGCTGTGCGGTGATAGATCACTATGTCAGTCAGTCAGTTACCTTTGAGTTTTATATATTTAGATATTATATATTTTGGCACATCTGCTCAAAAATAAACGTGCATTTTCCTCGTATAGTAGGACTGTGGAATGGTCCTCCGAGGTATTCCGTGTAAGGCGTGTTTACAGGTATCTTAGAGTCGGCAACGCATCAGCACCTCGTCTGGTGTTGCAGGTGTCCATGGGTGACGGCGACCACTTTCCATCAGGTGGCTCGTCTGCTCGTTTGCTGTCAAATAAACTGAAAAATCAGATGCATGTATATGTGTATTAGTAAGTATGTATGTTCAGTTTCTTTATTCCACCAAGGATCGATTAGGGGCAATAGCTGTCTGTTGCGTAACCACCGAGGCCAGGGTCACAATTTCACGTTACTTATCTCTCGGCCGTCTACCGCGATTACCTAGGTGATGGGACCTGAATATCTTTACAAAAATTGGCGAGAGCGAAGCTTTCAAGATTTTATGACACGATATCTTAATATATTTTTTTACGCAAATGCCCATTAAAAGAATGATATTATTTCAAAGGTATGAATGTATTAACATACACTGATATCTTTGAAATAATATCATTCGTAAAATCAATTCGTAATATTAATCGTAAAATCGTATCAATACTAGTGTATTGATACGATTTTACCTACACGTTAGTACGTGTAGGTAAGTACTAATGTATGTCAAGTTTATTTATTAGCCTATGGCCTATGGATTTTATAGCCTATGGTACTTGCTGACAACATAGCTTTCTATTAGTAAAAGACTTTTTTTAAATCGGTATCGTAGTTTCGGAGCCTATTCAATAAATATAAAGAATCTTTCCTGTTTATATTATCACAGTATATAGATCACGTTTATAAGATTGAAACTTCACGTGATCGAAGGCTTAAAAACTATTTGGATATGTGAGGCAACGTAATTATAAAAACCATTTTTGTTTTGTAATAGGTATATTAACCTACTTTTTGGGTCCTAAATATTATTGAAAATCAGCAGTAGTTACTGTGCGTACTTTATTTCAAGCGTAATCATACAGTGGTTTACCGCAAGGCTCCGTATTTGCTCCTAAACCAACTCCTGCCTTAATTGTATCGATGAGTACAATGATACAATTAAGGCAGCCTATATTAACAATCCTCATTGTGGGGTTTTCGAAAAAACTTTGTTTTGTCTACAACCGTGTCCAAATATTTTATTGAAGTCCATAACTGACTTTCTATGTCCGAACCTGTCAGGCCATTCCCAGCTCCATTTCTTTGTTCTGTTAATCAATCAGTTCTTCGACTGTATAGCGTCCATGAAAATTTGTCATCTTGTCACGTCCAAACTAACAAAAGAAGCGTTTCTTTAGCCTAGACTTCTATTAATGATACGATGTATTCAAAAGGCTTGAGAGAAATGCGTATTACTAGTCTGACTCTCAATAAATGTACAAAGTCACGCAGTTAAAATGGAAACGGGAACTCAAGATTGAGTACTTAGCGGAGTAGCGACAAGTGCGAATGGTGTTTTCTTAAGGGGATTAAGTGTTTGAAAAGGTATATAAACGTATACTTTGTATATAGAATGTAGGATGGATGGCAAGTACAGATTTTTAGTAAAATGTTATGTCAGGATATTTAGACACAGTACAGACAAGAATTTATTTTGGTCTCCGGTTAAGGCGATACATGAATTTTACGGGGTCCAGCCAGAGCTGAAAACGACAAGATTACTAATATAATAACCCTTAAAACTAGTTACAAAGCTATGATGTTTTTGGCAGGCCACATGTGGTATTATTTTTATTTAAATAGCTAATTAAGTCAGTTACCTAGGACAATGGACAGTTTTGATTGACATAAAATATCATTGCAATAAAAAAATCACTAAACAAAAACAGTATAATAGAAGTAATAGCCGTGTATTTCCCGGCAGAGTAGAATAGGACCACTCCAAGTCTTCCGTGGATGTCGAAGATGGCGATTTAGGAAACACAAGCTAAGCTTATAAACATCAAAGAGACCTCTCCAACCCATCTGGCCAGCGTGGAGAGAGTAGGCCAAATCCTCTGACTGCTCTGGCTTATGTATGGCTCTGGTAGTACAGAGAGGGTCGTGCTCCTGCAGTGGAGATTAAAAAGATCTGATGATGATGATGATGATGATGAAACAAAAACAGTATTACTCATAAAATTAGTATGAACAATCACGCTCTATAATCGTTATGCGAAATATGTTTAAGCTAAACAATTTATGATGCACATCTATATTTATGCTTTCAGATCCCAAGCCTCAATAAACATAGAACTGGACAGAGTGGTTGTATTCTAGCTTCTAGGCCGGATTCACATATGACAAGCAATCTCATTAAAATATCATAACAATCGCGAATCTAGTTCGCACCACAACAAATCGCAGTCTACTAACGAGAGTATAACATCGCACCTTTGCTCTCAACATCTATCATTTAACCGTTAGGGCATTGACAATGCTGGTCCGCTCGCAGTAGGTCAGGACAATTCACCTGACATTGCAAGTGTTGATGCTTTCATCAAGTACTGCAGGTTATAAATTGAGCTGGGAGTTTGTTGAATGAGTCTTTTTAACCGACTTCAAAGTAGGAGGTTATTGTTTGACCCTGTATGTATTTTTTCAGTTATCTGGTTAATATACATGTACGTCCATTCCAGCTTCTAAATATGTGCGCCAAATCTCATAATGTATGTGTATTAGTATGTTAGTCATTCAAAATCAAAATCATTCAGTCAGATGGCATCAATTTTTTTTTATTGGAATTGATGTAGTCTAATTATATTTTCAAACATACTAATCTTACTTCAATTACTAAATAGATCAGTTGATTAGTAGTTTTGAAACCCATTTGTTTTTTCATAATTCAACCTAGCTTCCTTCGGGATAATTATTGATTCCACAGATTCATTCAGTATTAGTACGTTCAAGAAAATGGTAAAGTAACATAATAGGTAAACTTCGTGTAACAATAAATGTCCACTACACGAAAGTATAGACAACATAGTACATATTTCTCCATGATCCACTGTAACTACGTAAAGAACATACGAAAAAGAATTTGTTTCCAACGCACAACGTAATTCACGCACAGCCGTAAAACGTCTAGTTTTTCGTCGCGCAGTTAGCCTTATTTTTCATAGAATACTAGCATGAAAAAAATATGAAGTACAGTTCAAAGATCAAAATAAATGATTACATCAAAATATTTTCAAAAAAATATTTAATACCTAGGTAAATAAAATAGCAAAAAGCTATAGCCAGAAAAGGTTTCGTCGCAAATTACTTGATATTTTCAGCGATTTTTTTAACTACCATTTTTTTACATCTATAAAAAGTAAAACTTACTGAGCAAAATGGATACTTAAAAATATTACAATATTTGGTTATAAATAAGGAATTATTAAATTAAAACCGACAAAAAGCGGCCGGAATGACAGATACGGGTTCGAACTGAGATCGGCTACCGTCATCAACACTTTTAACCGTATTTCATTACCAGTACGAACTATTATCGTGCGATCACAATTACGTACTATTATTATTAGGTGTTACAGCGCCTTAAGTAATCCTCGTTTTCATCACCGGTGAATCATAGGCTATAAGTCAGCAAAAAATCAATATGGTGTATGTTAACTGCCAAAAGCGGCAGTCAGGTTATTTATTTTAAATATTGAAAATTGATAAAATTTCTGATGAAAAACTTGCGCCTGACATTTTACTAAACTGTCATTTTGCGATTCTAAAAATTCCATTCAGTGGTTTTTTTCACAATTTCGGACGGTTATCGCCAAAACCACTGAACTGAATTTTGACGTCCAGAAAGTCAATTTCCGACAGAAGAAGGAGAAACTAGCTTTAGCCCGCGGCTACAGTCGTGCCAATGACCAATCTTTCGGGAGCACTTACTTAAGAGTCGCCTGGAAACGCATGTCTTCATACAAACGGAAAAAGGGAATTGTGGCAATATTTGATAATTTTGGAGTAAAATTAAGCATTTAATCAGTTAATCTCATTATAAGCTACGTACGTTCCTATACAGCTTGGTTAAAATGCCAATGGTTTGAGAATTACAAGCCTTTTCACATTTGTATGGAAATCTTGAGAGGCGTATAATTCTCAATCATTTGATACTTTAACCAAACTGTATAGGAACGTACGTAGATTATAATGAGATTGATTGATTGGATGCTTAATTTTGCCCTAAAATTATCAAATATTGCCACAATTCCCTTTTTCCGTTTGTATGGAGACATGCGCGTCCATGCGACTCTTAATTTATACTTTTTTTCAGAATGAGAAAACAACTGACAGCTAAATGTGCATGCATGCTGTGTTGCTATTAGATCATAATGAATGAATTAATGAATATTCTTTAATGCACCATCAAACAAAATTAAACATAGAAAAGGACATAGAACAAATATTAAGTACAAAGGCGGACTTATCGCAATATGCAATCTCTTCCAACCAACCTCATGCAGGCTGGCAACTTGTATGATCTAATTTGTGTGTGTATTATACTTGTATGTTGTGTTCAACCAGTTATTGAACCTAATAAATTAAAAAAAAATTTACTCTTCGAGGGTACGTTGGTTTATTACTTTTTAATTCAATGACTTCTGAACCGACCATCTCAAAATTATGCTTCGAAATTTCACGATTATCGGTCCAGTAGTCAGGGCATGACATAATACGTCGAACAACTAGTTTCAGGCTGGTGATCTACATAATGTTTGCTATAAAAATATAATGAAACTAGCCACTTACCCGCGGCTTCACCCGCGTGATATGTCCTTCTCAGTACTCTAACCTATGTGTATGTGAAATTTCATGTCGATCGCCTCAGTAGATAGGGCGTGAATGCGTAACAAACAAACAAACAATTAGTCAAATTCTAATCTAAATATAATAATCAAGCCAAAAATAAATAAACAAATTTTCTTTCTTCTTTCTTTCTAGTCAGGATTAGGATTAGGATAGGATTATAATAGGATAGTTAGGATTAAGGAGGTAATGTCTAAAAGCTTGCTAGTATGTTTTTTCGCAAATTCGAAATTTGAGATTTTCCGCCATTTGGCCGCGTCCGAAATGTTAAAATATAAACTTACTTTAGCATTTATAAAGTAAGAATATAAAAGTTAAATTTTTGGGGTGGTCGGTATAATTTTTATATGGCATTGTTTTTCATCGTATTGGGAAAAAAATATTCGCAATAAAAACAAGGCAAACTGGCCGTTCAATGGCCTAAATAGGCGACCTGCTACTGAACCAGGAACCCATACAAAGTTAAGCACTAACTGTTCCTAATCTAAGCGACATAGGTCAGTCAGCATAATTTTATTTAGTACCTATACCCAAAGGGCGACAATGTTCTTTTAGGCCTCTTTTGTCATCGTTTTGGTAGTCACTTAATATACGGTTTATACTTATATATCTAATCCTAACTAATATTATTAATGTGAAAGTGAGTTTGTTTGTTTGGTTGTTCGTTTGTTACGCTTTTACGCCATATCTATTGAACTGATCATCATGAAATTTAACATACACATAGGTCAGGTACTGAGAAGGACATAGGCTATATATCACGCGGGCGACGCCGCAGGTAACAAGTAGTCTTAAATAATATTTGCCAATAGAACTGCTGCTACTCTTACTATTAACAAACGTACAATCACGTCTTTACCCACTGACACACCCAAAAAGAGGATAATGACTTTCATGCGTACGTATGTAGGTATGTCTATTTCAATATTGAGGTGTCATTGGATTTATATTCTTTTCATAAGTGTCATAGGCTATGTGGCGTCAGCATAAAAATTTGATGGTGGACGTAAACTGTCAAAACGTTTAAAAATGTAATTCTATTTTTTTATGAAATCTTCTAAAGCGACTAATAAAACCTTTTTTACAATACTGGCTGGTTTATATTTCGAAATATTATAAAAGTAAAAAGCCGTCAATATTGAAAATTTTATTTGTCATATCTAGTTTTTCTATTCATGTGTTTTTCAGATTCCATTAAAAATGAGCTACTTGGAAAAAATGGACCAATACTTGGATTCGCTGAAAGTTGGTAAAAGTGAGTATTACCTTTTAGTACTTAATATTTTCATTCAGAGAAATTAAGCTATAAAGGTCTTGTCATCATCATCATCATCATCAGGTTTTTTTTAGTCTTCACTGCAGGAGCACAACCCTCTATGTACGGCTTACTGTACTGTGTATACCAGAGCCAAATATAATCCAGAGCAGTCCGAGGATTTGGCCTACACTCTTCATTCTGGCAAGACAGATTCGAGAGGTTTCTTTGATGTTTATAAGTTATGTTTAGCCTGTGTTTCTTAAGTCACCTTCTACGACATCCACGGGAAGACTTGGAAGTGGTCCTATTCTACTATTATAGATGCGCCTGTACATACGACATTAAGAAAAAAAACATCGTAAATTTATTTCTACTTGTTTAATTTCGTATACAAAAATTTTATTACATGATCTGTCAGGTCCGTGGCGCAGTTATTAACACGCTAGCCTGCGACACGAGTGGTCCCTGGTTCGATCCCCGGTCAGGTCATGATGAAAAACAATATTTTTCAGATTGGCCTGGGTCTTGAATGTGTATCTTTATAAGGATATATTATAAGATACCAGCAGCCCCGCGACTGCGCCCGGGCATGTATTATACCTATAAACCTTTCTCATGAATCGCTCTATATATTGGTGAAAACCGCATGAATATCTGAGTAGTCGTTCTAGAGTTTATCGCGAACAGGCAGACGCGGCGGAGGACTTTGTTTTGTAATATATTATTTTATATTACTTTACTTTATTTTACTTTATTTATATAATAGAGCTAGTGTTAGTTATCAAATAGATTATAGATCTATTATTTAATCAAATTCACAACTTTGGAGCTAGCTCACTTGTGGGATTTGTCCATTATATATATTTTATTATTCCGCAGGTGCCCTTGTAGACTCATGGTTCATGATGTCAAGTCCGACCCCCATACTGTCCGTTGTGATAATCTACCTCATAGTGATTCGAGTGGGACCACGCCTGATGAAGAACCGACCTCCGTTGAGGATCAACAAACTTCTGGCGTATTACAATGCGGCACAAGTCGTTTTGGCCAGCACTATTTGTTTTAAGGTATGTTGATCGTTTTCTAATATTTTACAGGCTTTTTGGGTTTTTTTAACCGACTGCAAAAGTCAAAAAAGGAGTTGTATGTTACGTGATTACTAGGTCAGTTATGGATCGATTTTAGTGATTCTTTTTTTGTTCAATTGGTAATGCTCCTGAGGTGGTTCCATAAAATTTTTCGAGCACCTTTGAAAAATAAAACAAAAACCCAAAAAAAAAGTTAAAGGATGCCGTTCGGTTTAAACTTATTTGTATTTTATTCATATGCGAATCAAGACAAATTGATGAGAAAGTTACTCCTCTCTGACTGATCTTCAAAGGTGGTCCTATAATTTTTTAACGAAATGTATCCAGTCGTTTAAAAACAATCAACAAAACAAGAAAAAATTCTACAAGAATGCCGTTTGGTTTAATTTTATATCTGTTTAATTCTTTCGCGAATAAAGACAAGTTGATGACGACGTTGTTCCTCTATTTTTATTGAACTACCACTAAAACCAAATTTTTGGTTCCAGTTTGTACAATTTACGTATAGGGCTGAAGTCGGTTTTACTTCATACTATCACGTATTTCTCCCTTGCGGCGTAGACGGAGCCCAGGTTTTGAGCGTTTAGCATGTTGGTGGGCTTATGGGTAAGAACTTGATTCCTAACGCCCATTCCCTCGGTCGGCTTTTTTTAAATACCTCATTTACTTGACCTTCCATTGCTTGATTAATACTTAATTTTTTTTTCAGGCTTTTCGAATGGATTTCTTTAAAGATGGGATCCTTTATGCAGGATGTCGATATTCATCTTTAACTCAAAATGTGATGGTATGTAATTTAAGTAGCCGCTTGTTTGCATTTGCCTGTTTTAACTCCTAACCATAGATTTTTTTATATATTCCTACAACGTGTTAATAAAAAAGCGCAAAACCTAAAATTAGTTTGTTCAGAATTGAGAATAGAATTAACTTCGCAAATAAAAAATAGATGCCAAATTTTAACCAAAATAATATTTTAATTGCGCCGTGTCTGATCATTACTGTACTGTTAAGTAATGATCAGACACGGCGTTATTTTCGAAAATTCCTTCTTTCTCTCAAGTTTGAGAGGACAGTTTTATTGTATTGATATGTCTTAAGCAATTTTTTTAGAATGCGTATGAAATAAACGTATTGTCTATAATTATTGGAAATTTCCCGAAAATTTTCGACTGAAGGAATGTATGAGAACAGACTGATACTCTCTGTTCGGAATATCAAAAAAGTTTTGAGTTCAAAGACCATTACGATACATATTCAAAGTTTATATCTTTCATATGTTTATATGTATTCTCAACGATATATTTATAAAATATATCGTTTAGTTAGTATCCCATAACACAGTCTTGAACTTAATTTGGGGCTATCTCAATCTGTGTGATTTGTTCGTATATTTATTTCTAATTTATTTATATACTCACTAGACTGCGTCATAGGTACCTCTTTTTCGTCATACCGTTTTTTCTTTTCATACTTGTGTGCGTGACAGCTTTGTGTCAGCACATGCGTCATGTCAACTTATGTCATCAAATACTCTTTGGGCGCGGCTGGATGCCGGAAAATTTAAAATTTCGAATTGGCGGATAAATTTGAACAATATATATATATTTTTTTTATAGCACACTCTTAAAAGTCGTCAAAAAATGTGTGCGACACTATAACACAATTTTTTCCTTCGTTAGTCTAATAGAGAGTACTACTTTTGCTGAGAATATTAGTAACCAGAGCCAATATTTCTTAAAAGTATAAGATTTCTACACTAATTAACTTTATCTTTTTCTATTTACAGTTACTGGATTTAGGCTGGTGGTATTTCTTCGCAAAATTCACAGAATTATTGGACACCGTATTTTTCGTTCTACGAAAAAAAGAAAAACAGGTAAAGTACACGTGTCATTTGAATTTCATTTACATTATACCTATTACTAGTCACAAACAAAAAATGAAGCAACAATAATCGTTGCTTGGCATTTGAATGTTCAACATCCATCTACATGTTCATTGCGTGAAAATAATTCGTGTAACGAGAAAGACCGTAAAAGAACAAAGATCACCGACATAGCTCAACACTGATTAGCTCTGTGATATGGCATTGGACAATACATTACATAGCGCGAGAACCGGTGGCCGATTTTGAAGAAAGGTTCTCGAATGGTGACCATGTCCTGTCAAGCGCAGCTTTGAACACTCATCGACCAGGTGTACGGACGACCTGACCAAGTTTACAGGCAAGCACTGGATGCAAGGCGCTTTAAATTGGTCGTATTGAAAATTCTTGGGGTGACCTATGTCTAGCAGTTGACTTCTTGTGGCTGAGATAATGCCTCGTGTAGAGTCACGAGCATGACGGTCTATGCTGCAACAGATGCAATATTGGCAAGAGTTGCATGCATCAACTATTTGGGTGGGATAGAAAAAAAAGTAGTAACGGTACTAGTAACTGTGGGAGGTACTGTCCAGAAAAAGATTGCATGAACTAAGTGGTGGTAGAAACGCAGATATAAATATAACTCAAAAGTGCATTTCCTAAGTCAATTCAGCTGATGATGCAATCAGGAAACCACACTGGATGAGGAGGATCGATTTACGACCAAAGATTTACATTTGTAACTTAGCACTGACAAACAGAATGAATGACTTTGACCTGAGTACCTAGTGTAATTGAATTTGTATTCAAATAAGCAAAGTCGTTGTATTCAAATTTTCTCGAGATTTGGCATATTAAGAGGCTAATTTCAGTATAATTTTCATGATAAATTTTTATTTTTGTGAGTTTCACCCAATTGTTTAACTTGATTTATGGGTATGGAAACGAAATAAGCGATTCTTAGTTTGGTGCCGCTCTGGGGCGCAGCGGTCATCACGCCTGCCTGCGACACGGATGGTCCCCGGTCAGGTCAAGATGGAAAACGATCTTTTTCAGATTGACCTGGGTCTTGGATGTTTATCTATAAGTACATGTATTTGTTATAAAATATAGTATCGTTGAGTTAGTATCCCATAACACAAGTCTTACATAAGAACTTACTTTGGGGCTAGCTCAATCTGTGTGATTTGTCCGTGTATATTTATTTATTTTAAGCACTACTTAGTAAAGAGCGATTGAAAATAAACTACAGTGCACCAATTTTTTAATACAAATAAAATAAAACTAGGAAGAGGAGAATCATCCATTATTATTGTGAAATTCAATCCGTCACTGCTGATTCATCATCATCAAATTTAAGAGCTGGGCTCTTGTCGGTGGAGCTTCTTCCATTCCTCTCTTTCTTCCGCCAGTTGTTTCACTTCTCCGTAATGGCGTAGAATGGAAAGGATAAGCTGGGTAGAAAGAGTTACTAATGAAGAGGTTCTAAAAAAGGTAGGAGAAAAAAGGCACATTTTGAAGACCATTGAAAATAGAAGAGGAAAGATGGTGGGACACCTATTACGGCACGACGACTTGGCTAAGAATATAATAGAAGGGAAAATAGAAGGAAAAAGGGGACCGGGAAGGCCGAGACACACCTTCATGAAACTGAACAAAGAAAAAATTAATGTTGCACTGTTGATTATTATTGATAAATTATTATATTCATCATCATCAACCATACTGTCTTCATTATTAAATAACAAAATAAAATAGGGTTTTTAAGACAAAATTAACGTTAGTATGAATATGAGGTGTATTAAAAAAATACAAAATGTATCTGCATATACATACAATGAAAAACTGAACCTCCCTTATAAATACAAAATACGTATTTATAATTATATATGAATACTATTATAATCTCAACCTATATAATTGCAGGTGACGTTCCTGCACGTCTACCACCACGTTATTATGGCCCTGTACTCCTGGAGCTACCTCAAGTTCGCTGCAGGAGGGGAGGGCGCCATTCTAGCTCTGCTTAACTCCATCGTCCATGTCGTTATGTACACTTACTATCTGCTGTCAGGCCTCGGGCCACGGTTCCAGAAGTACTTATGGTGGAAGAAGTACGTCACCAAGATGCAACTAGTAAGTTATTATTCGTCATCATCTATTTTAGTCTCCACTGCAGCATCACCCTCTCTGTCGACCAGAGCCATTATATTAGCCAGACCAGTCAATGGATTTAGCCAACACTGCACTGGCCAAACGATTTCGAGTCTCTTTAATTTATATAAGCTTTGTTTACGCTTGTTTCCAAAGTCACCTCCAAGACTTGGAGTGGTCCTATTTTACTCTGCTGAGAACTACACGGCTATATAGTAAGCTATTACTTAGTTTTTTCATTAGGCTGATTTCAGAGAGACGCCGGCGAGACACGCCGTTGACCAGCAGGCCGATTTGCTAACTCGGTGTACAACGATTTGATTGTCACTTTAGCATCCATTACGGTTTTCATATCTTAAATAAAAATAGTCATTCATACCGGAGCCGTAATGAATATTAAAGTTACCATGAACATGATGTACACCGTAGTTGTCAAAAGTTAGCAAATAGGCCTGCAGCTCGCTTCAACCGCGCTTTTGAACGGCCGACCGCTGTGTATTGTTTAGTTATAATGAGTGGATTTCAAAGGTACATACATTAAAAAAAATTATAACTGTTTTCTCACTAGAGAGCATTGATGCAAGTCAGATGTCAAACAAGCTCTGTGGCGCAGCGGTCAACACGCCAGCCTGCGACACGGGGGTCCCGGGTTCGATCCCCGGTCAGGTCATGATGGGAAACGATCTTTATCAGAATGACCTAGGTCTTGGCTGTTTATCTATATAAGTATATGTTATAAAATATAGTATCGTTGAGTTAGTATCCTGCGACACAAGTTCAAAACCTCAATTTGTGTGATATGTCCCTATATATTTATATTTATATATTTGAGGCTTAAAAAAATCATTACAGTTTTGGCATTCATGGCATTGACACTTGGCTTTTTATCAACGCCATTTAGTGAACTTAAAGATTTTTGAGGAGTTTGTGGTGGGAAGTCAAGGGGTGCAGTTGGGGTCTACCTTGGACGATTTTGCAAATTGATTTTGGTGGACTTTATAATATGAAATTGGTGTAGTTTGGTGTTATAAATGCTCGTGCTCGTGAACAATTTGTGAAATAGTTAAAGTGGACTGTTATATGGACTCGTATAGACTTGTCACCATAACCTCCCAACCACGAGGCATCAAAGAACATACGCCATCTTTGATGCTACTTGTTACAACTTTACCGTACAACACCGATACTTAGTATCTCAATTTACTGGACATTGGCAGAATCACTGAAATCTCGGTGGAAGCCATTTTATAAAACAGAAGAAGAAGAAGAAAGATTTTTGATTTTTTAATGTAACTTAAGAACCCCTCATTGGGCAGCTTTGGCCAGTAATGCCCGATTCAAGTGCGTGATGACGCATCGCGACTGCCATCTAGTGTAATGTATCGCAAACGCACGTGTCTGGATGGTGCAGCTGTTTAAACGCGTGACCCTAAAATTAGACAACACAGCTTGTTGAATCCTGTTGCTTCCTAAGCAGGCGTACGTTAGCACAGCCTTATACCATGTTGTTAAATGATTTTAACAACTTGCCATCTACCTGAAGCCAATCCCTTTTGTGTGAGGAACACAAAAGGGACCTGAACTGGGACAGTATCTTCCTATACTATTATACTCAAAAGCATCTTAGCTAAAATGTTCCCAAGTCTATTTCTATCACTGTCTAGACAATTATAGGTAAACTGAAATTTAATAGTGTAACCCCTTTGGCTGTGGCAGCTAATCGTCTCTTTTAGTTATTGGGGTGAAATCGAAAATCAGAATTGGTGAATCGAAAGTAGCTCCAGAACTATCTGTGGCTTATAAATAAAAGTTTAATAATTGATTTTTTTTGGCATTAAAAGTGTTTGAGAAGGCCTTTTTCTGAATAAATATTTGCACATTATTGAAGTTAAAAAAAACTCACCAAATTTCTTTTATTGTAAATAACACCCTAAAAACAAAAAAAAATGTGTTCTTGTTTTTCAGTTACAATTTCTGCTGATGTTGTCGTACTGCGCGTGGACTCACTTCTCTCCGCGTTGCCAGTTTGCCGTCGGATTCACTTACTTCATATCTGGAAACGTCATCATCTTCCTACTCCTCTTTTTGAATTTTTACTACAAAAGCTACAAAATCAAGAAAGGATCTGATAAGACTGATCAAAACAATGATAAAAAGCAAAATGGATTGTTGAATGGCGTTTGTAAGCCTAACGGTAATGCCACCGATATATATAAAAATGGTGATGGAGTGCATATAAATGATAAAAAGGATATCCCAGAATTAGATGATATTCCGTATGAAGTTAACAAAGCTTGCGGTGATTACGCTAAGGAAGGCAAAATTTTTTTAACAAGACGCACGGCTAAGGCAGCATTTGGGCCCGAATATGACTTTGATAGTATAATAAAGAAATGATTTACTTTCAAAGACTGTGGTTAGGATGGTTAAATTGAGACTGATGTTTGTGATGAACCGAAGGTGGAAGTTCTTATCTAGATAAGTTATCTAATAACCTTAATGAGCAATTCATGTATAGATAGATTCTTAATATATAAAAATATGTATTAAGGATCTTGGAGGAAGCTCCGAGTTTATGAAATTTAGTATTTAGGGGGTTACGGGAGCGAAATTCTATCTAGCTATGTCTCGTCTCTGGACAAACGCATTTGGCCCAGATACTTTAAATAATGGGGAATAGAATTAAGTGTTAGGTTTACTTATTTATTCACTTAGCTCCTCTAACTTTAGTTGTCTCTCTATATCAGTTGCATTTTTATATTAAGTAATTCTTCGTCTAACTCTTTTAGTATTTTTAATGTTTGATACAAGACAATAACTTCTGGGGTATAACTTTTTAAATTCATCCCCTACAAGTGGGTCTGTAAATGAGAAATTAAATTCTAAACTTCGGCATATCGTAGATTATATTTGCGAAGGAATTTACGCTGAGAGCTAAGTTTAAAAACTCTTTTAAAGTGAGACGAAACGCTTTAAAAATATTCATATTTACAATAATATTGCCAACCGCACAATTAATTGTAACGTAGAATAAGGTTATGAAAATGAATGCCTTTGCTCCCTCTGCGTGTATTCGGAGAGCAATACCTCTTGTTAATTTTTTCAAGACTAACATTTGTATTACGAGCTCATTATGGCATTTGATTTTAAAATTGGTGTAATAGCTATAAATATTGCTTAGTGAGAATGGGCACATGCGTAATCGTTTGCAAAGTGAAAAATTTATGAGACATCATAAAGCACGAACTTGTTTTGCGCTAAACCGTTTCCAGGGTTTTTAGTTTTAAAAACAATTTGAATGGGATACCGTTAAATATAGAAAAGTATTCATGTGCCTAACCTTATTAGGCCATTATAAGAACTGAAAATAGAAATTCAGTCCCGTGAACGAGCTTCAACGTAATTTTCTATTCTCTAGTTTAAATTTATTTTTAGCAGTAGGCCATATTTCCATACGTAAAAACTAAGCAGCATAAGCTTTAGCATTATACGAATCACTTGCAGATATAATGTTAATAATAATAAAAATTGGTAAACCGGAGCGTAGGTTATGAAAAGGTCCGAGCGTTAGTTAAGATATCTTTCTAGAACCTTCAAAGTAAAGGCGTAGGATTTGGCGGCGCTGTATTTTTTTTTACTCTAGGTTTTCTTACACTTTATGTATTCTACACTTCGAATATCAAACATTATTGTTTTATATATTTATTAATTATTGGATTTATATAAAACTACTTTTTGTAAGTTTTCGAGTACGCCTTCGTTTTCTTTCTAAAAAGTTTCTTCGATAACATTACTTTATATATAATCTTATAAAACAGTTTAGCTATAAAATTAAATTGAGTAGGCAAGATTCGTGTATATTTGGTGCCTTTTATATTCAATAATAAAAGTTTGAATTTAATGGAATATTTGTTGTTGTTGGATGTTTTCAAACAAATTCCCTAAAAACCTGATTAAGTTAAAATAAAATGATTTAGTTGCAGAATATTTTGAATATTGTTGTTGTAGCATTAATTAGGTAAGTACTTAAATCGAAATTGATAAAATCATAAAACGTTAAAATGGTTAAACAACAATAAAACAACACGCTAAACGTATTTTAAATATCAAAATCCCTAGTAAAATGCCCGCAAAAATAAAGATGAAATATGTAATGTTGGTCGAACCTCTACTAATTCACCAAATAGCTGGCAAAATTTTTATGGGTGGTCCAAATTTAGTTTTTAAATATTTAGTTTATTATGTCATATGTATATTTTATTATAAAATGCCATGTAGTTTGGAAATTAACAAGTATATGGTTTTATAATGCCAAAAAATCACAATTAGCAAAAAACTAAACATTTTATTGTTAACTTATAACTCGATATCGATTCCAATAAGAGTAATATTTAAAAGATAATAAAATTGCAATATTAAAAAATCCATTTTTGAGTTGAGTTTAACTTTTTCTGGCATCACATTAACATTTTCCGGGACATAAAAAAACCATTGCTTGTACTACAGGCCATGTAGACATTAAAACTTGTTCTACCTATTAAATGCATCTAATTAATCGGTGAATGAATTATCTGCTCAATCCATAATCACGAAATTTATGAGTAGTGCCTTAGTTATTTAAACGTATATATTTGGAATTTTCAAGTTCTTCATTTATCTTTCTTAACTCCATAAAGCTTATTCTCTTCATGTTATATCTTGCATCTGGCTAATCATCCGTGAATGATTTATCTGCTAAGTCCGGAATCACCAAATTATGATTAGTGCCTTAGTTATATATTAATTGGAAGGTTTTAGATCGTAATTTCTCTTTTATAACTCGACAAGGCTTATTCACTGCTTCATCTAGTTATGAAAAACGCCTTGAATTTAGAATTCACTTAAATTTCTTTGTTTGAAATTCGAGAGCGCAAGGCTTTTATCGGTGTCAATATTTCCAAATACAATAAAAGTCTAGTGGTTGTGAAAGCTTTTTCGAGCAAGCGCACATAATCACTTGACTTTTTTATTCTATAACTGTAAGTAAAGGGAAGTTTATACCATTCGGTCACCCATTGTAAAAATGCCAACTAAGAAACTAAGATTTTTTTCACGCCTATTGTCGTTCTGAAAACAGTCCAACATTTCTAACATTTTATAACAGTAGTGAGGAAACGTATTCATTTACTGCCTGTTTCGTTTCATCTACTGTATGCATTACTCCTAGGTCTTAAAGTAATTGTTAATATAAGTAATTTAACTGACTTAACGTCCAAAAGCCAATGTTTAATTTCGTAAAGACGGTAACGCTACTTTGTAATGTAATTAAACAGTACAAAAATGTTAATTTAAGACGAAGAATCTTATTACAATAAAATTATTGCATTATTATTTCTTAAATTTTTATTTATTTTTAGAACGCTTATTATTGCGTTAACCGTTTGTATAATGGGTAATATGCTCCGAGGAATTATTTGAGATGATGCCTACGCCTACTATTTATCATCGCACCTCAAGCCTTCAACGAAGAGTTCATCTCTTCACACCTTTATTGCTGGTTGGCGCTAGTGTGTGAACTCATTTCGCCTTGCTGGATGGCGCTAGTGTGTGAACTTACTTCGCCTTAAATCTTAAATGGTTGCGTACCGGTGTGGGCGTTTGAAAGAAAATTTCTTTTACTTACGCTTAACAGTCGCCTGGACGCGCATGTCTCCATACAAACGGAAATAAGGAATTGTGGCAATATTTGATAATTTTGGGGTAAAATTAAGCATTCAATCAATTAATCTCATTATAGTCTACGTATGTTCCTATACAGCTTGGTAAAATTATCAATGGTTTGAGAATTAATACGCCTCAAGATTTCTCTACAAATTTGAAAAGGCTTATAATTCTCAAACCATTGGTATTTTAACCAAGCTGTATAGGAACGTACGTAGATTATAATGAAATTAATTGATTAAATGCTTAATTTTACTCCAAATTATCAAATATTGCCACAATTCCTTATTTCCGTTTGTATGGAGACATGCGCGTCCAGGCGACTCCTGTAAGTCGTAACTTTTGAGTTCTCCAAACTCCAAAAAGGGCATGAAAAGATATTTTCAGGGTCGATATCACAGGAGGGCTCACTTGGTACTGCAGGCGTCTACAGGCAACGGCCACATCAGGTATATGGACTTCGAAAAATTCAGGGATTTGGATGGGAAATGCAATTTTAAAACGAGCACCGCTATTCCCATGAAGGAGTGGGACATCTCTTCATATAGGATGAAAGATGTAAATTTAAAAATCTGCATTTTTAGACAATATGTTGGGCTGACACTTTTATACGATAGTGTATTTTTTTAATTTCTAGCGTTAGTCCCATGGGAATAGTAGTTTATTTCAATGTGTGACTTATACCGGGAACTAAAAAAAATCACATTTACAAACATTTGCTGGACTGGCTGTACACTTTGTATGTATGTGTATTTTTTAGTTCCCAGTGTTGGTCCCCTTGACGGGCTGTCACCTCTTTAAGAGGCTTACACAACCAAAACTAGCTACGCCCGGTATTTAATTCTTGTACTCCGGAATAAGAACAAGTTGAGAAAATCAACGTAAGTACTTCCTTAGTAAATAATTGTAGTATTTTCAGAACTTTTTATCAATATCATCATTTCAGAGATCATTATTTTGCATTTGGTGAATCAAGAAAACTACTCATTACGCCAAAAGCGGCCATTTTTGGTGGTAATAAAATAGAATAGAAAAATCTTTATTCAGTGATGAGCAGTTCTCTTGATTCACCAAATACAAAATAATGAAAAGCAATACAAAAATTCTACAAGTAATTAACTAGTAGTAAAGTACTTATGTAGATTTAAAAAAAAATATCTTATTTATTAGTAAAAGAAATAAAAACAGGGTGGCGCTAGTTGGCTGGCGACGCCAATAATTTTATTCCTAATACTTTACAAATAGAAAGAAATTCAAGAATGTAAATCATATAAGCCTTAGTAAATAACTTGAAGTATTTTTGGAATCATGTTTTAATATTACGAGAATCAGTCATTAAGAGAAAAAGTGATTACCGCCAAAAACGGCCGGTTTATAGGTTTCCCCTTACCTGCTTAGGTATATTCAAAAAAACTTGCTATTTGCTAGCAAGTTTTTTTGAATATACCTACCTACCTACCTAAAAAAGGAATACCTGCAAAAAGTTGTTAAATTTCTTTATTAAGCAGGATGAGCAGTATTTGTCCGAGGAATTAAGTCTAATTTTTATGACGGTTAAGGAAGCACTGTATAGTCTGTTAAATAAAATAAAATAAAACGTGAGTAAAGCCGTGTTTTCATAATGAAATTAGCATGCTGCTAAAATCTTTGAAATATGATTAATTTTTTAATTATTATATATATTTAATTTACTTGTGTTTATTTATATTGCCAATTAAGGAGTAGGTCTGTTTAGCTCAAGCACTACCTCAAAATCATATTTGTTAACACAATTTTGATCACCAATTTTTTTTTTCAGTATGTGTCTACTCCTACCATGTATTTTGCTTCCTCTAAATCTTTTTTGTACATAGAGAGTCGTGCATTTAGCACGATTGCTAGTGTTGATTCGAGTAGTTTAGCATTGGTCTAAATTTGGTCGCGACTTGCTGCAATATCTCTAAAATGTATGCACTTATATGATATTGTGATGAGACAAAATTAAGGAGTTTGGATACTCTTTATACATTATTAAAACCCTTATGTAAGGGGTTGAAGGGCGGGGGCGACGAATCAGTGATGGCGTTACAGTAAACAAGCGATGATTTATTGATTTATAACAATTACAGTTATAACAACAGTGCAGAGGAAACAATTATTTATTTATGTTTACCTCTGAACAAGTTTCCTAGGTAAGTAACAATTATTAAGGTTCAGTCCTGTGGGAGACCCACCACTTGGATGCTCTATAGGTTCTGAGCTGGGATCCTAGACGCTAGAGGACATTTGAGTCATAGTGATTGAGTGCTTGTAGATATCTAATTCCTCAGAGAGCTCATTGACCAGTGAAAAAATAACGATAGCGCGTTTTATCATACACACAGCGCCATCTATTGGTGGGTTGAGGAACTACATACGTGTTCACTTGGTGTGTTACACTTTATTAATATTTTTTACAAAGTATTTAGAAGCACTAGTTTCATGTGTGGCAACCAGCCGTGACCAAGTGTGACCAATTCGGATAATTGCTACCTGATACCATGACAAAAATTGTTCTAATCTATTGCGGACAATCTGCCATTCGTGTGTATAATTTTTTTTAACCCCGATTGGGTTAGTATTTTTTAATAAATCGATTTTTTTTATATTTTATTTAAAAATTTTTAAACGTCATAATTTCTACACGCTTCCTATTCGGATTTAAGAAATTAAATATATTTCGCTAATGAAGTGCAAATCAATGTCTAAAAGTCTTCATACACTATCTTATACATAAAAAAATCGCGTTGAGACGCCTATCTAATTAGTAAGTCTCCGATATCCGTCTGTCAAAGGGCTATGACCGGGCAGTCGCAGTTGCAAGCTACTGGTCAAGGCAAATATAAAAGAAAGAAGAAGAAAGAGCTATGCCTATTAAAACCGTAAACATGCGGCACTTAAATTTTCACTTAAAGTTTGTTATTCTATTGCCACTATATTATTGTAGTAAAAGCTTCACCTATAAATACAAATCAATAAAGACTCCTAAGAAACATAATAAACACCGTGAGATTCCCGGCAGAGTAGAAATCGTGGATGTCGTAGAGGGCGACTTAGGAAACACAACCTAAACAAAGCTTCAATATACCTCTCCAACCTATCTGGCCAGCGTGGAGAGTGTATGCCAAATCTCCTGAGTGCTCTGGCTAATATATAGGTCTGGTAGTACGAGCTCCGTGGCGCAGCGGTCAACACTCCTGCCTGCGACACGGATGGTCCCGGGTTCGATCCCCGGTCAGGTCAAGATGGAAAATGATATTTTTCAGATTGACCTGGGTCTTGGATGTTTTAGTCTATATAAGTATCTATTATAAAATATAGTATCGTTGAGTTAGTATTCAATAACACGAATCTCGAACTTACTTTGGGGCTAGCTCAACCTGTGTGATTTGTTAAAAAAAAGAGAGAGTCGTGCTCCTGCAGTGGAGACCAAAAAAAGACCTAATGATTGTGATGATGAAACGTAATAGTGACGCAAATACTAAAGCACGCAAATGTCTCGTGACACAAGTACACGCAAATGAACATTAATTATGCATGTAATTTTTCCTAAATTTTCCTTTGTTTCAATTTCAAACTCTTAAATGTTAAATTAATACAATTGCAAAGTTGACGATACTTGTGAATAAAGCCATCAAAAGCCGTCCAATGGGGAACTTGCATGAAGAGTACATTTTGAAAACTATTTCTGATTATATAAGCATCTAGCTGGAAAAATCTGTTAAGGACACTTTCAGTCCGATATCGATACATTAACTTTGATTAAGATTGGTAAGAAAAGTCAGTTTCAAAAATAAGAAAATTTCGAAAATCTTATTTTATTATGAAATAGCTGTTTAAATTTCTAGCAATTTTTGTTATGAAGCCGTTTCCCTAAACACAATATTTAACATAGCTGATAAACAAAGTCCTCACAACACGCATACAAATTGCTAAAGGAGTGACGTCACTAGTCAGTTGTTTTTTCTTAGGGACGTTGAGGCCGAGACGAAGAATTGGAAAATTCTCAAACCCTTATATCTCAAAGAGTTTTTGGGTTCAAAATGATTTTTTCACTGTTATTTCTATTTTTGAGAGTGTTTTCATAGGACGATGAAAAAATAGTGTGCAAGTTCCGCATTGGTAGCTATGTGAGTGACAGTGTGTTGGTGACAGTAGACAACTACGCTTTTTGCCTGATAGAGTCTATCTACGCTCGTTAAGCCGTTGGTCCCGGCTGCCATCTGGTAGTCGTTAAAAGAACCACGTCTGAGGCCGAGAGGCGGTTCCAAAGAACTCTGACACCAGGGTGTGCATGGTCGACTGATCGGTGTCACCTACACGAAATGATGATGTTGATCTAGGTTTTATAAATAATCTTAGGTGGCCAGATGCTGAATGGGTTATAATAACAATATAGGCGCGTTTTTAACAGGGGAATGTTATTTTGTTGCCATATACAGACACATTTAGTTTCATAGAAACTTTAAAACAACTATGTGTTACATTAAAACGGTTGTTATTGCTGCAATATTTACAATCCGTAAAATATGCTAGTTTCGGAGAAAAGGAAGAACATAGAATACACCAAATGCTTTTCTTCCCGTACAGACCAAAAAAGTCGGTCAAGGGATAGGGCGAACATCTAAGAAATCACGTAATAGGCGATGCGGCTAGCAACCTATCACTTTTTGATTTTCCGATCCGCTTTCCACCTTAACGCCCACTTACACGCTAAACGTGGCCATTGGGTTTTATGGCCTTGGGCTCTGTCTACCCCACAAGGGATACAGACGTGATAAATGTATTTAAAAACTTAATAAATTAAAAATTTACAAAAAATATTTATACCTAAATAGAAGAGTGTATTTTAAATACTTATCAATAGGTACTCACATAAACTAGACTTGTAGGAAAAATGTGTTTTCTTTAATTTAAATTTACTGATTCGGCATTTAACATTTCATATTTTTTACAATTTTGACATTACCACACTAAAAAATTTCAGCATGCCATAAACATCTTATATTTTACCTGCTTACGTATTACATGTCTGTGATATTACATAATCTTAGAAAAACATGAGGTCATCAGAGTATAACCTTCTGTATGTATGTAACATACATAAATATTATCAAGGCTTTTAGCCTTACGGGGCTGGTAATAATGCCTGAGGTCATTAGATGAAACGAACACATTTAGCATGTTGGTGTGCATATAATTGGATAAAAATAAAAAACGTAATGGATGCTAGGCCCTCTTGCTGAGTTTATTATTTTAAATTATTCAAAATTATTGAAACTCATAAAACACGGTATTTTATTGGTATTTTTATGCATTTAAAATGCTACACACTCTATAATCAAATAATGCTGATCTGGGAGAAAAAAAAAACGAAGAATGTAGCAGCTTCTCATCCCACGCAGATCGTAAAAGCTTATTGAGGGAATGGACGTCAATAGGCAATGTGGCTAGCAACTCATCACTATTTTGATTCCATTCTCACGTACAAGCCAACATGTTAAAAGTGGCCTTAAGGTTTTACAGACATGGACTCTATTTACCCCGCACGGTAGAAAGAAAAGATAGTATGTATGTATCAATCAAATCAATTTACAAAATAAGATGGTAAAAACATGCTGGCCGCGTGGAATTTATTTCCTATATCTTATTTTCTTGATACAGTTAAAAACTCACCACGCTTGCAACCACTTGCCTTATGGGACCAACTCCAGTGGTCCTAAAGATGGCCAAAATCACCGCTTAAAGAGTCTAAAAAGGTTCATATTTCACTGGGTATATTTATTATTAAGTACACGTCAGGTAATAAACACAAGAGTTCCGTAGACGGTTACACCTTAGTAAGCGGATCCATTATATAATTTATGCTTATCATTTGATTCACACCTATGCAGGTTTACTTGTAAAACATCAGTAGCCTTGCAGGAGAAGATAGCTAACATCATATACAACAACGTTTGTTGTCAATACACAACATCTTTGTAGTCAAATCACAACATATTTTTAACCATAGAAAGATAACCTACGTCAAATCGACGTAATCGATTTAAAAAAACCGGCCAAGTGCGTGTCGGGCCACGCGCAGTGTAGGGTTCCGTAGTTGCGAATGACAACTTTGAGTTCACACTATTCACACTCGCACCTTACAGTTTAACGACCAAAAACATCTAACAATGAAAATAGTATGAAATTTTACAGTTTATAAGTTGGTTGTCTATAACTTTTTAGTTTGTACTTACTACTCAGCTCTGATAGTTTTCCTTTCAACTTCAGTATATATGCTACTGCTGTAATTTTTTTCACGTATCTATATATAACCGTTTAGCAGATAGAGGGGGGGGACACTTACCTCTATCAAAAATTCGCACTTTAAAACCAAATATTTCGGAAACGGAGCCCTTAATCAAAAAATGGTGTTCTCAACCTCACAATATTTTTGAAAGACCTATTTAACGATACCCCACACAATAGGTAAATAGAGAAAAAAAAATTACTCCCTCACTTTACTTGTATGGGAGCTACCCTAAAAAAAATTTTTTTTCAAGATTTTATTCTACCACTTTTTTGCCATGATTAATATACATACCCATACCAAATTACAGCTTTCTAGTACTTATAGTCTCTGCGTAAAACCGCGGACGGACAGACAGACAGACAGACAGACAGACAGACAGACAGACATGGCGAAACTATAAGGGTTCCTTGTTTACTACGGAACCCTAAAAATGGGCATGTTGACTAAATTTTTTTTCATGTTGCTATGTAAAGACCTGCCAAAAATAAACACAATAGTGACAGAAATACATTTCTAAACAAAAAACTCTTTCAGTTATAAAAGTTTTAAAGTCACATGTTTTTAGACGTAAATTTTTAGACGTGAAAACGCGGTGCTGAAATGCCTACATATTTGTGACGTCACAAGCTTGTATTTCGTATGGGTGGCGTGAGAACTTTGTTTGGTAACTATACGAAATATTTCGTTTATGGTAATGGTTTCATAATAAAAGTTGCTATAAATTTTGCAGACTAAAATACAGTATAATTGTAATTAAAGATTTTCATACTTCAAAAAATGGTCCTATTCACCCAACTTTAAAGAAGCTTTAAGATCACTTAACGAATCGATATCAAATTAAAAGTGTTCTTTATAGTGTTTTTAGATAGAAATTAGTCTCATTAGAAACAAATTTTATATAATCTTAACATTAGGCAACTACCGTATTGATACAGCTCGATTGTTTATGGCAGCACTACGCTCGCCGTTCATGCCAACTCAGTGCGCCCACACACAAAGCTTCCCGGGGACACCTGTATCGCTTGTGTAAGTACATTTCTTTCGTAATTATATGCCTACTGTACGTCGAAGCGACGTACTATGGTTATCTTTTCCGTTAGTTTTTGAAACTATCGTGCGACTATGAATTTTACTTTTTAGTAAGTTTTCGTTTGATTAATGTTATTTATATTATAATGAAATTATTTTCTTCGATATCGAAAGAGTATTTAGCACAAAATGACGTCACAAATTAATTTACAAGATGAACAAATCGCTCGCTTATTGCAAGAACTAAGCGACGAAGAGACTGGCGCGGTGGCTCGGACAGTACATAAAATCGAAAATAATTTATACTCGTATGAAGATGATGTACAAAGTGATATCGAAGATTGCGAAGAAACTGCAAAGCCAAACATGATTCATTTAAATAATGAAACTAAAGGTAGAGTCGACACATTCGATCATCATCATCATTTCGTGTAGGTGACACGGTAGTTCTTGGGAACCGCCTCTCGGCCTCTGACGTGGTTCCTTTAACGACTACCAGATGGCAGCTGGGACCAACGGCTAAACGTGCCTTCCGAAGCACGGAATCATCTTTCTTATCAGACAATCAGATGATTGACACATTCGATCAAATGTGTTCGACGATGTCCGCAAAACAAACAGATGGCCCATGCTGTTTTACGGTATTTTGAATATGGCGTTCATAAATTCATACATTATTTACTACGAAAACATGATATCTAAACAAAAAAAATCACTGGGACGCCGTAATTATATGAAAAAACTTAAGAGTTTGATGTTTCTATGGATGTCGACCAGGCAGCAAATTGTTACTTTTATACAAATCTTAAAGATAAATAGCAAATATTTTGCTTAAAAGACCGGCTCAATTTTCTGCAGAAACTGGAGATGCTTCTGAGTCAAAAAAAAGAAAGTATTGTGCATTTTGTCCTTTAAAAATGAAGGATGACACAGTCGACATGTAACAAGTGCAAAAATTCTATTTGTGGAGAGCATAAGTCAAAAGTGTCGTGTGCCTTTGAGGTCAAATTTGTAAAAAAAAAAAATGTTTCTTTTAGCGTTAAGTTGATTACCAAATATACAAAAAGTAAGTTTTTATAAGTCTTTTGTTGAAAATGATTAAGGATCTCATGTTTTTTAGTTTTGTAAAGGTAAAGAGTACCTATTTTTGTTTTTGAAAGATGTTTCTAATAAAAATAAATAACAAACTTGAATTTCTTTCACTAATCTCTAATACCATTAAAATGTTTAATCATATATAACTATTTACATCACTTCATTATCATAAAAAATTTGCATTTTAGTTTACACACGTCAAATTGACGTATGGTTATCTTTAACGAACAGTAAAATATGGTTATCTTTCTAGGGAGGTAAGAAATAAAATTAACAAAGCACACAAATTGAACTTGTTTCTTAGGATACCAACTCAAGATATTTTATTTTATAATAGACTAGCTGTTGCCCGCAGCTTCACCCGCGTGATTTATAGCCTATGTCCTTTTCAGTACTGCCCCCGATAGTTAAAAGGGCGCAACTAACATTTTTTCAAAAAATTTAGTTATATATATTGCCATAATCAGCAAAAGAAGGCGCATCTGCCAATATTTTTTTTAATTTTGTATCTGGCTCCGTTTCGATAATATCATAACAGCAAAAAGCTTTTCTACACTCTTGTTTACACCTTTTTTAAGAAGAAAAGACATATGATACTGAAACTTTATTGAAGCGCCATATTTACTTAGATATGCCCAATATGTTTCGAATATTTTTTTAATGTTCATAAATTGAAGAGCTGGTTGTTTTGTTCCATTTTCTAAAAATAAATTGAAAAGGCGTAATTATTTAAAAGATGATGTGATTTGACTACAAAGATGTTGTGTATGATGTTTGCTATCTTCTCCTGCAAGGTTACTGATGTTTTATAAGTAAACCTGCATAGGTGTGAATCCAATGATAAGCATAAATTATATAATAGATCCGCTTACTAAGGTGTTTACCATGTTGGCTTGTAGGTGAGAACGGAATCAAAATAGTTATGAGTTGCTAGTCGCATCGCCTATTGACGTCCATTCCCTCGATCGGAATTTACGATCAGCGCGGGAAGAGAAGCAGCTACATTCTTCGTTTTGTTTTTTCTCCCAGATCAGCATGATTTGATTATAGAGTATATAGCATTGTAAATACATAAAAATACCAGTAAAATACCATCTTTTATGAATTTCAATAAATTTTTATAATTTAAAAAATGAACTCAGCAAGAGGGCCTACCATGTACTTATGTATTCCGCAGGGGCATTTGACTAACTAAAAAGAACGCATGTAACCAAATGCGCCCGTATAATGCATCATACAATACTTAGCATAAAAATAAAGGTGCATCTGGCTATTTGCGTCCATATAACTTAAAAAGTAGTATTATTTCATATTTTTTGTACTAAGATGAAATTTTTTTTTTATGTTTATGATAATTAAACTTAAAATAAATATTAATTTTTCTTTTGTATACAAAGGATTATTATGGTTTTTATCATTTTCAGCCGTTAAAACTGAATCATTTGGTATACCTGAGGACAGCAAAGATTTTTCAATTAAATTTGCAAAATTTTTTTTCATTTGTTTCGTCTTCTTGTTGGATGCGCCTTTTTAACTATCGGGGGCAGAGTAGCATTATCAACGTGTATGAAATTTTCATGATGACCGGTTCAGTATATAGGGCGTGAAAGTGTACCAAACAAACTCACTTTCGAATACTTTTATACTTTTATAGATAAACTTCAAAGACCCAGGTCAATCTGAAAAAGATTGTTTTCCGTCATAACCTGACCCGGGATCGAACCTGGGACTAGTCGCGTCGCAGGCTGGAGTGTTAACCGCTGCGCTACGGAGGTTGTCAAATAAAAAAGTATTGTTCAACCAGTATCCCATAAATTTCATATGGAAACGGTACCCTAATAGGGTCAATCACAATGTCAGACGAGTTTTCTTTTCGTCATACTATTTAAAGAACCTCACTGACTATTTTATGCTTGCTTGCAATCGCGACTCCACGCATCATGTTCTAGTCTTTTATTTTTTTTTTAATTTCATATTTTTAATTTAAGAATAAGTTTTAAATTTAGAACAGTGACAAATATTTTCTACGGTGGATTTGAAAATGGAAAAAGAAACAGCGGCAGAATCGATATGGGAAATGAAATCGCATCGTAAGTACTTATTTTAAATATAAATAATTTTAGATTATTTCTAGTTAATGGTATTTTTATGAAACTTTAATTTCTTCCTTTTATAAAAATAAAATAGTGAGATACATAGATTAAACACATTTAAATTAGGTTTATTTTTAAGTCTTAACAATATTTTTTTTAACTAGTTTTTTTGTACACGTCATACTGTTTAAGTATGACAATAAATATAAAAGTTCTAATAATCAGGGAAAGAGAAGTGTACAGAGCAAAGTGTAATAAATATTTAACTGTAGACTTTTTAAGGGGTTAGTTAGTTTAAATAAATAAATAAATATATACGGACAAATCACACAGATTGAGCTAGCCCCAAAGTAAGTTCTTAAGTAAGACTTGTGTTATGGGATACTACTCGTAACTCAACGATACTATATTTTATAACAAATACATATATAGATAAACATCCAAGAGCTAGGTCAATATGAAAAAGATCATTTCTCATCTTGAACCGACCGGGTATCAACCCGTGACCATCCGTGTCACAGGCCGGCGGGCGTGTTGACCGTTGCGCCACGGAGCTCGTCGCTCGAGTTTGATGCTGTAATATCATATCTATGCTTATGGGGGCCGGGATCAGAATCTTTTTATTTAAAATGCGCTATGTATCTAAATCACGCATTTTTCATAATAGTGAGTAAGCAAATTAGAGTGTGCAGGATATAGTTGCATGCTAAAAATTAGTTTCATCATCATCATCAGGTCTTATTAGTCTCCACTGCAGGAGCACGACCATCTCTGTACTACTAGAACCATATATTAGCCAAAGCAGTCAAAGGATTTAGCCTACACCCTCCACGCTAGCCAGATGGGTTGGAGAGGTCTCTTTGATGTTTATAATCTTTGTTTAGCTTGTGTTTCCTAAGTCGCCTCCTACGACATCCACGGGAAGACTTGGAGTGGTCCTATTCTACTCTGCCGGGAACTATACGGCAACAAAATTAGTCTATTTGACTACAAATCTCTGTATAAACTCATGGAGATGTAAGACAGTGTATGATACTTACCCATATATTTTTAATGCATAATTAATGCTTAAATCAAAAAAACATAGACATTCCTTTTTTTCAAAGAAGCCAAAGCAAAAAATTCTGGCTTGATGTAATTAGAAAATGATATGTACTCGTATGTCAGTGATCTTACAATCAAGGATACTGAAGCCGTGAGAAGTGGGCATCAAAAGCTGAAAAGCCGAAAGCTCCAAACCATCTAAGTTACGGCTCGGTATATAACTCAGTATATAGAGGGAGGAAGAGAGAGACAGAGTTAGAATTAGACAAATGTCAACTTAGTCTACCTGCGACCACGAACACTGAAAAGTTTTCGAAACGTTAGCTGTATAAATAATGTAATACCTACGTGAAGGAAGCAAGCTCGTTCAATTTATACAAAAAAAAATTGTTGAAATACATCGAAGAACAAATCTTGTAACTTGGACCATTGCCTACGATAACATTGTTTTCGCACTACGCGAGGAGCTGCGGATCGAGTTCGCAAAGTAATGCAACAAAGCATTCCACCCGCTATTCAATTAATTAATTATTTCGTTTGTTTTGCATAACTGTTTTTAAATCACTACATATTATAAAACAAAGTCCTCTGCCGCGTCTGTCTGTCTGTCTGTCTGTTCGCGATAAACTCAAAAACTACTCCACGGATTTTCATACGGTTTTCACCAATAGATAGAGTGATTCACGAGGAAGGTTTTAAGGTATAATACATGCCCGGGTGCAGCCGGGTAGGGCTGCTAGTATTATATAATTTGCTCATGTAAGTGACGTTATGTTATGTCTTTTGAGTAAAAAATAAAGTTCTTTAAACCGATTAAACGCGATAAAAACCGTATTAAAATATTTTTATTTAAATGTTATTCCTTTTGTTTAAAAAAAATACACAAACCTCAAACGGTTTCAAACTCATAGTAACTAGAAGTTTATTCAACAAACCTCAAGATTACTTAGGTATTTTAATACTACATACACGGCAATTTCTTGACTTTTTTACGTTTGTACTTACATAATTTCTAAAAAATAAATGGAATTCAGTGAATAAGTACATAAATTATAATATTTTACTTTTTTTATTAACACTCTGCTGACGCTTTACGGGTTTCCAAACGTAACAAAAAATAATGAATGAATTTACATAGGTAAATCTGCCTAGCTAGCCAAATTTGGTTTCATAAATGGTCCTTGATATATGTTTTATAAGTATATGTCCATGGTTTTATACAATAAATGATTTTGACTGATTTGACTGAATGGTAGTTTTGACATAAATAAATACGTTTTATTTTTTTAATTTATTTATGATTTATTTCAAATTGGGGCAGGCCTTTACCCCTTAAAAATGTATGCTTGTTATGCGACACTAGCGTCACCCAGCAATTAAATATTATTATCCTAAATCATATCAAGGTTAAAAAGTTTATCATGTACATTGTACATCACTAGTATCACGTGGAATGAATGTGTCAGATCGGATATGAGGGAATGTGGAGTGAATATAAATATGGTAAACGAAAGAAAATTATAGAGAGAGTCGACATACAGAGCCGACCCTAAATAGGGATAAGGCGAGGAAGAAGAAGAAGATTGTACATCACCAGTAATCTAGTAACACCAAAACGCATACCACCATTTGAAGATCTAAAAAAGAAATGAAGCGCGTAAAACATTCACTTCTTCAGGTTTCTTCAGGTTTCAGGTCCTAACCTGCTATTTGCCCTCAATAATTTTTGCTGTTTTGAGTATATAAAACCAAGTTTACGAAACCTGTGATTTCTATTTTTTTTTATTTCAGTGGACTACGTAGAAGATTGGCCCCTGATGAGATCGTTTCTTCCTATTTTCACGATATGGGTTTTATACATGGTAGTTGTACTCAAAATAGGACCAACGTTCATGAAGAAAAGACCACCTTTTGGATTACATAACACTTTAATAGTTTATAATATATTTCAAGTGTTATATTCTCTATACATTGTATTTTATGTAAGTATAGTGTAATATTTTTTAGCATTTGCCCGATATATCGCTTGCTTTTTTGCTCAGTATCAGTAGATTTTTTTTCTTATAAAGACTTTCTTTGTGGCGCAGCGGTCGATACGCCATCCTGCAAACTATTTTCCAGTGCTGAATATCGAACTCAAATCTTGCTGCCCTAAGAAAACGTTTAAAATTTTGTTCTGCTGCTGTTTTTGCGAACCCTTTACTATTAATCCTTCAAATTATTCTATGAACTACTGTTAACGTGTTAGTGTTAACGTGAAGCTTTACTCAGCGTTTCCGAAAAATGTGGCCGTATTTGATAAAAGCGTTAAAAAAGGCTTCATATTCTCACTTTAAATTGTAAACAGTTAGTTCAAAAAACAGTTTGATTGGTTATATAAGGTTTCGCAGTACAAATTGTAAAATGATATCTCACTTGCCTTTCAAATTATTTATTTTAAATGTGAGCAGCATTTTGACCTTGGAAAATTCTGATTCCGTCAGCGACCGTCATAACCTCAGGTCATAACTTTCGTTTTTTTTTTGGAAGCCATATGCGTCCTACTGCTGGGCAAAGGCCTCCCCTCCTTCCCTCCACTCATATCTGTCTTTGGTCTTTTCCATCCAAAGCTTGTCGAATGCAAGTCATCCGACCAGCCGACCACCTCGTCTTAGGTCTTCCTCTCTTCCTGTGTCCGTCCGTTAGAACCCAGATTGTTGAGATGTAAGCCCATCTTTCAGAGTGCATACGGCAAACACTTCGAGCAACACGGAAGGGAGTAGCCATACGCTGCATTCCCCTCTGTCAAGGTACAAGCCAAAATTAGGCATATGCATGTCTATGTGTTAGTTGTGTGTGACTCATCTGTACACAAATTATTTTTTCTTTTTATGTCATTTTTTGTGACAATGTCATAATTACTATCAAGTGACAGTTTAAGTTTTGTATGTAGGTGTGCGGAACTAAACTTGTGTGCACATTTCCCCCCGCAAAAAACGCCAGAAAAATTGTCATAGTAAATTGTCGCTTTGCCCACTCCCTCCGTCCGGTACGGAGGCCGTGTTGCTCGAAGGGCAAACATGACCCGCCCGTCCACCAGCAGGCCTATTTGTTAACTTTTGACAGCTACGGTGTGCATCATTTTCATGGTAACTTCAATATTCATTACGGCTTCTGTATCAATAACTATTTTTATTTAAGATATGAAAACCGTAATGGATGCTAAAGTGGCAATCAAATCGTTGTACACCGAGTTAGCAAATCGGCCTGCTGGTCATAACTATAAGTATAGCTGAAAATTTTAAAAGATTTTTTTTTAGGGATTAAACCTGATTCGTCCTGTAGGCTACATCCACCTCACATGCAACCAAGACAAGGACACTACGAAACAGGTAAAAAGATGAAATTCTTTTATGTAACTACATTTAAAAAACACACAACTAGGTATAGTTTTTTTATTTTTTTAACATAATAAGCAGTTAACTTCAGATAATATATCAATGTTTTAACTTTTTTAATGGAAAAAAAATACATATGTAAATTGAGAAAGTTTGAGTTTTTTTTTGTAGTATTATTATCTCTTTATTTATTGTTAATCATGGGTGTAGGTTTTTACAATATTTGTATAAAAAGTAAAACATAAAAATATCATACAAAATATAAAAACATTCTAAAAACCTAAACCTAGTTCGCCGCCAGCAGCGGGGCAGGGTTCAAGCTCCCGGCGGTTAAGGCTGCAGAGAGAGGAACCTTCTAACAATACGTGCCGTGTCTAGAAGTACCGCCTTCTGTATCTGGCCCTTGATCCAGCCATCCAGCGAGAGTCTCTTGAGATGTTGGTCGAGACTCTTCGCTATAAGACCGTTCACAGATACGACTATTGGGACAATGATCGTCGAATCCACATCCCACATGGCGTTCACCTCGTGGGCCAAGTCTAGGTACTTACTAAGTTTGTCCTTCTCGGCCTTCACGAGATTCTCGTCATGTGGGATGTAGTATTATTTTTACTAATTTTTATATTTTTATCAGGTTTCTTATTAATTTAACTAGTAAGTTGTTGTAATTACTTCGATAGATGCCATGTAATCAAACGTCTTTAAGCAGTAAATTTATACAGGATATCCAAAGACAGACTCGTGAAACTTGAATATAATTTAATGAATCGTGTGCTTAAATGACAATTATATTATATGTCCTAAATTGAGTTATTAGAAGTTAAAGAAAGTCACATGCGTATATATTTTCTATATCATATATAATATACATCTTCTATATATACCTATAACTTACTGTATTAAAAAGAAGTGGCTTTCAGCGTTTCTTCTTCTCTGCAGTGGTTGATTCCAAAACGCTAGTAGTCTGTGGCTCTTGAACAATTTTAATTAACAATACATAACACTTAAAAATATAGTTTTAAATGTGATTTGACGTGAAATAGTGCCTGCAAGGGCCCATTTTCGGAGTAAACGTTTTGAATTTAGGATCTTAAAAAATATGTTATTTTTGGCAATCAAGTAATAAAACCTACTACCTATTTTAACAATATTCAAAGACATCTTCAAAGCTATTTATACAGGCCTCTTCCTGGTTATATTTATGTAACCTAATATATAGCCGAAACTTGATCCTCCTTAAAGAAATTCATCACGTTTAGTAATTATCATATATAATCTAAAACATTAATAAAACAACAAAGCCACACCTTTACAATACCATTGCCAATATAAATTCAGACAAAAAATTAATACATACTATACTAGTATTATAAAGATTTAATTGTTTGTTTGTATTGAAGGACAAATTTTTAAAAAATCTTTCGCCCTTAGGAAGCTAAGTAATCTTTTGGTGACATAGGCTATAATTTACGCATATTGTCGCGGGAAAATTTCTTGTCAATAAAAAAACTGTATATGTATGTATAAGTATATACGGACAAATCACACAGATTGACCTAGCCCCAAAATAAGTTCGAGACTTGTGTTATGGGATACTAACTCAACGATACAATATTCTATTACAAATACATATAAATAAACATCTAAGACCCATGTCAATCTGAAAAAGATAATTTTCCATCTTGACCTGACCGGGGATCGAACCCGGGACCTTCCGTGTCGCAGGCAGGCGTGTTGACCGCTGCGCCACGGAGCTCATCAATTTATCTTTTAGTAAGTAGGTACAGTAATCTTGCTTGAGTTGCTAACGATAGTAACACATTTCCAGTGTGTATAATTTACCTCCGGTGCAAAAAGAGGGTAGTTATAAGTTTGACAGCTCTGTGTGTGTGTCTATCTGAGAAACCGTAGATCAGAGACGTCTAAACTGATTTTAATGCGGATTTTAAGTTAAGACCACGTTCACACCCACCCTAGGTTGAAGCCTAGGTGGTCAGATCACCTGACCAAGGAAGTAAGCCACTTCGTCATCAGGTCTTTTTCAGTCTCCACTGCAGGAAGCACGACCCTCTCTGACTATCAGAGCCGTATTTAACCTTTCCAAGGCCGCGCGCGCGCGCTCGCTATCGCCTTGAAACCCGACACCAGTACTTTTTTTGCTGACGCGCGCGTTATCGCTTTGTTTATTTAAGTGTAAACAGATGTGAGCACTTATGAACAATACAGCGACTGTTCTGAGAAGCCATTGAAATAAACTAACTACTTAAGTACGTTGGACAGCTTTATGATGTTTACAGTATTTTTTGTCGGCACTTAAAGTGGCCATAGTGATAAGAAGATTGTTAGTTCGAAATTATATTGTGTAAAAAATATTTATAAAAACATAAAGTATAAACTTTTTATTTATTTATATTCTACAGTACGTAAGCTTTCTTATAAAGATAAAATATAAGTATAGACCCATAATAAAAAACTGAAAATAGTTGGTCTGAATGTTACGTATTTTTTTTTCCAAATTACGCTCTACGAGATAATAAAAAAAAAATTTTTTTCGTCTTCCTACAATTATTTTAATTAATTACCGACAAAACTAAACAAAAACGACAATTGAGTGCATAAATGGATTTATACATAACTTATCATTGAAATAATAAGAAATTTTTGTAATTTGCATTGCTTCAATTTTAGGTTAGTGCGCACGTCATAGTAAAAGTGAATTATTACAAAAAATATACAACGAAATACAATTATTGACACTTTTTGTAACAAAAAAAATGATAATTTAATTATATTTACCTTTATTTTGCCTTCAAACACGATATTTCCTGCAAAAATCCACATTTTACGGCACTTTACCACACACACAACACACACTAATGGCCGACGACCGCGCGAACGACAGACTGATTTTCAAAATTTTTTTTTTCGCTCGCTACGTAAGGAATTGTCTCATTCACTTTACTCCTATTGGTGTACATATTATAGGACTTTGTCTAAAAATAATCCGGACAAACTAAGCCTTAGTTATTAAGTAATAAGGATTTAAACCCGTCAAGACCCGATGTCACGATATCGTGTCCTTGGTCTTTTGCGGTAAAACGGTGATGTCACGATATCGTGACAGTGGTCTTGGAGGGGATAAGCCAGGGCAGTCAGAGGATTTGGCCTACACTCTCCACGCTGGCCAGACGGGTTGGAGAGGTGTCTTTGATATTTTAAAGCTTTGTTAAGCTTATGTTCCCTAAGTCGCCTTTTACGACATCCGCGGGAAGACTTGGAGTGGTCCTATTCTACTCTGCCGGGGACCACACGGCACCACCACAAGCCACTTCAATCCGGTAGTATTGGAAATCGTTAGGGACGGTCTATGTGTATCAGTAATTTTTTTGCGGTTGAGATGATAATGAAGCGAAACAATACGCGATAATCAGTCTAAATCTAAAGAACATAGTGAAATACATTATACTCGTTGTTCAACTTTATCTTAAGATTCCCACGTAAAGGCGCAATCCCATACAAACGTAGTTTGGTTTTAGTTTTACAACAGTTAAGCCAATCTCCCCCAAATTTCGTACATACGACCGAATAAGGCATATTGATGTTTAAAATCAGATTTCAATTTTAATAACAATACCGATACAAAATTACAGCGAGTACAAGTTTTCGATACGAAACTTCAACTCGCTGTAATTTTGTATAGGTCGTATCTACGAAATTTGGTTGAGATTGGCTTAACTGTTGTAAAACTAAAACGAAACTACGTTTGTATGGGATTGCGCCTTTACGTGGGACTCTTAATAAGAGTATTTTGTATGCTGACTGTCACGTAGTGTAATAGCCGCTTAAGATTTTGTTACGGAAAGTTCAATTCATCATCAAGAACAGCTAAGTCGTAAGAAATCCACTGCTGAATATTGGCCTTTCCCAAGAATTTCCATCATTGGAGGGTTTTGTCATACTCACCACGCTTGGCAGACGAGTTGGTGAGCGTAGTTTAATAGGCTTATATCGGTTTCAACGCAGCTTGCAATAGAAACCGTTTTTAGGGTTCCGTACAAAAGTTGAAAAACGGAACCCTTATAGGATCACTCGAGCGTCTGTCTGTCCGTCCGTCCGTCTGTCACAGCCGATTTTCTCCGAATCTACTGAACCAAATTAGATGAAATTTGCTAAGATAGTGTAATCCTATGACCCAAACACGGATGTGCAAAGTAAATAAAGATTTTTTTGAAATAAGGGTCCTTTTGAGGGGCCCAATTACAAAATTTTAAAAGAAAGTTTTGTAAACCTTACTGTGTTATATATATCAAATGAAAGGGCTCATTATGAGGATCTCAAAAATATATTTTTTTGTTCGGGTAAAATCAATACCTTTGATTTTATTCACGAAAGAAGGCAAAAATTGACCATTCCCCCCCCCTGATCTCCGAAACTACTGGGCCGAAAATTTTGAAAAAATTACAAAATGTAGTTCATTCCTTAAAGATTACAGGAAAAATAATAAGAATTCTATCACTTGAAAATTAAGTGGTAAACTCACAATAATAAGTTCATCTAGGGAAATAGTTCACTAAAACACCACTAGATGGCGCTAGTCAATTGAATAAATCATTTTTGCACATTGTGTGTGTGTGTTCACGAAGCATATTGTACGGAACCCTTATTGCGTGAGTTTGACTCACACTTGGCCGGTTTTTAAGTGAGGGAACTGTAGGAGTTTGTATGATGCTACTTACTCGGATAGATTGGGGATGAGAAAGTAGCAGCTCGAGTGGCCGGGCGCGCGTACCCGATGCCTTACTTTCAATCATTGGATAGGTCATCATCATTTCGAGTAGGTGACACGGTCAGTCGACCATGCACACCCTGGTGTCAGGGTTCTTCGGAACTGCCTCTCGGCCTCTGACGTGGTTCCTTTAACGACTACCAGATGGCAGCCGGGACCAACGGTTTAACGTGCATTCCGAAGCACGGAATCTTTTTTCGATAATTAATTGGATAGGTAGTTGAGGATGACACCCCGACCACAAGGTTAAGGTGAAAGCTGAACTGAAATAACCGAACTTTTTTTTCCAGATCGCGTTTGGCATATACATTTACTTCTTGGCTAAAGTATCAGAGCTCATAGAAACGTTCTTCTTCGTCCTAAGAAAGAAGCAAAACCAAGTATCGTTTCTTCACGTCTACCACCATACTGTAATGATTTGGGCTCCCTGGCTCACGCTCAAGTATGAGCCCACGTACACCACCATATTCTTGGGCACACTCAACTCGTTCATACATGTGATCATGTACACTTACTATGGTTTGTCGGCGTTCCCTTCAGTAACAAAGTACCTATGGTGGAAGAAGTACATTACCACTATGCAATTGGTAAGTAAAAGGTTGATTTCTTTTTCACTTTTATTTCGTGTCTAATTTAAGACTGTCTATTAGTATTCGTTTTATAACTGTAAGTTTATCTTCGGCCATCCAAAGATGTATTTGCCTAGAGTATTTTTTTTTATCATAAAGCTTCATTTTCAATAGTGTCTCAATATAAATTTTGTATGGGTTTTCTAATATTTTGTCTTGAAAAGCGTTGCAAAGTACAATTGGTGGTTTTTGAAACATATTTCATTTTTCAAAAACCAATCAGACTTCTTTGATTTGGAAATTAAAGTTCTTAGCATAAAATTTTTTGTGTACTTATAATGTATAGAGTTAAAATCGAATTTTTTTTTTTTTCAGACACAATTCCTAATGGTCATCGCGCACATAGTCTTCAACTACTTTAACAGTGACTGTCCACCATCATACATTCTATTTACCTTTATAACAATTAACGCGTTCGTATTTATTTATCTTTTTGGAGACTTTTACGTGCAATCATACACAAAGAACAAATCTAAGGGTAGTTCGATAAAAGCTCAAACTTCTAATGAATTTAAAAGCAGCTAACAACAACAGAGTTGCAGATGCCTACAAAACTGTTGCAGAAGCTAATGGACAGACAAAAAGGTGACATAATAATAATAACACTTTATTGCACCAGAAAACAAATATACAGAATTAGTGTAAAAAATTTAAAGATGCACAATAGGCGGCCTTATCGCTAATGCAATCTCTTCCAGGCAACCATTAGAATTAGAGAGTAGTTGTGGAAAGAAGGATGGTGGTGCTAACAATAGGAATTAAATATTAAAACATTAAATAAAAATGAGTTACGACGTAACAGTATTGGAGATGGAAAGAGAGAAGTATAAGACAGTCTTACAAAATAATAAACACATACACATATAAATACATATCTCCTACATAAACATATAGTCAAAGTCATAGTTATTATTGATTGATTGTTTTTTTTATTTGTTTTAAGAAGTACCGTTAATGAACGTTTGTTTAACACAAGATGGCATCACCAACGTCTGGTCAACACATTATCTTATTACTGTCATAAAATATATACTAAAAGATTTTTTTGTTTTTAAAAAAAACTAAAAGAATTGAATAGTAATTCAAAAAAAGGATATACTCGTACGTGGCTAAAAGGCTTCGTATGTTACAGAGCAGACGGTTAGTAGCATTTGTTCGATGGAATTTTGTTCAAATGGAATCTTTTAAAGTGTCTACATTTTTTTTTAATACTTTCAGAAAGACAAAAGCGCTCCCAGATCCTATGCATATTCTCTTTCTGATTAGAATCTAGGAACTCTGGCAAATATTTTAGTCCTACATAACACCACATTAACAATTAGTGTAGCAGTCTACGTACGTATGCATTACGTATGGAATGAACCCGTCAGATGAACCGATCTTATGTCAGTACATACGAGTAAGACCGGTTATTCTGACGGGTTCAATACAAAAAGGTACCAAGGGTTGTAGTCCTACAACTTGAAAGAAATTCACCAATAAACATTTTAAGAAAAAGAAAAAGAAAGTCTGCAAATTTGTATAGTCTTATACTTAATAAAGCTCTCGAAGCCGTAGTATGAATATCTATTGGACCTGGCCTTCCGCTGCTTTGACTTGGTTTGGAGATACACAAAACTCTAGTTAAAAAAAAAACATATAGCAAATAAGAACTTTCATGTTTTGAGGTTTGAGTCGTATAAGGCAAACAGTCCTTTTTCGGAATAACATGTACATTATTCTTTTTCCTGAGTGACCATCTAAAAATCTTACTTGAAGTACCCTCTCAAAACATGAAGGTATCAAGTTTTCATGATTATATATGTTACAGTTAAAACCCGAATATGTTATAACTTAAAATGAGTTTTCACTGTAACAAATATATTTAAGATGCTACTTGCAATGTAAATACATCAAAATACCTTGTTCTTTGTAACAAATATGTAAATAATTGTATACATTATTACATTCACCATGAATATACTTACAGCATATTTATAATATTCAAATATTTTGTTAAGTGTTTGTACAATACTATTAAGGCCTTCGCACATTACACCGTTTCAACGCCTTTCAACTAGAACTATGTATAAATTTGGTATCAACGATTCGTCAACTAGGCGATCAACGCGTCGGTTACCAATGGATGAAGAACTTGGCGTCAATGAGTGGGCAATGCGTCGTCAACGAGTGGGAAGCATTGTCAACCAGCTCGACCTCAACCTGATCTATCAGTCGTTATTCGAATTTCATCTAGAGTGCAGCAAGATTATTATAGCAGAGGGTATTTGCTTCTTCAATTAACTTTTCTTCCTGCATGATTAGTTATCACCGAAAAAAAATCGTGCACTCTGTTCTGCAACTATACACGGAACGAAGAAGGCAGAAACCTATATTCCCAGACAAGTACAGTCCCGGGACATTCAAAAGTAGAATAAATGAGTATCTCTTGGATAGGCATGGAACATCCTCGTCTTCATCGTCACTTACCATCAGGTTAGATTGGAGACAAATTCATAATTAAATAATTAATAAAAAAAATGGGATGCTGCCCGTGTGGCCCATTAGCAGCAAACGCATTGTCGATACGTACCCGTTTTGTTAATAACGAGGGGCAAACGGGTCGGAGACATTTAATCAGTGAACAACGCATGGACCATGCATCGTAAACGCATCGTGGACTTTCAATTTAAAAGAAGACAAATATCACTCTTAAAACCCATACTATAAGGCTTAGATTTCACTGTCATCCCGTAAGTTGAGTTGGAGTGAAGTCGGTGTAATGTGCGAAGACCTAGCATGAAAAAAATTACTGGCTGTGTTGTAAATAGTTTTCTATAAATCTCTATCTTTATATAATACCAGCACGAATTTTAATTAAAAAATTTACACCACTTTAAATTTCCTTTAATTCAATTTGTGAGAGGATAATACTAATGTTTGGCTTGAATGCGTGAGGCAATAGAAGTTAGCCTTATCCGGATTAGTTGTCAAATTAAATGTCAACTACTTGGTAGATATATCTCCATGATGTCAACTAATCGAACCGATTCAGATATACTCAGAGTTTGTGGTGGGAAGTCAAGGGGTACAGTTGAAGTTTGCCATAAACAATTTTGCAAATTGTTAAGTGGACTTTATAATATAAATATGGTGTAGTTTGGTGTTATAAATGCTCGTGCTCATGAACAATTTGTGAAATAGTTAAAGTGGACTGATAAATGGACTCGTATAGATTTGCCGCCAGAAGCTCCCACGAGGCATCAAAGAACATACGCCATCTTTGATGCTACTTGGAAATACTTTACCGTACAACACCGATACTTAGTATCTCATTATTCTGGAAATTGGCAGAATCACTGAAATTTCGGTGGAAGCCATAATATCAAATAGAAGAAGAAGAAGATATACTCAGATAATGGCAGCAATCGCGTCAATAGTATGTAAAGGTGCTTCCACACAGCAGTTATAGGTATCATTATAAAACAATGTGTAACAACATTTATAACACCATACATTATCAAGAATGTTATTGTGTTACACATTGTTTTATTATAACGTGTGGGAGCGCCATTATGACACGTCCGACCATACTTTTAAGTATGTCACATGGAGATATATGTACTAACTTATATCATTAACGCTTAGGTAATCGACCGACAAGTCCAGTAATTTATGAATCCCATCCCATCCCAACTAATATTATAAATGCGAAAGTGAGTTTGTTTGTTTATTTGTTTGTTTGTTACGCTTTCACGCCGTACCTACTGAACCGATCGTCATGAAATTTTGCATACACATAGGTTAGGGTTCTGAGAAGGACATAGGCTATATATCACGCGGGCGGAGCCGCGGGTAACAGCTAGATTGACTATATTTTTTGGAACACACACAAGTCAACATTATTGGTACTTATATGTAAATGGCATTTGACGTCCTCGTTTAGAGTAAACCATCTCTACGTGATAATTAAGAAATAATAATACAAATATTTTCTATTTAATGAATGTTTTTTATTTTATTTTTCCGTGTAGATTCCAACAGAGTAGAGTAGGACCACCACAAGTCTTCCCGCAGAAGTCGTAGAAGGCGACTAAGGGAACACAAGCTAAACAAAGCTTCTAAACATCAAATAGACCTTTTCAACCCATCTGGCCAGCGTGGAGAGTGTAAGACAAATCTTCTGACTGCTCTCGCTAATACGAGAGTACAGAGAGGGTCGTGCATCTACAGTGGAGACTAATGAAGACCTTATGAGGAGTTTATTAAAAAAAAAGATTGTTTCAAAAAAACTAGAGAACGTTAATTACGACGGAATACTCAAAGCACATTAACTGAAACGATTTACATCACGTGCTTTTACTACATAAACAATTGCCTAGTATAATAGAGACAGCATTATACTTAAAAACACTATTAGTTTGAATTTAATACTATAACGTCACTCCAATATATGTCTATGATCTCTATAGCCTAGAGAAAACGTAAGGCTGTCGGTCGTCCAATACTAGTAATATGTATTAAATAAGTAGTTAGATTTGCGTAATTTTGAAAAGCACGTAAATACCTTGTCTTGGACCCATCCTTTAATTTTGTAATATTTTTATTACTTACTCGTTGTTGTAGCTGTAACTAGAGATGTGAAATTCAAAGTGTCTAAATAAAAATACCAGCATTATGACAGGGGCCTTCGCCCTTGGTATACGATGCCCTATAAAAATATAATGTTGGCTTCTTTTAACCCTTAACCACTGACGTGTAATTTTGTTACATTACCACTGACGTACGTATGGGATACGTACGTAATTTTGAACGCCCCCTGATGTTTTGGTTAGTTCAATTCTGGTGACAATTGCAGTATATTTATTTGGATTCATTCAAATGATATAGGGATATTAAAAACACGGTTGTAATATTTATAAACAAATTTTTATACATCAAAAACCTTATTGACTTATAAAGTAGAATATACTTTTTTATAAATTTAACATAAAAATATTTTCTGACCATAGAAACTTTTCTTTTGGCTTATGTTTATTCTCAAGAATGGTTTTAATTAGAAAAAAATCACAATCGCCACAAATCAAATTATAAGGCACTCTTTTATAACAGTTGTTTCAACTAAACTTTTACCAAGATCTGTCATAAATTTAAGACTTCAAGATTCAATTTGTTGCTCGGTTTTTGGTAATATTCAGTTCAACTGGCTTTTTTTAGACGTAGATGGTTATGAAGACGAATTAGAGCGTTACGATTATTTTTATCAGCGGAAAAATATTAGTGACTATTATAAAACAGTCACACTAACACTGACGCTACGTATCATACGTCAGGTCGTTGCCCAGTCTCCCCCACCGACGACGTGTCACTGGAAACTAGAAAACTACCAAAAAGGCGAGCATAAATTCCCACGCATATTTGAGTTTTGAATGAAAAACCGCTTGGGTGACGTACCATGTACGTACGTCAGTGGTGTAGGATTGAGACGCGCCTGATAAATATGAAGAGTAGCTTGAAAACATACGAGTCTGTATTAATGCCAAGGCGCTTCAGTATTTGTTTCGGGATGATATATAACACTCGATTAGGCGCACGTACTATATTGGTAGAACAAGTACGTACTTTTGGATTAAAATGTACAGATGTGTGATTTTCGAAACTATTTTCGCAAAATATAAGTACTAACAGTTCCGAAGTCAAAATTCCTAACAAAAATCCTTTTTTTTGTAAGAATGAAGAAATGGTGGATGAATAGTGTGAGTTAAGAGAAAATAATTTATTTTTAAAAACCTTCAATATTTGAGACTATGTAGTGAATCCAACTTAATTTTAATGCCATTTAATTCATATTTTGAAGAAGGGGTTTCATATTGATATTATACACATGGCTTATCCAATGCGTTTTTCACTCTACCTTTATACAAATAAAGTTACACAGGTTTCAACTCTTATTAAAACCGACACTAAGAACTTATGTAAGAAGCATGTAAGAAGGAAAAAAATAGGCTCAGAAAATAAACTATCGACTGTAAAACTAACGAATATGGACGGGCTGTGTTACGGCCCCTTGAAAGAAATGTCCGTCCAGGATAAATTTACATGCTCTATAGATAGAGCTTGTAACTGCATGCAGATAAGTGGTTTGTATCTAGCTTATTAAGTAACATTATAAATAAATCCAATCCTAATCCTAACTAATATAATAAATGCGAAAGTGAGTTTGTTTGTTTATTTGTTTGTTTGTTGCGCTTTTACGCCGTATCTACTGAACCGATAATCATGAAATTTTGCATACACATAGGTTAGGGTTCTGAGAAGGACATAGGCAGACATCACGCGGGTGGAGCCGCGGGAATGATCTAGTTGTTTTGATAAATTAAAAAAAAAGAAACTGATACATGAGATGATGATTTTTATGAACCTCCTACAGTCTGAGACCGAGAACAATTTTTTTTTAATTATATTTAATGTGAGAAATAAGATGCTACGTTCTAACTTTTATTTTAATTTCTTTACAAAATACTAAAGACTGTTTTCCGTAAAAAAAGCATAACTTATTTTGGAGTTACAAAAGGATTCCATTAGTACCTTTTAATCATCATCATCAACTGCAAGAAATCGACTGCTGGACGTAGGTCTCCCATAAGAATTTTCTATAGGACCGGTTGGAAGCGGCTTGCATCCAGCTCTCCAGCGTCCTCGGTCAGGTACTCCGACCACCTGGTGGGTGGGTGTCCAACGTAGCGCTTGCCAGTAGGTAGCCTATAGTGTTCAATCAGTCAAATCCAATCACAATATATAATCAACAACAGTAGGTAGCCGATATGATGGTCAGTGTACTTTTACCTCCGGAATTCCTAAAAGGTGTTGTTTGGTAAACCTAGATTTTTGAAAAACAAGTTCGTAAGTGACTCGCGTTTACGTCACTTTGTCATACAGGCCACATGATATACAGTGGGTTAAGTACTAGCCGGATTTCATACGAAGGATTCCGTAGCCGGATTTCATAAGAAGAAAAAGTATATGATTAAAAATTAATGTGTCCGGAGACACAATTAATTTTTAATCATATATTTTTCTTCAGAATACTGAAAACATAATTTTATACATTGGTACTATGATAAAAGTATTTGGGATTGAGTAAATTAAATAACGATAGAAGTTCTGCGATAGCTGCATATAGCATTAATATCATATGACCGAGCGACAAAGCTTAAAACGGGAAAAGGTATCAGACCATCTTCAATACTAATTATATAATTGCAAAAGTAACTCTACTTTTGCAACTATATAATTAGTATTGAAGAATGGAATTTATGCCATATGGCTCCCGGCAGAGTAGAATAGGACCACTCCAAGTCTTCCTGTGGATGTCGTAGAAGGCACCTTAGGAAATACAAGCTAAACAAAGCTTATAAACATCACAGAGACCTCTCCAACCCATCTGGCCAGCGTGGAGAGTGTAGGCCAAATCCTCTGACTATTCTGGCTAATATATGGCTCTGGTAGTACAAAGAGGGTCAAGCTTCTGTAGTGAAGACTAAAAGAGACCTGACGATGATGATGAATGGAATTTAATGCAATGAGGGTCCCGGCAGAGTAGAATAGGACCACTCGTATTCTACTCTGCCGGGTCTTTCCGTGGATGTCGTAGAAGGCGACTTAGGACGACATAGCTTATAAACATCACAGAGACCTCTCCAACTCGTCCGTGTAGCTCTGTTAGTACAGAGAGGGTGTTGTTCCTGCAGAGAAGACTAAACAAAAGCTGATGATGATGATTGGTGATGGATTTTACTGTCCTACAGTGAAAGTACAAAATGTAAATTGTAGTAAAGTTTCAGTTTTTCAACTTTATCAGCAATATTTTGTAATAGCTCCGCAAGATGACAAATTAAAATGTCGCCTGCTATGATGACCTATTTCACCACTACCTCATTGAATTACTATTAACTACTCGTCGCCCTATTTTGACAAATCAAGGCCTCAAATTGTAAAAACCATTTGCGCAGTGGATCTTTCAAAATTCAGTTAGCCGGATGGTAATCGATATCGATGCGACTAGAGACACATACTTAAGGGCATATAAAAAAAAGTATTTTCAACAGTGTTTTAGAAAAAAATAAAATATAGGGCAATAAAAACCTTTTTAGTAGTAGAATTTATAAAAAAAATTGTGCCTTTAGAAGCAGTTTTCAGCGAGAAAATAGACGAATACATATTGTTAGGATACGCTCTTAAATGGGTGACTTAGCCCGTCAATATGAACAACTTTTCCTACGACCAACGGCTTAATGTGCCTTCCAAAGCAAGGAATCATCTTTCTTATCAGATAATTAGATGATTCATGAAAACAACTTAATAAAGTATGCTTCCCGTGAGAATCGAACCCACGACCCGGTCAATAAGGCAGACGCCTTAACCACTGGACCATAGAGACTGAGAAATCATGATGATGATCTGGTATCCGATGAGAGTATGTCTGATAAGATAGATACAGACTTATTTGTATCAATTGAGACACATACCCACCTTATATTAACAGATACATCATTTAAATAAGACCAGATTACGACCTATTCCAAAATACACTGAAATTTAAAAAGATTACACAAAAAATATTGTGTAGCAGTGATACAAACAATGTATGATAGCCCGGGTCCACAATAGTCCACATTCCAACTTACTTAATTTTTACATACAACGCCAAGTATCTCTTAACAAGTCTACCTGCGACCACGAACACTGTAAAGTGCTCGAAACGTTAGGTGTATAAATAATGTAATAAACGCGATAAAAACCGTATTAAAATAATTTTATTTATATATCTCTTAACAAGTATTGATGTTTTTGACAATGGTCCAACGACACAATCCTTTCCACCAGTCTCGGGGGTGTAAATTGTTTACTGGTTTCCAAATTATGTCGTGGAACCTTCATCAAAACATCAATACTTTTCCGTGTCTCTCAAAGATTCCCGTTTTTTCGTTTTATTGATAAAAAGCATGAAAGATTCCATGTATATTTTTCTTGAAACTCAAATGTAACTTGGAAAAAAAACGAAAGACTGAAAAATCGGGGAATTTTCCCGCATTTTTCAACGCTGATCATAACCCAGGTGCAAATTCCGGCTCTTATTTCTCCTCTTCGCACGGTCTTCGGCAATAGTACAAAGTTTATTACATATTTTTTTTTTTACATATTTATAGTTATTTTTTCGATACAAAGCCAAGAATCTCTGAATCATTTTATTTTATAATGTGCAATTAACTTGACATGCTTACATACAAGATTGTGCATTCATAATGTACACTTTGAATTAATTAACACGTACTAGAACGAGCAACTACCTATTGTTTCTGTATGTCTTTTGATTTTGCATATCAGTCAATCAATACATGTCTTTGTCCCTCACGGGGTTGACAGAGTCCAATCCACAAGACTAAATCACGTTAAAAGTGTTGGGTTGGTGTGTGATGGGTTGTTAGCTGAATCGAATATTGATGATTTGATAGACATACTTAGGTTTTCACCTATTCTTTCGTGTACCATGATTTGATGGTCACTTCAACATTCATTTTCGAGTTTATGGTATGAAGTCAAGGGCTGCAGTTGAGGTTTGCCTTAGACGATTTTGCAAATTGATTTTAGTGTACTTTATAATATGAAATTGGTGTAGTTTGATGTTATAAATGCTGGTGCTCATGAACAATTTGTGAAATAGTTAAAGTAGACTGTTATATAGACTCGTATAGATTTGTCACCAGAAGCTCCCACGAGGCATCAAAGAACATACGCCATCTTTGATGCTACTTGTTAAAACTTTACCGTACAACACCGATACTTAGTATCTCAATTTACTGGACATTGGCAGAATCACTGAAATCTTGGTGGAAGCCACATTATAAAACAGAAAAAGAAGAACATCCATTTTGGTTTAAACAGCTTATAAATTAACTCTAAACCTTAAAGGGGTGACTCAGCCCGTCAATATGCACAACCTTACCTATGGGATCAATGTTGGAACTCAAAAAAAAAATGACTACATGTTCAGCCGTCCGGGCTATTTGTGTGAAACTCACAAATAATAAGTATAGTTTTTAATACATACATACTATCACGTCTTTCTTCCTTGCGGGGTAGAAAGAGCCTTTGAGAAAAAACCTTGAGGCCACGTTTAGCATGATGGTGGGCTTGTAGGTGAGAACGGAATCAAATTAGTATTGGGTTGCTAGCCACATCGCCCATAGACATGATTCCTGATGCCCATTCCCTCAATCGGCTTTTACGATATGCGCGAGAAGAGAAGTAAAGATGGCGTGTTGTCTTTCGTAGCCTCGTGGGGGATTCTGGTGACAAATCTACACGAGTCCATATAACAGTGCTTTAACTACTTCATATTATATAGTGCAAACTGTTACCCGCGGCTTCGCCCGCGTGATTTATAACCTATGTCCTTGTCAGTACCCCAACCTATGTGTGTGCAAAATTCTATGATGATCGGTTCAGTAGATACGGCGTGAAAGCGTAACATACAAACAATCAAACTCACTTTCGCATTTATAATATTAGTTATATTATGATTTTATATTATAAAGTCCACTATAAGCAAACCTAAACTGTACCCCTTCTCTACACAGTACTAAACTTGTTAAAAGTTAGCAAATAGGCCTGCCGAAGCGCACGCTGTCATCCATGAATACTTGACAAGTGGGACTGTGTAGTACATATATGAACAAAAATCATTTTGTGTAGTACATAGAAATATCTTACAATAAGTTGTAGTATTAGAGTAAGTAGTAAATAAAAAATGTGGCCTTGCTAGAGAGTAAACGTAATGTTATGATATGACAATGCCAAAAACAAAAATCAGTTCCAGGCTGGTCTGGGAGAAAAGAAAAAAACGGAGAATGTTTTAGTTGTGGTAGAACCACGCTACCGGCGAAATTCACTTTTGCTAGTAGCATGAATGGGCCGGCTCGTCCGGGGAAGTACCACACTCTCACAGAAAATCGACGTTTGATTAGTCGCTATATCGCTGCTATGCTTCGTTCGGTGAGTGAGAGAGCCGGAGGCCCATCCCCTCTCCCCTCTGGGAGGGAAAAAAAGGCTGGCAATGCTATTGTCACACCCCTGGTGTAACATTAGTCCATGGGCAGCGGTGATCACTTACCATCAGGTGACCCGCTTGCTCGTTTGCTGTCCTGTGACAAAAAAAATGTACCAGCTACTTGTCTTTCTGCGCAGTAAGTAGAAGCCGATCGAGGGAATGTGTGTCGGGAATCATTTCAATAAGCAATGCGGCTAGCAACTCATCACTATTTTGATTTTGTTGTCACCTACAAACCCACCAACATGCTAAACGTGACCGAAAGTTTACAAATCTGAGCTCTGTCTACCCCGCAAGGTAAAGAGACGTGATAGTATGTATGTATGTAAAAATCAATTGATTATACAAATTAATTTTAATTTAAGGCATCCTTGGAGCAGTGGTTGACAAGCCACCCTGCCAAACGAGGGGCACCGGATTCGATTCTCGGCGTGGGCAAATAATTTTTCTTCATTTTTTACTATTATGTATGTGGTTTTGGAAATGCCCGAGGAGGGTTGGCCTCAAGCAGGTAGCCGGCTGTAGAAACTTTCACCAAATCAAATTATAGCATTGGCGCTGTCATAAGTGCGGACACCTGGCCCTGCAGGCTCAAAAAAAGTAGTTGGTGGAGTTGCGTATTAAGAAAAAGGAACCCCCCTTTTAATATTTACGGTTTGTCCCATTTTTACCATATGAGTGATATATAAATTCATAAAAATCGAAAATGATAAAGCCGCCTTTGTACACTACAATATTGATGATATATATTTTTAGTTAGTCCTTGGCAATAAAGAGTTTTGTTGTGGACGATGCTTTTTTATATTTTTTATGGACTATATAACTTAACTTCAAGACGATTTTAACTATTCTACCAAAAAAAAATCGATTTTGAAACGTGAGGAGTCATTAGATTCGTATTCTTCCCTATGTAATATAGACTATTGTAATGTCAGCAAAAAATCCTAATCACGTCATTATCATCAGGTCTTTAAAAACTCCACTGCAGGAGCATGACCCTATCTGAACTACGAGAGCAGTCAGAGGATTTGGCCTACACTCTCCACGCTGGCCAGACGGGTTGGAGAGGTATCTTTGATGTTTATAAGCTTTGTTTAGCTTGTGTTACCTAAGCCGCCTTCTACGACATCCACGGGAAGATTTGGAGTGGTCCCATTCTACTCTACCGGGAACCACACGGCCGCTATGTTACTTAATATTTGCAAATAAAAGAAAGGTCTGCTAATGTATCACTTTTGCCTCTTATACACCTTTTCTGCGCTATAAATACTCATTTTATCCATTCATTCATATTATCAAGCCATATCTAATTGCAAACTCAATATCGACAACAAAGATAGAGCCATTACAGCATCTTACTCATATATGCGTAAGATGCTGTAAATGGCTCTATCTTTATTTGCAGTTTTTCTTGACTTGTATAAAGCACACACGAAATTATTAAATAAACTACAGATGCTTCCATGCTGTTCTGTGAAAAGAAAAAATGTAGAATTTACCAGCTGCTTCTCTTCCCACGCAGATCGTAAAAGCTGATCGAAGGAATGGGCGCCAGGAATCATGTCAATAGGCATGCGGCAAGCGACTCATCACTGTTTTGATTCAGTTTTCACTTACAAGCCTACCAACATGCGAAACGTGGCCTTAAGGTTTTACAGACCTGGGCTTTGTGTATCCCACAAGACGTGATAGTATGCATGTATGTATGTAAGTACGGATTTCAACTTTTTGTTCGTGCCAATTTAATTTTGAGTTAATAAAAAATATTCTTAAAAATAATCTTATATTTATATGGTATAAAAAAAACCAACCGTCGACTGAAGACGGATATCGTTATTCAATTTAAAAATTTTATCTGCATGAAAAACTTCCTATACACGATTCCATTTATCATTTTACAGGATTAATTAAACTTATATTCTTCTTAGGCGCAAGAAGTTCACTGCCAGACATGGGCCTCTCCAAGAATTTCCAATACAGGGTCACATAATATGTCATACGCAAAACGCTTGGCAGTTGGGTTGGTGAGCGTAGTTTATTTGGCATATCTTGGTTTTGACGCTGCAGTGCTGACCCACGAAATCATTTTTAAGCGAGGAAAGAGTTGGAATGTGTTGGACTGGGGGAACGGGACAAAGCTATTTGGGTTACTACTTTCTCGGATGAATTGGGAATGAGAAACTTGCAGCTCGGGAGGCCGGAAGCGTGTATCCGATGCCAACCTGCAACCACCGGACAAGTAGTTGAGAATGACATCCATGATCACGAACAGAATACAGTAAGAAAAGCTTACAAAATTTTAGTTTTACGTACAAAGGTCTGTCTTGCTCTGGTTAATTTGACAATTTGGATCGTGTGTAGGACGCGCATCGAAAGTGGATTGTCTCTTATCTCTTCATCTTCGCCTTTTCCCTATTTGGGGTCGGCTCCGTATGTCAACTCTCTCCAAAGCTTTTTACTTACAACTATGTCGGCACTAGCTCTCCGACCCATCATATTATTCCTCACACGTTCCGTCCATGACTATCTTGGCCTTCCCTTTCCTCTTTGTCCTGACACATTTAAGTGAATCATCTCTTAGCCAGGTGATCGGATCGGACATATTCCTCTCTCTCTCTCTTGATTATTCCTCTCTCTCTCTTGATATTCTTGATATCAAGAGGAGGGATGTCCGATCCGATCACCTGTTAAACCAGTTCAAACGATGGCTCTCTATTTTTTTTTTACAAATATAACCTTGTCTTATGACGTGTTCCACATATTTATCATAAGCAATCTTGGCAACGTTCCTATAAAGAAAATACAAAAAAAAAAAAGTTTGTAGTTCTTACATTTCCTAGGCTAAGTTTTTGTTCTACTCCTACACCATTTTGTACATCCTAGACTAAGTTTTGTACTACTCCCACACTATTTGTATCAATTCTTTCTGAGGGGAGGCCTGGTATCCTGTAAGACAGGTTCCTCTGGATACCTAGTTCAGGCACCAGTTCTCCACAACAGATTATTTTGTAATGTGTGCATGTATAATGTACAATAAATAGTGTCATATTAGTTAAGAGTTTTGTTGTGGAGAAAATATAGTATATTTTTATTTATTATTTATTTATTTTGTCCACTATTTGTGCGACTTTAAAACTTCCTCTTATATATTCATTCCGGATCTTGTCCATCTTTGTTACACAGCATATCCACCCAGCATTCTTATTTCAGCCACATTAATCTTATGTTCTTCCTTCTCTTTGGTTGCCCAATACTCCGCTTCATACAATAAAGCTAGTTTTATGAAATCTTATATATCTTGCTTCTCAGTTTACACGAAATACGCTTATCGCACGTCACACCTGTCACCTGTTTCCACTTAAGCCATCCAGTATTTATTCATTTTAAGATGTCCCGATCCACATTACCAACGCTCTGTAAGAGTCAGAGGCCGAGGGGCGGTTCCGCAGAACTCTGACACCAGGGTGTGCATGGTTGACTGACCGTGTCACCTACTCGAAATGATGATGATGAGTGATCCCAGGTACTTGAACTCAGTACAAACTGGCAGCGGAATATCACAGATACTCACGGAAGCAGCGCTGAAAGTTCCCTCAAAATATGTTGAATTGTCTCTTATTACATTTATTATTTAATTTATACTTTATCAAAACATCATTCCTTTTTTTTTTGCAGTTTAGTAGAGTCTGTGTATAACAGGTACGAAAAATTTAACGTGTGATACAGGTAAAAAAAAAAGTAAACATGCGTGTCTAGTGTTTTTCCTTCTTGTAGGCTCCGTTGTTACTTATTTATTTGAATGTACAATGTAGGTAGCTCCATGTGAGTCTCTTTTTGCTATTTCACCGGTAAATTGAGGTTCCGTGGAAACAGTGTCTATTTTTAATCGACTTCAAAAAAGGAGGATGTCCTCTCAATTCGTCTGTATGGTTTTTTGGATGTTTGTTACGCGATTACTCAGTCAGTTATAGATCGATTTAAGTGATTCTTTTTTGTTCGATAGGTAATGCTCCACAGGGTCATCCCCTAAGATTTTTGTCGCAATATTAAGAGAAATAGTGATTGGTAATCTGATTTTCATAATTCTCACTGAATCTGATAATATTAAAACATGATTCCAAAAATACTTCAGGTTATTCACTAAGGCTTATAAGATTTACATTCTTGATTTTTTTTTTAATTGTTAAGTATTAGAAATAAAACTATTGGTATCCAGTGCTTTTAGGAAAAATCCCAAAAAAAATGTACAAGTACAGTCGCAGGCTGACGTATTGACCGCTGCGCCACGGAGCTCGTCAAAATAGTGATGGGTTGCTAGCCATATCAAATGTTGACATTATTCATGACTGTTTTTGCCATATATTATTTGTGTATATTATACACAAATAATGTAAGCATTTGCATATCTTATGTTCTAAAACATTTATGATTTAAGTTATAACTATTTTAATGTGTCTTGTAGTATATGGGATCTTTTATAAGAATTTTATTTGAGAAATTTGCTTTTTGATTTAGGGTTTAAGACTTAGGGAAGTTTTTTATACGTTGGGTGATGAACTAGTCACATTCACATGTCGCTAATTCTGATTACTAATCAAATAAAAAAATGATTTTTTATTGAACATGGCCTTTGATCTCGTGAAGTTTGTGTCTACCCCGTAAGGGAGTAAAATGTAATTCTGTGTCATTGTCAATACTACGAAGGATATTTGAAATGCCATTGGTAATATTTTTATATAAAGGCGAATGTATCATCATAACAGCGGTTTTTCAGGGTCAACAATGCTCATATTAGACGCCTAGTATTTCAATCATACATAAATTACATATATCACATCATTAATAGAATTTTTTTTATAAGAAGTCATTAAAAATGACTTGATTTTTGAGGTACCAAATGCTGCCCCATTACTACGTTACATTAAGTTTTCTATTCTTTTTATTTTTACAAGTTTTCAAAAAATACATACATTTTAATTATACATCTAAAGCTTTACACAAAAAAATATATTTTTATCATAACTATCGGTTATTAAAGAATTATCTCAACAACATTAATTACTTATAAAACGTCACTATATCCTTATAAGTTATCTAAATATGTTAAAAAGATGACATAATTCAATAATTACAATATCGTCACAAAGGTAATTAATTAATGTTCAAGCAGTATCCTATTAACCTGTCATTATTGTTGATACGGTACCCTAAAGAGGTCAATCACAACCTCAGGCCGATTTTCGTTTCGCCATACTATTTAAAGAACCTCACGGACTATTATATACTTGCCTGCAATCGCGACTCCACGTGTTTCATATTCTAGTTTTCACTAGGTATTCTTTTTTTAAATTTGAGTTCGAAAATAAGTTTTAAATTAAGAATAAATTGAGAAGTCAAATAAGTGCCAATTTTTTTATGAAATGGATTTGAAAATGGAAAACGAAACAGTGGCAGAATCGATATGGGAAATAAAATCGCTACGTAAGTACTTATTTAAAAATTTTATTAATTTGACATTTCTTAAATAATTAGTAAAATAGTGATTTTTAATAACGTACCTTTAATTAAATTAAACAGTGAGATAGATAATTTAAAAATGTTTATATTAGTTAACAAGTAACTTAACTTTAGCGGTATTTGCTTTTTAAGTTTTTGAAATCAGATTTTTAACACGCTTTTATTAGCATAGCATTTGTATGTACGAAAATTTTGGAATCCCAATTTGTCCCACTTCCCGGTCTTCGATTAGGATGAAAATTTGCACTCGCTCTGAGTTCTGATGACAATACATGACTAGCGTGCTAAACGCGTGTTTTTTAGTTTTTTAAACTAAATATAATTTATTTAGCAATCAATCTCTTAAACATGTATGAAAGTAAATATTAATCTTTTAAGTGCCAGTGCCAAACAGAAAGATGTGTGAAGTTTTAGTTTTTTGAAATTTTTGGTCCAGATTTTAAGCTGTGAAAGTTTACTTAATCAAAAGATTTATAATACTCTATCTCAAAGCCGTAATTTTCAAACAAGTGAGCATAATATTAATTTGTAGAAGACTGTAAAGGTGTGCTTGATAAAATATTTCAACATTATTACAAAATGGAGTTTAACCTCATGGATATGTTTGGCAGTGTATGATTCAAACTTCTATTTTTTAAATGCGAATTGATTGCTTTGAACATGGTCTGACACTCCAGTTTCGTAAACATGTCCGGGCAATCCTTTTCTTTAGAATCTAAATAATGATGACTCGATGTTGTCAGGAATGGTAAACATAACAATGATCCCACATTCAAGGATGCTGTAGTCTGTAGTCCGTATGCGAAGTGGGTAAAGAAAAGCGGAAAAGTGGTTGTGCGAAAGCTCCAAATCCTCTAAGCTTTGGATGAAACAGGAAATACGCTCAGAAGAAAAAAAGAGAGATAAATTTTGTTGAGAACAACTTTTAATTTATACTCATGGTCGCTAGATGGCCATGAAATTCTCTACCCGCGTCGCTATTTGCCGTCACATACGAGTACAATTTAGGGATTTTAAAAACAAGAGTAATAGATTATTATTAAAGTTTGCGTACCACCCTAAACAATCAGGTCTATTGTCAGATACATCAGGCAAGATTAGATTTCCGTGTTCATAGAGGAAACTTCGCTAGAATACTAGTAAAAACTTATGGCGCTCCTATTCTTTTAATCCTATTCTTTTAATTCTAAATTATATCTTATTTTAAAAATCTAACAAGTACATAAATAGTAAATTACTTGTAGAATTTTTGTATTCATTTCCACTAATATTCGTTTGATAAACTAATCGATTTTTCTATTTAAATATGGCACTAGTAAATTACTTATAATATAAAAAAAAATCTTTAAGTAATTTAGTAGTTTTGTACTTGTTAGATTTTTAAAATTCGATACAAATTATGATTTAAGGAATTTAATAGCTGATGGGTGGCGGCGCTAGTGTTACTATAAGAGCGCCTTAACAGACTTTGTACAAGTACGATTTTAGCATTTGCTAACACATCGCGTCAAGAATGTAACTAAAGGATGAAAGACGAAAGTGCGAAGATTTGAGACAAGAAAGAACTAGCGAGTTTAATTTTGACGTTCATTGACGTTCGACCTGCTTTTGTGACGATGACACGTAATTTCATCGTTTTTCGCGCCACCTTTCTTTACATCTTCATTAAGTTTTGCTCTATCACTTTGTGACTTGTTTCATACACGCCTCATAGTCCTTCGTAATAAAATTTGCTTTTTTACGGCTATGTTTTTCACGTTTTCATTTCTTTACAACTCAGTTTTCCGGTTATTGTTCCTCTGCTGTGGTGCGTCAGAGCCCAGGATCGGATAAAATGATGCATACGTAATATAATTTAGCGAAGTTTTTGTGGCCGGTCATCTGCCTGAAGCTATAATTCTTTGGGTCGTAAACCTGTAACAAATGGGTGCAAGTGTCGGTTTCTCCGCTGGGTATAAACCCAGAAAATCTTGAACCAACCTGTTATCCCAACCAATATTATAGATGCGAAAGTGAGTTTGTTTGTTTGTTTGTTACGCTTTCACGCCGTATCTACTGAACCGATCATCATGAAATTTTGCATACACATAGGTTAGGGTACCTAGAAGGACATAGGCTATATATAACGCGGGTGCGATTTAATAAACCATTGCTCTTTTATAACAAAAAGTCAATTATACAGCGTGTAAATAATTGCCCTTCCACATTTGCCGTCCATATGAACAACTTTTCTTATGGGGCCAATGGTGAGAGACATTTTTATTTTTATTTTCCCATCCCAGCATTGCTCCCATAGCAATAGTTGTTCATATTGAGGGTCTGAGTCACCCTTTTAACACACTAACTACTAACTTTCCACATTAGGGACACTAGCGACGCCAATAGTTTTATTCCTAATACTTTACAAATAGAATGAAATCCAAGAATGTAAATCATATAAGCCTTAGTAAATAACCTAAAGAATTTTTGAAATAATGGAGAATCCATCATTAAGAGAACTAGGTACTGATTACCGCCTAAAACGGCCGTTTTTGGCGGTAATTAGTAGTTCTCTTAATGACTGATTCTAATAATATTAAAACATGATTTCAAAAATACTTCTGGTTATTTACTAAGGCTTATATGATTTACATTCTTGAATTTCATTCTATTTGTAAAGTATTAGGAATAAAATTATTGGCGTCGCTAGTGTGCCTAGTGTGTTCCCTTAAAGGAATGTCGAAGGTCAATTTACATGCAGTATTTCGCAAAATCAAAAACCAATATTACGTAAGCATTCGTTCGATCGTCATGAGTATAAAGTCGGAAGTACCTTCAAGGCCCTTTACTGAGGGGCGTTGCTTTCATATCGATCGCCGCGGGAAAATGTCACAGTTTTATGCATGTATTATTTTTTAACGCATTGCATGCCTACAACATCGTTAGCATGGGTTACGTTGTATCTATAAACTAGATAAGTACTGTGTGACTTGACCATTTCATCAAAGTTGGGCCGTTTCATACAAACCAAGTGATATTTTTAATTAAAACTACTAGCAACGAAACTTGACATCCGTGCAAATGTCTGTGTGTGAGTTAACTATAGGGTCTACACCACAGAGTGAATCCTTGTATTAATGTACTTATAAGAGACGGGGCGTGACGTGTAATTGAGAACAGTACGAGTAGTAGCTACCCCTGTTTTTTGAAACCTTAAGATCTCCTCAGCACGAAGGAAAGATGTGGGGACGCCTCTTCAGCCTCTCTGTTAGAAATAAGAAAAGTATTTCTGTATAAAACAGACGAGACTTCGCTCTCCGTCTGTCTATCTTTCTGTCTGTCGCCAGGCTGTACCTAATAAACCGCAATAGCTAGACAGTAGAAATTTTCCCAGAAGATGTATTTCTGTTGCCGCTTTAACAACAAATACTTAAAACAGAATAAAATAATATTTAAGGGTGGCTTCCATACAATAAACATGATGTGTTTGCCGTTTTTGCTGACAGTCTTATATTATAGAGATAATGGTATGATAATGATAATTTCGCCGGACTGTGACACGGATGGTCCCGGATTCAATCCCCGGTCAAGTCAAGATGAAAATGATCTTTTTCAGATTGACCTGGGTCTTGGATGTTTATCTATATATTTATTTGTTATAAAACATAGTATCGTTGAGTAAGTACACAAGTCTTACTCAAGAACTTACTTTTATATTTATTTTATTTTAATGGTACGCAACCTTCGTGCGTGAGTAGGACTCGCACTTGGCCGATTATTCTAAAAATTAATATTAATAACCTGTTGATAAATGAAAGTTAAAATCAAACATACAAAATTAAGTTTATTTGCAAAACTTTACCATACAGAGAGTGAGAATCGAATCTAAGAATTCTTCCAGTGGTAGACCACAAGGTCGTTTAGCGTCAACGTCAAAGAAGTCGTCTACATACATAATGTCTAGTTACATGCGTACCAACCATTTTTACTTGCCAAAATTGACAATTGTAGACACCCCAAATTTTGGATTCCATTTAGAACTGTCAATCAAGATATTTGAGAGAATAACAATATGTAAAATGATCACGTGTCCACATATAAAATTCATATCAGATGCATCAGAAGCAGGAAATAAAGCAATAGATGATAAGTGTCATCACATCAGTGTGTCTATAGGCATCACCAGCTCTAAAATGTTATCAATGTACTCTCTGTTTGTATAATTGTATATCACCGCATTAGGACATTTCTTATCAACATAATCATAATCAGCTCTCTTTTTACTTTCCACTGCAGAACCACGACCTTCTCTGTGCTACCAGAGCTATAAATTAGCTAGAGCAGTCAAAGGATCTGGTCTACACTCTGCACGTTGGCCAATAGGATCGAAGACGTCTCCTTGATGTTTATAAGCTTTGTTTCGCTTGTGTTTCCTAGGTCGCCTTCTACGACATCCACGGGAAGACTTGGAGTCGTTCTATTCTACTCCGCCGGAAACCACACGATTTAGCTTATCAAAGTCATTTTAAGAACATTTCTTATGCTAACTAAAAATAAACTCTAAATACAAATTGTGAACACAGCTAGGCGGCAAAAATTATTAAGGGTGAGGCACTGATGCAGATTTCTTTCATGGTCTTCCATAAATCAGTTCTGAATAACCGGCAATTGTGCGTTTCAAAAATGAAAGTAGGTTCAGTACCACTATAAAATATTTTACTACAAAATATATATTGCAACTTGATTGTTGCCTTATCATTTGTTGATAAAACGGCATTATACGTAAATACATATTCTGTGAAATTTTTTTGGATCCCTGTGACAGACGGACGGTTGTATGGAGTATTTATATAGTTATTATTTTTAGTACTTTAATTTTTCATAAAAAAAAAACTCGTTTTGCTTGGTTTGTGCTAAAATGCGAAAAATACAGTTGTTTTTCTATTACGTTGTTGAATAAGACATAACACACCGTGTTCATATTAGTCTCAGGAAAAACATCAACACCTTTTGAGATGAAGTTTAATTAAAAGTATTATAAACTAGCTTTTGCTCGCATCTTTGTTCGCGTGTACCCCATGCTTTATTCTTAACTACAAGATATAACTATGTGGAGTTTCAAGAAGAAATTCACACATCATTTATAAGAAAAGGCTAATGTTTTTCCCTGTAGGCTATAATACAGATTTACACATAGGTTCCTTTTAACACGAACTTAGAAACTAGTTTTCTGTATATATAAAAGACAGCCGTTACTCACTGATTTATAAACACACAACTCAAACCACTTACCAGATTGCTTGCGCTAAAATTTAGCATGCATATTTTTATTATCATGTAGGCATACGCTAAGAAAGCATTTCCAAAAAAAATTAAGGCGAATGCTGCCAAGAAAAGCTAGTAGTTAATATTATATAGTGCAAAATTGCCAAAATATTTATAATTTATAACAATGACATCATTGTTTAACACTTAAAAATACAATGGCGCTCTAAGATCGATAAATTTGAAATTGAAATTTTATTTAAATTTAGATAATACTAGTTCGTTGCAAACTTGGACCTCGCGAACATTTATTATTTAAGTAAATGTTATAATAAATGTTATGTATCTGATAAACTACTGAACCAATTTAGATGCCCAATAAGCTTGCTTAATAAGCTTTTCACATTTGAAATTTCAAAACAAACATACAAAAATGTGCATTCGCCCCAACTCGACTTTTAGATCTTGCTCGCATTGCTCGCTTGGTCAATGACTTCTCCTTTTAAAAGTCATATTTTTAAAAAATATTTGCAAACTTGAGAATAAGCGTTTTGGAACGAGCAGTGTTGTGAAGAATTATAGTACATAATAATATTTTCTTCTCTTCTAATTGTTAGTAAGAAATATCGCAGTTAAAGTTTTCAGAACTATTAATTTTTTAAATGAAAAAAATTGCACCTTAGTTTTGACTAGAATACTCTAGAACTTTTACTAATAAACTTTTACCCGACTGAACTAGACCTACCTAGAAGGGGGTAGAACCTGAAGATTTGAGCTTGCCTAAACTTAATAGCTTCATCGATTTTGGAGGGTTGGAGGGAAAGATATCATAAGATTCTATTCTTACCTGGAGTGCAAAGATTCAAGGACAATGTGATGTAAGCAAATTAATATAGTAAATGTAAAATCTCAAAAACATCACTAGTTTAAGTAAACGAGTAATCTTTGACAGTATAAGTACAAATTTTAACAAGGTTCATGGACTTAAAATTATTTGGCACAAATATTTGTAAAATCGTCATCCTTGTATCGTCATGTCATGCCAAAAACATACTCTGTTACAAGTGACTACAAATTTTCAAACGATGTTTCAATGTTTAATAAAATTTTAAGAATTTACGGTATATTTGTTAAATGAGTATTTAATTGCATAGATAATTAGCAAATGGACAATGCAATCGGAACTTAGAACAATCTAGAATCTCATCCGGAGAAGGAAATCCACAGATAAATAAATAAGTTACGATACGCCCTAGGTCCGGGTTTTGTATCAGGGATATTGTTTCAAGGATTGAGGAAAATAATGAAATGTGCGTAAACAAAATTACTACTGGTTTTTACACTTTCAAAATCAAAGGGAAATATAGGTATCGACAACATACCAGATAGGTACAATCAGTGAAAATAATAGATGTAATTAGTAAATTGTAATTGCCATTTAAAGAAATTAATATTTGTAGACTATTTATACCCTTCAAAAACAATAGCTAGACTTTTGTGCAGTTATATAAAATTTAAATTAGTTGGTCTACAGTTTGTTGACTTGACAACCTAGGCTTAACCTAGGCTTAGTAGTGCCATAAGCTTGTGTATATCAGGGTCCCGGGTCAAGTATTCCCAGGGCAGGTTATGATAGAAAACAACCTTTTTATAATATAAATTATTTTTATATAATTATATTTTAAAAAGCTTGTTATATATTATAAAATATGATATCGTCTATTTAGTATCCTATAACACAAGTTCATAAAAGATTTTGGGGCTAACTCAATCTGTGTGATTTGTCCCTAAATAATTTATTTCCATTGCTACCATAAGGCACATTGATCTTGCTGATTAGATTAAAGGATCGACCCTATAGCCTCTGTCTGTTACATTAACGATAGCGAAAAAGTCTATGTATCTCAGAAGATTGAACACCTAACCTAAAAAGTATTGGTGGCAATCACAAGTACTAGCAATTTAATTTTCACATTATCTAGTTGTGTAGATTATTATATGGAATGATATTTTATTTATATAAATTATATTAGTTTCTAATCACAAACTACTTTTTCTAAAAAAATATATATTTATATCTTATCTTAGAACATCCGTGACGTTGTTAAGAAAAAACTTAAGATGACGTCACGAATGTTGTTAATCTTGATCATATAAATATCTCGCAACGGCCGCAGTATGTACATCAATGAAAAATATCAAAAAAGTGCAAGACAATGACTAGTTTGACTACGTTGTAAAAAATGACTGGTCATTAAATTTTGTACAACAAAGGTTATATTTACCTTACTACTTTAATGTCTTGTATTCTCTGTTTTGAATTCTGAGCTTATTTAATGCCAATAAGCTTTTATAACCTTTTGAAGCTCCTTCTTGTTTCTGATCCAGTTTGTAATTGCCTACACTGTCAGATTCTTTAACAGGAGTTTGATTTATACCTTATCTTATTTCATTATTTAATCATCATCATCATCATCTCAGCTCATCGTCCGCCCACTGCTGAGCATAGGCCTCTCTTCGTTTCCGCCATCCGTCCCGATCCTGTGCACATTTTATCCAAGTACAACCTAAAACAAAATATAAACAAATATTTATTTCATACTAGTTGTTTTCCAGCGACTATATTTGCGTACTTAAATTATATCTTTTGATACGCACTGATAATGTAGCTTTCTAATGTGAAATAATTTAAAAAATCAGGGTTGTTGTTTTTGAGTTTATACATTACAAACAAACGCAACAAATCTTTCCTTTAGAAAATTATTAGCGAAAGAGTACCTATAGCCGTCGGCACTGTGTTGAAAACCTTCTTGTTAATGTTTGGCAACGGTCAAAGTACGTTCACTGATGAAAACATTCAAATAAGTACAAGACAAAGACTTGTTAAACTACGTTGTAAAGATCATTGTTTTGATTGAATGGTAATTAAATCTTGTGCGACAAATGTTTTATTTATTTTATTCCGAATCCTAAATTTAGAATGCACACTTTGGCGGAGGTCAATGTTTGCATTCTCAATTTAGGATTCGATATGTTTTTGCCTATCCTTTTTTAACCACTGTGTAATAATTGCTAAGATGTTGTCAGCAGAGGCATCTGACATAACTCAGCTCAATGACTGCTATTTTGACTCTCATGTCTGTCCATCCATCACAGGGTCAAATCTTTATATGACTATTAGAGGATCATAATAACAAAGGCAGATTAATTCATATTAAGAACTGAAAATCGAATGTTTTGATTTATAATACCTACCCTAATTTTCATTTTACGCATTTTACAACAGATTATTGCTGAAAACTAATTTGTCATGGTAGATTTAGTGCAGTTAGTCATGAGAATGTTTTTATTACCGCGATTCATCTTAACAGACGTGTCAACAGCAAATAACACTATACTATCTTGACTCTCAACCATGTTAATTAGAACATTGAAAGAAGTGGGCCAGAATTGATCCTTGGGGCACACCTATTTTTATCTTAGTTTCGTCGTAGTTACTCTATGTTATATATTACAACTATATAAAGTTTACTCTTTAAAACGATAATATTAATTAAATTAACTTATTTTTAAATCCGTATTGTCAAAGCCAATAACAAACGAATGATCAAGTCTGACGAACAACGCAATCAATTGCTTTTGAGAGATCAAAAGTACACCAATTTTGTGCTCTATGTTTTATGTTCTGAACTAGCGATAAATGAAGTTTATCTAAGTTCTCAATATAAAAAGAAACAAGTTTTGTCATGTGACTAAGTCTGCAATCGAAAAAAAAATCTTTTCCATAGTACGTTAAATACCTCTGATCCTAAATGTACAAAACAGCTGATATTTTTAATCGATTCCAAGCTTGTTTACTGAACAAAAATTTTTAGTTTTCATGTTTGAGAACGTGAATTTAAAGCATCTAAATAATCTAAATAATTAAAAATCTAAAAATGTATTTTTTCTTATTTCAGTGGACTACGTAGACGATTGGCCTCTGATGAAATCGCCTCTTCCCATTTTCGCAATATGGGCTTCATACATAGTATTTGTACTCAAAGCAGGACCAAAAGTCATGAAGGAAAGGCCAGCTTTCGGATTAAACAATGTTTTGATAGTTTATAATATTTGTCAAGTGTTATTTTCTGTATACATTGTATATTATGTAAGTAGAAATTTTCTTTTACATTTTCTGATAATGTACTCGTACATGTACATCTCAGTACCCTTGAAATCCTTTCAAAATTTCATGATGATCAACAGAGTCATGAAAAGTTTGCTAACAAGACTACATACATTTTTTTTTATTTTTTTTAATTAACTGAAACAATTTTAAGTTCGATGTAGAATTAAACTACTAAACATTGATAATCAAGGTTGACTAGTTTAACATTAATCTCATTGTAGAATGTATTTTATGTAATAATAAAAAGAGAAAAAATACCCCACCTAATTAAGACTCCAAACGAAGAATTGAAATAATACTACAAAAATTCAAAAGTCATAGTAAAGTTTTGTTATTTACTCATAGATGTTTATCTATTATAAAATATAGTATCGTCGTGCTGCTAAAGCACTTCGTTAAGTAATTAATAAATAAATAGAGACAATTCACACAGATTGAGCTAGTTCTACAGTAAGTTGTGAACTTGTATCATAGGATGTGAATTAACGATACTATATTGTATAATATATAAACATTTAAATCTAAATAACAAAACTTTACTACCTTTGTATATTAAACCTAGCTAAGAGTTACCTATTCCTTCAAAATTTAGCATTTTCTGTGGGGCCGATTCATCGAGCATTTGTGCTGTGATTATGCATCATAATATGATTAGGCGAAATTTTTTGTAGCAAATACCTTTGAAAAGATGTTGGAATTCCTCCATTCCAACTCCTGCGCCATGGAGGCCGACATTTCTTTAGCTATATAGCAAGTTTCAATTTTCGATATGCGATATTAACCCTTATTTACTATATTAGCATTTATTATATAGCATAATTCTATGCAAGGATTCATGGTTGACCGTGAAACGGAAATATAACAAATAAACGGAATATACAATACAAATATAACAAAGAAACGGAAATATAACAAATAACGGTTGGTGTCCCGCTCGCAAATATGCAATCGTATAAAACTACTACTACTATAGTTTTTAGGGTTTCGTAGTAAACAAGCAACCCTTATAGTTTGGCCATGTCTGTCTGTCTATCCGTCTGTCTGTTTTACTCAGAGACTATAATAACTAGAAAGCTATAATTTGGTATGGGTATGTATAATAGTTATACAAAAAAACCGGAGAAAAAAATCAAATAAAAAAAATTTTTTTAGGGAGCTCCCATTCATGTAGTGTGAATATTTTTTTTTCTCTATTACCCCATCGTGTGGGGTACCTACTTTTAAAGAGATCTTTAAAAAATATTGTGAGGTTGACAACATCATTTTTCGATTTAGGGATTCGTTTCCGAAATATTTGGTTTTTAAGTGCAAGTTTTTGTTAGAGGTAAGTGTCCCCCCCTCCCCTCTATCTGTCTATCTCTATGTGATTGTGTAATATGGATACGTAAAAAAAATTACAGCAGTAGTATATATACTGAAGTTGAAAGAAAAACTATCAGAGCTCAGTACTAAGTACAAACTAAAAAGTTATAGGCAACCAACTTATAAAATGTACTCGAAAATGTAAAATTTCATAAAATTTTTATTATTTGATGTTTTTGGTCGGTAAACTGTGAGGTGTGTGTGTGAACAGTGTGAACTCAAAGTTGTCATTCGCAACTACGGAACCCTAAACTGCGCTTGGCCCGACACGCACTTGACCGGTTTTTTATACATTGTTTAAGTGCGCGTGGGATCAACCTGAAGTAATTCCATCTCTTACTATGACAAAACGATGGGTACTCACTCAGTCCTTCTACTAATAATAAAGTCCTTGATAGCTACAAATATTAATAGACTATATTTTTTTTTCAGGGATTATACCTACTACGTCCAATTGGCTACATCCACTTATCATGCAATCTAGACAAGGACACTACGATGAAACAGGTAAGAGAATGAAACTATTGTTTACATTTAAGCAATACACAATTTAAATTAGGTTTTTAAACATTAGCATAAGGCCTTGAAGATATCAATTCGATGTTTATTTTACTTCAATAAAAATAATGACAAGCATTACTTATTAAATGCTATTTCCTTGTCTTTATTGACATCATTACTAAATTAAGTTAAATACCACGGCTTCACCCGTTACTTAATATTTATTAAATTGTTATTCTAGTATAATTCCATAATGTGCAGGTACAATTGTGACAAAGAATACAATTCACAAAATGCTTCGCCCTATAATTAAAAAAATAATCTTATTTTTTTGCTTCACATTTTTAGTTCCCCTCACAATATCCTAAAGGTATATTTTATCACTCATTAGGATACCTTTATGAGAAATTAATACATTAAATTTTAACGCGTGACTTTCATTTTCCTCAGCTGTGAAGTTTGAGGGCCCAAGGTTCGGTTCTATACGCAAAGCGATAAAACTCTTTCTCGAGCATTATTTAAGGGTCATCTCGTAAAAATAAAGAGTCTCTCGAAACAATACTAAACAATAACCAAAATATAGCATCAACATGTTTTTTTTTTAAATTCGATATATTTTACGAAAACAATGTTCACTATCATGGACTAACTACTGACTAAGGTACGGGGTAGGAAAAGCCTAAGGCACAAAGACTACTTTATGACAAGGATAAAAATGCAATCAAGAAAGGGTTATTAAACTGCATCAGCTAAAGACATGATGCTTTATATTAGCCATTCCCTCCGCGCGCGAAAAGAAGCAACCAGTTGATTCTACGTGTTTTTCCATACCGCAGCATGGAAAATATGGCTCATGTGTTTAACAACTATTTAATTTACTAGACTATGAAATTACATTACTGGGTAAAGGCCCGCTCTCTGCTTTCCGTTCTTGAGCTTTGGTTGACTAGTTTTTGAAGTCAATCAATCTCATTTATTTGCATGAATACGTCACATACAGTTGTTCATAAAATTGGTGAGTCTAAGTATTCAGCCTGCTTACAGGCGTGAAAATTATTTAAATGTTAAATCTACGTCATTTAACATAATTTATATAAAAAAAATATTTACTGTATATTACTATATACTGTATATTTATTTACTGCACATCCGTGTTTGGGTCATAGGATTACACCATCTTACTAAATTTCATCTAATTTGCTTCAGTAGATTCGGTGACAGACGGACGGATGGACAGACAGACGCACGAGTGATCCTATAAGGGTTCCGTTTTTAATTTTTTGTACGGAACCCTAATTATAGAAATACAAATTGAAAATATAATGTTAACATTGTATTTTTAATCATTTATCCCGCCATCTCTTTTCGGGTCTTCCAGGTCTCCGGTGTCCATGTAATAACAAATTAGTTATATCTTACACAGAAATCAAACTAATTACATGAACGATAACGACATCCCGACATTATTAAGTAACCATAAATTAAATGTTGCCAAGAATGACGGATACGCAATTTTATTGTTTAATTGTAAGAACAAGTTCAATTACGAAACTATTACATTCTAAAATCAGCCAGTTTAGAACACGTCGTCATAATTATACAAATCATCACGTCAGTGGTCTTTCCTTTATTGTATTGATTTGAATATTTAATGTATTTATATATGTACACACATTATGAATGGGTACGTTCATCAAATGACCGAGTTGTTTGTTGTGGCGTAAGAAGGTATGTTAATATTTTCGTGTCAGTGGCAAACACTGGCCTTGACTGTTTGATTTATTCATGTGATGAGTAAAATATTTAATTAATATTCTCTTTGGATACATAGAATACAGGGTAATTGGGAAAACACTGTTATCTTTTAAACTATCAAACCAGCTAATCAAAATAAACATTTCCTATGAGACCAATGCTGGAATCAAAAAATAATGACATTGTCATACATGACTTAAGATATTTTTAACAAAAAACTAAAAACCGACTTCAACCCAATATATTTTTTTTTTAAATGCATAAAAAAAATTGAAATTACCTGTAAACATTTTTTGTGGTTTCTGTGTATTTATTCAAAAAAACGGTCGACATATTTCGATAGAAATTTAATGGGACCATTTGTAAAGTATTACCTATCGAACAAAAAAAGAATTTCTTAAATCGGTCTAGGCGTCTTTGAGAAATCGGTGAACATACATAAAGAAAAATTACGACGAATTGTAAAATTACCCAAAAATTTAAAATTTGGCATTGATCCCCTAGGCAAAGTTGTTAATTTTGACGGGCTAACGTGATGGATTGAAGAATAAGGGTGTTTTTCCAATAACCTGTATACGTACATATTATAACACGCCAGTTTTCGTTATATGAAGACTACAAATTTCTCAGAGATAACTTATTTACTTTCATCAATTTGTTTCAAGATTCAAATTATATTATCTACCTTTATTTACCAGCCTTGATATATCTTAGTTTCTATATCTACCTTATTAAATCTGATGTGTTTAAAAGATACAGCCATAATGTAAAGTTGAGATCCAAAGAATACGGAAATTCATCCAAAGTTTTGTATTAAAAAACAATAAGAAATCTTTTTTGTAGAAAATATATAGCTTGTAAAACCACCGACATTTCCTTAAACAGGTATAGGTTTTTTTGTTTTTGTTTCAATATTACCGTGTTAAAGACTCAGCAATTTGTATTAAATTATGGCAAAAAATATTGAGTTCCTCAGTGTTCCCAAAAAAAAAAAAATTGTCGGCCTTAAATTTTGAGGCCTTAAATTTACCACCAGAATTCCCTGAATGGGGAGGCCATTCAGGGAATTCTGGTTGAACAAAAATAAACATGATTGTGATAGTCAGGTCAAGATACACATTTTCATAACTAAAAATTAAAATATCGATGATTTGTCTTTGAAGTCTGAAATTGACTAAAATCGCTAAGCCAAGAGGTCGGCCCAGGTGGCAGGCCGACCTCTCTAGCTACCTTCTGAATGGCTAAATCGTCCTAAGATAGACTGACCTGGCTCAAACTCAGTAGTGGTCGCTGGCCCTGTTCTGCTCTTGTATGGTAATCGGAAGTTTGGGATATTCAGTGATGAAATTACTTTTGAATACAATTTTATCGAGTTTAATGCATTTGTAACAAACGCGATAACACCGAATTGAAAGTAATTTTATATAAATCTGTAATACGTAATACCTATTCACGAAAACGTGAAATATAGGTATCTATTTAAATACGTAACAACGTACTCACGTAGTCAGCTACTCAGGCCGACATGTGTCGACCTCATCCGGAGGTCTCTAGCCAGTAGCTGACTATTTACGTGAGTTGTTACATACATACATACATATTATCACGTCTTTATCCCTTGCGGAGTAGACAGAACCCAAGGTGGTAAAACTCGGCCTTTGAGTTTTACGACCTTGGGCTTCGTCTACCGTCACGTTCAGCGTGTTTGTAAGCATTAAGGTGGAAAGCGGAGTCAAAATACATTGTGATGGGTTGCTAGCCGCATCGACAATAACGTGGTTTTGTAGATTTTCACCCAATCCCTTTACCGGCTTTTACGGGCTGCGCGGGAAGAAAAGCAGCTGTTATATTCTATGTTTTTCCTATTCTCCTAAACCAGCATAGAAGAGCTGTTACGTATTTTTATAATTCACGAGAACGTTAGAAAATAATATTTAGCAATGGTTAAGGGATAGTTTTCAAATATTATATTTACTAGCAATTAAGTTGTAGCCTATGTGACCCATAAATAAATGAGCTTTCTATAGGTGAAAGAATTTTGAAATTCGGTTCAGTAGTTTCGGAGCCTATTCAATGCAAACAATTGAATCTCTCCTTTTGATAATATAAGTATAGTGCCTATTTTTCTCAAAAAATTGTCACCTTTTCAGATTTTTTACAATTCAAAACATGAGCCTTCATTAATTTTGCCCTGTCATATATACAGTGACCCATCACAAAATTAATATGCAATGATAATGTAATGATAATGAATTACATGACAAAGTATGTACACGTACGTTCTGCACTATTATTTTGCATGTGATTGACCCTTGTCATAGAATACAATAAACTATGCAATAGTCATGTTAGAAACTTTCATACATGCTTCATATGGAATATAACTCTATACCAGCGCTCACGGGCGTAGCCAGGCTTTAGTATCGGGGAGGTTCAAGAAAATAAAACGACACAAAAATGCATCAAAGAACTGTAATATTCATGACAGCCAAGACGTTCAGTCTAAAAGCGAATAATCGATGGCAATAGCGGTAGACAGGATGAATCTAAAAAAGTAAACAGTCAGTAAAAAGCTACGGCGCTCGCCTATTTTCATTTTGTCATCATCATCATTTCAGCCGCAAGAAGTCCACTGCTGGACATAGGCCTCCCCCAAGAATTTCCAATATGACCAGTTGGAAGCGGCCTGCATCCAGCGCCTTCCTGCGACCCTTATCAGGTCGTCTGACCACCTGGTCGGTGGATGTCCAACGTTGCGCTTTTTATTTTGTATTATTTTTGTATATTTTCTAAGTTTTCGGAGTGTTAGGAACCCCGGAACCTTCCCCTGCATACGCCCGTGCCAGCGCTCATTCTAAAATGTGACTGTAATTCGTCCAGAAATTGAACTGTCTGTTGGCCACATGACTACTTAATAAAATAAATATTGAAAATTATGAATACTGCCAGTACACTTCCTTTAATTCATATTAGGTGCCAAAATACTGGGGATAAATTTACCATCCTGCTGGTGTTGGAGAAAAAAGTACCAGCTGCTTATTTTTCCTATTACTCATGCAGTCTGTAGAAACCAGCCGAAGAAATGGGCAAAAATCTAAGAATTTTTGTCAATAGATGATGTGGCTCGTAAACACGCTACAATTTGCTTTTGAGTCTTGGACCTTAGGCTCCATCAACCACGTTGTTTCTCATTTTTGTAAGTAGCTTATACTGGTACCAGTTTTTTTAAGCTACTTGAAGGCTAAAGGCATCTGACAGCTTATCGAGTGCCATCTAATGATGTCTACCGGGACCTATGTAAAATTACCCTCAAAACAGTTATGAAGAGACAACTCAGCTATTAATATGAACAAATTTCCAATGCTGGGATTTCTAAAAAAAAATTACTTTACCAAACTAAAGTATTCAGTTGGATGAACAGTTTGTACAGGAAAACCGACATTTTAAATATTATAGAACTAACACAATAACTCGTTCATTAATAACAAGTTATTGTGCAATGTTTTAGTGTACCTAGTTTTGTATGTAAGTAATGAAGACGCATATGCAATTCCATTGTTTTATGGTACAATACCTAATATTTTTATAATGTTCATATCCTTCGCCTTCTACGACATCTACGGGAAGACTTAGAGTAGTCCTATTCTACTCTGCCGAGAACCACACGGCGATACTACTATATTATGTGATAGTAATTGTACTACGATGTCTTTAACCAATGATGTCCTTAATACGAGCGCCTACCATGAGTTTTTATAGTTACGAGAAGTAAACGATTCGATCTGTAGTAAACTATTCGACAGCTCGTTATAGTAAACTATAGTCTTACTCAATAGAAAGCGAAGGTAAATTTTGCAACTCATGGTGCTGATACCGCAGAAAATGTTAAGGTTCGTTTACATTCGGCCATGAGACTTTTTCGATTACGAGACTCGATAACTACTCTAGTATATCGTACTTATGGTAGAGAAAGTATGGGTAACTATGACGGTTTTAAAACTGTAATCGTGTACTGCTGTTGTGAATTAAATTTACCAACTCGTGGTTGACGCTCAGGAAATATAACAAGTGGGCTTGGCCGACAAAGGCTTTTTTTTGCAGATATTGACTACCGGACGCCTCTCAGTTTAAACTTGTGCGTCTTCAAATAATTAAGTTAAAATCGATAGGGTTATCAAACGATAGAATTTCAATGCAAGAATCTGTAAATTTACACTGTACTTTACACTCAAATACCAGTAATTTTAAATCAAAATTGTGAAAAGATTATAAGAAGTAATAAAAAAAGTTAAATATTCCAGTATAGAAAAAATTAATTATCACAAATTTTAGTAGTGACTAATATATATACCTATATATGTGGTTTTCAACCTCGAAGCTATACTGTGTTTTTAAATCTTCACTAATACCATCTTCGATTTTCTTTGTTGTGAAACTCTTATATGTTTTATAAAAAACGTGATTCTTAATAAAATAATCTGAAACTTAACGCCTATTTCAATACTCGGAGCTTCTATTTTATCACCAAAACCTGCTCCTCCAAGGAAAAATGTCAGGTTTTAGTTACCTGTTATCATAGATATCTTCAACAATAAAAACGACAATGCCACACCTTAGACATTAATGTTGCCAATCCTTAATCAGATAAAATATGGGTACACGATAACAAATTGATCTTGTGTGGTATTTTGACGAGAATGCTGCAAGCCCACTCTGGCTTGTCGAGCTTAACCTTTCCTCAAAATACAGCCAGCTCTCTTGTCACGAGCGGCGGAGATCAGGACCTATCTTTGTATTGAAAGCTTCTGTTCCAAGCCTCATTATCTAAATGGCTCTTCACTAAAGTGGTATAAATATGTAAACTGCATTTTAGGAGGCATATTTGTGCCGCTTGATGACTATTATAGTTTTTAACTTAATTTTTTCACATAGTTCAGCATGCTTGCATCTTTTTGTTCAGACTTACTTTTTCATCATCATCACCATCATCAACAGCCTTCTGTAACCCACTGCTGGGTATAGGCCTCTCTCATACATGCGATCCATTTCGGTCTTTTGCTTTTTGAAACCAGTTTCGACCTGCGATTTTCCTAATATCATTGAGCCACCTCGCTTTCGGACGACCTACGCTTCGCTTGCCATCTATTGGCCACCATTTTGTCAAAACTCTACTCCACCTATCATCACCTCGTCTTGCCAGGTGTCCTGCCCAACTCCACTTCAGTTACATAACACGTTGACCAGTATCTTGAACTTTCGTTCTTTCTCGGATCACTATTTTTGAATTTATGATAATTCTAGAATTAAATGTATGTAGGTACCAGAAGTTGTACGCTCCGATAACACAAAAAACTTACAGCCAAAAACATGTCTATTATTTTATCAACTGACGCAGATTCAAACAAACGCACATCATTTGCATAATATTTTGTAAAAAGAATGTCCGTGGGTTGCAGTGGACACAATCACATAGGTTTTTTTTTTGCAAAGCGAAGCTCGACGCTGCGTTGGGTCCGAACCTTTTAGGTACGAGCACATTATGACGGGCCGCACTGCAAAAATCCGTAGCCCAAAAATCCGCTTATGTTGCTCGTGTGTATTTTGTATGAAAATATACACGAGCGATTTAAGCGGAGTTTTGCGCTACGGCCCGTCATAGTGCGCGCACCTTTAAGCGGCTATTTAACCGCGATATTGAGACTAGTCTAACGTTTAGAAGCAAAGTGTTATGATAGTACCACTGTTTAAATAAATGTTATGATCAATGTCTCCTTGTGGATTAGCTTAAGTTTGTCGTAAAGGTATAGTAATATTTAATAAAATAATTGAAACTTCTTTTCTTTCCAGCTCGCAACGGGCATTTACATATACTTCACGGCTAAAGTATCAGAGCTCCTAGACACAATCTTCTTCGTACTCAGGAAGAAGCAGAATCAAGTGTCTTTTCTCCACGTCTACCACCATTCCATAATGCTGTGGGCTACCTGGCTAACCTTGAAGTTTGAGCCCTCGTACAGCACAATATTCTTGGGCACGCTTAACTCCTTCATACACGTAATCATGTACTCTTACTATGGTTTGTCAGCGTTCCCTACACTGTCAAAGTACCTTTGGTGGAAGAAATACATTACTTCTATGCAATTGGTAAGTGAAGTAAATAATCTTTTGAGTACATAATGTGACTTTGATCTTTGAGTCCAATAGTGTTGCAAAATATGTATTTTTTCTTTGTTAAGAATCAGATGTTTCTACGTCAGTACTTCCATAGTAAATTACTTGTCTATTTTGAGTATAACTTTTTATCAATATCATCATTTCAAATTAAGAGAACAACCTACTCTGAATTTTAAGTTCAGGGAACATTTCTTAATTTACCAAATGCAACATAATGAACAGTAATACCAAAAATACTACAAGTATTATATTCCCATATTACTAATGTAGATTTTTCGTTTTGTTCTTATTTAGAAATAAAATGAGGGATGGCGCTACATGATCGATCAAGGCCATGGCAAGGCAAAGAAAATAGACTACCTGTAAATTTTCATACAAAAAGCGTTAACGCTTATCCAATTCAATATTTTATTACACAATATTGATAAATTGGAGAAGTAGGGCTGTACGTTTTGATATTTAAGATATATTGCTTACAACAAAAGTTATGAGCATCTAAGTAAATATCCATATTTTTACATAAAAAATACCCGGGGCATTTTAATTTATTTAAATTATATCATTAAAACTAACGTGAGATAAAGACATTATATATATATATCATCATCATCATCAGGTCTTTCTAGTCTCCACTGCAGGAGCACGACCCTCTCTGTACTACCAGAGCCATATACTAGCCTATATATATATCAACGGGTCACTCACGTGCTATTTGTCGGGATTGCTGACTATAGTTTCGTAAAGGTTGACACCAAAACTTTCTCAATTCGTAAAGGTTTAGGGGGAAGGAAGAGTTATCGCTTTTTGTATGAAAATTACAGATAGTCGATCCTCTTAAGAGTCCCTATGAGAACAACACCTATACAAAATTACAGCGAGTACCAGTTTTCGATACGAAACTTCAAATCGCTGTAATTTTGTATAGGTGTTGTTTTTAAAATTGAAATCTGATTATAAACATCAATATGCCTTATCCGGTCGTATGTATGAAATTTGGTTGAGATTGGCTTAACTGTTGTAAAACTAAAACGAAACTACGTTTGTATGGGATTGCGCCTTTACGTGGGACTCTTAAGTATATAAATAATTAACTACATAAGTATTTTTTCACTATAATAAATATATTTTTTTTCAGATACAATTCTTAATGGTTATCGTGCACGCTGTCTTCAACTACATCAACAGCGAATGCCCGCCATCATACATTCTATTCACGACCATAACAATCAACGCGTTCCTATTAATTTATCTTTTTGGAAACTTCTACGTGCAATCATACATAAATAGTAAATCCAAGAGTGCGGAAAAAGTTAAAGCATCCATTGGACTGAAAAGCAATAATGGAGTTTCGAACGGCCACAATAATGGAGTAGCTGTAGAAGCCAATGGAACAGATAAAAAGGTGTTATAGTTATTATAGATCCGTTAGACTATAATTAGTTGTTTAGAAATACCTTTATAAGTGCTTGTATTACGCAAGATGACGGTACTGATATGAGGTCTATACATAGTCTTGTGATTGTTATAAAATATATACTAAGAGACATGTTCAGAAAGAGAATAGGCGTGGAACGAAATAAAAATAAGCGGGGACTAACAACTAACACTATATTTTTTTTACTCAGCTTGATTAGGACGTTAATTCCTTTATTTTTTTTTATTTAATGTAGATTCTACACCTACATTAAAGTGTTAAGTTGTATCCTCGTGATTTTCTTGAATATTACCAAAGAAAACGCAATGTTCCCAAATCCTATTCTCTTACTGCGCAGAATTATAAAAATTCTGACTAATGTAGTCGTATCACAATAGACTAAGAACTAAATGTAGAAACACTTGTGTAGACTGACAGACTAACATAAAACAATGAATCCGACAGCCTTCATTTCAAAAAGATTCCTGGGCGACATATTTTTATCATGATATAGGGTTGTAGCGGCATAAACGACTTGAAAGAATACCAATAATAAATAAAAAAATCATAATTACAAAATTTGGGATTTTTTTTTGTCGTATAAGGCTCTAGAAGCTAAAATATTTACTGTTGGACCTGGAATTTGGGTATTTTTACCTGGTGAGGAAATCTATAAAAGTCTAGTTGTAACAATGTATTTAGCGAATAAGAGCTTTCATGTTTAAAGGTTCCTGTTAAAGATGTCAACAGTCTATTCTCCGAATAACCGTAATAGTCGTATTTTCTATTTTCAAAGTAACCATCTACACAATGTGCAGGTATATTTTTATATTAAGGTAAGTAGCTATATTTTAATAATACAAATGTAAGAGATGCTGCATTAAATATAGCCAAATATATTTTAGAAACAGTTCGTAATGTAATAATAGGATCACACAATTGCCGAGACATTGTTAAATGGTTAATCATCCATCGCATAAAATTTAAAGACATAACATAACATGGCATAATTTAGTTTATCTTTATTATATTTACCTACGTACATTTTGACACGTCACTGTTTACGCATAATTAATTTTAGAATAATAGTTTTAAGTATGACATTCTAACTAAGGCATAGATTTATTTACGAGTACGCCTACTAATATTAAAACATACTTTATAAAGGCATAACCAAAACAAATTCGGATTTGAAAATTGAGAGGTGCTAATGTTTTGGTTCCGTTTATGGCTAGGTTGTTTTTGTTATGTTGGGGGCTTTGCTAGTCGGGGATGCTCTCTCATGACAACAAGTAATCTAACAAACCTCACCTTCCCTTTATGATCAACTTGTTTTTTAGTATGGTGGGGTATTATTGCCAAAAATATGCATAATATTAATTTTGCCAATAATTGCCAAAAGCCTCGATCAACACCTAAAGAGGCTCTCGTTAGGCAGCTGGATCAAGGGCTTGATTCAGAAGGCGGTACTCTTGGACATAGCCCGTATTGTTAGGAGGTTCCTTTCCCTGGAGCCCTGACCACCGGTAACTTGGACCCTGTTCCCGATACCAGTGGGCTACGATTTTTAAATGTTTATTTTTTATATATTTAAAATGTAATTAATATTAAATAAATAATATTGAAATAAATAAAGGTAAATTTTGCCAAAGTATATGAGAGAAAACAAAATTGTGCGAAAAAAGGGATCCTAGGTAAAAACCTTTTGTAAATTTAAGTGAATATGTACAAAAAACTATGTTAATCATATTTTCGAATATACGAGGATATTTAAACATTTGAACAAAAGTAAACTGCTTTTAACAGCAATGTTACAATGTCAACAAAATGACTTTAACTGTGATGTAAATAGTTTCTTTTTTAATCTTTCTATACATATAATTATTGAATAGAATATTGGGTACCTACGTGATATTTATATGATAAATAAGAATCAATAAAAATATTTTACGATATTAGTGTTTTAATTACTATTGACAATTTGCTTAGTTGAAGAAACAAGAGATGTAAAGATGCAATGAAGCAAAGATTGGCAAAGTTGATTAGGAATCAGATGGTGCTGTCTTTGTGTCTATCTGTAACCTTTTCACGCTTTGACATACAAACATACATACTACCACGTCTTTATCCCTTGCGGGGTAGATACAGCCCAAGGTCATAAGACCCAAAGGCCACATTTAGCATCGAAGTGGGCGTTAAGGTAGAAAGCAGAATCCAAATAGTGATAGTTATTGCTAGCCGCATCGCCTATTGATGTGATTCCTCAGATTTTGGCCCAATCCCTTCACCGGCTTTAACGGTTTGCGCGGGAAGAAAAGCAGCTGGTATATTCTATGTTTTTTCTTTTCTCCCAAACCAGCATAGTTAAAAAAAAAAATACATTGCCGCCATTTTTTCTCCCAGTGCGCTAACAATACGCATGTGAGAACTAAGTTCGACAGCAATGTTAAATATTTAATATTGCGTTTATGGAAATGGCTTCAAAATAAAAGTTGCAATAAATTAAAAAGGTTATAATATGGTAATATAAAATATGGTAATATGTAATATAAATATATAAATTACCATTAGATATAATGACAATTTAAACAGGTATTCATAATATCATAAGATACCTTTCCAACCAATTTAAAGCCAAACTTATGTATCCATATCAGATTAAAAGAAAACGTATTTTTCAGCAAAATGCTTGCGTAAACATGTTATTTTTTTCTAAATCTTCTCACCATTATAATGTTCTCAAGAGACGATATTCACTATATTGTTATATTTTCCTATGTATTAGTTTTTTTTTTCTGTATAGGTATTAGCCCTTTTGCCCGCGGCTCCGCTTGCGTACGTGTCGATCCCTCGGGAACAGTATACTTATCTCTTCCGGGATAAAAGGTAGCCTATGTCCTTTTATTTATTTATTTATTTAAACTTTATTGCACAATTTAAAAAAATGTGTACAAAAGGTGGACTTAATGCCATATGGCATTCTCTCCCAGCCAAACCTTTGGACCAAAAAGAAAATTAAAAATGGGTGGTGGGTGGTGCGATAAAGTGCCAGAATATAAAAAAAACGCTAAAAAATAATATAATATAAATCAATACACCAACGAGCAATACAACTAAAGATATACCAACATAAATATAATAAAAATATAACATATAATTAGATACATATCTATAAAAACATAAATATATATAAATATATACATATAGGGGATGATTACTAATCAACGGGAAAGTTATGAAGAGGAAAAAGACTTTTCTAAAAACCATTTGTGTACAGCCTCTTTGAAAGCGAACCTATTAGGGGCCCTACGGATATTTTCGGGGAGAGCATTCCAAAGGTGAATAGCCTGTACCTGAAAAGAGTTTGACATGAATCCAGATCGGTGAGAAGGAGTAGCTAGAATAAGACTATTGGTAGAACGAAGAAATAAAGAATGAGTGGAAGATAGGAGTTGAAATTTACATTTAAGATAATCAGGAGCAAAACGGTCATTGAGAATAGTGTAAAGCATGGATAGGATTCTAGCATTGCGACGCAATTGGATAGGCAGCCAACCAAGCTGATTACGGAAAGAAGAAACATGGTCATATTTCCTTAACCCATAGATGAAACGGATGCAATTATTAGCTAATCTATCCAGCCTTAAGACGTGTGACTGATTCAATTAAGGGAAGAATTAAGGTTTGGGAAAGTAAAATTTTAGTTTTTAGTGGAAGGAAATTCTTAAATCTATAGAGGGATCGCAAGGTACCAGTGACTTTTCGACTCACTTCCGAAATATGAGTAGACCAACTGAGAGTGGGGTCAATGTGAAGTCCCAGGTCCTTGACACATGAACAGAAAGGTATCACACTATTTTCAAATAAAACTGGAGAAACAGTGTTAAGATTAAGTTTACAAAGTTGGCCGGAGCTTCCTACAATTATGGCTTGACATTTATTGGGATTCACCTGAATACCAAATTCCTTAGACCAAACAGCAATTTGGTGCAAGTCATTGTTGAGCCGATCAATAGTCAAGTCAATTTCATCGCATTTACAGGATTGATAAAGCTGAAGATCGTCCGCATACAGATGGTGAGATGTTGAAAGCAGGTGAGTAAGGGGTTTCCGCACTCCAGACAACATGTATGCAAAATTTCATGATTATCGGTTCAGTAGATAGGGTGAGTAAGCGTAACAAACAAACAAACTCACTTTCGCATTTATAATATTAGTTGGGATAGGATTAGATCGTTCAACATTATCGACTAGTTATTAATTGTTAACGTTGTAATCACAGACATGACTGTGATCATTATTGAGAAATAGGAAAAGCTGAAAACGAAAGCTATAATCGGTCTAGTACTGATAGCCAGCAGCCGAGCCAAGCCGATATCCGTAGCGCCATTGACTATATACTCTCTAGACACTGTCATGCCTTTATTTCAATGATTAAAATACTGGCCAATTTTTCAAAGCTTGTATGCTCGTCGTCTGTCGTCGAGCTCCGTGGCGCAGCGGTCAACACGCTAGCCTGCGTCACGGGGGTCCCGGGTTCGATCCCCGGTCAGGTCAAGATGGAAAAAGATCTTTTTCATATTGACCTGGGTCTTGGATGTTTATCTATATAAGTATTTATTATAAAATATAATATCGTTGAGTTAGTATCCTGCGACACAAGTTCACAACTTACTGTGGGGCTAGCTTAATTTGTGTGATATGTCCTTATATATTTATTTATTTATATTTATTTATGCGTGACAGCTTTGTTATCACACGAGACCTGTCAATTTATGCCCTCAAAATCCGTCAAATTGGTAACTGTGTGTGTGCGCGACTGACTATGGGTTGGATATTAGTTTTTTCTACACTTTTAGGCTAATAAAGTCTATCTAGGCTTTATATAATCGAAGCGTAGCGCACGGCAGTAGTTTTTCCTTCCCGGCCTCTTCACTAGCAAGGAGGCTGGCGTGCTCACTTGTCCTGCAGCTGCACAAAGCTGACTTGGTCAAGGGTGTTAATCCTCAACTACCTGTTCGGTGGTTGCAGGTTGCAGATATGGCAGTTTAAGTAGACTATCATATGGACTCGAATAGATTTATGAAAGTAGATAGGGCGAGAAAGCGTAACAAACAAATTAACAAACAAACTCGCTTTCGCATTTATAATTATTTTTGTTTGGATTGGGATAGTTTAGATTAAGTATTTAATCAAAAATGGTCGCCAATGCCCTGATGGTCAGCATACTTTTACCTCCGGAATCCTTATAAGGTGTTGTTTGGTAAGTCTAGATTTTTGTCAAACAAGTTTTTAAGTGACTCGCGTTTACTTCATTCACGCACGTGCCATGAAATATAAATTATAATATTTAATCACTTATTTTTCTTTGGAATGCTGAAATAGTAGATTGTTACGCAAGGGCCTTAACAAACAGTAGACTGCCTCCTTATAGGTACCATGCTTTTTAGGGTTCCGTAGTAAACAAGGAACCCTTATAGTTTCGCCATGTCTGTCTGTTTGTCTGTCCGTCCGCGGTTTTACTCACAGACTATAAGTACTAGAAAGCTGTAATTTGGTATGGGTATGTATCTTAATCATGGCAAAAAAGAGTTTAAAAATAATCTTGAAAAAAAAATTTTTTTAGGGTAGCATACATACAAGTAAAGTGGGAGTAATTTTTTATTTTCTCTACTAACCCATTGTGTGGGGTATTATTAAATAGGTTTTTAAATAATATTATGAGGTTGAGAACACCATTTTTCAATTTAGGGATCCGTTTTTGTTAGTGCAAATTTTTAGTTAAGTGTGTCCCCCCCCCTCCCCCCCATATCTGCTAATCGGTTACATAAAGATTCGTGAAAAAAATTACAGCAGTAGTACATTGCTAGAGCAAAGTTCGATTTCATCTGCAGAGTTGGGAAGCATCTTAAGTATCCCTCTGGGAGTCGAGCTTTCTGGGCGCTTGCTAAATCTGCCGAGGGAAACTTTTATCAGTCGTCATTGCCACCATTGCAAAAGCAAGCTCTCTATTTGCCTCAAATTCGATGATGGACGATGGAGCCGCTGAACCACCTTCCATCCTTAAGTGTAACTACTCCCCGCCGGAGATTTTTATCACACAGCGGATGGTTCGGCGGGAGTTGCTTGCTCTAGGTGTTCATAAGTCGAGTGGGCCGGATGGCATCCCTGCATTGGTGCAGAAAAAGTATGCTCCCGAGTTGTGGCCAGTTTTAACGCACCCTTTTGCGCTTTCGTACCGTACTGGAAAAGTGTCAACTTCGTGGAAGACTGCACTTGAGCACCCGGTGCCCAAAAAGTGCGATAAATCAGACCCATCGAATTACAGGCCAATCACTATTACCTTTCTCCTCTCGAAGGTGATGGAGCGTGTAATTAACACGCAGCTTCTGAGATACTTAGAAAATCACGACCTGATTAGCGACCGTCAATACGGTTTCTGTCACAGTCGTTCCACCGGTGACCTTCTATTGTATCTTACACACCAGTGGGCGTCGGCTATTGAGAGTCGAGGTGAGGCATTACCATTAAGCTTAGATATGGCGAAAGCGTTTGATAGGATCTGGTCCCAGGGTCAGCTATCGAAGTTGCCGTCTTACGGACTTCCTGAGGGACTCTGTAAATGGATTGCTAGCTATTTGTCTGAGAGAAGCATTAGAGCAGCAGGTGACGGAAGCTGTTCTGATAGTTCAGATACTAATTCTGGCGTCGATACTATTTCTGCATATCAATGACATGCTATCCATAGATGACATTCATTGTTATGCGGACGATAGAACAGGTGACAGGTCTTACACGGGCCGTGCAAATGTCCCTAGCACATTTGTGTACGAAAGCTGCACTCAACTTGTGTCTGAAATCAAAAATACATTGATCAAAGTCGCTGATTGGGGTCAAAAAAATTCAACGGTTGATTACTCAACTTGTGTCTTCGAAGGGTTACCCTTCGAAGAAACAAGTTTGTGCGTTCACCACCAAAAAAAACCCCATTTTCTGTAATTCCAAGCCACGGACCATACCATCTCTGAAAAAAATTGGGGTCCTTGGTGTCGATATTTCTGCCAGCGTCCAATACCGCAGTCACTTGGAAGACAAAGCCAAGATGGCATCCAAAAAGCTGGGTGTGCTCAACAGGGTAAAGCGGTACTTCACCCCAGGGCAAAGACTGCTCCTTTATAAGTCGCAAGTCCGTCCACACATGGAATACTGCTGTCACCTCTGTATAGGTGCAGCCAAGTATCAGCTGGATCCACTTGACTCGGTCCAAAAACGAGCTGTCAGAATCATCGACAATCCTAATATTAACAGCGGTATCGAGCCTATGAGTTTATGGAGAGATTTTGCTTCTCTTTGTGTGTTCTACCGTTTGTGTAATGCCTGAGCACTGAGGAACTGTTTGAGATGATGCCTACGGCCACATTCTATCATCGCATCTCACGCCATCGACATCCACATCCTCGGGGCTCATCCTCATACCTTAAATCCTAAATGGTCACGTACAGTACGTTTTGAAAGGAACTTTGTTCCACGTACGCTAAAGTTATGGAATGAATCCCTGGTATGGTTTTCCCGAGAGACTACAGTATAGGATTCTTAAAAAACCGGCCAAGTGTGAGTCAAACTCGCGCAATGAGGGTTCCGTACAATATGCTTCGTGAACACACACACAATGTGCAAAAAATGTTTTATTCAATTGACTAGCGCCATCTAGTGGTGTTTTAGTGAACTATTTCCCTAGATGAACTTATCATTGTGAGTTTACCACTTAATTTTCAAGTGATAGAATTCTTATTATTTTTCCTGTAATCTTCAAGGAATGAACTATATTTTGTAATTTTTTCAAAATTTTCGGCCCAGTGGTTTCGGAGATCAGGGGGGGGGAATGGTCAATTTTTGACTTCTTTCGTGAATAACATCAAAAGTATAGATTTTACCCGAACAAAAAAAAATATTTATGTGATCCTCATAATGAGCCCTTTCATTTGATATATGACACAGTAAGGTTTGCAAAACTTTTTTTTTTAATTTTGTAATTGGGCCCCTCAAAATGACCTTTATTTATTTTGCACATCCGTGTTTGGGTCATAGGATTACACTATCTTACCAAATTTCATCAAATTTGGTTCAGTAGATTCGGAGAAAATCGGCTGTGACAGACGGACGGACGGACAGACAGACGCTCGAGTGATCCTATAAGGGTTCCGTTTTTCAACTTTTGTACGGAACCCTAAAAAGGGCGTGAAAAGATTTCTTTAGGGTCGGCAACGCGCGTGTGACACCTCTGGTGTTGCAGACGTCCATAGGCTACGGTAACCACTTTCCATCAGGTGTGCCGTATGCCTATTTACCAACTTAGTTGTATGAAAAATAAATCGTTATATTTTTTTTGAATAAAAAGTTGAAAGGAAAACTATTAGAGCTAAGTACTAAAACCAACTTATTGAAATATAGCACTTTTCATAAACCGCAAAAATAACTGTTATTAATACAAACACTATGAAAAACAAAGTTATCTTTGCTGGCGAAAAATTAAAGAGGTTTTTGGCTAATTTAAGCTTGCTTCTATTCGTAATTAATCTTTTATTTTTACTTTGTCTCTATAATACACAAATATAGCCTTGTTGAATTCTTTGCCCTCTTTACGCTTTTTTTAGGCACGTTAAGCCGTTGGTCCCGGCTGTCATCGTTGATGGCAGTCGTTAAGCTATGTCAGATGCCTTAAGGCAGCTTGAAAAATCTGACACCAGTGTTGGCTACTTACACATACGAAAAACAAAAGAAACGCTTTTTTTGTCTTATACAAACCCTGGAAATTTTCCTTGCGCCTATTTCAATTCGGACTAGTTTGTGAGCGAGAGTAATCTGAGTACTTCAGGAAATGAAGCTCGAGAAAGTTTGCACCCACAACTTCAAAGTCTCCTTTATCGTTGCCTTCGCAAGTATGGCTATTGATGGAACAGACCGATGTGGATGGTTCTGCCTATAATGACCTTGGGAGAACTGAGGACAGGAGCCTCAGATGAGGGCTTAGTTGTACTGGGGACAGATGTCGCAGATGGGACAGTATCAATCTCGAGAGACTCGGTGTTTACTGAAGTGTTTGTTTAGAAAGATTATCTTTTGAAGGTGGTTATTTTTCAGAAGTTGGGCATTTTCAGGAGTTTTGATAGTTGTCAAGTTTTAGGTATTGGAGTTATTTTGCTAGCTCTATTCATTTCAGATTTGTATTGTTCTTCAGATTGCAAGGTCACTTTCGTTATAAAATTAATCTTTTCCAAAAATTCCGTTTTGAATGCCAAAACTTGTTACTCCAATAATTATTAATTTTGGTCAAAAGCTGTGCTTCAAAATTAACTTGTAGGCTTTTTGATTCCCATGTGATAGAATCGTTCAGATCATTCAATAAAATATGTTTTACTAAATTGTTTTCAATAACAGATTGGACAGGTTGTATGTATCGCTGCTTAGTCATGTAATCAGGTGTCTGCATAGATATATCGAGGTAATCGCTAGCCGTACTTGAATCATTCTTAAATGGTTGACGCACTGGAGTATGAGATTTATCTAGTTTCAGCTGTCTACTGCGGCATTCCATACAGATCCAAGACATCTTAAAATCCACCGACAACGTTTTAAATATGTCAGCAGATATCAAAAATCTGCTTTAATTTTGCACATTTTATAAACGGTCTTCGCTTACTTTTTTGAGATTCTTGAGTTTTTCTGGATACCACCTTGCGCGGTCGGCAGAAGGTAGATATTGCAATAGCGCAGTCAGCGTTGACTGTAAGTATTATAGCACGATGGCGATGACCCACTGCAGCAGCGGGCGCTTCGCGGGTTGTCGTAGGTCAGGTTCGAACGGTTAAAGAATTTATTTTAAAATGCTTTTGGTTATAGCTCCGGTGTTAATAAATGGAATTGAATTATAATTACACCACTAGAATGAGCACTAAAACAGCTTTGGGATTGTATATACACGTGACTTTTAAAAACAATCACGCGTTATAGAATATTCTTTACGGAGCAAGCTTGCACAGCCGCTTTTTCAACAACGGCTCCGACGACAGTACCTCTGTCGGGTCCTACTCACCCAACTCTTTAGAGTAGGCCTAACATAAAATAATAGGTATGCTAAATGTAATTGATGCTCAGCGGAGAGAGAGAGAGCTCAGGACGAAAGATCACAAACACAACACAGTTTATGATATTATATTATGTTTCATACATAGTTTTACACTGATACTTGATAAAATACAATTATTAAAACAATATGGTAGGTGAGAGACTATAAACGAGGGTCGAGTGATCACGTCCAAACTGGTGAAAAGAATCTAATGGAATCAAAATGGAATGGCTGACTGATGAGGAAGGACTGCGAAGAAGATTTGAAAATGGAATTTGGAATTTAAAATGAATTAAGTTTCGGAATAAAAGTGGACAGGATAATGTTGATTGGGAAATGAGGTGAAAAGAAAGATGCAGCACGAATTTTTTCATGCGCATCGTTACACCTCTAACTATACTCATAATAAATGTAACCCTTCTGTCTGTGCGTGAAGATTGACGAATTTACTGAAATGGTTATTGCTTGAAAAAGTAACAACTTCTACACGCATTCACCACTTTGGTGTGAATTTGGTATGGAGGGCGTTTGAGACTCGGTGCATCCCGGAAACGTATTGTTTCAGAAGTATTTATTTATATTAACGAAAGTGAATTTAGTAGTAAGTGGTACTAGCTTTTACTTGTGGTTTCGCGCGCGGAAAAGTACTTACCTTTTTTTTCAAAATATCTGTTGGTCAATTTTCATCTTTATTTGTTTAGTGATTATATTAAGATGTACCAGACACTAATATCCAGTGAAAGTACAAATGTGGTCGTAAATAATTATCATCTCAACCGCAAGAAGTACACTGAAGCATAAGACTCCCCCAAAGATTTCCAATACGACCGTTTGGAAGCGGCCTGTATCAAGCGTAAAGTAAATGTAGGCGTGCTTTTAGTAATGATACTTAATCAAAATATAAAAATAATTAATACTTTAGTACTTTGATAACTACTGACTTATTACTCGAAACACGTTTACAGAAGATCTTTGGTAAATGTCAATTTTTAACACTTCCTCGTACCTATAATTTCAGCCTTTCAAAAGCAGAATCTGGATTGCCATGAACGTGAACGTTGCTTAAAACATACAATTTACGTAAGTGTAATTAAAATTGCGGTACCGATCAATCGAGGAAAATATCGTTGGTAATACCTGGATATGTCTTTATTTGATACAGGGTCGACATCTGTCTGCTGCATTAACTATTACTGGTTATTATGAATAATTAATAATGTAAAAGAAACTGACAGCTGTCAACTCTACTTCAAAAATATTTTTTTGTTACTTTACCCAGACAGAGATTTGCCAAACTTGCAAATTCGTCTGTAAATATCCAATTTTTTTCCCAAAAAATACACACAAAATATCAAAATACCCAATTAAATTATTTAGATACTAAAACAGCTATAGATCACACTTCTGCAACTCTACCCATCTATTTAAACAAAATTATTTTAATACGGTTTTTATGGCGTTTATGACATTATTTATACACCTAACGTATCGAGCACTTTACAGTGTTCGTGGTCGCAGGTAGACTAAGTTAAGTCCGGAGTTTGTGGTGGGAAGTCAAGGGGTGCAGTTGGGGTCCACCTTGGACGATTTTGCAAATTGATTTTGGTGGACTTTATAATATGAAATTGGTGTAGTTTGGTGTTGTAAATGCTCGTACTCATGGAACAATTTGTGAAATAGTTAAAGTGGACTGTTATATGGACTCGTATAGACTTGTCATCATAACCTCCCGACCACGAGGCATCAAAGAACATACGCCATCTTTGATGCTACTTGTTACAACTTTACCGTACAACACCGATACTTAGTATCTCAATTTACTGGACATTGGCAGACTCACTGAAATATCGGTGGAAGCCATTTTATAAAACAGAAGAAGAAGAAGAAGTTAAGTCCACCCATCTAATCCTCTTGCCATGTCCCTAAAACTACACAATAGACTCCCTGTAGATATTAATAATATACATCTAGGAGAAGGTAAAAAAACACAGCATATGAAATGCGTGTTGATAAATAAATGCTATTACATCTCATTGCCAATTTTGATGCACCATCATCGGGTTAGTAGAGCTTATAGCCGTTCTACGTTCTCAGTGATTAGGTACGTAATTGTATTTTTTCTACTCCTGTACTTTTATCTGTTATTTATATGGTCAAGAACACAAACATAAGAACATCCATAATAAGTCTATACTCTATTCTCCATAAAAGTACGGGCAGCCGTACTATTATGTCGCAATAACTATACGCCGATCGGTTTTATAATAGGAGTCTTATATATAAGGTGAGTGGCGCGGGTAGCGATATGGGCGAGCAAAACGAGCGAATATCGCTTGTCACGAGCATTTTAAGACCTAATTATAAACCGTTGCATACAATATTTTGTTCTACGACTTTCAAAAAATGCAAAACTAGTAAAACATGAATTTTGAGTTTGATAACTAATTCGCGGGAAATGTGAAAATGAAAAAGAAATTGTCTTAATTTCTTTTTTCATTTTTACATTTCCAATCAATCTTTTAAAAAATAACTCCCTGTTTTTCTATCCTTAGGGAAAGATTTTATTCCAATTATACATGGCGAAATTTTGATCGTTCCGGACCATTAAAGGGGTGATTCAGCCTGTCAATATAAACAACTTTGGGACAAATGCTGTAAACTCGAAAAAAAATTCGACATTCCTATACAAATTGCCCAGGCGGCTAATCACTTTTGTATGAAAATGTCGAAATAAAATTTGAGTTTCCAGCATTGGTCCCATAGGAAAAATGGTTCATATCGACGGGCTGAATCACCCCTTTAAGGGTCCAGAACGATCAAAACTTCGCCATGTATATGGAACCAACTTCAAAATACATCATTTCCAATAAAAAAAGAATTATCAAAATCAGACAGCTAAAAAATAAGGCGCGTGCTTATACATCAAAAAAATACGCGTTGACTTGATAACCTCCTTCGTTTTTTCGTTGGTTGAAAACACAACAAAACAGGAAGTATTATTTTATTTTGATATCGACTGTACGCATAATTTCACAGACAGTATTAATGCGATGGATTCCATATAAGCAAATGACTTTTAGCTTTTTGTTATTAGAAGGGTGGTGAAATTTTTTCAGTTTAAATATATACAAAGACAGATTCGCAAAGCCCACAGCTCACAGAACCACTAATAAAATTAATTAGGTATATCTCTTGATATTTTAATGTACTATTTCCTTTCATCAAATCTCCTATTGCAGTGCTTGCAGAGTATTTGATTGGTTCTAATTAAAAAAAAAAACCCAAAGTAACATTAACGAAGCAATAAAAGTGGGCCGTATGCCTGTTTGTCAACTTTGTTGTATAAAAAAAAAGAGTCACTATGATCACGCTAGGTGTTATAAATACTGTAGCACTACAAAAATAAATTAAAATGATCTTTCTTATAAAAAAGATGACTTCAACCAATATTGAAGAAATTCACATGGACAACTCCTTTAAAACAATAAATATCTTTTTAACCAATTTAAAAAATCTTTTCTATTTGAAAGTAAGGAGTAATTTTTAGTTTTTCATCTACCTAAGTCTCGCGGTACGGAGGCCGTGTTGCTCGAAGACCTAAGTAGATACAATAAGTTTGTGTTGATGCACTGAGATATTATGTACTACGTACTAGAGTATATAGAACTGAATATATAGTAATAACACTGAATATATAGAATATATTCAGTGTTCCATTTTCGTAATTTAAAATTTCAGTGCTACAACAATAACGAAGTGTCCAATCGTCCATATTCAATATTTCTTTGACATGTTGCTATGGAAACGCGTGATTGTAGCAAATATAACGCATTTGCTACAATCACGCGGATATAATCACGGGAGGTAATAATATTGATTTTCTTTTTGGAAAAATTATTAATTAGTTTCAGTACTTGCTAATGAAAATTTATTCCTTTGTACTGTGCAGTGCTCGATAAGTTATTACTCTCATAACTCAATACACACCAAGGCATTTTTATGATTTTCACCATGTTTTTGTTTATTAATTGTGGGAAGTACTACGCGCGAAAGAGATAGCAAGCGACTAAGTCAGCTGTGGCGCGGAGGCCACAGTCGAACGGGATAAAGTGAGTGGTTGCGGTGGCTTCCCTAGTACGTAGTACTTAATATCTCAATGTGTTGATGTCAAGTTTTAGATGATCCCCTCAGATGATCCCTAATGATGAGTGTTAGCGACGCGCTCACCTAATTTGTATATATTTAGGTACAAGTTGACTTTGTAAATATTTATATGGTTTTGATAGATTATAATATTATTAGGTGTTTATTTTTTAATAACTAGGTGTGTGGCTTAATGTATTTGTCAATGGTCACTTAGAAAAAGTTATGCTTTGTTATCTATGGCGACGCCCGCTCCCGCCAATATTTTCAAAAATGGAATTGTCTTCGGTCCGCGCGCAAGAAAGACGCTGTTGGTATTTTTACCCGACTGATTTGTTTTTCTTGTTCTTAATTTATCAAATCAGTAATTTGTGTCTAATAAACGCTAATTTTAACTGTGACGAGTATTTTATCTGGCCTGACCTATCTGTCGTCTACAATGAGGTTGACATATCTGTTTCAGTTTATAAAGATAGATTAACTCTTTAAAACTTAAAAAAACAATACACTCCTTTTTTGGCGCTTATTTAAAAACATGCAACCACGTTGGATGTCATTACGCAACGCACCTTGTTAATATCGATGCAGGAAATGCATTTGACCTTCCTAGTGACCGATTTTTGGTACTTCTCACTGCCAGGTTCATTACCACTCGATTTACATAATCGAGTCGAGACAATTTACCGTAATTATAGCGGCTATCACACGACGCGATATTCAGTCTCTGACGAGAAGGACGCCGCAATACGATAGTTATGTATGGAAATATCTCTATACGTTAGACACTTATGGAGCTTTGACTATATACTCCTTCGAGCAACACGGCCATGTCATAATTAGTGACAGTTTAAGTTTTGTATGTAGGTGTGCGGAACTAGACTTGTGTGCACATTTCCCCCCGCAAAAAACGCCAGAAAAATTGTAATAGTAAATTGTCGCTTTGCCCACTCCCTCCGTCCGGTACGGAGGTCGTGTTGCTCGAAGATATACTCTCTAGAAACCGTCATGCTTTTATTTCAATTATTTAAAAACTGGCCAATTTTTCCATGCTTGTGTGCGTGACAGCTTTGTGTTAGCAGTTGGCACACGCGTCTTGTCAATTAATGCTATCAAAATCCGCCAAATTGGAAGCTATGTGTGTGCATGACAGACTACAGGTTAGAGACTATTTTTTTTTCTACGCTTTTAGGCTAATATAGTCTAATCACATCAAATCAAAACGTTTATATAAATAATTACACAGTTTACAGAAAATAGGCCTTTGCAGGCACTTTTTCACGTCATATCATATTTAAAATTATCTTATTAGATAATATGTATTTATTAATTGTTCAAAAACTACAGACTACTGGCGTTTCGGAACCGACCATTGCAGAGAAGAAACGCCGAAAGAAACTCTTATCAACAGTTTTGGTAGCCTACTCGCCTGAAGGGCTTTATATGATTACGAATATTTATTCCTTATTGTCTTTTTCTTTCTTTTCTTTTTTCTTTCTTTTTTTCTGTTTTCATGTTACAATTTCAATATACAAAGATTTATTATTTTTGAAACATGTTTATTTTAACGATCGAGTGTGCAAAGATAATAAATAACATATAAGATACTTAAAGTAGTCTCAAAGAGGCCGAGAAGACCAGTCCCCCCTGACAGCACCCGTTCACGAGTTGACGTATGGATCAGCCATCGCTGAGCTCAACCATATTAGAGGGAACTCTATCTAGGCTTTATGAAATTTAAGGTATGGTGATATCTCTATACGTTAGACACGTGTTTATATTATACGTGTATAATGTATTGCGACGTCCCTCTCGTCAGAGACGGAATATCGCGTCGTGTAATAGCCGCTTGTGCGAACGTAAATATGAGCAATATAAGGTTGTATTTGTATACACGCGAGTGGAGTATCCCATTTGAACAAGAAGTGACTCATCATCATCATCATCAGGTGTTTTTTAGTCTCTACTGCAGGAGAACGACCCTCTCTGTACTACCGTCGAGAGCAGTCAGAGGATTTGGCCTTCACTCTCCACGCTGGTCAGACGGGTTGGACAGCTCTCTTTGATGTTTATAAGCTTTGTTTAGCTTATGTTTCCTAAGTCGCCTTCTACGACTTGCACTAAGAACTAAGCCTTGGAAAGAAAGTGACTAATGCATTGTAATATCTACTTGTATGCTAATTAATGCATACTTAACTCATTATCTCAAAAACTACTGAACCGATTTTGATGAACTTGCACTGTTTCCTGAATTGGCTATACTTCCAGCCACACACATACATACATACATACAAACAATCACGTCTTTATCCCTTGCGGGGTAGACAGAGCCTAAGGTCTTAAAAACCTACAGGCCACGTTTAGCAACGTAGTGGGCGTAAAGGTGGAAAGCGGAATCAAAATAGTGATGGGTTGCTAGCCGCATCGCCTATCAATGTGATTTCTTAGATTTTCACCCAATCCCTTGACCGGCTTTTACGGTCTGCGCGGGAAGAAAAACAGCTGGTATATTCTATGTTTTTTCTTTTCGCCCAAACCAGCCACACACATTATATTGAATAACCTATACCTAATGAGAAAAAATTTAAACATGATTACAACATGAGAAAAAGACATAACAGACAGCGTTATTTGGAGTCTAAGTAGATCTAGTATTCATAAATGAATATATGGTTTTATTTGCACCCAGAAATACAAGTTATTAAATTTTAATTACTTACGACAAATAGACTCAATTATGTCAAATTAATAATAATATGTTGATTTAATAAGCGAGTCAATAGCAGGCGGACACATTTCAATTATATATTGTAAAAAACAATTCTTTTGTTTCTTTTAATTTGTGAACGAAAACAAGGAAAAGAGCTATCCTTGTACTACATACATTGATCATTAAGTGATGAATTTAAGCCTTGGATCATGCATATTATTATTATCAAGTCATTATCCCTTACGGGGTATATATACTTAAGGCAGCTTGAAAAATCTGACACCAGTGTTGGCCACTTACAAATACGAAAAAACAAAAAAACGGGGTATATAAGAGTTAAGGCCACATTTAGCTTCTTGTTGGGCGTATAGACAGAAAACGGAATCAAAAATGTAAAAGTACCTAATAATGTCACATCACCTATAGAATAGCCGTGTGGTTCCTGGCAAAGGAGAATAGGACCACTCCAATTCTTCCCGTGGATGTCGTAGAAGCTCAACAAAGCTTATAAACACCAAAGAGGCCACTCCAACCCGTCTGGCCAGCGTGGAGAGTGTAGGCCAAATCCTCTGACTGCTCTGGCTAAACATGGCTCTGGTTAGTACAGAGGGAGTCGTGCTCCTACAGTGGAGACTAATAAAAACCTGATGATGATGATGATGATCACCTATAGATATCATTCGTAAGTTTTTAGCCCTTTTCCTACTGGCAAAGTCAATATAACACTATCGTATACTGCCAACTTCATACAAAAATATTGGACCAAATTTTTTATTTTTTTTATTTTTTATTTGGGACAATAAACAGTTGTACAATGTAGGTCTTAAATTCAATAAGTAAGCAAGTAAATAATTCTATGTTACTATACAACCAACCACACTGTCCACGACTATTTTAAACACACATTAGAACTATGAGGACTGTGAACAATGCACACAAAACATTTATGGTGAATTCACCTTATAATATAAAACTTGTAAAAACATGCTTCCAAAATGAAACGTTAGAAACATTATCTACTATGAGAATACTGAGACTTTTTATTACAAATGGATATGTTGTGTATATTCGGGATATTTATCAAACAATTCTCAATTTTTTATTTTTAATATAAATCCTATGATGTAAGTGCGTTTTTTACCTGTGCTTTAAATTTTGAGACGGTCATTGCGAAAATATCAACACCTTCAAACTGTTTATTGTATAAATCAAACAATCTATTAAGCGGTAATCTCTTGCCGGCATTAGTTCGACAGCAGTTTGTGATAAACAGATTGTAAGCTCGAGAAGTGCGTCGGTGGTGAACTCGTGGTACGCAGTAACGAATTTTACTACTGAGGTCATTACTATCATATTTACTGTTCATAAGTGCGAATAAAACCATCATTTGCAGTAGGATTCTTCTTTGCTTTAATGAGTGTATTTTGTACCTGGTAAGAAGCTGACCATATGGTAAACCATAGCCGTAACATTTGTAGTTTACAGTTCGTAGAGATTTACGCTGGACTCTTTCAATTTGGTTACTGATTTTTCATACAAGGGATCCCATATACAGCATGCATATTCTAATTGTGGACGTATCAAAGCGTTAAATAGATAAATGTAAGTTGAGGGTTCCGTGAATTCTCTCGACGATCTCATGATAAAACCGTACATCTGAAAGGCTTTGTTAGTAATTTTATCAATATGTTGATCTAGATGTAACTTACTATCTAGTATAATTCTCAGGTCTTTGACCTGAGATGCTTTAGCTATTGTACTGTTACATAGTGTATAATTAAATTGAATGACATTATTTTTTTTTGTGTATTGTATGTAATGACATTGAGATATACTTAGTTTAAGTTTGTTTTTATTATAATACATTGTAAGTCTATCCAAGTCTTCCTGAAATAGTGTACAGTCTTCACGATTTTTAATGACTTTGTATGCTTTGAGATCGTCGGCGTACAATATAAAGTTGGAGTGCAAGAAACACTGGTTGATGTCATTAATAAAGAGATTGAATAAAAGAGGTCCAAGGATAGAGCCTTGAGGCACCCCAGATGTTACTTTTACAATATTAGACTGAGATCCAGCAAGAACGACCTTTTGACTACGATTACTAATGTAAGACGTAAACCATCTTAATAAGTTCCCCCTGATACCATTGTAAGCAATCTTTTGAATCAATAAATTGTGGTCTACTCTGTTAATTAAATTATGGAAGGCAATCATAGTTAGATGATGGTACTACAGAGTCGTTTTACATTTGTCACTAGATGGCGTTAATCCACGTTAGCCTAAGCTTGCTAAATCTGAGATAAAATTTCTAAATATGCAATATATATAGTTTTAAATAAGATAAACTCTGTGAATTTTGCTTTCATTTTTCATATATGGAAGAAACACGAAATTGTGACGCGACCCGTAGTGCCATCTATGTGCAACTGTCACAAACAATCGTAAAATTTACAGGTTGGGACCACCTGCTGGCTTCTGTTGGCGCAGGAAAACAACAGCAATACATTTAACGTTTGTTCATTACTCCCACATGCATGGAATAAAACTAAACAGTCCTAAAGCATTAAAATACTGGTCACTTACGTATAAGGTCAGCTACAGGCCGACATGTTTCAACCTTATTGCAGACTATTATATTATACTTAGTGCGGACTTGCAGACTGGAACGACTTCATGCGCGCGTGTCGGATCACATTCGCCCTGAGGATGAGGTAGAAACATGTCGGCCTGTAGCTAACTTCTTACATGAGTAACCCGTATTTTACATATTAATAATGTTAGTATCTCACGATAGTTTTAATCGAAAAAGTCCTAAAGCATTCCGAAAGGGTCAACCCTCCATGTCAAACACTTCATTCTCAGGAGCTCGATGGCTCAGTGGGCGTAACCACTCTAAGCGCTTATGCATGTAAAGTAACCCCAGGCGCGCCACTTGGATGGGACCATAAGTGGCATAAAAATACCTCGAGTTCCGCCGTGCTTCGGAATACTAGTTAAGCCTTAGTCCCGGCTGTCAACGGTGGTAGTCGCGAAGCCATGCCTGTGCGATAAGTTAGCTTGAAAATCGGACACTAGTGTTGGCCACTTATACACACGGGAAACAAACTTTACTTTTCTCTTTAGCTACTGGTGGTTCTGTGACGTACTTAATGTCCTATGACCCCCAAATTCCAGCCCCAGAGGGCTTCCACCCACAGTGCTTCTCCTTCTCGCTCTATCTTTAATTCGCAAAATTTCTTAAAAGCTGAATCGACAAAAAAAGCTCAGTAAGTATCGAATCAGCGCTTTAAAAGTTTACAAGAATTGATAGAGAAATGTTCTAGACATAAACAGCTGGACAGCGGATCTTACCAAAGTTTTCGGTGAGTTCGGAAACACAAACAAAACAAAGCTTATACACATAAAAGAGATCTCTCTAACCCATATCGCCAGCGTGGAGACTGTTGGCCAAATCCTGTGACTGCTGTATGGCTCTAGTAGTACAGAGAAGGTCGGGCTCCTGCAGTGGGGACTAACAAAGACCTGATGTAAGATGTTTTTAATGAAGACCACGTCTCGGCAAATGTAGTTTGGGACGGCCCTCTACCAAGTGAACCGATGACTTAAGGAAGATCGCTGGTAGTGGCTGGATAGGGAACTGTGTCCTATGTCTAGCAGTGGACTGCTATATTCTGATGATGAAGTGCTGTTTGGGTTTCACGATTACACGGTTATTTATTTATAGGCGGTCATTAATCCTGACCTACGTTGACCCTGTGCGATGACCTCTGTCAAAGGTAAAACTATAAATAAAATGCTGTTGAAATAAGCTCTTGCAGAAAGAAATAATAGTTCTTACAGGACAGTCAGAAGTCCCTACGATTGAAATGCATTTGCGTATGCAATATGTAATATCATTTTTCGACCGACAAAATAATGGAGGAGGTTATCAAGTCGACGCGTACATACTTATATTTATTCCAATCCAATACCACGAACGAATACCACTGGTATTACTTTGAATTTCAATTATTTTGTATTCCGAAGGGATACCACTGTTAAACCAATACCAAAACAAGTTCAAAGATACAGTCAGTAAAATAATTGTATAACCACCCACGCATTATGTATGACCCCGCATAACTTTTAACAAAGTAGTCAGATTTTAATAAATTGTTTTAGGGTTCCGTACCCAAAAATTAAAAACGGGATCCTATTACTAAGACTTGGATCATCATCATCATCATTTCGTGTAGGTGATACGATCAGTCGACCATGCACACCCTGGTGTCAGAGTTCTTAGGAACCGCCTCTCGGCCTCTGACGTGGTTTAAGAGGCAAACGCCTTAACCACTGGACCACGGAGGCTGTTAAGCTGAGACTTGGATGTCTGTCTGTCAGTCACAAGGCTGTATCTCACAAAACGTGATAGCTAGACACTTGAAGTTTTCACAGATGATGTATTATTTCTGTTGCCGCTATAACAACAAATACTAAAACCGAATAAAATAAATATTTAAGGGGGACTTTCATACAACAAACGTAATTTTTTCGCTGTTTTTTGGTCGATATTAATAACGGCAACAGGTAGACTTCATAAAATATAGATAATGACACGGAACCCTTCGTGCGCCATATAAAATTTTAAAAAAAAGCTAACCATAATGGTAGAAGAACAGGGGGGATTTTTCGCTTTTCGGCGGTTTAACTGTTGTTGCGTTAAAAGTTTTATTTTAGCTATAAACAGAAACCATTTACTTAAGTCGTTTTCAAGGTTCAAAATAAAACGGGTGGGTCTTAACCCGTTGTATTTTGAACGCGGTACTCAAGCAAAAGTATAGGAATTAACAATATCCTTCTTTCATGACCACAAGGCCATCGAAAATTGACATTAAAATTCCTATTCACGCAATTAAATGAAGCCTTCTCATTTAAAAACGTAGAGGTCTACGATATCCGCAAATTGTCGGATTTTTAACAATTTTCGAATCGAAATCACTTGCCTTGGGTAACTCGTTCGATATGATGCAATCGGCATTGTGTCGTTGACCCTGCAACTTGCACATCTGAATATCCTAAAGGTTGGGTTTGGAAATGGGGTGACATTTTATTTTTCAGGTTTTATTAGGAACAATAGGTACCAGTAGGTACCTATACAAATCTTTTAATAGGACAAGATATCGAAGAAGACCTTATTTATTTTCTGATGGACAAAATATACTAACACACACGATAGAGTAGTACGTACTTTCTAAGTTTTCGTACTAATACTACCTACTAATATACAGAAAATGCGTAAGGTCTGATCTGGGGCCCAGGGAGCTCAGTTCTTAAGGTCTACTCCGATTTTTATACCTGTCACCGTTCTTATATCAAAGATGCTTGACCTCCAATTCCTATTGACCTCTTCTCCCATCTGACTCTTGGGTCAGTTACATAATGCAGAACTCTAAGATATGACTCCGCGAAAAGCAAAAGTTTTATTTTATAAAGAAAATAGAAATATATTTGAATTTAGGATTTTGAGCCTCTCCAAGCCAAAAATACTTACTCAGCAATGCTAAAGTGTAGGCTGTGCACTATACCAAAGATTGCTGTATTGTAAGAACACGCATAAACAGGATCTTCCTCTCTCTTTGCAGCCTTAACCACCTTAGTTGAGCCTTGCCCCTTTCCGCTAGGTTTGTGTACACAGTTTTCCCTTTTGGTAGCCAAAATGGTACATCAGTTATCTGGTACCTTCGGCTGGTGTCATTCAATCTGGTAATTGCAATCGGTGTCCATATAATGTTTTGCAATAACGTTCTGTTCTGGCGGTTCTGCGCTGTATTCCTGCACTCTTTTCGCTATTGTAACTAACGCCATAGAAACGTCAACGAAAATAAATAAATGGTTCGTGCTAAGTCCTGTTAATATTATGTCCAGTTTGGTTAAGACATTGCAGGCATGAATCATCTGATTGTCTGATAAGAAAAATGATTCCGTGCTTCGGAAGGCACGTTAAACCGATGGTCCCGGCTGCCATCTGGTAGTCGTTAAAGGAACCACGTCAGAGGCCGAGAGGCGGTTCCGAAGAACTCTGACACCAGGGTGTGCATGGTCGATTGACCGTGTCACCTACACGAAATGATGATGACGAACGAATGGCACAGTGAGTGTAAGTATTAATGCATGTAAAGTAACCCTAGGCATGATCCCTACCTGAGAAAGGTTACCACAAGTGGAATAGATCATAGATATTATAATTCCACATGTATAGATGTCTCATCCGAAAGCATGCGCTCTGGCAAGCTAAGTTTTAACAAGCCATAGTGTGGTTCCCGGCAGAGAAGAATAGTCCCACTCCAAATCTTCCCGTGGATGTCGTTAAAGGCGACTTAGGAAACTAAAGCTAAACAAAGCTTATAAACATCAAAGAGACCTCTCCAACCCGTCTGGCCAGCGTGGAGAGTGTAGGCCAAATCCTCTTACTGCTCTGGCAGTACAAAGAGGGTCGTGCTCTTGCAGTGGAGTCTAATAAAGACCTGATGATGATGATGATGAGTGAGATGGGAGTAGGTCCACTACTAGTCAACTAGACTAATAAAATGTTTTTAAGCATAAAAAGTATAGCACGCGTTTATTTGGGAGATAGAAATGAAATTATCGAAAGTGCTTTTTTAGTTAGTTGTTATAATGAATATCTTTGAAACATAGCACGTAGCGCCATCTATGTATAGTTAGAATACAACTCCCGTTTGTATGAAAATTGTTGGACCCATCAAAGATGATATCACTATGGATAAATATATCACAAGCACATCCGCACTTTGGTCCCGGCTGTCATTATTAATGACAGTTGTAAAGTATAATACAAATATTTGCCATTCTACGACTCAATAGAAGAAGAAGTTGTAAAGTGATGTGCTAGATAGCACATTACAAGCTGACGCAAATGCGTCAGCTTGTGCATAAAGCTGTACGTCATCCTCGTCCAGATGATACGATTACTGAAGATCTTTTGTTATTTAATCAATTATTATTATTATTTGCGAATGGTTTTCAATGCAGCAAGACTCATAAAGTGAAAGTAAGGCTGTCAATCCATTAAAAACTTTTTCATCAGCCTTATGAATCTTTCGAATGCCACCCTCGATAAAGAAGAGTGGGCAGTGGTCAGTGAGATGAATCATGCTCTGGACTTCCCCGCAAGAACAAGAAGGGTCAGTTGCGAAATTCCACCTGCACATAAGCTCAGCACATCTTCATTTAATTATATATATTATATTATACACATCACAATTTAATCAATTAAAATTAAGTATAGAGACTGCTTTGGTTTGAATCTGCCTGACATATGGTTGCCAAACATGGTCTCTTCGTAAGAAAGATGAAAATAAACTGTCAGTACATCAAAGAAAAATGGAGAGAAGCATGTTGGGCATAAAACTGTCAGATAAAATAAAAACACAAGTAACTGATATACGAAAGAAAATAAAGCATCTCAAATGGAAGTGGGCGGGTAATGCATGTAGAATGCCGTGTAATAGATGGGCCAAAAAACTTATGGAGTGGATACCGTTAGATGGAAAAAGAAACAAAGGTAGACCAAAGAGAAGATGGGAAGATAATCTTAAGGAAATTTGAGGACCAGCGTGGAGGAGAGAAGCAAAAGAATGAGACGGATGGAGAATACTGGGGGAGGCCTACGCCGCAGAGGCGACTTCCACAATTCAGAATATTAAATAATTATTAGAATAGAGAAATAATGTATTGTAAATATATAAAAATTTAATTTTAATGATAAAAAATATTATTAATTTTAAATAATAATAATGTCATATTAATAATTTAAAACAATAATAATAATTTTAATTTATAGAATATTCATTTGTTAAGTTGAAAATAATAAAATATTAATATAGATTGAAATGCATGTAAATTTTTGTGGTAGAATAAAGGTTATTTTTTATTTATAGAGACTGCTTCGCTCCGCTCTGGAATCAAAATAATGCCCTCACCCAGAAAGTATGATGTTGCTCAATATTATACTTTTTGAATGGACCTGCCCCCCTATTTACTAACTCGGATGACAGGTGTCGATGCCTATCAATCGAGAATTTACAGTTACAATGCGGGTTTTGCTTGCTCGAACTTTTTATTTGGAATACAAAAACCGCATTGTAACAGTAAATTCTTGATTGATTGGCATCGACACCTGTCATCCGAGTTAGTAAATGGGCCGGCTGGTGTCTTTCCCCTGAACATTCAAAATAATTTTAACTAATTTCTTTCATGCAGGTGTGAGAGAAAAGAAAAAACGTAGAATGTTTCAGCGAATGGCCGCAAATCTAAGGAATCATGTAAATAGACGGTGCGGCTATTTTGATTCCGTATTCTATCTGCTTTCTATCTTTAAGCCTATCAACATGCTAAACGTGGCCTTTCGGTCTTATGGCCTTAGGTTCTGTCTACCTCGAAAGGCATAAAGACGTGATACTATGTTTGCATGCCTAAAGAGGTGCCTTAAAGATCAGTCGGTCTCATACACTTCTAGTTTACACTCAATCCCTCCATTGACCTCCTTCTAACTCATTGATGAATATTTTGTATCATAAATATCATGTATACACATTTTCAAAGTTACATAAATAAAACAAACATTAAACAAAAAAGTTATTTTCAGTAACTTATACGATTGCTCTGTACTGAGACATAGTTTGTTTATCGTGCACACTCTGTAATTGACTCAAAGCAGATCTTATTAAAATTTTCAAGAGCAAAATGTGTTTCATCACCGACTAAACCTAGGTGTCTGTGGCAGTATATAATACAAACGCAACAATACCAGGCCTTTTTTTTTAATGCGAAGAATCCTTTCGGATACCGCACGGGTTACGGGAAGCCAGGTGCGGTTATGCGGTGTGCCCACTAAACTCCGCGGTGTCACCTCTCGTCCGCAATTTTGCCGGGGCCGTTTTTCCAGCGGCCTCTTCACGGCCGGTCTTAACCCTACCAGGCCATTTTTTTTTCCAGGCCTAGGCCAACTAGCGACACCAATCGATTTATTCTTAAAACTTATAAATAAAAATCAAATTCAAGGATCTAAGTAATATAAGCCTTAGTAAATAACCTGAAGTAGTTTTGGAATTTTAATATTATTTGAATCAGTCACTAAGAGAACTACTGAATACCGCCTGAAACGGATGTTTTTGGAGGTAATCAGTAATTCTCTCAATGACTGATTCTCATTATATTAAAACATGATTCCAAAAATACGATTGGCGTCGTTAGTTGGCCTAGTGCGGGCCCTTAGGTAGGGTCATTTTCATTAACTACTACCTGCTTCAGATGTAGAAAAACATCGTTAGGTAACCTGCACACAAGTGGATTATTCAGTTGTGTGTGAAATAAAGAAAGCAATGACATTATTTTCTGCCAATAAAACATTGTGTGCGTTTTTTTTTACCCAATGACACTATCAAGATCCTAAACTTAAATATCAGAGAGACTGGCAACAAATAATTAGCGTATACATACTCGTAAAATGCGTTACGTCATCAAATATATTAATAGCGGATTTTACGAATCCGTTTTGACCATTGGTAGTGATTAAAATCATATTAACTCGTTATTAACCGGATATTAATTGTCGAGATTAGTAGTTAGACATTTCTTTTGTATCATCATCAGGCTTTGTTTAGTCTACACTGCAGGCATGCCCCCTTTCTTACTACCAGAGCTCATATAAGTCAGAGCAGTTAGAAAATTTGGCCTACACTCTCCACGCTGGCCAGACGGGTTGAAGAGGTCTCTTTCATGTCTTTATGCTTTGTTTAGCTTGTGTTTTCTATGCCGCCTTCTACGACATTCACGGGAAGACGATCGACGTTCTATGATATACTTATTATAGTCAACTACAATAGTTGTATTTATTGCTGGTTGTTTAAGGCGGAAGATTTCCTTTTTTTTTTGGACTAAATTAAGAGCGTTTGACCCCTTTGCCTGATGGGAAGCAACGGTGCGGTCTAGGGTATACACGCAACTTCAATAAATGCCTTTTTTACTATTGCCTTGAAAATCTCTAAATTGAACGTGTTGCAAAGTAGTGACGCGGGGAGGTAATTCCATTTTGTAGTGGTTCGCATAATTAATAGCGTATACTAGCAGTATGTTTTCCATACAAATGTATTTCTCTAATTTCTCGTTGAAAACTGCTTCGAGAGGCACAATTCTTTTTCATAAAATCTATTACTCAAATAGATATAGCCCTATGTTTTTATTTTTTTTTCAAAAATACTGTTTGAACTTTTTTTAAGGAAAACAGTTTTTTGACATAAAAAGGGCATACCTATTTTAGTACTTACTTGATTTTATGAAAAAAGAATTATGCAGAAGCAGTTTTCAGCGAAAAAATAGAGAAATACATTTGTATGGAAACCATACTGAAAAAATACTGCTAGGATACGCTCTTAAGGAGAAAGCTAATCTAGAGGTGCGATGAACCACCTGAGGAATTCCTGTCCACGCCGTGTCGTCTGATGGTGAAATGGTGCAGGGGAAATCAAATTATGGTAAAGGTATTCTTTCAATATCAAGCTAAAGTATCATCCCTGTTATATTAATTTTTAGCAAGGAATTACCTAAGAAGTTGGCTTTGGTGACTCCTTTTTAAATAAATTTTTGGTACATGTAAATAAGAAAAAATTAAAAAGCAAACTATGCATCTCGACTCTATAATAGACGATCTTTCAGAAATAAAAGGTTTCAATTAAAATACTGACACGATTTTGATGAAAGGATTTGTATAATTGGGAACTAAACTCTAAATAAACAATATTAAATTGGTTCATAAATAACGGAGTTATAAGGTAAATAACTTACATTTTAAAAAAAATATTCCAAAAAAAATAAATGAACCTCCCCCTTTTATGAATTTGGTTGAGAAGATAGGATAAACAGATAGGCGGCAAAGCCATGAAACATCCACCCCTTTTTATATTTGCTTTTGTAGTAATCAAACAACATGTTCTTTGTGATTCGGCCCATACGGCAAAACATGAGAGTTGCTGCTCTCTAAAGGCTTTGCCATTGTTTCTCAGTTCGGCCCTTCAGGTCATGCATGCAAATCGCGGCCCATCAGGCATATGAGAGTTTGCTGTCTCTCCAAGCCTTGCGCGCCCGGGCAACGCCCAAAGCCGAGGTTCGTCCCTCCTGGGAACCCTTTGGTGAAGATTGCCTTACAGGTTGAGGGCACTCTGCCCTCACCTCAAAAAGTCCGGTGAAGTAGCGAAAGCTCATTTGTATAGTCATAGTCCATTCAAAAAAAAAATGTTCTTTGTGATGTGAAGTGATGACATCTTATTTGTTGAAAAATTGCGTTTTCCCATCGATAAAAAAATGCGTCTGCGTGTTTTTCCGAGGTCTTTATCTTCTTCCCATATTTTTGTAGTTTTTTTAACTGCCTTAATCTAGCAGTAGCAAAGTAAAATGAATGATCAATTAAAATCAAACGTTGCGCCTACTTAGTAGGCACAAAAACATCTGACAAAAGGTCCATCTGATTCTTCATTACAACCGCGATAAACAGCCACTTTTTACTGTTTTCTTAAATTGAAGTGGTGGTTATAATAATCATTCATTTATTATTTCAGGCTCCAAAAATCACCAAAATTACCGGTTGAAACAGCCTGCATCCAGGGTCATCCGACCACTTAGTGGGTGTCAAACATTGTACTTGTCGGCGTGATCGCCATTTGAGAACCTTTCTGCCTTATCTGACATCGGTTCTGCGCATTATGACTAACTAGCTGTGCCCGCGACTTCGTCCGCGTAGAAAAAAGAAGTTGTCCTTTCTCAGGCTCTTAACTATCTGCATACCAAATTTCATTTAAATCGATTCAGTAGTTTTAGCGTGAAAGCGAGATAGACAGAGTTACTATTTATTTATTTATTTTATTTATTCGGAAAACAAACAGTCAATATATCTTATTACACAGCTATTTTGATACTAAAGACCATTTACTATGTATAATACAAGTATGGGTATGGAAGTATTAATTAAGTATGTCCCTCCAGTATGTGGCAACTCTTACTCCACTTTCGGGTGCAGAGTAAAGGTTCAACTAGTAGGGCATCAAGGGCACGAAAGCAGGTGCAACATGGTCTAGTCATTGTCACCACATTGACATCGCTCTATACAACAATAACGACAAAGAGCTATTTAAATTAAATCAGCACTAGTTTAAGAGGGATAGCCAAAGAAGTTTTCTTCGAATGAACGTCTCTTATAGACTTTTTAGTCTTATTAATGAATAATGTGTCACATAAGGATACTACTTCGTTCAATTAAATACGGTTGGGTTATGCCCCAGACTTTGACGCACGATGAAATTATTTTTCATTTTTGCAGCAACCGGCGACAATTGTACAGTCAAGAGCAAAACTAGTCGATTCGGTAGAAGTTGCCGTCTACATACTTTATTAATGTAAGAAGATATTTGTCTTTATTTATACCTGTATTTTCAGTCGTGCACTCAAATTTTTGTCCTCTCAAACTTATTTGGAGCCATCTCAAGTTGATAGTTTGACCAATTGGACTGAGTTTTTGCACTTTGGTGGAGGAAACGGCGTGAGTGGCGAGGGACTTTTGAACTCTTAGATTTGAGTACCACCCGTCTGGCCAGCGTGGAGAGTGTAGGCCATAACCTCTGTCTGCTATGGCTAATATATGGCTCTGGTAGTATAGAGAGGGTCGTGCTCCTGTAGGAGAGACAAAAAAAAGACCTGTAGATGATGTAGATTTGAGTGACTGAGATTGAGTTGAGTTGAGGAATCAACTTTGAAACTTTCGTCTGTGTTAGTAGCTAGTACTGGTATTACATTTCCTGCTTCAACGTTTTCATAATCCTTAACTTTTATTGGATCAAACCTGGCTAAACTTTCGCAAAAATATTGAAGCTCGCCAGCTCGCCCTATTCTAAGTGGAGTATGATGGATTACTTAACATTCATTAAAGACAATAATGATAGCCTGTTTCAAAAATTTTATGAAAACTTACACATCATGGATATTATAATAATTACATGGAATAAAGCTAGAAATTAAGAAAAAGATTAAAATTAACAAATTAAGGAAAACGTAGAAACCATGACAACATAACTATACCAGAATGTTATTTTGTTCTTATTATGAGCCCTAGATTTCCAAGGAGTCATTAAAATACTTTCATTAAACAATGACCTCTGTGGCTCGGTGGCACTGCAAAGCGAACCGCAGGAAAATAGTATGTATAGGAACATATATAATACAATTTAGTATTGTTGAGTTCGTATCATACTCTTTGACACAGTTTCACAACTTCTGGTGGGGCTATATATCCTTATATTTTTTCCACGCTGGTCAGGGAGAAGAAAAAAAACGTGGAATGTAACCGCTTCTCTTCCCGCGCAGAACGTAAAAGCCGATTGAGAGAATGGGCGTCAGGAATCAGATCAATAGGCGATGCGGCTAGCAACCCATCACTATTTTGATTCCGTTCTCACCTATAAGCCCCCCAACATACTAAACGTGGCCTTAAGGTTTTACATACCAGGGCTCAGGGTATAAGTTCTTTATTTACAAAAAAATATTCAAAGGTTCTACTTTTTCTCTTTCAAACTTTACCCTGTGCCCTACCACAGGGTAACGTGCTTTTAAAAAATATTATTTGACTTAAACTGTTTTGAGCGCGACTGTACTTGCCAAAGTTTTATAGTAAGCTACCTTACTTTTATCCTTCATTGTTTACCACGCAACGAGAACTGACGGTCACTTTTCAATACTAGTCATTTTTTACTAATTTACTAAACTTAATAAGTGATAGTGAGTGTTATATTTAGTTATTATACATTCAATTTGTATTAGATAAGGTAAGAACGTTATTTTTTTTTTAATTTAAATTTTTTTTGTCTTTGGAAGTTGGCAATTGAGCATTGATCTGAATGGATAGGGGTATGTTTTAGTGTGTAAAATATCACAGAAAAAAAAGTACGGTTATTTAATGTGTTATAATATTTTTAGTAACCTTGACCATGGTATTTATTTAGCTTTATGCGTTGGTGTGAGTTACAAAGGGTATATCGGGCCAAAAAGAGAATATATTTATTGCGTAAAAACTTTCACAAACACGCAACAAAAATTTAGGGCGATTACATTCGATATTAAATGGTTTTAATATTTAAACTATCCCTTTTGGTTGTTCAATTTTCAAAATTATTTTTTTCTTCTTTAATATATACCAATATTAATATACGAGAAAAAAATAATTTTGAAAATCGTAATTGTTTAAGAAATCGGTGGACATACATATATAAAAGAGTTGCTTTCAATGAAACATAGTACCTCCTCCTATTTCAAAGTCGGTTGAAAAGCTATTACAGGGTTGCTACTAACTTTTTATTTTCAATGAATATCTTGAAATACTAATCCAAACTAATATAATAAATGCGAAAGTGAGTTTGTTCGTTTGCTTGTTACGCTTTCAGGCCTTATCTACTGAACCGATCATCATGAAATATTGTATACATAATCACCAACGATCTCAACAACAACATACATACATAGATGTTATCACGTGTCAAGTTTCAAGGTTTTCAGGGTATCACGGTTTCAGGATTTCTTCCCTTGCCGGCTGGATAGCGCCCGAGGTCATAAATCCCACGTTTAGCGTGTTAGTGGAAAACATTGATGGGTTGCTGCCTCGCCTATAACGTGATTCCTTAGATGCTCGTCCTATCCCTTGACTGGCTTTTACGATTTGCGCGGGAAAAAAACCAGCTGGTATATTCTATGTTCTTCTTTTTCTCCCAAACCAGCTTGGAACCTTGAAACTGATCTCATGTCTGCAAAAATCTGTAGATTCAGTAGTTTTCGATTCATTGGCGGACAAATCATTATATTAAAAATTACGTGAGCCTAATACCAGAACGTAATATGATATTTGGCAAATTATGGGGTTTTTCCTAATATTTCTATGAAACCTCAAAGTCAATAGCATGCCTCATGTCAACATTCCTCGAGTGAGAGTTGATAGAAAACCAAAGCGCTTTAGTCTTTTATACGTCTAGTACATCATCATCATCATCATCATCATCTGAGCGAATTTTTTGATCGAATCCATAGTAGTGTAACGATGCGCATGATAACTTCATGCTGCATCTTGCTTTTCACCTCATTTCTCGATCATCCTGTCCACTTTTATTTCGAAACTCAATTCATTTTAAATTTCTAATTCCATTTTTAAATCTTCTTCTCAGTCCTTCCTCATCAGTCAGTCTATCCATTCATAATTTTGGTCGTAACCACTCGACCTTTGCTTATAGGCACTCGCCTACCATATTGTTTTATTAATTGTATGTTAAACAAGTAACAGTATAAGAGTATGTGTGAAGCATAATAACGTAATATATCTAATTACCTGTGAAACTGTGTTCTCTCCTTTTACCCTGAGCTCTCTCTCCGCTGAGCACCTAATACACCTACATTAAATTCATGTTGGGCCTACTTAGAACGGGCAGAACCCGATAGTAGTAATGCTTTAGAGCCTGTGGTCCGCAATATTAGGTGACTTGATAAGGTAACTGATTTTTTCAACACACCGTCTGTCGTCTTTTTTCCGCAACCCAAAAGGTAGACCAGATCAAATTCTAGGATAGGTCAACTAGTACAACATTCAATGGAAAGTACAGAATGGTTCCAGTGTAGGTCGGTAATCCCACATATTTCCTTTTGCCTATCATAATATTGAAATTGCTATAAGAATGATCCGACCTTTTCGCTGAAAGTGTCAAAATGTCATGTAATCATGACTGCTGAAAATGGGTGTATTATTTTCCAAGTATATGTATGAACGTAAATACATACATACATATTATCACGTCTTCATCCCATGTGAGTAGACAGAGCCCAAAGTCATAAAACCCAAAGGCTGTTTAGCGTGTTAGTGGGCGTAAAGGTGGAATCAAAATAGTAATGGGTCGCCAGCCGCATCGACTATAACGTGATTCCTTAGATTTTTCTCCAATCCCCTGACCGGCTTTTACGGTCTGCGCGGGAAGAAAAGCAGTTGGTATATTCTATGTTTTTTCCTCTTTTCCCAAACCAGCACGGAAGACACGTATGTAATGGTATAGAACTATATAATGATGTGAATCTATGTGAGTCTCTTTATTGCACCATAACGTCTAAATACTTCAATAGATTCAGACATGTGGGGTATCGATAGAATTCCTACATCCTTTCGAGTCTCATAGGTTACAATTTTTTTGGTGAGGCTTTTTTATGTTAATGAAAAAAGGCTCGTCAATAACAACGAGGCAAATTGCAAAAGAAATTCTAATAATCTTGGATTTTAGAGAATTAAGTAGATTTTTTGTTCTTAGGGTTCCTATATTCTAATTTATCTCTATGCTCAGTAGTGGGCCGAAGATGGGCTGAGATTTTGATGATTCTCATTAATATTCTAAACGAATTTTCAGTTCTGTGCTAAGAATTAAACATACGAGCTCAATGCCTCTCTTTTTTCTCTTCATTATTTTGTTTTTAAGCACTAAGTTGTGAACTTGTATCAATACTATATTTTATAAACGATTATCAGCCTTCCCTGGCTGTGCCCGGGTATGTAATATACATATATTATTATTGTCGAGCTCCGTGGCGCAGCGGTCAACACGCTAGTCTGCGACACGGGGGTCCCGGGTTCGATCCCCGGTCAGGTCAAGATGGAAAAAGATCTTTTTCATATTGACCTGGGTCTTGGATGTTTATCTATATAAGTATATATTATAAAATATAGTATAGTTGAGTTAGTATCCTGCGACACAAGTTCACAACTTACTGTGGGGCTAGCTCAATTTGTGTGATATGTCCCTATATATTTATTTATTTATTATTTATTATATAAACCTCTGTGGCCTAGTGGTCATCATGCCAGCCTGTCACACTGAAGGTCCCGGGTTCGATCCCCGGTCAGGTCAAGATGGAAAATGATCTTTTTCATATTGACCTGGGTCTTGGATGTTTATCTATATACGTATTTGTTATAAAATATAGAATCGTTGAGTTAGTATCCCATAACACAAGACTCGAACTTACTTTGGGGCTAGCTCAATCTGTGTGATTTATCCGTATATATTTATTTATATTTATTTATTATTACTATATCTTTAAAAAAAAAACTTTGTCAAAATCTGTTGCGTAGTATTGAAGATCTTAGCATACATAGTAACAGACCGGACAGACAGACATCAGAAAGCGAATTGGTTTTCGACTATGAAAAGATTAATTACCTTCTTATTTAATTTGTAGCACTTGTGGATGGAATATTCGCCAATTTTTTTATCTTCTGCTTTAGATTTTAGTTCTTAAAATGTAAAGATTCATCATCATCATCATCATCAGGACTTTGTAAGTCTCCACTGCAGGAGCACGACCTTCTCTGTACTACCAGAGCCATATGTTAGCCAGAGCAGTCAGTGGATTAAAGATTTACCTATAACAGATGTAAATTTACTAACTACATTCTCTTAAAGGGATGACTCAACCCGTCAATGTGAACAACTTTTTCTATAAAACCAATGCTGGAAACTCGTAAAGAATTTGACATTTTCATGTAAAAGTGTTCGACTGGCAGAGCAATTACTATTAAAATGTCAAATTGTTTTATTAGTTTTATAGCATCAACTAGCTTTTAATTGTGCCGTATTAAATAGCCGAGTCGTTTTTCGCAAATCCCATGGAAACAGTATTTTTTTCTGGGGTTAACGGTACCCTCTGTCCTTCTCAGTAACCTATATGATAACCAATTTTCAAAAAGATTGGTTCAGTAGATAAAGCGTGAAGAGGTAACAGACAAACAAAAATACAAACTCACTTTCGTATTTATAATATTAGTTGGGATAGTTCATATCGACATATTGAGTCGCCCCTTCAAGAAAATGTTGAGGGTAAATTTATACCTGGCAAGTAGATGCAAGACCCATGCCAATCTGAAAAAGACCTTTTCCATCTTGACCTGCCCGGGGATTAAACACAGGGCCCTGCAATTCAAAAGCACGTGTTTCACTGTGCCACAGGGGTCGTCAACATTTTTGTATGTAAAATCACATACCATATTAGAACTATGATTATTTGTTTTATTTTTAGGAATAGATGTTTAGCATTCTTTCGGACTTCCTTATTAGCTAAAGGCCATTGATATTGTCTTTCTTGACGTCATTCAGGTTTTCAGAAATACGTAAATACGTCATAATTTACCTCACGTGTTCGTGCTAATCAAAAAACTCACGTGGCGCGTCCAACCACCTTGCAAAAAAGTGTGAATCTTAAGCATCTCTAACTTTTTAACACTTTAGATCTAAAGTGTTACTTTGCCAAATATTTTGATCATACGTTTTTAATAAATGATAATGTATACTTGGTTTTATCAGCAGTCGCAAAAAATCTTTTGTGTGCAGAGATTTAATAAGGCTGTGACGCAGGGAATTACCACCTTTAATGTTCACAGGTGCTGGTTTATATTACCCTGCAAACTTATAATAATGAAGCCACTCTTTAGTTTTATTACTACCTACGAGTATGAGGAGCCCGATGGTCTAGTGGGTGTGAGCTCTATGAGCGCTTACATATGTAAAGCAACCCTGGTGCAGTCCCTACTTGGATGGGTGACCGCAAGTGGCATAAAAATATCTCGAGCTCCTCCGTGCTTCGGAAGGCACGTTAAGCCGTTGGTCGTCGTTGATGGCAGTCGTTAAGCTATGTCAGATGCCTTAAGGCAGCTTGAAAAATCTGACACCAGTGTTGGCCACTTACACATACGAAAAACAAACTACCTACGAGTCGCTTTCGCCCGCAACTCCGCTCGCGTTAGTGTCTGTCTATCCTTCGGGAACAGTACACTTTTCTCAGGGATAGATAGCTTATGTCCTTCTTCGTCCTCCAGACAACGTGTATGCAAAATTTCGTGATGATCGGTTCCGTAGATAGGGCGTGAAAGCGTTACAAACAATCTCACTTTCGCATTTATAATATGAGTTGGGAAGTTGAGATAAAAGAATATAAAGGTTATAAGGAAATTTACAGCAGATATAAAAACTACTACCTACAACATTAAACTTACTCAATATTAAGAATATTTAAGAAATAATAAGAATAGTTGTTAAAATTGAAAATATGTGATGAAAAAGAATTCGCCACAGGTAGGATTCGACGAGTTCCCACGAGTCTTTAATTTTAAAATATACCGAGCATTGTAATGCTATTTAAAAACCATTTATGAATAATTGTACTTACATTACTAGATTATAAGTTGTTTACTAACATATATGAGTCCATGTTACTTGAAATAAATAATTCCTTCGTTCATTAAATTACAGAAAAAAAATTAACTTAAAAATATCTTCGGTTGCTTGCTCTGTAAAGACCTGTCATTTTGCGTGGTGCCGAACCTGATAGTATAGGGTGGCTTCTATGTATTTTTTTGCTCAATATTTGCGTGTTAAAGATGCCATCCAAGTCAACTTGGTTCGGTCTGTCCAAGGAAATGTTTTATGAACTCTTTAAATAAACCCAACCACATATCGTTTCTCATTTCCTTATCAATCACAGAAAACCCATTGTTCTTGGAATACCGCAAAGATAATGTCAATATGCACGTGCGTAACTTGTGCCATTCAAACATGTTCCGCCCAACGCCCAGTATGAAATAAACAAATACTAGTAGTAAAGACGTAATTAAATTGTCAAATTCAGTGTTCCGTATTCATACATACGTATTATCACGTCTATTTCCCTTGTGGGGTAGACAGCGCCCAGATTTTTACATATATACATACATACTAACACGTCTTTTTCCCTTGCGGGGTAGACAGAGCCCATGGCTGTAAAACCTTAGGCCACGTTTAGCATGTGGGCTTGTAAATGAGAACGGAATCAAAATAGTGATGGGTTGCTAGCCGCATTGCCTATATACATGATTTCTGATACCTCGATCGGCTTTTACGATCTGCGCGGGGGGAGAAGCAGCTGGTACATTCTACTATATTTTTTCTTTTCTCCCAGACTTCTTTTTTTGTTTATGTTTGTTTGAAGGCAAACGAACAGACGAGCCACTTGATGGAAAGTGGTCACCGTCGCCCATGGACATTTGCAACACCAGACTAGGTCACCTGTATACACGCCTTTTGAAGGATCCCAAGTTTGATTTTGTAAGCGAATAGGAGATATTACTGAAAGCTGTGCCGCCAGAGTGCACCACTAGCACATACAGTAAAAGAGGTTTGACACTGAAAGGTATGTACTTGAAAATGTCAAAGTCGCAATTAATTTGTAAAATTATACATTATTCCATTAATTTGATTTTAAAATACTCCTATGAGTATTTAAATATAAAAATGTATTTGTATTTCGTATTTGTATGTAAAATAAAGACAATTTATTGCGAATTTGACATAGGTACGTGTCAATGTCAAACATTTGTTTACTGTCTCTGCTAATGCTGCCCTCTGGCGGGAGAACATTGCAGTATTATCTCCTATTGGAATAGAATAGTGTTGCAGCAGCAACGTTGCAGGCTTAGTTTATATAAAGCCTAGATAGACTCTATTTACTTCTTGCGACTGAAATGATGATGAATGAGACTCTATTAGCCTAAAAGTGTAGAAAACACTATTTAGTGTCCAACCCATAATTGGTCACTTACACACAAAGTTACGAATTTGACGGGTTTTGAGGGCATAAATCTCAGAATAATAGTGGCATACCTAGTAAATATTCTGATATCTATGAGTGGCATAAATTGACAGGACGCGTGTGATAACACAAAGCTGCCATGCACACAAGCATTGAAAAATTGGCCAGTTTATTAATCATTGAAATAAAGGCATGACGATGTCTAGAGAGTATATAGTAAAAGGTTGCAGGATACATATTAGGTATTTTATATTTAGCACGGAACCCCAAAATGTACGCAAAACATACTTACTGCATGTCATTAAAATACATGAATATCTGGCAATAACTTTGTCTGGTGGTTTGTAAAATAATTTATTACTCATTTGATTGGTGTGCGCGCAAGCCTCAAACTGACACGTATTTTTCACGAGTACTAGCTAAGTAAGTGGTAGTTTATTACTATTTTAACATGCGAAATCATTTGAAAATGACTATAGCTTATGACTAAACGTACGCTATTTATGACAGATTCTAAAATGCTATTATTTGTTTTTAATCACAATTCCAACAATCATAAATTATAATAATTATATCTTCATTATTATCTATTGACATTTTTACCTTTTAATTGTACGTCATTTCAATGATTTTGTCTGTAAACATACTCGTATCTAGTTTACAAAGGATTGCTTAATATGTGATTTGACATCACTTGGATCAAATTGGTGCAGTGCGGTTTGTTGATATCGCTTGTGGTGTTGGTGTCCAAATATGATAATTAATAAAAACGGTAACTTGTATAACACCTGTAATCCCGCAGTATTAGATAGCTAACTACGTAAACAACAACGTTTATTCTACGACTAGGCATCAACTCATGGAATATTAAAAAAAAAATATTGTTCTGTCGTGCCATTTATACGTCTATGTTTGATATGTTTCATTCGTACAAAAAGACTACGCGACGCTCGCACGCGGTTGCGCCGCGCGCAGAGTTGATAACATACTACCAGAAAATTAAATTAATTTCGTTTTTTTGTATGAAAGCAAAATCTATCGAATAACTATCAAAAGCTGTAGATCACACGTTGTTTTTTTTATGTTATAAATAAATAAATATATAGGGACATATCACACAAATTGAGCCAGCCCCACAGTTAGTTGTAAGCTTGTTACCCTTCTACTTATGTGAACTTAGCTGGTGTTTTACAATAACCCTGTATAGGGGCAAGTCACACAGATTGAGCTAGCCCCAACGTAAGTTGGGAAGTAACGAGTATGTTGTAAGATACTAACTAACTCAACGGTACTATACTTTATATAATACTAACTCTCGCCTGCGGCTCCGCTCGCGTTAGTGTCGATCCCTAGGGAACAGTACTATTCTCCGGAAGAAGACCCTGTATCCTTCAACGTAGTCTACACAACATGCATACAAAATTTCATGATGATCGGTGCAGTAGGTAGGGCGCGAAAGCGTAACAAACAAAGAAACCAAATCACTTTCGCATTTATAATATTTGTTAGATTAAGATTGGGATGGAACGTAAATATCTACATACCATACGTATAGATAAACATGCAGGACCTAGGCCAATCTGAAAGCATTTGTTTTTTAACATGATCTATCCGATGTATAAGATTGCTGTTTCGCAAAGAGCCATGGAGAGAGCCATGCTTGGCATCAAATTGCAAGACCGAGTTCGCAACACTGAGATCCGGCGTAGGATGAAAGTTCACGATGTGCTCTCAAGGGTTGCAACTCTGAAATGGAAATGGGCGGGACACCTGGCTAGGAGGAACGATGGTAGGTGGAGTAAGGCTGTCACCGAGTGGTATCCCAGAAATGGGAAACGTAGTGTTGGACGTCCGGTAGCAAGGTGGGCCGACGACATAAAACAGATTTCAGGAAAGAACTGGATTGCGAAGGTTAGGGATAGAGAAGGATGGCGCAGACAAAGGGAGGCTTATGCCCAGCAGTGGGTTATGGAAAGCTGATGATGATGATGATGATCCGAGGATCGAACACAGGACCCTGGTTGTTTTACCACAGAGCCACAGAGGTCGTTGAAAATAATAAGTACGGTATTCTAATACATCAATATTAATCAAATATTTTGAATTTTAATTTAAACAAGCTTGAAGTTTCTGGGAGCTAATGCATTAAATTAAAATGACTTTGTTTTTGTTTTTCGTATGTGTAAGTGGCCAACACTGGTGTCAGATTTTTCAAGCTGCCTTAAGGCATCTGATATAACTTAATTAAAATGACTCAGACCGTAGAAAGTCAAAGGTATGTGTCGGGAATTTACTTTCTCAATAATTACTTATCTTAACTAACAGCAATTAATCAGCTAGTAATTAAAACGATTGTGAGAGCCTACGTGACTCATTAATAACCATTAGGTTGGCATTTTTGGCGCCGGACTACCAAATACCCCATTATGGTAATTACTTCACTTATGTAATTGCCTATGTCCAGCAGTGGACGTCCCTGGCTGATAGATAGATAGATAGATGTAATTGTTTTTATTGTGTCTAATTTAACTCATAATCTTGACATAAATAAACAAATCACATAGACAGAGCTAGCCCCAAAGTAAGTTCGAGACTTGTCTTAAGGGATACTAAATCAACAATAGGTACTATATTTTTATACTTATATAATTTTACTACTATATAATTTTATAACAAATACATAATATAGATAAACATCCAAGACCCAGGTTAATCTGAAAAATATAATTTTTCATTTTGACCTGACCGAGGATCGAACCCGGGACCATTCGTGTCGCAGACTGGCGTGTTGACCGCTGCGCTACGGAGGTCGTCTGGAGGTCTGGAGGTCTATGAGACAAATACACAAGCATTGAAAATTTGGCTAGCTTTTAATAATTGAAATAAAGACATGACGAAAGCAAGAGAATAATTATTATGTCAATAGCCTGTCAAATAAGTTTTAGAAGTTTTGTATTAAAGTTGTATTGTATTTAAATTTCAAATAGGTGGACTTAATACTAATTATGGTATTTTCTTTGCCATTCAAACCTTGAGACCAATCCGAAAAAATATACTTAACGTGAGGTTGATATTATCACTATATGCTTGACAATTACTGAAAAATGATGGAGAGTAACTTTGCAATAACCCAGTACAAGCCCAGTTTAATTTCAATCCTATATAGGTTCCTTAAAATAATAACCCACCTTAAATCTGCTGTTTCAAACAAATTGTCAATACCTACTCGACCAGAATATATGGAATAGCTGTTTTTTTTGTCGAGTTGCAGAGTCGGCCCTATAGTAAAAATTGTTCATATTCATAAGCACATAAGAGGTTTTGCGCTTATTCATTAACACGTTGTATATTGCGCTCATATGTTTAAACACGAGCTAAAAGTACTTAGGTACGTAACCATATTCATTTTCTGCTTTTTATTTCTTCGCTCTAGTCCGCTGAAAATGATTATTTTATTTAAAAAAATAACATGTGTTACGATTAACTGCTATGGTTATTACTTTTGCTAGTTATCATTTATAATGGTCCAGTGGGTGTAAACTCTATGAGCGCTTAAGTATGTTAAGCAACCCCTGGTGCAGTCCCTACTTGGATGGGTGACCGCAAGTGGCATACAAATATCTCGAGCTCCTCCGTGCTTCGGAAGGCACGTTAAGCCGTTAGTCCCGGCTGTCATCATTGATGTCAGTCGTTAAGCTATGTCAGATGCCTTAAGGCAGCTTGAAAAATCTGACACCAGTGTTAGCCACTTACACATACGAAAAACAAACAAACAATTTATAATAAATATATACGGACAAATCACACAGATTGAGCTAGCCCCAAAGTAAGTTCGAGACTTGTGTTATGGGATACTAACTCAAGGATACTATATTTTATAATAGATACATAAATGAAATTGTGACTGAATGTAGCCTTAAGCCGTTAAGGATCGATTCCGAAGTTATGTGAAGTTCCATAACAACCGTTTATTTCTTCAGAGTGTCATAGTCTATGTGACGTCAGACACAAGTTACTTAACTTTTTATATAATACTACTTTTGTTCATATAAGTCTGATAAGAAAATAATGCCTTATTATAATAAAAAGGCAATAAATATCTATTATCTCAATGTTATGAAGTCGATCACATAAACCTACATACGTAACGTGTTTTAGTTTAAAGTAAACCGTCCACAACTTCACTCGCGTGACGAATTTTACACTACAACCTGTAAGAATTTCAAGAAAAAGTTTGGTATAGATTTTGGGTGAGAGTATTTGTTATCAAACATTTTTTAATTATTATTTTAATCAGTTAATACCCCGGTTAACGTGATTTAAGAAGAAAGAACCAGCTTATTTTTTACAGATACGATTTTTTGTTCATATAACATCTAAAACAAAGATACTCACTGAAAAACAAATTTACATAAACAATCCAGTTATACTTTTATTAAAGTACAGAAAATAGGTAGACAATTTATAATAAATTTCATTACTTTAATGTGTTGTAGCCTGTACTTGACTTTGTAATTTGGGGCAGATCAGTTATGCAAACCTGTTGACCTAATTAGGCGATATAAAATAATTAATGGCAACTATTTTCTGCTCAACAGTTTGCGCGGCGTGACGTCTAGCATGGCGACTTTAGGACTCAGGAATCCCGAATGGGACTTAAACAGAAGCCAATGTGAGTATAGTTTTACAAACTTTTTTTGTTTTACAGAAGCAAATGTGAGTTTATTTTTTTAAGTATAATCTTTGTTTAGGCGCTTTGGGCGCATTTTCGAGGTTCCCAACCCATTGAACTTGAAAACTTCCTTGGGCGCGTTGAGCAATTTTTGAGGTGGGAAACCATTGAACTCGCGTCACCATTACCAAAAAATGGACACCTCTGTATATAACATATAAAAGTATTTTCTGCACTTTAAACATTTTCTGACGATTCAAAAAATACACACGTAATTTTCGAGTGTTCCCTTCTTTTGGCACTCTCAAAGTGCCCCTGTTATTTTACAAGCTTTATTATTGAACTTTCACTGTTTGTTCCTAGGTATTTTCGTTCAAATTTGGAATTGCATTTTTAGTTAGACCACCTTTGGCTCAGTAATACTAGAAGTACCTTTGACCGCCTATTGTATTATCATACGCATCATCTGGTTGAATCTGCTATTTGATTGAATGACTAGCGCGTTGATTGAATGACCACGTTTAATTGAATGACTAGGCCGAACGTTGATTGAACAAGCGTTGCTCAACGTCCAACTAGTTAGCGGATTGTGACATAGCCCTTTGAACAGAGCGGATATAAAATCAGTGATCAATGTCAGGTGATTCAAATTTAGTTCATTTTTGTACCACTGCGGCGCTAGTAGTCACCAAAACAAATATGGCGTCAAACAGCTCGCACAGATGGCACAGTGTTGATATTTTTTCGATTAAATTTACATAAAAGTGCGTTATTTGTAATAAAATAGTATGACATTATGGATTTACCTACCTATTATTACGCCACCGCCGGTTACTTTAGAAACTAAGAAAAATTTGCAAAAATATGAGAATAAATAAAGCTTTGGAAATTATGCTACCACCAAATATTACAAAGTCGGCTAAGATTCAACGAATTGGCTTAACGACTTTCATTCAGTCAAGACGTTAAACGTTACATTCAACGACTTGACGAGTTGTCCTTTAGTCATTCAATTAAACGTGGTCATTCAATGAACGCGCTAGTCATTTGATCAAATAGCAGATTCAACCAGATGACTGCGACATATATAAGCCGTAGGTAGGTTCGAAAAATTATGTGTATTTTTCGGCATACAATAAAGTATTACTTCCTTACTTACAAGTTACTTTTGGTTAGGACAAGATGGTAAAAAGATTTTTTTTCAAGTGTTACGCATGACACAAAGTTGACCAGCGCTGATATTCTGCTGCCACCTTTTGCGGATCACACAACGAAAAATCCAGTTATATACCTACACCATAGATTTGATATTAAAAGCGTCTTATAACATAAAATATAACATGTACAATAAAGAAAATATGGTTCATAAAATAACACGTGTTGCTTGGTACTTCTGAAGGTACGTTATCATGGTCCAGGTTGTCATCATTAGATTTGTTGTTGTTTTTTAAGCTATGACAGATAACCTTAGTTCGGTATCGGTCCCGTTATATATCTGAGACTTCGATGTCCACTCTGTCTATCTGTTCGTCTATCACCAGGCTGTATCTCATAAACCGTGATAGCTAGACTGTTAAAATTTTCACAGATGATAAATTCATATTGCCGCTATAACAGCAAAAACTAAAAGCAGACAAAAATAAATATAAAGGGGGCTCCCATATAAAACATTATTATTTTGCCGTTTGTGCTCGATAGTCTGCTGATGTTGCAAAAATGGTACGGAACACCCTTCCGTTTTCTTTTTCTGTGTTATATAATAATAAAAGATTTCTCTTTTTTCAGTTCCTGAAACAGATAATCTTCCCTTTATGAGGACATTAGAACCAATATTGATGATATTAGCCGTGTACCTCCTCTTCGTACTAAAACTTGGCCCAGCGTTCATGAGGAAGCGAGAAGCGTACAAACTCACAAACACTCTCATAGTTTACAATGCTGTGCAAGTCGCAATATCTGCTTATCTTGTGCAATTAGTAAGTATTCTTTTACGAGATTTTGCCTACTATTTTGCACATTCGTGTACATTCACAAGCATGGACACATACATATTTTCACGTTTCTTTCCCTTGCGGGGTAGACTTTAGTAGTGGGGGTTAAGGTGGAAAGCGGAATCAAAATAGTGATGGGTTGCTAGCCACATCGCCTGTTACGTGATTCCTTAGATGGTAACCCACCCTATCCCTTGACCGGCTTTTACGGTCAGTGCGGGAAGAAAAGCAGCTGGTATATTCTATGTTTTTCCTTTGCTCCTAAACCAGCATTGATATGTATTCAATAAATTAATATTCTATAATTTTTCTTATACATCTAAGTGGGCAAACAGACATACAGCCCTACTGATGGAAAGCGGTTATCGTACCAATTTGCGATATGCGATATTAACTCTTATTAGGCATGCTTTAAAGTGCATAATGCCGAGCCAAGAGTCACGGTTGACCGTTAGATGGTTCAGGTTGGTGTCTCGCCGATAAAACTGACACACATACCATTGGGTCCTTGGACTCTGTCTAACTAGCAAGAGATAAAAACGTGATAATTTATATAAATATGTTTATAATTAGTTTAAAGTAAGAAATCGATAGATCAACTGATGTCTTGAATTCTTAAATCGAGCCATTAGTTAAGTATTGATTTTAATTTGATCAAAATGGTTCTACTCATGATAATTTGTTCAGTTATCCTAGGCTATTTCTTGTCACCCGTTTTCATCATTTGAATGACATAATGAAACCGCTTTTTTATATGTCTTATACTTTTATATTTACAGTATTTCCGAGATTTGCTGAACTTTGGTTTAGTTCCTAAGAAATGCTACATGGCCCAAGACGACACACGAAAACAGGCAAGTTGAAAACATTATATTACCACATCATTTGGTCTTATTTAGTCTCCTCTGCAAGAACACGACCCTCTCTGTACTACCGTACATACATTATAGCCAAAGCAGTCAGAGGATTTGATCTACATTCTCCACGCTGGCCATTTGGGTTGGAAAGGTCTCTTTGATGTTTATAAGCTTTTGGTTAGCTTATGTTTCCTAAGTCACCTTCTACGACATTCACGGGAAGACTAGGAGTAGTCCAATTTTACACTGAAATTTTGAGGGCATAAATTGACAGGACGCGTGTGATAACACAAAGCTGTCACGCACACAAACATTGAAAAATTGGCCTGTTTTTTAATCATTGAAATAAAAGCATGACGGTGTCTAGAGAGTATATAGTTAATGTTCGGAACCAACCACCGAGAAAGAACGCCTAAATAACTTTTTTCAAAAGAGATCTTAAGCTCTCTTCTTACAAGAATCCTCTAAAGAAACTTCTATCAACATTATTCGCATACTCCCTGAGAGGGTTGAATGATACAATTCTAACGCTCTTCATTTTATTTTATCAAAAGGTTGCCTGTAAGAAATTGCATTTGCGATAAGGCCGCCTTTTGCGCATTTTCAAGTTATGAAGTTGTTTCATTTGTTTTTCTTATGATGTGCAATTTCTATAATTTCTATTCTATTCATTGTTACAGATTATAAACCACACATACTTATACTTCGCCGCCAAGCTCTCCGAACTCTTTGACACAGTATTCTTCGTGCTACGGAAGAAGGACAACCAAATATCCTTCCTACACCTGTATCATCATACGATTATGGTGCTTGGTACCTTCTGCATGTTGAAATACTCCCCGTCACACACGCTGCTGTTCATCGGGTGTATCAACTCCTTGGTACACGTCTTCATGTACACGTACTACGGCCTGGCTGCGTTAGGTCCAAATGTCGCTAAATATCTGACGTGGAAGAAGTATATGACTACATTCCAGCTGGTAAGAACCTTTTCACTAGCTATTATTTCGTTACATCTAATATAAAAAAAACCGGCCAAGTGCGTGTCGGGCCACGCGCAGTGTAGGGTTCCGTAGTTGCGAATGACAACTTTGAGTTCACACTATTCACACTCGCACCTTACAGTTTAACGACCAAAAACATCTAACAATGAAAATAGTATGAAATTTTACAGTTTATAAGTTGGTTGCCTATAACTTTTTAGTTTGTACTTACTACTCAGCTCTGATAGTTTTCCTTTCAACTTCAGTATATATGCTACTGCTGTAATTTTTTTCACGTATCTATATATAACCGTTTAGCAGATAGAGGGGGGGGACACTTACCTCTAACAAAAATTCGCACTTTAAAACCAAATATTTCGGAAACGGAGCCCTTAACCTCATAATATTTTTGAAAGACCTATTTAACGATACCCCACACAATAGGTAAATAGAGAAAAAAAAATTACTCCCTCACTTTACTTGTATGGGAGCTACCCAAAAAAAAATTTTTTTTCAAGATTTTATTCTACGACTTTTTTGCCATGATTAATATACATACCCATAACAAATTACAGCTTTCTAGTACTTATAGTCTCTGCGTAAAACCGCGGACGGACAGACAGACAGACAGACAGACAGATATGGCGAAACTATAAGGGTTCCTTGTTTACTACGGAACCCTAAAAAGTTGAAATAACCTTGCTTAATAGGAATAGGATATGATGGGGAAATCGACAAGTAGGATTGAGACGCGGTGGTTTTGACAGAATGTAGGTTGTACAGTCACGAATATGATATACACAATTATATGTCATATTAGACCTTTCCAATTTGAATTTAAAACTTACATGCATAACATGAACTCGAATTCGTCAGTGCACGTGGCTAATTTGCGTGCTCTTTCGCTGAGAAAGGGATAGACTCGGTTTTGAACAGTGCGGAACTATTTACACTGATGTATAAGCACATCGGAACTACAGTCTAGTGTGTGCAAACACAAATATTGTTGAAAATCTAAATCTTTGTCGTCTAAAAATTCGCGAGTATGCGTTTGGGAGAAGTGTTCTAGTGATAAAAAAGCTGAATGTTTTAATTAAAAGTAAAATTATTCAATTTTTTTAATAACCAAACTATGCTTGTATGAATTTTGTTTTAGAAATTTTATACTCCTTCCGGTATTTAATTGTGCCCAAAGTTGCGTTAAAATTACGTGTTGAAACGGAATGTTCTGAGACTCATAACTTTTAAAGTACTTATAATTTTACAATTATGATTCCATACAAGCATAGATAACAACAATACAAATCAATAGAATTAAAAACTTTAAACAGACGATACCGAACAACGGAGTCATCATCCTACAGAATTTGTATGGCGAAACACCTGACTAGCGTACCCTTAATGCTCGTTACTGAGTACATAGCCCTGTCCTCACCGGTTCCAGGCCTACCTGCGTAGAGTTTTTTCACCATACCCTATTTCTTTCTCAAATATGAGTAAGAATTGAATTGTGTGGTAGTAAATACCTTACGACGAGCTCCGTGGCGCAGCGGTCAACACGCCTGCCTGCGACTCGGATGGTCCCGGGTTCGATCCCCGGTCAGGTCAAGATGGAAAATGATCTTTTTCAGATTGACCTGGGTCTTGGATGTTTATCTATATAAGTATCTATTATAAATTATAGTATCGTTGAGTTAGTATCCCATAACACAAGTCTCGAACTTACTTTGGGGCTAGCTCACAAATCAGCAGACAAATCACACAGTGATTTGCCCGTATACCTATATATATATATATATTTTTTTACAATTAAATCTTGTAGATAAATCATTTTGACCAATTTCCCGGTGTCCAATTGAGATAAAACTTTGCACATACTTTAGCTATCATAATGTATTAAATGATAATATTTGCATACTGAAACCAGCTAAATGTGTGATAATTATGAAGCAATTTTATTTTACGAGTACTTTGCTGCCACATTTATGGAAAATAATTAAACTTTACTTTTCAGTTTTAAATAAACCAGACGACGGTTAAATAGAAAAAAAAATCCCATTTATGTCATTGCTGGTTTTAGTAATAAAGGTTAAAATTTTATAAAATTTTGGTTAAACAAAAATAACTAGTGTTCAGTGCTTCTAAATTCAACTTTTTTGATCCTCTTATGCATTTGCATGGTATTAAGTATGGGGTATGTTTGTATACTTATATTATCCGCAAAATAGTTTCTTTGACTAAAAACATTACATAAGGATGGCGCAAACGAATAGCTTTCTTAATCTAAGACATGTTTATGTCTTACAAACTCTATACAAAGCTTTAATGGCAACATGTTTTCCGTTAAATAAATATGCGTTTCCGGACTAAAAATACTAAACATTGTGAAATTATTTTTTGCATCACGAAAATATGACAAGAACGACAGATTTGAATTGCCTCTTAATTTGAATTGACATTTTTGTGTTAGTACGTTCATTCAGTAAAATGGTTCAAGATCATAAACTCAAATTATACCAGAGGTCATTAGTTTAAAAATAACTTTGAACATTGGTAAACAAATTACAAATCTACCTTACCAGGAAAATTATGTAACTTTAAATTGACTCACAAACTTTTGCCGGTAACAATAAAAGCGCTTTATTAAAGTAAACGTAATTTCATGTTTTCGTCAGACCAGTTTCATGAAGGTCTATGACCTAAGTGACCAAGAGCTTAACCTTTCCCAGTGACCTTCAGTAACCTTGCCTTAACTTGAACTGAAATCACTTTTTATTATTCTGTTTCGTGCTTTTTGTAATTTGCTTTATCTTGATCCGACTAACCTCAGTGTCCAATAAATAATGTAGGTGTTAAAGTGTTTTTATTTCGATATCTTAAAAGCTATGGAAATAATAGATAAAAAAGTAATATGTAATTGAAATTGATTAAAGGTGGTTTTTGGACAGAGCACAATTTGTACCAAGATGGTTTTCAGGTTCAAATCCCTTTAGATATTGAAATCATAGGTTTGAGTCTGCATTGTAATCAGATTCATAAGTAATTATTAATCAGTCAGCTTCAGGTAAAAAATAACATTAGTAAATCTACATTCTAGTAGATACTAGTGAATACACTAGTAACGACATACTTTTAGATACTAGTGTATAACTAATTTAAATTCTTAGTTATTCGTTTATCAATCAGTTATATCTTCAGGTGAAGAAAAATATTAGAAATCTACAAGTAGGCACTAATGAACATACTAGTAACGATATACTTTTAGACACTAGTGTATAATAGGTGAAACAAAGAAGGTGACACGAATGACTTCCATTATTATTGGAGAAAAAAATTTGATAGTGTGCTGCGCCGCTTTCTACGCTAGAACACAAAAGATTAATATTCTTGTTGAAAAATCGACTCAAAGTTTGAAATGATTGATCTGGAATATTTCTTATTTAATATCTGGTACAGTGGTCATAGCGTTTGCTTATACCCGTAGTTTGCGGGTTCAAATCCCACTGAGAAAGTTGTTTCCATTCTGGTTAGGATATTACAGGCTAGAATCACCTGTTTGAAAAGAAAGATGATTACGTGCTTCAGAAGGCACGTTGAGCTGTGAGACCTATGGGTCTCGAACGCCATCTAACGTTTGTTGAAACCTTCATAGGACTAGTTCTGGTCTACCCTCTGGGTTGCGGAGGCAAAGTGTCGCTCAATATCATTATCATAATGCTTTTTTTAGTCTGTACTGCAGGAGCACAGCCCTCTCTGTACTTCCAGAGCCATATATTAACCAGATCAGTCAGAGGATTTGACACTCTCCATGCTGGCTAGACGGGTTGGAAAGGTCTCAATGATCTGAGCTTTGTTTAGCTTGCGTTTCCTAAATTGCCTTCTACGACATCTAAGGGAAGACTTGGAGTGGTCCCATTCTAATGTGCCGGGAACTACACAGCTTTATTCTTAACGTAAACGGGACTTAGCACGAACCTTTTACTTATTCATTTCCGCTGAAGTTTCTATAGAGTTACATCCATCATGGTCGCAGCAAGACCTTGATTGTAAATAAGTTCGTAAAAGTTTATATTAATGATAATGAGGATTCCTTTATTTACTATAAGGTTACGAAGAAGACCAGCAGGCCTTTTTGCTAACTTCTGACAGCTACGGTGTACATCATTTACATGGTAACTTCATTTTCTACGGCTTCGGTATGAATGACTATTTTTAATTAAGATATGAAAACCGTAATGGATGCTGAAGTGACAATCAAATTGTTGTACACCGAGTTAGCAAATCGGCCTGCTTACCAGTTGGAATTCAGTCTTAAAATTTCTATTTTATTGTTCCAGGTGCAATTCGTGTCCATCATTATCCAGTACATATGCGCAGTAAAAGTGTCTGACTGTCCGCCGTCCAAAGGCATTGCTGCTTTCATCTCCTGCAACACAGCCTTCTTCCTCATTCTCTTCTCCAATTTCTACAGAAAAAGCTACAAAAAACCAAAAACATCTACCATAGCAGTCGATAAGTTTGATAATCATGTTAAAGATAAATTACAATAAGTGTTTTAGTTATGATATAGATGTTATTTTTCTATGAGGATTTAATTCCTCGTGGCAGCGCTGAAACGTTGGATACAATTAACTAACACGCTAATCAACTCTTAGCCTAGGGCCATAAACCTGTTATAGTTTCTAGGGTGTGTTAGTGGCCAATACTGGTATTAATATTCGAGTTACCTGAAGTCATCTGATATAACTTAATGATTTCCATGAATAATTGCAGCCGGGATCAACGGCTAAACGTGCCGTCAAAATTATGCAGAGGTTCGAGATATATTTATGCCATTTGCGGTCACCCATCCCAGTGGGGACTATGTCTGGGGCTGCTTTACTTGCGTTAGCTCTAATATTGTTTACCTTCATTGAACCATCGCGTTCTAGATGGTGGGTTGTAAGTGGAAAAGGGAATCAAAAGTAAGTATTAGTTGTAATAGTTAGTTATGTTTGCTATTGTCAAATATGACTAATCTCAGCGTTTCAGTTTCTGCCTTCTGAGTATATTACGGTAAAATAAGAATACGTTCCGTCCACAGAGCCATTGTTTTTTAAAATCTGAAAATCGGTTTTACTAATGTAAAACCCATTTAGATTGTCAATGTATCTTTGATTAAGAAGGTCGAAGAAATTTCTGTGATATAATTATAATAAAAGCTACCGATAGTAAATGCTATTGTAAAGCGAAATACCTCCACAGAATTTCAAAAAACACTGACCTACATTCTAATGATACCATTTGTAATTTTTGTAGAAGTATCAAAGATATAGAGTTAGTATTTAGTTTTAAGAAAGATTTGAAACGAATCTTTGAAACGATGGAAATCAAGGAAAGAATAAAGAAAACGAAAACTAAAATTTTCTGCTGCATTTAAAAAAAAACAACTTGTTAAAATGGAGTACAAGTAATTGCCCGCGCCGGGAATCGAACCCGGCGTTCTTCTTGTAGCATGCTAGCGTATTAACCTTTGCGCCATAGAGGCCATCAGTTGGCCAAAGTCTATCATATCACAATTCTTCAACAACATACATATATGATAATTTTCCACTTTTTGATAAGCTTCCGGTGCTATAAGCTGTTTAGAAAACTCATATCTGATTCCGGGCTGGTGTGGGAGATGTCGAAAAAACCTCCATACCTCACCTACTATCATGACCTTACTGCCCGACAACTTACACAGTACAGGACCTCAGGCCAATGATAAGACAATCAGCGTAGCCAAATACTGGTCAAAAGATAACTGAAACTGGCCAGAATAACATAAAACCATTTCAAATTGACAAGAAGACGAGGAACCACAGTAGGATAAGTTGCCGTGATGATTAACTAGGCGCTGTATGAAAAAACACTAGCACCGCCCAGCAATTAATTCTTTTAATTATAAATCATATCGATTTTAAAAGGTCGTAGAAATACCAAAGAGTCGTACTAAACGCTTCGACAGTTCCTTTTTGCTTCGAGTAGCTAAGGTGTGGAATGAACTCCCTGCGTCTATATTCCCAGACAAGTACAGTCCCGGGGCATTCAAAAGTAGAATAAATGGGTATCTCTTGGATAGGCATGGAACATCTTCGTCTTCATCGTCACTTACCATCAGGTGAGATGGGAGACAAATGTCTAATTCAATAATTAATAAAAAAAGTCTTTCAGTTACATAACTTGTAAATTACGTGTAGTGTTTAGGTATTACTGCTAATAATTTAAAAGTGCATTATTTAAAGAGAAATACCGGCTAACGCTGGTATTTCTCTAAATTTATGAAACGAATATTAATGAAACATAATACCAAAATACTACAAAATGTACTTACTAACTATGGACTTGACAGTTTTTTGAAATTCGGTATGAGTTAGGAATAAAATTATTATTGCTGAGTGGCGCTAGTGTTACTATATACAGTGTCTTAAGTATCTATAATTTCCTGTAAATAGTAAAGATTGTTAAGTTTAGAGATATATAACGTGTCATAGAAATACGCATATGTTCATAGCAATAGAATTTGTTGCATTATTATATGAATAAATAGTTATGTAAATCAATGCTGAAATTATAAAAGGTAGGGTTTAAATAAATTATTTAAAAAAATGTTTTTTTCTTTCTTTTAATACTAACTCAACTTTTAAACTGCAAAACCGAACAATTACATGTAGAGATCTTGACAATGAATGCCAATTATTATTATTTTATATGCACAAGTTGGTCAATATACCGAACGTTTACAATCTTTACAAGCCTTTTTCTTCTTCAATCTTTAAAAGATCAATAAAGAAGACCATTTCTTTGTATATTACATTCTTATCATCATCATCAGGACTTTGTTAGTTCCCAGTGTTGCAGCATGACCTTTTCTGTACTACCAGAGCCATATCGTACCTTTTCGAGTGTAGGGTGTCTGGAGACTTGTAATATAGGTTACACCTTGTGCAGGCTTCAGCTCCCACAAAACTTGTGTATGTATAAGCACTCACTTAATTAGTTAATATGAAAATGTATAAATACCTATCTACCATTGTATTTCTGTTTTGTGGTGAGAAATAAAGATTTATTATTATTATTATATATTAGCCAGAGCAGTCGGAAGATATGACCTACACTCTCTACGCTGGCCAGACGGGTTAGCGAGGTCTCTTTGATATTTACAAGCTTTGTTTCGCTTATGATTCCTAAGTCACCTTCTACGACATCCACGGGAAGACTTGGAGTGGTCCTATTCTACTCTGCCGGTAACCACACAATCAATCTTTATTGTATTTGATTACTCTCCTGCGCTATCACGTCCACCAAATAGGTGGCGTCATTACTGTTCTTCAGACGACTGGAGAGCCCTTTAGGTTTCGCGAGATAAGTACGCTGACTTAGCTTGCGGACGATCGGCACAAATACAGCTGGTGAATACAGCTCTAAATAACACATGCTGGATAAAAGGTAGTCTGAAACCGACACTAGTGGGGAAACTCCATCTACTGGCTGATATTGCTCCTTCAGACGTTCGCACAAAAGTAGCCAGCTCCCCTGAAAGGGTCTAAAAGGGAGCTACCTACGATAGCACTTTTTTAAATAAATAAATATATACGGAAAAATTACACAGATTGAGCTAGCCATGGAGGCCATAAATGAGATAAGGGCGTAAATCAGCAAATGGCGTGAAAAGAGAGTCCTATGCCCAGTAGTGGGCAGGTAGGTAGTATCGGCTAAGAATATGAAGATAAGATGTCGAGAATTATTATATCTTTTTTTATCCATTTATACCTACTAATTAGTTAATACGATTAAATGGATACTGACCTTTCGTCAGACAATGCATTGCAACACGTTTAATTGATTAATAGTATTGTTTGAATTCAAGTGCTTGGTAATGATTTTTGCTCGTATCCTAATTTCGACTTAGAAATATATTTAGAATAGAGACCACGGTCAAGTTAACCATACCTTAACCTAAAAATAAATGAACTTATGTGAATGACTTACAAAATCTGCACTACAGACATTTCTTAAGCTTATTCTCACTCCATATTTTTTAACGTTTAGATTAACTGATCAAAACTTTTCCATTATTTATGTATTTTAACGGGACTTAGTGTGAACTAATTTGTTAATTTATTTAGTCTATTGTAAATTACTCTAATTTTATTTTAGGCCTTGTATTTCTCATATCTTTTACTTAGAAGATTGTAATGTTTGAAATATCAGTGTGAACTTTTTAATTCTTGCTTACCAGTTGACGTTTAAACGGATTTACATCTATCGAGGTCACAATGGGCCTAAAAACATATTATAACGGGTCATAAAATTTAATTTTGCATTAAAATAACTATATGCTATGTTATTTTTCCAAATCTGCAAAAAAAACAGGCAATTTAATGCAAATAGGTAATTGGTAAAAGCCAAAGATCTGTTGTCACATATTTAAGAAAAATCATATTTTTCTAAGGCTCAAAAACACCCAGTTCAATTATTTCTAGCCGCTTGCCAATAACAGAATATAAAGGTTCATATATGTGAATTTCTATATTACCTTATAACAAAAACAATACTAACGAAAATACTGCTAGCCTCGTACAGAAATATTGGATTACTAGGTTTTACTGTTATAATGCGGTATTTGTATTCCAAATAAAAATTCCGAGCAAGCAAAACCCGCATTGTTACTGTGAAGACTGTGATAACCCGCATTGTAACTAGATTGATAGGCATTGACACCTGTCATCCGAGTAAGTAAATAAGGGGGCTGTTATATAAACGTAAAACGTATTTGGTAAGCATAATATTCTTACACTACTTCATATGACATTTTTGTTATGTCTTTTAAGTTTTTACACAATAAAACTTGATTTTAATGTTATTTGATTGGTCGATTTAGGCAACAGCAAATACTTTCAGTGTGGTTCAATTAATACAAAGAAAGTGAAAAAAACAAAAGTATGTACTGAAATAACTTTATGATACAACAAACTGTTATCGATACAAATGTACTTCCTAAAAATGTGCGCTAGTTTTGAATTCACATTTTGGAACTGCTATGAAGATTGGGACATAAATTTACAATGTATAAGTTTTGAGCGGGTGGGGCCTGAGCGAATATACAATGGAACAAAAGAAATTTGACCTTAAATATAATCGATAAATTTCATTTTTGAAGAGCATAGTGGTTTATTCTGTAAAGAAAAAACTATTTCCTTGTTTGCATTGTAAGTGCGCGCCGACTTGGTCCGCTCAGCGGTTTTTTTTTTATGATATCTTCATAAAATAATATTTCAACAACAATTTCTGTCCATAACATTTCCGACACATAGAAGTTAATAATTTTTTGAATTGTAGTATTTTTTTAAATAGTATACAGAGATTTTTTTTCGAAGAAATTCTTAATTCTACACTCATACAGAAATATTTGCAAGATAGTACCATCTGTAACTTAAAGATCCATTTTTTGCCAAGATGATAACATGTTTCAAGCAGTCAGGAGCTTCAAAGCATCACACGAGGTTAGTTCACAAGGACACTAGCCAGGCCAGCTAACCAACTAATGTTGCTGTTTACACGTAGCCAAATATATAATATTTTCCCTCCCTGAAGTTGGCATGCAGACAACTCGCAATGCATGTCAAATTTTGCCGTGGAGGTAAATTCCAATGGACTTTCTTATTTATTCTGGCAAACCAGTGGCTGGCCCAGGTATTGGCGTCGTGTGCACACAGTGCACATAAGCCAGTAATGGAATTAGTAAGTTACTTTAGCTGCCCTATGGAATAGCATACTAGCCTCGTGTAAAAGGCTTATAAAGCTGAGGACTCAACTGAGGATAAATCAGTAAGGAAATGGTTTTTACACAAGCAATAGGGAATATGCATTAAAAAAATGTCTGTTATCTTACCAGTTTATCCAAAAATATTCAATAGTAAAGTACTGAAAGTGAAAACAGAATAAAATTTGGTTGAAAAACGAACGAGAAAAAATGATTTTACGAAAATATGTCTATCTCACTCGCGAAAACACTATTTTATATGGCAAATGTATGCATGACATAGACTATGACGTCACTAGTCCATATCGGACTTCTCTTTCTTATTTAAACTTTAAAGTTTCACATCTTCGTCGTTAATTAAGATATTTTAAAAGTTCTTTCATTTTTTTTACTGTGGTTATTAAGGATTATACTAAGCAAATAAAAAAATTACGTGCATACCCCTATTGTCTTGTTCTGTTATAATATTTCATCCCGCTCTGACAATCGACTAAAACGGCTTGACATACAAAAGATTTAATTTGTCGTCTAACAAAGCGTGATGAAGCTATATCAAAGAGCGAGAGACACCTTATAACTTCTCTGTTGCGTCTGTCACTATCGATCGTACATTTTGGCAGCTCCGCTTCATGAGAGATAGAGAGTGATATCGCAATGCAGATAGTAACATAGTATATAGTCTAAGGTTATGAGTAGATAGCATGTTCCGAACACCAGTCGCGTCGCCTATCCTTTAGGTATGTTCAAATCCTTTTAGGTATTGCATCCAAATAAAAATATTTTTGAAAATATGTATTTAATGTATTTTATAAGTAAACACAAGTCTATTTGCGATTGCAGCTGTAAAAATAATACGTAATACATCTTATAATAGACAAGTTATAAAACAAATAATACTATGGCTTTACAAACGCTCAGGAGCACCATTTTTATTTATGAAGACGTTGTGGAAGGTAACTTAACCGCATTTACAAAGAAACTAACTTTTACCCTCCATTTAGGAGTGAATTTTGGAAAATACTTTCATAGCGAAAGCCTACGTAATAATAACCTAAATTTATGCCAAATCAGTGCAATCTAAATATATGCCAAGTCAGTGATTAACGGGAAGTCTTTTGGATTCTGATTCCAAAATTAAAATATTGTCTATACATTTTAGAAAATTGCAAAATTAAATTTGAAAGACATTTATAGCAGGTTTAATTTATATTATTTATTACAATTTGCAACATACTTTGACAATTTTAAAACATTTTGTATAGGTAATTGACACATTTACATAAATATTCTTAAACAAAGTTAAAATGCAATACGTACCTTTTTATCAAAACATTCTGTGGCATTACAAAAAATTTGGAATGCGTCTGTGAAAAGTATGAAATACTTACGCCAACTTTTTACATTACATCAGCGCGACGTAAAGACGATCTACTACGTAGGATTTTAACATTTGGAAAAATTTGAATCTCGAACAGGGAAAATGTAGGGAAATTGCATGCATTTCAAACTTTGATGTGTGTGTGAGCTTGTGTCACGACACGTTTGCATGCTTTGGTATTTGCCTCACTGTTACATTTCTTAGGGGTTTATCCAGATATTTCTGAGATCTATGTTCAATATGGGCTTTATTAAGTAAGTTATCATTTATATTTCATAAAACCCATATTAAAATAAAAATTTCAGAACTGCAGAATGTATATAAAATCAGTTTACTTTATGCATTGCTGTAAATCAATTAAAGCTACAGTTTGATTCATATGTAGATTAAAATAAGCAGAAATTAAAACGATATCCATACAAAACTTTAGTTCGAATAAAAATATTAATACTGGCTTTGTATGACGTTAGACGTATTGAGCCCAAAAATATATTCAAAAACAAAAATAGCACTATTGCGGATACCACACCAACACAATATATGTTTTATTGTAATTACGCCTAAAGATATGCAAAACGAGACAAAATATTAGATTTACGTCTTGTTATGTCTGAAAAGATGCACGTCTGTAGACGTAATAACAATAAAAAGCGTATATTATAAGATCGCGTCAATTTTAACAACTTAATGAACAATGCAGTGTCCATTAAATAATTAGTATATGACGGACACTAAACGAGACACAACATAAGTTTTATTGGTATTACGTCTATAGACGTAATAGCAACAGAAGCTTATTTTATTTTATATTATAAGCTTGTGTAAATGGTACTAACACTTTAGTGTCCATTAAAGTTGTTACATTGGCCTGGTAGGTACATAGCCCACACATTCTCAGTATGTTTATTTTTGTCGTCAATTTTAACAATTTTTACTACGGCTACTTTAACAATTTTTATTAAAAGAAATATAAATTACGTATTTTTTCTGTCCCAAACTTCTTTCATTTCAGACTCGCATAAAAATTAATTAAGTACATCAGAAAATACAGAAGTACAAAAGCGTTAATACTTACAGTAATATATTAGTATTCATTTGATTGTCAACAATAACTACAGTGTCCATTATATACATGAAATATCTAATTAAATTTATTGCAGAGAGTCCTGTATCTCGCTTTGGAAGAATCATTTTAATATATTTCTAACTACTTAAAATTCTCGTCACCCGATTGCCTAAAAATGGCAAACGAATAAGTTAATTCTATAAAATACAATTATGATTACAACCTTTCATTAAAATTAACTTACATTAACTGTACAAATACTTGCTTAATTAATAAACCTTAAGCAGAATTGTATGGTAACCAAACTTCCACTTTTACCATCATGGTAACCACCTTTATTGCCTATTCCCTGGTTATCTTGAGCACAATCCTTACAGCAATTATTATGGTAATGAATTATTTACAACGTCGAGATATAAGTACTCCGTAATAAAGGAGCTACGTTAAATATTGGCATTGTTCTAATAGTCGAAATTTAAAAATTTAGCGCTGCAGCGCTTAACCATTAACAAACCGTCCAACCATAACTCAATATACTTAGCTTTATATTTGCTTCGTTACACGTTTCCATAGCAACATGTCTTTCCTGTAGACTATGACAGGCAGGCAAAATGGCGGGAGGTAATTATATTGTAAGTTTTTTTTTTTTAATTAGTTTATTTGCTGATGATAAGTCATTCCTTTGCATTTTGCAGTCTTTGATACGTTATAACTGCAATAACTCAATGCACACTAAGTCATTTTATATGATTTTCACCATGTTTATTAATCGTCGGAAGTAACACATGCAAAAGAGCTAACAACCGACTGAGTGAGTTGCAGCGCGATCACCGCAGTTGAACGGGATAAAGTATTTGCGGTGTCTTCTCTAGTACGTAGTACTTTTATCTCGATGATTTGAATCTGGCACTGGTATCTCTTATTTAACCATATTACATGTATCAGATGATCCGAACCAAAAATTTTTAATTCATGTTTTGAGAATTTTTTCACAGATTTTATACTTTCTTAAATAATTAAATTAATCATTGAACCTCTTCCAAATAACGTCGCACTACAAGCTTTATACACAAGCGCGTTTTTTTTAACGATATTTGATAGCCTTTTAACTAGTTGTGTAAGAACGCGCTCTTATTGTAGCGCGTTTTTACACAATTTTCTAAAGTGAAAAGAAATATCGCAATTTACATTGTATTGCTTGATAATCATGCCGTTATATGGAAGGAGGATTTATATGTGTATACACAGACAGTATATTATATTTCAGGTGGTAAATTTTATCGCTTTAGCTCTTCAAAATAAGCCGTTTAAAACTTGTCATTTATAAATACTGCTTCACAAACTTCAAACTCAAATTGTTCATGTTTTTAGTCAACTTTTTTTCCTTCATTAGTAAAACCGTTTTTGATTCCATTGGTTGCTTTGTATCCGTTTTTCTTCTCTGTAATTTCTGTAGTGCCGATCGTGGCTTTTCCGTTTTCGAGTTTTCTCTTGCTCTTGCTGCCAGGTTTGCCGTAAGCTTTGTAGTAGAAGTCGTAAAAGAGGTAGTAGAAGAAGATGGAATTGGGTAGTGTGAATACGACTGACCATCTGGGGTAGCCGCAGTCGTAGAAGAGTAATTGAGAAGAATGCAAGAAGGCAATGCAGAACTGGAGCTGAAAATAGGAAAATATCAAATATAGATTACTTCTTGAGAATTCTGAAAATAAAATAAGATGATGATAATACTAATTAAGTGACACATACTCGTATATTTGTAACAATTTATAATTTTTTACACTAATTTTTCTTCTCGGTATGCACCTTAGTTTTGGGGGTAAGGCAGCATTTTAAAACATTTTAGATAATTTTACAGCATGGATTGTATGAAACAATACGAAAATCGAATACCCACAGACAGCTGTAAAACTTTCCAGAAGCAGCAAACAGTTTGAAAAATTAATACGGACTGAAGCACAAACAAAATCAATGTCGTTAAAACCTCGTAAGTTTGCAGGGCTACAATTTAATTAAATAGTAAATCAAGTATAAAAAAACTAGAAACACAATCCGCAATAAAAAAAACGTACTTACCTCTATGTTAGCAAATAAATCTGAATGAACACCCAATACACATTTGGGTTTTAATTTTTCTTTAAAATCGTATTTTGAATTTAGAATGCTGTCGATGGTCAGATACTGAAATTCGACTTAAAGCATGCGATTAAGATGGGTTTTGCATTAGCGTAGTTTTACAACAATATCTACTTTTAAATATTTCTAGACAGCATTTTTGTGTGTGACTGTGTTTCTGGTTTCTTATACTTGATCAAAGCCTGAACTGTTAAAATATCAAACTAAATGACGAAAATCAAATTTAACCATGGACATATAAACTTGGATCTTTATTTTTACATACCATTTGCAAAGTCGTGATATACTTCTTCCAAATCAAATATTTGTGCAGCTTCGGGCCCATAGCCGCCAGCATGTAGTACGTATACATGATTATATGTACAAAGGAGTTGATAACCCCGATGAGGGTTCCGTGGCCCCCAGGGTAATATTTCGTAGCTCCCCACGAAATCATTGGCATGACCGTGTGATGGTAGAGGTGGAGGAACGTGATCTGCCGTTCCTTCTTACGGATGACGAAGAACACCGTGTCGAGGAGTTCAGATATCTTCGCTAGGAAGTATATGTAGACGCCGCGAGCAACCTGAAAAGTGAGATGGTTTTTTTTCATGACATACGAGTATAACGGCAAACGAGCAAGCGGGTCGCCTGATAGCAAGTGATTACCGCTGCCCATAAACAACTGCAACTCCAGTTTTTTTTTTTTTTAGTGAAGTAGTATGGAGCAAAAATATAAGGAATCATGTCAATAGGCCATGCGGCTAGGAGCCTATCACTATATTGATTCCGTTTTCCACCTACAAGTCCACCATCATGCTAAATGAGGCCTTTTAGGCATATAGACCCGAACTTTGTCTACCCCGCAAGGAAATAAGACGTGGCAGTATATAATTATGTACTTTTATGAAGTACGATGTAAATTTTTAAATGAAAATATGTACTGCATGATGTGGTCTCAACGCCTTAATCGTACGATTTGTTCACAGAGACTCGCATAGATGGCGCCACTCGAAACTACACAACATTGTATCTACCGTATTATGAGAATATAAAAACATGATTCACAAAATATATCTTATTAAAAATCAAAGCAATGTTTTAGGCATAATATTTTATAATGACACCGTATATTTAGTAATTTAAAGGCTAACGCAAATTACCGCCATCTAGTATCGACTACCAAGCAACTCTCCTGCGCCATACATTCGCCTGCTTTCGCAACCTTAATTTGGTCCAATATTTTTGTATGAGGTGGGCAGTCTATTACGTTAGTATTATTTTGTCTTTGACTGCATGCAGGAAGTTTGACTACTTCATGTACCTTATCCAATTTCTACAATAGAGTCCCGTTTGTACCCGTTGAGTACGGGACGGTAAAAATAAAATAGAAATCTATTCGCATTAATAAAATCATGACCAAACCCCCACAAGTAATATAAAGGAAAACCGTCACTTATAACCGATCACGTTTGCATGTGGTCGCAAACCAGAAGTGGAAATAATAGATTTAATCACCCGACATTAATAATAAGCACAAACACATTATCGTATTATTATCTTCCTAGATGTTGCTGAGTGCATGTTTAAGCTATGACGACATTAAATTTTCCTCATTAGTTTCCAATCGATAGTCGCATTTTTTTTCAACAAGACAATCAAAATAATTTAATTTTGTTTCTCATACTTCTATTTTGTATGTATATATTTTTTATTTTTATTTTAAAACTTTATTGAGCCTATAAAAGCTACAATAGGTAGACTTAATGCTAAATGCATTCTCTCCCAGTCAACCTTTGGGATAACGTAAACAGAGAATAAATAAATAGGTGTCACGAATAGAAGCTGTTCAAAGAAATATATAATGACATTATGTATAAGAAAGGGACACCGATGGACATGCCAGGGATAGTATAAAAACTATTAAATTAAATTTTCAATACTTTTGATTGCAAATTTTCATGTCCAGCATGAAAAAAAATCCTGATTCGTGAGATCACTGAGTTTTGTTAAAAAATCCTTAATAAATATACCTAATTACTACACTTGTACTTTTTAAGCTGCTTTAATTCTCAACTTTATTAAATTCATTATCAGCTAAACAGCAATCCTGTTTTACTTAATGGTAATCGCAACGTCTTGTGATAATCATAGTCAGTAAGCTAGGCTGTCTGTTATATTGATTGGTGATCCATCGATCAATGACAACCTCCATGATGCAGCGGTCAACACGCCAGCCTACGACACAAGATTCCCAGGTCAAGTCAAAATGAGAAATTATCTTTTCCAGATTGACCTGGGTCTTGAATATTCTTATCGATACTAGAACGAATATTATTTAACGGTTGATTATTAGTGTCTTTAATCGTTTCGCACCACATATAGGCGGCTTCGTCTCGTGCCTAAACACTCGACTATATTACCCAGCTTACCCTACTTGCATCATACATAAGGTACTATGAACATTTTCGATAACACCAGTACTTACTCTTATGGCTTCTGGTGAACTCGAGAAGTCCACCGGCTGACATTTCCAGCTGTAGGTCCTCAACCACCCACAGTCGAGACCCTGAAAAGATAATAAAATAATCGTCATAGTCATCAGGTCTTTATTCGTCTCCACTGCAGGAGCACGACTGTACTACCAGAGCCATATATTAGCCTGAGCAGTCAGAGGATTTACGTGCGGTCTCCACGCTGGCCAGACGGTTTGGATAGATAATTAACATAAAATACATTTAAAGAGATAAAGACATTGATAGTCCCAGTTTGGGAAAAACGAAGAAGGTCGTTCAACAAATTAGTAAGCTTTTGCCAAAATAAATTGCAAATTATAATTCCTTATTTTGAGTTAAACATTTAGCGAACCATAAATTGTTGAAAAGACATCTTTGAAATTAAATATTTCCTTTTTTTTCGAGCCACAAGGACTCCAATGTCACAACTGATACAATACAGTACGAATAACTATTACTGTAAGAAAGTTAAAGATGCTTCAATTAATCATCATCATCATCAGGTCTTTCTAGTCTCCACTGCAGGAGCACGACCCTCTCTGTACTACCAGAGCCATAAACTAGCCTGAGTAGTCAGAGGATTTGGCCTACACTCTCCACGCTGGCCGGACGGGTTGGAGAGGTCTCTTTTATGTTAATAAGCTTTGTTTAGCTTGTGTTCAATTAATCAGTGTTCAATTAATCAGTTTTACGTAATTAAATGGTACACCTATTATTTTTTACTTTTATATAACAAAATGGCACTAGTGTCGACACCAACAAAGAAACTCTTTATCAAAATTTTATGTATCTAATGAACCTAATCTTATTTACGACCTACTTGGTGCAGTGGTTAACACGCCAGACTGCGACATGAGTGGTCCAGGGTTTGATCCCTGGTCAGGTCATGATCGAAAACAATTTTTTCAGATTGGTTTGGGTCTTGGATTTTTATTTATATATCATCATCAGGTCTTATTTAGTCTCCACTGCAGGAGCACGACCCTCTCTGTGTGCTATTATATACCTATTATAAAATATTAGTATAGTTGAGTTAGTGATTTGCCCGCGCTTGGCATTGAACCCAGGGCTCGTATTAGTATTAGAACGTATTAGGCTCGCTGGTGTGTTAAGGCGTTACCACCACGCTACAGGGGCTGTTATTTATTATAATATTATATATTACTTTATTTCACAAGACATCGATATATATCGATGACGAACGGGGCTTCGGAGCGCCCTGGCAACGCCGGGAGTCTCATATCTCTCCGCGGGCTAGGTTGTTTGTTTGTTTTTCGTATGTGTAAGTGGCCAACACTGGTGTCAGATTTTTCAAGCTGCCTTAAAGCATCTGACATAGCTTAACGACTGCCATCAACGATGACAGCCGGGACCAACGGCTTAACGTGCCTTCCGAAGCACGGAGGAGCGCGAGATATTTTTATGCCACTTGCGGTCACCCATCCAAGTAGGGACTGCACCAGGGGTTGCTTAACATACGTAAGCGCTCATAGAGCTCACCCCCACTGGACCATCGGGCTGCAACTGCCTTTGCAGCAGCTACCGCAGCAACAATGTTAAGTTGTTTCCAGTTTGGTTAGGACATTGCAGGTTATGAATCACCTGATTGTCTGGTAAGAAAGATGATTACGTGCTTCAGAAGGTACGTTAAGCCGTTGGTCCCGGCTGCCATCTGGTAGTCGTTAAAGGAACCACGTCAGAGGCTAAGAGGCGGTTCCGAAGAACTCTGACACCAGGGTGCGCATGGTCGATTGACTGTGTCACCTACACGAAATGACGATGATGATGACCGCAGCAACCTCCGCAACACTTTTTGAGTCATCATCATCACCATCAGGATCTTTTTAGTCTCCACTACAGAAATACGACCTTCTCTGTACTTCCAGAGCCATATATTAACCAGAGCAGTCAGAGGATTTCTCCTACACTCTACGCTGGCCAAACGGGTTGGAGAGGACTTTTTACGTTTATAAGCTTTTTTTAGCTTGTGTTTCCTAATTCGCCTTCTACGACATCCACGGGAAGACTTGGAGTGGTCCTATTCTACTCTGCCTGCAAACTTTTTGGGTAAAGATTGGTATTGCTATTATAAAAAAATTTGCATACCTCATGGAACAACCAGCAACTAACTAACACTTGTATGAAGTTGTAGACGATGAGTGTCTTCTTGAGCTGGAAGGGCTCCTTGTCGGCCATATAGCGAGGGCCCCATTTCAATGTGAACCATAAATACAGGATGATGATAGTCAGTCCTGGCAATGGACTTGAGATTAAAAACCAGTCGTTGGTCCGAGGATCTGAAATAGAGAAAATACAAAATGTAAAAGATGATACATGAGGTTGCCGTGCCGTTACATCATTACGTGCTTCGGAAGGCACGTTAAGCCGTTGGTCCCGGCTGTCATTGTTGATGGCAGTAGTTAAGCTATGTCAGATGCCTTAAGGCAGCTTGAAAAATCTGACACCAGTGTTGGCCACTTACACATACGAAAAACAAACAAGGTTGCAGGAAAAAAAATTAACTGATTATCATTATTGCTAATCATCAGATTTAAATTCTTATTTTTCCAAATAGAAAACTGGTAGAGACCTAAAAACTCATTATAAGCGAAATTTTCTTTCTATATAGCGAAGTGGTATATTCGCTATTCGCTAACAAGCACAATTAACAATTGGACAACAAAATGATCGGTCAAAAGTTCTAGTATGGTTTTCTTAAGGGTGGTAAACTTAAAATTACCTAGACATTTTTGTGACCAAAACTCATTACAGTAGCAATTGTATGGGAGCAACGTGTTGCATTGTAGGTTTTTTGCTGTTATAAATCATTGAGGTAGGCGAAAAATGATATCTACATATAGGCTACGATCAATTATCCGAAGTCTATAGCGGTTAGATTTTTTCGAATAGATCTATTTTGATTTAATAAATAATCTAGATAATTACCAGCCAGTTCTGTGAACAGCCGATGGTAAATCTTGGCAAACGAGTTGTTTGAGAGCGACATGTAGCGCTGTAGGTATTGTGCCTTCATGAATCATTGGGTAATATAGATGAGAAAAATATATCTATAGCGGTTAGTTGAGCTCCGTGGCGCAGCGGTCAACACGCTAGCCTGCGACACGGGGGTCCCGGGTTCGATCCCCGGTCAGGTCAAGATGGAAAAAGATCTTTATCATATTGACCTGGGTCTTGGATGTTTATCTATATAAGTATATCTTATAAAATATAGTATCGTTGAGTTAGTATCCTGCGACACAAGTTTACAACTTACTGTGGGGCTAGCTCAATTTGTGTGATATGTCCCTATATATTTATTTATTTATTTAGTATTTGTTTTTAGTGAATATAAATACACACATACATACTGACAGGTCTTTTACCCTTGAACGGTAGACAGAGCTCTGAAGGCCGATTTGCTAACTCGGTGTACAACGATTTGGTTGTCACTTTAGCATCGATTACGGTTTTCAAATCATAAATAAAAATAGTCATTCATACCGAAGGTGTAATGAATATTAAAGTTACCATGAAAATGATGTACACCGTAGCTGTCAAAAGTTAGCAAATAGGCCTGCAGGTCTATAAGACCTAAAGTCACGATTAGCATGGTGAAGACACGGAGAACGGAATCAAAATAGTGATGAGTTGCTAACCGGATCGCCTATTACCATGATTCCTTAGATTTTTGCACATTCCCTCGATCGGCTTTTACGATTTTAGCACACTCTATGTTTTTTTTTACTCCCAGACCAACGTGAAAGCAAATAGAAATCTATAGATGAAATAAGTAAACCTATAGAATTACTTACCAGCCAGTTCTGTGAACAGCCGATGGTAAGTCTTGGCAAACGAGTTGTTCGAGAGCGACATGTTGCGTGCTGCAGGTATTCACGCTGTCATGAACCACTGTGCATTGTATACCTTGATGACTTGCTGGTAATCTGAAAAGATGGAAAAGCTTGTGTTAGTCTAACCTTAAATATTTTACGTACACAATTATTACATTACCAAACTTTTTTTATTACGAACTTGTACTTTACAGCGGACATATCCCTTAAAAAGGTAAACTTTTTCCCTTGCCTAGGTATGTATATTCTATTAGGGGTTCTAATTATATCATTAAAATATTTAAAATATTGCCAGGTTGCTCAGAATCACCCCGTATACGAAAGAATGCATAGTTCCCCTTTCCAAAAAAACGCTCGGGGTGTAATATTTTTTAATTGCATCCCTAAATTTCCTCAAAAAGGTGAATCAGTCCGTCAAAATGAACGACTTTTTCAATTTATCCCAATGTAGGGAATTAAAAAAAATCAACATTTTCATACAAAAGTAGTTTCAGATTAGCCGGCCTGGAAATTTGTAAGAGAATGCTAAAAACTATTGATGATCAATTTATACACTATAATATGGATGGAATCGATCCCCATGATAATATACAACCCGTAAAACATCTGGGTCAAATAAATCTGTGATGCTATCATATTGATCTTCAGTTGTGTTTGCATACTGACCTCTGACATTAGGCGCTTTACAAAGGAACCTTTACATTTCTATCAAATTACGAAAATTATGTTCTTAATCTTTATTTTAGGGATATCTTGTATATTTAAGAATGTACTAAAAACAGATAAAAGAATATATTTAACGAAAATCTATCGTTTATTATTTTTTTTTTCAATACATAACATTACAATAGTCTTTTAAAGATTCTTTTAAAATTACATATTATTAAACTATGCCAAAAAAACTGTTATATGAAAATTAAAAATAGTCCTAAAATACGCACCTTGAAATTGCCTACATACTTGTAAAACAGTTATTTCAAATGGAAGACATGATTTTTGGAACTTATCACAAACACTTGGGTCTACCACATAACAATCCGATCAAAGGAAGCACCATACGTCCTCGCCCTACCGAGTTTGGTACCAGACTGAGCTAACGGGCGGTTGAGCTTTTCGGTTCTCCCGCTGCGGCATTCACGGTGTGGGGGATGATTGGGGTGGTAGTTGTACATGGTGTTTGGAAAAACAACTGTATTCTTTAGATATGTGGCCCGCACAACGGTGTTTGAGATAAAATTTACTTGGGAATATTTTTTTCTACACTTTTAAGCTAATGCCAGATAGGCCAGATATTTTATGTATCCCAACTAATATTATGAATGCGAAACTGAGTTTGTTCATCATGAAATTTTGCATACACATAGATTAGGGTACCGAGAAGGACATAGGCTATATATTAAGGGGGTGAAGCCGCGGGTAACAGCAAGTTTTTTATATACATCTTTGCTTATAAAGTTAAAATTTTAAAAGTTGCTTCAACAATTATAACGGGGACCGACTTTCAGTTATCTCTTTGAGTTTATAGACCTTTAAAATAACAAACATACAAAAAGTTCAATATGTCAAATAAAAGCAAAAATACTTCAATATTAACATTCACAAAATAAAAAAATAAAATATGATAAAGCGACAATGTTGAAACAGACTCTATATAGAAATGGGAGGTGGAGATCCGTTTGACCCACCCCTCTCATCCCAACCCCTATGTTTGTTCCTATCATGATATTCGAAGAGGTACAAATACCTATATCAATGTACATTAATGAATAATATCGTCATGCGGAAATATTTTTAGGTGTATTGAGGCCTAAAATAAATAAAAATAAAAAATGGCAGCCGTTACTGACTGGTCCATCAACACACAGCTCAAACTACTTAACGAATTGCGATGAAATTTGGCATGCTGATAGTTTTTGTGACGTAAGCATTCGCTAAAAAAGAGTTTTCTAAAATTCACCCCTAAGGGGGTTAAACGGGGATCATAAATTTGTATTTAACGTGAGCAAAGCCGTAGGCAACAGCTACTTACATAAACTTGAAAAGTAATATACTTCCTTTTCAGCAGTCTTTTTAAAATAGGAAATTATACTTTCAATACTCTATTTTTTTCAAAACCGGGTTTGATACCCGGTAAGGTCATGATGGAAAACGATATTTTTCATATTGACCTAGCTCTTAGATGTTTATCAACATAAGTGTCTTTTATCTATTATAAAATATAGTATCGTTAAGTAGTATCCTACGACATAAGTTCATTAATTTACTATGGCTTGTACTTTTATGTATTCTGTACTATGGGGCTAGCTCAATTCGGGATATCTACCTATATATTTATTTATATAGTTTCTATGAGAAACAAGGTCATTGACTTCTCTATATTATGCGATATTATGTCTGTGGTCGTTAAGTGCAAGGTAACTTTTCCTATGAAAGTTAAGCAGTCCATTAACTTGAGAGAGCATTAGTCAAGTGTGCTACTATAAATATGGTGTAAATCATTGTCTAAACTATCCTGAGCGGAGTTCGATGTCCCAGAGGAAGAACACATTATAAGTTCACGCATGGATATGGCCCCGATAATGAAAGTTATAAATAAAATGGGCATATAATTTTATTTAGTTACTAGCCTAGGCGTGTGGTCCCCGGCGGAGTTAGAATAGGCCCACTCTAAGTCTTCCCGCGGATGTCGTAAAACGCGACTTAGGGAACATAAGCTTAACAAAACTTTAAAATATCAAAGACACCTCTCCAACCCGTCTGGCCAGCGTGAAGAGTGTAGGCCAAATCCTCTGACTGCCCTGGCTTATATACGTCTCTAATAGTCAGAGAGGGTCGTGCTCCTGCAGTGGAGACTGAAAAAGACCTGATGATGACTAGCCTTTAAGGCGCTACCAGCCAACTAGCACCACCCCTGTTTTTTTTTTTTTTTACTTTGTCTACCAAATAAGATCAAATTAAACAAATCTACGTAAGTACTTCACTAGTAAACGACTTGTAGTATTTTTTGTATTGCTTTTCATTATTTTGTATTTGGTAAATCAAGATAACTACTCATTGCCGCCAAAAGTGGCGGCTTTTAGCGGTCTCTCAATCTGAAATGATGATATTGATGAAATGTTCTACTAAAAATACTACAAGTAATTTACTAGAGAAGTACTCACGTAGATTTTTCAATTTGTTCTTATTTCGGAGAACAAGAATTAAATAACATTCAGCTATGTCTTACTCGAAATGATGATGATGATGATCAGTTCAGTAGAGAGGGCGTAAAAGCGCAACAAACATACTCACTTTCGCATTTATAATATTAGTTGGGATGAGCATTTCACGGTTACGGCATTAGTTGAACGCTTGATTACCTAGTAGTTAAAAAACTGCACCGACTAAGTACATGCAATTACGGAAACACCGCGCTGTCTCGTTGACTGTCATGTGTCAGTTTACATAATAGGAAGCCATCAGGCGGCCCTTAATAGAAGCATAGGAAAGACATCATCATCCGCTTTTTGTTCCATATTGCTGGATCTTCTTCGAAACTTGAGCTCCGTGGCGCAGCGGTCAACACACCTGACTGCTACACTGATGGTCCCGGGTTCGATCCCCGGACAGGTCAAGATGGAAAATGATCTTTTTCAGATTGACCTGGGTCTTGGATGTTTATCTATATAAGTAATCTATTATAAAATATAGTATCGTTGAGTTAGTATGCCATAACACAAGTCTCGAACTTACTTTGGGGCTAGCTCAATCTGTGTGATTTGTCCGTATATATTTATTTTATTTATTTAATACATATGTACCTAAAGCAAAGCTAAGACAACAAAATATGATATCATATTTTGTTGTCTTAGCTTTGCTTTAGGTCATCGTCATCATCATTATTTCAGTCGTAAAAAATCCAATGTTGTATATATAATCATCTTCATGATCAGGTCTTTTTTAGTCTCCACTGCAGGAGCATGACCCTCTCTGTACTACCAAAGCCATATATTAGCCAGAGCAGTCAGAAGATTGGGCTTAAACTTTCCATACTGGCCAGACGGGTTGGAGAGGTCTCTTTGATGTTAATAAGCTGTTTTTAGCTTGTGTTTCCTAAGTCGCCTTCTACGATATCCACGGGAAGATTTGGAGTGGTCCTATTCTACTAACATCATCAATTTTGTGTTTCATTTTGCTGTACCTTCTTCATATTCTTCTACATTTTTCCAAGCATCGTTACGCGTCATCATCATCATGACTCCCCACGGATTCCAAAAGTAGCCTGGCCATACCCGCGATCTTCGTAAGATTATCCATGTAAAATATAAATTGGTCCCTTGCTTGCCTTTCGTGTGTGTAAGTGGCCAACACTGCTATCAAATATTTCAAGCTGCCTAAAGGCATCTGACAGCTTAACGACTGCTAACTGGTGATGAGAGCCGACACCAACAACTTATCGTGCCTTTCGAAGCATGGCTGAGTCGCTCAGCTAAGCAGACGATCTAAACATCTCTTAGTTCAAACCACACGTTTTTGTTTTTGCTTACATAGCCTATGACACTCTTGTAGAGAATACGAATTCAATGACACCTCATATTTCAAATATTCATCTGAATAACTTCCCTTTGCCGAAATGTTATGGAATTTAAATCACAATCGTATTAATACAACAAAAGACTGCCTGCAGATCACAGTTTTCCATGTGACAATTCGTCATATTTCTTCAGGCAACTTTTAAACCAATTTATAAATAAAAAAAATAAAATAAAAGCAACGAGTTATGAGATAACAAACATTAAAAAAACATACTACTGAATTGGGGAAACTCCTCCTTATTTTTAGTCTGTTAAAAATACCATGGCATAATCCTTATTTCATTATCAAATCAAATGTCTTATACTCGGATGTATGCACTTACATGCAATTGTCTCATGGACTCTTGACCTTTTTACAAAATTTTATTTATCACCGTTAACCATAAATTTAATTTACACGCAATAAACATTTTAACAACAGCGTCGGTGTACAATACTCGAATAACAGCATTTAATTAGCTCTTTTATTGCTTAATAGGCGAAAACAAGCATCGAGTAAGAGTACAAGGGATTTCCGATCGGCTTTGGAAGCCGGTATTTAGGACAGCCACTTGCAGTGTCGAAACCACAGGCTAACAACTTACTTATTCGAAAATCACTCATAATAACAGTACATTAGAGTACACAAGAACTGTAAATGTTTACTTGGTTTGTAATACTCGACCAGTTTAAAGAGCCCTCAAAATGTGCGTTTCGCTGAAAAACGTTTGCGCATTTTGCTTCTATAAGGGTTCAAGCAAGCTGGTCTATACCGACAAATTTAAATGAAACGCGAAACGGAGTATGTTGTGTGAAATATGGGTTCTAAAGACTGGTCGATGAATAAGGCTTTAGTGGTATATGAATGACCAGTTTGTTGCAAAATTTTGCAACATTTATTTTTGAGAGATTGACAAGTAGGTATTTTTATGATATGGCCAAATGTTAATTAAACTACAACTGGAGCTATAAAGGAACACGAAAAAATGCTTTCCTTGTATTGTTAGCATTAGGATGACCTGCTGCATTCAGCAACTTAAAGATAATCTTAAGTGGTTGTTTGTGCTTAGTCTATCCCTGCACCAATTTGGTTCCTTTTATAGGGCTCCATAGGAAACAAGGAACTCAAGTTTCGCTATGCCCGTCTGTCCACGGTTTAGCTCAGAGACTATAAGTATCAGAAAACTGTAATGTGTAGGAGTATATATTATTCATGGCGCAAAATTGGTAAAATAAAATTCAATTCGTCCCATACATGCAAAGTGGGAATATTTTTTTTTGTCAACACCTTTATTCTAAGACACATTGCTATAAAAAATTAAATGAGCTTTAAAAAAATTGTAGGTGTTAGAACACAATTTTTGTTAGAGTCAATTTTTTGCTCGTTATTAATAACGGCAACAGCTAGACTCTATAAATATTAAGTTGTATATTCACTTTAAAAACTATGCTGCCAGCCTTCTGGGCACGCTCCCACGGGGCAACGCTCTACCCGGCCTTTTTTATTTGTGAATATATAGGTTTAATTTTTTTATTTCATTTGTTAATTTATTTAGTCATTATTTAGGCAATTTAAGCAATATGCAAGGAATAGAAAAACACAAATCCCAGATTATTTAATCTTTAAGCATTCTACTTTAAAAATAAATAATTATATAAAAATAAAATAAATATTAAAGGGGGCTCCCATATCACAAACATGATGTTTTGCCGTTTTTGCGCGATAGATAGGTACGAAACCCTTCATGCGTGAGTTTGACTCGCGCTTGGCCGATTTATTTTTATATAGTTAAAATAGGTTTAATTAGGTAAAATAGGTATTTCTTATTGAGCTACTGACTCAGAATTGTTATCGATACTTTTGCATTTTAAGTGCGATACTAAGATTTTTTTTATACATGTAGGTAAAATAATCAATTTTATTATCAACGTTAATTAATGAGTTACAAACTCAGAATTGATTTCGATACTTTTGCCTTTATAACATAGTATGATAATAAAGAAGTTGTCGAGTGGAAAATCATATCTTCAAGAGATAATGTCTGACAAGTCGTAACGAGCGTTTAAAGCCATTACGCTTTGAGTCCTCAAACACTACAACGCAATATCTTAGTGCTTTAGGAAATCATTGAGAAATACTAGCTTTGAATTAACTACCTTGAAAAGAAAAAGTCGTAGATCCACAAAAACTAAAGAAGCATCAATTGTACAAGATTAAAGAACAAGTAGCTTGCCGTGTGGTTCCCGGCAGAGTATAATAAGACCACTCCAAGTCTTCCCATGGATGTCGTAAAAAGCGACTTAGGGAACTCAAGCTAAACAAAGCTTATAAACATCAAAGAGACCTCTTCAATCCATCTGGCTAGCGTGGAGAGTGTAAGCCAAATCCTCTGGCTTATATATGGCTCTGGTAGTACAGAGAGGGTCGCGCTCCTGCAGTGGAGACCAATAATGACCTGTTGATGATGATGATGAAGTGGTCAACAATGGTGTAAGATTTTTCACGCACTTAAAGCGTCTGACACAGCATCAACGAGTGTCACCAATGATGACAGCTAGGACGCTTAACGTGCCTTTCAAATCAGGAAGGAGCTCGATATATTTTTATGCCACTTGTAGTCACACATTCAAGTTCCCCACTTGGATGTTACAGTATATAAATCCACTGCGCCATCGAGCTCCAAAAATGGTGATAATAAGCTATAAACAAAAGTTTTCCGAGGGATTAACTGATGTAAAGTCACATAGAAAACCTAGCGAAGTAAAAAATTATATAATTTTGTATTTAAACACTCATTTTGGTACTCAAAAATTGAGCTGTGGTTACACCTAGTATACCTATCTTTGCGGTTTGCGGTCTCGTAAGGCTAAGTCTAGCGTTTAGTGGTTTCAATAATTTGCAGTGTTGGTTGTTGCGTGTATTACTGACCTAAAATACTCTGTTTGTGCACTATGCACTTTGAAACGATGCACTTGCTTGCTAGGCTACATTTTGTGTGCTCAGTATTATTTTGCCTTCATCTTGCCCTAGTTAAAATAATGATTCATCAATGCTGATTTAATTTTTTTTGTAACGATTTCACGCCCTATTTATTGAACCGATCATCATGAAAGTTTTCATACATGTTGTATGGAGTACTGAGAAGGACACAGACTACTTTTTAATCCCGGAGAAAAGTACGGTTAAATACATAATTATAATGAATTGGTATTATTTTTGGTATATTGAGTAAAGGAACCAACGTTTCTTTTACCAGATCTTCAAAGATGAAAAACAAAACGTACCCCAATGGTACATTTTGTTTTTTATCTTTGAAGATCTATTCCATTTTTATGGGATTAATCTTCAATGTTTACACAAAAAAGTTCAAATAAATTTGAAAAAAGAGAGAAGGAGAAACGAAAAAAAAAACGATAGACGATAAAAAAACCTCCTCCATTTTGAGAAATGGTTAAAAGTAAGCATACAGTATATATCAAGATAGACGATATAGTAGGTTTACAAGAACTATCTTATTTCTAGCCAAATCTCTTTAACCATGACATAACCATACTCTACCGTTATAAAATCTAATTAATAATAAAAGAGGAAATATATGATTGTTTGTTTCTTTGTTTCAATCGAATAGTCTCAAAAACTACTAGACTGATATTCAAAATTGTTTCACATATGGAAAGCTTATTTATCTGCAGGTGACATAGGCTTTAATTTATAAATAAGTCGCGGGAAAAATTCTAGTGAAAAGAAGGCTTAGCGTAGGCTACTTTAAAGCTTAGATTATATAAAACCTACCTAGATAGACTCTTTTAGTGTAGAAAAAACTAGCGTCCAACTCACAGTCGGTCGCGCACACACACAGCTACCAATTTGACGGATTTTGAGGGCATAAATTGACAGGACGCGTGTGAAAACACAAAGTGTCACGCGCACGAGCATTGAAAAATTGGCCTGTTTTTTAATCATTGAAATAAAGGCATGACGATGTCTAGAGAGTATATAGTCGAATATATTGTCTCAAACAAATGCGTACATTCGTGGTTTTGCTTGCATCCAAAATCTAGTAGTAGGCATTTTTTACTTATCCATAGCCAACAAGTTTGAGATGTCCCAGATTCATATTTGCTTACTTTTGATGTAACAATGACGTCACTATCTGCTTGAATAAGCGCTCAAGTGTTTTAAATCTATTTTTTTTATAATCACCAGAGCGCAAGTCATATCTGTTTGTCTATAAACAATTAAAGCGCCAAATGGAATCTCAAATAAATCTCAACGAGTTTCGACCACGACGTAGGAAGTCGACTAGAGGCACACCTATCACTGGGTATCATAACACATCCGGGAGGAGCCCGATGGTCTAGTGGGTGTGAGCTCTATGAGCGCTTACGTATGTTAAGCAACCCCTGGGGCAGTCCCTACTTGGATGGGTGACCGCAAGTGGCATAAAAATATCTCGAGCTCCTCCGTGCTTCGGAAGGCACGTTAAGCCGTTGGTCCCGGCTGTCATCGTTGATGGCAGTCGTTAAGCTATGTCAGATGCCTTAAGGCAGCTTGAAAAATCTGACACCAGTGTTGGCCACTTACACATACGAAAAACAAAACAAACAATAACACATCATAGATCATGAACGTAATATTATGTAGTTTTTATTGGGAAGTTTAGGAGTTCAGTTAGAGTTTGCTGCCTTAGATTGCAAAGTGATTACACTAGGCACACCAGCGATGCCAATGATTTTATTCGTAATACTTTACAAATAGAAAAAAATTCAAGAATGTAAATCATATAAGCCTTAGTAAATAACCTGAAGTATTTTTGGAATGAATCTATTCACCTCTACAAAAATCTTAAGTCTCTAATATGTATTAAATGATGTATCTATGAGTAAAAAATATGCCTTTATTTCAATAATGACGAATTCTTCAATACCGAAACAAATAGGAACAAATAATAAGTGTGTTAGACAAATATTGTAGCTATATTGAAGGGCATTGTAAAACTGATTTGACTATAATACTACAAGAACAGTAGGTACCACTGGTACTATCAATGGTACTAGTGGGATAAATAGGTGCCAGTTGTACCATTAATGGTACTTCTCAATGGTACAACTGGTCCGGCGGCAACAAATTACTCATTTCAAAAGTCTTTAACCAAGAAACTCTGTAACAATTTTGGTAAAACTTAACAATTATGGTAAAATTTTCACTGTTCCCTTAGTTGGATAGTACTTAGTCCAATGCAGAAATATTTTTGCAATCGGACTTATAGTTATTGAGATATGTGCCAATAACAAACAAAAAATACAAACATATATAATACATTTATGTAATTTGACTACCCTGTGATCTTATCAATATCTTTTTGGGGCATTGCCTCTATGGGGCATACAAAGAATTTTTATCATAGGACCATTGCAACAATTTTTAAAATTCATACCTATATTTTTTTTAAAACGCATAGTAATGTAAAATAATGCCTCATAGCCTATAAAGAATCCTATAAAAAATGTTTGGCTCCGTTGTTATTTATGTTATTTTTTAGGATTCCGTAGTAAACAAGGAACCCTTATAGTTTCGCCATATCTGTCTGTCTGTGTGTCTGTCCGTCCACGGTTTTACGCAGAGACTATAAGTACTAGAAAGCTGTAATTTGGTATGGGTATGTATATTAATCATGTCAAAAAAGTGGTAGAAAAATTTTTGGATTTTTTTTTATATAGGTACGAGTATACATACATACAAGTAAAGTGGGGGAGTAATTTTTATTTCTCTGTTTACCCATCGTGTGGGGTATTGTTAAATAGGTCTTTCAAAAATATTATGAGGTTGAGAACACCATTTTTCGATTTAGGGGTCCGTTTCCGAAATAATTGATTTTAAAGTGCGAATTTTTGTTAGAGGTAAGTGTCCCCCCCCCCCCTCCTCTATCTGCTAAACGGTTATATATAGTTAGAATATGAAAAAAATTTCAGCAGTAGTATATATATTGAAGTTGAAAGGAAAACTATCAGAGCTGAGTACTAAGTACAAACTAAAAAGTTATAGGCAACCAACTTATAAAATGTACTCGAAAATTTAAAATTTCATACAATTTTCATTTTTAGATGTTTTTGGTCGTTAAACTGTGAGGTGCGAGTGTGAACATAGTGAACTCAAAGTTGTCATTCGCAACTACGGAACCCTACACTGCGCGTGGCCCGATACGCACTTGGCCGGTTTTTTATGTCATAGGACGGCAAATATGCAATCATCTATCTCAGGTATCACAGGAGCGATGCCGGCCTTTTTTTTTGGTAGTTCCTAGAAGCCTATAAAAAATGTTTCGATGTACCATTAGTGGTCCAATAGGTAACATTGTTTATACATGTGGGCTGAATCGGTCCAATGGAAAGTCATATATATAGATATATGACTTTCCATTGGACCGATTCAGCCCACATGTATAGACATATAATAAAACACTAAAAATATTTTGTCTGTACATTTAGTATTTTTCACTCATCATCATTTCGTGTAGGTGACACGGTCAGTCGACCATGCACACCCTGGTGTCAGAGCTCTACGGAACCGCCTCTCGACCTCTGACGTGGTTCCTTTAACGACTACCAGATGGCAGCCGGGACCACCGGCTTAACGTGCCTTCCGAAGCACGGAATCTAATGACAATCAGGTGATTCATGCCTGCAATGTCCTGACCTAACTGGAAACAACTTAACAAAGTATGCTTCCCGTGGGAATCGAACCCACGACCCCCGGGTCAACAAGGCGAACGCCTTAACCACTGGACCACGGAGGCAGTTAAAATGTTTTTCAGTTTTTCACTGAAATGAATAGAGGGACACTTAAAAAGAATAATAGAAAGCAATTTTTTTTTTGTATTTCTTGTCTGTCTGTCTGTATGTATGATCTCGTTTATCTCCGTAAAATAAAAGGAAAAAAAAATACTTTTTTACATTTTGTATACTCAGGTCCAATTATTTTTCATTCTTTATCTTTTTGCCTTGCCATTTTATATTCCATTAGGGATTCTGATTCCAAGGTTTCAATTCAGCTTCAAAATTACACGGTATGCCTATACGCTCATCAGTGGCAACTCAACTTGTCCTATATGTCCACAGCGTAAAGTCCTAATTAAAACATGCCCTTAGGTATTGCAAAGTCGTCAAACACTTTGAGTAATAGTCGTAGGCATTTCTCTGCAACCCATTGCCCCAGTTCGACGGCAAACTGCTCAGTGCTAAGTAGTTGCACCATCACTGAACTTAGGATTAGTAATGTGCCAAACCTGTTTGCAGTATGTCAGAAGACTTGTCCTGTATGTTTTTAAACCTACATACTATTGCGCCTGCTAGTTTTGATCCCGCCTCCGTCTGCGCTCCAAACTTTGGGTTTTTAGGCCCCAAAGGCCAAGCTAAGCGTGTTAGTTTCCCCCAAATTTAGGGATAATTGAGCAGGGTTTGTCATTTTTTAAGAATTTATAGTTTTAGTCGTATTTTGGGGATTATATTTTTTTTTTACTAATCCCCATAATGCTTTTAAGTTTATTTTATAAAAAGTTTGAATCTACACGTAATAATAAGTAGTATTTAAAGTTTTAAATAATTTGTAGTGTGTAAAGTACTAACCAAGGACGTAACAAATGGCATTAATTAAAAAAAATCGTCTTCCTTTTTGCCATATTGTTTTTTTGCTGACGTAACAAAGCATATGATCACCATATGATACTCCGAAAAAACACGAATCTAAGGACACCTCATATTTCCTAATCGACCACAAGAGGTAACAATGAAACAGACATACTTACATCCATACATATACATACTTACAGCATTTAAATTGATCCTCGACATACCCTTAAAGGACTGACTCAGCCCATCAATATGAACAACTTTTCATGTAGGAACAACGCTGGGAAATCATTTCATTCAAAAGTACTCAACCGTCCAATTAGTATGGGAAAGTCATTTTTTTTAGTTCCCAGTATTGGTCCCATAATAAAAATTGTAGATATTGACGTTTCACATGCTGTTTAGGTACATACATACGTGCGAAAAACATTACCCTCCTTCTGGTTGGTTGGTCAGATGAAAATATATGTACCTACAAAGTTTCGTTCACAACACAACATTCTAAGTAAGGATTTTTATCATTTGAAATGTCGAAATCCCATGCTAGACCGTTATGCTATGTGGCCGAGCCCCATTACGAGTACCATATGACTTTCACCATCTAATTCGCTTTCCTAAAACTTTGTGAAAGCCGCTACCGGTCTGTAAAATGACAATGCTCCAGAGTAACGGTTAGGTAGCAATTTTTTACTTTTTAACGGGACTTAATTCTATTAGACAGAGCTTAACTGGTGCTGTGTAGTTCTGGCCTTGAATAGATTGATCGGTGTCTTCTTAAGATACAAGTAGGTAGGATCACTCATTTCTTCCAGACTTTATTTTTCAATTTACCGAACCGAAGTATTCTTTAAGTTTCTACTGCGCGGGTATGTGCCCGATCGAATATACAATGAAAAACTTAAAATTGAAGCTTACACCTGATACATAAATTTCATTTTTGAATGCTACAGCAGCAGCCATAATCTTATGCTATGTTTAGTTCATTCTTGTTCCCTTCAAGTTGCTCTTATATATTCGTTTAGAAGAAAAGGAAAAACGAAATATAATATTATAATAACTGACTTTTACAGCCTGCGCAGGAAAAAAAAACAGTTGGTTAACCTGTTTTTTTTCCTGCGCAGGCTGTAAAAGTCAGTCAAGGGACTGAGCAAATATCTAGGGGATCTTGTCAATAGGCGACGCAGCTGAAACTCTTGATTCCGCTTTACATCTAACGGGCTTAACTTGGCCTTTGGGTATACTCTAGTGCTTTGTCTTCTCTGCTAGGGATAAAGACCTGCCCCCGTAGCATGGCACGCGCGACAACGTTTATCGACTATCGCCATCTTGTTTTTCGCAATACTGAAGAGCGAGAAGTATAAGTTAATCGCACGATATAAACGGCGTCGCGGGAGCCATGCTACGGGAGCTGATAATGAGTTCACAATTACGGCGCTGTTTGTGTTGTCTTACAATTGTAATAATTAAGGTGCTTGTTTATCGTATGGTTAACTGTTAAGATAGACTAAGTAATGAATATCTATATATATAAAACAAAGACGGGTTTGTTACAACACTTATAACTCGAGATCTGCTGAATCAATTTTCATGGTTATTGATTCGTTGGATTTGTCTTCGCCCCGAATAGCAGAATACATCTTAAAAACAATAAAAAACTCGATATGTATAATGAATACTTAATCATTGACTGTTAGGCGGTACAAAGTTTGCCGGGTTAGCTAGTAGTTAAGAAATAAAATAAAATCTCTATATATAAAACAAAGACGGGTTTGTTACAACACTTATAACTCGAGATCTGCTGAATCAATTTTCATGGTTATTGATTTGTTGGATTTGTCTTCGCCCCGAATAGCAGAATACATCTTAAAAACAATAAAAAACTCGATATGTATAATGAATACTTAATCATTGACTGTTAGGCGGTACAAAGTTTGCCGGGTTAGCTAGTAGTTAATAAATAAAATAAAAATATGAAGGTAAATGCTTTAAAGAAAGAACATTTTGTTTTGCAATAGTGCGCCGTTCTCTCCATGCAATGTTCCTATTTAGTATATCTTAATAGTTTCATAAGTAAGATTGGGCAACTGGTTAGGTGCCTTCACCATCCATCTATTTATAAAGCCAGGGACGTCCACTGCTGGACATAGGCCTTCCCCATAGATCGCCACAAATTGCGGTCTTGTGCATGCTGAGTCAAGTCAGAATCAGGACAATTACATAAGGTCTCAGCCAGTGTAGAGTCTATAGAGGGTCCTCAGATGTTTCCTGAACTTGGTCACATGGAGCCCATGAACTGAAAATGCCTAGGACCCCAATATAATCATTTCCAGCCCTGAACAGGTTGTCATAATAAAAGACCCCAGGGCAGAATCGCTTACCATAAGGCTAAAAATTCATTTGCATAATAATACCTATTCTTGTCAGGCCTAGCATTGCTGTCATTACAATTAAAATATTCATCTTTTAAATTTGAAAGGCCTTTCATACAAATTACACTGCTCCAATGCAATGAATAAATTTCTTTAAATTTATTCTTATCGAATATAAAATAGAGCAATTGGGCATGCTAACTATTATGAAGTTCATAATATTATAATTTTTTAATGAGAGAACTCATTATTCAAAGAAATTAATTTCGGTATTTCTGCGATTCAATATAGGTAGGTTTCATTCATAAATTGAATTTTTAATTTTCTGCAAATAACGTCATTTTCGATGCCACTTCTTATTTTTTTCTAATAACAAGAAAATCAATATTCTTAGTAACATAATATCATGGATGATGTCTATTATTAAGAAAAATATTTTTTTTTTGTATGTAAAAACTATATAAACAGGTTTAAATCGGGGTAGGAAAAAATGCGTCCGTCAATGATGTCACAAAACGCGAAATTTATTTTTTGAATATTTCACACCTTTGTTTTAAAATCTGTATTTAATATCGGAAATATTGTAAAATATAATATTCCAGACTTCGTTTTAGATGAACATACAATGCGTAAAATTTGCATGATAGTTCGTAAAAATTAAAAAACAGACAAGCGTGATACGGAATCGCACACGTAGGGATCTATACCATCATATAATAATTAACTTGGATAACGCTTAAAAAGTACATTTTTGTATCGATACAATTTTAATTTAATTTAACTTTCATGAGTACATGTTAGAACGGCATTAGATATATTCATAGTTTTTGGACATTTCTAATCTCTAGCTATTTATAAAGTTCAATAGATACAGCCCTGTGATGGACAGAAAGTTGGGTTAGGAGAGACTGGGGTAAAGGCGTCTTGTTTTTGGAACAAAACCCATGTTTTTCATATTCATTTATTTTGTCCGAATGGAAAACTGAAAACAACATTTTATTCTCTCATAGGCATTCAACCGGAGAATTTGTATGATAGGTATAAAACTTTTTACATTTTTCACTCCTTTTCCTTTTGTACAATATTATAAGGGATTCCTATTCTGAGGGCTAGATCAGGAACTTAAAATCTAGCAGTAAGCTTGGTCATTATTTTTACTAAATACTTAATCTGTTTTAAGTGTTCCTGTCTGTATATAAATATACAGGTTATTAGGGGAAACACTCGAATCCTAAAAATCCCGCAAGAAAATCTACTTTGGGCATATGCAGGAAATTAAAAAAAAGACATTTTCATGCAAATTGCCAAGCCTGTCAAACAGTTTGGTGTCAAAATGTTTTTTTTTTTTGAGATCTCACATTTTCGTCCTATTTTAGTTTTTTTTTTGTTATATAGAGTTCTCATAAAATATTAACACAATAAATTTAACTAAAACTAATTAAAAACTAAAATTAATGAGTTTATTTATTCCACCATTTCTTTAAAATGCCTGAAGAGTTTTGGACGAGTGAGGTACGTTCGAATCCTTACTTAGTTCCAAGAGACTTAGGCTATACATTTTTAAAATAGTATTTCTTCGTCATCCCTGCAGGAGCATGACCATCTCTGTAATACCAGAGCCATATATTAGCCAGAGCAAATCAGAAGATTTGGCCACACTCTCCACGCTGGCCAGCCGGATTGGACAGGTCTCTTTGATGTACGAATACTTAGTTTCGCTTGTTATAAGTCGCCTTTTACGACATCCACGGGAAGATTTGGAGTGGTCCTATTCTACTCTACCGGGAACCACACGGCATTTAAGGCTTCCGTTTTAATATGATTTATGAGGATGTGTCTTTCATTTTGTTTGAAAATACTTTTTAACGAGTAAACAAAACATTATTTACTATCGTTCAAACATCAACGACTCGAGCTATACCGGGTTAGCGGTTACGTGGCAAACTTCCGATGATATTGTTGTTAGAAAGTCATATCATCTTATGTAAAACATACGCACATAGCTTTGAATCGGTGTCGAGGCATGTCAGTGGGAGCACGATTGGCATTCAAATCTATTGTTATTAAACATATAAAAGAAATTAATTGTATACATATTTAATAGGACGATCTTTAACCTATAAAACGTTTTAACACGAATACTTCGACGAAAGACGATTTTTATATTTTATTCAAACTATCGATGCCTACGCGTATCTGTCATCCTTGTTGCCTCCGGGCTACAAAGACAACAGATACACGTTCTGTACTTTACAGTTTACTCTACGTGTGTACCGGAGGACACACATATAGTTAACTGTAGAGAAGAGCTTCCTGCCATGGTTTTCCTGTGAGACTAAAACATCCTTGTAGCCTCCGGGCTACAGTGACAACAGATACGCGTACTGTACTTTACAGTTTACTCTACGTTTGTACCGGAGGACACACATATAGTTAACTGTAGAGAAGAGCTTCCTGCCATGGTTTTCCTGGGAGACTAAAACATCCTTGTAGCCTCCGGGCTACAGTGACAACAGATACGCGTACTGTACTTTACAGTTTACTCTACGTCGTGTACTGGAGGACACACATATAGTTAACTATAGAGTAGGAGCTCCCTGCCATGGTTTTCCTGGGAGACTAAAACATCCTTGTAGCCTCCGGGCTACAGTGACAACAGATACGCGTACTGTACTTTACAGTTTACTCTACGTTTGTACCGGAGTACACACATATAGTAAGTTGTAGAGTAGGAGCTCCCTGTTATGGTTTTCCTGGGAGACTAACAGATGTGGTTCTTCAAATGGGTGCGAATAGTATCTTCAGGGTCAGCCACGTGCGAGTAGCAGGTGGCCCTTGGTGTTGCAGGCGTTCATAGGCTACGGTAACCGCTTTCCATCAAGTGGGCCATATGCCTTTTTCCAGTTGTATAAAAGAATTGACTACTAATAGAACGATAGCGTACTTACTATAAATATAAATTAACTAATATACATATGATCGGAAGACCAGTGTTGCCGACTGTTATACGACAGTCAGCAATGTATGCTGAGTGGAACTCACTTTCAGTGGTTTAAATATAATTGTTTAATTTTTTATTGTTACAAAATTGGTGAACTGTTCTAACTTTGTGTTAACTATTGTTGTGCTGTACCATATGTACACTCAATAAAGAATAAAGATTTTTCTTTTTTATTCTATTCTATAATATATTGCTACTAGTTAACACTAAAGTAAGCAATGTACTGTCTACTCTGCCGTTTATCCGGTTGAATGATTACTAGTAAATGGCACTATCTTTTACTCCACCGTTTACATGAGTTTACATTTAATGGTAAGTAGACCCTTTTTGGTAAAGCTGCATGTAAATTTACCCTCTACCTTAAATGGGTGACTCAGCCCATCAATATGAACAACTTTTTCAATATGACTAATGCCGGGTACAATTTTTTTTTTTTACATTTCACATAATTTGCCGGGCAATTTTCTTGCCATTCCGCTACGGAACCTAAAAAATGATCATGGGTGGAAACGCTACAATACCACAGCGCATGCACTACGTGATGCAACATCACGACATGCTTACCGAAGCGTTTACAAGTAAAGTACCCGACCAGTATATTGACACACGTCGCCTCAGTAATTATGAGCCTGTAATTGATCTGGCCCCATAGCTGGACGGTTCGGCGCATCTTCTGACCATTTTACGTAAACGAGTTGAGGCGACAAAGTTAGTTATTTATACCCAACCAGACGGTAATATTTTTCTCGCATATTACGCTGGCTACGATTACACTGTGGATAGACACATTTCTGGTTTGAAGGGGTCTAAGATTGAAGTTAGTGTTACAAGTGAATCGAATACATTTACACATTGACGGTCTGAGTTACCCCTTAAGGTAATGCCCTCCTCCTGGATGGGTCAGTCAGGTAAAATATGACAAAAGGAAGCGGAAAGCCTTTGACTTACTTTACTTTCTAGACAACATCATGCCTTTATTTCAATGAATACAATTTCAGTTCTTGTGTGCGTGACAGCTTTGTGTTATCACACGCGTCCTGTCAATGTATGCCCTCAAAATCCGTCAAATTGGTAGTTGTGAGTGTGCGACAGACTATCATATGGATTAGACACAATTTTTTTTTACGCTTTTAGGCTAATAGAGTATCTAGGCTTTTATAATCTGAGCGGAAACCATGCCAATCGAAAGTTTGTATGTCTGTCACTGCCGAATAGTGTGAGAATTAGCGCTAATTTGTTCGGTAAGGAGTTGTTATTCACCATTATAGCCACGACCCCGCAGACAGTTTACAATTTCACTATAGGACAATAATTGACACTAAGTTTACAATAGAACATAGCAAGAAACGACTACAAATTTTAGATCGTCATTGAGCAGCTCGATGCAGCTCGAGCGACCTACAATAGAAAATAAAGTACGATAACGATTAATACAGGTTACTCCAATAACCTTACAGGAGTTAGTAGATAGTAAACATCATAAACAATGGCATTTGTTCTACAACTTTTGATTATTTGTTAGATTTTACTTTCATACAAAATAAATAGAATTGAATGATAATAACTCTATATACAGTCCAAGTATAGTTATACTTATATGCACCAGCGTTGCGTCGTCTTTTCGTACGAAACGTTGTTATATATATATATATATATATGATGCTAGCTATCTCTTCCTGAGGGGTTACTGGTGTTTTTTTAGAAGGTACTCTGCAATTAAACACTTGTATTCCATTTTATTCATACCACTCACTGAGTGGTATTCTAGAAATGGCAAACGAAGTGTGGGACATCCGGCGACTAGGTGGGTCGACGACATTAAGACCATTACTGGAAAGAACTGGCTCGCGATAGCAAGGGACAGAACGGAATGGCGCAGACAAAGAGAGGCTTATGTCCAGCAGTGGACCGCAAAAAGCTGATGATGATGATGATTATTCATAACCACTTAAAAATCCGATATGTTTATATATCAGTAGGTACTCGTGAATGTATTAAACAAAAGAAGTCAAATCATCGTAGTGTATCTATATTATTATTTTTAATGGGCTATCTAAAAAATCTAATCTATCTAAAAACTAATACAAATAAATATTTGCTACCTTATTTCAGGCACGTCATTTCATTATTTACTAATACTATAGTAGACTAGACAATGCAATGATAAATACGAATTGTCAAAAATATGACCTATATGAGGATGACGAAAATGTTTTTGCATCATGTCAAATAATGATAATTAAAATTCGTCCGACAGATCACAACAAACATTGGAACTATATTTGATTTACATAATGAAAGAGATTTTACCAAAAAATTTAAATAATATAATAAGCTAAGCAGAGAGACGAATTTTTTTTTATCTATGAAGATAGGCCTTTAGTTGAAATTTATGTTAACCAGTGTTGGCCACTTACACATACGAAAAACAAAAACAAACAAACAGTTGAAATTTATGAAAAACTAGATTTTGCTCGCATTAATGTGTCTGAGTAATGTGTCTGTCCTTCTGAAAATCCTTTTACATAAATGAAAGGCAATATATTTTCGTTAGGCGTAAATGTAACAAACAAATAATCTTACTTTCACATTAATAATTATTACCAATCGATATCTATTTACGCTATTAAAGGTTCTTTTAAATAGAAATATAAATGCCAGACGCTTTGGGTTCACGAATATTTACTAGACTTTTTTATATGACACAAATTAGAGTGACGTACATATTTTTAAAACAAAAGGTTAAAAAATAGGATTTAAAATAAAGAATACGAAAACTAAAAAGAGTTCGCAATAATGTTTTCTTCTCCATGCTGAAAAACGTGCTCCAAAATTATTTTTATTTTTTTTGAGCTAGCCCCACAGTAAGTTCTTAGTAGATAAGACTTGTGTTATGGGATACCAACTCAACGATACTATATTTACAGCCTATAGATAAACAACCAAGACCAAGGTCAATCTGAAAAAGATCATTTTTCATCTTGACCCGGCCGGGGATCGAACCCGGGACCATCCGTGACACAGGCCGACGTGTTGGCCGCTGCGCCACGGAGCTCGTCAATGTTGTTTAGTGTCAATTAGTGATTTGAAAAAAAAAAGACTGACAGAAAAATTCCTTATGACTGAAAACACCCGATTTCGATGAAACTTCCACTGTTTCCTAAGTTGGACTATAAAAAGTACACTCCTGCTTTAATCGAGAGAGAGAGAGAATTACTTAGCAAAGAAGAGTTTGACGAATTGAAAAAATTGTGCGTAACTCACCATCTCATAAACAGTATATAAAAAAACTTTGTCGATTTAAACAATTTAAGGCTAAAATTCTAAGAAAATTTCAATATTTTCAATTTAATTGCCCGGCCAGCGAACATTTATGTATAGAATTATTACTTTTTTTTATTTCTTAGAATCAGTCCCATATAAATAGTTGCTCATAATGACGGGCCGGAATTAAAGTAACGACTCCAGATGTAAATCAGATATCAGTGCCAGAATATCCATGGCCAAAAAGGCTTATAATAGTAGAAAACACATATTTCACTCAAAAATGAGAAGATGTCTTAAGAAACGCCTCATAAAGACATACATTTGGAGTATCGCACTGTACGGTAGTGAAACGTGGACATTGGCTAAAAAGGATAGAGAACGCTTGGAAGCTTTTGAAATGTGGTGCTGGAGGCGTATGGAGTGTATAAGTTGGACACAGAAAAAGACGAACGAGGAAGTTTTGGGGATGGTAAATGAAAAAAGAAAACTATTGAAAATGATCGAAATAAGAAGAGGTAGGATGTTTGGCCACCTTATACGACACGACCAATTTATTAGAAATATTATGGAGGGAAGAATCGCCGCAAAGAGAGGGAAAGGAAGACCCCGAAGAACATATTTGGATGAAATAAAGGAAAAGGCAGGAGTTGTGTCGTATAAGGAGATCAAAAGAATGGCTGAGAACCGAGAGACATGGAGAGTACTCCACCGACAAGAACACAGTTCTTAAATTATAGATAGATAGAATGACGGGCCGAGTCGCCCCTCAAGAATCGGGCATTTAAGTTGACACTGTCTGCATAGAGTACCTTACAGAAGCAGACCTTTCAGGTCTATATTTATGTTAATGTAAGCTTGGACTTGCTCTAGTACTATGTACAGAGAGGGTCGTGCTCCTGAAGTGGAGACAAAAGAACCTGATGATGATGATGTAGCTTGGATTTGAAAGAACATGACGTAGATCAACGAAATGGCTTATATGAATAATAACATACGTATGGTATGTACGTATGGTATATACGTATATATGGGGATGGTAAATGAAAAAAGAAAACTATTGAAAATGATCGAAATAAGAAGAGGTAGGATGTTTGGCCACCTTATACGACACGACCAATTTATTAGAAATATTATGGAGGGAAGAATCGCCGCAAAGAGAGGGAAAGGAAGACCCCGAAGAACATATTTGGATGAAATAAAGGAAAAGGCAGGAGTTGTGTCGTATAAGGAGATCAAAAGAATGGCTGAGAACCGAGAGACATGGAGAGTACTCCACCGACAAGAACACAGTTCTTAAATTATAGATAGATAGAATGACGGGCCGAGTCGCCCCTCAAGAATCGGGCATTTAAGTTGACACTGTCTGCATAGAGTACCTTACAGAAGCAGACCTTTCAGGTCTATATTTATGTTAATGTAAGCTTGGACTTGCTCTAGTACTACATGTACAGAGAGAGTCGTGCTCCTGCAGTGGAGACTAAAGAACCTGATGATGATGATGTAGCTTGGATTTGAAAGAACATGACGTAGATCAACGAAATGGCTTATATGAACAATAACATACGTATTTTTTGTTCATAGAATCACGAACATGTAATTTTTTTTATACTCTCGAACTAAATTAAGACAAAAAGGCCGCCTTCTTTATTCGCCTTAAAAATAAAAATCGTGACTTAAAAACTAAAACAAATGGTGCATAACTACTATTAGGTCAGATCTACCAACATTAATAAAAATTCAAGACTTATCATTATTTAAATTATAAAGATTTTTGTATTCACGCAAAAATTGGCATGTAGGGCACTTACGATGCATATTATTGAACACTTTACTACTTTGTTATTTGATTACTAATGCAAAACCGGCCGGCCTTAATCAGGTTAAAAAAGCAAAATGTTAGATCGTCTAGCCTTGACCTACCGATCCAAAATGATACGTGATTATCTAAGAAGAAAAGTATTTTTATCAGATTTGTGACCTCCGAGAGCATTTTTAGGGTTCCGCAGCCAAATGACAAAAACAGAAAATTTCTATATTCGTCATGCCTGTATTGCTGTCCGTATGTCACAGCCATTTTATTCCATAACTTTATAGTCTTAACAGTTGAAATATGATAGGTTGATGAATTCTGTGAACCACTTTACGATTTTTATTCAGAAATAAAAGATTAAGGGGGGTTCCCCATAAATAGAAGTAAAACTAAAAAAAATCATCTAACCCATACGTGGGTGGTGTCCATATATAGGTCTTTAAAAATAACATTAAGGTTTTTATAACCATTTTGAGTGTAGAATAAGACCACTGCAATACCAATGGTTTGAGAATTAAAAGCCTTTTCAAATTTGTATGGAAATGTTGAGAGGCGTATAATTCTCAAACATTTGATAATTTAACCAAACTGTGTAGGAACGTACGTAGATTATAATGAGATTAATTGATTGGATGCTTAATTTTGCTTTAAAATTATCAAATATTGCCACAATTCCCTTTTTTCCGAATGTATGAAGACATGCGCATCCAGGCGACTCTTAAGCAACACAGCTAAACAAAGCTTTTATAAACATCAAAGTGACCTCTCCAATCTGTCTGGTCACCTGTCATCTGTCTACTTGTTGCTGCTTAACGTTAACGAAAGAAAAAATTTTTTTGCTGCTACAACGGCAACAAAAGGACATAATCTGTAAAACTGTCTCGCTATCGTGGTTCATGAGATACTGTATGGTGACAATCAGAAAGAGCCAGACGAACGAATATTGAAGCCTTAGTAAATGCATGCCTTACTCAAAGAGTAAAAAAAAGATGGAACCCTAAAATCATGCATATGCACATCTCCGTTCCACATTACTGAAACACAAAACACCTGACAATTATCGCTCCTTATGCAACAGCAATAGCACTTAACTCATGCCGTCAAACAACCAAAAGTGAATTTTAACAGAGTGTATTAAGATCCAAATTAGAAGTTAACGAAATCCTTGCGTGCGCTGATGACATTGCCTGGCTTGTCTAAGAAAAATAATAGTAATGAAATTGTTATGGCATCAATGCAATAGGTCAATATCATCGTGGTACGCAAGACTGTTTTTCTCCGAAACAAAAGTACATGGTAGTACGTGAGTAACACCATTCAACAGATTCAATGGTTTGTATGGTCAATCAAAGTGTTGCGTATATACAAAGTTAAAGGTTCAATTGTCAGTGTAACTTCTAGTGTGTTTTTATTAAAATAAAGATTACTAGCTTTTACCTGCGGCTTCGCTTGCGTTAGTGTAATGAAAGTCTATGTCCTTTTCTGTACTCCAGAAATCGTGTATGCAAAAATTCATGATCATCGGTTCAGTAGATAGAGCGTGGCAGCGAACTCACTTTCGCATTTATAAAATTAGTTGGAAAGTTGGGATTGGTAAATATCATATATTATTCGTACCTACGTATATGAAAGTCAACCAATAAACACATCAGTTGTTCATTAATAAAAAAAAATGCTTGAACTTGAGAAGTCAAGACTAACTAACTACTAACTAGAGAAGGCGTGAAAACGTAACAAACTCACTTTCGCATTTATAATATTAGTTAGGATTAGGATATTAGTTAGGATAGGATTTGAAAAATACTGAAATTTTGTTGATTTATTTATAACTAGAAAATATAATTCATTTATTTGAAGTAGAGCAACAAACTACACACTAAAGAACCAATAAAGATAATCTGTTAAGATTACTCAAGTGATTTAGTTCAACGTCCTGTTTTGAAATTACTGTTACGAAAATATTTATACGCATAAATGCCTTCATTCATACACTGTAATCACTTAGTTGTTGTTCGTATACTGCATAATTATTTCAGAGAGACCCTTTAAAACAAACGAGTAGTAACAATAGGGATATGCATGAAAGAAATATGTGTTATCTTACCAGTTTATCCAAAAATATTACATAGAAATGTACTGAAAGTGAAAACAGAATAAAATTTGGTTGAAAAACGAACGAGATAAAATGATTTTACGAAAATATCTCTATCTTACTCGCGAAAACACAATTTTATATGGCAAATGTATACATGATATAGACTTTGACGTCACTAGTCTATATCGGACTTCTGTCTCATATTTAAAATTTAAATTATCACATATTCGTCGCTAATTAAGATATTTCAAAAGTTGTTTCATATTTTTTATTGTGGTTATTAGGGATTATACTAAGCAAATAAAAAAAATACGTGCATATTTTCTATTATTCAAATACGTAACAACGGGTTACTCATGTAAATAGTTTATATGTAGTACTAGCTGTTACCCGCGGCTTCGCCCGCGTGATATATAGCCTATGTCCTTCTCAGTACCCTAACTTATGTGTATGCAAAATTTCATGATGATCGGTTCTGTAGGTTAGGCGTGAAAGCGTAACAAACAAACAAACTCACTTTTGCATTTATAATATTACTAGCTGTTACCCGCGGCTTCGCCCGCGTAATTTATAGCCTATGTCCTTCTCGGTACCCTAACCTATGTGTATGCAAAATTTTATGATTATCGATTCAGTAGATACGGCGTGAAAGCGTAACAAACAAACAAACTCACTTTCGCATTTATAATATTAGTTAGGATAGTAAGGATAAGGAAGTAAGGATGAGGATTAGTGTAAAGTGTAAGTAGTATATGTTTCGACCTCATCCGGAAGTCTTCGTAGGAGTATTAAGTCCATTGGATTAGAAATGATTAAGTCCATTGATTTGAACAACTTTTCCTAGTGGACCAATGCTGGGGACTCGATTTTTGTTTTACCTATTCGATTACCTATTTATTTCTATTTGACGAGGTCAACACGCCGGCCTGTGACACGGATGGTCCCGGGTTCGAACCGCGGTCAGGTCAAGATGAAAAATGATCTACTTCAGATTGACCTAAGACTTAGATTTGTTTTAAGATATAGTATCATTGAGTAAGTATCCCATAACACAAAACTTACTTAAGAACTTACTTTGGAGCTAGCTCAGTCCGTATATATCTATTTATATTATACCTTCCCATACAAATTGCCTGGGCGGCTGTACATTTTTGTTCGAAAATGCCGAATATTTTTTTTTAGTTAATCACATAGATAAAGTTGTTCATATTGGGCTGAGTCACCACTTTAAGGAGGTCAATTTACACGCTGTGTAAACATAGTTTTGCTTGCCATACACAATATTTATAAAAACAAATCGCAATATTAGTCAAAGAACATTAAAAATTATCACGGTTCTGCTAATCACCGAAACCCGTGGCTCAGCTTTCGTTTAGGCCCACGTAATATATAATTTGTGGCAATTTACCTTCAACTCACTTTCACATGTGGGAAATCGGTCGTACCATATGTTTTTATCAGCTAGACCACATCAATGATGTCACGAAATAATATGCGACTTTCTTGATTTCTTTTTACTTTTAATTAAAACAATAATACTTAATATAATAAAGTCTACCCATGCTCAGAATATAATTTTCGGCCATGTACGAATCAATCAACAAAAGAGTCGGGATTCAAACCTAGACTTCGTCGGCGGCAGACAGTATGCATATGGGGGTGCATGTAAAGGAGCCTCCCCGTGTGACGCATCGAACCCCCATGCGTCCGGCGCACCCTGGGCAACAATCTGCAGGACAGAGTCAGTTGGTAACGCAGATTGGCGAAACCCTTCACCACGTAATGGCAACACCTAAACATATTTAATATGTACAAATATTGCCATTCTACGACTCGAAAGAAGAAGAAGAAGAAGTATGCATATCATTAATGTGCAAGGTCGATTGACCGTGTCACCTACACGAAATGATGATGATTAATGCTATGTAGCAGTCAGGAAATCGGTTAATGTTGTATCTTATTCAATGGCAGATTCGAATCCCACCTGTACTTAAAAATGTTAGTTCTTCCAAATCACGAAGTTGAGTGGGATTTTCGTCTAGTAAACACATATCTGTTATTATGTAGTAGTGTGTGAGAGATTAAAAACGGTTACTTTTCACATATTTTTTACACTTATATCAAAAACAAACAGACCATGTAACTACAATGTTGAGTGCATACTACACGTAGTATGCACTCATCATTGTAGTTATTTACACACTACTGCAATAAACGCTATATTACAAGCCATCTTGAATTGCAAGCAATGAACATATTTTTGTAAATAAAATCGACATTGTTTTTTTTTAATTGCATCGGAGTAATATTTGCGTAAATATTAAAATGAAATGCCTCTTACTGCCATTTTATAACTTCTTCATTTGACACATCAGATATATGATAGACTTTGATGTTCTTTGATGATGAATCTCAGAGCAATAACTTTATTGCTCTGAGTGATAAATCCTAATCCTTATCCTATCCTAATCCTAACTAATATTATATCCTAATCTTAAATAATCCTTATCCTTACTAATATTATAAATGTGAAAGTGAGTTTGTTTGTTTATTTGTTTGTTTGTTTGTTACGCTTTGCTGCCGTATCTACTGAACCGATCATCATGAAATTTTGCATACACATAAGTTGGGGTACTGAGAAGGACATCCCAATCCCTGCTAATATTATAAATGCGAAAGTGAGTTTGTTTGTTTGTTTATTTGTTTGTTTGTTACGCTTTCACGCCGTATGTATATATTTATTTATATATTTGTCCTTATATATTTATCTACTGAACCGATCATCATGAATATTTTGCATACACATAGGTTAGAGTACCGAGAAGGACATAGGCTATATATTACGCGGGCGAAGCCGCGGGTAACAGCTAGTAGGCTATATATCACGCGGGCGAAGCTGCGGGTAACATCTAGTTAATTTATAAATGTCACTAATTCTACTTCAGCGTTAGATACTTATTTTTTAACGGTGATTCCAGACTTTGTCAGAATGTCGGTGAATACTTAAACTTAAAGTATACTGGATGATTTTAAATCACCATCCACCTGATGACCACGCACAGGGTGCTTAACTTGCACAGAAACTATTTATGCACACGCTGGGCCAGTGACTTCCTCATGCATGATATAAACAATGAGGGAAGAAACATTAAGAATGCCATTATAAAATAATTGCCCTTAATATTATTTATATGCGTAAGTACCCATAACAATTAATACTGCAGTTAAAATAAGACCGCTATCTTACGTATTTGAATTTGGTCCAATATTTTTGTATGAGGTGGGCAGTCTATTACGTTAGTATTATATTGTCTTTGCCCAGACTAACATGGATGACTAAATTAAATAGCATGTTTTATTAACCATTACCGGATGATGTTAGCAATATTTTTCAGCATTATAATTGTACGCATCCTGCTCTTGTATGTGTAATACGGATTTCGCTGGCCACTTCCCCATCCTTAGGTGTATCCTGCGCAGGACGCGCGTTGGGCAACGCTTGCGCATGCGTTTAAGGTCAACTTTTCCAATTGTTGGTGCATGCATGCTCTTTTGTTTATTTTGAACTAGCTTTTACGCGTCATATTTAGCCTATGTCCTTCTCGGTACCCTAACCTATGAGTATGCAAAGGTCAATGGTTCTAACAATCAAAGTTAATCCTAATCCTAACTAATATTATAAATGCGAAAGTGGGTTTGTTTGTTAATTTGTTTCTTTGTTACGCTTTCACGTCCTATCAGCTGAACTGATCATCACGAAATTCTGCATACACATAGATAAGAGTACTGAGAAGGACATAGGCTATAGATCGCGCGGGTGAGGCCGCGGGTAATTGCTTGCATTAAATAATTATAAGCGTAAAAAAACAAAAATTAGGATACGATTACATCGTCATCATCATCAGTAAGTCTTTGGTCTGTTGTTGGAGCATGATAATCTCTGTACAACCTTTACTTTACCTAATATATGAGCCAGATTTTGTCTTCTAGAACCATTGACCTCTAGGAGGTCGCCGTTTTGGTTCATCAGAATAAAAAAAATCATATTTACGAGACTTCGATTTCCGTCTTTCTGACTGTGTGTCTGTAGATTATAGTTGCAGTGTTCTGAAGAATATAATTAAATATTTATCGGTATTTTTATGCATTCACAATGCTATTTAATATCAATAACTCCCAGAATGCTTAAGATTTTAGGACAAACTATTATGTTATATAAAAGTTTCAGCCCCATGATAGACGAATGGATGGATAGCGGGGGCTAGTTAATTGATTCTCAACTTCATTGTGAAAAGAATATCAAAAAATTATATTATTCTTCTTCCTATCGAGTCAAAGTGGTTTCATTCTATTAAATATCTATTATATTAAATACTTATAATGATGCAGTTATTATGACAGGTGACGCAAGCCCTAAATGCGTATAAGAGGAATATGATATGTGGAGAAATTCGACGTGCATAAGCAAAGCGCGGTATCCTAATTGGTAAATTGGTATTCGTACAAAGCCCAAAGATAGCTGAGTTGAATCTAATATTTTATTTTAATAATAGTATATAAGTATTCTTATTTGCTTCATAATTCTAACTATCCCAAATCTAACCATCCTAACTAATCTTAATCCTATCCTAACTACTATATACATAAATTCGAAAGTAAGTTTGTTTGTTTGTTATGCTTTCACGCCGAATCTACTGAACCGATCATCATGAAATTTTGCATACATATAGATTAAGGTACTGAGAAGGACATAGGCTATATATCACGCGGGCGGAGCTGCGGGCGAAAGCTAGTGATTAATATCTGAAGAGACCTTGGTTTAAAATGAATCTGAGTACCGATTATTTCTGTTGACTGTACAATCTACACTCAGAATAATAAATATCCAGAATGAGCCTTCTGTCATTTTTTTAAGCATCGAACTGTGTCCAAAGACGCGGCATAATCCCCCGCGCCCGCGCGTTTCACACCCGCTTAGTGTTGCTAGATTATAAGTTTTTAACATACACTTGGGGAAAAATATAAATATTTGTGTAATTGTTTGAATTAAGTTAATGTGATATTTTTGAACCAAGAATATAATATTAAACGTCTAAATCCTATAAAATAATATTTTGTTATTTATAAAAAAAAAATCTTCCATGCTGGTTTGGGAGAAAGGAAAAAACAGAATATACCAGTTGCTTTTCTTCCCGCGCAGATCGTAAAAGCCGGTCAAGGGATTGGGCAAAAATCTAAGGAATCATATCAATAGGCGATGCGGCTAGCAACCCATCACTATTTTGATTCCGCTTTCCACCTTTAAGCCCACTATGATGCTAAAAGTGGCCAAGTCTTATGACTTTCGGCTCTGTCTACCTGACAACATTTCCTGGGAACCACATTAACAACACCTGAGTTAATTTGTTTGTTTTTATATGCCCAATTGTTTGTGTTATTGCGCCAAATAATATCTGATTAGTGCCTCCCTTATACAGGGTTATTTGAAAAACACCAGCATCCTCGCTGGCCTTGATAGCTACCATCATAAACAACAACTTTCGACCAACGACATTTTATAATTTGTTATGTTTTATTTTCATACAAAAAACAATATTAATTTATTTTCCTGTTGGAATGTTATTAACACTACGCGCTACGCGCTATCGCAAAAAGTAGGTAAACAAACAAACCCGTGCGAAACGCGGGAAGGGGGCGGGGCGGCGCTGTCGCCTGTGAACTTGACCTATTTATCTAGCCGCCGCAGTCGTCGGCGAGGCTTTGATGCGCGTGAGTCACGCGCGTCCTTGTGTACCGCTTTCTTTCGTCGCCGGCCATATTGATCGATCGATGTTTTTTGGATTGTGCGATCTACCTGTGTTATTATCATGACGTACCAGTATTCAAATACCGAATACTATGGTGTACACTGGTGGTGAAATCGCGAGCCGTGAAATGTTTGGGAAGATGATTCGGAAGTGTTGGGAAGAGTGAATGAACAGTTGATTTTTAGATGTGGTCTTTGTGTTGGTTGTGAAGGTGACTATTTTGAACGCTATGTGCGCGATACTCACCGTCATGCGCGTGACCTGAACCTGCGAGGTAATAATTTGTAAATAATTTTAATCGCCAATTAAAAATTTAATTATTGTAAATACGCTGATTCCACTTTTTAAATACGCCTGCTTTAAACAATGAACCGCGAATAAAACTTACCTACAATTTTATTTGTATTGATTCAACTTAAGAACAGGTAAAAGATTGATAGATGTTTAATTTAAACATTTCTTGTAGGTACGTTTAGAACCCACCTAATCTTGTTTACGTAATACGATTTCTTTACTGTTTTAATTATTGTTTAATGCAACCAGTCCTAAGCCTGGTAAAGTACGAAGGGATTGTTGACTCAGTGTAGATACATACTGCCTACAAAAGTTAGTAGGTACCTACCTATTATCGGCAGCGATAGCGCGCTCGCCACCGTCTCGTTGCCTACGAGTACCTACCTACTTTTATGAATGAAGCATAGGCATAGACTTACAAATATTACGACAATACATAAAAGACTCAAAAAGTAATTTTTAATAAACCTATTGAGTTATGTGAAAAGTGGTACACTTAATGTTGTTGTTTATTATGTTAGTCATGCCGTCCCGCGAGGATGCCGGTGTTTTTCAAATAACCCTGTATAATGTTACTGTCCAAACCCGATTTTAAGACAAACTATTTTGTCATAAATCTTTAGGGCAAACTAGTTTGGCCTAAGATTGACTAATTTCTGAATATTTTTTCAAATTGTTTAGTTGCCAGTAGTTGGTAAAGATGACTAAAAGACCTCATTTTTGAAATCAAGATGGCGGACTTAATTTTTTATGCGAAATCGACATATTTGTAGTTGTGTAGGGTTTTCGAGGTGTAGAATTCAAAGAGGCGACTTCACATGAAAAATCGACATGAGTGTCGTTTTATAGGTTTTTTCGGGTGTTGGAATAGAAGTCGGCGGATGCGACATTTCGTCAAAAATCGACATTGGTGTCATTTTATAGGTTCTTCGGGATGTAGATTTCAAAAATGGCGTTATTTGTGGAATCCAAGATGGCGGACACGACATTTCGTGAAAAGCAACATGGATGTCGTTGTATTGTTTTTTGTTCGGTGTAGATTTCGAAAATAACCTCTGTTTTGGGAGTTTCAAACTGCCGCGAAAAGTTACTTTCGTCATCTTGGATTCTTAAACTGACTTCATTTTCAAAACCTTCTACCCGAAAATCCCGTATAACGATACACATATTAATTTTGTATGAAAGGTAGCGTTCGCCATCTTAGATGCTAAAATTGACGTCATTTTCGAAATCTACACCAAGAAAAACCAACACAACGACACCCATGTCGATTTTCACGAAATGTCGCCTCAGCCATCTTGGATTCCAAAAATAACGTCATTTTCGAAATCTACACCCCGAAAAACCTGTAAAATTACACCCATGTCAATTTTTCATAAAAAATCATCTTCGCCATCTTGGATTCCAAAACTAACGTCATTTTCGAAATCTACTTCCCGATAAACCTGTAAAACGATACCCATGTCAATTTTTCATGAGAAGTCGCCTCCGCCATCTTGGATTCCAAAACTGACGTTATTTTTGAATTCTACACCACAAAAACCTATAAAACTCCACCCAAGTCTAATTTTTATGAAAAGTCTTGTCCCTCAATATGTATTCCAAAAATGACGTTTCTATGGTGCTCGACGCCCCCTTAAAGCTACTAAAAAGATTTTAATAATATTCAAATTCAGTTTATCCTAAAGATTTCAAGACAAACCTAGTTTATCCTAACACGCCCAGGACAGTTTGTCTTGAAATCGGGTTTGGCCGGTAACAAAACCTTAACTTACAATACTTACCTACTTAAAGTTTTCTTAATTAAATAGCTAAATTGACTAAATGCATGATGCCTTAAAACGTAATAATCAGTTAGGTATATTATAGTATACTACTTCCATAAATTTTATCATAAAATAAAGCTTTTCTCACATACTGGGTAAAAATATTTTATAGAATAGCAACACTTTACAATGAACGTCATATGGACTGGACATTGTCTTTGGCAAAATATTATTTGCAAAATTGAATTGTAAATGATTAAAATAGGTCGTGAATGTTCTAATTATACATGAAATGTGATCCCGTCATTTTTGTTGTTACGTCTAGTTGCATTTCTGCATGTGGGAACCGCACACAACAGCATAATTAAATTAAAATTGAAGAGCGCCGACACGTTAGCCGGCCGCCATGACAAATGTCAATTGACAATCCATGAGCGTATCTCGGTCATTTGAGCGTATCTTTTTCTTCCTCAGTTTTATGCGCCAATGCGGTTTCTGGATATTTATTATTCTGAGAATCTACATTAAACTCTCTGTCATCAAAATCACTGGTACGGTAAAACTTGCAAGAAACTGTATTTACATTAGATCAATGACATCAAAGTTCACCAAACTCTTACAAAAAATAGAATTTTAAGATTGGCTGAACGGCTGTTAAAAGACCATTGTGACCAATTGCAGTGATTCACAAATCTGTTATGAGAACAGGATTTTTGACGGCCATTTTGGAAACAAGGCCATACTTTCCTAAGGACAGATATTCGGAAATCGACGTTTACTTTTACTTTCTCTGTTTGTTCAATTAAAACTGCATGACTCTTCGATTACCATGCCTGATTTTTGGATTTGCATAATTATCATTGATTTTGCGATTTAAGGTACAGGTAAGGTAGCTAGATTCCTAAAAAAATATACCTACGAGTACTTACGTCGCCAGTATATAATCTAAAAATATACGACACAATGGGTTATTTTCCTAAAAAAATATAATTAGTCCGTTAGTTAGATTATCAAAAAATATTTGACACATGTTTCTTTTGTAAATAAATGACAAAGATACTAGCCAAGTACACTTTTTAGTGGCCAGTGATGTCACAAGCCCCCACTCATGAAATTTGACACGCTATATCTTTGACACTTATTGTTTTATTAACGAAAGAAAAAAATACATGTCTAAAATTTTTTGATTGTTTAACTGACAGTCTAATTTTATTATTAATATTTTGACCCAGGAAAATAGCTTGCTTTGGATTTATGATGATTGAATAAAAAATTATAAAGAACTTTTAAATTCCGTGTGACGTCAAACCTTCGTTTCTTCACTTTAGAAACTACTGATGTCACAGAACTCCACTCATGAACTTTGGATGCGCTTTATATTTATCATTTAATGTTTGACAAAAGAAGAAATACTTGCCCCATATTTTTTGATTTTCTAACTTTGGACTGGCATTAAATCAGTTGAGCAATTGTACAGGCTCGCCATGGACAAGGCGCGATTCAAGGAGCTGACGGCCAACCTTCAGTGATGAAGTGGCGCCAAAAAAAGAAGATTTTCTAACTATACGCCATATGTACTTTTTACTAACGTCATATAGCCTATGACAATCCGGGGAAGAATATAAATCTAATGACCTCAAACTTTAAAGTCGGTCAAACCGTTTAGGTTACAGAAGCGACAATGTTACAGACAGACATACACTCATACAAATCTTGAAAGCATTACACTTCATGGAATCATATACACACACATACAAATCACATCTTTGGAATCATTTAAATAAGCCATTATATTAATAATATTAAATAATTAAAAAGACCTGATGATGATGAAATAAGCCATTACATGAGACATTTTCCATCCAAAATTGAGGAAACTGAACGTGAACGATGTGTTTCCAACAACTAAGCAGGTTAATAGATTATGAAAATCTACGGTTAGCGGGTCTCGGTATGATTAAAAAAAACTAATTGCTCTAAAATTGTATCGCAAGTACATTTTTCTTTCAGGTCGACCTAGTCTCCTTATCAAGTACTCGTGATAGTACCAATAGTACTGCAAGTAAAATAATCTTGCAGTGCATTTTATACTGAAAGAGTGCATGTTTACAAATTCAAATGAGTAATTTTGATAAATATATCAAACCCAACTAAATGCAAAGATGAGTTTTTTTTTTGTTAAGATTTCGAGCGTTAATTTATATTTTATCATAATGTAATTGTGTTTTATTTTTGTAATTTTTCAGGAGCACGGTGGCCCAGTGGACGTGATCCTTATCAGCGCTTACACATGTTAAATAAATCCGGGCACAATCCCCATTTGGATGGGTGATCGGAAGTCGGGTAAAAATATCTCGAACTCTTACGCGCTTCGGAACGCACGTTAAGCCGTTGGTTCCGGCTGTCATCCTTCACGGAAATCGTTTAGCTATGTCAGATACCTTAGCAGCATCAATCTGATACCAGTGTTGGCCACTTACATATACGAAAGACAAACAAATTTTTTAAGTACGCCTTTCTAATGCAGAAGCAGAATGCAGTTTAGCTGTCACCTCCAAAGAGAGCCTCACCAGAAAGAGTATTACCAGGGAATAATAAATAATAAATAAATATATAGGGATATATCACACAAATTGAGCTAGCCCCACAGTAAGTTGTGAACTTGAGTCGCAGGATACTAACTCAACGATACTATATTTTTGTAATATATAATTTTCCATCTTGACCTGACCGGGGATCGAACCCGGGACCCCGCGTCGCAGGCTAGCGTGTTGACCGCTGCGCCACGGAGCTCGACATGTTGTCATTGAATGACTGATGTTGTCAGAAATGATATAATATAATTTCTGACAACGTCAGTCATCATTACGTCTCACTTACGGATGTTGAAGATTGTGGGAGAAAGAGCAGCAAATGCCAGAAAGCAGACTCCGGGCTCCGAAGAATCACTGCTGATGATTACAAACACACGCTTAGATGAGAGAGAAGCCAGAAGTTAATTGTTTGCTTGTTTATCTGACCTTCACGACAAAACGTAACAACTAGACGTTTTCAATAGATTGAAACGTAAATTAAATATGTATAAGCTGGTAGGTATACGCAGTATACATAAAATTCCAATGATAATAAATTTCGTATACCTAATTAGATATTACATACCTATTTGTAAAATGTATTATGTGTTAAGTCGCTTCTTTAACGAAGCTGTGTCTCATAGACTAGTTTTTCTTGCGGCTTTGCTTTGTAAATATCCTTTGGGAAATAATTAGTTTCTTGGACAAAAAATGTAGCTTTGGTGTATAATACGCATGTTAAGTAACACCGTATGCAGTCCCCACTTAAATGGGTGACCGCAAGTAGCATATAAATATCTCTAGCTCCTCCGAGCTTCGGCAGGCACGTTAAGCCGTTGGTCCAAGCTGTCATCATTGATGGAAGTCGTTATGACAGATCCCTTAGGCAGCTTGAAATATCTGACACAAATGTTGGCCACTTGAACACATGAAAAACAACTTGTTTGTTTTAACTTAGACAGTATATACGAAAGTTTAATAATAATCGTGCGTGCCTATAGACTTAAAATACAAATATGAAAATTAATATTTTAAATATTTTCAAAAGCATAAGTGCCCACTTATTTCCTTTCAATATACTATCTAGGTTCATATACCACTTGATAGAACACACGGATTGGCTTACTTATTTTTTTACAAGAGCATCCATTGTTTAGTGTCATTTGGTAATAAGAGCATATTGGTAAGGGGGATAAAAAGTGCTTTTGTGCAATGCTTTAAAATAAAATAACGAAGATTTATGGCTTTGACATGAAGGACTGAGAAACAGACACACCACCTCATTTCTTAAGACTTTTGAAAAGATTTTAGGAACTTAAATATAACTTAGGGATGAAATGTACGAATAATACGGCTTATTACTCGTGTATAACTAACTCTCTGGTCTTCAATTAGGTAAAATTTAATAAATTTCCTTTACCATGCTACTTTTGGCGCCATATAACAAGATAATAATTGGATTGCAATATCTCCTTACGCACTTTACTCGTTAAAAGGATTGCCAAGCAGAACCTTAATTTTCCCAATCAGCTTATTGCAAAACTTTGCTACGTTACTTTTCAGAAAACATAAAAAAATATATATAAACTGACCTTTTTTCAGGAGTTTCAAACGAATTCTATTTTCAAAATTTTCTTTCAAACACTCGCGGTCGAAATTTGAATTTCGAAATTGAAACACGTGTGGACAGCGCGGTCGACAGGTCGCTACTGCAGACTCTATGGTCGATCTTGCGCCCGCGCATACAGCCTTCGCATGAATGACTGCTTACGTCCATTGAACAGAGAAACTGCAATTACTGCACGCGCATCACTTGCTTGGAGGTGTCATCAAGTTTATTTGTGTCATTATTCTCGATTTTTATCATGATCGCTTGGATGCAGATTAGTTACGCAATCATGTACTTAATAAAAATATGTAACTGCAAAACAGATAAATCACAAATTCCGTTCTTAAAATAGTGAGCAGTGAGTTTTTAAGCGTCTAGCTAATTAACAAAATTATAATATAAGTCACACTATTTACTGGTTCAGGGTTAGGCCTAGAAATTTCTCAAAAATATATGAGTAAATAGGAAACAAATGAATACTCCTCAAATATTAATAATCAGCTGAACAAGGTTCATTAAAACTTAAAAAATATATAACACTATATTTTGTTTAAGAGAGTGTCTCATCGAAGTAGGTCAGTCAGCATAATTATTTAAGGTGCTCTTATAATAACACTAGCGCCACCCAACAATTAAATTCCTCAAATCATAGATGGTATCGAATTTTAAAAATCTAACAAGTAGAAAACTACTTACGTACTTAAAGTACTTTTTGTTTATTTCAAGTAATTTCTAGTGCCATATTTAAAGAGAGTAATCGGTTAACGTAACGTGGCCACTTATGACGTTAACCGATTTTTCTCTTATTTTATCAAACGAATATTAGTGAAAATGAATACAAAAATACAACAAGTAATTTACTAGTTATATACTTGTTAGATTTTTAAAATTCGATATAATTTAGAATTAAAAGAATTAATTGCTGAGTAGCGCTAGTGTTATTATAGGCGCGCCTTAATAAACTATTGGAGACAATAGGGTGGTTAAAGGAAATATAATAACTGCATTGACAATTTTTGAATTACACTATACCGGCCAAATTCTAGCGAACTGCTGTTTTGAGGTCTAAGAAAACCTGACTACTTTGACAAAACAATTATTGTAAAAAGCAAATTTATCGCATTTATGTCGGAAAATATATAATTTGATTAAAGAAAAATAAAGATTTACCTTCTAGTTCAGTTCATTACATACTATCACGTCTTTTTTCCTCGCTTGGGTAGACAGTGCCCAGGTAGGTACATACATACATAGTATCACGTCTTTATCTTTTACGGGGTAGACAGAGCCTAAGGCCATAAGACCCAAAGGCCACTTTTAGCATGTTGATAGGCTTAAGAGTCCCACGTAAAGCCGAAATCCCGTACAAACGTAGTTTGGTTTTAGTTTTACAACAGTTAAGCCAATCTCAACCAAATTTCGTACATACGACCGGATAAGGCATATTGCTGTTTGTAATCAGATTTCCATTTTAAAAACAATACCTATACAAAATTACAGCTAGTAGAAGTTTTCGATACGAAACTTCTACTCGCTGTAATTTTGTATTGAGATTGGCTTAACTGTTGTAAAACTAAAACCAAACTACGTTTGTATGGGATTTCGGCTTTACGTGGGACTCTTAAAGATGGAATACGTAATCAAATTAGTGATAGGTTGCCAGCCGCGTCGTCTATTTACATGATTCCTTAGATTCGCGCCCATTCCCTTGGCCGGTTTCTACGGCCTGCGCGGGAAGAGAAGCAGTTGGTACACTCTACGTTTTTAGGGTTCCGTAGTAAACAAGGAACCCTTATAGTTTCGCCATGTCTGTCTGTCTGTCTGTCCGTCCGCGGTTTTACTCAGAGACTATAAGTACTAGAAAGCTGTAATTTTGTATGGGTATGTATATTAATCATGGCAAAAAAGTGGTAGAAAAAAATCTCGAAAAAAAATTTTTTTTATGGTAGCTCCCATACATTACAGTGACAAGTACAGTGGGGGAGTAATTTTTTTTTCTCTATTTACCCAGCGTGTCTATCGTTAAATAGGTCTTCAAAAAATATTGTGAGGTTGAGAATACTATTTTTCGATTTAGGTAGCAAATTTTTGTTAGAGGTAAGTGTCCCCCCTCTATCTGCTTAACGGTTATATATGAATACGTGAAAAAAATTACAGCAGTAGTATATATACTCAAGTTAAAAGGAAAACTATCAGAGCTGAGTACTAAGTACAAACTAAAAAGTTATAGACAACCAACTTATAACATGTAATGGAAAATGTAAAATTTCATAAAATTTTAATTTTTAGATGTTTTTGGTCGGTAAACTGTGAGGTGCGAGTGTGAACTGTGTGAACTCAAAGTTGTCATTCGCAACTACGGAACCCTACACTGCGCGTGGCCCGACACACACTTGGCCGGTTTTGTTTTATACTAATAAATAGGCAAGCAGGCATACGACCCACCTGATGGAAAGTGGTTACCGTAGGTAGCCTATGGACGCCTTCAACAATAGGGGTGCCATTCGCGCTACCAACTCTGAAAAAATCTTTTCCGTTTGTAGCCCTGCAAAGTTGCTGTTGTTAACAAGTAAATTCAAGGTAATAAAATAAACACCGTATCAAAATTATTTTACATAACATACACACAACATTAATTAGTTTTACTTGCATCAGTGAATTCAACATTTAGACTACTCTTTTTACATCCACTTGGTACCTCCAGGTCCCTCTTCGATTTCTTCTTATAACTGCTGAAGTAGAATTTCATGAATAATACGAAGAAGGAAGATATGCTGATAATGCAGAACCAGTGGAAGTAGCCGGGTATGGGGCAAGGAGTTAACTTCTGCTGATAGTAGAGATCTGATACGACTAGGATGAACTGGACCTGAAAATGTTTTATTGAAGAGTTAAAACAGGAACATATATAAAGTTTATATTTTATGACTGTGAATATATTATGGTCATTAAATTACTATTTTGGTATCTATCTTTCTATGATCTAATAGTTGAATTTAATGTGCATCAGAATTATTACTAATTTCTATTCATCATTTCGAGTAGGTGACACGGTCAGTCGACCATGTACACCCTGGTGTCAGAGTTCTTCGGAACCGCCTCTCGGCCTCTGACGTGGTTTCTTTAACGACTACCAAATGGCAGTTGGGACCAACGGCTTAACGTGCCTTCCGAAGCACGGAATCATCTTTCTTATCAGACAATCAGGTGATTCAATCCTGCATTGTCCTAACCAAACTGGAAACAACTTAACAAAGTATGCTTCTCGTGGGAATCGAACCCACGACCCCCGGGCAACCGGGTCAGTAAAGTAAACACCTTAACCACTGGGCCACAGAGGCAGTTACTAATTTCTATTTGTCTGTTTCCATTAAAACTTACACTAACCTTCAATAGGGCTTTTTTAGTCTCCACTGCAGGAGCGCGACCATCTCTGTGTTATCAGAAGCTTATTTTAGTCAGAGGATTTGGCCTACACTCTCAACGCTGGCCGGACGTGTTGAGACTGAATTTTTGATGTTTATAAGCTTCATGTGGCTTGTGTTTCCTACGTGGCCTTCCACGGGAAGACTTGGAGTGGTCCTATCCCACTCTGGTGGGAATTACCCGGCTAACGTAACACCAATCTATTTACATGTAAAAAAGACTTTAAGATAAGGCTATGGCCAAGGTATATTTTATGTTGTAAGGACTCTAACCCGTCTGGCCAGAGTGGAGAGTGTAAGCCAAATCCTCTGACTGCTCTGGCTAATATATGGCTCTGGCAGTACAGAGACGGTCGTGCTCCTGTAGTAGAGACTAACAAAGACATGATGATGATGATGAAGGGCGTCTTCATGGCTTAACTTTATAAGCACAATATTGGACATAAATAAATATACACAGACAAATCACATAGACAGAGCTAGCCTCAAAGTAAGTAATTTGTGAAATCGTGTCGTTTGTTTTATTTTTAAGATTTTTCTAGCTACGGTTGCGTCATGGGAATTTTACGATGATTTAAGATATTTTAAAAATAAAGCTGCTTTAAAAATAACGTCTCTGACCCAGACTAATCTGAAAAAGATCTTTTATCCTGAGCTAACCGGGGATCGAACAAAGACTTTGTGTTTTAAAGGCACTTGCGGTAACCAGTGAGTCACAGGGATTGTCAAAAAACTAACACGCGAATGCTTATTATGTACAGCATAGTATTTAGTCTTTTTAGGGTTCCGTAGTAAACAAGGAACCCTTATAGTTTCACCATGTCTGTTTCTACATAGACTTTATCAGAGACATTAGGGAAATAATTACATTTGCATTAAATATTATTTAAATATATCCACCACACATTTTTCTCCATAACCTAACATCAAAATACCAACAATAATTATTATAATCGAGTTATGACGCTACGAATAATAAAATTAACACTCACTAATTGAACTTTAGTCAAATGTTTCTTCCACCAGACATACTTCGCATACTCAGGACCCAAGGCCGATATTCCATAGTACGCATACATCAACACATGAACAAAACTGTTCAATAGGCCAACTACGACGAAATGGTCGGTAGGGTGGTGCATCAGGTGTAGCCAAGTCCACGACACCATAGCCGTGTGGTGATATAGGTGGAGGAAGGTTATCTGATTGTCCTTCTTGCGGAGCACGAAGAAAACGGTGTCTAGGAGGTCCAGATGCTTTGCGATGAAGTAAGGATATATCTCGTTGATTACCTGAAGTAGTTAAAAGTTAAGTTTAGAAAGTGTATATGCTATGAATTTATAATAATTAATAATAATAAATAAATATATGAAACATATCACACAAATTGAGCTAGCCCCACAATAAGTTGTGAACTTGTGTTGCAGGATACTAACTCAACGATACTATACTTTATAATATATACTTATGTAAATAAACTTCCAAGACACTGGTCATTCTGAAAAAGATCGTTTTTTCATTAATGACTGACCGGGGATTGAACCCGGGACCCTCGAGTCGCAGGCTGGCGTGTTGATCGCTGCGCCACGGAGCTCGTCAATAATATACTTGAATTTATGAACCCTATCAACGTAAGCCCGTTTGACATTCTCGCCAAATAAGAGAATAGCCAAATACGAAAGTGAAGAGGCAAAACAAAACTGTTCAACAGGCTAATTACGACGAAATAGTCCGTAGGGTGGTGCTTCAAATGCAGCCAAGTCTACGACACCATGGCCATGTGGTGGTATGGGTGAAGAAAGGTATTTTGACCCTCCCTTTTTCGGAGTACGAAAAAGACAGGGTTTCGGAGGTCCATGCTTGGCGATGAAGTAAGGATATATCTCGTTGATTACCTCAAGAAGTTTGATATTAAGTGTTTTTGCTATGAACCTTATGAACGTTACTTAGTATAAAATGTTAACATGCCTACTTGAGGTAGGTATGTAAAGTCATAGGGTGCTATCAATTTTTTACTTGATTGTAAAGACGATCGATCGACATTCGAGTCTAGATACTCATTAATATAAAAAAGCTAGGCTATAAAAGCCACATGCTCTCACGAGAGAACGATAAGTTCATGACGTGGTCGCCATGACCGAAATCGGTTGGGGGTCGTCATCTCACAATATTAAAAAAATAATTGAAAGTATGTACTTATATCTAACGATGACGAGGATGTACTTATAAAACCGGCCAACTTTTGAATGCTTGCGTGCGTGACAACTTTGTTTATATCAACTTATTTGTCATGTATCAACGTTTGCCATCAAATCGATAGCTATGTTTTCCTTTTAAGCTAACAGCTACCAAGACTTTATATAATCCAAGCAAAAGATGTACCTCTTGTAAATCATTGCCTTGCGGGCATCTCGTCGTGATGATGCCGTGCCTCCAAATGTACCGCGTGTACTGAAATAAATTAAAATTATTCATGGTTTATTTAAATCTGTAACACAATAAATAATTATACTTTATTTTTAACCTTTATAGCAATTAACTTATACAGGAGTTGATAAACCATTTTGTAATAATAATAAAGCGCGCGTCTCGGTTCACATTCGCCCTGAGGAAGACATCCGGATGAGGTCGAAACATGTCGGCCTGTAGCTGACTTCATACGTGAGTGACCCGTATTTAACTTATTAATAATGTTAGTATCTCACGTAAGTCTTACTCAAAAAATAATAAAGCAAAAAATGTGAGTAATAATTTTTGAATGTTTCATTTAAAAAGGTGGACATATAGCCACCTTTTTTTTTTAGATCAAAATATTTAAATCATAGATGTACCTAAATCATCCATAATTAGCCTACCCAATGCCATACATGCAACCAACGAACAGGCACTTGAGGAAAACACCCCTGAGCATTGTAGAGACCACAAAATAAAAGTTGACTCTCCAGACCATAGAAATATGTAGAGACCACAAAATAAAAATAGCAAAGTTACTCACAATCAACACTAAGTACACGGAGTATATAACTTGAAAGGCGTTGTACCACTGCAGTATTTTGTTCAGTTTGTACGGCGGCCGGTTTTGCATGACTTCTGGGAGTGCCTTCAGAACCAAGATCAGGTATATTGCTACGATAATGGTGAGCCAGGAAAGTGTGTCAGCGAGGGACAATGTTGAAATCTCATCTGTAAATTTTAAGAAAGAAATTCAGGATACCTGTAAAAAAGTCCAGAAATAGCTAGCCTGGGAATTCTTTGAACTTTATACATTTTGTTGACAACCTTTTTTTTTAAACGTGGATGTAAACGCAAATTTGTAGTCTGTTAAATGTAGAGCTCCTACATTTATAATTCATTTCGAGCCATGTGTCCCGCTGCTGGGCAAAGGCCTCCTTTAAATTTTTCCATTCACTCCAGTCCTGCGTTATTCCTTTCCATTCTTTGCTAAATTTATCTACCTTCTAGTATTATTATTATATTATCCCCTTCCATGCTGGTTTGGGAGCAAAACAAAGAATATACCCGCTGCTTTTTTTCCCACGCAGACCGTAAAATCCGGTCAAGGGATTGGGTTAAGGAATCAAGTCAATAGGCGATGCAGTATTTTGTTCAGTTTGTACGGCGGCCGGTTTTGCATGACTTCTGGTAGTGCCTTCAGAACCAAGATCAGGTATATTGCTACGATAATGGTGAGCCAGGAAAGTGTGTCGGCAAGGGACAATGTTGTAATCTCATCTATAAATTTTTAATCCAGAAATTCAGATTACCGATTTTAAATAATCTTAAACAGTATTCAGCTTTCTTTTTCACTATGAGAAAGTCAGAAAATTCAACGTTTCACCGTGTACCCTTATTATCCAGAAACTTTTATCTGATCATCTATACTGCAAAGCAAAAATATGTACATTTTATGTGTATAGCTGCATTTTTGAAAATTTTCTGTTCTTAAATAAATAAATAATAAATATATACGGACAAGTCACACAGATTGAGCTAGCGCCAAAGTAAGTTCTTAAGCAAGACTTGTGTTATGGGATACTAACTCAACGATACTATATTTTATAACAAATATAAATATAGATAATCATCCAAGACCCAGGTCAATCTGAAAAAGATCATTTTCCATCTTGACCTGACCGGGGATCGAACCCGGGACCATCCGTGTCGCAGGCAGGCGTGTCGACCGCTGCGCCACGGAGCTTACTGGAACTGTTACATCATAAAAGGTATCGTGCGTTCATCTTTGAACTTGAAATACTTAACAATATACCTACGTACATGTTTTATTATAACCTTAAAAAAATCGAAATTTATATGCGTCTTTAGTTGACAAGCAATAACCTGTGGGTTAATTATCTCTATAAATAAAATTAAAGCTATTTAAAATTCCAAAATAAGTGGAAAAGATATATGTACGCTTCGTAATTTGAATTCTGATTTCGATTGCTTTAGCCAAGGTCATTGAATTTCGATGCCTACTTTTACTAAAAATATAATGTTATTTAAAAAAATCTCCTTTATTCTGTTTACTTCACCGATTTTTAAAAGAATTTACATATGTTTTAAGTATAAATAGACTCTTGGTAAAGTAATGCCTACTTGTCTGACCTCTTTGACTTATAGGACATTCAAAATCATCATCGGAGTCAAAGAACTTCGAAGACTCCCAATGGATATAAGCGAATCTTGCACTTACGTACCTCCTAGCACATGTCAAGCACTTATCATGAATATGGCCTTCAAATAAAACTGAAACGAGTCGGCGATTTTTTATGTATAACTTTAAAAAGTTGCATTCATTGCATTATTCAAAAAAAATAAAACCTGACTGCTGTTTTTGACAGTTAACGGCCGCCATATTGATGTTTTTGGTGACGTAACATAGTCTATGACACTCCGGGGAGGAATACAAATCTAATAATATCTCACACTTTATAATCGCTCAAGCCGTTTAGGCTACAGGAGGTAACAATGGAACAGATATATTTACATTCATATATACGTACGAAAATTATTACCCTCCTTTTGGGGGTCAGTCAAGGAAAAACTTAAGTAGAACCGTGACTCCTTAACCAAGATGGTTCTCCATTAATTTTTAAAGATAAATATCTGCTAAAATAATTTTAACTTACAACTAATTCCTTGAAAGTCCTCCAAACTCACTTCACTATTCTCCATTTTGAAACAAAAACCTTGCACCTTTTACTAAATACACTTTTATTAAATAATGCGCGTGATTCATCTATGAAGGTCTATCCACAAGTAAGGCTGAAGCAAAAAGAATTTCGGCTAAAGAATTAACTTGGACATACAATTTTATTTAAGTAGTGCCTACTGTATACACTGATACTATTGTATTCAAATGGCTTCGTTTGTTCCAATTAAGTAATGACACAACACTAAAATTTATACCAATATTTAAGTTGGTGCTCGAAGAGGTCAATCTTTTTCTACACAATTAATTAGTCAAACTTAAACTCCTATCGAAGTAATATAAAACAAAAAATAGCATGCAAGTTCATGTCAGCCTAAGCGCAGCGCCGGGATTCGTAGTTGCACGATGCACGTCATTTATTAGTTGGTCGATCATAACTTTTTTAGTTTAGTTATATTTCCTTCATTCATTCCTTCAGCCGTGTGGTTCCCGGCAGAGTAGAATAGGACCACTCCAAGTCATTCCGTGGATGTCGTAAAAGGCGACTGAGAAAACACAAGGTAAACAAAGCTTTTTAACATCAAGAAGACCTCTCCAACCCGTCTGGCCACCGTGGAGGCCGTAGGCCAGATCCTCTGACTACTCAAGCTAGTATATGGCTCTGGTAGTACAGAGAGGGTCGTGCTCCTGCACTGGAGACTAGAAAGACCTTATGATGATAATGATATTTCCTTTTAAAAGAAACCATTTAGCAATTTTAGAGGTCGATTGCTGATTCCATTTTTTGGAAAGAAAACGAGGAAATACATTTGCATTTTTGTTCTGCGTAGCCCTAGATAACCCTTTAAACTATTTTGAAATCCTTTTTTCAATTTAAAATTAGATTATAATGCTTTTCTTAGCGTGTAGCGTGTTTTAGTTAGCGTTAAAACATAAAGTTGAACAAACACAAACACGAAAATACACACACATGCTATAAGTTCCATCGAAAATTAAATGAAAGAAGTATAAAAAGTAGGTGTGTACATAAATTTTGAATAAGCTAAACATGAAGAGAAGTAAAGCATTTCAAAAAGAAATAGCAAAAATACACAAGAGCATCAAATAAAATGTAGGTGACTTATAAGGCGTTACTTAAACCACAGCGAACCTACTCGTTTCACTTAAACTTTAAGAATTGCTGGGTTTTTATTTCAGGTTTTCATGGAGAAAACGTAGACGACTTAGGAAACACGAGCTAAACGAAGGTTAGTACCACTGCACTCTGGCCAACGCAACGTGGAGAGTGTAGACTAAATCTTCTGACTGCTCTAGCTCTGGTATTACAAAGAGGCTCATGCTCCTGCAGTGGAGAATTATAAATACCTTATGTAGTACCTCAGTAGTTAGTACTAAAAGTTTGGTTGTGGTGAATGGAACTTTGCTAACAACTTTCTACCAGGATATTTGAGTTGCTCTTTCAAAATATCACCTAGGTACACTCTCTGTACATCACGTTATCATATCTTTTATTATTGACGACCTCCGGAGTGCAACGATTAACACGCTAGCGTGTGACACGAGTGGCTCCGGGTTCGATTCCCGGTCAGGCCGTGATGAAAAACAATCCTTTTCAGATCGGTCTGGGTCTTGGATGTTTAGCGTTAAAAATATATATATTATGAAATACGGTATCATTAAGTTAATTTCCAATGACACAAATTTACAACTTACTGTGGGGCTCAAACTGCCAGCTCATTTTGTGTGATACTTACTACTGTTTATTTTAATATGCTCATAGTTGCGTAAAGCCTACGTGAAGTACTGGTTAAAACTCCAGGTTGTGACATAAGAGGCACAGGTCTATGGTTCTGGAGATACCCAAGGAGGGTTGAAATCAGGCATGTTAAAATTCGTGGCTAATCATAAGAATGCTGCATAGCTATAAAAGTGGAACCCGGGCTCCTCTGCTTCACAATTAAGGATGCAAATAAACAAAAAAACCGGCCAAGTGTGAGTCAAACTCGCGCAATGAGGGTTCCGTACAGTATGCTTCGTGAATACACACACACAATGTGCAAAAATGTTTTATTCAATTGACTAGCGCTATCTAGTGGTGTTTTTATGAACTATTTCCCTAGATGAACTTATTATAGTGAGTTTACCACTTTTTTTTCAAGTGATAGAATTCTTATTATTTTTCCTGTAATTTTCAAGGAATGAACTATATTTTGTAATTTTTTCAAAATTTTCGGCCCAGTAGTTTCGGAGATCAGGGCGAATGGTCAATTTTTGCCTTCTTTCGTGAATAAAATCAAAAGTATTGATTTTACAAAAAAAAAATATTTTTGACATCCTCATAATGAGCCCTTTCAATTGATATATGACTCAGTAAGGTTTGCAAAACTTTTTTTTTAAATTTTGTAATTGGGCCTCTGAAAATGACCCTTTTTTTTTTAAATCTTTATTTACTTTGCACATCCTTGTTTGGGTCATAGGATTACACCATCTTACCAAATTTCACCTAATTTGGTTCAGTAGATTCGGAGAAAATCGGCTGTGACAGACGGACGGACGGACAGACAGACGCACGAGTGATCCTATAAGGGTTCCGTTTTTCAATTTTTGTACGGAACCCTAAAAACGTTTAAAGGATCTTCGCAGATGACTGAACATCAGTATTTCATGTTAAGGATAAAATTAAATATAAATATCTGTAATCTTGAAAAGTTTATGACGTAACAATTTGCTGTGATTGTCGCAACATTTTGACTGATACTTTAAATGCGAAAGTGAATTTGTATTAGTTGTACATTTCCTCACAAACTACTGCACTAATCATGGTGAAATTAAACACATTGTTAAGGCTTTTACACGGCAGTTAGATATAACATTATGAAACAATATGAAACAACGGTGACATTCTAAAACATTATAGATTGCAAAAATGTTATTGTATTACACAGTGTTCCATAATTGATAAATGCTGAGTGGAAGTGCAGTTATTTTTTTTACAAAAACATAGTAACATTAAGGACCTCACGGGCGCTGCAATGAGAGAAGGGCCTTAGTTTTGTCAAGTTTATGTTTTATTGTGGTAGGTATATGTCATTAAGGGTCATGGACCTAGGAATAATATGGACCCGGCATTAGACACATCAAAAGTGAAGCATAACTTACGTCACATCAAGTCACATGTGTGCAGCATGTATTTGACATTTGGGAAATTTGACATTTCGTTCGACCGGGGAAAAGTGTAGGGATTTTTGTGCCGATGTGTGCGTGCGCTTGTGTCGCGACACGAGTGTAGGGATTTTTATGTGCGTCACTGTTACATTTGTCAAGGGCATATCCTGATTTTTCTTAGATCCATGTTAAGGGTAAATTAATTGTTAAGTGTTTATTATATTTTTATTTAATAATATTTCTTATGTTCTGATTGAGGTATTTCAATGTTAATTCATTTTAATAGATGTGAAAATTAGTAAGTATGTATTATTATTTCGTTATGGCTAGTTTGTTACATTTGCCTTTATGGTGTCAAATAATCTTCTGAGTATTTAGCATTTCATAGTCTTCTTTTTTTCTCATACAAAACGAAAAGAGTTTTAACTAAAAAGGTAGAGTTAGGAATTCTAGGATATACCTACAATTTAAACACTTTTTCGTACTTCGTACATAAACTATAATTTTGTTTCAAAATATATATGGATTATACTGATTGTGTGGGCATGGAGATGAAATTGCTAGTCTCTACATTTATAAACGCATCTATAGACCCTTTACTAGTCTAGATTGACTCATAGATTAAAAAAAAAAAATTTTTTTTCTTGTTTGTGGCGATCAAACTTCATTTTGAAGCTTATTTTGTCCAGAAAAAAAAAAGAAAAAGAAATTGTTGTAACTTATAACGCTTATAACGTATTTTTTTTAATTAAAATTTTGTTGACTTTCAATGATTGATAAACTATTTTTGTGCATGAACAGGTTGCATTATTTAAAAAACCTCCGACTGCTGTATTTGACAGTGGAGTTCTAGGCGGGAATTTTAGCGGACAACACGGTGTTTGTTTTAGATTTTGTTGCAAATTGATTCTAGTGGACTTTATAATGTGACATTGGTGTTACTTGGTGTTATTTATGCCCATTTTTTTTTTTTAATAACAATGTGTGGAATAACTAAAATAGACTGTCATGGCGCGGCTGTAGTGAGATTTACTTAGCGGTCTGGTGGTTGTCCGCCTTGCTGCGTCGTCAATGATTGTACCAGTGGATTTGCGAAGAGTTGTCACCAGGGGCTCCGTGAAAGCAATGAAATAAATTACACCATCATTTCTTTGATAGATCGCGAAATGAAGAAAGGCTCTAAAGGATTCGCATCCAGGGCCGAAAAATAATTATAAATAAAATGTGTTTGACAGTTAACGTCTGCCATAATGACTTTTTGCTTACGTTACTCTATACGCCTATAATAATCTGTAGAATAATACAATTCTAATGACACTTTACACTTCAAAATCGGTCAAGCTGTTTGGGCTACAGGATGCAACAATGCTTACTAATATACATGCATACCTTCATACATATATACAATCATATATACATACACGCGAAAAACATTACCGTCCTTCTTGGTGGGTCAGTCGGGTAAAAAGGGTAAAGAAGAGGAGTGAATAAAACACAAATTTATAATTAAAAAGAATCAGCATCATCATCATCATCAGGTCTTTCTAGTCTCCACTGCAGGAGCACGACCCTCTCTGTACTACCAGAGCCATATATTAGCTTGAGTAGTCAGAGGATTTGACCTACACTCTCCACGCTGGCCAGATGGGTTGGAGAGGTCTCTTTGATGTTTAGAAGCTTTGTCTGGCTTGTTTTTCCTTAGTCGCTTTTTACGACATCTACGAGATGACTTGGAGTGGTCCTATTCTACTCTGCCGGGAACCACACGGCACAATCAAAAAGAGTAATTACGTACATTAACGTGTCTTTTTTTCAGAGAATTTGTCACTGAAAGTGAAACAAAAACATGGTTAATTAAAATCAGTGGAGTGAAGCTGCGAACAGTGGTTAGTGCTTCATATCAATTGAGTAACACACGGACTCCAGCCGTGACTTAGGTTTTAGAAGGTACTTTCAAAATGCTAAATTTGTTAGGCAATAGGTTTTGTTTTAGCTCTGCTCTTTGTTATTTGAAATCTCAGCCAATAACAACAATAAATATGCAATAAACACACTTTTGGAGGAAGGAAATAACTGAATAGCGTATTTCAAAATTGTATTATTTAAGTATGTATGTTCCTAAATCTTCTTTCTTTGTGTTGTAAATATGTGGTCATAGAAATTTATTATTCTCTATTTATAGTGTGCAATGTATATTGTTGGTGTGAGCATAATAAAACATTTTATAAAAAGTTAAATCGGTCATTAGTTGCAAAGGCCTACGGAACCTTTGACTATAAACTCTCTAGACACTGATATGCCTTTATTTCGAAGATTAAAAAACTGGCTAATTTTTCAATGCTTGTGTGCGTGACAGTTTTGTGTTATCACACGCGTCCTGTGAATTTATGCCATTAAAATCCGTCAAATTGGTAGCTTTGTGTGTGTGCGCGATCGACTATGAGTTGGCACTAGTTTTTTCTACGCTTTTAGACTTAGTCTATCTAGGCTTTAAATAATCTAAGTTACGGAACATGTTTTTTTTAACTGTTAACATTTAAAACTGTAAATTTTTAATAGCACCACAATACTCGGTTTATTATTAAAAATTCAAAATATGTGATGAAAAACAACCGACAACGAACGACGCGACCCTTAAGTCGCGCTATATAATTATACGCCCTAATTGTTACCAACTACACCGTCGTGCCTTTTGATATTTTTATGACTTATAGCGGCAAACTAACTAACTGGTCACCTGAAAGTAAGTGACCACTACTGCCCATTGACTAAAGCAACGAGTGTTGCCTGCCTTTTATTTTTCCTTCCTCAGAGGCGAGGAATGGATGGGCCTTCGCCTCTCTCACTCACCGAATGAAGCATAGAAGCGGTAAAGCTACTACCGAAACGTCGATTTTCTGTGAGAGTGTGATACTTTCCCGAACGAGCCAGCCTATTCATGCTAGTAGCAAAAGTGATTTTTGCCGGTAGCGTGGCTCTATCACAACTTAATACTGATGATGATAACAAAAATAATAATATATGTACTCTCAGTACTTATATGTCATTTATACATAATATTGATGTAGATCATGACCTCAGCTTGCAATGCAACCTCTACAATTTTGGATTACAACAAGAACGAATTACATAACTCGGGTAATATAACATTTTAACAGTCTGAGACCTAGCGATAGTGACGAACAGTTTCAACATTTTAAGACGTTGATTAATCTCTACAGTTATTGTGTGCTGTGTATGCACATATGTAAGTTATTTATAGATAATATATTTATATAAAATACTTAATCAAGTAGCAAACGACATCGACGTGTTTAGTTGCTCATTGACTGAATTCACACGGATAATTTTATTTGTGTTGTGTTATAGAAGATATATTTCTTAAATTGTACCTACACTATTGTACTAGGGAAAACCTGTAATAATAGTGTAAGTAATTTATAAATAAACAGAATAAACAGAATTCCTACATCATACGTCACTCTGACAAATAATTTAAACCTATAATAAGAGAGACTCATGGAGATATATGTACCAAGCTATATTCGTAAGTACTAAGACGCGATTTTCTTTAATCAATGGGGAAAAGTCACAGAATAATTTTATCTATACCGAGTAAAATTGTAACCTTGCCATATTCTTGGACGTACCTCTACCGAACTACTGTCCCAAGGTTACGAACATACTAGGTTAAAATATGAAAAAACTTAGGGTAACTTAGAGTAGAACTAACTTAGGGTAGAACATACTAGGTTAAAGTATGAGAAAAGCTTAACCCCACACATATTGCTAATCAGCTGATCGATTTAGTATGAGAAGTCCATTTTTTCATATTTCGAACTACATATTCTTTGAGGAAAGCTGTTGAGTACAATCAATACAGGTACTTCGGAGAACATAGCAAATTATGGCAAATATGTCCACATTGTGTGTGTCCCTTAGCCCTGTGGTTCCCGGCAGAGCAGAATAGGACCACTCCAAGTCTTTCCGTGGATGTCGTAGAAGGCGACTAAGGAAACACAAGCTAAACGAAGCTTATATACATCAAAGAGTCCCAATTCCAACCCTTCTGGCCAGCGTGGAGAGCGTAGGCCAAATCCTCTGTAGTTCAGAGAGGGTCGTACTCCCATGCTGCACTAGAGACTAAAATGCCCTAATGATGTGTGTGTCTCGAGTTGGTTAAACGTAAAATTTTGAAAACACGGCCGTTTTGACTTTGCGATTTGTTTTGGTTACGTACAAATCTTACGAATTGAGTGTACGTGTAGACTATACACTAGTATTCTATTATTTATCATTTACCTATAGATCATATCTACAGCTTGCGATATACTGCAATTTTTGGGTTACAACAACTAATTACATAACTCAGGTAATGTAAATGTAACTGAATTGCAATAGTGACGAATAATTTCGACATTTTAGATGTGGATACGTCTGGTTATCGTGGTGGTGGTCTGCGTATCTGATGGATGATCAATGTAGTTTTTCGTCTTTTTGCTTCATTTTTGTGGTTTTTTTGTTTACATACTCCGTGCAGAGTTTTGTGCAATATTTGAAGTTTTTAAAAAAAATATCGAAGACACTTCTGCTGTACAGCGAGTAGATTCACATTCCCATACCCTTAAAAGGGTGATTTAGTCCTTCAACTGGGTCTTAAAATGTGGAAAAATCTGGTTACCGTGTTTACCATGTTCTGGGTATCTCATCTGGTGATCGAGCTAGTTTATGTAAATCAACTCTACATACATCTTCTGAGAAAGCTCTCTCCATCTTAGGCCATAGCTTTGCCTCAAGGCTATTATGAAGGTCAGAAGTAAACCCATTTCAGACATAATAAAAGAAAATCCTGCGACGTTATTCCCAAATCTACGCAACATTGGCACCTTCATAAAACAATATTGTGTTTTCTTTAAAGGCCAGCAACGCTCTTGTCACACCCTGATGTTGCAGATGTCTATTAGGGTGGATCGGTTTTTTTTATTTTTGATTTTTGAAATGGCGGGATGCGGAAAAGGTGCTAAATATGATTATAATAAAAAGTTACTATGACGGCAATATCAAAATTTTATTGCAACTATTGCCGCCAGCCCATATAAAAAACCAAAAATACCTGAAATATAGGGTTCAGGCAGCAATTAATAAAAGCACTATAGCTTCCAAAAATCTTTGTTTATTGTATTAATATTACTTTTATGTAATAGCTAAAACAGTAAGTATCGTAAAAATCTCAAAAAAATCAATCTTTTTTTTTAAATTTCGTTAAAAACTGAGCCAAAATCACTTTTCAAAATGCCTCGGTACTTATTTGAAATTGTAGTCTTTTTTCGTATTAAACATTCAGCAGAACAGGATTCTGTGACTAATTTAATACACTTTTCAGTAGCTTGAGTGTGACATGGCATATTGCGGAATTTGGTTAAAATTGTAGTTTCCACCAACTCAGCGTTTTTTAATAGCTGCAGAAATGAAATCATTGTCCATTTGTTTTAGTAGAGATGGTTCTGTGACGTAGGTCCAGTCTATTAAATCAAAATATTCAGTGGCTACGAAATTAAGTTTTGGCAATTTGAACCCTCTTATTGGAGCTGAAGCCTGAAGTTTTTTCTCTCATTTTTAGTATACGTCTGAGCGCCAATTCTTTTATATGGGTTCGTTTATCAGCTAACTTCTTCATCCTTTACCTTATCCCACTTTTCTATGTGGGGTCGGCACAGTAGGTCAGTTCTTTCCACCTTGATCTGTCATCCACCATGGCCTTTGTCACTCCCTTCCTGTTCATACTCTCCTGGACACAATCGATCCATCGTTTCTTAGGTCTCCCTCTGTTTCGTGTTTCATCTACCTACTTTCAAATCTAATGCCTTTTTTGTGATATGACTTTCTTCTCTCCTCATCACATGCCCAAATTTGTTTATCAGCTAACATAGCAATTAAAATATTCTCGCAGTGGCCAAAATATCCATTGCGCTGAATTACAGAGTCCACGCGATCTTCTTCAAGTTGACGGGAAGGTATCTTGAGAGTTTTACGGTCTTATTATACAAATTTTAGCACCGTTGATACACTGAGGTTGTCTTTTAATTGTGAACCACATTGGAGCATATACTTTTATTACAAATTCAGTCAATATTAGTAATTTTGGAGATGGATCCTTGGTGGAAATATAGAGTCTAAGGATCCTATTAGCGGTGGTAAGCCATCGGGTATGAACGATTTTTCCAGGGTTTTGCTTTACCAAATTATCATCACGAACACCTGTATTAATCGCAGCACAGTTTAGTTAATCTGTACTAAGGTCACTGCGCGATTTAGTAATATCGGGTAACTCACACTTTATTGCAGAAAAATTTGTGATGGGAAGACACTCGCAATCTTTCAAAGCTTTCCCTATAACTCCAGTGAAACTTCTGAGCCCTGTGGTAGTACCGTCGAGATGCTCAAATAGATGTCTCAGCGGTAGTTCATTGGCACGCAGCTGACACATGACCCATTGACGTCGCACCGTAGGTCACTTGTTCGATGGGAATCGCGCGCGAATTTCCAATAATTTAGGTACATTTCGCGCGCTAATAACACGGAGAAAATGTGTACAATAAATAAATTTGTCATGTAATTCTTCTATTAGGTATGTTTTTATATAAATAAAAGATAATTTAACGAACACAATAGCATGTAACTATATTTAGGAGCATGTCCTCTTAGTGTCTTATTTTGGCCTTTTTTCAGTAATTTGTCGACATTGCGGCAGTACTTCCTAATATTTTAGCTAAATAATATTCAACATGTATTATCGTATGCTAAAAAAGCATCTTTTGCAAAAACCGCGACATCAAAAATCGAAAAAAAAATTTTTTTCATACTAATGCGATCCACCCTAATGTCTATGGGCAATGCTAATCATTTACCAACAGGTGATCTGCATGCTCGATTGCCATTCTATATCATAATCCAAGTTTATCCCGGGAGTTTGTGGTGTCAAGTCAAGGGGTAGAGTTGGGGTCTACCTTGGAAGATTTTGCAAATTGATTTTGGTGGACTTTATAATTTGAAATTGGTGTAGTTTGGTGTTATAAATGCTCGTGCTCAGGAATAATTTGTGAAATAGTTAAAGTGGACTGTCATATGGACTCGTATAGACTTGTCAACTTAAGCTCCGACCACGAGGTATCAAAGAACATACGCCATCTTTGATGCTACTTGTTATAACTTTACTGTACAACACCGATACTTAGTATCTCAATTTACTGGACATTGGCAGAATCACTAAAATCTCGGTGGAAGCCATATTATAAAACAGAAGAAGAAGAAGAAGTTTATCCCGTTTCCATCTCCAGCTTCATGTCTGAGTTCTAGGGTGGTACCTGCAAACTCAAACAATGCATATTCACTCTTACTTTTAAAATCCCTAAATATTACGAGTCGGGATCGAGAAACGGCGATGTTAAAAAGGAATTCCATTCCCTCGCGGTTCGCATAATAAAGGAGGCGAATCTAGAGGTGCGATGAGCAGGAATATCATCTACATATGGATGGAATCCTTGCCCACACAGGACACAGGGAAATTAGATCGTGCAGTAGTTGTGCAAACTCCCCAAAATCTATCCTAAGCTGAAAGCCACATGCCAATTGTTTACAAGATTAGGAGCCCAATAAATTTGGTCAGTACCATTCAGCGCAGACTGATGCGCAAGCGCAGTGGGGCAATCCTTATGATTTGTCACGGAGGGGATTGCCACAAAAAATAAGACTTGGTCAGTATTGCTCTAACGTAGTATTTTTTTCTTGTGTTGTTTTGCCAAATGAAGGATCAATGGTCTGTTTGAACTACCCATTATTTCGTTAATGTTTGAATTAAAATGAGATTGAATGAATCATGTTCAAATGATGCGATGTTTCATCTCTAAACGGTGTATTACAAAGTCGCATCCCTCTCTCTCTCTGAGTATCCACTTAGATCTTCTGAACTACAAAATGGATTTGAAAGTAGTTTTTACTATAGTTTAAAGAATATATTCTAGAAATTTTATGTATATACCAACCTGCGCGAAGCCAGGGTGGTCTATTTATGACTCCATAACATTATAAGTACTAGTTACTAGCAGTGAGTAGACCATCATTCTGAAAAGTTTGGATATTTGTGTCTAAATCAAGCCTTAACCACTGCACTGATTTACCCTAACTTGACATATAAAATATTTTTTACGCATTATGATGAAGGCGCGAGGTAGCAACGATCAAATGTATCTTAAAAATACTTCGTGAATGATGAAGCTAAACTTAGCTTCCTCAAATAAGATATACCCATTAACTTATCGGCATATCTACGTACTTGTAACTCTTTAATTAAAAGAGCGTACGAAGATTTTTTCGAAAAAGTTCTTAAGAGCCTAAGATAAATCACTGACGAAATCATCAGATAAAAGTGACGAAAACGTTACGAATCTTAGCCGCAATCAATTTGCAAGACATCGAAATCATGCATACATATTTATTAAGCCTAATTTTGCGCATAAATTGTTAGCAAATAATATGTTTTATGATGTTTTGATTACATTGAAGTTGCAACTGCTATGATCCCAGGTTACTGTGAGCCGTCTATCGACTTCTTACAATCTTTATATTTATTGTTTAGTTTTTATGAACACAATCAGTGTTGTAGTCTATGTCTAGTAATAATAATAAAACCACCCACATTTCACCCCATAACCCATTATTTTTCTCCATTAAAATACAATAGCTCCACCTCCGGCCAAGACCTGTTCAAGGGCGTATCATGCATTGATATTCCCAAGACCGGGTCCTGGCTGGAGACCTACACTACATCAACTTCTCCAAAGGGCCTCTACGTGTTGGATCTGTATCCCCACGCAAGCCTCTCAAAGGACCGGGGTAACACCCGTGACCCAAAAGGAGATACAAATAATAATAATAAAAAAAAAGAAACATCAACTTCTCCAAAGGGCCTCTACGTGTTGGATCTATATCCCCACGCAAGCCTTCCAAAGGACCGGGGTAACACCCGTGAGTCTCAGAGAGATACAAATAATAATAATAATTATTTATTTTCTGTATACCAATAATACATTAACTTATTTGTGATTGGAATCTCCATTTAATTAAACAATTACCTGTGTTAGGAGACCCCGCTCTTCAATAACAATAGTATGCTTATATTTAGGTACTTATATAACTCTCATTACCTTACGAATTTATTTTATAAACATAAATTCTATTCTACTTTTAACATAAAACCTTATAGTTTAAGAGGCGGCAACGAATTGACTAAACCATCGTTAGGATGGCTGATTAAGTAACAGCGTTTAAATCAGGTAAGGTTAACTGCTTATAAATTGAGTCGCAAGATTTGACCCTTACAGATCAATTTATCTATCTATCCACACCCTGGGCTCCGAAGATTAGAATGAGAGACTAGGTGACAGACGTATACTAGACTCAGGACTCAACTGACTATTATATGGGCCATTCTCCTAACGATTCGGAGAAGTGTGAAAATGTATAACGAGCATCTTCATTACTGATATTTCCTTCCTAGAATCAAAAGGCTGGCGGAGGTAGGACGCAATGGACACATTGCTGCAATATTCCTTCACGCATGTTTCCCAACATATTGGTCTGTTTCATTTTAATTTTAAAAAATATTTTCTTTTATAATAGGCAAATTCTGTTTATTTAGGACTGTTCCTTGGTATCTTTTCCTTTTCACCACTCATCAAGAGCATAACTATGTTACCATGATATAGCAGACGTTACACTATTTCGAGTGCTTGCTGTTCGAAAAGTCTGACAACAATATTAGCTAGATGGACTCTATTAGCCTAAAAAACTAGTGTCCAACCCATAGTAGGTCGCGCACACACACAGCTACCAATTTGATGGATTTTGAGGGCATAAATTGACAGGACGCGTGTGATAACACAAAGCTGTAACTCAGACAAGCATTGAAAAATTGGCCAGTTTTTAATCATTGAAATAAAGGCATGACGGTGTCTGGAAAGTATATAGTCAAAGATTAGCCACAAATTATTGTCCACTGCTAGATCTCAAGATTCTCCCAAAGATTAGTAAATTTACAGGCTGTAATGGCCTGCCTTCAGAATTTTTCTGGGGCCTTGTGCGGAGGATGGTCAACGGCCGCGTACTAACACTGCATATGGCACTTGGACATCATTCATTCAAGAACCTTTCTTCCCTATCAGCGATTGTTTCGTGAGGCAATTACTGCGGGGACAGCTCAGTTTGTGTGATTTGGTCATATATATTTATAAAAATGAATAAGGAACTATGGGCACAAACGCACATGAAAACGGAAGAACAACTAAAGATCATTATTTACGTAAGAATCATATAAATGATACCTTAGTTCAAAAGTCAGATGTCTTTGATCACGAAATCCTTGAGTAACCTTGCCGTGCAGATTTAAAATAAGCATTGTGAAAATGTATAATTTCACAATGCTTATTTTAATCTTTTAGATTCACATATTCACATAGCCGCACTCGAACTCTAAATAACGGTCTGCCGCAAGGCTCAGTCTTGGCCCCACTGCTTTTCAACCTCTATACCTACGATATTCCAAAGAACCAATGCCAGATTTTCATGTACGCAGATGACATCGCCATCACCAGCCAACACACCACCTTAAAGCCTTCGGAGGAGATGCTTGAAAATGACCTGGAAACACTCAATCAGTACTTCACTAAATGGCGCCTCATACCAAATGCCCACAAAACGGAGGTAACCACATTCCACCTAAATAATAGAGCAGCAAAGTACGAACCAGAGATTAAATTCGCAGGTACAACCCTAAAGTATAACCCGACACCAAAATATCTTGGTGTAACTCTGGATCGTAGCCCCACATATGCCGCACATACTGATAAGCTCGGGAGGAAACTTCAAACACGAAACAACATATTACACAGGCTGGCGGGAACAAGTTGGGGCGCTACTGCTGACGTACTCCGTACAAGCGGTCTTAGCCTGGTGTACTCAGCAGCTGAATACTGTGCACCTGTCTGGCTCAATAGTGCGCACACGTCACGCGTCGACTTGCAGTTGAACCAAGCCATGAGGTGTATATCGGGGACCATTAAAAGCACCCCAGTGCAGTGGCTACCTATTCTCTGCCACATAGCCCCGCCGCATTTGAGAAGGCAGCAAGCCCTAACCAAAGAAGCGCTGAAGATTCTCTCAAACCCGGTGCTACCAGCCTTTGCACACTTTAAAAATCTTCCCGCGGTCCGTCTGAAATCCCGTAAACCGCCAAACATTACTGCCATAGAATTACTGGCCGACAAGTTCAGCGTCGAAGAAAGATGGAAACGGGAATGGGCAGATAATCCACCTAAGAATCTCGTCACTGAGATCAACCCCACTAAAAAATTGCCTGGGTTCTCACTTCCTAGAAGAGTCTGGTGCCAACTAAACAGACTTAGAACAAAGTGTGGTCGAAGTCGAGCTTTCACGTACAAGTGTGGATGGAGTGAATCGCCGGCATGTGATTGCGGTGCTGCGTCGCAGGACGTCGAACATATTATTACCACCTGTCCTCTAACTAAGTATGAAGGAAATCCATCGGACTTGTTCAGCCTTGAAAATGACGCTATTCAATGGATTCAGCAACTAACACTATCACTGTAAAATTGTAATTATTTTGAACGATTGTTAAATTTGCCATACGAATAAATAAATAAAATAAGCATTTCTTAAACCATATATTTCGGACACACAGTGTACAAAAATAAGTATTTACTGAAACTTGAAAACTGTTAAACGTTCAGCTACATTCTTTTTTCTATTAAGAAAATTGTCATTCTATCTTTCAATTTTTTTTGTGAGATTACGCTGTAATTTTTGTTTATAAATACTATTTTTGGCAAAAATATCTTGTAGTATCTTTGTTGTGTTTAATTTATATATCCAGTTTTAAGACAAAAATCCACGATTCTAAAGCAATCTAGCCGAATTTTGCAAAAAAAACAAACCATACGTCCCTTGCCGATTTACAATCACTTGCCAGTATTAAGACACCGCTAGGGTTGTGAAATCACCCGGCGTGAGCACTCCGGCTCTCAGTATTCAGCCAGCCACGGTGACTAGCTGCTGCTTGCGACCTTCGTCAACCCTGGTGAGTGAACTTGACCTAGAGCATTATTGAAATTGGATCACTGGACTAAACGGATTCAAAATGGCCGTTGTGAAAGGGTGTTGTGAACTTCACCTTGTTTTTTTTTTTGTGTTGTGAAAATTTTGTGAAATAGGTAGGGTTGTTGAAATATGTATCTTTTTTTTTTGTTTATCAACCTTTTTCTTATTCTTTTAAATTAATTACTGAAGCTTGTATGAAAACTAACGAAACTGACATTTAGGACTAATCAAAAAGTTTTTTGCCAATTTGTAAATGTTTGAAATCCATGTGTTAACTATTTAAAATCTGAAAACGTTTAGTCATATTCTTTATTAATTTCGTTTATTTCATGAACTTGGCATTTACTTTCATAAGGTTCTGATGAAACAAATATAATGTTTCATTAGCTTCTGCTAACCTGACATCTAATTACCAATTCTTTGATAAAAGTGACTATTATTAACATGAACTTTATTTATGTGTTATGGTGCAACCCTTTGAAACTAATATGAGTATCGTTGTTTTATATATTTTTTTTAGTTTTGTATTATATAATATGGAATATGTCGTTTCTTTCTGATGGCAATCGACAAAAATGTTATATGATCCTAAATATGATGGTACAAATCATATGACCTTGAACTTTAACTCCGTAAGCTATAATGCAACGCTATTATTTTGATAAATTGTCAGTATTTATTACGATGGTATTATGTCGTCGGAATCACCGACTAGATTTGGTGTGTTACGAAGACAAGGCTACACGAAAAGGTTTGCTTCTTTCAAAGCACTATTATAATTTTATTTTAACGGTTTCAATGTAAGAATTAAGTAATGTGAAAATGACGTTTATTAGACTCTTCAGCTTTGGGCTCACCATACAATGTTTCAAATTATTTTACAATACTATACAACACAAAATGTCTATACTGCACCATACGGAGACACAAACGAGTGACCACTTTGGTCGTGATTAATGATTTGACATTATCTTTACTTGATACTGTGCGTTTACGATAAATCGAATACAAAGTGATATAAGAAATCAAAGAAATGGTTACTGATTTGTTTTTGATGTATAAAGTCTTACTTTCTGCTTTCCTGCAATATGTGGGAGTAATTTCGTGTAATGGGACGGAAGTGTTTAAGGAGCCGGAAAAGCGCGCGCGATAGATCATATGGAACTACTGTAATACTTACTCCTTTTTTGTTTTTTTTTTTTTTAAATTCCTTGTTGTAAACTGGTCTATGGTTAGGGTGATGTATGTCTTTTGACATTTTTCGTCATTTCTGAAACAAAGTGGTTTTCCCCCTTCACAAGTTACCATAATTTTTATAGTAGCAAACGGTAACAACTTTTATTGACACTAAACAATGAGGAATAAACTTTCACTTCTCAAGGAATATCAAAGAAAATCAAGAAAAAAGGAATCTCTTAATCTGGATTATCTAGAGAAATGAGTGTTAGTACTTATTTCATTAAAAAATCCAGAATACAAAAATAGAATCGAATAACAGCACTATGTTACTTAATCAAATAATTAGAAATAAGTACAGTGCAATGCACTACTAGCTCAGGATATTCACCCTAATTAGTAAAAGCCGACAACTGCAAGGCCAACCTGCATTTATTGTTAAAGCGTCTTATAGTTTTGATTGTACTTACTTATCGGAGAAACCTATTTTACTATTAAATTCTTTTGAATGTTTGTATTATACAATTCCGTTTGATTTTAATTCCGTTTTTAATCTACGCGCCCACCCCACGCTAAACGTGGCTTTTTGATCTTAAAGACAAAAGGCCACGTTAAGCACAGAGCCTAGCTCTGTCTACCCTGCAAGGGACGAAGACATGACAGTATGTATGTACCTATATGTACTATACAATATATTTAAGAAAATTCAAATGTTCTAAAGGTATTCTCTCTCTTTGCTGCTCTATTTGAATGCAACCGTATTGTTTTAAATTTGTATGTCTTTTAAACATTTGATTTACGTATCCCAAAGCCTCCTTTTACTAGGGATCCCGGCTTGATACCCAGCTCGGTCATGGTGGAAAACTACTTTTTCCAGATTGACCTGGGTCTTGGATGTATTTCTATATATTTTTCTATATATCCTGCAAAAACGATCTCGACTTCGACTGCGTAAAACTTCCCCATTTCACATCTTAGGGGTTGAATTTCAAATCTTTTCTTAGTGCTCACTTACATCATGAAGGGACCCCTGTACCAGAATTCAAGTTTCTAGGTAGAATCGTTTCGGCTGTGCGTAAATATATATATATATATATTTTATTAACTGTTCTACTGCTGTGCAAAGGTCTCACCCATTTCTGTCCACTTGTCTCAGTTCAATGTGTAAATATTGGGTCGGGGAGAAAGTAATTTCGTATCTTTTATGAAGATTTATTTTTGTATGGACGGATAAACCGTCCATACAAAAGAGGTGTAACTTTGCCATCAAAATTCTCAGACACAAAACGCTTTGTGCTATTCTTACTGGGACTACGGTATGTTCATAAATACCATAATTCACTTTCTGCGTATTTTGCATAATTTCTTTATTTTTTAATTAACTTTTTAAATTGTTAAAAAAAAGAAAGGTGTGATCACGTTTTCTTTAGCATATCAGCCCACATCATTCTAAAGCATCTTCCTCACATCTTGCTTAAAATAGTGAGGCCCATAAGATATAATAAGACTGTAAATGATATTGTTAAATAATTGCTGACAATCCGCCCAGTCCCATAAATGGTGGTTGGCACATATCGTAGGTATTTTCGAGACATACAAAAATATCGCGTGACCTTGACCTTGTTTTGTCATCGCTTTACGTTAAAGGCGCGTTCACACCGCGGTAATTAAATAAAACATTACATACACTTGACCTTGGGTTTTGCAAGAGTGATGAAAGTACGGTTCTTGTTTAGTAGACTGAAATAATTAGTGTTCATTTCTTTATAATATTGTAAAAATGAGTATTTCATAAGTACCTTGCAGCTTGAGATTTTTCTATTTATAATGCTTGCTAGGGCAGCAACATTGCAAATTTGCAGAAAATTGATGGTAGAATTAAAAAGATCTAATATTATAAAGGGGAATGCTTGATGTTTGTTTGCGTTAAATATGCTCCGAAAGTAGGTACTTTGCCAATTTTCTAAATTCTTATTTATCTGCGGGTGACATAGGGTAAAATTTACTCGTAATTGCAAAACTGCAAGTATCTAAAACGTTTATGCGTACATCTATTTGTATAGCTCAGAAACCCTTCAAATAAACAGAATAGATTATCTGTACTCTCCATCCTGCTAAAAGCGTGTAAAGGAATGGAATTTCACTCCATTATTTATTTGGAAAACGAGACAGAGAAATAATTTATAACAGGTGCGCATTGCCAATAGAAACTATAATTAACCCTTTTCAAGACATATTTACAAGAATATATTTGTTAGTATTATATTGCTTTTGACCAGAGGTAAAGTCCGTTGCTTTTCTCAAGAGTCACTGCAAGTGTTAACTACTATTTTAAATCCGGAAATTCAAGCTACCCTATTCAAATTAAATATGCAATTAACAACAAAATGGCTGCCATAAGACGCTTATGTCGCGGGTGCTGCCATAACGTCTTCCATAATTAGTGGCCACACCATGTCAAGGTGCCTCCATTACCATTGACCTCAAGTAGACCACATAGATGTTTATGTTCAGCCTTCGTCGTGGTTTCACTTAGGCTGTCTTAACAGTTCCAGAGATACTGTTAGGTTTGGTTTTTGGGTATACGATCATCATCATCAGCATTCCCAGCCCCACTGATTTGTATGCGAGGTCTTCAAAGTGAAACGCCGGATAAAGCAACCAGTTCAGCTGGACATTTAAGTAAAAAGATTTTGTATTATAATTGTTTAATTATCCGAATCATTATGATATTGAATTTATGTTGTTGTTGTGTTATAGGTATTTATAAAATAGATAACTATCTAAAAAAATTATGTCCGGGAGGGAGAAGCCACCTGAAACATGTATTTTATTATACAAGTTACAAGGTGTGCCCGGTTGGGCACACCTTGTAACTTGTCCAAGTATCTTGATGTAACAAATTTGGCAAAGATCGGAATCCTTGAATTTTTTTGTGTTAGGTTATTTTAAACACAACATATCTTTAATTAAATCTGTAGTTTCTGACCATGAAATCATTAGAAATAAATAATGATCAAATTTTAAAAGACTACTCTTTGTAGCCAGAATGGCTGGGTGCAGTCTAATTTGGCCAGACATGGAACCAAAAAGCCTAACAGTGTCTGGTTTAATTTAGACGCCTAGTAACGCTAGTGACGCTATAATACTAACAATAGCTTTTTGGTATAACTTATTCAGGCATCTGGTCCCGTAAAATTCAGACGTTTGCGGTTAATATACCGTTTAACCGCATATCTCTGGATTTTACGGGAGATGCGTTACGTACAAAGTTATGGATCGTTGTAGGTATGCCTACCTTATTTCACGCCATTCCTCGCATACATAAATATACTCTCACATATGAACTCTAAAACAACATTATATTACAGTCATGTTAAATAATTTCTTTGCGTTATGTGGCCTCTTCGTGCATCGCACAGCTTTGGTATTATAGAAGTACAACGATTCATAACTTTGTACGTACCGCATCTCCCGTAAAATCCAGAGATAAGCGGTTAAACGGTATATTAACCACATATCTCTGGATTTTACGGGACTTACATACTACATATCATCATTCGAGTAGGTGACACGGTCAGTCGACCATGCACACCCTGATGTCAGAGTTCTTTGGAACCGCCTCTCGGCCTCTGACGTGGTGCCTTTAACGACTACCAGATGGCAGCCGGGACCAACGGCTTAACGTGCCTCCCGAAGCACGGAATCATCTTTCTTATCAGATAATCAGGTGATTCATGCCTGCAATGTCCTAACCAAACTGGAAACAACTTAACAAAGTATGCTTCCCGTGGGAATCGAACCCACGACCCCCGGGTCCGTAAAGCAAACGCCTTAACCACATACAGTGTGTTAAATAACCCTCAACGTTCCCTTAAAGTGGTGACTCAGACCGTCAATATGGACAACTTTTCTTATGGCACCAAAGCCAAATCAAAAAACTCAAAAAAATCTAGAGTCTTGCCATACAAATTTTTCAGGCGACTGAAGACATTTTTATTAAAAAATGGAAATATTTTTGAGTTCCCAGCATTGATCTCGTAGAAAAAGTTATTCATATTAACGGGCTGAGTCACCCCTTTAAGGGTAAGTCAAATAATAATAATATAATAATAATAAAAACGTTTATTTTTCTCTGTTACAAAGGTGACTTATGTCTAAGGCTTAAAGATTTAATGAATAAAGTAAGTACTTTATTGTGACATGTTCACCTTTGATTGGAGACTAGTCCCTGAAATAGGTTCCTATTGGAGCCTGTGCTCAAAGGTCAATTGACACACTGTATACATTTTTGCAACTTGACTACTCAAACGACGTAGAAAGAAAGACCCCTCTGTTTTATTAGCACGTAACTGTGATCTTACCAGACCGTACTAACACGTGAAGTTACGTTCTTGCACTACGTGTTGTAACGGTCAAGATTTGCAAGTATTTGCGAAATTTGCTTTGTTTTTTATTATAACTTATTATGATTATTACGTCATCTTAAAAAAACGAAGTTTTGCAAAATTTCATCAACTTCATGATGTAATCTGTGGTCAGTGTAATCAGATTTTTAAGTTTCCCAAAATCATGATACCTTATGGTTGTATTAAACTAGAGCTAATTATATCTTGGGAAACACAATCGTGGTTTATTTCGGTTATCAAAACCATTTATAAAAAATAAAGCAGCTGGAAAGGTATCTCATTCCATCGCGTACTTAACATATGAAAACATATACTTAGCTGTACTGTCAAACATTAAAAAAGTGAATATTTTCACTTTACAATACCTATATTTTTGGTTTTAGTATCTTAAAATATATAAGTATTTTCAGGTGTCTTTTGGCATTTAAATGAGTTACAACGACTTATACTTATGGCGCCGTCCTAAATGTTCATCTTTAAAATAACCTATCAGTATAAATAACATTGTTTATTATTTTTTTTGTACGTAATGTTAGATTTTGAGCCCAATTCCACCTACCGTTCTTTTACAATTTGGAACCCAGAAATGATTTCAACAATAAAACATTTAATTATGTATCGATTCCAAACATATGTTACCTATATCCAAAGAAATGTTTCATCTGTTTTTTTTTTTCGAGTAACTCACATTCTTTTTCGGGAAAGACAAGCAAAGATTGCAGGGTCATAGAAAGCTTTACTTAGACAACAAACGCACAAGAAACCTCATTGTTATTTAAACATTATCAAAATCACGAATATTTTCAAATTAATAATTTTCACGAACAATACGCTCCAAATCGAATCACCTTCCAATCGATAACTTACAACATATAAGACAAATATTGTGCGACCTTCGGCGGTGGGAGAAGTGTCCAGTCGGTTGCAACACCACTTGCGCCACGTGTTTTTGCGTCCGGTCTCCTATTCCGTGGTATCGATAGTGTGTTGGCGTTGGGAAATTAATCGATGACTCGATTAGGCAACGGTGCAGCACTATTTTTGATTTGGAATGACTGGACAGCCGTGCTTCAGATTTAGGGGGCTAGCTGGGCCTACGCCCCGAGCGGCAACTTTTAAGTGCGCCGAATTTATAATGTAACTCATAATAGGAGTGTTGGAATATCAGGCTGTGGGCCAAATACTGGCCGTATGTTTAAAATTTGTCCACTTTTCTTGGGTGGGTTTGAGGCACCACAAGGGTGGTAGAGTTTGATAATATCCAAACCTAACAAAGGCGACAGAAACGCAGCCAATTCATATAGCATTTCGCGTCGCGCATACATGTGCCGGTGGCAGCATTTTAAGTTGCTTTAGTCATCTTTATAAGACTTGCACGCTTGTATCTAAGCATGTACCTGTTTGTTACCTTGTCTGTGGTGCATCATTGCCCGGAGTTCCGCTATGATGGCTAGCTCAATCTGTGTGATTTGTCCGTATATATTTATTTATTTATAACAGTTTGTTGGTTTCCTCCTGTGCTATGTCAAAGTTTTTATATATTTTATTTTGTTTGTTATTGTGGCATAACGACATATACATTCTGTGTAATACCTATGGTTCAATAGATGCAGCCCTGTGACAAAAGGACGGACAGACGGACGGATCAGAGGCTTAGTGATGTAGTCCCGTTTATAACCTTTGAGCACGGTACAAATAAGGAAGTTAACTGTACCATACTATTACTTATTCTGTAACTGTACAGAGGGATGAAGACATGAAAATGAACTAAGTAATATAAGTATTCCTGCATATAACAAAACCTAAGTACTTAAGGCGCTCTTATAGTAACACTAGCGCCACCCGGCAATTAAATTCCTTAAATCATAAATTGTATCGAATTTAAAAAATCTAACAAGTACAAAACTACTAAATTACTTATAGTATTTTTTGTTTATTACAAGTAATTTACTAGTGATGTACTTGTTAGATTTTTAATATTTGGTAAAAATTTAGGATTAAAAGAATTAATTATAATTTTAATTGCTGGGTGGCGCTAGTGTTACTATAAGAGCGCCTTAATTGTGCATCTCACGTGGATTGCTTTAATCTTTCAACGTATTTTCTGTAATTAGGCACCATTGTCCTCCTTTCGTTGCAACATATCGGGTCATACAGTGCCACGACCTTAATTCTGAAAAGTATGCCATAATATCAACAATGCACTGCTCGTTATGTAATATAAAGTGAACTTTACTTCAATCAGGCGAGTGTATCGCAGACTCATCGTTATTATATAAATAATCTTAAGATTCGGCGAGCCCGAAGTGATTATTGCGAGTAAGGTTGCAGTTGCAATCAGTTAACAATCCAAAAATAAAACACATTATTGCATCATTAAAAGTAGTAGCAGCGTGTGCTGCACATAGTGCTGCACATAGACCTTACGAGTTTGTCTTTACACAATATGTTGAAAGACGTTTGAAAATATGGAATCTATCGCAGTTATGCCAAAAACTCATTCCTAAAAAAAACTCGGTCAAAAAAGGAAAATATCGATTTTTTTTTTAAAAAGTCAAATCACCAACATGCTAAACGTGGCCTTTAGGTTTTATTGACCTGGGTTCTGTTTACCCCGCAAGGGAAAAAGACGTGATTGTATGTATGTACAAATCAATTAAAAAAAAATTTTGTGACTTAGGTATCTTCGAAATTAATTTTTATGGCAAATTACAAAAAATATAATAAAATTGCCCGCTATGATAAATTAAGTATAAAATCGATAGAAAAAAAAACATGATTGGAGAGATATAATAAATAAATACAATATGTTAATAAATCTCTGTTTTACCCTTAAAGCAGTGATTCAGCCTGTCAATATAAACAACTTTTTCTATGGGAATAAAGCTGGGAATGAAAAAAAAAAAATATTCCCACACAAAAATTTTCAGCCGCCAAATGTTGATATTTTTTGTTAGGTAATTATCTAAGTTACTTCATAAAATCTTAACGCTGTTTCATAAACCGGGGGGCCACGTTTCACAAATCTACAACCGACCTTGCTCAAATAACTGAAAGAACATTAGCAATTATTGCCAGTTGACAGTTGAATGAACTTTGCACCGTTGCCAGACGTTCTTTATATAATTACAGCGGCCATTTTTAATGCGTCATTTTCCTTCTGTTTAAGCCTGACAGTACAATGACAAAGGGTTTTTTACCATATGATTCGACTACAGAAATGTAAATAAAGATGATTATTGCTTGCAGTCTATCTTAGGACACAAGAGATACAAATTTAAAATACACGGAATTGATAAAACTACAATATGGCTATAGAGTAAGTATAAACTTCGATTGAAGAGAAGAACTAAAAAAATAACTAAATATACTAATTAGCTTGTAATCTTTAGAGATTACTAGCTGTTAACCGCGGCTTCGCCCGCGTGGTGTATAGCCTATGCCCTTCTCGGTACCCTAACCAATGTGTATGCAAAATTTCATGATAATCGGTTCAGTAGATTCGGCGTGAAAGCGTAACAAACAAACAAACTCACTTTCGCATTTATAATATTAGTTGGGATTAAGAAATCCCCAAGTAAATGAAATATTTCACATTTGCAAACATTGTAAGATGACAGTTGAATGAACTTTGTACCATTGCCAGACGTTCTTTATATAATTACAGCAGTCATTTTTCAAAGATTAATGTTTGATTTTCTTCTGTTCAAGCCTAAAAACATAAGAATAGTGTTCTGCCGATAACTGCACAAACTCAACTGTAATACATTTACCCATCTTCACCCTCAATCCAACATTTGACTATGGCCCCTGTTGCCTGGAGAAAACATAGAGCAGTCAGTCGTCTTACACAATCGCAAAGTGATTTACTCTCATAAGATTCGAATGTATAACTGAAAAAAGTGATTTTTGATAAATTGATTATAATTTATATTATTGCGAATATTTACTCTATTCAGATAAACTATAATAAGTAAGGAGAATATGAACAGGTGGGGCTACAGCTCGGAAATCTCCTGTCCATGTGGTGCTACTCCTCAGACCATGGCACACCTTTTGTCTTGCCCTGCGTGTCCTACCACCTGCACACGCGAGGACCTTTACAATGCTACTGATAACGCTGTGTCAGTGGCAAAGTTCTGGTCAACACAAATATAATTCGCCCGAGTCGACACGCTAAGAAGAAGAAGAAGATAAACTATTCAGAACACCCAAAAAAGGTACTGCGTCATAAAATGCCCTTTACTTCAACTTATAAATAAAAAAGTCACTGGCTGTAAATCTTATACTAACAGCTACCTAATTTAAGTGTGATAAAACAAAAAACATTATCATGTGCGTCTCAAAAAATCTGGCATATCTCAAAGATATGAAATCAATCACACTTACGTTGATTCACACATTAATGTTTATATCTAAAGAATATCGAAGTTGAAAGTCAGCTATAGATCAACATATTTCGACCATATAGCTGACTTTGTAATTGTTAGTAACCCGTTCTTCACACATATCACATTATTAATAATGTTAGTATCTCGCATTAGTTTAAATAAAAAAAATCGATTGTCAATAGCAAAATGTCTGCTTTCGATTTCTTCATCGATCACCTATGGCACTGTTTATCATGTAGACGTTTTGATTGCTTTCACATGTAGGGGTGAAGGAGGCGTAATTTCCCGTTTGTAACTACCTTAATATTTACTTAAGTACATATGTATTTGGCAGGGCTCATTAATATGATAACAAATAAACATAGGTGCGAAGAATCAATGTAGAACTAATACAAATTTTTACTATTGATATGACCGATTGTGAATAGGTGAAATACTGGCTACTCAAATACAAAGTCAGCTGTAGATCGACATGTTTCGACAATAAAGCTGACTTTGTTAGTAATCCGTATAATATATTAATAATGTTATAATATCACATTAGTATTAATCAAAATACCGGCTGTCTAAGGCAAAATTTCTGCTAGCATTTCGTCATCGATCGCCTAAGATGCTGTTTATCATTTGGACGTTTTGCGTGCTTTCGCAAGTAGGGGTGCCGGCGGCGTATGCGTAAATGTTTGATCGGCTGACCGGTCTGCAAGCTCAACCTTGACCGAACTGAGGACATGGTCAATTGCAATGTTTGGTATAGTTTAGTGGAGTGGCCACGGGCAGCTAGCTCTCTGTCTATCTATCAGCCAGGGACGTCGACTGCTGGACATAGGCAGCTAGCTTCTTGTCATATTTTTCTACTTCTGAGGGCTCGGTACGCGCATATCTCTATACAAACGGAAAAAGGAATTGTGGCAATATTTGATAATATTGGTAAAAAATTAAGCATTCAATTAATTAGTCTCATTATAAGCTCCGTACGTTACGGCTTAGTAAAAATATCAATAGTTTGAGAATTTCAGAACTTTTTCTGTTTGTATGGAGATATGCGCGTTCAGGGCCCTAAGTTGTAAGTCGCGCATATCCGTGACGTCAACAGGGATCACAACGGAACACCAGCGCTGGCCCTATGCACGTGCTGAGTTGGGACCTGTTAAAAAATATGCGAGAGACGTGCTATTTATTGCGTTAGCTACTGAAATCATTAAACAAGTGTCTTTCTGATGACCTCTTCATTCCATTAACACAAACTATCTAATTGTAAATATAAATCGTGCAAATTGGACTTTGGATCAATAAATGTTAGTATTTAAATAAAATAAATTTACGATTAATTAAAATACGGTTTTATCGCAAATATGCAGTCCTTCTTCGGGAATCACCGTGTGGGTGAGTAAGGCATGGGGTAAGTACAAAATAACCCAAAGGTTAGACGTGCTTCCGATTTATAATCGGCCCCAATGAATTGAATTATATACCTAACGTTTCGAAAAGTATAAAGTGTTCATGTTCTAAGGTAGATTAGGTATTAAAATTTATTTTATTTAAACATGTAACAATTGCGCAAACATAAAATATTAATAACTAGCTTTTGCCCGCAGCTTCACTCGCGTTTTGTCGATCCCTCTGGAACAGGAACTTTGTCTGAGATAAAATTAGCCTTTGTATTATTTTGATGTATAAGCTTTGTTATTGTAAAGTAACATTCAAATCTATTTAATAGTTTTTGCGTGAAATAGTAACAAACATCCAAACCTGCAACCTTTCGAGTTCAAAATATAATAAGGAAAATACAGTTAAAATTCAGTCATATTCAAATATCCAGAGAGACGAAAATTTTTTTTTTAATCTATGCAAATATATTATTTAACCAAAAATTTTACAGAATACAAATATTGTTGACGAAAATTTCATTTTAAAATTGTCGTCGACAAATATCGTAAAATACTTGTATTCTGTAACATTTTAGATACCTTTTTAAACAAACATGCAACCTGCAAACACAAGTTGAAAGTTGACGCCTTTTTGTTTAACTACATGAGAACTGAATGATCAAGCGATTACAGTTATTTTTCTCACGATGTTGTTTGGCCTATTATTAACCTAAACGATGAAACAAACCAAGTAAACTAGTATCAAGGCACATCCTTCTATAAGTATCGAGCTAATTCTGTAACAATCAATAGAAATACTATATTACATAAAATAAATATATTCAACTGAATTAAGTGCTTTGGGTAATGCATATTTTCTTTGTAATAAAAACGATCCAAACTAAGTAGTTTGGATTGTAAAAGAAAATAGCATTACCCAAAATTTCCTTTGTAATAAAAACGATCCAAACTCAGTATTTTGGATTGTTTTTTTATTACAGAAAAAATATGCATTACCCAAAATTTCCTTTGTAATAAAAACGATCCAAACTCAGTATTTTGGATTGTTTTTTTATTACAGAAAAAATATGCATTACCCAAAATTTCCTTTGTAATAAAAACGATCCAAACTCAGTATTTTGGATTGTTTTTTTATTACAGAAAAAATATGCATTACCCAAAATTTCCTTTGTAATAAAAACGATCCAAACTCAGTATTTTGGATTGTTTTTTTATTACAGAAAAAATATGCATTACCCAAAATTTCCTTTGTAATAAAAACGATCCAAACTCAGTAGTTTGGATCGTTTTTTATTACAAAGAAAATATGCATTACCCAAAGCACTTAATTCAGTTGCAGTTAAATAGTAACAGTTTACTTTTATAATAAAATTTAAATTGGACCAATCAGAAAGGATACCTTTCCAAAATATAAAACCTTTTTTCCAAACCACTCATATATATCGGAGTTATAAAAATAAACACGAAGAATTCAAAGCCCTCGCGCAAGTCAGTTCAAAAATTTATAAATACCTACCTGATTATGAAAAAATATAACCACCTTATATGCATAATAAGATCAGCATACAGCTATCGGCACATAATAACCCCTATACACGCGTAGAGTAAACGGTAGAGTAGACGGTAGAGTACTTACTACACCAGTGTAAATAGCATCGGTAGAGTAGAGTGACTAGTAACGTGAGCAAGCTACTTTACCACTTCCCTCTCACCACCACTGCCTTCAATTTACTCTGCCATGCGCTCTACCAATATTTGGTTACTCTACCCATGTATACGCTTAGTAAGGACAGAGTACTAGTGACAGCCGCGGCGTTCTAACTCCTAACAAAATTCAGAACTAACAAACAGATAGAGTTACCCAAATTGGTAGAGTAATCAAAGATTTCTGTATAAACTTGAGTCAAAAACTTCTATATAAACTGAAGTAGACTAGCCCTACTCTAAGAAAGGGACTTTTAAAAGCAATCGCGTCACGTGACGTAAACGGCGTCTTCACAGTACAGAGTCTAGGTGTCAGCGCAACGGTGTTAATTACCTCCCTTTGACCGCTTCAGAATTTGGTCCGCACGGCTCGTCTATCTCAGTTTATATAGAAGTCTTTGGGAGTACCTAATAGGCTAGTGTACTTTACGCGCCGACGGGGCACTAACACCGCTGCAACAGTTATCCAGTGACCACGGTCGGTGTAACCCGGCCGAAACGTCTGGAGAAAAACGGTATGTTTTTGCGTTAATTCCCGACATTGCATTTAATAGTGTACTTTACCACTTACTATACGCGTTTACCGTAGGCTTATGAGTTGTGTCGTAACACAGTCGGAACGGACGGCGCAAAAACTCGCCTATGTCCACCTTGACCCACTCGCGGGTTCCGTGGTCATTTTTGATGAGTTTATCATACATTTGTCTTGATATCTTTCACCGTGGCAAACATATGACTAGTGGGTCTGCGATCTCATGAGGCTGTCTTTGGAAGTATTTAATCTAACTGTATATTTAACACGCATCGTAAAACAAAAGGCTAAAAGACGTTCGATTTAATATGGGATATGATATGTATTGCAGTTTTGATAAAAAAAATTACCAATTAGAAAACATTTCAAATAAAAAATCGGTTCATTTATAACGGAATTAATAATAATAAATAAGGCTCCGAAGAATTGAAGGCCTTCACCCTTAAAGCGATCTGAAAGTATAAAAATACTTAACTGATATAAAAAAAAATATAACTACGGTAAGTGTTTAATAAGATTAGCATACAGCCGTCGTCACATTATGAATTGTGTCGTAACACAGACGGAACGGACGGTGCAAAAACTCGCCTCTGTCCACCTTGACCCACTCGCGGGTTTCGCGCACATTTTTGACGAGTTTATCATCCATTTGTCTTGTTTTAAATGTGGAAAAGACATACTAGTGGCTCTTTGAGCTCTGGACAGTCTGTCTTTGCAAATATTAAAACGAATTATGCAGCGTGTAACATAACCCTCGACACACCCTTTTAGACGTGACTCAGCCCGTCAATATGAACAACTTTTGCTTTGGAATAAATACTAGGAATTCAAATAATTTAAGATACTTCTAACAAAAAACAAAAACCGACTTTAACCCTATTAATGTGTTTTAATAAGCGTATGAATAAATTGGAAATAAGTGTAATCCCAACGGAATTTGTGTAAACATTTTTTTGGTTTTTGTGTATATTTTCAAAAAGCGCTCGACACATTTCGATAAAAATTTAATGGGACCATCTGTAAAGTATTAATTACTTATCGAACAAAAACGAACAAAACCATACAAAAGTCTTCCGCCTGCAAGCCGCCCGAGGAAAATGTATGGGATAGTCGAAAAATTTTTCAAGTTCCCAGCATTGAACTTTTGCTATGGGATAACAAAAGTTGTTTATATTGACGGGCTGAGTCACCCATAGGGTATGTCGAGAGTAATGTTACATCTGTCGCTATATGATTATATTGGATTCATCGCAGTTGTGATACAACATATAAAAAAATATAAAAAAAACTGACGCCAAAAATAAAACTTCGTCCTTCTAAATCCAAACTTAAGACTTTGATTAGTTATGAGCCACCTTAGCTATTCTGTTGAAGAGTTTGTGGTGGGAAGTCAAGGGGTGCAGTTGGGGTCTTCCTTGGACAATTTTGCAAATGGATTTTGGTGGACTTTATAATATGAAATTGGTGTAGTTTGGTGTTAGAAATGCTTGTGCTCATGGAACAATTTGTTAAATAGTTAAAGTGGACTGTTATATGGACTCGTATAGACTTGTCACCATAAGCTTCCGACCACGAGGCATCAAAGAACATACGCCATATTTGATGCTACTTGTTACAACTTTACCGTACAACACCGATGATTAGTATCACAATTTACTGGACATTGGCAGAATCACTGAAATCTCGGTGAAAGCCATTTTATAAAACAGAAGAAGAAGAAGCTTTCTGTCATCAACGCTGTCAGTGAAATCATCAGTCTTGTTGACAACTAAAACAGAAAGTACTTCCTGTTTTGTTTTATAGCCAATCCAGAACTCACAATGGTCATAAGCGCCACTAACATCGGTGACGATTAGGTTCTTCATTTCAATCCAAAAAATCAACATTTTCATACGAATTGTTGTTTGTTCAGCCTGCCGGGCTTTGTTGAGGAAAATTTAATTATTTATTTGAATTTCCAGCATAAGTCCCACAGGAAAAGGTCATATTGACATGTTGAGCCGCCCCTGCAAGAATCAGACAAGATTTATTAACATATAGTACATCATCATCATCATCAGGTCTTTATTTGTCTCCACTGCAGGAGTACAACCTTCTCTGTACTTCTTAGGCAACTTTTTAAAATATTTTTTTTTAAAGTGAAGTGCTTTGCTGCAAAAACCTAGGTAACTAATAAAGGAGGGAAATATACATCCAAATATCCAAACTCTATAACTCACAAAAATTATGCCTGATATGACACGAATTGACACGATGCATGTTCAGTCAAAATGTTTTTACACAGAACTATAACTTTAGTTATTAATCTGAGTATTTTTAAGATTGCATAAAATGTGACCTAGAATCTAGCTTGTGGTTAGTGCACCTTGAGTGGAGGTCTTATTTTTAATTCCTATTTACTTATCTAAATATTAATTTAAGACTTATATTCAATGCAGGATGCAAATTGTGTCATTCGTGAAACTTTATTTCCTTTTCCGCATCTTAGAAACATAATCTCCTTGCCAAAAGAAATATTTTTATAACATGAGTGATCTTCCAATAACTTAATAGAACTTTGATGATTTTGAATCATACAGAAAACTTAGCAATATTATAAAAGTGTATTAAATTTTCATGTCTAAAGCGTAAAACTAAACAAAAACTAAAACAAAACGAAGTACAATTTTTGAAATTACTTTGTTTGCAAACGAACGGTTTTTCCAAACAAAAAATCGTTCGAAAACGACTAGTCACACGTTCAAAAATAGTACCCCTGGCGTACGGCAAAGGCGCTGCAAGGATACGGCGTAGGCGTGGGTTACTGCTGTAGGATTTTAGCCTTATTGTTATACATTAAACGACCAGACGGACGAGAAAAAAATTGTCACTAACTGCCGCAAGATACTTCGAGCGGCCAGAGGTGGCGACAATTTTTAAAACGATACTGGTCCTTTTGGATGTGCAAATGTGTTTCTGTATAATTTACGCCAAAAGGTAAACTTTGTAGTTCAGGGGCAGTGGCAAGTGTCAAGCACTTTATACGGACTTACTTAAAAATCGTCGCTGTCATTATGTACAAAATGAACAAGAGATACTAAATTCTCGGGTGGATTAGGTAGAGAAAGTAGCAACTCGGGAGGCCAGGGTAGCGTACTCGATACCATACTTACAACCACCGAAGCCTATTCAGTTGAAGTTGAAGACGACAATCCTGACCTTAGAATATACAACGAGCAATTTCACCGCGACTTACTCGGCGTAAACTACAGCCTATGACATTCGCAGATAAATTAGCTAACTTTACGTTAAAGAATTTAGAAAATCGGTATAATACTTTCAGAACGAGCACCGTGGCGCAGCGGTCAACACGCCTGGGTGGTCAACGACGCCACGCGACACGGGTGGTCCCGGGTTCGATCCCCGGTCAGGTCAAGATGGAAAATGATCTTTTTCAGATTGACCTGGGTCTTGGATGTTTATCTATATAAGTATCTATTATAAAATATAGTATCGTTGAGTTAGTATCCCATAACATAAGTCTCGAACTTACTTTGGGGCTAGCTCATTTGTGTGATTTGTTCGTATATATTAATTTATTTATTTAATTAGGCTCTGAAAGTGTTAGATCGATTTTCAAAATTCTTCAAATTCAATGGAAACAAAGAAACAATGAAATCTTGCCTCTTTATGTTGTAACTCGCTTTCGCTCTCGGCTCCACTCACGACCCCTCAGAAACATTGTTTTTCTCCGGGACGAAAAGTAGCCTATGTCCTTTTCTATACTCCAGACAACGAGTATGAAAAATTTCATGATGATCGGTTCAGTAGATAGGGCGTCAAAGCATAACAAACAAACTCACTTTCGCGTTTATGATATTAGTTGGGATACAATACAATACAGATATAAGAAACAAAATCTAATAACCGAGGGATCCATAGTAACGTTGTACTGCTTGAAATTAATTAAAATAATACTAAATGTGGTATTACAAGTCGCGTGGCCACATTTTGCAACCGATGTTGTAATTCCTTTCTCGAAATACCTACATTGAATTAGTTGGATTCTGATAGGCGCGTCTTGAAGGTCATATTGCAATTTTTCTTTGAATTTCAATATTTTATTAGTCACTTTAGTTCTTACAGCCGTGTGGTTCCCGGCAGAGTAGAATAGGACCTCTCCAAGTCTTCCCGTGGATGTCGTAAAAGACAACTTAGGGAACACAAGCTAAACAAAGCTAATAAATACTAGACAAATGTCAACTTAGTCTACCTGCGACCACGAACACTGTAAAGTGCTCGAAACGTTAGGTGTATAAATAATGTAATAAACGCGATAAAAACCGTATTAAAATAATTTTATTTAAAAGCTAATAAACATCAAAGAAACCTCTCCAATCCGTCTGGCCAGCGTGAAGAGTGTAGGCCAAATCCTCTGACTGAGGGTCATGCTCCTGCAGTGGAGACTAAAAAAGACCTGATGATGATGAATCGTCACTTCTTCATCAAAGCGTTTGTTGCTCTGGCTAATATAATATACGGCTCTGGTAGTACAGAGAGGGTCGTGCTCCTGCAGTGGAGACTAAAAAAGACCCGATGATGATGATTAGTTACTTCTCATCAGAGCGTGTGTCCCGGTTGCATCCTCAGCTGTGATGGGTTGGAACCTGGGGTCCGCTGTTATAATATCATCATCATCACTTGTTCGTCTCCACTGTAGGAGCATGACCCTCTCTGTACTACCAGAGCCATATATTAGCCAGAGCAGTCAGAGGATTTGGCCTACATTCTACACACTGACCAGGCGGTTGAAGAGATCTCTTTGATGTTTAGAAGCTTTGTTTAACTTGTTTAGCTACTCTGCCATGAACCATACTACTGTGGATACGTTGGCGCCCGGGGTCCGCTATTATGATAGCATTCATGCTATTATATAATAAACAAAGTCGCCGAATTTGCTAGTTATTTTATAAATTGCATATTGCTATAAGTCCGCCTTTGTATCCATTATTTGTTTGTTTTAGCCTTTTGTTTCTTTTATTTTAATAATTGTTATAATGGTGCAATAAAGTGTATATTCATTCATTCATTCCTGTAAGGCTTCTGGCTCTCTGATATTCTTTACTGCCAATTACTATAAGAAAACAAGTATAACAATGCATTACTATGCTAAACCACACTACATCTCCTATCAGTCATTCGTCAACCATATTTTTCACAGAAACTTATTCCACGCTAAGGATGTCAACCATAATTTTTAGACAAAAAAACTTATTCCACGCTAAGGATGATCTGTATGAGGTCACAGACAATCTCACGCGCGAATCTCTGGCGGCGTGTAGCTTTGCCCCTTATCTGCTTAGAGCAATCGCCGTCCTTTGCCCGAGGTCAATACACTTGCAAAATTTAAGTAAACGTGTTTATTTTAATAATTATCATAACTTTATGACAAAAGCTTTGACTATCTCTCGACTCCGTCATGCCCTTATTTCAATTATTAAAAACTAGCTAATTTTGCTTGTATGTGTGTCATCTTTGCGCTGAATCACTTACTATCTGTACTTACACTCAACTCAAATTACTTTCCATTTAAACACCAAGAATACTACTTATAGGTAATAACTTTTTAACAAAATAATGAAACCGCCAAAAGAAACTGAAAAGGAAAAATCAATCATCCCCTGTCTTACAACTCATAGGGTTGGATTTTTCTTTCTGTACCAAGCACAAGATATAATAACCTTTCCAATAAATAAAGGATTATCAAAATCTTACTACTCTTTAAAATATTATGCGCGGTCATACATTAAAAAATATACGCGTCTAATCGAGAGCCTCCTGCGTTTCTTCGTTGGTTAAAAAGTCGAAAATCATCTTCAATTCATCTCTTATTGTTTGTTCGGTTTCTTCCATAAGCAAAGTAACAAAGTAGTTGATTAAACAAGGACCTGTTAGTGTGTGAACATCCTCGGGGTCTTCTAACGTGACCCTAGGACCGGTATAACCGTATACTTGGCCAATCGTGAGGAAACACCACATTTGCATAGCGCAACATTTGATAACACGATCAGGCTACGTTCTATGCTTTAATGCGGAAAATGATCGCAACGAAGTTATTTTACATCACTTTCCGTTGTTGAGTTTGTAACAGCTCTATGTAAAATGATTCTCTATTTTGTCGGCCTCCGTGGTGCAGTGGTTAGCATTTCAGCCTGCGACACTCAAGTTCCGGGTTTGATCTTAAACCAAGTCATGATGGAAAATGATTTTTTTCAGACTGGCCTGGGTTTTGGATGTTTATCTATATAAAAGAATCTTTTGTAAAATATAGTATCATTGAGTTAGTACTTATCCTACGAATTTGAGAGATTTGTTCCTTTATATTCATTTATATATTTTTTTTATTTATCGAGTCTTTCATTCCTAACTGATGCACATATATTTTAAAAATATTTATTTTTCAATTGAAGGGATTTTCTTTTCTTTGTAGGGCATCGCACAACGAAATCATAACAAGGTTTGAAACGTGTAGTACACAGCGTGTAAGTTAGCCATCGATATACTCATAAAAGGTTGATCAGCCTGTCAAAATGAACAACTTTTGCTATGTGATCAACGCTGGGAACCCAAAACAAATCAACATTACCATACAAATGTATTCAGCCGCCCGGGCAAATTGTAAGGGACTAACAAAAATTTTTTCACGTTCCCTGATTTGCTCCCATTGGAAAAGCTGTTCAAATTGAGGATCTGTGTCACCTCTTGAAAAGAATGTCGAGGTTCAAGTAACATTTTAAAAAGAACTAACAATCATTCCATATCAAAAATACTCGAGAAAAAATAGAAATAGAGAGCTTGATTAAAAAAAAAGTATATGTTATAAATATTAAATAGATTCTTCTTCTATCGAGTCGTAGAATGGCAATATTTGTACATATTAAATATGTTTTAACCAGCGCTTTGCAATTATGTCTTTGTTGAATTGTTGACAAGAATAACCCCTTTCGGTCGATTAGGTCCGATGAATCAAAATGTCCAGAGTGTCAAAATGTCCAGTTGTACAAAATAACAATCAGTAAAAAATATAAATATATTTTTTAACTTGGTTTTTGTTTGCCAAATTGTTTAGAGTACAAATAAATTAAAACGCGTATTTCCTTATAGACCTAGGACGAGGACAAATAGTCAGTCTTTAGAATATACCTAGCTACAGATGACTCTAATGACAGAACTTTATGATAGGCACATTATATTATTTTTCATTTAGTTAATTTCACACAAAGTTAAAAAATCTGCCTTAATAACTTGAAGTTCCGATCAGAGTGACTAAGCTTTGATAGAAATATTTCTTCAGAAACTCATCTTAGCTCTTTCTATTACCCAATTTTTTTATTTATAATATTATTATACAAATAACAGAATCAATAATTTCGCAGAAAATAGTTTGGCATACACTCAATTTTCCCCAAGAATTACCCATTTAGAAAAAAATCTGAATTGGGATAAAATCTATGTAATTATAGAACTTGCTTACAAAAATTTCATTAGAATTGATTGAGATATTCAACCTGTACAGTATAACAACTATTTTCCCAGAGTCAAAAGCAGAAACGCTTCGCGCTCACTCGACATAACAACAAATATTTATTAAAAATTAAAATGTACATAATTATATATTAACAGACAGATTGTCACGGATGTACGTAAGTACTTTTTGCAATTGATAGAACATTGATCTTTGACCAAGGATATAAATTGTTTGGTGAAAACTGAGCGACAAAATGTTTGAAATGGAATTTTCCGTAAGCAAAGGCGAAGTTGTGACACGTAAACAAGAAGAAAGGTAAAATAGACTGTTAATTTTAATGTTCTTGTTGTTGAATGCCTTGTGATTCCTGACAGAGTAGAATAGAACCACTCCAAGATTCCCCGAGCGAGCAAGAAACGCGAGCTAAATTTAATCCATTTAATTTCATCATGTCTTTTTTACTCTTCACTGCTGGCGCATGACACTCACTGTACTACTAGAGCCATATATTGACTAGAGCAGTCAGAGGATTTGGCCTACACTCTCAACGCTGGCCAGACGTGTTGAGAGGTCTCTTATATGTTTATAAGCATTGTTTAGTTTGCGTTACGTACTCCAGACAACGTGTATGCAAAATTTCATAATGATCGGTTCAGTAGATAGGGCGTGAAAACGTAACAAACCAACTCACTTTCACATTTATAATATTAGTAGAGATAGGATTAAGGGTAAGCCTTTGCCCAGCAATAGATTGCGACATCCACAGGAAAAATAATGATGTGATATGAATGACAATAGTAATTAAGTATCAGTATTAATGACAAATACTGTAATTATTATGAGGATTCCCCATCTGGCGGAAAACTTCGTCGGCTAATGATTATGATGCTGAAATAATCAAAGGCTGAAGTCAAACAAAATAACCCGTAGTGGAAGAAGGTACTTCCGGGATTTTGGATTTTTTTATTTTTTTTGGTTTAACAATTCTGTTGTCTTTTAAAACGTTGATTATGTACTTTAGAAGATAACAGTATTTGAAACCGGAATGTACCACTAAAAATGTCGTTAAATTTATTTTGACTGCGTTACCTATAAATTTAAATAACTTGAGTACATTATGATGCAAGTACAAAACCTGGATATTATAGTCAAGGTTGATATAAGCACGAGACGAGGCCGAGTGCTTTAGTAAACGGTGACTTTTATGGGCAGCTTACTGAGTACTAGCGTCATACGACGTTTTGAGACAGGTTGGTATTGAGAGAGACACCCACCGACCAGGAGGTCGGACGACGTCATAGGAAAGCGCTGGATGCAGGCCGCTTCCAACCTGTCGAATTAGCAATCCTTGGGGGAGGCCTGTGTCCAGCTGTGGACATCTTGCGGCTGAGATGATGATGGTATTGAGATATTTAATACCAATGAATCAAATAAACATTTCTATGAAACTTAGATCAGCCAACTACTGCCACCCGTAATTTTATTTCTTTCACTCCTTAACACATTTTTGCAATTTGAACTGGTTTTGGAGTAGTTGTAGTCACAAGTATAAAATGGTGGGTGGTACTAGTTTCGCTTATCTAATCCTCTTTAAGAAACTCGAACTTTAAAAATCCTTAGGAGAGGCTTACGTCTCACAGTTACCTTCTAGCAGCTGATATGATGAATTAATAAACTTAATTTCTTTGTTTCAGCACCAGGTCTTTACCAAGGACCTTGGGCGCGATGTGGCTTAGCGTACTGGTCTACCTCGTGTACTTCTGCATGTATACTGTCCTGTTGACCATCGCTGGACTTTGGTGCTTCGAAGAGTGCGGCCTGACGGACGAAGAGGAGTACGAGTTCTACAGTCGACAGCAAATGTCTTTCTGATTCGGTGAGTGGTTTAACTAGCCGAACGAGCCCGAACTGTGAGGGAGATTTAATCAAATTACATTTACTTAAAGCAAATTTAAGCCTACGCAAATCTAATAAAATAAATCTTAAACAAATTTAATAAAATTTAATCTTAAGCAAATTTATTGAGATTTAATTTAATCTCAAATTTAATACAAAATAATAATAAAATAATAATAAATGTTTATTTTCTCTTTAACAAAGGTAAGCCTTATAAATATGGGTTCTTATAGCTAGAATTTATACATTACGGTATGGAGACTTGTTCACCTTTGTTTGGAGACTAGTCCTTGAAATTGGTTCCTATAGGAACCTGTGCCACAAGTGACTAGGCCCCTCCCTTGGATCGCTAGTCTTGATGGAGTGAAGAAAGAATATGTAGGTATTTTTTACTTATATTTTTATCTAACTCTTATAGATTAAGTTATGTGTACTCTTACTAGACTACTTATGTCTAAGGATGGGAAGCATAGGAAGCTGTTGGTAAGTATTATTGTGTGTATGTGTTATATATATGTAAGGGTGTGTGAAGGTGAAGGTGTGAGAGTAAGTGAGAGGTTGGTGAAAGTGTAAGAGTGTACGAAGTGTTTAAGTGTGGGTGTGTAGTTCATTCATGTAAGTCAGTTAGTGTGGTACAATTTGCGTCAGGTCAAGTTATGGGGGGAGTGTGTGTCAGGGAGTAAGAGTGGGACGGGGGCGAGAGCAAGATCTGAAAGGGGCGGTGTGTTGCAACAATAGGGTCGCGTTGAATCGTTAGGGTCTTTGTCTATACTAGAGTGTTATAATGTTGGAGTAAATGGATGACGGTTTTTAAATAGGTAATTTAAGAGGTTTGAAAATGATTAATAGTTTCTTTAATTTGAGAATCAGAGGTATCTATGGGTATATATGTGTTAATTTGCTTGTTTGCCTACAACGGCCGGGTATTTTTTAAACGGTTTGTTTATATGTTAGGTTTAAGTAGATTTTCTGTGTCTGTGTAGTCTAGAGTTTTGATATATTTGACGATAGCGGCTTTGCATGAAGACTTATGAAGAGGGTATAAATTAAGAATGGTATTTAACTTATTGTATAGGTATGGCCCAAGGTAGCAGAAGAAATGCCTGGAGGTTGCTGTTTTTAATTGTGTGTAAGGACAGACAGCTTTCCTTCTTCGAAGGTTTGTTTTTAACATAGGGTTAAATTGTAGCTGGGAGTGTTGCTTTAAAATGGTATAAAGCACAAACAACTGCCTGACAGTCGGTACGTCCCAGTACTTATATAGTTCGGTCGTTGGATGCCGGAAAGGGAGACCTGCCGCTACTTTAAGTATTGCGCGTTGCGCTCTTTCCACTTCGAGAAGGGTAGTTTTGGCTATGCCTCCCCAGGATGTGATGCAGTAGATCACTAGCGATTGACATAAGGCGTTATATACCATCTTGATCACTTGCCGGCTGGCTGAGTGTCTTAAGGCGCGCACGCTTTTCTTTATAAAACAATAAAATTAAAACTAGATGAATGGCAAATTGTTGTTGTTTCTTACTAGTTATAGAGCCACTGCCTTGATTTATTAGACGGGTACAAAAAAGAAATAAAAATTATTTTCGAGTGGCGTGGCGTGAGTTACTAGTTGGAAGACAAATTCCTTAAAAGACCTTCTGAGCGAAAATGCTCAATCTGGTTCACAGATACCTCAATGACCAATCAAGGAACAGAAGCGGGCATTTTCTCCGAGAGCAATAAAATGTTTCAGAGCATTTATTTTTGCAATAACTGTTAGTACTAAAATAAATTTCGAGAAATGGTAAAAAAATCATCATTTCTTATTCTAAGTGACAGTCAGCAAATTCTTACGGCACTTAACTAGTTCCCACAGCATCGTTGGGTGCTGGGTCACGTCATGGTTGAGGTTAATAAGAGAACCGATGAGTTGGCAAGGAGAGGATCTAATATGCCATAAATAGGACCCAAACCCTTCGTAATGTATAGTGAATCGTCGCGCTGACAGCTAATCATCGGCGATTGTGTAAGGAAGGCATAATGTTCTATCACGCTTGTGTTCCGTGCTAAGCTTCTAAATAATATCAAATCCGAAACACACAAGGAGCTCAAGATACGGTTATTTTTAACACCATTTCATTCAGTTGTCTATTACAGCTCTGACAATTGGCTAACCTAACCCCCATTTGAATTCACATGGGACGATTGACGCAGGCATTGAAGTGACAATATAATTTTGATGCCTTCCGTCTTGTTTACTGCTCGAAGTTTTCTAGAATCACAATTAGTTTATTCAATTTGCGATCTTAATCCTCGCAATATCATTAATTATTATGGATATATTCATAACACATTAGATAAAAGGAAGTAAATTGTCAGCAGCGATGCTGTCGAAATGCTTGACGTGACGCTCACATTATTATCACCAACTGAGTAGACTCAACCTGGAATAGTAAGTCTTAAAGGCACTTTTAGCGTTTTGTTGCCCACCCATCACTTAAGCGAGCGGTGAGGTAACAGCTGAATTAAAATTGCGTATTGCTGATGATGTGACTGATTCCTCAGACTATCGGCGACTCCCTCGATCGGCACTTACGATCTAAGTGAAAAGAAAAGCTGCATGTATATCATCATCAATTCAACCGTAAGAAGTCTACTTACTGCCTGACTCAAGCTCAACCCAGGTTGGAATTGACAAACCACGCTTGGCATTTGGATTTGTGAGCGCAGAATGTTTGGCTAATATCAGTTCCAACTCTGCTGTGTGCTATTGAAACTGGTTTTTGGGTGGACTGGGGGAACGGTATATAAGTAAATGCTACGGAATGCTACTTGCTCGGATGGGGGATGGAAGAGTGCGAGTGGGCGCGCGTACCCTTGCTTCAAAATTCTTTAACCTTAGTAAGCTAATTTATCTGCAGTTTGTAATCAATTAATACAGTCATAAAATATAAAACATGGTATCATGTGCTATCGGATACACCTTGTAAGGCCAATCTTCTTCTTTCGGTGCCGCTTCATCACTGAAAGTTGGCCGTCAGCTCCTTAAATCGCGCCGTGTCCTGTCCATGGCGAACCTGAACAGTAATTGTTCAACAGATTTAAGGCTCGTACATACGCTAATGACTTTCAGGATATGGGCCGAGTTTTGAACCTTGGTTCCCCATCAGAAAGTCAGCGGTCGACTGCCGCCCGTAGTCCGCGCGCATTCAAAATATTAAATAACATATTAAAATGACTGATCGAGTTATCAAAATATAGAGGCGGAACTAAAATATTTACTTATTTATTATTTTAATATGTTTATCGTCTATTACGCGAAATTAGGATATCAAAACTGTATCACATAAAAAAACTACGTTTCCAAAAACCTTCGACAAATTTCCAACAAAATCAACGTCAAAAAGTATGTTATAACACGGAATAAATTAAAATATTGCCAACCTAAAAACCGAAAATAATGATGTTTGCAACCTTTACTGAATGGGGCAAGGTCGCGCCTCGCGCCCCTCTAAAGCTTTTAAGTATACGTGCCGCCTCTGATACTGTTCAGTACTCTGTGGTCGTCCGCGCACTATCATTGGCCGTATATATGATAATTATTATAGACTTCGCGCTTCAGTCGGTAGTAAGCCTTTCTAAGGCTCTAAGACCCTTTTTGAGTGGTGGTACATACAAGTTTTGTGATATTCTATGTGTGCTCTACTAGTTTAGTGATTAAATTAGATAGAGATGATATAGTGATGTTTTTGTCGTGATATTATTTTAAATAGGTAAGTAATATTTATTTGAATATTTATTTTATGTTCCCTATTCATAAAAGATCTTTCGTTATTAATATTCAAGTTATAAACTAGAATATTCAATTAAATAAATAAAACTATTCCTTTTTTCTGATAAATTAAAAATTCAAGTTCATACAAACATAGGTTAATAAATAATTGCTCATTTAAAACATAACATTACACTTTAATGAAAAATGAAGATGAATAATATTTTAATCGCTTAATAGTATTTTTTTTTTCAATTTATGAAGAAAAATAATACAATGCATTAATTTTATCAAGCATACATGAAAATTCAAATGCTATTTTTTTAATGTTTAGACGTCATATAAGTTTATTTATTTTGTATCCAATGATATTATTCGAGCAACTTTTACACAGATTCATTATTCATTAATATAATAAATACAAACGCACCCATAGCACTTTTCTGCTAAAATACAATGAACGAACGTACGTATTACGTAATTTAGTTTATTACTACAATCAATAATCAAATGATTATTAAACGTTATACATATATAACATAAATAAATTAATAACAAAAAATCTGTTTAAAAAAATATGATAAGACAGTTTATATTCGTTCATGAAATCGAACGGTTCGGCTCCGTTAAACGTCTACGAACGATTGCTACGAAGTGCTACGAAACATTAAATAGAGAGGATGTAATAATTTTTTTTAAATGTTTTTAAGACCACGTTTTTTTTGTGCCTTGCGTTAGATAGAGCCAACGACAGCAGAGTCCAAAAGAAACATTAATGTTAAACTAAAACACACATGCAATCGAACATATACGAAATGTAAGTTCTATTTTTAATCGAAGAAGGTGACATCACAGAAAAAAATATATACATATAGCTTCGATCACATGTCTTATAGTGACAGATAGCTAGCTTAATATTAATACAGTAAATAAAATTAATATTTAACGGCTGAAAATATTTATTTATAGATTATAAATCCAGCCAAGCGTGTGTCGGGCCACGCGCAGTCTTTAAAATTATAGACAAATAGCAATTATCCCGCGACTTCGTCCGCGTAAATTATAGCCTATGTTACTTGCAGATAAATTAGCTTCCTATAGGTGAAAGAATTTTGAAAATTGGAGCCTATAAACAAATAATCAAACAAACCGGGAGTCAGTGGACGCAGCATGCACAAGACCGCAATTTGTGGCGATCTATGGGGGAGGCCTATGTCCAGCAATGGACGTCCCTGGCTGATAGATAGATAGATAAACAAATAATCAAATAATTCCTCTTTATAATATTAGTATAGAGTTTAAGATACCACCAACAGGAAATGCAATTAATATCTTCGTATCTCACAACTTTGCAATCCACCTTGATATATACATAATTTATTCACAATTAAACTTCCTCGTCTAACTCGGTGCCCTTAAGAAATATCTAATAACTTAAAAATTGTCTGTTTACCCTTGACCCTTTTGGTAATAGTAAAACGTCACATAATTTAGAATTGACCCTGGCTATTGATGCAATACAATTTACTAGCTATTGGTATCTATTGGCTTTGCATGAAATTTGTTTTGACAGAGCTGGGCAGCTATTTAAAAACAAAATATACTGTTTTTGATTAAAATTTATCCTTTTATTTTAATTGACTTTTGATGTCGAGATTATTTTCACAATTATTTTATTTTCTCTCTCCTATTATAGTAAAAGAATATAGCCACTTAATTTTGATTTCCTCTATGATAAGTTACCAAATCAATAAGCATTTATTTGCCATTCAAAGAGGCAACGCTGCTAGCGTGATGGGTACCTTTGAGCCGGGCACCATCCGGGGTGGCATATTTGATTAATTATTTTGTTAGTTTTAGGTTTTTTTTTTCATTATTTAGTTCTGAATTTTCTTACCTTTTAGTTAAGTATAGGTTTAATGTTTTAGTTATATAGAAATATTTTCGTTACTTGTTTATTTAATACACATTAATTTATAAACATTTACTTCTGTACTAATATTGTAAAGATTTAATTGTTTATTTATTTGCTTGCATTGCCGAAACCACAGGATTGATTTTTTAAATTCTTTCACCTAAGCTAATTTATCTGCGGGTGACTTAGGATACAATTTACGTGGACGAAAATGCAGAAAATTGTAGTATTATAGTATTTTTTAATAAGCTCACATTTTTTTCTACATTTTCTGTGTGTATAACTTTCCACAACTTAAACATTAAGTGTGAATGCGGTAACTTTAAGAAGCATAGTAAAATATAAATTGTTTCTTAACAAAATTGTTTATATTTATCATTACTTTCAAATAAATATATCAATGAACTATGTAATCATCATAAATTTTGTATTAAAGATTTAAATACGAAGGAGAAAAAACAAAAAGTCCATAATAATCTCAATGTTACCGATGACTCGTCATTAAATAAAATGTCTAATAATTTTGTTCTTCCATACACCTTTTTATGCTACTAAAAGTCAAATGTGTACATGTATGTACCCAATGGTACACACTGGTACACGTACTACATGGAATCCAATGATTGAGTTATGTAAAGTAAAAAGATTCAGTTAACAACTCCCGAAAGTACATCGTCAGAAACACACTGTAAAGTGCTCGAAACGTCAGGTGTATAAATAATGTAATAAACGCGATAAAAACCGTATTAAAATAATTTTATTTAAATACACCGTCAGAGTTGTGTGCGAAAACTTGTGTAACAAAAGACAAGGAAAGAGGGTAGACCGATACGGTTTCCCTTGTTCACTGCTCATCATAAACCACCGCGACACCTCAGCCTGTGAAAATGGCGGCTGCAATGTTGTCAAAATATATAACGAAAATCAAAACCAATCACAGTATGTCTCTTCTTCTTCTTCTTCTTCCTTGCCTTTTCCCTATTTGGGGTCGGCTCTGTATGTCAACTCTCTCCAAAGTTTTCTGTTACCAACCATATCGGTACTAGCTCCTCATTCCTTCATATCATTCCACACACATTCCTTCCACGACTTTCTCGGCCTTCCCTTTCCTGTCCTGACACATTTAAGTGGAGCATCCTTTTAGCCAGGTGATCGGCATCCCTTCTCTCGGTAGAGCCATACCAGGTTAAACGATGGCTTTTTATTTTGTCCACTATTGGTGCGACTTTCAAACTTCCTCTTATATATTCATTCCGGATCTTGTCCATCTTTGTCACTCATTCATCTCAGCATCCTCATTTCCGCCACATGCATCTTAAGTTCTTCCTTCGTTTTGGTTGCCCAACATTCCGTTCTATACAATAAAGCTGGTGTTATGACTGTCTTATATGTCTCGTAGTGCAAATAATAGTACTAAAATCCGTTATTGATGTTCAATGCTCATTCGGCTTGATAGACACTTTACAAGAATAATTTAATTTTTAATTATTATAATGAGGTATAAACCTGTACATATATGATACTAGTGCGTAATAATTATGAGGATTACATAATGTGTTTACCATAGAAAATAGATAAATACTTATAAGTTTATTGATATTTTTCATATAAAAAATATCTGCGCTTTTATATTATAGACAAACGAAGATTTTTAAGATGTAAAAACTACTGACCTATTTTTTCTTGCACGAAATTCAAAACACAGCCACGATGGTTAAATTAGTCGACAATTATTTATTTTGATGACTTATCAGCCATTCGACTGGCTCATTTTATGCGTTTTTGATTTGTACATTCTGTTTATTTTTTATTCATCATCATCATCAGGTCTTTTTTAGTCTCCACTGCAGAAGCACGACCCTCTCTGTACAACCTAAGCCATATATTAGCCAGAGCAATCAGAGGATTTGGCCTACACTCTCCACGCTGGCCAGACGAGTTGAAGAGGTTTCTTTGATGTTTATAAGCTTTGTTTAGTTAGTGTTTCCTAAGTCGCCTTCTACGACATCCACGGGAAGACTTGGAGTGATCCTATTCTACTCTGCCAGGAACCACACGGCGGCATTTTACTTTACACATATTTTTTATTGGAGCAATCCATTTTTCTCTATCCAGCTAACCAGTATACACCTTTGTTGCAGCTGCATTGTGATGTAACTTGCACTCACTATTGTTGCACTTAATAACCAATTATGATAGTAAAATCACTTAATTGTAGCGCTATCTGTAGACCATCTACGTGTCAATGTGGTGTAATAAAAACATGTTTATGTGATTTAAAAAGTAGTTTTGGTTCATATAGTTTTCTATAAGTAAAACCTAATGCGGATTGATATTGCAAAAAAAAAAACAAAGCGATGTAGTTTTCTACGAGTAATTGTGAAACAGACATAAAAAATAAAATGATTTTTTTATCGGTTAATAAGCAATATATAGAATATTTGCTGTAATAATGGAATACTTATTACCAGGAAGAGAGAACACGTATATTCTGTTTTTCCTTTTTATCATGAATGACACATTCATAACAGTCTATCTATCTATCAGCCAGGGACGTCCACTGCTGGGCATTGGCCTGCCCCATAAAGCGCCAGCAATTGCGGTCTTGTCTCTTCATAACATTAATTCGTACAAAAGAGAACATATTTAATGGGCTAGGCCATATTTATATAAACAGACACACGTGTTATTTTGATTACTATACTATTGTAGTAGGATTTTCCTTTACCGTCATATAAAACGTGGCCTGTAATCAAGCGGCTTCATCTTTGTTATGCGTCATACAAAACTCATGTAATGATCCTCGTTCGCGGAATGCACGTGAAAAGCCTTTGAACTTACCAGAATAATAACTTTCATGTACTTAATAATTAAAGATATTTTTAACAAAAACAAAAACCGACTTCAACCCTATAATTTTTTTTTAATAAGCATAAAGAAAAAAACCGGCCAAGTGCGTGTCGGGCCACGCGCAGTGTCGGGTTCCGTAGTTGCGAATGACAACTTTGAGTTCACACTATTCACACTCGCACCATACAGTTTAACGACCAAAAACATCTAACAATGAAAATAGTATGAAATTTTACAGTTTATAAGTTGGTTGCCTATAACTTTTTAGTTTGTACTTAGTACTCAGCTCTGATAGTTTTCCTTTAAACTTCAGTATATATACTACTGCTGTAATTTTTTTCACGTATCTATATATAACCGTTTAGCAGATAGAGGGGGGAGACACTTACCTCTAACGAAAATTCGCACTTTAAAACCAAATATTTCGGAAACGGATCCCTAAATCGAAAAATGGTGTTCTCAACCTCACAATATTTTTGAAAGACCTATTTAACGATACCCCACACGATGGGTAAATAGAGAAAAAAAAATACTCCCCCACTTTACTTGTATGGGAGCTACCATAAAAAAAATTTTTTTTCAAGTTTTTATTCTACCACTTTTTTGCCATGATTAATATACATACCCATACCAAATTACAGCTTTCTAGTACTTATAGTCTCTGCGTAAAACCGCGGACGGACAGACAGACAGACAGACAGACAGACAGACAGACATGGCGAAACTATAAGGGTTCCTTGTTTACTACGGAACCCTAAAAATGGAAATAAGTGTAATCCGAACGGCATACCTGTATACATTTTTTTTGGTTTTTGTGTATTTTTTCAAAAAGCGCTCGACACATTTTGATAAAAATTTAAAACCGTCTGTAAAGTATTACCTACCGAACAATAAAAGAATTTCTTAAATCGGTCTAAGCGTCTTCGAGAAATCGGGGAACATACATAAAAAAAATACAACGAATTGTAAACCTCCTCCTTTTTTTGAGTCGGTTAATACCTTTTTAAGACGTCACACCGTTTCTAATATCGTATAATTTTCTAGTAGTTATTATGCCAGACTAGCAAAGAGGAGGTCCCGGGTTTGATCTTCGGTCATTTCAAGATAAAAAAAATTCTTTCAGATTGACCTGGGTCTAGGATGTTTGTCTATACTAGGTGTTATGGTAAACATCTTTGTCCCTCAAACATACAAACCTTATATCCTGTATATGCATGTATTTGTTAGAAAATATAGTATCGTAGAGTTAGTACCTATTCCATAACACAAAACTCGACCTACTTTGGGACTAGCTCAATTAGTGCATAGTATATTTAAATATTATTTTATTGTAAGTCAAGAAGGAAATATAAAAATCAAGATCTTAAACAAAAATAATGACATTTCTTAAAAAAAATACAGCCTATAATTTTTGATATGCCAATCAAAAACGTAAGACGTTGGCTCCATGATTATTTTATGTAATTATTTGAAACCTTAATTTTAGAACTAGTAATACTTTCAGTAAGTACATAATAAAATAAATGAAGAACCCCATTTTTAGAAGTTCTATAGTATTTTTTCTATGCCAATGTATTTCGAACGGCGTAGTTATCACATCATTATTTTTTTGGACTTTCCAGACAATTCAAACAAGTGACCAAAATTTCATAGCACGTGTTTTTAACTTTTCACATTACTTTTACTATTGCTATTATACTATCTGTTTCCAAGATTTTAATATTTTAAAACAGACCTGTTTAATTTATGCATGCATCTTTGTTACATCCTTTATGATACAAGTACTTTAATGATAAACCACGATTCCACACGCAACTCAAGGCAATCATAATTATTATTCAAAACATAGGAAATACCTTTGCAACTCTAATATATATTATAATTAAGTATATATTTTCGACATCTTGACCTATCTGTGTCGCATTGTCCTTCAGCATATGTATATATTTCATAAAGTTTTATCACGAAATTCGCACTCTTCGACCTTTGTGATCGCGTATTATAATTTTGTTTCCTAATCGTATTTATGTATTCTAAAACATTTGAAATACAACATTTAATGGCTGTATTGTATTAATTTACAATATACTATAAAATTTAATGATTGGTCGATTTTGCCGATATAAATATATCAAAAAGTTATTTCATTGATTATATAGTTTATTATAATTCAAGTACAGTTAACTAGATTTAAAGTCGAGTTGTTCATAGGCACAAAGCAAAGCTGAGTGCGTTTTTATTAAACCGATGACTATAATAGCCAGCTTACAGAGTACGAGCTTCATACGACTTATTTACACATTTGCGATTACCATAAAATAAATTGAGCAGTTGTGATTAATGTATTATACAGACTAATTATTTTCTTTATACCAAGAAAAGGACTTAGTCCGTAAAATAAATCATCACGATTCATATTTCGATGTCATTGTATTAATAGCCAGTGTATTGAGAAATACATAAAAATGTGTAAAACACTCACTTAACAAATAATTATGAAAATAATAACATATTTTGGAAATCCCTCGCTACGCAAAAATAAAGTTCTTACCGATACAATATTACATTACTGGCTGTAGGCACTATTTATTATTTCATGATATCAAAGATTATACCTACACCACGTAAATCTATAACCTCACTGTATACCATCATATTGATAAATTTTCCCCTATGAAACATGGTTCAAATAATGAAAAAAAAAATGAGCTTCAGATACTTAGTCGATCAGCTGATTAGGAGTTTTGTATAGGGAACCCATTTTTTACGCATTATTTCGCCAATCGAAGCCTTTCGATCTTACGGAAGAATAATCTGTCTACTCCGCAAGGGATAGAGACGTAATTTAATATTCGTTTATGTAGGCACTAACGTCTACAGAATATAAACAAAAACTTAATGATTAACTCTAGGAAGTATTATTACCGAAGACATTGCAAATATTAACATTTGAACTTGACACCTACGACACAATGGTGAGAATATGTATATAATCAGCTACCTTTCAATACTTGAGTGAGGACTGAATTACCGAACGACTGCTGATTTCCAATGAAGCTATTTGAATATTTTTCTTGTTATAAATAACTTGTCATACGTAAATTTAGTAAACAACATCACATCTTTTTTAGTGGAGGACACGACACGACCCTCTTTGTACTACGAGTATCATATAGGAGCCTCCACTCTCCTCGCTGGGTTGGAGAGGTCTCTTTGATGTTTATAAGCTGTGTTAAGCTTGTGTTTACTAAGTGACCTTCTTTGACTTCCACGTGAAGACTTGGAGTAGCCCTATTCTATTCTGCCGGGAACCACACGACTCTTGTTAAAACTTGTATGTTCTTCTTCTTCTTTTCGAGTCGTAATGTCTACCATTATAGTAATTTTTCCCAGTATGCGGCCACAGCCACTGCCCGGTCATTTGTTTCCTCAAGATCCTTTTGTGTGCAGTGAGTGGGGGCTTTAGGGCCCGAAAAAAGGTGGCTTGACTGGACGTCGCCGCAGTCGCACATGTTGCCGGAGAAACCCCACCTGACCCGGTTTTCCTGGCATCTCCCCACACCAACCCGAATGTAATACTTACGTTAATTTTGATTTTAAGCTTTACCATAGATTCTTTTTGCTCAGATGGTTTAGGGATGAGAAAGTAACAGTTCGGGAAGCCGGGCGGGTGTACTAGATACCATTCCGCAACCTCCAGACAAGCAGTTGAGGATGATATCTCTGACCATAATTATTTTTATAAAATACTAGCTGTTACCCGCGGCTTCGCCCGCGTAATATAGCCTATGTCATTCTCGGTACCCTAACCTATGTGTATGCAAAATTTCATGATGATCGGTTCAGTAGATACGGCGTGAAAGCGTAACAAACAAACAAGCAAATAAACAAACAAACAAACTCACTTTCGCATTTATAATATTAGTTAGGATTAGGATTAGGATTTGTATGAAACACGCAGAAATGTCAAACAAAGCATCTAAAGTCAAAATGTTTCAAACATACATATTATCACGTCGTTATCTCTTCCGGGGCAGACAAAGCAGAAGGTCATAAAACCCAAAGACCACTTTGGCATGTTAGTGGGCGTTAAGGTGGTAAGCGGAATCAAAATAGTGATGAGACTGACGACGTTTCTATAAAATCATGTTATAGGCGATGCAGCTAGCAAAATTTTCGCCTAATTCTTTCACTGGCTCTTACGGTCTGGCCCGGAAAAAAATAACTGGTATATTCTATGTTTTTTTGTTTTCTCCCAAACCAGCCTGAAAGCCAGTGTTTACTTGTAGACATGTCAAACAATAGTTATTATAAAGGTCAACCCTACAACAACACGTTAACGCGTCGCTTGGAAAATAACAGCCATAGAATAATGATTGCTGTCAAAGTAATCATTTCAGATGTCGTTATCCTCCGTGGAAGTTTTTCTAGCAGTTAATTTTAATCTCTACTGGTTTTCTTGACGTGTTATTTAACATCATTTTACGTATCATTTTCATCATCACCATCAGGTCTTTTTTAATCTCCAAATCATCATCATCATCAGGTCTTTCTAGTCTCCACTGCAGGAGCACGACCCTCTCTGTACTACCAGAGCCACATAATATTAGCCGGAGCAGTTAGAGAATTTGGCCTACACAAGACACCTCACACTTCAATATCGATCAAGCCATATAAGCTACTCGTGGCAACAATGTATGAGGAATACTTAGATACATAACATATATGTATATGCGCGAAAACCATTTCCCTTTTGGGCGGTTCAGTCGGGTAAAAAAACGAGTATCTCTTGCACACACGTGACGAGAATATAATTTTATGTACTTTAAGAAAATAGCTTCTAACGCCTAAGGATATCCTTTGTTTTAAAAATTTATTACAAAACCATCTGATTATTATAATTGAACTGATTTTGTAATCACCATCATTACATCTGCTGAAAACTAGGCGTAATTAACAGCGATTTTCAGCAGAAGGTGTTTATATATCTACTTATTTAATTATTATTGCGTGTGCGTGAATTTTTGGGGTTTAGTGTAGTTTAATGTTAATTACTTCCCCCGAACGATTCGTTAAGAATGTATTGCGTTATTTTATTGCACAAGAATTACAGAATTGGATAAATGTGAGTCATACTCGCGCACGAAGGGTACTGTACCATTGAAAACATCATCTATGAAAATTGTAACCGTGAAGTCTAAGTATTAGGATCCAGTTTTTTACACTTTTGGGTACAGTAACCTCAAAACCTAAAGTCTATGGCAGTACTTAGTAAAAGACTATTGAGAATTCATCTAAAATCTTTGAACGTTCAATAGTACTGCAAACACAAATATTAGGTGTTTAAGGTGAGTGTTAAATTACATTAAGTATTTGCCCGCTCCGGGAATCGAACCCGATGCCCCTGGAACTGCGCCCCAAAGGCCATCTTTGTAATCTGGATGCATTGCATACATTAAATATAAAGAACCTACAATTTGACTGAACCATCAACAACCTAAACATATCTCACTAGCAGCCGTCACCGGCTACACATAGGAATTTATTATACATATAAACCTTTCCCATTGTTGGCCTAATATTTAATATGATTAACGCCATCTATAGCGATGAGTGGAAAAGAACTGTGTTGCGCCGTCGCCTATGTTGCCTACCTTGTATCAGACCTTAATTTGATACAATATTTTTGTATGAGGTTGAGAGTAGTATATTGTATTGGCAGGGTCTTACAAGCCGGATTTACAATATTCAAGCAGGTCAGTTTAAATTTGGAACAACGTAAAAAATGTGGCGGTATAGGAGGTGCGCAGACTTTTCGCACCATTAACGACGGTCGTCTGTCTTGTTAGATATTTATAGAAAAAGATGTTTTTTTTTCTTTATTTATTTAAAAGGGGTTTTGTCACACAGTGATATGTCACCCCCGTAGATTATACAAAAACTAAGTCTATTCCATATAATTTAAAGCATAATTTTAAATTCACAATATAGAGATAGCTAGATACAATTGTGACAGCCTTCTGGCTTCCTCAGATAATGGGGAAGCCAGAATGCTGTTACACACACCTACGTCCCGCCTAAGACCAATGTCGCGACGGAGTGCCTCGTTCCGAATACACTCCATCAACACATGCTGTACGTCATCTACGGTGTTCCAAAATGATATGGTCTTATTCTACAACGCAGTAATGGGTATGTTGAAAGAGAGGTGGTACGATTATCTTCAACATGCCCGTCTCCTCGGTAATGGTGTGGTCTGTGTTTGTTTTTCATGTGTGTAATTGGCTACTTGACTAAAAAAAATTTGTGTCGCTATGTAAAGACCTGCCAAAAATAAACACAATAGTGACCGAAATACATTTCTAAACAAAAACTCTTTCAGATATAGAAGTTTTAAAGACACATATTTTTAGACGTTAATTTTTAGACGTGAAAACGCACTGCTGAAATGCCTACATATTTGTGACGTCACAACTTTGTATTTTGTATGGGCGGCGTGAGAACTTTGTTTGGTAGTTATACGAAAAATTACGTTTGTGATAATGGTTTCATAATAAAAGTTGCTTTAAATTCAGCGGACTACAATACAGTATAATTGTAATTTAAGATTTTCATACTTTTAAAAATGGTCCTATTCACCCAACTTTAAAGAAGCTTTAAGAACACTAAACGAATCGATATCGAATTAAAAGTGTTATTTATAGTGTTTTTAGATAGAAATTAGTATCATTGGGAACAAATTTTATAATATAATCTTCACATTAGGAATATACCGAATTAGCTAACACTGGTATCAGATTTTTCGATAGCTTAACGTATACAGGTGGGTTGATACGCCGTGTTAGTTTCGTCTCTAGTAGGGCGCGAGTGACTTTTTACCCATCCAAGGGGGTCATGCGTGAGTGCTAATAATGCTCACACCCAATGGGCTATCAGGCTCCATGGCGAAGTGATGTTGGTCATGTGATTTTTAGCGCTCGTATGCAAAACCAAAGACAACTTGGCAAAACTATACTGTAATTATCATAACTGAGAGTTATACAAAAAGCTCAAATCTACACTGAGGTACTATTTTTGAACGTGTGACACTCCCCTTCGAACGATTTTATGGAAAAACTGGTCATTTGCGAAGGGCGAAATTTCAAAAATTGTACCCCTGGTCTAGTTCAAACTCACTGTAACTGTTGAACCGTTTATTGAACTTGAAATCCAACGTCGTTGGATGGTCGTCCACGAAGACAGTAATAAATTAAGAAACAATCAGGACGAAACGATTCACCCAATAACCGTGGTCAGTCATTTCATTACTGATACATTGAACACACGCAACGGTCGTCTTACATGACATTGTTATGTAAAAACTGGTTATTAAAGCTGAATGCGTGTTTGAAGATAGTTTATTGTTATTATTTAATAACGGCTATTTTTCGCGACTTTATCCGCTTAAATTATAACTATGTTATCTGCAGATAAATGAGCTTTCTGTAGGTGAAAGAATTTTGAAAATTGGTTCACTAGTTTCAGAGCCTATTCAATGCAAACATAAGTACAATCAATCAAGTTTTTCTTCTTTTTGTCATTGACTGACGAGCTCCGTGGCGCAGCGGTTACCACGCAGCCTGCCACACGGGGGTTCCGGGTTCGATCCCCGGTCAGGTCGTGATGGAAAACGATCTTTTTCAGATTGACCTGGGTATTGGATGTTTATCTATATATGTATTTGTTATAAAATATAGTATCGTTGAGTTAGTATCCCACAACACAAGTCTTTCTTAAGAACTTACTTTGGGGCTAGCTCAATCTGTGTGATTTGTCCGTATATATTTATTTATTTATTTATTATTAAAAATTTTATGTTTTTGTCAGCATGCACTAAATTAAAATTGTATTTACGTACGAATTCCTTGCAGTTTTTTTTTAAACGCAAATACTTTCCAATTAAAATTGTTTGTATAGTGGTGCCACATCTCCATAAAAGCTTTTTAAAATAAATATATTGTACCGGAAAACTAACACAGTGAGATCATCACTTAGGACAAACTGCTTAACAAGGACTTATATCTTATCTTGTATCAAGGAAGATTCGCTAAACAACGTTCCTAGTTTTTTGTTGAGAAGAGTCTGTGTAATATATTTTACTAGGCTTTACCCGCGATTTTATTTATACATAAATCTCGTAACTATAAAGACGTATGCATTTACAGAGAAAAATCAGGGCCCGGTACAAAATTTTACATACCCATACACAAGTTTTCAGCCGGTCAATTATGATGTATAAAAAAGTTATTTTTTTTATTCAAAATGACGGAATGAACGTTAGTACCGTTGGGGTTTTTTTGAATAGGTCGCTAACCTATAAAGAGAACTGTAGGAACATAAAACTGAAGGTTCACTCACGGAACAATATCTTAAAAAAACTAACATCTACCAAATGGGGTGCCTCAGCCCACGTCCTACGTACATCTGGACTAGCGCTTTCTTTTTCCGTAGGTGAATACGCATGTCCGGTCTGGTCCCGATCAGCCCATGCCAAGCTAGTGGATAGAGCCTTAAATGAAACTTGTCGGTTAATTACTGGCTGTTTGAAGCCGACCCCGGTAAGCATGCTGTATCCCCTGGCTGACTTAGCACCTCCCGACGTTCGTAGACGTGTTTCTAGCTCTATTGAATGCTCAAGAATGCTTAACGACACTCGCCACCCCTTGCATAACTACTCTGATGCTCCAAGGAGACTTAGGAGTCAAAGAAGTTTTAAAAAGTGTTTTGAACCAATGTCGTCCAATGCCCAACAGGAGAGGTGCACTCTTTGGCGCAGCAAGTGGAATGTTCCTTCCCCATTTGTACCACTTGTTGAAGAGCTCCCACCTGGACATGAATTGCCATGGCAGACCTGGAAGTCCTTAAACAGACTTCGGACTCAGGTCGGCCGGTGTAAGGAAAACCTGTCTAGATGGGGGTTTACTAACAACTTTGATGAGTTGTCTCCCCCAGACTCCCCCAAACAATGTCCCACTTGTTGTCTTGCTCTTTGTGCTCCTGCTCCTGTACATTGGACGATCTGATGATAGCTAATACTAACGCCATCCAAGTGGCTGCATTTTGGGAGCAAAAAATATTAATTAAAAATAATTGGTTTGCCACCGACACGAAAAGAAGAAGTTGAGGTTTTTGGCGCCTAGAACCATTGCGAGTGCGCTGTGATAGGTGGCGAGGTCTACAGCTCGCAGAGACACTAATAATAAGTAAGGGTCTCCACGAGCGAATCACGCACGACGAGTCCTCTATATCCTATAATAATTTGTTCTATTCTATGGGCAATACAGTGAAATTTCGTTCGCACTCTGCCTTGTGTCGAATTGCCGCGATAAGAAGAGAAGAAAAGACACGTTCTAAGATAGTGTAAGGAAATACGTAGTATAATAGTTAATCATTTTATTCATCGTAAGAATTTCAATATCATTTAGTGAACGTATTTTTTTTTTTCATAATTACAATTAGTTTACAAACGTAATATTATTGTTGACGTCAATAATTTACTTACGCCTAAGTTTACACCGCTTCCAAGGCAGAGTGCAGAAGAAGCGGCAACAAACTGCACAGCGCATTTTGTCCAAATGACGTCAACTTATACAGCAATAAACAACGCGATTCATTTGCTCGTGGAGACGGTCCTTACATATTATTACTGTCTCTGCGAGCTTTACTAAGTGTGATAGAGTATTAAAGACCGTCACCTTATACTCTATTAGTACTAGTCTCACATAAGTAAAGGACAGTTTTAGTTGAAATGTCTTTAGCTAATTAGATTTCCAAGTACCTACCTGGAATGGAAACACTCGATGTAAATTATTTACTCAAAACATAATTTAGTTCGCAGCAGACCGAAGGGCGGTTTGAGCAACCGAAGGGAAGTTTTTGTCATTTCCACATCGGAAAGCGTACAGTAACTGTTGCGTGCGGTTCCCTGCACTCGTCGGAAACTAGCTGGAATGCTAATTAATATTATTAAGACCACGTGTTATCGTATGATATCCGACCTGGATTTGGTTTCTGATGCAATAGGTGATCGTAGGCCTAGTATTTTGAATCTAAGAGTGCGTTTTTAGGCAGTCTTGCTTGAGTGCTAAGTGACAAACAATAATGAGAACATAATACCGGTACGTAGTATTAATACTAAACCTTAAAACTACTTACGCTTTCTACTTAAGCTTTGGAGTAAAAACTTACCATAATTTGGCTAAGTTTTTCCTGTCCTGACGATAAACCTTAGCTTGAACCTACAGCATCACAGACGATGAAAGGAAGTGGAAATTACCACTCAAAATCCAACAAAGATTCTCTCGAATAAAGTAGCTGGGAGGTTGATAAATATGAGTATCTATAGACCAGACGAGAGTATTAGACGAGCTCCGTGGCGCAGCGGTCAACACGCCAGCCTGTGACACGGATGGTCCCGGGTTTGATCCCCGGTCAGGTCAAGATGAAAAATGATCTTTTCAGATTGACCTGGGTCTTGGATGTTTATCTATATATGTATTTGTTGTAAAATATTGTATCGTTGAGTTAGTATCCCATATCACAAGTCTTACTTAAGAACTTACTTTGGGGCTAGTTCAATCTGTGTGATTTGTCCGTATATATTTACTTATTTATTATTTATATTTATTTATCTATTAAATAATAGAGTATCGTTTAGTTAGTTTCCTTCGACGTAAGTTTATATTATTTTCGGCTCTTGTCAGTGAAGCTTTTTCCATGTGTAATTTGCCTTTCTGTTTATCTTAGAATATATTGAGATGGTGTTGAATTGCCACAATATGCAATACATAGAAGTACATCTTATCGTCTTTCAAGGGAACTGCGCGAGTCACTTTTCACCTAATACTAGTGCGCGCAATATCCTGTCCGTTGCGTGTGCGCAGTGAATTATGGTGATTTATTTTACACAATACGCGCAGTATATGTCAAATTCAATTACGTGCTTGCGTGTTCCACCTCTTCTTAGCATTTTCCCGGTTGCATCCTTAGCTTCAATGCGTCGGGACCCGGGATTCGCTATTATATCGCTTTCATGCTGTAATGTGATTTTGCATTATTTCTTTACACCAACTCTTCAGGACAATATTTTCAGGGTTCATGTACAGACGTCTTATTATTATGCTCAATTTTTTCCAAATATTATAAAAACTTATTCTATCCATTAATGGGGAAGTGGACTCCTGAGGATGGTTACAGGAAGCGTGGTAGGCCTAGGAAGCGTTGGTGTGATGATATACACAAATTTGAAAAGAAATGGTCGGAGATAGCGCAGAAAAGAGAGGCGTGGAAAAAAATGGGGGAGACCTTTGCCCAGCAGTGGGACAGCATAGGTTAGGTAAAAAAAAATTATAACAACACGACTGCCCTGCCCAAAAATAATATGTGCATATAAGTATTCTAACGACGATACTTCAAAAACCGCTTAGTCATTTACAACTTATAGTGAAATAAAGATACATACACACATACTAACATAGATAGATGAACTCTTTGAACTGAGTAAAAAGGCATGGAGCAAAATACGTTTTATGTTCTGAACATCCTATAGTCTCCAAAATCCCTAATTTTTGAAATGAAAGCTTTCTAAGGAGCGTTGAGCACTTTTTGGATGAACAAAAATCATGGAGCTATCATGGAATCTGAAACCAACTATGGAAGAAAGCGAGACGTCATCGTCACAAAACGCTTTGTTCACTCCTTTCAGCTATGCAAAAACTGAAAAAAAAATAACATGTTATTATGCGCGCTATCTTATATATTTGGCAGATATCAATGAGTAGTTTGTAGTTGACTCCTGCATTTCACAATTAGTGAACAATACTGTATAGGTTTCCTAATGTTGTTTTCCTTCATCGGAAGTATTATGTTTATAATGCTTCCGGTAAAGCAAACTGTTTGTATATATTTATATAGATCTATGAAATACCAAGGTCCAACGTCAGGTCAGGTATCATCAGAAATTACTTAAAATTCAGATCGGATATCCATTATCCATACACAAATCCGGTTGTTCGCAAAATTATGAATTACTAGCTATTTTAACCGTGACTTCGTGTACGACTTACGCTTACTTACAGTCTACCAGACAATAAATTAAACTAACCCATTTCATTTATTGTCTGGTAGACTACGCCTTTCTGAATCTAAAAACCAAATTATAATTTTCGCTATTCTACCTGAGCTAAAGTTTAAGAGGCGAAACAAACGGGTATTCGTAGCTTCTATCGCTGAAACTTTTCCACTATAGCAACAAGACACTTTCTATACTACAAGAGCCATATACTAGCCAGGGCAGTCAAAGGATTTGGCCTACTCAGTCCACCTGTTGGAGAGGCCTTTTTGATGTTTGTAAGCTTTGTTGTTTCCTAAGTCACCTTCTACGTTAACCACGGGAAGACTTGGCGTGGTCCTATTCTACTCTTGCGGAAACCACACGATGAAACATTATTCACAAACTTTATTGAAGCTTATAACTAGATAAACAAACATTGCTAAGTGCAAAACGCGCGTGCTAAGTAATAGTGTGTCAAAACAACAGGTTTTTAAAAACCAAATATAATATCTGGGTTGATGTGGCAGTGACCATGCGCTAAGACTGCCGAGGCTGACCGGTCGATTCGGAAGGCCGAATTTCAAAACATCGCTTTTGAAACTACGCTTTATTATTTTTTTAATGGTTGAGATAGAACTTGCTTCTTTAATCTTCCATGCTGGACTGGGAGAAAAGGAAATCGTAGTACGGATACGTTAAAATGTTTAAGTGGCGAAACTAACAGGTGCTCTTAGCATCTAAGCACTCATCATCATCATTTCGTGTAGGTGACACCGTCAGTCGACCATACACACCCTGGTGTCAAAGTTCTTCGGAACCGCCTCTCGGCCTCTGACGTGGTTCCTTTAACGACTACCAGATGGCAGCCGGGACCACCGGCTTTACGTGCCTTCCGAAGCACGGAATCATCTTTCTTATCAGACAATCAGGTGATTCATGCCTGCAATGTCCTAACCAAACTGGAAACAACTTAACAAAGTATGCTTCCCGCGGGAATCGAACCCACGACCTCCGGGTCAACAAGGCAAACGCCTTTACCACTGGACCACGGAGGCAGTTATTATTATCTAAGCACTAAAAGTCGACGTATAGGCCATCATCATCATCAGGTCTTTTTTAGTCTTCACTGCAGAAGCATGACCCTCTCTATACTACCACTGCCACATATTAACTACTATCTGCTTCTAATCCTGTGCAGATCGTAAACGCCGTTCGAGGGAATGGGCGAAAATCTCAAGAGGCGATGCGGCTAGCATCACTATTATGATTCCGTTTCCACCTACACGCCCAACAATAAGCTAAACGTGGCCTTGAGATCTTAGACCAGCAGGCCGATTTGCTTACTCGGTGTACAACGACTTGATTGTCACTTTAGCATCCATTACGGTTTTCACATCTTAAATAAAAATAGTCATTCATACACAAGCCGTAATGAATATTTAAGTTACCATGAAAATTATGTACACCATAGCTGTCACAAGTTAGCAAATAGGCCTGCTGGACTGTGTCTGCCCCTCAAGGGAGAAAGACGTGACAATATGAAGAAAATAAGAATGTATGTAAGATACAACATGAATTTCTTGAACTTAAGAATGAACTTCTCATAGAATAATTATTTTTTAAGTTCTTCCATTACAAACAGTAGCGTAGACAGTATTTTATTCACTATGTAAATCCATCATCAGGTCTTTCTAGTCTCCACTGCAGGAGCACGACCCTCTCTGTACTACCAGAGCCATATACTAACCTGAGTAGTCAGAGGATTTGGCCTACACTCTCCACGCTGGCCAGACGGATTGAAGAGGTCTTTTTGATGTAAATAAGCTTTGTTTAGCTTGTGTTTCCTTAGTTTTATGTATGTAAATTAATTAACATTAATTTCGGTTTAAATTTAACACGCGAGTTTATTGTGTAAACATTAGTATTCCTCACACAAAAGCCATATATATTTCTAGCGTACAGCTCTTGTCACCTCTTGCAACGTTGACTTAAGATATGATGCAGTTAAGCAAGTGTTAACTTATTAATGTTTTCAATATTATGATTACGGCTTAGTATCTTAATATTCTTTTTGTTTTTATTAAGATTAAGAGAGAGGAAATAACAACTTGATTCAATGCATGACTTAACTATATTTTAGTTATATCAATTTTTCAATAACAAATAAATAAATATTTACGGACAAACCACACAGATTGAGCTAGCCCCAAAGTAAGTTCAAGACTTGTGTTATGGGATACTAACTCAACGACACTATATTTTATAACAAATACATATGTAAATAAACATCCAAGACAATATTTTTTATAATAAATCATAATACATATTTTAAAAGCCTTTCATTGCAAAGTTAAATATCCTTATGTACAATAGCAAAAGTAGCACAAACAATAACAAACATACGACTGACCAACCAAAAAATAATAGACTACAAGCAATTTTCTGCGACTTCGTCCGCGTTTATTATAGTCTACCTCACCCGCAGATAAATAAGCTTTCCAAAGATGAAGGAATTTAGAAAATCGGTCCATTAGCTTTGGAGTTTAACATCTTACCTACGAGCTCCGTGGCGCAGCGGTCAATACGCCGGCCTGTGACACGGAAGGTCCCGGGTTCGATCCCCGGTCAGGTCAAGATGAAAAATGATCTTTTTCAGATTGTCCTGGGTCTTGGATGTTTATCTATATATTTATTTGTTATAAAATATAGTATCGTTGAGTTAGTATCCCATAACACAAGTCTTACTTAAGAACTTACTTTGGGGCTAGCTCAATCTGTGTGATTTGTCCGTATATATTTATTTATTTATTTACCTTCGTTATCTTGTTTGTACTATTCATACATAATAGTTTTAGGTGAGGTAGTATAAATATATCATTAATTGAATAATAACATAATCTACAATATATAAATGAAACCCTGGCCTATCTTTGAAAGGGTGACTCAGTCCGTCAATATGAAGTTTACTTATGTTAGAAATGCGTCAAAAATTTGACATTCCATAGTGTTAAGCTGACCGGGTAATTTATACAAATGTGAAATGCATGTCATGCAAAAAATCATCATTTTCGGATGATCATGTTGAATTTTTTTTCGAATTTGTAAGAATCGCTTTGGAAACTATGCTTTATTCTTTTTAACACTTAATGGAATGATCTTATCGCTTTATTTGCGGTACAAGTGTTAATAAATGTCAGTCCTATTTAAAAGTGTTTGTATGAAAATATTGAATTTTTATTTTGAATTTCCAGCGTTAGTCCCTTTTGAAAAGTGTTTCATATTGCCGGAGTGAGTCACCATTGATTCGGACAAAATTAATATATTTTTTTCATTCCCACTGTTACACAAAAATACATTTAAGCTCTATTTAAACTTCAACTTAAGTATAATATGTATCAATTCACACTGATCGAGTTTTGCAAAATGTCAATTTGGCCGCTTTCGACATTTTCTCTTTTAAAAACCCTTCGAATTCGCGTGGCAAACTTGCAACTGGAGCAAAGTTGCAAGCTCTCAATGCTGACCGGCCGATTTCGCAAGCAAGGAGTGTCGGCCAGTCCATTCCGAAACTGATTGATGCAAAGTTTACTGCTTAAGTATTAATGACTGTCTGGCTGTTTGCAATGTTTTCATGGAAGTGGCCAACACTGGTATCTGATTTTTCAAGCTGCTTAAAGGTATCTGACATAGCTTAACCAACTGTTTCTCCCATTTAACAGTTTTTTTTTTTTGTTGAATCCGCTGTTTCTTTCAAATGATTTTTATCAAATGTTGCCCCCATATGATAAAAATTGTTTGAACTGGACCCCGTTAAATTCTTGAATTCCATTAATTTCAGACGCTCAGGTACAGTAAAGAGTCAGAACTTTTCACAAAATGAGTATTTAAAGTTCCAAATCGAGTTTTGATGCTTGACTTACTTGTTTAGACTTTGATTAGTGCAAGTGCGAAGTTTATATATTTCCATATTTATGAAAAACAAACTAAACGTTAAGTAGCAAATGCATGAACTTCGCACTTGCACTTATCAAAGTGTATACCGGCTATAATGGTTAAAAAGGAAATCAAAATACCGCTTGGTTGCTAGCTCTAGTTCTGAAAAATCCCATTTCTCCCACACCATCGTAGAACCGCCTTCATAAAACAAACGAGAGATTCTTTTGGATACTTTGAGCGAAGGCTACTAAATGGACTTCGTTATAATAAGTTATGTCCACTAGCTGAGCAGCCCACGCATAACGCGTTTCACAACTGTTATGAAAGCCGACCTTGCTATTCCACTACAACGAAGAATCTTCGACTTTTCACGCGCGAAGGTCGAATGAAAGCAATTAGGAGTTTAGAGGTTGGATTGACGGAAATATGCTTATTGGCTTTACGATTTGAGGTCTTTCGTTGCCACATTCAATGTTTGATGATAAAATAAATATATACGGATAAATCACACAGATTTAGCTGACCCCAAAGAAATTCGAGACTTGTGTTTTCGACAATTTTAAAGAGTCACACTCTCCACTGGGATAGATTGCGTAGAGTACGATTAGCTCAAATCACTGGTGATCGCCCAGCGGTCCCCCTTTTGGCAACGTAGTTTTCAGCCCATACGGCAAAACATGAGAGTTTGCTGTGTCTCCAAGCCTTGAACACACAGGCAACACCTAAAGCTGAGGTCCGTCCCTTCCGGAGGCCTTTTGGAGATGTGCGATAGGTTGAGGGCACTCTGCCCATACCTCAATGTTTGGTGAAGTAGCGCGAGCTCACTTGGAGCTAGCTATATAGTCTTCTTATCGTGTCGGTGGCTCAAAAAGTCTAAAAAAATCCTATATTTTGTTCCTCCAGTATTTAGCAGCAGCCAATGCTATGCCATACAATTTTTTATAACACTGCTACAAGTATTTTCTTATATATGTTTAGTTCGTATTAAGGTATATTGATACGCCGGAGTCATAAAGCCCACGCGAACGAAGTCACGGGCATCAGCTTGTTTGAAGAATAATTAGTGTTTCAGAGCATAACAAACCCGGAAAATTCTTGGTTATGTGAACGCGGCATATTGATACCAAAAACTAATCCAAAGGATAGTTTCAACATAATATATAAAGTTTTTTTTGCATAATACGTTGATATTTATGAAGATTGCACAGCTACAAAAATTTTCTTATGTATCGACATTCGTTCGTATTAAGGTATATTAATACGTCGAAATCATAAAGTTCACGCGAACGAAGTCGCGGGCATCAGCTAGTAACAAATATATAAGGAAAAATCACACAAATTGATCTAGCCCACAATAAGTTGTGAACTTGCGTCGTAGGATACAAACTCAATGATACTATATTTTTTTAATAGACACATATAAGCATCCAAGACCCAGGTTGATCTGAAACGGATATTTTCCATCATGGCCTGGCCGGGGATCGAACCCGGAACTGGTGTTGCAAGCTGGCGTACCACACTACGTACGGAGGCTGTACTTCTAGTATTAGTTGTAGTATTATTTTTATAAAATAATGTGTAGTAAGTATCTCAAAATACAAGTCTCGAACTAACTTTAGATATACGGAGGCTAATATCAGCGCTTAAATTATTATGTGCAATCAAAAAAAAACAAGAATATCTGGGTCATTTTTAAGTGACGCAGTCTTTGCCGCTGTAAAAGTGGAACAATAAAACGAACTATTTACAAGCAACTTATTTTGAAACAAGATATTGCTAACTAAACAATGGAACCAACTCGAGAGATTTTTGAAATATCTCATGTTTTTGTTAACCTTGAAATAACATCTGTAGCATAAATATGTATCGTTTATCTTTTTTTAAAAGCATTATACATTAATACTGGAGTAAATTCTTGAATGTGTGACTTCGCAAAGCGAGTGATTTTTTCCCACACACTATTTGTTCGTTTTTGACCAGTCACTTCTAAGTAAATAGCACCCTAGGGCCTATCTAATTTAACTTGTATTATAACTTAAAAGCCTGTACTAAAATGAAAAAGTGTTCTTTTTTATTATTCTATTGTCTCTTTATTTTTGTTTTAATATTTAGATATATTGAATTGTTTTATGAAATACAAATATTAGCATACATATCTAAACACAATCATTAACTTAAAATACCGTAAATAAAATATGTTATAATTACAATATTTAATTAAAAACGAATCGCAAACTAATCGGTATAGAAATCGCCGGTTTAAACCGGAATTATTCTATTAGACAAATTATGCTACATTTAAGTAAATATTTTTTTATGTACAAAAAAAAATAGTATCAAATATAGGAAAAAAAACCTCAAATCACAAAAGTGATATGCTTAAAATTTTTATAAAACTTTACAGGTATCTTTTGATTTCCATAACAATATTTTAATCTTGGACTAAGAATTCCTTAAAAAGATACAAAATCGAAAGAAAAAGAGTAAAATAAAGAAAAAACATGATTTCCTTGTAAATTCTTCTAGGTAATTAAGAATCAGCCTGTTTAAACACAATATGATACTTTTTTTTGTTATTTGTTTATTTGTCAGCAAAGGAACACGCGAGCCACCTGATGGCAAGTGGTCACTATCGCTCATGGACAGATACTAAAGCTACTTCCCACGTTTTTAAATAATTATATATTATATATATATTATAGAAAATTTCATTAAAAAAAACCGGTCAACTGCGTGTCGGGCCACGCGCAGTGTAGGGTTCCGTAGTTTCGAATGACAACTTTGAGTTCACACTGTTCACGTGTGAACTCAAAGTTGTCATGACAAACATGTAACAATGAAAATGTATGAAATTTTACATTTTCGAGTACATTTTATAAGTTGGTTGCCTATAACTTTTTAGTTTGTACTTAGTACTTAGCTCTGATAGTTTTCCTTTCCACTTCACTATATATACTACTGCTGTAATTTTTTTCACGTATTCATATATAACCGTTTAGTAGATACTTAGAAGGGGGGGAAACACTTACCTCTAACAAAAATTTGCACTTTAAAACCAAATATTTCGGAAACGGATCCCTAAATCGAAAAATGGTGTTCAAGACCTATCTAACAATACCCAACACGATGGGTTTGTATAGAAAAAAAATATTACTCCCTCTTTACTTGTATGGGAGCTACCCTAAAAAAATTTTTTTCAAGATATTCTTCTACCACTTTTTTGACATGATTAATATACATACCCATACCAAATTTCAGCTTTCTAGTAGTTATAGTCTCTGAGTAAAACCGCGGACAGACAGACAGACAGACATGGCGAAACTATAAGGGTTCCTAGTTTACTACGGAACCCTAAAAAAACAACTAGTGTCTCATAATGAATTCAAAAATTCATAACTATCTAACAGTCACAAAAAGCAATTAAAACAAAGGCCAAGTTGAAACAACAAATGCTTGCACAAGCGTGCAACTTCCTGACATTGACTAGAGTGTAAGTGGCACAAGTTCATCGGCGAGTGAAAGTAGCCAGTAACGCCCTCTGTGGACATCAACCAGAACTGTCTGAAGCTGCAAGAGTAAAAACTGTCTTGAGATATTTCATCATTATTATATTACGTACGTTTTGATGCTCCCACACTGCTGTTAAAAATGTTTACAAACATTTTCTAACAGGTAAAAAATGCTTAATAACATGAAAATAAAAAACTATTACAACTAATTTTGATTATAAATATGCCTGACAAATACTTTTAAGGGTCAGTTCACACCGAAACGCGACGCGACGCGCACTTTTTACACTGTGATAAGATTTTAACCCTTATACGCATAATCAAAAAAAAAACAAAAATTCGCCTCCTCCTCTGGTATCTTGCGGCTACTGTCTATCAAGTTTTTCTAGCAATTTTAGTCTTATAAGTGTGCAAATAAGAGTTAAAATCCTATCACAGTGTAAAAAGTGCGCGTCGCGTCGCGTTTCGGTGTGAACTGACCCTTAAACAATTTTTATTTTTTATTTTTTTTTAACAGCCGTGTGGGACCACCATTTGGGAGAAAAGGAAAAACGTAGAATCTACCAGCTGCTTTTTTTGGCGAGCAGACTGTGAAAGTCAAGGAATTGGGCGAAAATTTAGGAATCACGTCAATAGGCAATGCAGCTAGCAACCCATCCCTATTCGGATTCTGCTTTCCACCGTCACGCTAAACGTGGCCTTTGGGTTTTATGACCGTGGGGTCTGTCTACCCCTCACGGGAAAAAGACGTGATAATATGTATGTACAAAGATAACGCAACCTTGACAAAAAAAAATACAAGGGGACTGTCCTCAAGAAATTTCTTCCAGTAGTCCCAAAAGTCTATAATTTAAAAAAGACGACTAATTTAATTTTAATTTCTTAGCGGTTTATCACAATTGACGTGTTTTGGTATTATTTTTACCTATCTCTCCCCAAAGTAAGTTCGAGACTTGTGTAATGGGATAACAAATACATATAAACGTATAGATAAACATTTAAGACCTAGATCAATACAAAAAAGATCATTTTCCAATTTGATCAGACCGAGGATCGAGCCTAACCTCTGGCGTGCCACCCTGGCATGATGACTAGGTCACAGACATCACCCATTCCCATTATCGATTATATTGTCTTTGCCACTGCCAATGAGATAAATTCCATGTCTAAACTTTTGTAACCATTTAATTCTGTATTTATTGGTTTAATACCCAAAATACATAAGTTTCTCAATGTAGCGTATATTTTCTTTCCCAAGGCAACCTAACAAAGTGGAAACTCTAATCTTTATTGTCCACGTATTCGTGTAAATATTATATTGAGTCTGAAGGTCCTGAGATATGTTGCAAAATCACAATCTCGTGTGGACCGGTCTTTCAAATGTCCGACGCGATGTTGCAACGTACAATTCGTCGAAACAATTTTTCTCTTAGACTTTCAGATTCAAAATATATATTTATATTAAAAAAACAATTTACTATGTAAAAAAATATTTCTTTCATTTACATGTATGTATATACTTGAAGTGCAATATTATAATATTAGAGGTAAATTCATTATAACTTAAGTTAACTCTTCCAAACTTTTCCGAACAAAAAGTCGGTTGTACGACTGAGTTAAAGACTTTCGCTTTGAATATATTTTTTTTTTTGGTAGAAAATTCCACTAAAAAATATGACTATAAAGATCACTCAGATATTAGTTTAAACATAGAATTATTATTTAATATCCGAATTAAGTTCGAAACTTGCTGGAAAATGGCCCCGGACTTTGACCGAAGCATTCTCAATGCCTATCGTTGCGGAAACTTGAGCCGTTTGCGGTTGACGTAAGACGCAATATCGTCTGACGCAAGACCCGTACATACGTCCTTGCGCCGCGTGGGAGTGAGAGCGGTTGTGATTGGCGGAAACGAGCGGTCTTTTCAATTGTGGTCCGGAGTGCAGCGCATGCGCACTTTCGCGTGAGCCCATGGTCTTTTCGCTTTCGTTCGCAGAAAAGAGATGGGCACGTGAATTTGAGTCCGTCACATCGGATACAAAGTTTTAAATTGTATTTGCTTGATAGAAGGAAAATGGTGCATTATTTCAGCGAAAGAAGACGGTAAAAATAATAAATACATAGAATAATGTGGTTTCAAAAAAAAAATATTGAAAAATATTTCTATTGTAAGATAATTTCTAAAAGTAAAAAACAACTTTTATTAACGACATTTTTCTTTTTTTTTTTCAGGTGACAGCTTGCAAACAGCAAATTGTTGCCGGTGTACGCAGTGACTTTAGTACTAACAAACGTTAGTAGTGCCAAGTGTCAGTGCCTAGTGTTTAGACTTAGTGCGTAGTGCCACAGACTCAAAATGTCGGGCTTCGTGAGACTAGCGATTGACGACATCTACTCGTCCAACAACTGGACCACAATCATCAATAAATATTGGATGATGGCAGAGAAATATTCAGGTATGTTTTATTTTTCTTATTACTTGAGATTTTAAATAAATTGATAATATAATTATTTTATTAAAGATAATTATACAGTTTGACAGAATGGTGAAATAATATGTATTTAAAGGGCATAATCAGTCCGAGAAATTAAACAAATATCCCATTATAAACTTGATCAGCTGATAGCTTATTTTGTGCATCGACTTTTTTTCGTGTTTCGATTTTGGTTCCATATAGAATGTTTTTCAATATCATTAACCGATTATGTCCCATGATATCATTTCGCCATTTTATAACACCCTGTATAGATTGTTTATTTGTACTCTTCCATGCTGGTTTGGGAAAAAAGGAAAAACATAGAATATACCAGCTGCTTTTCTTCGTTAAAGCCGGACAAAGGATTGGGCAAGAATCTAAGGAATCACGATATAGGCAATGCGGCTAGCAACCCATCACTACTCTGATTCCGCTTTCCACCTTAACGCCCACTAACACGTTAAACGAGGCCTTTGAGGTTTTTGACCTTGGGCTCTGTCTACCCTACAAGGGAAAAACACGTCATAATATGTATGTATGTGTAGTGGGTGTAACAAAATGGCCAAGAGCTAGACCAATTTTCAAAATATAGGGATGAAGTCTTCCATCATGACCTGGCTGGGGATTGAATCCGGAACCCTGTGATTCAAAGGCGTCTGTAGTACTGAGCGACAGAGGTCAACTTTTGAAACGAAGGAATGAACAGGGTGATAGGATTTAAAATGGAAAGAAAGTGATGGATGATTGACGTGCTAAAAGATAAAAGTAGTTACGGACATAGGCCTGAGTTCGCCAGTTTAAGCCCTGCCCATTTGATAATTTTTGATTAATTAAGATAAAAGGTAGTGATGTATATGATATGTCTCATCAACTGCTTTCTTCAAGCATTAGTAAATTTGGGAAAACAAGGAACTTATATCGTTTGAGAATGAAAAATCTTGATAAAATTCTAAGCACTTTTTAAATCAAGTACTAAGCCGAACTCTATATGTATATTTTTTTTGACTCATCACACAAATTGAGCTAGCCCCACAGTAAGTTGTGAACTTGTGTCGTGGAATACTAACTTAACGATACTATATTTTATTATCTTATAATTTATACTTACATAGATAAACATCCAAGACCCAGGCCAATCTGAAAAAGGTAGTTTTCTATCATGACCTGGCCGGGGATCGAACCCGGGACCTCCGTGTCGCAGGCTGGCGTGTTGACCACTGCGCCACGGAGCTCGACTTAAAATTGCTTGTTTAAAATAAAACCATAAGCCCCACAGCCCGGCTTTTATATTCTTGTGTACAATACAATTTGACTTATTTTAAATTTTATTTGTTTTTCATAAAACTCCTCTTGCTTCCTGTAAAAATCAATATCGTGAATACTTGCATAGAAGAAAATAGAAAAGCCTTTTAATTTTGCAAAAAATATAAAGTAGAGCTTAAAATACTTAGAGGAGAAAATTGTGTAATGAATAATTAATATAATCAGTGACGTTAACATATTCTCCAACATGCTCATACTAATTTATACAGAAAGACTTTTCCCTAAGAACATAGATCAAAACTTTTAATTAGCTGATCGAGTATGAAAAGTCCTTTATTTTTCATATTTCGACCAATGTATGTTCCTTGGAGAAAGTTGTAAAATATGATTGATCAGTATAGATGCGTCCGAGAATATAGTAAGGTAACAAATACGCGGAGCATTATATTACATACATTAAATACCGTCACGTCTTTTTCCCTTGCGGGATAGACAAAGCCCAGATCTATAAGACGTAAAGCCACGTTTAGCATAGTGTTGGGCGTGGAGACGGAAACGATCAAAATAGTGATAGCTTACAAGCCGTTTCGCCTATTGCAATGATTTCTTATATTTTCACCCATTCCCTCGGTCGGCTTTTACGATCTGCGCAGGAAGAGAAGCAGCTGGTACATTCTATGCTTTTATTTACTCCCAGACCAGCGTGGCAGTTATCGTACATATTTTATTTGTTAATACTAACTAAGGTGCAATATTTAAATATATAAATGTCCAAATTATTGACACCTCACAATCACTTGGACATAATTAACTACCGAATAGAGAAACCGCTACGTTCATTTTATCCTATAAAGTAATGATAAATTAACTATTTAAATTTTCTCCGATAGTTACCCGATGTAAAATAGCATTTCGGCATGTCAGTTTGTTTAAAACATACCTTCTATAAAAATATTGTGATTTTGTGTGTTATATAGTGACCTGGGTCTTGGATGATCCCATAACACAAGACTCGAACTTAGTGTACTGTGTAGTACTTAATCTGTGCGATTTGTTTGTATATATTTATATTTATTTATTTATTTTCATAGGGAGACTTCACAGGATGTTAGTGTTAATACCCTTAAACTATCAAATCAAGACGTTCTTTATTACTTGCATGCCTATTCACTTTAATGCCTATGAGACATTACTAGGAACTCCATTCATTTTCGACATATTTTTACAAACCAGTCGGACTCGAGTTGCCAGCAATGGTCCCACAAGAAAAGTCGTTCATTTTGTCAGGCTGATGGAGATGAGACCATAGAACAAAATTAAAATCGCATATAACTATGCGTGTTTTACGCAGAATTTAAACAATACCGGAAAAAAATTACAAATGCTAATTTTCTTTGCACAATTTTGGAATTTACACAGGTATGACGTTACGAAAGCATATGGGGATATGCTTTGATGTAGTTGGGCCCAAAGTAGCCCCAAAAATTAAAAAAGTATGGGCTGAATTTTTGGCTTCAAACAGCATAATATGTATTTTAAAAACGAATGCCTGAATAGTCTAACAAAACATGAACACAAAAAACATTAAAAAAAATTATATGCCTATAATCCTCTGACTACTCTGGCTAATATATGACTCTGGTAATACGTTGAGAGGGGCATGCTCCTGCAGAGAGGATTAAAAAAGACCTGATGATGATGAAGATATAATCTTCTGGTATTCCTGCCGCGTGACTTATATTTTGTACAGCATCATCATCATCAGGTTTTTATAGTATCCCCTGCAGGAGCACGACCCTCTCTGATTGGAATTTGGCCTATAATATTTTGTACGCTACGACAAAATTATTAAGTTTAAACTTTCCATAGCCATTGACAGTGCAAACAAAAAATAATCGCATGCTGCCTTATTCAGTGACAAAAGACTCATAAAAATACAATTTTTGCTTATTTTACTATGTGCCAAGTTTGCTTTCTTTTTGAAAAATGAAAGGAAAGTTCAACACGCCTGCGGCAAAAAGCGACTGAGTAAAAACGTAAGGTCTACTCCGTGCCACTTTCAATTTTTGTTGCTCTATGAATGGATGCCATTGATAAGGTGACATTCGTAGAATATTGGTACTCGATTTCTAAGACTTATTTGTCATGTCTATTGATGTGGTAAAAATAATTAAATTTGTAGTCCAGTGTCACTTGTTCTACATGTAGGTATGTATGAAAAGTATTATTCTTAACAAAGTGAGAATAACTTAAGAGTTCTTAATAAATATTAATTTTGAAAATAGAACCTACCATTATTTATACCATATACATATACTAATATTATAAAGAAGAAAGATTTGATTGTTTGTTTGCACTGAATAGGCTCCGAAACAGCAGACCTATTTTTGAAATTCTTTTAGCAATAGAAGGTTTAGTTATCTGCGGGTGACATAGGCTATAATTCACGTAGATGGATGAACTCAAAAATTGCTAATATTGTATAATTTTATCAATGTGCGATATATTATGAAAACACGGCTTTACTCACTTTTATTACGACGGATCCGCCGACTAGTTTCGGTCTGTTACAAAGACCATCATCGGGGCGAGTGATAAGGGTGGCGACACGACAGTAACGCTTCCCTCAAAGCACTGAATTCATAAAGAATGTATCTCGCGTATAAGTTTCAATATTATTAATGTGCGATTTAAGCGATAAAACTGTGTATTAAAATTGTAACTACCCTCAATCCACGTATATCCATGGCAAAGATCCATTGATGGATCTTTTTGCACTTAATCCAGGACTTTTTCGCATAATAGATTTTTAGAACTAACACAACTACCCTGACTAAATAAATTAGATCATATATTTTACAAGAAGTAAATAAATAAAGAAAAATCAAAAATCAACTTTGATTTTAAATATTGTTTTTATCATTTCTAAAAACGGAGTAGGTTCTTAAATTCGTCTGTTTTTTTTATATTAATTGTATTATACACAAACAACTTGGCTAACTTCTCTTAAACTTAGTTGTAAATAATTCAAAGATAGAAAGCTTATTCAAATACATACCAAGCGCTTATTCAAATACATACCAAGCGCTTATTCAAATACATACCAAGCGCTTATATCATTGTCACATCCCATGCCTTCAGGCGGTTCGTGAAGGTAGACACTTGTAAGTCGTGTTGCGACTTTAGTAAGCTCGTTTATCTCTTGTTTAGTGGGACGGAGTCAATAAGACCTTATTATTAGTGCTTGTGAATAATATGAAGTTTAAAAAACATCACAGAGACCTCTCTGGCTAGCGTGGAGAGTGTAGCCTAAATCATCTGACTGTACTGGCAAATATTTGGCTCTGGTAGTTCAAAGAGGGTCGTGCTCTTGCAATAGAGACTGAAAAAGACTTGATGATGATGATTAATATGAGATAAAATGTAGACAAACTTGCCCATTCTAAAATCTCCTTAATCACATACTAGTAATTTTCTCGTGACTTTGTCCATAAAAATTATAGCTCATATTACCCAAAAATAAATTAACTTTCTATAGGTGAAAGAATTTTGAAAATCGGTCCTGTAGTTTTGGAGCATATTCAATTGAAAAATTTACATCTATACTCATATTTTATAATATGAGTATAGATGTAAATATATAATTGACATAATACATATAATTTATATGTTAATGTGGGTTTGGATATAGTGTACTTATTTCTGAAGAAATTAATGTTCTTGTTAGTGAATTTTAATGAAACTATTAAAATATTCATTAAATTCTGCAGCTCGATACAAAGGAACGCGCTACGAAAGCATTTTATGGGAACAGTTCACACCGAAATTGTGAATTAACTAGTGAGATACGTCTAACAAAACAAGATATTAAGCAATGTTTCCTAAATTTTATTACACTAAAATATTATCCTTCTATTCTAATAAGGCTTTTTCGAAAATAATTACTGTCATAATTAATTTTTGATAAAATAATTTTGTATAGTTTTTGAAACTTTGATCTCTGAGCACAGCAAATTAGTAAAATTCAGCAAGGGAACATAGGTAGTATATTTAAGAACTTCGTTTGAAAATATTAACTTTATTTAATAAAAAATCGTTAGGCTGGTTGTTGAAATCGTACATGAATTAAAAATTCTAGCTGAATGGCTCACACAAAAACAAAACACAATACCTATTGTTACAAGATCGTGAGCATTATGAATTGGCACTAAATTTGATAAAATTTGCTCAAAGGTCGTAGAACCTTTTGTTTAAGTAGACAGATCCAAGGCGCAGTGGTGAACATGCCAGCCTGCGACCCGAGTGGTCCTGGCGTCGATCCCCGGGTCATGATGGAAAACGATAGTTTTTTCTTTGTGTCTTGGATGTTTTTCTACAAAAGTATCCATCATAAAATATAGTATCTTTGAACTAGTATTCTACGATACAAGTTCGCAACATACCGTGGGGCTAGCTCAATTATCTATGTGATGTGTCCCTATTTATTTATTCATTTGCATACTTTTATTAAAAGTTCTACTGAAGCAATATTAATCAAAATCGATATCCTACTGTGCGTTTGTTAAATAAATAAATAAATGAAAACATATTACTTTATGCAGAGGTTATTATAAATTTAATTATATAACTATTTACATAAAAGGGAGTAGAAAAACCACTACACAATTTAGAATAATTCCTGGCCATGAGTCATGGTGGCAAAAACGCGGGCTGCGTTTCCCTGTTAAATAGCTATGCTAATCTATTGCGCGAAAAAGCATCCAGCCCTCTTATCACCGGAAATTGATATAAGCCGTAGAGCAACCTTTATAAAAAAGCCCCCGGCTAGGAAAGCTGACTTGGAGATAGCAACATCATCATCAGGTCTTTTCAAGTCTCAACTGCAGGAGCACGACCCTCTCTGTAATACTAGAGCCATATATTAGCCAGAGGAGTCAGAAGATTTAGTCTACACTCTCCACGCTGGCCAGACGGGTTGGAAAGATCTGTTTCATGTATAAAAGCTTTGTTTAGCTGGTTTCCTAAGTCGCCTTCTACGACATCTACGGGAAGACAAAATAACAAAGTCCCATCAACAGGGTCCTACATTAGCCTGTTTGTTTCTATCATATGGCACCTCACCTATCTACGTCAAACGGTGTGAGACAGAGGTCATTACCAGCGAGTACAGCTGGCGATAGCGCTGTGAAAGTGGTGTATCATTGTTCAGCTAAGTCGCGGAGCTTTCTACAAAGCTGATCTTAGACAGATTGCCCGTATGCGGACATCCTCAACCAATTTTTTTATATGTATACACATACATACTACTACGTCTTCTTCTCTTGCGGGATAGATAGAGCCCAGGTCTGTAAAACCTTAAAGCCACCGTTTAGCATGTTTGTGGGCATGTAGGTGAGAACGGAATCAAAATAGTGATAGGTTGCTAGCTGCATCGTCTATTGACATGATTCCTGACATCCATTCCCTTGATCGGCTTTAATGATCTGCGTGGGAAGTGAAGCAGCTTGTACATTCTACGTTATTTCTTTTCTCATAGACCAGCACGGAAGAGTTTTATTTAATTTTTTTCACCTTTTTTTTAACCTTTAGAAGAACAAATAAGAAATTATGTGGTAAAGTGTGAACTTAATATAAAATGAAGCACAGTACTAATGTAGGCGGGAAGGAAAATTATTTGCAGTCTTATTTCATGTACTGGCAATCTTATTTTTCCGGTTGCATCCTTAGCGGAACTATCGGATCCCGGGGTTCACTATTATGACAGCTTTCAGTCTGTAACACTATTTGGCAATGATTTGATCAATTTGCACAACTGTATCTACTGCTCTGCACTATGAAATCGATATCTATGTAGATATTAAAACAAATAATTATTTTATTAAGGCGTAAAATAAGCTGGAATCTCAGTGAACAGAATTCCAACTTATTTTAAACTAGCAACTAGCACCAGCTTCTTCCAGTAATATTTAGAAACCTTAATCAAAGGCATCATTTCTCTTTCTTTTTCTTGAATTCATTCTGTAGTGGCAACTCTGATTGTTTACTCATCTATTGAAGTGCGCACGGATGTAAAGTTTTGTTTGTAGTTGTTTTCACATTTATCATTAAAGTAAATCATGTATATCTATATCTTTTTAATAAATATTTCTCCGCTTACAATGATTCATGCCAAAAACGCACTAACTTTCATATAGAAACGCTACATCGTAATCTTTTAAAAAAGCATATTCACTTATGAAGTGTTAGTAGAGCTTCCACGCTGGCCTGGGAACAAAAGAAAATACGTAGAAACCAGCTGCTTCTCTTCCCGTGCAGATCGTAAGAGCCGATCGAGGGAATGGGTAAAAATGTTAGGAATCATGTTAATAGGCGATGCGGCTAGCAACCCATTACTATTTTGATTCCATTTTTCACCTAACGCCCACCAACATGCTAAATGTGGCTTTAGAGTTTATAGACCTGGGCTCTGTCTACCCCGCAAGGAAAAAAAGATGTGATACTATGTATGTTTGTATGAATAGTAACACTTCAGCTAAATTTATACTAAAGTAAGAGGTGAAAAACGTTAGCTGGCCGACTGTTGCTAGTTACTTGATACACTTATCCAATCTTGCAGTGGGTCAGTAATACCTACATTTTAACTGCTTTCTCCGTAAGAAGTCGTTTAATAATAAGTATATAATTGGTCATACAACCTGTTTAGAGATTATAAATTATGTTTATTTAACACCTACTAATTATAGAAGGTGTAAATCTGTAACTTTGCCATATTCTCTTAAATATCATATCACGAAATATGACAAAAAAACCGGCCAAGTGCGTGTCGGGCCACGCGCAGTGTAGGGTTCCGTAGTTGCGAATGACAACTTTGAGTTCACACTCGCACCTCACAGTTTAACGACCAAAAACATCTAACAATAAAGATTGTATGAAATTTTCCATTTTCCAGTACATTTTATAAGTTGGTTGCCTATAACTTTTTAGTTTGTACTTAGTACTCAGCTCTGATAGTTTTCCTTTCAACTTCAGTATATATACTACTGCTGTATTTTTTTTCACGTATCTATATATAACCGTTTAGCAGATAGAGGGGGGGGACACGTACCTGTAACAAAAATTTGCACTTTAAAACCAAATATTTTGGAAACGGATCCCTAAATCGAAAAATGGTGTTATTGTAACTTTTTAACGATACCCCACACGATGGGTAAGTAGAGAAAAAAAATTACTTACTACTACTACTTACACTTATCTTGTATGGGAGCTACCCAAAAAAAATTTTTTTTCAAGATTTTTTTTGCCTTGATTAATATACATGCTCATACCAAATTACAGCTTTCTAGTACTCATAGTCTCTGAGTAAAACCGCGGTCGGACAGACAGACAGACATGGCGAAACTATAAGGGTTCCTAGTTTACTACGGAACCCTAAAAATGGGGTCCCCATACAAAACTGCTAATTAGCTGATCGATAATTCGCTACTTGACAATTTTCTGAAATATATTTTATAATATCTATAGACTTATTTTAAACCCCCCCTACAATTATATTTTTTTCGAAAAAGCTTTATTTGATAAGAAATCATGATTTTTTTATATTTTGGTTCGAAATTCGCGCTCAAACACTGTGTCACGTGACATTTCCATGTTATGACGTCACAACTCAATAAACAAAGCACGGCTAATACGGCGCTCTAACTGTTTTGAGGTGTAAATTAAACAGATTTAACTGGAATTGTGAAAATGACAAGTTACAAAACGTGTGCGGTGCCTATGCTTAGAAGTACGACAGTTAAATGTCCTAAGAAATTGTTTATACATGTTTATAAGTCCAGTCCTGCCACGCCAAGGCCGAGACCCACAGTTTCCATCTGATAAGTCTGTGATATTCTTTTGTGCGGATCACTTTGATGTAAGTATTTAGAAGAAATCAATATGTTCGATTTTACAAAAATAAATTACACCTAACCTAAATAGCATAAAACAAAGTCGCATTCCGCTGTGTGTATGTATGTTTGTTTAAATATTTTAGCGATCATAAACAAATGGACTCTGGGCTGCACTATCCGCTTTAATGTAGCCTGACTCCATTTCGTGAAACTCTTTTTATAGCATAAATCGAAATAGTAGAGCGATTTTCTCCACTTTTTCTCAGCAAAATATAGAACCAAGGAGGCTAAAAACATTGTATAGAACAAATATGGAGACATGTATGAGAACAAACGACTTGACGAGCACTTGACGTTGATCACGTTGTCTTTGACGTTTTGTTTATTGAGTTATGACGTCATACGAAGATTAATCATGGCCGCCACTTGTAGACCACAGATAAAAAAAACTGAGATTAATATTCCAAAAATTAAATATTAATAAATTGTTTTAATGCAAAAAACATATTGGATGATAATTGTTTAGTTATAAGCTACCATAAAAAATATATTTCATATTTTATTGCTACAACTGTCTAATAGCGAATTATGAGATGTCATTTTTTTTTTTTCATATTTCAACCGTTGTTCCTTGTTGAACACCGTTCAGTATGATCAGAATAAAAACGTTCGAGACTATGTCAAGGTTACAGATTTACAGCTTCTATGTATTGATTGTGGGACATACTATAAATACAAAATAATGTTTTATTTATTTATTATATACAAAAGGGCGTCTACCGAAATCGGTCAGTAAATTAATAATATAAATATTTAGGGACAAATCCCACAGACTGATCTAGCCCCACAGTTAGTTGTGAACATGTGTTGCAGGATACTATAACTCAAACTCTCAACTCAAATGTACTATTTTAATTTTTTTACTCCGGGATGTGGTGTACAGTTGATAGTAGGTGCAAGTTATTAACGATAGCTTTATAGGAGTAATATTTAGTTTAAATTTTTACATGTTATATATAGAAAAAACATATTATAGTAAGCGACAAGCTAAATGTAAATTTTATTACTTTTCAAAATTAAAATATAAATATATACCTACGTAAATATTAATATATCATAAATAAACATACATATACCATTGACTATATAATCTTAGACATATGCATACTGACCACGCTTGTATCTATATCGTCATGCCAGAATTTCATTGACTCGCAAATAACTCACTCTTTCTTCACTCTTTCAAGCATCCACGCTGGTTTGGGAGAAAAGGAGAAACATAAGTTATACCACCTGCTTTTCTTCCCACACAGACCGTAAAAGCCATTCCGAGGGTTAAGCGAAAATTTAAGGAATCACGTTATAGGCGATGCGGCTAGCAACCCATCACTATTTTGATTCCGCTTTGCACCTAAACGCCCACTAACACGGGCCTTTGACCTATGGACAGAGCCCAAAGTCAATAAACCCAAAAGCCGGTTGTATGATCGGTCTTGGGCTCTGTCTACCCCGCAAGGGATAAAGATGTAATAATATGTATATTTCAAGCTTCGCGATGGTATTGACCATCACCTTCAATAATTACGAGCTCGTGACGTAATGACTTTCTCCGTGACTCGCAAACGTGCAATCTTCAATACCAAGGGTCAGTGGCACTCTTTCGCTTGACGTGTTAAAAGCAAGATGGATGGGTTCAAACTTCTTATTTGAGATGAGCAATTATTACTATCAATACTAATATTGTAAATGCGAAAGTAACTCTGTCTGTCTGTCTCGCTATCACGCCAAAACTACTGTACCGATTAAAATGAAATTTGGTTCGCAGATAGTCTTAAGCCTGAGAAAAAACATTGGCTACTTTTTTCCACACAGACAAAGTCGCGTTCACAGCTAGTATATTGTAAATATACATGTCTTTATTATAAATAAATAAATATAAATACATAAGGACAAATCACACAGATTGAGCTAACCCCAAAGTAAGTCCGAGATTTATACTAACTCAACGATACTATATTTATAATAGATTCTTATATAGATAAACATCCAAGACCCATGTCAATTTGGAAAAGATCATTTTCCATCTTGACCTGACCGTGGGTCGAACCCGGGACTATCCGTGTCGTGCCAAATAAGATCTGTCCTTAAAGTCCTTTTTTCTCTTCGGTCGTTGTCATTTCACTTCTTTAGCTGGAATTGTGGTATGCTTTGCCATTTCTTTTTAAAATTTATTTTGTTTCCTGGAATATTTTCATGTATACTTATATTTTGAATGCAAAATTAACTCTGTACTTCTGTTTGTTACCTTCAAAACTATAATTGAAACTAACGTAAGATAAAGACATTTCGTATAACATCGACAAAAAGGCACATAAGTGACCCGTTTGTTATACGAACTTATATATAATACCTTCAAAACGCTGAAAAATAGATGAAATTTGCTATGAATTATATTGAGGCCCGGGAATGGATAAAGGAGACTTTTTATTCTAGTTGAGGCTTTCGTTCTCGTAGATCTACAGCCACGAGCAAAAGCTAGTGCGAAATTAACGTTTCCAGCAAAACACTTAATTATTATATAAATGATTCAAAGATTCAAAAAGATTTAAAACGTTTATTCAGAAAATAGGCCTTTGCAGTTCAAATCACATTTAAAATTATCTTTTTCACGTCAAATCCATTTACTCATTATTGTTCAAAAGCTACAGACTACTAGCATTTCGGAACCAACCACTGCGGAGAAAAAATAAATGTAAGTAAGTAATATAAATTTGCGTTATTAATAGCGGAAAACAACTTTTGTAAATTATTGTAATGTGAGATTGCCAGTAATAATGAAGTTATTTTACTATTACTTAGTGAGCAATCTACTAGTGTGCCGGCTTCCTCACCATATTTTATTTCGCCGAAAGCAGGTAGAAGTCGATGAAAATGACCGTGCTCAGGTCAGATTGGGCTTAAAACTCAGAAGTTCAAATTGGGCCTGGCGGTGTTCGAACCCAGAATATTTCGCTCATGTGTTGCGCTCTTAGACCACTTGACACCACCACCACTTGATATTTTACTTTTGTGTGATACGAATTTTCACTGTTTTGAGGCGTAATGGTTCGTACCTGACTTTTGGATAAATAAAAGTATCAATGATCTTCACAATACTTACTTCACACGAAAGTTTAAACTGTCATGTCATGTCGACTAACTTCTTTATTAACCGACTTCAAAAAAAGGAGGAGGTTCTCAATTCGTCATAATCTTTATTTTTTTATGTATGTTCCCCGATTTCTCGAAGATGCCTGGACCGATTTAAGAAATTATTTTTTTGTTCGATAGGTAAATTTGGTAATTTTTTACAGATGGTCCCATAATTTTTTTATGGAAATGTGTCGAGCGCTTTTTGAATAAATACACAAAACCAAAAGTAATAATACAGTAATGCCGTTTGGTTTACACTAATTTCCATTTTATTCTTGTGCTTATTAAAACAAATTGATACAGTTGAAGTCGGTTATTGTTTTTTGTTAAAAATATTGATGATGATGATGAATCAGTTTTTTTAATTATTATAAAGACCAAACTTGGTAAAAATGAACCTTACAAACAATTTCAGAACAATTGATTCGGTTATTTACATTTCCTTTAACTCTCAAATTGTGCTTCACTTTCTACACTCATTAAATTTTGTTCGGTTACGGTAGATATGTATTATATGCGACTCCATTCATTCATTTTACGCATTTGGGCCTCCGGCTCTCTCACTCACCGAACGAAGCATAGCAGCGGTAAAGCTACTACTCAAACGTCGATTTTCTGTGAGAGTGTGGTACTTCCCCGGACGAGCCGGCCCATTCATGCTACTAGCAAAAGTGATTTTCGCCGGTAGCGAGGCTCTACCACGGTTAACTCTGTTTTCTTATATAATATTTATTGTTGCCTGGGGTTATCGTGTAAAATATGGTAATATAAAAGATACATTTTTCAGCTATGTTTAAAACTTCCTAGGTCAATGACTTATTGTAAAATTAGATGACAATAGCTTGTCAGTCATATGCTTGTTTTCAAATTCGCTTAAATTGTGTGTTGATATTTCTTGATTAGATACTCATTATTTTCTAACCTTGTAGGTTCTGACTTTATAAACATATGCTCACATTATAATAAGGCATAATATACTAAAGACATAAAAATACTAATATACAAAGTAACACGTAAGTTTTATAGAATAAGTAACTAATATTTTTCATATTAATAATGTAAGTATTACATATTAGTTTTTATTAAAACAATACTACTTTACGATAAAGTAGAGCAATAAAAAATATTAATTTAAATAACTACACTTAATATACTCATAAACCGGAGTTTTATGTGTTCTCGTATGTAATGTATGTTTTTCCTCTTATCTTCCGTATGTATTTATTATTATTTATAGCTTATGCAAAATGTTCTTGGTATATTTATCTGGCTGGTCCGTCGTCGTTTTTTTCAACCGATTCTCATGAAATTTTGTGAGGATTCTATAATTACGAAAATGTAACTTTTAAAAATTCAAAATACGTGATGAAAAAAAATTCGCCACAGGTAGGATTCGAACCCATAGCTCTTAGGTCTGCGCCCTAAGTGTGCACCGTGGCTTCGAATCACAAAACACAACACACGAAAATTGAAAATATGTGATGATCGATTTTAATAATATACCGAGCATTGTAATGCTATTTAAAAACCATTTAATTGAGTAACAGCGTTCTTCAATTTAATCAACTTTCTATTCATCTGATATGAATGAAGTAGAATACCACACTACTAATAGTGGGTAGTATTTAAGAAATACGCATGCTTCGAATGCGTTATACCCTACGGGGTAATATATGATGGCAGAATTCGACGCGGTGATTCGAAAGCCACGGTGGTGTAGTTGGTAGCACACTTAGGGCGCAGATCTAAGAGGGTTCGAATCCTACCTGTGGCGAATTCTTTTTCATCACATATATTCAATTTTAATAATATACCGAGCATTGTAATTCTATTTAAAAACCATTTAAATGAGGTAACTTTTCGATTAAATTTTTATTTACAAAAGCGAAGGTGGCACGAAATTCACCACCAAAGGTAATGGCATTTACTACCATTGTGTCTGCCCAGTGATAATAAAAAAATATTTTTGAATCGAGTGATAATTTCACTGACGGCTTCCTTGGCAGAAAAGCTAAGGTGGATATAGATAGCTATTGTCAAAGTTTTGGAAGTCTTGAATTCGAATTTAGGCTGACTGTGTTTGATTTTTGGGTACTTTTGTTTGTCTTCTTATACCAACCGATTTTTTTCAGTTTTCTTCTTTTATATTATTAAGTATTTAAAATAATCCGATTTTAGCAAACGTCTGTGAGCTTTTAGTTTTAAGTTGCGTGGTGAACTTTTATTCATTTTAATATATCCAAAGGCAGACTTCTGAAGTCTCACAGAACCACTAGGTACTACATATACTCAGAACATAAGCTTTGTGTTCAAAATATAAGAAATAAATTTCCAACATCGAGAATAGGATTTCACGGACGCGACCTAGTTCGCTTAAACTATAGCCTATGTCACCTCTTTAAATTAAATTATAATTTAAATTATTAGTATAGTTAATTTTGCACCTTGATTTTTAAGGGATGTATAATTCTTCCAGGTTAATGTTCGTTCTTGTCCCCAGATCCCAGGGTACAAGGATGGTTCCTCTTCGACACGCCGCTCCCCACCCTGGCCATGGTGATCGTCTACCTAGCCTTCGTCGTCGTCATCGGCCCCATCTGGATGTCAAACAGAAAGCCCTTCAAAATACAGAGGATTCTAGTAGGATATAACGCGTTTCAAGTCTTGTTATCGTCGTATATGTTTTATGAGGTAAGTCTTTCTTTATTCAAATTGCAAATCATACAAACCCACAAAGTGATGAATCAGACATCAAGTAGAGATCACATTGTTTAACTTGTGGATTGCGTTAAGGGCGTATTCTAGCAGTATTTTTTCAGTACGTTTTCCCAACAATTTTTTTTCTTTTTTAATTTTTTTATAAAAAAATAAACATAGAGCCCTACCTATTTTAGTGGACACACAAGCGAAACAAAGCTTTTAAACATCTGGCCAGCGTGGAGAGTGTAGGCCAAATCCTCTGACCGCTCTGGCTAATATATGGTTTTGGTGGTCAGAGAGGGTCGTGCTCCTGCAGTGGAGACTAAAAAGACCTAAAGAAGAAGAAGATGAAGATACATATATACGTATTAAAGCATTACCTTCCTTCTAGGTGGGTCAGAGGCCGTGTGGTTCCCGGCAGAGTAGAATAAAATCACTCCAAGTCTTCCCGTAGATGTTGTAGAAGGCGACTTAGGAGACACAAGCTAAACAAGGCTTATAAACATCGAAAGTACCTCTACAACCCATCTGGCCAGCATGGGGAGTGTAGGCCAAATCCTCTGACTGCTTTGGCTAAAATATGGCTCTGGTAGTACAGAGAGGGTCGTGCTCCTGCAGTGGAGACTAATAAGACCTGATGATGAGGTGGGTCATGACAGTCAATGATAAAACATCCGTCATACTTTATTCAAATCTTCGCGAATATCTTGGACATTGTTCTCAAAACAAGTGACGATCATTGCGAAAACCGGAGGTCGGTCAAGCGTGAACGTACTTCACGCACGATGGGTTCCGTATGCTAATGAGAAAGCGACAATCATGGCGTTTTGTTACTCGTTTTGTACTTTGTCATTAAGTTGCTAATCAGTTATGAAACGTGCCTCATCTCGGGTCTTTGTGCATTATCAAGTCAACACTTGTAAAGACATAATAATATTAAAACTTACGCGAGATAAATTCATTATGAAAACACGGCTTTACTCACGTTTTTATTTCGTCGGATCCGCCGACTAGTTTCGGTCTGTTACGAAGACCATCATCATCACTTGTAAAGACGGTTAAGAAAATGAATATTGTACATTAATTTTCTTATTTTTACCCGACTGACCCGCTCAGAAAGAGGGTTATGTTTTTCACGCGTATATATGATATTTATGTATGTGTGTATGTAAGTATGTTGTTCCATGTTAAAATCCCGTAGCCTTAACGGCTTGACCGATTAAGTAGTGTCAATAGTGTAGGCTATATTATCATCATCATCATCAGCAGGTCTTCGTTAGTCTCTACTGCAGGAGCACGACCCTCTCTGTACTACCAGAGCCATATATTAGCCATAGCAGTCAGAGGATTTGGCCTACACTCTCCACGCTGGCCAGACGGGTTGGAGAGGTCGCTTTGATGTTTATAAGCTTTGTTTAACTTTTGTTTCCTAAGTCGTCTCCTACGACATCCACGGGAAGACTGGGAGTCATCCTATTCTTCTCTGCCGGGAACCACACGCCGATGTAGATGTAGGCTATGTGACGTCAGCAAAAAAAATATATAGCGTACGTAAACTGTCAAAAATGCAGTCAGGTTTTTACTTTTTGTGACATAATCCACTTGTTACAATGAGAAGTTTTTCAATCGCTACAAATTATTATCCTGAGATTTGAGAATAATTGGAAAGTTCGTAAGCAGATGCAGTAAGAATGATAAAGTTGTATATCAACACTTTTCAATAACAAGCAGATGATAAAACATGCTGTGTGGTTCCCGGCAGAGTAGAATAGGACCAATCCAAGTCATTCCGTGGATGTCGTAAAAGGCGACTAAGAAAACACAAGCTAAACAAAGCTTATTAACATCAAAGAGACCTCTCCAACCCGTCTGGCCAGCGTGGAGAGTGTAGGCCAAATCCTCTGACTACCCAGGCTAGTAGTCAGAGGCCAGTATATGGCCCTGGTAGTACAGAGAGGGTCGTGCTCCTGCAGTGGAGACTAGAAAGACCTGCCCTATTTACTAATTCGGATGACAGGTGTCGATGCCTATCAATCGAAAATTTACTGTTACAATGCGGGTTTTGCTTGCTCGAACTTTTTATTTAGAATACAAAAACCGCATTGTAACAGTAAATTCTTGATTGATAGGCATCGACACCTGTTATCCGAGTTAGTAAATAGGCCGGCTGATGATGATGATGATAAAACAATTAATGGAACGCAACATTATCCCCCTTTTTGAAACAATTGCAGCCAAAATAATTTAGCAAGAGTTATTAGAGGTGGGAAACGGGACTATGAAATAAAAATATGAGCTTTGCCTTTTGGTAAGAATTACCAGATCAACGCCCAGTTTTGCACGACTTCCAAAAATGAAGTGTAATATTTTTGGAGTTTATGTATGGATATAAATATGTAACTTTCTTATTCCAATAAATATAAATGACTCAGCAGATTGGAACGTATGAGGTATCATTGAAATCGTTTCACCCATTATATAGGGTAATTTTTCCCAAGTCAGTGTGCTTTTTTAAAGAGCAGTTTTTTTAATTGATTTTAATTTATTGTTTTTTTTTAGCTTATAATTTATTGTGCGTAAGTTAAATCTGCTAACTAGCTTCTCACCACTTGATGGGTAAAACCACAAAAAAAGAATACCAACTCCCGATTTTTAGTTATCAGCACCTAGAATAGCAGTTGTATGTCGCATTCATGCCTAACTGATATTTTTCTTTTGTTTTCAGCATCTAATGTCAGGGTGGTGGGCGGACTACAGCCTTACGTGTCAACCGGTAGACTACAGTGAGAGTGAAAAAGCGCAAAGAGTAAGTACACGATTTATTTATCTATAGCAGCCTCATTTATAACCAATTTAGGACGTAGGCCCCATTAAATCTTCTCCACTTCTCACGGTCTTGGGTAATCGACATCAAATCCCGTCTAGTCCCGTCCAAAAGTACACAATACTATAATAATAGTATTTTTCAATAAAAAGTTTCAGTCACCTTTGACATGGTAGAACCCGGGGTCCGTCCGGCCCCGGGGGCTTTCATCCTGTAATATAATTAGTCATAATTTCTAAGGCTGGCCGCTTGCTTGACAACGAAAAATATACTTTCTAAGAGTTTTAAAGCATTTATAATGCTATTTTGATGATAGGTACTCTAATAGAAGTAAAGAAATTAAATGTAGGAAAAATTACACGCATGCAGGATTTGAACCGGCAGTCGTACAAATAAAATAAATAAATAAATATATAGGGACATATCACACAAATTGAGCTAGCCCCACAGTAAGTTGTGAACTTGTGTCGCAGGATACTAACTCAACGATACTATATTTTATAATATATACTTATATAGATAAACATCCAAGACCCAGGTCAATCTGAAAAAGATCTTTTCCATCTTGACCTGACCGGGGATCGAACCCGGGACCCCCGTGTCGCAGACTAGCGTGTTGACCGCTGCGCCACGGAACTCGACAAAGAGTAAAGACTGCCGGTTCAAATCCTGCTCGCGTGGAATTTATTCCCACATTTAATTTCTTTATTTCAATAAGAGTACGAAAAATATACTATTATATTACTTGTATCAGACGGCCGACTGCTATAGGTTTTATAGAAAAATATTGTAGTGACGCTAAGATGGTTAAAAGTAATCATCATCATTTCGAGTAGGTGACATGGTCAGTCGACCATGCACACCCTGGTGTCAGATTTCTTCGGAACCGCCTGTCGGCCTCTGACGTGGTTCCTTTAACGACTACCAGATGGCAGCCGGGACCAACGGCTTAACGTGCCTTCCGAAGCACGGAATCATCTTTCTTATCAGACAATCAGGTGATTCATGCCTGCAATGTCCTAACCAAACTGGAAACAACTAAACAAAGTATGCTTCCCGTGGAAATCGAACCCACGACCCCTGGGTCAGTAAAGCAAACGCCTTAACAACTGGACCACAGAGGTTGGTGTTAAAAGTAATACGTAATGTATTAACTTTTTATTGGGGGGACACAAATTCAAACTCAATGAGGGTTCAGTTAACTGGCGGCAGCACTAGGGCTTTGGGTCCGGTAAGCTGTGAGAGGCTTCACAACTATTATCCAATGACAAGGAATCACAAGTTAAACAAAGCTTATAAACATCAAAGATACCTCTTCAACCCGTCTGGCCAGCGTGGAGAGTGTCGGCCAAATCCTCTGACGGCTCTACCTAATACCTATATAGGCTCTGATAGGATAGAGAGGGTCGTGCTCCTGCAGTGGAGACTAAAAAAGACCTGATGATGCGGCCATATGGAGGTCGAGAACTCTGTGCTGTCATCAGGTGATGGATGTAAGCATTTCAAAAAACCCTCCATTGTAGCGTGTTCAGTGTCTTAATATCCATAAAGCTACTTTTTCGGCAGACCACTTGGGTAAATACTCAAATAGAGTAAAAAATATTTGCCCATGCTGGGAATCAATCCCGATACGCAGACTGGCGTGTTCATTACTGAGCCATGGAGGCCGTCATCTGTATTTATTATTATATCCGACAGTTAGAAAGTGAGGTGCTGACCGCGCGTTACTATCGTTACACATTCACCTTGTGAGCGTTCAGTATCTTCGCAATGTCTCGAAATGGCGAATACTATATAAGTGAATTAAATCTCCGTACTGTGGAAGGCATTCGAAGCCTTAATTTGTTAATGATGGATGAAGAAAAAAGATATTTTTTTTGTTTACAACTTTTAATTTTGATTAAAAAATATTAATAATTAAAACTACTTAAAAATTAAATATTTTTTTATGAATTTTATATTCCCTGCAAACCATGGCCTCGCGGTAACGTTTCCCTTTAATATATTTATTTTAGCGTGCCACGTTGGATTTTAGAAACAAAATTATCTAATTGTTGTCTCGTAGTTAAATTTGAAACTTGTTTAGGAAATTATGTTCTTTAATGTATGTATTTAATGTATTCCATTACTAGTACACAGCTGTGTACCAGTAATTGAATACAACACTGTGTGGAAATGCACCTTAGTTGATATGGATGGTAGGTATTCGTAGCTAAAAATTGAACACTGATCATGCTTATACTCTCACAATGAACTTGCCAATACCCCGCGGTCAAGTTCAGTCAATGGCACAGTCTTCACAGCCCACATACAATACTGTTTATATAAGAATGAAATTCGGAAGAGAAACTATTGTCATTGTCAAACGTCTTAAGGCGTGGTCATATCCGTTTAAAATGATTAACTACATTGTCCACGTTTGTTATTTGGACGTTATTTGTAAAGCTTTGACTACAACGTCAAACAATTTGTTATTTGCACTTCATATGTTGTGAGCTTTCCTTTATGGAGGGAAATTGTACTTTTGAAACTTTTTGAAAATACACTATTTATTCAAAATAGATATTTATTATATATTATCTTTCTTCTTCTAATTCTTCATCTTTAATCTTTCGAAAAACATTCGACTTTAATTGAGTTTGATGAAATTTAAATGGTATCATTCGGAAAGTTATAAATTGATAACCTGCCATGTAATATTTAAAGATTTATTTTCAAATTAGTGCATCAAAAACGAAGTTATAAGGTAAACAAAAAAACATTATAAAAACCATACAACAGAATTAGGAACCTCCAATTTTTAAGTCATTTAAACCTATATAATAAAAGCTAAATAGTGTTATTCAAAATCACTTAAATTTATTTTTGAAATAACAATAACTTTAAAAATTAGTTAATGTGATTAATGAGGCAGGTTTATCTGCTAATTAAGTTTTAACGCTACTTTAAAAGAGTAATTTTTACCTCATTATAAAGCCTAAATATGTTGCTTGAAAGGTATTTGTATGTAAATTAATTCTATGCATATTTTATTACATCAGTGGCACTGCAACACACTTTAATAAATATTATCACTGTTTATATTTTAAAAGCCATTTGTTGATGATTAAATAGTACTTTCTATCGACAGAAATTTTTTATTATAATTGAAGTTGCAAGTACATATTTACCTCTGTGATACGGGCCATTGTTCTCTTATCTGATATTTAATAGCTAATTTCTTGTTGGTGCCGTTGTGTTGTGTGTGTCTACAATCTCAGATATACTCGGATCAAGCCAGGCCCGGCCGGGAATAGTTTTGATCCTGGGACCTTCGTCGCGTCGTGATCCCATACCTCTGAGGCACAGCGTTTTAAACAGGCTTAGGTACTTACTAAACACAGAGCCGCCAGCGACGACAGTTATATTTCCTGCTCTGTGGTACTAAATATAAATAAAATAAATATATACGGACAAATCACACAGATTAAGCTAGCCCCAAAGTAAGTTCGAGACTTTTATTATGGGATACTAACTCAGCGATACTATATTTTATAATAGATACTTATATAGATAAACATCCAAGACCCAGGTCAATCTGAAAAAGATCATTTTTCATCCTTACCTGGCCGGAGATGGAACCCGAGACCCCCGTGTCGCAGGCTGGCGTGTTGACCACTGCGCCACGGAGCTCGACAAATATGACTTACATATGCTATCTGTTTGTTTCACCTGATAGTGTAACCAGTTTCGTTTTTTGTTAAGATATTTTGGAGCTCAGTAATAGTCTTTGACTTTTCCTCAAGATTTCATTCACTTCAGATATCATACTTTAATGTACCGGAACTCGAATTCTGAAGAGATTTTGGAGTGGTATCTCCAGAACCTCTTAAATCATAAACTAGAAGCTATATCAAAAAGCTTGAGGCAGTCAGCTGGCCGTATAAAAATACCTTTCGCCTGACCATATCACAGCGTGAATGCTGTCATAATAGCCGACTCCGGGCTCCGAAGCTTCTCAGCTGAGGGTGCAACAGGGATAACACTGAGATGTCAGTGATAAACATAAATAGGCACCATTTTGGGAGCTACATATATTTTAAGTTTGTAAGAAAAAGGAGTCAGTCATCATGATTTTAAGCTTTCGCGGTCACAATCACTATTATGTTCACTACATACACATACACCACCGCAGTCTCTTCAGTTAGTCTGTGAAAATGGCAGCTGCAATGTTGTCGAAATATCAGACAGAACTCAAAAATAATCGCGGTAAGTCCCGTAGTGATAATAGAGTCAGTCATCAGTTTGAGAAGGATTGGAAGATAATATCAAAGGAAAGGGATGTGTGGAAACAACGAGGGGAAGCCTTTGCCCAGTAGTGGGACACAAACGGCTAACAAAAAAAAAGAACTTAAAACCTAATTTTATAGAAATTGTTTTGTTATTAAATAATTTTTAAAAGCAACGGCCTTGACAAAATCATAATTGATTTCAACCGACTTTGAAAGAAGAATGCGACAAAGTTACTGTACGTCTGAACTTGCACTCGAACACGCTGATAGTGAAAGTCGCTGGAGGCGGTAGAGGCGAGACACACACTTAGCGATTTTTTGCTGCTAAATAAATTTTAGATGAAAAATTAAAACTATATTTTAAGAAAATATTTTCAAACTTGCCTTTGTTACTAGAACTTACCCCTGAGCTTGTAGACCAATGTCAATCTCATTATGTATAATTTCCAGATAAATAAGACTTCAACAAATTGAAACGATTTCGATGAAATTTAATTACATCCAATTGAAAAAATGAAAGATAAAAATCAATCAAATCATAAATCCTCCCATACAAATTCACCGATCAGTTGACTGTTTCTTTGGGAAGTATAAATATGTTTTTCCGATTTTCACCTTTTTTCTTGTGGGTCTATTTCTACGGTTATTGATATTGTACAAATAACCTTTTTTTTTGTTTTTGTTTTTCGTGTGTGTAAGTGGCCAACACTGCTGTCAGATTTTTCAAGCTGCCTAAAGACAAATAACTCTGCATAATAATAACGTAATATTGATTTGAGGAAAATTAAGTCAATAATTTACCTAACACCTCTGCTACCAATAACACACCCAATGACAAGAAAACGTTAGCGATAAAAAGTAGCCGACCGACCAATCGCCAGGTCTGCGACTGCCCTAAAGATAATAACCAGTTCCATCGTTACTTGCTACATGCCGTTGAAAGTGAAATTGTCAAGTGCGTACCACTTTGAGCGCTAAGGCTCTAGAGAGCACGAGTAAATAGTTGATCGGTGTTAAGAGTAGATAACCTTAAACAAATAGAGCTTTGGAAACTTAGAAAAGTTAGCATGTTAGTTATAACGAAACTCTGGATGGCACTAGTCTAAATTGTTATCATAATGTAATTATGGATCTCTATGGCTCAGTAAACGTGCTCATTATAACAGCTTGTATGGGAAGCAGGCCCAGGCGTGGTCCCAACTGGGATGGGTGACCACAACTGGCACAAAAATCTCTTAAACTCATTCGTGCTTCGGTATGCACGTTAAGCCGTTGGTCCCAGCTGGTATCGTAAGATGGCAGTTGTTAAGCTATGTCAGATGCGCAATTAGCGAACTTGCTAGTCAGTACTTAAGATGGCGACATATGTCTTAATATAGAGCTTTTTAGTCTAATGTTATAATGCCTTTATAATTCTATAAATAGCACTGCCTTTTAAAAGTTATTATGAATACGGCTTATAAATAATTTAAGATATTTTTAACATAAAACAAAAACTGATTTCAACCTTATCAATTTGTTTTAATAAGAATAGGGGAATAAAATGGAAATAAGTGTAATCCGAACGGCATTCGAGTTAACATTTGTTTGGTTTTTGTGTATTTTTTTTTTCAAAAAGCGCTCGACATATTTCGATAAAAATTTAATGGGACCATCTGTAAAGTATAACCTATTGAACAATAAAAGAATATCTTAAATCGGTCCGGGCGTGTTCGAGAAATCGGGGAACATACATAAAAAAAATTCCGAGAAATTGAGAACTTTTTTGAAGTCCGTTAATAAGGCTTAAAAAAAAGTTTGTAGACATACATTTTATTGATGGTATTCATGTATAATATTGATGATACATATATGATTGACGAGCTCCGTGGCGCAGCGGTTACTACGCCAGCCTGCGACACGGGGGTCCCGGGTTCGATCCCCGGTCAAGTCATGATGGAAAAACGATCTTTTTCAGATTGACCTGGGTCTTGGATGTTTATCTATATATGTATTTGTCATAATATATAGTATCGTTGAGTTAGTATCCCATAACACAAGTCTTTCTTAAGAACTGACTTTGGGGCTAGCTCATCTGTGTGATTTGTCCGTATATATTTATTTTATTTATTTATGATGATAATCTTATTGATAATTTTGATAGCTAATATACGTTTTCCTCCACAGATGTTACATTTATGCTGGGTATACTACTTCTCCAAGCTGTCCGAGTTCGCTGACACCGTGTTCTTCGTGCTGAGGAAGAAGAAGAGCCAGATCACGTGGCTCCATCTGTACCACCACTCACTCACTCCGTTTGAGGCTTGGCTACTTGTTAAGTTCATCGCTGGTAAGATCAGAAGAGATTTTCATATTTGTTTTGGTAACTGGTTTGGGAGAAAAAAAACATGGAATGTACCAGTGCTTTTCTTCCTGCGCAGAACGTTAAAGCCTATCAAGGGATCCCGAGAAATAGCAATTCAAATTATTACACCCCTCGAACAAAAGCTCATCATCAGGTCTTTTTTATTCTCCACTGCAGGAGCACGACCCTCTCTGTACTACCAGACCCCATATATTAGCCAGAGCAATCAATTAATCTTCTGACCAAAAGCTCGCCGCGATAGAAGTCACCAGATTCTTTGAATAGTTTTTGAATAAAAATTGTATGCATATGCAACTCCTTACAGTAGCAGCTGTTCGATGCCAATTTTATTTGAATTCTGCTTTAGTTTTCTGACGATTTCAATAAATCTTGAATATTGTTTGCTATGCATAAATAAATCCTGTTACGTTTCAAATTAAAGGTTTATTTATTACCTAACCAAAACGAAATTTGTTTTTCCGATCTTCCGCCATGACAGGATATTTGGTTTTTGAAAAGCAATTTCTCCCTTCTGCTTTTGAAAATTATTATTTTGTTATCAAGAGATTGAAACTACTGATTTACATTGTTATAGTTTTCAACCGACGAAAAAACTTAGGGGGTTATCAAGTTGACTCGTATTTTTTTATGTATTACCGCGCAAATATTATTAAAATTTTAATAATATTTTTTTATAAATAAAAGTTGGGCCCATATAAATTTGGAAATAAAAATCCATTCCTAAGGGTAAAAAAACAGGGGATGACTTTTTTTTTATTATTTGATATATTTATGATGATGAGGTGTGATTTTTGCGTCAAAAGGTTTTATATTTTCTCTCATCACTATACCAATTTCTAGGTGGCCATGGAACCTTCTCCAACATCGTGAACAACCTGGTCCACGTTATCATGTACGCCTACTATATGGTCGCCGCCATGGGACCCCAGTACTTCAAGTACCTGTGGTGGAAGAAGCACCTCACTCACATCCAGCTGGTAAGTATACAAGAGCAAGGAGGTTTCATTAGGATATTTGAAACGTTTTTGATGTGTTCCAAAAGAAGCTATTGTAGGTGCTTCTTTATGACGAAATGGTTGTTTTGACACAGAAGTTGTCTTCCGTAGCTCGTACGAGGGCATAGATGAAAATACTAAGTTAATTAAAAAGTAAATAAAAATATAATATAGGTTCAGTGTTATTCTTTTTAGCACGAAGCCCTCCTTACCCGTTACATGGTGGAGGCGTCGGGTAAGGGTCACTTTGTAAAAGAATAACACTGAATCTATATTTACTTTTAAATTAACTAAGTATTTACATATATGCCCTCGTAGGAGCTACGGAAGACAACTTCTGTGTAAAATTAACCATTTTTTTTCATAAAGAAGTACAGATAATAGCTTATTTTGGAACACATCAAAAATGTTTCAAATATCCTAATGAAAACTCCTTGCTACATTACCTATGTTCAAAGAATTTTATTTCTCAAACGTATACAAAGATATTTAAATATAATAGTAGTTAGCTAGATACGGACAATAATGCATGTTCTCAATCTAAACAGACAGATTAGCGGAAAGTTATTCATATTATTATCAGAATAAAAATAAATTTCTATGTTAGTCTGGGAGAAAAGAACTTAAAAGGCCGGTCGATGAATAGAAAAAAGTGTAAGGGATCATGTCATAGCAATGCTACTATCATAGATTTAAAAAATGTTACTATAAATCTATCACTATTTTGTTGCGGTTTTGTTCTTGTACCAAAACGGATAATGAAAATACTTGATTAAAGTGTTTGTCACAAAAAATAGGAAATAGGGAACGAAACAATTTTGATACGGATCTAATGACACCTCAAAATTGAAAACCGGTCAACCGTTATTTTGGAACCTCCCTTCTCCATTTGCTGTATTCGAGTGGATACATATATATATTTACATACGTATGCGCCAAAAACATTACCCCCTTTCTGGGTGTGTCAGTCGAGTAAAAAAAGAGCGTTGCTTTTATATAACTGTGACATCTGAAAATCTATCGATCTCTTCAGAGCACTGAAACAATAAATTATCCTCGTTGTAACGTCTCAGCAGCAACTCTCTACGGTCTACTAATTCTACACAATTACCTAAACTATTTGGCAACGGATTACATTAAGAATTCACTTCATCAAGATAAGCCTTCAAGGATCTTTCGATAATTATTCGGCTTGCGAGATTGGGAATTGATGCAATCAGGTCGTTATGTTGATGATTTGTGATTAAATAGAGCTTTAAACATGTTAATTACTAGCATTTTTCCCGTGATTTCATCCGCGTAAATTATAGCCTTTGACACCCACAGATAAATAAGCTTTCAAGAGGTGAAAGAACTTTGAAATTCAGTCCAGAGTCCAGTGGTTTCTAAGCCCAAATATTCAATGGAAACAAATTAACAATCAAATATTTCGTCTGTATAACATTAGTATAGGTGCATAAAGAGAAAAACATATAAGACCCAGGCCAATCTAAAGAAGATCGTGTTGCAACATGATCTAGCTAGGGATCGAACCGGGGACCCTTCGTATTGCAGGCTATGTTCACCACTGCGCTACGGTGGTCCTGAAAAAATTAATACAAATCGTTTTATTTCCATAAATTAGTCAGGATCTCAATCCAAATGAATTAATCTGGCGTTTGATGTTAGTATGCAATGGATGCATTTTTAAATAAGTAGTAATATTCTTGATTACAATTTAACTACCTTAAACGTAGCTTAATTATTATTTTATGAAATACTACTTAAAGTAGGTGAGACGAAAAAATTTTTTTTTTTTAAATCTATGGTAAGTGTATTATTTTTTATAATTTTTATTATAAATTATTTAAATTTAAACTTACCTTTTTCCGTTCTGTTTTACCTTTTAAACTGACATTTTTTGTCTGGTATTTGGCTATGGAACCATAAAAATGTGTATCCTCTTATCCCATTAGTTAAGTTGTTACATGAAATAATGACTTCATCTGAGCTCACCATAATTTATTCGGGGTATCAACAAAACTACAACGTATTGCAATAGTAATTGATCTCATAATCGTTACTAGCACCTCTTACATTTATGATTTCATAAAATCTGGCATTATATACGCATCCGCTCAACACTAAACTTAAAGTTTGCGCAAACAGCGCCTATAAGGATGCTGAACCGCACCTAAGCATTCCTAAAACCGCTCTTCCAAATCCAAGCGATGCTAAGATATATAACAATCTAGGAGTTTGTCCCGTTGCTTCGCCCGTAATACATATTTTTTTTTTCTCTCCGTAAGAACCATCCTCGTACTTAGGAATATTCTAAAAAAGAATTAGCGAAATCGGTTCAGCTGCTCTCGAGATTTGCGCTTAGCAACACATTCAGCGAATCATTTATATACTATGGATATTTAAAAATTACATGATTTATCCATGGACATAGGAATAACTACTGTGGACCAGACGCGGAGTACGTCACAAATGACGTTTAGTTTTTACGTTACATGGGTTACCTGTGTGTAGTAAGTACTAATTTGACATTTGGTTTTCCAAAAGTGAAATCTGAGTTTCGAATAGGGAAAATTTGTATGGATTATTATTATAACAGTATTCTTATGCTTAGACATACAATACAGCTCTTATGATTCCCACAAACCTCGTTGAGTCTACATGCTATTAGAACATAATTTTAATGGAAAACCGGCCTTACTGCGGGATCGATTTACGGAATACCGGCTATTAAATACTACCATGGTTAACAGTTAAATTGTTTATGAGTACATATACTTGGAACTCACCTGAACCTATTCTTAGGTGACATCGTGACAAAATATCTAGTCGCATTTCCTCAAAGTAAATAAATATGGCATCAGGATTATCTTATTTCTAATGGTGGTGACATTGAAAATATCACAGCTATTTGATTTGTCTGAGGTTTTTTTTCTCAAGTACCGATCGGTAAAATACTTTGTGGTAAATCATAATTTAGAAACAGTAGCAACTTTTGTACGTTAACCTGTATTTAAATTTTTAGCTATTTTGGGTTGTACAATTTTAAAGATACTCGTAGTAAGTGGCAAACCTAATGAGGTTGGTCAAAGTATAGGCAAAGTCATAGGCAAAAATTTGTATACTTATTTGGACAAAAAATTTATTCAATGATTTCTAATATTTTCGTGATTGTTACATTTCAATAAAAAATTACTTTAAATACTGTTTTATCACCTTTATTACATTACCAGCGGCCCTACTATCCGGGCTTCCTTCCTCTTGAATCACTCTTATCTATTTTAAAAAACCACATCAAAATCCGTTGCGTAATTTTAAAGATCTAAACATACATATGAACAGACAGCGATGGGACTTTGTTTTATGCTGTGTAGTAAAAGCCATTTCGGTAAAACCGTCTTAAAAGTAAGTTTTTTTTTATATTTAATTTATTTTATAATAGTATGACACGATTAACACATAATCAGCTCCTAGTCTCGGCATTCGAGTTGCGAAAGCCAACGGAACGCCGTATCCTTTCCCCGCAATACTTGTTTGAACGTTCTAGTACAATTAAGGATATAGTGTGTGCGAGTGGAAAAGGTTAATGAAATGCCTTCTCGAACATTTACGTGAGTTATGAAATAGAAGATAGTCACGTTCCTAGACGTGATTAGATATTGATATAAATAATAAATAAATAAATATATACGGACAAATCACATAGATTGAGCTAGCCGCAAAGTAAGTTCGAGATTTGTGTTATGGGATACTAAATCAACAATACTATATTTTATACAAATACATATACCTATAGGTAAACATCTAAGACCAACATTGACTTCAATCTGAAAAAGATCAATTTTCACGTTGACCTGACCGGGGATCGTACCCAGGACCACCGTGTCGCAGGCTGACGTGTTTACCTTTGCGCCACGGAGGTCGTTATATTAGTCTTTATTTTCTACTACTACGGTTGAGGGAACACTTGATTCCCTGAAAAAAAAAAGTGTTCAGTATGCACACTTTGACTACCAACATGTCAAACGTAGCTTAGGCTCTATCTCCCCGTTCTACTTATATTTGTCGTACAAAAACACCCATATACATATACTAATGATTAGTATTCTAATATTTACTACTTATAACGGCGTGATAGAACTAATATAAGAATAAAGATCTTTATCCCTTATGAAATAAACCTAGCGCAAAGACAAAGACCAAGTTTTGTGTCTTGGTCGACGTAATGGCCTATCGCCTATTGACATGATTCAAAGAAACTTACAATGTAGATACATACAATGTAGATACATTGTAAGTTTCTTTTCTTTATGACCTATCTGGAAGAGTAGTTGTGGTAGAGCCACGCTACCGGCGAAAATCACTTTTGCTAATAGCATGAATGGGCCGGCTCGTCCGGGGAAGTAACACACTCTCACAGAAAATCGACGTTTGAGTAGTAGCTTAACAGCTTCTGTGCTTAGTTCGGTGAGTGACAGAGCTGGAGGCCCCCCATCTGGAGAGGGAAAAATAAAAGGTCATTGTCGACGCTCTTTTCACACCCCTGGTGTTGCATCCATGGGCAGCGGTGATCACTTTCCATCAGGTCAAAATAAACAAAAAGTTGCTCGAAGATATTGGTAAAACAAATACATAATAATCAATTCTCAGAACAAAAGATGGTTTGTAAATGGGAGACTTGCCTAACGCACTCAATTTCACAAAGCAATGCCCTTTATGTCATGCCCTTAATGACATTATAATGCTGAAAGTTATAGATATGCTGGTTTGAAATATATACGAGAATACTGTCTCAATAACAGTTGAAGTGGAATGTATAAGGCGGAGACATTATACATTGCACTTCAATATATAATTATAGAAAAAGAAAGCTAATACGAATATTGGCATTCCTTTTCTTTTGAAATTAACATTATAGGTATATTTTTTAAGTATTTATATCTTTATTTATTTATTCAAGCAAGTGGTGGACATAGCCTAGATAAAAGTCAAAGGCGACGTTTAGCTGATAGTGGCGTGTGAAACGTGAAATTAAAATAGCATGGAAACACCACAAATGTTTTTATTGGTTTCGGTGCTTTAAAACACACCAAACCGGATCATTTACATGTTTTCTTGGAGTCTCTTTACCCAACTGATCCACAAAAAAAAAGTAATGTTTTTTTCGTGTAAGGCTGTATACAGCGTGAGAATTTCAAATTCCCAGCATTCATCCCATAAGAAAAGTTGTTCAATATTGATTGTCTGATTCACCCTTTTTAAGAGAAGGTTGAGAGTAAATTTATTTGCTGTATATGTTTGTATGTAAGTATATGCATACTTACATAAATACATACATAATAATACATACACTTAGAAAAGACATGTCTTTTCTATTGTTGCTACCTGTAGCCTAAATAGCTTGACCGATTTTGAAGTGTAAGGTGTTATTAGATTCGTATTCTTCCGAAGTGTCATAGGCTATGTAAATTCAGCAGAGATCAATATGGAGGACTTAACTTGTTTAAAGAATACAACTTGTTAGTGGTTACTCTTACGGTTTTGTCCACGACAATCTCCGCCAATGCAACTTTTACGTCTCCTAAAAACTTTCAGTCACGTGTATCAAAAAAGAATTTAAGTAAACATTAGTCTAAAAAGCGAATTTTCAAAACACGACTTCCAAAACAGGAATCTACAGATTAGCTTTTTTACCTCTACCAAATTTACTCTTGCATGGTACAATATAATAAAATTATGCACTGATATCAAATTCTACTACTTTTATTGCCTCCTCAAGGTGAAAATCGAATGATGTGAAACTATGACTTAATTACGAACAAAATTATCTACGGAACACGTTCAAGTAACATTGACACACATACGAACAAACCCGTGAAGTTGTGTATGTGTTGCATGTTGCTGATGCAGTCGGATATCCACCGGCAATGAATGGAAAATGATAATTAATATGTGAATGTACTGCTTTTTCATTCACGTTTATTCTGGTATCATTCTTGGGAAATAATAAAGTAAGATTATTTTAAAACGGTTTTATCTTATTCTCTTCCATGCTGGTTTGGGAGACCAGAAAACACATAGAATATACCACCTGCTTCTCTTCCCGCGTAGACCGTAATAGTCTGTCAAGGGATTGGGCGAAAATCTAAGGAATCACATTGATAGGCGATGCGGCTAGCAACCCATTACTATTTTGATTTCGCTTTCCACCTTTACGCCCACTACGATGCTAAACGTGGCCTGTACGTTTTATGACCTTGGGCTCTGTCTACCCCACAAGGAATAAAGACGTGATAGTATGTCTGAATGTATGTTTATCGTATTTGTTATTAAATTTACTGTTTCGAACACTGCTTATGTTCGCTGGTAGACGTAGAGGCATCTAGTAGAAATGTTTGTTGTCGATGTTCCAAATCCCAACTAATATTAAAAATACGAAAGTGAGTTTGTATATTTGCTTGTTACCTCTTCACGCTATATCTGCCAAACCAATCTTCTTGAAATTTGGCATAAACATAGGTTTTCATTCCGGAAAAAAGTTGTGTTCCCATGGGATTTGCGTTAGCAACTCGGCAAATTATACGCGAGTGACGCCGCGGGTAAAAACTAGTAATGTAATAAACGCGATAAAACCGTATTAAGGCCCCACACTAGGCACACTAGCGATGCCAATAGTTTTATTCCTAATACTTTACAAATAGAACTTTTTAATTTGTTTAAATTAATCTAAACCGAATCAATAAAAAAGAAAAACGGTAAGCCCTATATTAAGGTGTACTAAATCGAATGACACCAAAATTTCCTCATTTCGTAAAGGTTTAGGGTGGAAGAGTTATCGCTTTTTGTATGAAAATTACAGGTAGTCGATCCTCTTAAGTGTAGTGTAATAAATACGATAATAGTATAATAAATACGACAAAACCGTATCAAAAGTAATTTTACTAGAATTATTATTTCTAACATTGTCGCGATTATTACATATTAAATTAAAATTACTTTACGGTCTTATCGCGTTTATTACATTATTATAACATAGGTCTTGCAAGAAAAAAATATTTATCTTCTGTGTTTTACTAATTCAATGCAACTCTTTTCAGGCCCAGTTCTTCATGGTGCTGTTCCACTCAATCAGCGCTCTCATCTATGACTGTGGCTACCCTAAGTAAGTAACAATAAATTCTAACTCGTCTTTGAACGTTAAAACATGCTTACCAGACCAGTCAAATATGGATAAGAATGATTTAACTCAAAAATAAGTGAACAGACAATTTTTAACAGCCCCAAAAACAAGGAGGTGGTTCTTAGTTTGACCTGTATGTATGTAGGTTTGTTCGCAATTATCTTGCATTTGGCTTAATCGATTACGATGCGGTTTTAAAAAAGTATTCGAAATATTCTGGAGAAGGTTTTGGTATACAACGGGTTGGTGGTGAAGGCGATTCCTATTTTATTTTATTTTTAATAAACGTTTGGAGTCTATAGATCATTCACAAATTTTATTTAGTCCCACTTGGCAACTCTATGATGTAATGAAATCTTGCATATAAAATTTGCCCAACGTCGAGATTTTCAATATATTTAATTAAATTTAATTGAATATTTAGTTCTTACAAAACATACAAAATTTTAGCAATGACGCCATTCCTAACACCAAAATGCAACCAGTCATTACAAAAGCCATGAGAGTTGCACACTGCAACGTCGAGTGCAATCATGGGGAACGATTATTTATCAGTTTATTAACGCTGCATCTCGTTCCGCGGCTAATGATCTCTCGTAATTGTATTTCGGCAATCCGTAGATTTTATTTGTTCATTTATTACTGTGAATCCACTTGCACTTAGATAGCCTGAGATGTGTTTTATGATTTGAAATTCGTCTAATATATGGAATATTTGTATAATGTACCCTATAATTTGAATAACGGCAACATTCAAAAGAATGATTTTGTTGATGATAAAAACACCAAAAATATCATGGTACAGAATTAAATACTTAGGTATTTTGTAACAACAACATTTTATTCCATTTAATAACAACACAACGCACTAAACTGAATTTATTTGCCATCAAAGACAGTTTAATATCACTTTTTTTTACTTTTTCAGGATCATTGCATGCGGCCTCATCCTCCACTCCTCAATCTTCATCGTTCTCTTCATGAACTTCTACCTCCACGCCTACGAAGTCAAAGCCAAGCAAGCCCTGAAGCCTTCAGAAGATGCCGTCAATAACAACCTCACCAATGGCCATGCCAAATGTAACGGCCTTCCCAACGGCAAGGTCCACATGAACGGCCATGCCAACGGAGTCTACGCCAACGGAGACGCCAATGGTATCACTAAAGCAAGCATCGAGTCTAACGGCATCACAAAAGCATCCATTGAAACCAACGGCCATCTTAAGAACGGCTACACGAACGGACATTTACATTCCGAAATCACAGACAAAGAAAAAATTCAATAGCCCACATTTCTAAGTCTATTTGGAACAAGATTTAGACATAATAAATATAGGGTTATTGTGAATTGATACAAAATTTAGTTGTCAATTTATTGGTAGTATTGTAACGCTACCAAAGATGCTAAGAATAACAATGTTGATCTGTCTTCAAAGACGATTCGAATTACAAATATTTTAATTTTTATGAAAAAGGCCGCTGTGCCACTGTGAGCTATATTCGGCTAGTTTTAGATATAAAATTGTAAATAAGTACTTGGGTACCATACATTTCCCTGTCATACCACAGTCATACAAATCTTTAGTCTTTTCTATCTTGTTGATTAACAGTTCAATGTTAAACTACCTCATAATCGACTTCTTTATCTACTTTTTAAGTTTTAAGCCTGGATTACACCAATGAAACTACAAATTTCTAAATTTATAGGGTGTGTGTAAACTTATATGCTCAAATAAGGAGGTGGATATTATTATTAATTGATCAGTACTTTGTATAGTGTCCTATTATTTTATTGGTGTGAACATGGCTTAGATTTCATCTTCCGTCCAATGAGCTTTATTTAGTAGTTAGGTAATAGTTGTAAATACAGTTTAAATTATTTTTGTATTACATATAAAAGAGTGCTCCTTTTCATCACAATGTTCACAGAACTCTACTGTGATACTACGTTACTCGTCTTTTTTTTCATTTCCGAACGATTTCTGATTGGTAGTGGTTTAAGTAAAGTTTGCTCAATCACAAATGTACATAGTGTAGCTAGAATATGATTGTGATATAAACGTCAGTTGATAAGTTGTTGATTTGCCTGTGAATATTTTAGTTTGCAAATTATTTTTTTTCTTCCTTACAAAATTTTATCTTTATCTCATAATTATGTTGCAATTAAGAATTTAACAATAAGTGGTATCTTTGCCCTTCCACCACAGGATTTCAAATTCTGCTCCAATCAAGTCAAAGAGATTTAAAAAAATTAAACTATCTTTTAGAAAATATGAAAGCATCATTATGTTTTAACTGTCGTACAAAGGCTTTTTATAGAACGTGAAGTCAAATATCGGAAATTTTAACACGTTTTATAGTTTGACACTGTAGGTATTTCAATTTATATCGGGCAATCAAACAACTTCTCATCTGAACTTGTATAGCTTCACATTATAAATTATAGCTCCGTCTAAAGTACGGGGCTGAACGCCAATGTTTTGTAAAACATACCAGTCAGCTTAGAAAAATTGTATTTTCGTATAGATAGGTGTTGTATATGTACACAGTGTAATTTAGACTGTAAGTAGATGTAAGATATGATATGAGAAATATATACCTTTTTATACATATACAATTGGAAAAGAATATTCGAATTTAATTGGATTATAACGAAACAATAAAAGGGATGAAAAGTTTTTTCTAAAAGGTATTTTATTTTTTATTCTAGCTCATCCTCATCAGGTTCTTTTTAATCTCCACTGCAGGAACACGACACTCTCTGTTCTACCAGAGCCATATATTAGCCAGAGCACTCAGAGGACTTGGCCTTCACTCTCCAAGCTAAACAAAGCTTATAAACATCAAAGATCAATCCTCTCCAACCCGTCTTCTATCACATAGGAAAAGAAATTACTTTATAGTAAGCTGTATATCTGTGATTACTTGTTATCATTGCTAAAGCTTATATAATATGATGCCAAAACCGAACTACTTTTCATACAACTACTTAATTCCCAAGCAATCCGATTGGCACACTTGATCAAAATCTGCCTACCTAAATCTGTAGAGGCCTGCATTTCGAATCGCCTGAAACAGGTTGCTTAACCTTTACCCTTTTTAGGGCTCCGTAGCCGCATGGCAAGAAACAGAACCCTTAAACATTCGTCATGTCTGTCTGACTGTCCGTATGTCACAGCTGTTTTTAAAAACTATTGAGTATACACAGTTGTACATCCTACGATTTTAAAAGAAAAATTTAAAAACCGGCCAAGTGCATGTCGGGCCACGCGCAGTGAAGGGTTCCGTAGTTGCGAATGACAACTTTGAGTTCACAGTGAACACACACACACTCGCACCTTACAGTTTAAAGACCAAAAACATCTAACAATGAAAATTGTATGAAATTTTACATTTTCGAGTACATTTTATAAGTTGGTTGCCTATAACTCTTTAGTTTTTACTTAGTACTCAGCTCTGATATTTTTCCTTTCAACTTCAACATATATACTACTGCTGTAAATTTTTTTGACGTATCCATCACTACATATTATAAAACATACATATTATAAAACAAAGTCCTCCGCCGCGTCTGTCCGTCTGTCTGTCTGTTCGCGATAAACTCCAAAACTACCGAACCGATTTTCATGCGGTTTTCTCCAATGGATAGCGTGGTTCTCGAGGAAGGTTTTAGTATATAGTTTGTTAAGTTTTTGTATACATTTTTGTATATACCAACGATATTTGTTGGAGGTGTCATAAAAAAATGAGCCGTTTGGGAGCTTTCAACGAAAACGCTGTCTAAACCCTTTGAGATATAACAAAACAATGTATGGTGGAATTGTGTATCTTATTTAGGTCTACAGAAAAGTCCGCGATGGCATATGTCTATATATTAAGGATAACATACTATATTCATTTTAATACTTTAAAAAATGGGCAATTGACACGTGTAGGCCAAACCCTTAGAGCTAGAAATTTGAAATTTTGCTCACGTATTCCTCTTATGACGTAAGCATCCACTAAGGAAGGATTTTTCAAAAGTCATCCCCTAAGAGGGTGAAATAGAGGATTAAAGTTTATATGAAACTTTTTATTCCTTGGACATATTTGTATGAAATTTCGTGTGGATTGAGAACGGCAAAAATAATTAGTAACATTTTTAATAGTTTTCCGAAATTAAACTAAACTAAAAAACTAAAATCGGGGTGTATGTTTAATTTTCCGCTTTGTAGCGTCATATTTTATAATCCCCGCATTCCAAACCTGAATTCACCAGGGACGAAGTCGCGGGTAACTGCTAGTATTATTATATAACTGTTTAGCAGATAGAGGAGGGGGGACACGTACCTCTAACAAAAATTTGCAACCAAATATTTCGGAAGCCTATATATGTATATATATATATATACCTATATAGGAAACGGATCCCTAAATCGAAAAATGGTGATCTCAACCTCACAATATTTTTTAAAGACCTATTTAACAATACCCAACACGATGGGTTTGTATAGAAAAAAATATTACTCCCTCTTTACTTGTATGGGAGCTATCCTAAAAAATATTTTTTTCATGAGATTTTTCTACCACTTTTTTGCCATGATTAATATACACACCCATACCAAATAACAGCTTTCTAGTACTTATAGTCTAGACAGATAGACATGGCGAAACTATAAGGGTTCCTAGATTACTACGGAACCCTAAAAAGTACTAGATTAAGTGGGGGCTCCGCATACATGAAACTGAATGGATTTTTTTTATCAATTCTATGATCTCTCACAGTGACATTGAACTTCCGACAACCATTTTCCTCAAAGTCAATCGTTTGAAAGAGGGCACTTCCAGATTGATAAAATGCGTGTGTTTTGACTTTTAAAATAAGCGAGATAAAATCTAAAATAATTTATATGCTGCAGATACACTTTTTCGTGCAAAATGCAAAAGTCACGGAAAAAAATAAACATCAAAATGCAGTGGATGATTCTCGAAACAAAAACCAAGAATTTGGACTTTATTTCATAGAAAAAGGTTCTGTAACAAAATCATAATTTAATTATTTTTTCTACATACTTACTCCTGTTATCTATAATTGTTCCTATTTTGTACTAAGAGCATTTTGTATTTTGTGTGTCTAGTGGCGGTATCTACTGAGACTACCAAGAACTAAGTAGGTAGCCACGCAAGCATAGAAATTAACAAGCCATGCCTGGCCAACGGGGCCTTGGGTTCCGTACAATCGCTGTATATCGACGATTACTGCTAAAGATAAGAGATGGCGCTATATGTATTTAAAACAGAGTTAAGAATATCCTGACTTTAAAAAGAAACGTTACTGTTTAGAATGAGTTATTTAGGAATGGAAACGGTATAAAAATAAAGTTTAATTCATACATTACTTGTAAAACACTAGGTGTATCCACTTGTATCTCAAAAAATAAGATATATTAAACTTAAAGGTTTATGATAATAATCAAAAGCTACTATGTTCATACTGTAATAACAACCTGTTTTATTCGAGGCGTAGAGTTAGTTATTTAGTGAATCAAAGAAAAATAACTCAATAGAGTAATCCCCATGTAAATTTACTAAAAGAAAGACCTCCCCCAACACCTGCGAGTCCGTGACTGTCGCAAATTAAACTCCAATAAAACAAGTATAACCCATAAAATTTACAACCCTGTAACTACCTCATCGGCGTCCAATTGGTGCGAACTAATTGAAACAGAAATCCAACCTTTAAATTTTAACGGCGCCGATAACAGTGACGGCCCTTGCTAAGCCTTAATTATCGCCGGCGAAATGTCAATAAACCTGACGTTTTTTCTCCCCTTTCTAATTTGTTAGCCCTAAAATCGCGGCCCTATATTTTGTTCTACCGACCAAATTATTTTGAACCGTCACGTTTCTGGGTTTCCGTAAAGAAGTAGAGAGACACGAACGACGGGAGAGGTCTTGTCTGAGTGGACGCTCTTACCCTGCATTGAGAAGGGTAGGTACAGGGTTGGGACATGCACCACTCTGTCACTTTTTCACAGCGACCGTGAGAGAGAGATGGCGGTAGCGTAGTCACTGCTCTACTACGTATCGTTTTACGCAATATTTCTTGGAATGTAAGCTCTTGCAAGTGTGTAACATAATTTAAATATTTCATCTTACAAAATAAATATAGTTGGTTTTATTTTTGTTATAAAACTGGTATTTTTGATATTTATAGAATAATGTCGAGCAAAAAGTAATTACATAAAATTCGTCTCTTTGTTATAAGGAGTAAATTATGTTTTTACATTTGAACTAATTTTACTAGAAAAAAAGAAACTGTATCTTTCATGGTACTTTGCTTGGAAATATTTTCTTTAATGAAATATAGTACATGAACAAATATATTTTATTTTAAAATAATAAAAAAGATCATAACGCTTCCGCCCATTACAATCTTACGGCAACTTGCTTATAAGATCCATTGCAATTTGGTAAATCAACATCTGTAATTCCTTGTTCACAAATAAAATTATATCAATTCTTCGTTTACAACTAACAAATAATGTCAATTTTGTTTATTCTGAATCAATAGCTAGAGTGTAACGGAACGCAGTGTTCGCCGGCCGGGCCGAAACCTTGCCCGGGTACTACTTCAGTCCGGTCGTGTGCGCGACGCAGCGCAGCCGCACCGCGTCCCCACGCCCTACCAACAAAAATACAACAAAATAACCCACAAAACCCTACGAATAACCGCCCAAATGAAAACCGAGGATACACACACGTGTGATACAGTGAAACAAAACGTGCTTCTGTCACCAAAATGTGATTAAACCCTGTGAGTGTTCAGCTTTACAACGACTATCGTGAATAATGATATGTAACATTTTGTACGGGGATAAATCGTAACAGTGTTACTTTTAATCGGTAATGTGCTGAGAGGGTTGAGACAGTGCTGGTACGGAATGTCCGTTTTGCCGCAGAGGGTGGCGATCCCATGGAATATGCTAATCAGGAGGTTTCTTTTAACCCGCAAACAAAAAGCTCTGCACTAGTCACTGCAGTGGCGATTTGTGTTGCAAATTTCGCTTCATATCCGTTTATTGTCCAACTATTAGACGATTGTTTAGTATTTATTAACGTTTTATAGTCCTTTGTACACTTTTATATTATTATGTATGTACCTATAAACTTGTTGTTAAAGATACCGATATCATTCAAAGGATTTACAGAATGCTTACTATACTTAATCATAAATACATTTGTAAAATCTAGTCAATTTAGAAACATTTTACATTATCAATATATAATACTGGTAAGTATAATGAAATATATCAAAAAAATAATGCGATCTTCATAAAAAAGGATAACAATAAAGCATTCCCATATTTTCCAGCAACAACACAATAACTTGTCGCATTATTCCTGGGAATGGCAGTAAAGCGTCATTTCCTTTGTGAAGATGAGTGTTTGCACTAATTTCCTGCTCTATTCCAGTTATTAACCTGTCTGGCTTGGGTCTAGATTTAGATCTATCTAAGCTAGACTCCGTAGACTTAAATATTTTACGAACTCTGGCTTTGCCATTCCATGACTTTGCTGTAGGCTTTGTGGAAATTTTGATTTTAAAATGTATTCATTCTCTGACTGACTTTAGTTTCAATAATATTTTGTTATTAGTCTTCATAATCGACATTCCATTGTATTGTAGTTCAAAGATTAATTTATATTGCAATCTTTTTTGTATAAGTTGCTTTTGTTTAACTTTAACGTGTTTATTGTATTTTATTCATTTTTTAGACCAATTGAACTATTTTAAAGATAAATCTTTTAAACGGGTTTTCTTTCCGTCTGTCGGTGCGTTTCTTAATAATATTATATCTAGTAAATCCGAAATAAATTCCCATTTTCGTTGTCGAAAAAGACACAGTAATAAATAATAAATAACTTCGAGCACTTACATCCATTGAAGCAATAAATCGTTATAGATTTATGGATTAGCGATAAAAAGGATGGAATGATACTTAAAGGAATAATATAAAAAGAATGAAGAAAGAATTACTTAGGTGACAAAATTTACTGTCTACGAAATTTCCTGGCAAGAATTTTCTAATGAAATCACCGCCTACTCGCTCCTCTGACGCAAGTTATACAGAACAATAAAGTAATAAATGATTCTTCATTCCAATAAGAGAGACGTCAAAGCTGTGATAATGTAATAGCAAAGTAATTACTCACCCAAGTCTACCATTTATTTCGGAGTAAATATTGGTTTTGGGATTGAATTCTTAGATGCATCAAATATCAAATCTAAGAAGCCATTATAATCAAAGTAAAACAAATCAAAATAGATTCTGAGAATGAAAAATTGAGATACAGAAACAATTGACTTTTCGTGAAATGAGAAGACATTTATCAGAAGGAGGTCCAAGGATAATCTTTGAATATCCAGGCAGATTATTAATATTGTCTAGGAGAACTGGAGAACGAACGAAAATGTACATATTTTTTTCAAGAAATCAGTAGTCAAAAAGAAGATAAGATACAATCACAAAATTACATTCTAAGTGCAGCTTTTGCAATTTGGTGTTACCTCAAAAAAGACATAATAACAATTGTAATTTGCAAGAAGAATATACTTTTTTCGAAGTTTATTTTAAACTTTTTATTGAAGATTTTTAGTTTTCAAACAAAATTGGATCTTGAAATAACATAGTAATCACTATAATACGTATAAAAATAAGTAACAATATCTCGAACTGATTCAATCTAAACACTGAAAACAATCGTGATATAAGCTGATTGAACAATAAATTCTAACAAAAATGATCGGCTACGGAAAGCCAATACGCCAGCAGACGAAGCCAAAAAGAATAAAAGCATGTGAACCAAACAAAAATAAGAAGCAGGAGAAACTATCCCGACTACGACTTATTTCTTGCTCCGGAAGTTATCGGCGACCGGTTTATAACTATGTACGTAGAACGAGTCCGACTTTTTGTTCATTTGGAGCTTGTGAAATGCAGATTAACTATGCTCCATAAGAATGACTTAACATTGATAGGATCAAAGCAATCATCGCGTATAAAGAACCTGCTTTAATCTCTGTTGGGGTTATGAAAGTTTCAAATGAGAGAATGTAACCATTCTATACATCATTGTATCATATGTTTGATGTAAAGGTAGGTTAGCTACAATATATCAAATATCATTATGGATACCCGGCTTTACTCACGTTTTGTTTCGTCGGATGCGTTGGTCTGTTACAAAAGACCATCATCTGGGCGAGTGCTAGGGGTAGCGACACGTTGATTACACTTACCTCAAAGCACTAGACTTAGGCACTCAAACTAATTGGTAAAACCAACTAAACGAAACGTGAGTAAAACTGGATTTACATAATGAATTTATCACGCGTAAGTTAAAATGTTATGAAGTAAATTTTATGAACATGTATACATCGGGGTATTTTTCTACATTATTCTTTTTTAAACTTTCGCGCTTCAAACACATAATTATTAATATTAACAGGACTTAGCACGTCTCGCTGCGACCACGATGGATGTAACTTCATAGAAACGTCAGCGAAAATAAATAAGTAAAAAGGTTCATGCTAAGTCCTGTTAATATTAATAATTTTTCTACATGTTGCTCAAACAAACAGACATTCAGGCGAAAAAATTAAAAAATAATAATTTAGGAGCGTTCATAATTCACGTATAAAAAAAAATCTATTCTCCAGACAAAAGTACGACTCCAGGCATGCATTTTTTTATTTTTCTAATCGACATCTGAGTTTCTGTCATTACGCAGCTCTTGGCCTCATGTGTTTCTGGCGTTGATAACAAACGCTACAGTCTAGACAGACTCTATTAGCCTAAAAGACTATGATGCAAAGAAATAGGTGTTGATTTGATGAGACAAGTTGACGTGACGCTGTGCTGTCACGCACATAAACAGTAAAAACTGACCAGTTCTTTTAATTACTTACTGAAATTAAGGCATGAGGCGGAGTTTAGAGAGTAGTATAGTCAAATGTGAACACTTACATGGTTATTGACTTATGACTGATAATAGTAAAACTGATTACACGTTTACCTTTGAAAACAAATTTTGATATGTATACTCTAAAAGCTAAACCAACCCAGAATAGTCCCACACGATCACACCCAATTCAATTTCACGTCCGTCATTGATTTCGGTCGAATACTATTTCTAAACTATAAACCTATTTATTTCTATTAGCTGCCATCCCCCGGGACTACCCTAAACAGGTGTGCGATCATGCGAAAAAGTGGACCCGGGCTGACACTTCACTCATGACTGACAAACCGGGGGTCTCCAGTTATAGTTATGTCCTTTCTTCCTGGCTTTCGTTTTTTTGTATTTTTTTATAGCATAGTGCTGTAAAAATTTTGGGGCCGAGCATTCAGCTAAATGACTGACATTGATAGTTATCATATATACATGCAAATAAAAATCAAAAATTTTACTAAATTATTTCGACTTGTTAACACGTCTTGTCCTAATCAATTCAAATATTATTAAAAGAACATTAACTATAAAAAAAAGCAGATTGATTTAAGCCTATAAAACCTGGTTTGGATCAGGCAGGGAACAAGAAAAAACACCAATTTTGAAACTTTCCGTTTTATAGTTTCTTTTACATTTTCATTTTCACAATTTAACCCCGGTAATAAGCTGACATCAAATTATTATCTATCTATAATTTCCCAATACCATGACACATTTTGTCTTTCAAAGCGTCATTTGACTTCTAATCCTTTGCCATAAGTCAACGTACTAGAGACGTGTGAAGTGGAAAAAAAAAGTCGCGCACGTGTCGTCCTAATGATACAAAAACTAACGAAGCTATCCATCCGTGTAACCCTGACAGGGACTTGTTAGCTGAAGGCTCAAGAGTTACTGGGATGAACGGCCCATCGATAATTATCCAGCCCGTGGCTATTTGAAGCGTGGTTGTGGTCAAGTCGCTCGAATTGCATCTGAAAGACGAGGATTTGAATCTCACACATTCGACTTATATTATGCTTATAAGTTTGTTATGGCAATTTTCAAATAGTACTACATTTTAACTCCTGATGATGGATTCCATCTCTTTCATCTTAGCATGTACGCGGTTGCATCCTCAAAGATCTTCGGAACCCAGTGTCCGCTTTTCAACTTTTTATTTTCTTCTTGGCATGGTCTTCGCATGAGAGAATTCCTATATATCTATAAGTACATGATGGACAGAATCCTGTTTACTATTGGTATCTTTGGTAGTCCTAGTGGTATATTTACTTAGATTTCGGAAGACACGACTTAAGCAAACGCTTATTATAACTAACATTCATTCGTCACTTCGATAACTCACTCATCAGTAATTGACAAAAAGATTTTTTTGGTACCTGCCAATTCGATGCTAGCCTATATGGAGATAAGAACTTCTTAGCATTTAAAGGCTCAAGTATTACTGAAATAAATCGAACCCTCAATTATTACTCAGCCCGCGGTCATTTGGATCCAAACCCAAATATGCTCAAGTGTCATGAATAAAAAAGAAATTTTATTTTCATCCGATATCGCCGTATCCGAGCTATAAATATAACTCAGAAAGATAAAATCTATGGCAGCCGAATAACACGAGAAAACATAAAAAGATAATAATAAATTAGTATCGTTGTTACTTGCAATGGCAATAAAACGAGCCGACCGTGTCCATTTACAAAGGTCCGCTAAACAAATAAGTAAATAGAAACAAACTAAACATATCCTAATATATTGCGGTCACAGACACAATAGATACATGTAACAATGCTGCGGAGGATTATTAGTGGGGAAGAATGGGAAGGGTTTCGGTGGAATTGATCTAAAACGGTGAGTTACAATCCACTGTCGGATTAGGATTAGCATATTCCTAGAGATTTACCGGTTTTTGAAATTTAAATGCAATATAGTTTTAATTACTTAATCAATTACGATAGCGTAAAGTTGCGATCCGGACAAATTTTATTTGTTAATCCACAAGATGCTATTGAAGGGCAAATGATCGGTAAGTAAGAAGTCAATGATGGATTTGTTCATAAAACTTCGAATACGAGTTTATCATTTCTTTTCATATGTTTACGTCTTGCTGTATTTTTATCTACATAATTAAACATTTATATACGTGCAGCCGAAGATAGATAGGCCTAATTTCAGAAGTGGACGAGTCTAGGCTGATGATGATGATACGTGCCTCTATGAAAGTTTACTATAATGATATCCAATCGTAATCATTAGAAATTGAAAAATAAGATTTACATTCATAATATATACTTAACGCTTAAAGTATAAAGATACGTACTTTAAAAAATTACCACCATTTTACCAAAAACTATGATGGCAATATAAGAAATGATTTATTTATCTTTGCAAATAGATGAATGTCTCCAACAATATTGTATTCCCAAGACTTAATAACTTCATTTCTGATTGACGTCCTGTCTTATTCAAAGAAAGTCCTAGGCCTCGTTTCAGACGGCAATCTACATGTCGACTTCAATTTGCATTTCTTTTTCTTTCTTTTTTAATTATGGCTTCCACCGAGATTTTAGTGATTCTGCCAATGTCCAGTATAATGAGATACGTACAGTATGTCCAGTACAAAGATGGCGTATGTTCTTTGGCAGCCTCGTGGGAGATTTTGGCGACAAATCTATACGAGTCCATTTAACAGTCTACTTTAACTATTTCACAAATTGTTCTCGAGCACGAGCATTTATAACACCAAACTACACCAATTTCATAATATAAACTCCACTTAAATCAATTTGCAAAATTGTATAAGGCAAACGACAACTGAACCCCTTGACTTCCCACCAAATACCCCTTCACAAACTACGAAGAAGATACTATTACTAGTATCAGACGACCCACTGCCTTATGTTTTCTCTAGGCAATAAAGATCATAGACAAATAAGGGAGTGAGCGTGAAAATGAAAAAAATGCCATACAATTACGTTTGAGTTTCTATTGGGGGTCACAAATTCAAACTCAATTGACGTGTGTTCTATGCCCTAAAATCCGTAAAGGCAGTTTTACGGCAGTGTACCCCTTGGAACATTTGTAATAAAGGTAATGCTTGTGACAAATGGATTCACGTTGAATGCCTATTTATTTTCTATCAACACTTATTTTGTACTGAAACTAGTAAATAAAAGTTATTTTGTAAATGTCAATCGCAAATGTGATTGGTTTTGGCTCTATGGCATCAGCCGACTTTATATTTAAGTGCCATTTTTAATTTCCATAACATTATTATCTATTGATATAAACAAAATTTAACACATTTTTGATTATAAAATCAATATTTACTCATGTATTCACTCATTAATAAAGGTGAGAAATGAATTTATGCAAATGTTAGTATTTGATGAATTATTGACAAAATTACAGTTTTAAATACGTTTTATAGTAGTCTTCATATTAATATTTTGATACGACGGCATGGTTTAGTTAGTTTTAGTTTTTAATATTATTATCATTATAAACAATAACCACGTAACACACAATCTATAATTACTTCAAAGCAAAATCCATTCTTTCTGACACTCGAGCCGTCTTTTCACAACCAGCACAAAGTGATCGGCGATATTGCTCGCCGCAGCCAATTCAAACAACACCGTGCTCGCGGTCTGTCTGATTGGATTCTAACTCTAGACAAATGCCTTCCTGCCGCTCCATTTTGATTTTATCTGACATCTAGTTTACGTTCCTTCTGTTTTTCTTTTGCTTTGTTTCTTTATGGGTCCCGCTTTGATCGGCAAACTTGAATATTTGTTTCTTTTCTCAATTCTCTCGGTTGGGTTAGGTTGGCAGAATGGCAGCCAATTTAAAGTTGAATACTGCTTCAAGAATATATTGTTCTTTGTGATAAACAATAATTATATTATGCATACAATTGTATCATTTGATCTTTGCTGCAGAATTGATATTGATACAAACATTCTCAAATTAGATGGAGTAGGAAACAGTTATACTATATTTTTGGGGGCACTGTTAGTACAACATATACCTACTAGTTCTCTGCTCAAAACCCGAGCTATCTCTTCATAATCAGGACAAAGCTGTGATCGCAGATGTTACTCGCTGCAGCCAATACAAACAACACCGTGCTCGCGGTCTGTCTGATTGGATTCTAACTCTAGACAAATGCCTTCCTGCCGCTCCATTTTGATTTTATCTGACATCTAGTTTACGTTCCTTCTGTTTTTCTTTTGCTTTGTTTCTTTATGGGTCCCGCTTTGATCGGCAAACTTGAATATTTGTTTCTTTTCTCAATTCTCTCGGTTGGGTTAGGTTGGCAGAATGGCAGCCAATTTAAAGTTGAATACTGCTTCAAGAATATATTGTTCTTTGTGATAAACAATAATTATATTATGCATACAATTGTATCATTTGATCTTTGCTGCAGAATTGATATTGATACAAACATTCTCAAATTAGATGGAGTAGGAAACAGTTATACTATATTTTTGGGGGCACTGTTAGTACAACATATACCTACTAGTTCTCTGCTCAAAACCCGAGCTATCTCTTCATAATCAGGACAAAGCTGTGATCGCAGATATTACTCGCTGCAGCCAATACAAACAATACCGTGCTCGCGGTCTGTCTGATTGGATTCTAACTCTAGACAAATGCCTTCCTGCCGCTCCATTTTGATTTTATCTGACATCTAGTTTACGTTCCTTCTGTTTTCATTTTGCTTTGTTTCTTTATTACGCTGCATTGATCGGCAAACTTGAATATTTGTTTCTTTTCTCACTTCTCGCGTTTGTGATGAGGCGGCATGATTGCAACCAATTTGGACTTGGATTCTAGCATTTGTGTCTTTTCATGTTTTTCGCAAAATCCGTTTCAATATAACAATTCCAAAGCATGTTTATGTTCATATCACAACAATAGTAATACATTTATCAGTAACACAATTTTGAAATGAAAATAACAGGAATATTATGAATAACCTTTCGATTTAAAATTGCAATATTTAAAAACGTTGCGGTCTCTTTGTCCCCGGGATGTTATATTTATTGTTACAAATATAGAACGGGACACATTTGTTTTGAATTGCTCTGGGTCACGTGACACTGACAGTTGACGGGTTCGGACCATCTGGGGCCGCGGCCGTGTGTCAATCCGCCCATTGTCAAGGGACCAAAATTAACGGAGCACTGGAGAAAATGAAATTTGAGAACCGTTGGATTTAGAACGGATTTCGGTTGGACTTTTTCTAAATTAGGGTTTGGTGGAATACAAGCTTGGATTTAGAAAATAAAGCGACTCAGTGGAGAGTTAAAATATAATAATACTTACACAGACGTCAGAGACTATTTCGTATTTCAAACCACCGATACAATACGGATGACGATACGACAAGGTATGAAAAGTAAAAATCGAATTAATAATTTTTTTAACTAATTAAAAAATCTCAAAATTTAATTGTTGATTTGAAACGTAAAAAACGATACTTCAGATTAAAGTTTAGGAGTTGGAGTGGGGTATAAAAACTAGTCGTGACAATTTACCACATTACAAATAAATTTTTGTACGCGTACAAAAACATACACCAATATTTCGCATTAACTATCTGAAAAACATAAATAAATTAGTTGTCATCCGTTGTAAGTAGTTTTGATCAAATTGAAGTATAGTGGTAAATATAACACACAGCTAGGTAATTTTGATAGTTGCGAAAAATCCATACTAGATGGAACTAAAGTCTCAGATGAATACGAAAGACAACCCTTAGAAAAGAAGCAAATAGAAACTTATTTTATTAGAATGTTTATCACTGAAACCGTACATACTAAAAAGATAAAGTTACTTGTTAGATGAATTTGTCAAAAATATGTGATCTGTATGTTTCACAATTTGTTTACACAAATGTTTTGTCTCAATTTATACAAGTTAGGTAGTTATATAATGTCTAAAGATTTACATGTAAATAATGTAACTCTTTTATTTCCCGCAATATTTTAACTCGTAAAACAAAACACGAGTGAAATGTGACACTTTTTATGAAACGTGGATGTCTGTAACGAGAATGTTAAATGAATTTCTGTGTCTCATTTCTTCTGCGAGTGACATCGCTGGGTTTTACTCTCCGTCACGGAAAACGTAACGATATGGAATATCACGGAATAAAACGAATTATATTTAGAGTACATTCGTAGTAATAATGTTGATTCCCTTTTGATGTTGGAATGTAATATCTAAATGTCGAATATTCTAGCGCTGAGCCTTGATCAATTTTGATTGCAAATAACCTTGTATAGTTATTAGTGAAACCGAAATTAAATTATTTGGTTTCCTTTGACACATATTCTTCATTTATGATATAGCGTATATTTACTGCTAGAAATCAAAAGCAGCTTCTAAAGTACAACTAATATGGAAAATTGAAGAATTTTCTTTTAAATTTTGGTACTGAATTATGGTTATGTTATAACCTGCAAATAAACGAAACCACTTTTAAAGCATTTTCTTTGTAATGTTAATGGTTGGCATTAACGAAAAATAACCAGCAATTGAAAACTCACTTTCGCATTTATACTATAAAAGAAATTTACGAAAATTACAATATGTATTACAGACAGACTCAATCATCTCTTTTTAGGGTTCCGTAGTAAACAAGGAACCCTTATAGTTTCGCCATGTCTGTCTGTCTGTCTGTCCGTCCGCGGTTTTACGCAGAGACTATAAGTACTAGAAAGCTGTAATTTGGTATAGGTATGTATATTAATTATGGCAAAAAAGTGGTAGAATAAAAACTTGAAAAAAAATTTTTTTTAGGGTAGCTCCCATACAAGTAAAGTGGGGGAGTAATTTTTTTTTCTCTATTTACCCATCGTGTGGGGTATCGTTAAATAGGTCTTTCAAAAATATTGTGAGGTTGAGAGCACTATTTTTCGATTTAGGGATCCGTTTCCGAAATATTTGGTTTTAAAGTGCGAATTTTTGTTAGAGGTAAGTGTCCCCCCCCCTCTATCTGCTAAACGGTTATATATAGATACGTGAAAAAAATTACAGCTGTAGTATATATACTGAAGTTTAAAGGAAAACTATCAGAACTGAGTACTAAGTGCAAAATAAAAAGTTATAGGCAACCAACTTATAAACTGTAAAATTTCATACTATTTTCATTGTTAGATGTTTTTGGTCGTTAAACTGTAAGGTGCGAGTGTGAATAGTGTGAACTCAAAGTTGTCATTCGCAACTACGGAACCCTACACTGCGCGTGGCACGACACGCACTTGGCCGGTTTTATATCTTGGTTTGAAGCGTATTTCTATCTCTATGGGCTAAACACAGCTTAATGGCACTTTTGAGGTTACTTTAGGATAAAGAAAATAAGAAATGGTGAAAAAATTCCACGCGGGCATTCACCATTTCTTATTTTCTATATTTAATAAATAAGGTAAAATAGCATTGTGAATGCAAAATCATCATCATCATTTCGTGTAGGTGACACGGTCAGTCGACCATGCCCACCCTGGTGTCAGAGTTCTGCGGAACCGCCTCTTGGATTACTTTAGGATGTTTGCATACGTATACGAGTGATTTTTACGAGCCTAAAAATTATGTTATCTGCTACTTATTACATGTAACTTGTAGATCTGTGTTGTAGTATTCCGTATTTTACTGATAGAGAAAATTACTGACATCACACTAGTCTTTATGGCTCTGGGTACAAAGTTAAGTGTCTAGTTAAACCGGTTCAATAATTGCGATGCTCGTTGATGCTAAAAAATCATCGGTTTTAAGAATAGCCTCCTTTAAGACGCCATTTGTCGTACAATGTTTAAAATTAACGGCTAAGTCGTAAAACTAGATTGAAAGAGCAAATTTATAAACACATTGTTCCATCTCATGATGTGCCAAGTTGTATGCTTTTGTTCAAACTATACATACATACATATTTTCACGTGTTTCTCCCTTGCGGAGTAAACAGAGTCCAAGGTCATTAACTCAACTTACTTTTTTATCGTTTCTTGTCTTTACCAGAAGTAGAGGTCTACAACCCCCTTTGCAGTGCGGCAGTGGACTTCTTGTGGCTCAGATGCTGATGATGCTTCTGAGTTTAATGTTAACTAACAAAACAATAGAAGAATTACTTGTCAAAATGGGCGTAGAAATTTCCTTATATCACTAATTCATAACGAAGTATCCACGCCTTGAAATGCAAACGTGTTATCTAAAACGAATGTAGCATTTCCTCGACTATCACTTCCCCTATTCGACCTTATCTTCGGCGTTACACCCTGGCCCGTCGATACTACTATCAAAATGGGGTGCAGTTTAGCTCCTATGATGACTGCGGACCAGACTGAACGTGAAATGAGACAATAGCTATTATTAAATAGTCAATAGATAATGTACACAATCGTAAGATCGTAAGTGTAAAATCTTTGTAGTCATTCAAATAGTTTTGATTTGAAATGTGTATTTCAGTTCACCACTAACTCATTATCATGTATAATGTGTAATAAATAACTAATAATAAAAAATAAAAAATGTTGATTTGAAACTATCCTTCTGCTGTTAGCTTGAGAAAAGGTACATCGCTTACGCAAAAATCCATAAAAAATATTTTTATCCTCTGTGGTACTATAATAGGTATTCAAATATTACGATATATTTTACCTTTTCAACCGACAAAAAAAGTGAGGGTATTATTAAGTCGACGCGTTTATATTTTTTTTTTAATGTATGACCACGAATAACTTTTTATAGTACAGAGTAGTACGATTTTGAAAATTATTTAATATTGGAAAGGGTGTTCCGGTGTTGATTCCATAAAAAATCCTAATCCTAACTATTATTATAAATGCAAAAGTGAGTTTGTTTATTTGTTTGTTTGTTACGCTTTCACGCCCTATCTACTGAACCGATCATCATGAAATTTTGCATAGACATAGGGTACCAAGAAGGACATAGGCAATATCTTACGCGGGCGAAGCTGCGGACAACAGCTAGTTAGAAATAAAATCCAAACCTAAGGGTAGAAAACCAGGAGTAAATTGAGTTTTCGCTTTTCGGCTGTTTAATTTTTGCGTTAAAAAGGTTTTGTTTGTACAAACTTACAAATATCTAACATAATAATTGTTAATTTGGGAAAATATTGATTTGGTTAATGTAACCTACCTGTATAGAATAGGTTAAATGGTAGAGTAATACAAATAGCACTTCAAATTTTTCGACATACTCGCAGTTCCCAAAAAATTGCCAGGATTCCTAACTACAAACACCAGTTTTCAGATAGTTTCGAACTAAAATTCTAACTGCAATTCGGAAAAAACATTTCCCCCCAATTTTGTCCATTTAGATACGCGTTTGGATGGATACGATATGTCTTTATTCGGCCACAAAATATTGAGGAGACGAATCGTAGAACTGAATTGTTGTTATTTTTTCGGCGAAAATATATCGCTTTTGCGCGGACAAATACATGTGGTCAAAATAAACGTTGGATTTATTGTAGTTGATATTTATGTATATCGAATTTCATTATGTTATCTGATTAGGTCATTGGGTCAAGCGATATTTTGATTGGGTATCAATTATATCACGAACATAAGCATTACAAGCGTCAGCGAAAAAAGTTTATAAAGCTTCTATTAGTTAAATTTGTTTCAAAATATATTACAATGCTACATTTTTATGTCATAAACTTTAAAGTTTTTTATTTTCAATTTTCCTTTAAACACAAGCCTCACTCTTTTTTTTACCACAAACTTTCAATGTGAGGTCTAAAAAGAGAACATCTGTCGACATATGTTATGCTTGCGTAAATAATAATAGTGAACCTTTTATTATTTAGAATCTTCACTCTATTACCTGATTAAATAATCCAAAATGTTTACCCAGCAACTCACACAAAAAGTAAACCTACAGGTTTCGTCTGAGTTTAATGGTAACTGAACCAAATAAATCAATATTTGGCTACCATCAATCTTTGCCGGCAAATAAATTATCTTTAAGAATATTCAAAAATGCGTGAAATATACAACAAAATCGTGAGAAATCTCTAAACTGTTATCTATGACCCGAGGCTGATCGGGTATTGAACTATCAGAACTATCCCATCGCAATATAAATAAAATAAACAACTATGTTGATTAAGTGAAACGACCACTAAACCACTAGCACCTGCCCGTCTTAAATTATCCAAAACGAAACACCTTGAGTTGAAAAAAAACTTACAAACATTCGACAGTCGTTAAAACCGTGCATTTGGAAAAATAGACGACGTAAGTGATAGACCAAATATTGAATGACATTTTTAAGGAACCGTGACATTTTAAAAATAGAATGAAAAATAGTAACGGATTTTTTAGAAGACTGCTCAACAAAAGTTTGAGCGTGTATGAGTTTATTTTTCCAACATATATTTTAGCTAATACCTGACGTCTAGTGTCTTAACTAAAATATTTAGTTATGAAAAGCATGAAATAGCCGTGTGGTTCCCGGCAGAGTAGAATAAGACCACTCCAAGTCTTCCCGTGGATGTCGTAGAAGGCGAAACACAAGCTAAACAAAGCTAAACACCAAAAAGACCTCTCCAACCCGTTTGGCCAGCGTGGAGAGTGTGGGCCAAATCTCTGGCCTGCTGACTGCTCTGGCTAATAATATGGCTATGTGGCAGTGGAGACTTAAAAAGGCCTGATGATGATGATGATGAATAGAGAAAACATGTTTGGCTATATTTTTTGACAAGGTTGTTTTTTATTCTGTTATATATCGCGTAAATATGTACAATTTGACTATTAGAAAATGGAAAATTAAGGTTTTTATTATTGAAAATTTAAAATCCAAAGTGGTTCATATAAATATTCCAAGTTTTATCTCTTTACTTACTGGTTCCTCTATTCTAACATACATGTTATCCGATAGAACTTCTATTCAAACTTCTAGCAAAACCTAATAGATCGACTTCGATTAAAACGATAGACTCGCAAAACCGGTATATGTTTTATAGCGCTGACTTACCAAGTAATAAAATAAGTACAATTTGCAAACTCAATCCTAATTGGAACTGGATCATAAAAAGCTCTATTTTAAATTATTCAAACGAGAAGTTCTTCCAGTTTGCACCCGTCAGGTTATACCCTAAATTGTTTTTTAATTAAACTATTAATGCTGCGAAAGGAGCAGAAACCCTGAAAAGGCGCAAATATGTAGGTATCGGAGATAACTACATATTTGAGCCTTTTGGGGTAGAAACATTGGGTCCGTGGGGTCCATCAGCCCATAAGCTTTTTAGTTTCTTGGCTAAAAAGCTTATTGAGGTATCCCGTGACCAAAGGGCTGGAAGCTACCTAGCTCAGCGTATAAGCATTGCCATTCAATTTGGCAATGCTGCCAGCCTTTTGGGCACGATGCCCGGGGGTGAGCAGCTGGAGGGACTGTATGATTTATATTTTTAGGCGTTTAATTTTATTTTTAGTTAGTTTTATTGTTAGAATAGTTAGTTTTAATTTGGAATTAATTTTAATTGACTATTAATCTACAATATTTCGATAATAAATCTCTATTTATAAAAGGCAAACTTGATTGACTTATATTATATTATATCAACGCACGACCGAAACTAATGTACCTAGGAACTTGACATTTTGTATAAGGGTTCCTTTCATGGTGCAAATGATCACTTAGAAAAGATTTTTAAAAATTCAATTCCTACGAAGGTGAAATAGGGGGGTGAAGTTTTACGCGGACACAGTCGCGGGGGAATTGCTAGTGATAGCATGTTTGTAAGAATAGAACTTAATGATTATTAATTGATCGGATAATATGTAATATAGTCGGATTTTATATTTATATTAACGGAATACCTATATACAATACATTAAAAGTAGGTATCCTTATTTCCTCTGATACTCTTTTATACACCGCCTTTTTTGCTTGAATACTTTGATATTTTTAATCTGTAAATCCATAAAAATAACATCGATTCTTTTTAGTACATAACACGGAAGCAGTCGTTACATCGAACGTAACTAATGGCAGCGGATTGCGGTTATCTTGTTAAATAAATACTCTTAAGGGATGTGTGCTTGCCTGGGGCGAGATGCAGATAACTTCTCAAGCTATGGGTTTAATCTGTTGGATAAATTCTGTACTAAACTAAGTTTTGTTAAGATTTCAAAACGCCTAGTTTTGCTATAGATAATTCAACAACATTCTTATCTCATATTTTTAAAAACGATAAATTTTAAATACTCTTTAAGTTACTTTTGGATGCAATTTTTTTTATTTGAAAGCAGGTTTCTGGGCAATGATTCTTACACGTGTTATATCAAAATCGATTCAGCCGTTAACAAGATAGAGATTGAGAGATTTTGGTGTCAAGAGTTGCTTAAAATTATTATTTTTATTACATAAATGTTTTTTAAACATAATTATTAGACCACAAAGCTTCGCCAATAACCTGACGTACTAATGTCTAAAATATTAAGTTATCAATATCCGAATAATGTCCACCGTGACTATTCGTTTTGACGACCTTTCAAAAGGTATAAAGAGGCATGAAATGCGCCCTCATACTATTGTGCCCCAGACTCTCTTACCTGGCCGTTTGGGGCTCAAAGGGTTTTTTTTGTAGTCCCTTTTATTGAGAGCTAAAGATGTGATTTAAAAACCAATTAAGCTGTAAAGGTGTCCGTGGTTCTAGTGAGTGTATTGTGGGAGGAATCCAGTTGATTTTATTATTAGTTTTGCGTGGGAGGCTCGGCTGGAGAAGTGTTTTTTTTTTTTGTGACGTGAATGGACGGGATGGTGGGAATAAAGTTTATGGGTTGAGATTAGATGATGTGTAAATACTTGGGTAGCATAAAGAAAGATTTATTTTATGCTGTACATTTTTAGGTTTTTTAATAACTAACTATACCATATAGATAGGGTACATACATTTTTAGATGTCCAGTACTGCACCCATTTTTAATAAATTGTTTGCAAGAAAACGAAGGGCTCACATAAAAAAATTGTTTTAGTTTTCGCAATGCCTAGATATCCTAAAAAGAATTGATTTGCAGTGTATCCCTACTTATATCCAAATTCCCTGTCAAGCACATTGTCACTATTTTACTTCATATTATCAAGTCATACAATAGTGTTTGTAGAAAACACCTGTACTGCGATTCATGATGGAAAAAACTTGACAACTCGAGTACAGACGGTAAAAAACAAGTAGGTACTATTACACATGAGGCACTAATTTGTTATTAATAGGTGGTTGTATGCGTCCCAATTGTAAAATGAATTTGTATGTATAAAACTTTTTTTATGGATATTACTTAGTATAGTAAACGCTAAGTATCCTCTTGGATAATCTAGTCTCCTCTTAATGTATTTAATCAAATACCAAATATATCTAGTTTTGCTCAAAAATCCTTAGTATTAGTGAATTGTCATACTCGTAAAAAATCATAATTTTTTGGTATTATTTCATTGAATGTACAGAGTAAAATCAAACTTTTTACCCTGATTGTACCAAGTTTAGGGCAAAATTGCGTTGCATAATCAAGTCAATTTCTCCTTTACTACATTGTAATAAGGTCTCCTAAATAAGCTCATAGGTTCGTAGAGTCGGTCACGCAAGCTATTGAACAACAAAAATAACATTATTAACCATGGAACTAGAAATTACGATCCAACGCTCAATCATATTAGTATTATGATAATAAAACCTTCGTGACTACTTTTGGGTCAAAAATACATTTACGACAGGTAATTCTTACATTTTTGGTTAATTTCTAAATGTATACTTTTTATTGGAAAAAACTTCCGTATTACTGACACATATAATAGCAGGCATTCAATCATATACATACTTTAGGGGGCATTTCAAAGAACGTATTTTAAATTTGAAGCTTCAAGACCGAGTCAGAACTGCACAATTAAGGTTCCGTTCCAATACAATACAGAGTGTTACATGCATGACCCTTACCTAGACATACATAGATACATAGACATAATACCCTTAAAGGGATGATGATTCAGCACATCAATATGAGCTTTTGGTACGGGATCAATGCTGGGAACCCAAAAAAAATCGTCATTTTTGACGAGCTCCGTGGAGCAGCGGTCAACACCTGTGACACGGATAGTCCCGGGTTCGATCCCCGGTCATGTCAAGATGAAAAATGATCTTTTTCCGATGACCTGGGTTTTGGATGTTTATCTATGTATGTATTTGTTATAAAATAAAGTATCGTTGAAATAGTATCCCATTACACTAGTCTTACTTAAGAACTTAGTTCGGGGCTAGCTCAATCTGTGTGATTTGTCCGTTATTTATATTTTATACAAAACTGTTTTGCCGGCCGGGCGAAATGTACGGGAAAGTAAAAAAAAAACCGAGTTCCCAGCCCCATAGGAAAAGTTGTTCATATTCACGATCTGAGTCACTTCCTAAAAGGGTATGTCGAGAGGGGTCGAGGGTAAAAAAAAATATTTTTCATAATTCAAATATTTATTTAATATAGGTTGCTCAGAACTTTTTTTAATTGTCATACATATATTATTTACAACTGCAAATTTATTGACGTCAGTAATTACTTATGGCTAAGTTTAACGCCGCTTCCAAAGCGGAGTGCAGAGGAAGCGGCAAAAAACTGCACAGCGCATTTTCTCCGATCTGCGTCAACTTACAATTATTATTTATAACCTTAAAATTTAGATATGTAGACTGAGTATACATTGAACATGTGGTCATGTTACACTCTGTATATAACTACAAAAAACGTTCAGAAAACACGTTACTTGCAAAGAATTTGACGTATATATGTTACTCATGATCAAATCAATTCCGATCATTTTAATGGAAAATCATGTGCACATCAAATGAGCCGTGTATCTTACTACACCGTGTATAATCTGTGGAACTGGTTCAAAAAAATTAACTATTCTTATCCGTCTGACTGATCTACCTGTTATGTTTAGATTTGTTCTCAGATTATACTGTAAACGGTAATTAAAAACAACGATCACAAACCATGTTTTAATTTCTTGGAATCTCGTTATAATAATTTAAACAAATCTTTGTACAGTTGCTTAACCTACATGATCCAGAAAAGGTTATAGACGAAGCTCTGTAAAATAATGCTGTATTAAATAATCAATTAGAAATAGACCTAAACTATGTTATAGACTGGTATTCAAATCGCACACAAATTCAGAATTGAATTCTGGAATACAAAAACCGGCCAAGTGCGTGTCGGGTAACGCGCAGTGTAGGGTTCCGTAGTTGCAAATGACAACTTTAAGTTCACACTCTTCACACTCACACCTCACAGTTTACCGACCAAAAACATCAAATAATCAAAATTGTATGAAATTTTACATTTTCGAGTACATTTTATAAGTTGGTTACCTATAACTTTTGAGTTTGTACTTAGTACTCAGCTCTGATAGTTTTCCTTTCAACTTCAGTATATATACTACTGCTGTATTTTTTTTCACGTATCCATATATTATCGTTTAGCAGATAGAGGGGGGGGACACGTACGTCTAACAAAAAATTGCACTTTAAAACCAAATATTTCGGAAACGGATCCCTAAATCGAAAAGTAGTGTTCTCAACCTCACAATATTTTTTAAAGACCTATTTAATGATACCCCACACGATGGGTAAATAGAGAAAAAAAAATTACTCCCCCACTTTACTTGTATGGGAGCTACCCTAAAAAAAAATTTTTTTCAAGGTTTTTTTCTACCACTTTTTTGCCATGATTAATATACATACCCATACCAAGTTTCAGCTTTCTAATACTTATAGTCTCTGCGTAAAACCGCGGACGGACAGACAGACAGACAGACAGACATGGCGAAACTATAAGGGTTCCTTGTTTACTACGGAACCCTAAAAATGTAGGTCAGAATGCCATAATTTAGATAAAGCTAGACGTCCTAAGAATTTCCTAGCCACCTCAAATATCTAAAAAGATTTTCCGAATGCTTGAATTTCAGCGTTTCCAGTCAGCGAATAAAATACCCTCCTTGGGGTCGTTATATCAAATGCTTTACTTTAAATATTAATGCGGAGGTTGACACAGGAGGAATTTGATATAAGCAGACTTGGACGTATATAAAATGAGGTTTGGGGCTCTTATCTCCCCACCATGTGGACCTCTAAATCGTACGATTTGTTCCGATAGACTAACACAGATGGCGCCAGTCGTTGCTACTCAAAATGAATAAATCTACCATATTATGAGAATATAAAAGAATTATTCACGAATTATTAAGAACAATGTTTTTGGCATAATATTTTAAAATTACGAACTGTTTTAGTAAGATTAGGCTAACGTGGATTACCGCCATCTTGTAGCGAGTCGAAAATACTATACAGTGCCATACTTTTGCCGGTCTTAATTTGGCCCAATATTTTTTAGGATTTATTAAAAAATTTCATTAAAAAATCTTCAGGCCACCTTATGTACCTACTTGCAAAGTAAAAAGTCTTTATCAAACACGTTTCCAATACGTACTCACTCTTCTTATGTACCTAAACTATTGTTTTTCTCTGTGCTATGCTTATTACAGGTTTAATAAAAAAAAGAAATTATGAATTTCTAAAGCCAAACACAAACCATGACGCTGAAAAACCGTCGAACTTTTTGGAAAACTAATTATTTCTTCACAGAAAAATCAAATCAAGCCTCGATTTTTACGTAAGTTTTTTTTTTATAAAATTTAATTTTTCCTTAGGATATTAGATTAACCGAATCTTTCTAAAAATTGTGCGATTCCACGGCCAAAACATGCCTTTATGAAGTTATAATGTTTTTAAAGTAACCCTGACTACGCCCACATCGGGTACAAGTTTTATAAGAGTTCTTTTCCGCAACACAATATTAGAATCGTCACGGGTATCGTTATGCGGGAGCTAAAGTTTTGGAGATTAAACCAGACTGTTAGACTCAGTTTGCCGCCAAAATATACTTGTATTAACCATAAAATGTTTCTACATTATACACTCCAATATACTAGTCTGTTGGTATTAAATATGACCTATGTGTCTTAATGTTCATCATGCTAGGCTGTCACACCGGCGGTCCATGGTTTGATTTTGGAAAGGCATAATTTTTTTGATTTGTCGCATTAGTCTATAGGATAAGTTGTTCATATTGACGATCTGAGTTACCCCTTTAAGGGAATGTCAGGGGTCAATTTACACGCTGTATTTATTATTTTATTTTTAATGAAAAATATCATCACATAATAAACTTTCTTTTTATAAAGTTCTATAATTTATAAATATGTACTTCTTCAGCGGGCAAACCGAACAAAAGGGTTTCTATATTGTTGGAGCCTAGGGTGTCCTAACATCGGAGTATCAATGAAAACTAGGATTTTTTGAAACCTTCTTGTATTTCTTGTAATAGTGAGTACATGATACTTGAGCTGCCTGCTATGTACGAGAAGTGGGGAGAGAGGGGCGAGGGCAGACGTTTATATATAGTCGTCGCGGGGGGGGGCTACTCCTTGAAGAGCGTACACTGGAGGGCGCGAACATCCTGCCCCCGGTTGGAAGCTTCTGCTTGCAACAGGCATATTTTTGAAAGAGCCCGCCGCACGACACCTTTCGCTGTCCGTATGTCCGCGACTCTCGGGACTCCGTCTGCTCCAGGGAAAAGGCGCTCCACGCGCCCTAAGCGCCACTGCAGGGGAGGGATGTGGTCCTCCTTGAGAAGCACCACGTCTCCGGGTTGAAGGTCTCTGCAACGAACACGCCATTTGAGTCTATGTTGAAGCTCGGAGATATATTCGGACTGCCAACGCCGCCAGAAATGCTGACGTGCTTGCTCGATGCGTTGGTATCGATTCAGTCGTGATGAATTGATGTCTTCTAGCGATGAACTGGGCAGTGAAGTGAGTGGCCTTCCTATCAGGAAGTGGCCCGGAGTAAGGGGGGTAAAATCATTGGGTGATGAAGAGAGAGGACTTAAAGGTCGGCTATTTAGGATAGCCTCTACTTGTGCAAAAATTGTCGATAATTCCTCAAAAGTAAAATGACTATCACCCAAAATTCTTCTTAAATGATGTTTAGCTGACTTTATGCCTGCCTCAACTAGACCGTTAAAATTTGGCGCATAAACTGGAGAAAACTGAAATTCAATGTTTTGATCACTAGCGTTATCTATAATGTACCTGGAATTTTCCTTTAGAAAGTTACTTAGCTCTCTCGCGGCCGCTACAAAGTTACGGCCGTTGTCGCAGAAAATGCGCCTGGGCTTGCCTCTACGAGCGATAAACCTGCGTAATGTTAAAATGAAGGCCTCTTTCGACAACTCACTCACTGCTTCTAAGTGGACACTACTTTGTTCTGAAACATATAAATAGACATAAATATGCCTTTGTTATTTTACAACCTCTGCCTTTCCTATCAGTGATCATAAATGGGCCCCCTAGATCGACTGCGACGGTGCTGAACGCGAAATCTGGACCAGAAAGACGATCAGCAGGCAAGTTGCCCATAATGTTCTGCATAGCTCGTGCACCTAAACGCCTACACTTGATACAGTTGCGAGCCGTACGTCGAGCCAAGTTTCTGCCGCCTACGGGCCAGAAGCGATCACGTATGGTGCTAAGTAAGGTTTGCGGACCAGCGTGTAATAACTTGATGTGTTCTTGTTGAAATAGTATTTTTGTAAGATGATGTTTGGAGCTCAACATTATGGGATGTTTTTTGTCGAAGTCATAGTTAGAATTGCTAATTCTACCACCAACCCTGAGCAAACCTTGGGGATCGAGGAATGGATTAAGAGAAACAATGTGAGATTTAGGTTTCAATTGGGCCTGATTTCTCAATATGTTAATTTCTTGCGGAAAGGATTCTAGTTGAGAAAGTTTGATTAAATGAGTTAATGCCGTTTCTAGTTCTTGTACCTGAAGGGGTCCAGAATATTTATTCTTTGGGAATGTACAATTGTGAATGAATCGATGCATATAAGCTGAGACTCGTTGCAAATATTTTAAATTGGAATATTTGGTGATGTCGATGAATGGAGATATTGTGTCAGCTTTAATAGCTGAGGAAACATGAACCTTGACCTCTGGTAGCAGATCGACCTTGTGGGATGGTAAAGACGGCCACTGCGCTTCAGGCTTGGTCAGAAATGAAGGACCAAACCACCATAAGGTGCAGTTTTCAATTTGGTTCGGGTCTATGCCACGTGAAGCCATGTCGGCTGGATTTTGCGCAGTGGGGACATGCCGCCACAATGAACTATTAGTTAGTTCATTAACCTGAGATACTCTATTGCAAACCCATTGCTTGAGCCTAGAGGGTTCTGTGGCTAGCCAGCCTAAGATAATGCTTGAATCTGTCCAGTAGTGATAGGCATTTATTTGTATACGAAGAGCACCCCTCACAGTAGCCATAAGTTTAGCAGCTAATAGGGCACCACAGAGCTCCAAGCGTGGAATCGTTAAGACTGGTTTGGATGGCGATACTCTAGATTTGGCGCAATAAAGGTGCATGCTTACGTTTCCAGCTTGATCGACAGACTTTACGTAAATACAAGCAGCATATGCAGCTTGAGACGCGTCGCCGAAAGCGTGTAGCTCGACTAAAACAGGTAAGTCTCTAATTACGTTTCTAGGTATGGATATATTGGTAAGCGATTCTAGTTTATTTATAAAACGATTCCAAGCTTGTTGTATGTCAACAGGGATAATGGCGTCCCAATCAACTTTGAGAAGCCAAAGCCTTTGCATGAGAATTTTTGGTTTTATTGTGCATGGACTCAAGAGACCAAGTGGGTCGAAAATCTTGAATGTCTGGGAAAGTATGGACCGCTTAGTTACAAGAACATCGCTATTGGTTTGTATAGAAATTGGAAATTGTAAACTATCTGCATTTGGATTCCAGTTAAGGCCAAGAGTGTCGCACGATTGACTGATAGCGAGATTATCTTGTGATTTAGTTAAAGTTTTTTCTAGTAAAGAGGTGGAATTAGATCTGTATTTACGTAGAGTAAAACAGCCTGTGGCCAACGTGTTGGACACGGCTTCTTGAATTTGAAGCAATTCAGATTCTGAAGAACAACTTGTAATGAGATCATCTACGTAAAAATCATTTTGCAAAATAGTTTTAATTCGTTCATCATGACACTCTTCGCCGAGCTGCCAAATGCATCTCGTGCTCAAATAGCTTGCGCTTGCAAAGCCATAGGTGACAGTATTCAACCTATATGTTTTTAATGGACTTGATTTATTGTTACGCCACAGTATCAATTGAAAATCTCTATCTGACTCGTTTACTTGAATCTGACGATACATTTTCTCGATATCGCCAGTGAGCACGTACTTGTGTTGCCTGAATCTAATCAAAATATTAAAAAGTGAATCTTGAATGTTAGGACCTATCATTTGTAAGTCGTTGATTGACAACCCTGAACTCGTACGACAAGATGCATCGTACACAACGCGTAACTTAGTAGATTCTGATTTCTCGCGCAAAATTGCGTGATGAGGAATGAAATGAGAAAGAGCCGGCCTAGGTATACTAGCTTCCGACATATGTCCTAGGTCTTCATATTCTTGCATAAAATTACAGTACATTTCCTTTAAAATTGGCTGACGCTCGAAACGTTTTTCGAGACTGAAAAAGCGTTTCTTTGCTGTATGGTAAGAATCACCTAAAGCATCGAGTGTGTCAATCAAGGGCAAACGTACCGAGAACCTGCCGCTGTCAAGGCGAACAGTATGTGTCAAGAAATGTTTCTCACATGGGTTCTCCTCATCCAGTCTGCCTCGCGAACTATCTCGCCGCTCTGGCAACGACTCAAGCTCCCAAAACTTGCTCATTTGGTTGTCGACTCGCTCGAGAACTGTAAAATTGCACGTAATGTGTGTATTAATATGAGGTTTTGAATGTGTGTTAGTGTGGCTTAATGGACCAGCTAAAAACCAGCCTAACTTGGAACTGCGTAGAAATGGTAAGTTTTTACCAAGTGACTGTTGCTGGGGGTTAAGTAAATCCCAAAACAAATCAGCTCCGATTAGCATATGTATTTCACTAGGGATATGGAAACTTGGGTCGGCTAGAGTAATATTTCCTGGAATATTAATAAGCTCTTTATCAATGGGGTATTTAGGTATGACATCAGTAAGTTGTGGGAGAACTAGGCATGACAACATAACACTAAATTGACTGCATCTAGACTGCAAAGTAATGGTACAGGTCTCTGGCCTTGCTTCAAGAGTTGAATTGCCTATACCTACTATCGATGTATCTACCGGTTGAGTTGCTAGTCCCAACCGTTGTTTTAGACTGTAGCTAATAAATGAAGAAGTGCTGCCGCAGTCCAAGAGGGCCTTGACGGCTTCAATACGCTTGTTTACTGGATTTAAAACATTTACCAATGCTGTAGAAAGAAGAACTTGCTTACTTGCTGGTATACTTGAACTTGAAAGAGAAGTTTGACTATCAGTGTAAATGTTAATAGAGCTTGAATTACTATGGTTATTTTCATTGATAGAGGAACTAGATGTAGATGTATGTGTCTGTGTCTGTGTGTCTTGTTTGTGTAGCATTGTGTTGTGACGCTTCTGGCAATAACGACAACTACTTAACTTGCATGAACTTGTGTGATGACCAGACCGTAGGCAGTTGAGACAAAGCTGGAGCGCAGACGCTTGTTTGATCCTTTCATCAGTGTCCATAGCAGCGAACGTAGGGCAGTCATATATTCTGTGACTCCCCTTGCACACGAAGCAATCTTGGCTCGCTCGCACAGGAGTAGCTGAAAGGACATGTTTAAATGTCTTGTTATATTTTTGATTCTTGTTAATTGAATTATTCGTACTCGTAGGTACGTAACTAGAACTGGATTTATCTTGTTTCTGTCGGTAAACGGATTCAAGGACGTCCGCCCGACCCTTGAGAAAGCTGTGAAACTCATCCAAAGTAGGCATTTCACTGCTAGGCAGACCATTACGGTGTTCTTCCCACCTTAAACTGGTATTGGTATCAAGCCTTGAAGATAACAGGTGAATAATTAAGGTATCCCATTTATCTGTAGGTTGACCTAGGTTGTGTAAAGCTCTCAAATTTTTGGTTACATGGTCCACTAGAAACCTAAGTGACTTGTCTGACTCACGAACGATAGGATCGATCCTAAAAAGTGAATTTAAATGATTATTGATCAACTGTCGTTTATTGCTGTACCTCTCGCAGAGTAAACTCCAGGCTGCAAGATAATTATTATCGGAAATTTCCAGATTTGAAATCACTCGAGAGGCTTCGCCTTCAAGATACGAGCAGAGGTAGTGAAATTTATGAACAGGCTTAATTTTATCGTTCTTGTGTACTAACGATTCGAACGTATCGTGAAAACTAAGCCACTTGAAATACGAACCATCAAAATTGGGTATTTTAATGACTGGAAGTCGAAAACCTGACTCAACTCCTTCGCAGTGGTGTGAACAACTAGTACTTTCATTTAGGTTACCGGCATTGCTAGGCCGCGGTTGGGCATTAGTACCTAACCTACATTTTGCAATTGCAATATTTTCATGAAAACTTGACTCGATTTTATCACGTTCCTCTAATTCGTCATCAAGACATTTTGGATTTGAAATTTCTATGTCAGACTGTATGTGTTCAAAACATTCAAACATTTTTAAAAAGTTCTCTAATTGCGTGCATAACTTGCTATACTCGTGAATGGATAACGGTACCTCGGCCGGCGGCAGGGCATTAAGATAATTATTGAATTTAGTTATCCTACCTTTTATTGACCGGCGTTTTATAATCAATTGTTGGAGGTTTTTAGTCTCACTGTCACTATCATCACTCATGTTGCGTAATAATCAAAATTTATGACTGATGTAAAACAATCTAGCTAATCTAATTACTGCGTAAATAAGTAGTGGTTATCTCCGCACTGATTGAATGCACACTGGCGGTCGTGCGAGATGCACCGAACCGGCCGGCCTTTGTCTATTTCTTTGGCCCTTAATGTGCGCGTGCTACTTATTTGCATGCGTTAGCTGCATAAGTTTATCACTTTCGCACGCAATGGAATGTTAGATCGATATGGATTAGCAAAGGTGACAATTACGTAACGTACCACGTGCAATGTTGCGACTAGTTGATTTGAAATTAAAGGAACGTAAATCACTAGGGCGATAATATAAATATAAATGATAGTCACTTTACCAACTAAAGAAGATCAACTAATTTGCACAAGTAAAGACGGGGATTAAAGTGTAAAAGTAGGAAATATAGGATTGGGCTCACGCTCCTTAGGATATCCACGAAGAGCTGCACCGCTGCAATCGTCCTTTGTCCTTTGACCTCGTTGACCTTCAGGCCGCGTGGCAGACTTCTGGATCGAATGCGATGATTTTTCAATTCCCCCGTGTAAGCGTCGTCTTCTTCTCCTCTCTTGGCCTGTCTGCGGCTTGGGATCACGTACAGGCGTAGGAAAGCCGGAATTTGTGGAAGGTGCCGCCACGTGCTTAACCGGGCGGGCCGCGTGTTCTTGTCCGGGCGGCAGATTCGGGTCCTTTCTTCGGTCGCCAGCTACTCGATGTTGGAGCCTAGGGTGTCCTAACATCGGAGTATCAATGAAAACTAGGATTTTTTGAAACCTTCTTGTATTTCTTGTAATAGTGAGTACATGATACTTGAGCTGCCTGCTATGTACGAGAAGTGGGGAGAGAGGGGCGAGGGCAGACGTTTATATATAGTCGTCGCGGGGGGGGGCTACTCCTTGAAGAGCGTACACTGGAGGGCGCGAACATATATTCTCTCTTTTAGTATATTTATCGTCAGGATAAGCTATACAGCTTACTCCGATGATAAGTCACCTTGTTGCAGCAAGGTGACTTTCCTTTTGTCTTTTCCTTTTGTAACGACATTATAACGGTATTAGAGAGTAACAAACACCCAACCATAGAAATATCGATCAGAACATACGAGCTCTATAATATATATATTTCTCCTTTTATCTTTAAAATATAGACCTAAAAACGTTCAGAGCGGGCAACCCCAGAAAAGAGTTTCCATGAGGGTTTAACGCCTTATCGTATGATCTGGCCTGATTTATAAGGTCACCTGGCTGCAAAATTCACCTTTGAAATGCCGGAGAATGTGCCTCATTTTCAAAATCATGTCATAGATGAATGTAATAAATTACTCGGTAATTTTAAACCTTTTTAGATGATAAAAAGAAATTCGTCATTATTAGCAGCTTTGACACTAAATACATACATAATACATACATATTATCACGCCTCTTTCCCATAGGGGTAGGCAGAAACTATGGACTTCCACTTGCTACGATCCTTACAAACCTCTTTCGCTTCATCTACATTCATTACTCTTTTCATACATGCTCGCCGGTTTCGGGTACTCCTTACATCTCTTTTGCGAGAATGTTCGCAATTTGGTCGCGATAAGTTCGACGAGGCCGGCCCTGCCCGACTGTCCCAGCCACATCTGCTGAATATATACCTTTCGTTAGTCTCCTTTCATCCATCCTCTCAATATGTCCAAACCATCTCAACATACTTTTCTCAATTTTAGTCACTATATCGTCTTTGACACTAAAATAGAGTCAAAAATCGAATCAGGAAGCACCTGATAAAAAATATGTAGTGGAAATGTGGTCCAATTTAACCCCATTTTGAAGCTGGCTTCAATACGGGAAAAAAATCCCAATTCGAAGCTGGCTTCTTATTGGGAATAAAAGTAGTCCCACTTATTCCAGATATTGAGTCGTACTTAATCGTGATTGAATTTTCTCGTATGAACCATCACTATGTTAGATACTGTGTCTATTACATTCAAGTACCGGAGACCACAATAACCTGAAGTGATGTCATGGGATCGCCACAGTATCGGTTTTCTATATCATAACTCAGTTCAGTGAACCGTTAACGACTGTAAGAACAATGTGTTCATTGCAACAAATTCTCATTATTATTTCTTAAAAACTAAATTCGCATATTCACCCTGCAACTTCAAAGAAACGCGCTCACTGTCTCAAATCTCAATCAGCTTAATCATATAATATTTTACAGTGAAATACAAATAGAGAAGTAAAGTACAGTCGCAAACAAATGTTTCAATGTGGTTCTGTAAGTGAAGTATGGAGCGACCGCCGTCACCGCCCAACCGGCCAACCATCAGGCACTTCCACAACCAGCCTGAGCTGCAGAGGGGGGGCAGCTTCGGCCTGATGCTGAGGTGGATCCTCTTCGTGTGGCTGGCCAGTTGCGGACCACTCGGGAACACTGTGAAGCAAGATGGTGAGTTTTTACGTCTTTTTTATACCCTTGTCACGTATCAAATTCAACCTTAAGATACCCAGCATTGGAGAATCATATGACAGTTGCGATATACTGGAGAGAATTTTGTAATAGGAGATAATACTGCAGTGTTCTCCCGCAAGAGGGCAGCATTAGCAGAGACAGTAAACAAAATTAAATGTTTGACATTGACAAGTCTGTCAAAGTCGCAATAAATTGCCTTTATTTTACATACAAATACGCATATTTAAGTAGTCATAGCAGTATTTTAAAATCAAATTAATAAAGGAATAATGTATAATTTTACAAATTAATAGCGACTCTGACATTTTCAAGTACATACTTTTCAGTGCGAAACCTCTTTTACTGTATGTGCTGGTGGTGCACTCTGGCGGCACAGTTTTTAGTAATATATCCTATTGCTCAAGCATCGACATTAAGAGGAGATATTTTTGTGTGCAGCTTTCTTCATTGCGTTTTTAGTCAGCTTTGACTGCAAACTCAGAAGTTCGGGCTAGCACGACTATTTGCTAACTTTTGAAAACTACAGTGTACAACTTTTTTATGGTCACTTCATCATCAACTAGCTGTTACTCGCGGATTAACTCGCGTAATGTATAGCCTATGTCCTTTTCAGTACCCTTACCTATGTGTATGCAAAATTTTATGACGTTAGGTTCAGTAGATAGGGCGTGAAATCGTCACAAACAAAAAAAAAAAAACAAATAAACAAACTCACTTTCGCATTTATAATATTAGTGAGGATTTCCGGCTTTTGTATGACTATTTTTCTTAAAAACCGTAGAGGTAGTGACCATGAAAACGTCGTGCACCGTGTTGGTTAAAAGTTAGCAAATAGGCCTCCTGCAGGCCTATTTGCTAACTTTTGACAACTACGGTGTACATCATTTTGATGGTAACTTCAACATTCATTACGGCTTCCGTATGAATGACTATTTTTATATAAGATATGAAAACCGTAATGGATGTTAATGTGATTATCAAAACGTTGTACACCGAGTTAGCAAATAGGCCTGCTGGTCTTTCGGTTACGCGTTGCGTTTCTAAAATACTGGTTACTCGTTAAATATTTGATTCATAATGGGTTTTTTTTTAATGTTATTATGTAAATATGTTCCTACGTATGAATATGATAATATTTATAAAACAAAGAACGTGAACATTATGCATCAAGAGTAGGCTACGTTATAGCCGGTCAAAAATAAGTTTTTATTTACAGCAAAAAAATTGAACTTTCGTATTAAAGTGATTGCAGAGTTACTTAACTATGGAAATCATATGGTTTCATTAGTAATTTTGTACAAACTTTGTCCTTTTGATACCATAGACTAAAAAAAAGTTTCGTCTTTTAACTTCTATGCTTAATACTACTACTTTAATGTTTCAACAGCTTGTTAAAAATATCAGTACAAGAGCCTATAAGCAAGAATCCCCTCATTTGCTTCGGGACCATCAACTGCCTTACACGGAATCATTAGTAATTTTCCACAAAGTTCGTCCATCATTAAAGTAGAATAAACCACACACTGAACAATAGAACGAATATACTCGTATGTCAACTTTTAGTGGATAAACTGTTAAAACTTTTCTTTGTTATTATTGCTTTTGTTGAAATAGTAGTAATTCGTAAAATCCACAAAAACTATGAAACTTCCTACTTACATTGTAATGACAATAGTTCAAATGTGACCTTCGGTACTAAACACGAAAATGTCTTTTTTTTTTCTTTCCTGGATAATACAAATACTAGCTTTTACCCGCGGCTTCGCTTGCTTATAATTTTGCCGTATAAATTTGCCAAGTCATTTATCGCAAAATCCCAAGTGAATAGTACTTTATTCCGGGATGAAAGATGTGATGACCCTATGCCCTTCTCAGTACCCTAACCTATGATATATGCAAAATGTCAAGAAGTTTGGTTCGATAGATAGAGCGTGAAGAGTTAACAAACAAAAAAATATACAAACTCACTTCTGCATTTTTAATATTAGTTGGGATAGTTAGCATAATGATACTCGAGGATCTATGCATAGCTAAAGATCTAAGAATAATCAGGAGAGGCCCCTTAAAACCTAAAAAAATTAGTAGAGTGATGCAAATACCAAAGCATGCAAACGAGTCGAAACGGAAGCTCACGCACACACACCGGCCTCTCCCATAGATTTCCGTCATGGGGGTTTTTGCCTAACGCATGGCAGACGGGGTGGTATTAGATTAGTTGAAGGCAGTCGCAGTTTGGAAAATAGAGAAGCTAGAAGTAAAAGCCGAAAAGCGGACCCTGGGTTCCGAAGCGTTCCAGCTGAGGATACAACCGGGAACACCCTCAGATGAGAGAGAGAGAGGCAGCTTGAAAATCTGCCTCCTCGACATACACATACGAAAAATAACAACTTGACAAAAAACGACGTACATTTTTAATGTTTTTGTGGCACGTATATTAAATTCATAACAACTTCCTTTTTGGCAGACTGTTCAAAAATGAGTTCGAACATTGCATTGGATTCTAATTTAATTTTCCAGTCAAATCAGTACGAGACTGAAGAACGGGACGTGACGTGGGACGCAAGTCGGGACAAACATACTCTATTTATATATGGCAGGGTTTCTCAAACTTTTACGCCCCTTGTACTCCTGATTATTCCTAGCTACAGTGACCAAAAACTATAACACTACAACTTTAGCGCGAACTATAGTAATCTCTGTCACAACGTAAGAGTTCTAATCGTTGATATTAAAAAGGAAAGCTAAATAAACAAATATAAAGACAAATTGCATAAATTGATTTTGATGTTGTTAACTTGTGTGGTGAGATTCTAACTCCATGATACTATATTTTTATCAAAGATACTTATATAGATAAACATCCCAAGACCCAGGAAAATCTAAGAAATATCGTTTTCCATCACGCGGAGATCGAACCCGGAACTATTCGTTCGTCGAACGTGTTGCAAGCTGGCGTGATAACCACTGCAAACCACATAGCCACTACATACGTCACTTTTTTGCGCCTTTTAAATAAATAAATAAATATATAGGGACATATCACACAAATTGAGCTAGCCCCACAGTAAGTTGTGAACTTGTGTCGCAGGATACTAACTCAACGATACTATATTTTATAATATATACTTATATAGATAAACATCCAAGACCCAGGTCAATATGAAAAAGATCTTTTTCCATCTTGACCTGACCGGGGATCGAACCCGGGACCCCCGCGTCGCAGGCTAGCGTGTTGACCGCTGCGCCACGGAGCTCGACTATTGAAAGCCCCCACGGGTACACGAACCACACTTTGAGAAACCCTGAATGCGAGAATGGAGTTCCCATGTCGTTAATTGTCTGGTATTGAGACTTATGCTTCGCTAATGACTACGAATTAGAAAGTGTGATGAGCACACATCACGCTAAGTAAATATTGTCACGAACAATATTTGTTAGTATGTAACTACTTATTAACTAAATATACCCAAGTCTACGAATAATAATTATTATTCGTAGACCCAAGTAAAGCAAAACATTAGAATATCCTTACCTAACAGTGCGTGACCATCATAAGGGCTTAGTAAGTCAAGCAACTCAAGGCGTAGTTTCTACTTCGATTGCTAAAAAAATAAACACACCGAAAAGTCAGTCAAATTTAACCTGCAAGTAATAATTACAGACACACGGATACCGAGATAGGTGAAACAAAATAAAACCTTTTAAATGTCTTCGATCGTTAAAAGCAATACAAGCTCTAAATAGCAAAGAGTATATACCATAGCACACAATAGGCTATAATTTCGCTTTCAGGGTAAAAAACTAGTGATATTTAGCATTACGGACACACAGATACCGGGTCAGGAAAATCAAAATTAAAATTAGTAAAATATCTCCGAACGTCAACATCAATACAAGCCCTAAATAGCAAATAGTTATATACCACACAACACAATACGCTATAATTGCGCTTGTAGGATACAAACTGGTGATATTTAGCATTACATCTAAGCCCGCCCTAAACAAAACCCTAGTCTGTAGTTAGTGCCACATAAACTCTCTCTCGCTCTAAACTCAAAATCTAATCGTACACGCGCGAAATGGCAATTTGCTTCTTGTACCATAAGTAAGTGTATACTTAAAGATTTGTAAACTGGTCTGTTATTTACGTTTTGTCTACGTTAAGACCTTACTCCAATTAAGAAGGCTGGAGTTCTCAAACTACTGAAAAACAAGCAAAATTCTACCGGAACGTCAGTCAAATTTAACTTGCAAGATACAGACACACAGATACCGGGACAGGTAGAATAAAATAAAACCTCGTAAAATATCTTCAACAAAAGCAAAACTGGCAATTATATACCATAGCACACAATAGGCTACAATTTCGGTTCTAGGATACAAACTGGTGATATTTAGCATTACGGCTAAGCCCGCCCTATACAATTTGCGATTTCCAAAGAGCACTGATCAGTGAGGGGAAAAGGCTATAATTCCGCTTTTAGGATACAAACTGGCGATATTTAGCAGTACAGCAAAACCCGCCCTTTACAAGCCCTAGTCTGTAGTTAGTGCCACATAAAGCTGCTAATATCTAGGGCACGGGGCTGCCATTATAGCCATGAACTATGAAGCCAATACACGCTCGAAACGGCAATTTGTTTCTCGTACTCCAAGTGTGTATACTTAAAAACTTGTAAACTGATCTGTTATTTACGTTTTGTCTATGTGAAGACCCATTTTCGGTATAAATTTATGGGGGTTCTAGTGCTGCCACTTTTTGGAATAAATCATTACACCGAAAACGGATATATTTTTAATATTTTATTCTGCTAGTGCCTAGATACGAGTATGTTATCTATGTGACATATTATTATGAACTATGTTTACAGTTAAGGTAAGAACGTGAAACGTACACTATTGGCGGAAACGCTAAGTAAAATGAATATCTCTTGGATAGGCATGTAACATGCTCGTCTTCATTGTTCACTTACCACCAGGAGAGGCATTTGTCTCCCAGACAAATGCCTAATTCAATAATTGATTTAAAAAACCGGCCAAGTGTGAGTCAAACTCGCGCAATGAGGGTTCCGTACAATATGCTTCGTGAACACACACACAGTGTGCAAAAAATGTTTTATTCAATTAACTAGCGCCATCTAGTGGTGTTTTAGTGAACTATTTTCCTAGATGAACTTATTATAGTGAGTTTATCACTTAATTTGCAAGTGATAGAATTCTTATTATTTTTCCTGTAATCTTCAAGGAATGAACTATACTTTGTAATTTTTTCAAAATTTTCGGCCCAGTAGTTTCGGAGATCAGAGGGGGGGAATGGTCAAATTTTGCCTTCTTTCGTGAATAAAATCAAAAGTATTGATTTTACCCGAACAAAAAAAAATATTTTTGAGATCCTCATAATGAGCCCTTTCATTTGATATATGACACAGTAAGGTTTGCAGAACTTTTTTTTTAATTTTGTAATTGGGCCCCTGAAAATGACACTTATTTAAAAAAAATCTTTATTTACTTTGCACATCCGTGTTTGGGTCATAGGACTACACCATCTTACCAAAGGGCATTGGGTAAAGTTTACTCATTCGAAAGATCATATTAAGATGTTTATTTTCATCTATGGCCGTTTCTGTCTACAGTGTATCGGAGCCGAGATATCGGCATTCATAATTAAAAAATAAATTACAATAATGTCGTCTAGATAGACAAAACAGGATCTTTATTTTATTATTTTTTCGTGTAAATATTACTTGATTCTATGATTTATATTATTTATATATAAAATAAAAACAGTTACAGTGGGGTATGCGACATTCATAATTAATACAACAAACATTAATATATTATTTTTATTACGCAGAATTTGATGATATCCTACTTCAGGCACTCATGCATGTGTACTTATATATTTTTACGAAAAAATTGTTTCATATGGCATAAAATGACACGGAAGACATGATAAGTCTCACACACAGATTTTTTAAGCCATTCGAAGGTAACTGATATGTCAGATGTGGATTAGAGAATTTTCTATAACAAAAGACCGAGGGTGAATGTGATTCATAACTTTTAGTGCGTTAAGTAAACAAACAATGGGAAGTTCCTAGAAAGTTGAAAGGCCCGCTACCGGTCGCGTTCATCCAATCACAGCGCAGGGTTCATTTACCTGACTCGGTTAGGCTTTGAAAATCGAGCAGGGTGGAGTGGAGGGGTGAAGGAAAGAGGTGCAGGCGCAGGCAGGATTCACTTCCCGTTTAACCTTTGTGTTGAGTGTGTGCAAGTGCGTTATATACTTTTGATTACCACGACCTTTGCTTTGTTTTTGGACTCTCTCTTTATTATCTTATTTTGTGACCTGGCATTACTAACTGGACTAAGAGTTTGCTGTAGTGATTTGGACTTTAAAACAATATGGATGCAGATAGAGCATCGTGTGTTGGCTGCCATCGAAGTTTGAACCGCATTGGCGGCACTCGCAGGAGATCTATGGTGTTAACGGCTCAACTGATGGAGCAAAACCCATGTTTAATGGCATACTGCATTGAAGTTATTAACATTCTTGAGGTAAGTGATGACATTTCTTATATAATTATTAATTGTTTAACTTTCTTATTTACACTAATATTAAAAAACAGTTGGTTTGTTAAAACGTGATAAACTCAGGGACTGTTGTGTCAAACATTATTTCATGTAGGTACAATATCCCAGTGTCAATTATATTTTGTTTGAAGTACATATCTTAAAGCGATCTCACTCGTCACAAAGCCATTCCTAACTTATTGAAAACTGGCCACTGGTTATATTTTCCCCTTTACCTTGATTATCTTTTGAGTGTCAAAGAAGATTAGTACTTGTGTTTCTTCCGCTTGCTCCCAAACCGGCATAAATGCAATAAGATGCAGTACGTGCCACTTTTTTTAGTGATTACTATATGTTTGAGACTTGCTATATGTTCATAAGTCAAGTAAAAGAGGAAATGATTTCATATTTACTAAAAAATAAATAATTAAATCAATTTACCCAGTTAGATTTATCTAGGTACTACGATGTGTTTTAATTATTTTTTACCTATATATGGAGCTAATACGTATACAAATATATTGATTAAGCCTATATTTTGTATTTTACAGTTTGGTGGCGATGAACGGATATGTCGACCATGCTTTTTTCGAGCTCAGCGCTATGTCTCAAGAGATCAACAAGCAGAAGTTGCACCAGACCTACTTGAACAACATGCAGATGATCAAGTATTAGAGCATGATTCATCGCAAGGAGGCAATACAGAGGAATCTGAATCAGATCTTATTATTAATGAAAATATGCGAGACCAACAAGTGCAAGTTAGTAGACCGCAAACGATTGAAGTTCCTGGATATTCCAGAGCACCACTTAATACACAGTTATGTATTTTTGCTGATTGCACCAACACCAATCTTCAACGAATTCATGTTGACATAAGAACCACAATTCTTCAAAATAAAGGATTTTACCTTCCACGGGGTACACGTGTATGTAGAGAGCATTCAGATTCAGGGTTTCAAGATATTGAAACAAGAACACGTCGTGTAATTGCAAGTTTCTCGTCGAAGCAAGTGAAAGACATGATGGATATTTTAAGAAATCGTAGTAATTTTTTAGATTTTGAGAGACTTTCTTCCATTAATAATGGAGTCTTTCATTATTACATTGGTTTCTCTAAGGAAAACTTTATGCGAATTCTTGAAGCAACCCCAAGTATCACACAACATCACAAAAAGGCTAAAACAGCCCTTGCAACAGTTCTTGCAAAACTTCACACCGGTGAATCAAATCAACGACTTTCTAGCGTATTCAAAATGACAAGAAAAACTTTTGAAAAAATAATGCGAGAAGTGAGACAAGAATTAATGACAGAGTTTGTGCCACAGAATTTAGGCTATGATCATATTACAAGAGAAGAAGTCATATCACGTTGTCTGACTATCCCAAATGTATTATTTGGAAATCCAAATGCTCCTCTGAGTGAACGTAGAGCCATAATTATATTAGACGGGACTTATATATATTTACAAAAAAGCAGCAACTATTACTTTCAAAGAAAATCCTATAGTCTGCACAAGTTTCGTCATTTACTAAAACCCTTTTTAGTAGTATGCCCTGATGGTCATATAGTTGATATTTATGGTTTATATGAAGCTACTACTTCAGATGCTCGTATTTTGTCTGAGATTATGAGTAGTGAAACTGATACATTTCATTGGTATTTTCGTGAAAATAATGTACTCATTTTAGATAGAGGCTTCAGAGATTGCATTGATGAAGTGGAGTCATATGGATACAAAACGTACATGCCAGCCTCCAAAGACGTAAATGAAAGTCAGTTAAGTGTGCGACAAGCAAATGATTCTAGGAAAGTTACTATTTGCCGTTGGGTTGTAGAAACAGTAAATGGCAGATTAAAAAATCAGTTTCGCCAATTACGTCACCAATACTTTAATGTAGCTGCAAGGCATCTTTTCGACGAGATAAAAATTGCTGCGACATTATTAAATGCTTTTGGCAAACCCCTAACCGACCACCGCTTGGTGAACGAAATCGTAAACAAAATAATTCAATGTGATGGTGACAGAAACAGGTTAAGTGAATATGTTATAGAAAATAATCTCAATCGTAGATGGGCTCGTTTTCAGTCTATTGATGCGGCTTTATTAGATTTTAATGATTTCCCAATATTAAGTATGGACGAGCTTATTATATATCCGTTGGGAACGTATCAAATTCTCCAAGCCCGCAGTTATTACGGGGAGCATGTAAAAAATGGTTCGTATATAATTGAAATATATAAGGAGCCCCACATAGAAGATTTTAGAGAGCAGAATTTGGATTGTCGGAATCCATGGCTACTTAGAGGAAAAATTCAATCAAGACACGTGACAAGCAGAATTTATTATGTTTATATTTTATTAGAAAGGGAACTAGAAGGAAGCAGCGCAATATTGGGCCATTATTGCTCATGTGTTGTCGGAAAACGGACTCTAGGCTGTTGCTCGCATGTAATGTCCATTATATGGTATTTGGGATGGGGTAGATACCAAGATAATCTATCTCCCCCAGCTCAGTTTTTAGACACAATAATACGACATGATCAAGAAAATGAAGTTTACGATGAACCGGAAAATAACTAAATTGTATAAATCGGAAAATAACTAATCTTGTAAACTAATAATAATGTAATATATTCATATTGATATTGTATGTGCCTATAATAAATGATTTGTTTGTGTGTATCTGTTGCATTTTATTTATCACTAGCAGTCCGCCCCGGCTTCGCTCGTGGTACCTACATAGCCTATTTCACTCCGGGATAATGTAGCTTTCGAATGGTGAAAGAATTTTTTAAATCAGTTCAGTCGTTTCTGAGATTACCCATTACAAACAAACAAACAAATCTTTCCTCTTTATAATATTAGTCTAGATTCCTATCCATAACGACATACTATACGCTTTAATCAAAACATTTTTGTTAAAAAATATTACATCTATATAGACGACTTACTTATTATTTGTCTTATTTTGATATTTGATATTTCGGCTCCGATATAGTTTACATCAATAATGTTTTGTATATTGTTATTCTCAACTATAAGGCTAATTAAAAATACTAGTTATATTAGTGGTCGCTGAAAAAAAAATAATGCCAAGGCTCATACAAAATTACCCAAACCCCTTTCACATAATTTGGTTCAGTAGATTCGGAGAAAATCGGCTGTGACAGACGGACGGACGGACAGACAGACGCTCGAGTGATCCTATAAGGGTTCCGTTTTTCAACTTTTGTACGGAACCCTAAAAAGTAAAGATTCAAGTTTGCACAAACTGTAAACATAGTTCATAAAATTGTCGAAGGCCTTCAGATTTTTTTTTATATAATACCTCAGGTTTCTTTCAAATGATTTATTTTGAATGTAAAATTAATGTATCCCATTAATATGTATTATTAATAATGTACACAATGTATTGAATGTAATGTGAGCGGTATCAACAAAGTAATTATTTAGCCGAAAAACCACTAGAGGCATTCAAACGTCCAAAACGAAAATTGTCATAAATAACAGTAACAACAAACCAAAACTGAACTAGGGCTAAACTCACCAAAGTACAAGTACAGTCGGCACGTCACACGCTCCACGACATAATCGAGCTATAAAAAACTCTTTAGCTTTGAAACGTGCGGCAGTAAAAATTTAGAGCCACTCAATATTTACTCAAAGATGTAGTGTACTGTTTGGTGCTGGCTAGAGTGTAATGAAGAAAATAGTAAGTTTTTTAACCTTGTTTAGAGCCAACAATTAGGTATAATCGAGCAATAAGAAATGATAATAAATAAAAGTAGAAGTAAGAAACCAAATAGCGCAATTCGAAAATTTATTGGAGATGTAGTTTGCTATTTTGACTGTAGAGATTGCTGTAGTGTTATGAACTGAATAGTAAGATTTAAGATCAACAGTTATTACCTGTTATTGCCTAATAACAGAATATTTTATAACAAACCAAAACTGAACTACGGCTAAACTCACCAAAGTACAAGTACAGTCGGCACGTCACACGCTCCACGACATAATCGAGCTATAAAAAACTCTTTAGCTTTGAAACGTGCGGCAGTAAAAATTTAGAGCCACTCAATATTTACTCAAAGATGTAGTGTACTGTTTGGTGCTGGCTAGAGTGTAATGAAGAAAATAGTAAGTTTTTTAACCTTGTTTAGAGCCAACAATTAGGTATAATCGAGCAATAAGAAATGATAATAAATAAAAGTAGAAGTAAGAAACCAAATAGCGCAATTCGAAAATTTATTGGAGATGTAGTTTGCTATTTTGACTGTAGAGATTGCTGTAGTGTTATGAACTGAATAGTAAGATTTAAGATTAACAGTTATTACCTGTTATTGCCTAATAACAGAATATTTTATAACAAACCAAAACTGAACTACGGCTAAACTCACCAAAGTACAAGTACAGTCGGCACGTCACACGCTCCACGACATAATCGAGCTATAAAAAGCTCTTTAGCTTTGAAACGTGCGGCAGTAAAAATTTAGAGCCACTCGATATTTATTTGAAGATGTAGTGTACTTTTTGGTGCTGGCTAGAGTGTAATGAATAAAATAGTAAAATTTTCAACATTTTTTTAAGTGCCGAAGACACGGTATAATCTAGCTATAAGAATAAGAATAATTAGAAAAAAAAATAGAGCCATTCAACATATACTCGAAGATATGGTGTACTTTTTGGAGCTGGCTAGAGTGTAATAAAAAAATAGTAAAATTTTCAACATATTTTAGTGCCGAAGACACGGTATAATCTAGCTATAAGAATAAGAATAATAAGAAAAAAAATTAGAGCCATTCAACATTAAATTGGAAATGTAATGTGCTTTTTGGACTGTAAAGTTTGTTGTGATATAATGCTCTTGCTCATAAATATTGAGTTAAATAGATCCGTCATATGGACTTGTAAGATTTGTCACCAAAAACTGCTGCTCCCTTATAGCAATCAAAGGACCTACGCCTTCTTTGATTGCTGCTGGTAAACTGCATACCGTACAGCAACGATACTTTGTTTCTCTTTATACTGGATATTGGCAGAATCACTGAAACCTCAGTGAAAGCCATAAAATATAAAATTAATAGAGAAACACACATGTCATCGATGTTACACTTATCTTTCGCGAGCTCCGCAAAACGTGTATTGCTTCGAAAAACTATTTTTTCGCAAAACCTCTAATAATTACTACGTTTGTAAAAGTAACTTTTTTCTCTTCTAACATTGACCTTTGTCTTTAGAAAGGTTATTTACCCTATTGTTTTAGCAGCAGTACAGTTCTGAAATAATCGCTAGGGAGGCGTCATGAAGAATTTACTATACAAGTCAAATGTCAGGAGAAAGGTCAAGTTCACAACCCGGAAGTCAAGCTAAATGTAAGACGTTTTGCAAATCGAACGCTAGGCCGTAAAATACATACATATAATCACGTCTTTATTCCTTGCGGGGTAGACAGAGCTCAAGGTTAACCCAAAGGCCACGTTTAGCGTGTTAGTAGGTATTAAGAGGATCAACTACCTGTACATTTCATTCAAAAAGCGATAACTCTTCCACCCCCCTAAACCTTTATGAAATGAGGAAATTTTGGTGTCATTTGATTTAGCGAACCTTAATCTAGGGCTAACCGTTTTTTTGTTTTATTGATTCGGTTTAGATTAATTTAAATAAATCAAAATGCCCCGGGTATTTTATTAGTGAAAAAAATATGGATATTTACTTAAATGCTCATAACTTTTGTTGTAAGCAATATATCTTAAATATCAAAACGTACAGCCCTCCTTTTCAAATTTATCAATATTGTGTAAAAAAAATATCGAGTTTGAACTAAGTTTAAGGCGTGGGAAGCGTTATCGCTTTTTGTATGAAAATTTACAGTGGAAAGCGACGTAAGATAAATTTAGTTTTCATGCGATATATTTATCTATACTAATATTATAAACTGGAAATATTTGATTGTTTGTTTGCATTGAATAGGCTCCAAAAATATTGTAATGATTTCCAAAATTCTTTCACCTATAGAAAACTGTATAATCTGTAAATTGATAGTATCTCATAAACTAGGAAAGACACATTTAGGAAACCGAACCAATAAAATGTAGTAAATAAAACGTTTTAATGTCGATGTACACTAAACATAAAAATATTATAGTATCTCTTAATCCAATTCCGTAACACTTTACTAACGCTTGTGAAAAAATAATTTATGCTTTCTGCGACATTTATGGCTGATGTACAATCACTATTTTATGTCTACATAAATAGGTACATCTGGACAAACAGTTGGACGGATATTATTATCTCTGTTATGTATTTTAAAGCTATAGGTAATAGTAAATAGTTAGTAGAAATTGGATGTTTTAAATCTCCGTTTTAAATTTATGTAAAACGTAATTAACGTTAATTATTAGCTTCGATTTAATCTGAACTCTCGGAACCTGCGGGTTAGTATTATATTGTCTTTGCTGCGGGTAAACGCTAGTTATATTATTAAAACTAACATACGAGAGATGAATTATTTTAACGTTACTTAAATGAAGATTTGTTTGTTTGTTTGTACTGAATAGGCCTCGAAACAATTGGACCGATTTTCGAAATTCTTTCACCTCTAAAATAATTTATCTAGGGGTGACATAGGCTATAATTGACGTGGACGAAGTTACGGCAAAATTGCTAGAATGAAATAAAATGGTTCATTTTAGGTTGGAAATGCCGAGAGTTTCAACCTATTTTGTCGGCCATCTTCAAGTCTAGTCAAGGACGGTCCATGCGGCCATCTAATGATCACACTGAAAATTAAGATTTACTTCTGAATAGGCTGAAACTGTCGGAAATTTCCGACCAACAATACGTGAGTAAAACCGTTTCATTTAAAAGCTAGTAATGTTTATTTCTGAACACTAGCGTATAGCCGGGCGGTAAATCTTTGAATCGTAAACACGTCATTCGCAGGAGTGCATCAATCCGGCTTTTTAGAGGCCCGTTGGAAAATAATTAAACGTTTTAACGGTGGTATTTTGATATTGTTGATATTTTATTGCAAACATATGGATTTTAGTAGTTTTCTATAAAACATCGCTGTAATAGAATTGTTTTCTAATTAACTACCAATAGCTGTAACAAACAAGTTGCTCACAGAAGTGGACTGAAAATTATGCCTTAACTACTATTAACGCAAATTTACATCCATGCACACACATGTGTGTGAGTTAACTATCAGGTTCGATATTGCAACATGAATTAAAGTACTAACGTACATATTAGAGACGGCGCGTACCGTGCGACTAAGTACAATAGCAGCTAACCCTGTTTTTCGAAATCTAAAGAATTCCGTAGCCCGCGGGAGAGGTGCGGGGACGCCATATAAGGGACGAAGGATGCTGCGAGTTTCCGATCTGTAGGTTAGTTTCTGAAGCTTCAGTACAAAGTGGGAGAATAGAAAAAGAAAAACTGCGTGTGCGTGTGACCGAAAGTTTTATATTATTGTGTCAACGATGCATATAGGTGTACGGATTATAAGGTCACCCTTTAGTGCTTCAAATAGTTCCGTCGGTTTAATACCTACTTCAACAATTAGTCATTTAAAAAAACACTTTGCAATCTGACAGTTTTTAAAACATGCGTGGTCAAACCTACAAATATTATACGAACACTTATTTTAGCACACATGTTTAGAAGCTGGTATTTATTAACCTACTGGCTGTCGCCCGCGGCTTTGCCCGCGTGATATATAGCCTGTGACCTCAGTACCCTAACCTATGTGTCTGCAAAATTTCACGATGATCGGTTCAGTAGATACGGCGTGAAAGCGTAACAAACAAACAAATTAACTAGCTATTACCCGCGGCTTTGCCCGCGTGATATATATCTTATGACCTACTCAGTACCCTAACCTATGTGTCTGCAAAATTTCACGATGATCGGTTCAGTAGATACGGCGTGAAAGCGTAACAAACAAACAAACTCGCTTTCGCATTTATAATATTAGTTAGGAAGTTGGGATTATTTATAATATTAGTTAGGATAAGGATATAAAACTGTGTGATTTTGACAATATTACAAACTTACGCGGCGAATAGATAATCTTTTCGTGAAGTCGGTTTAAAAACATGTTGCTATGGAGCAATGAATGGCCATGAAAAATCGGGAAAATTCGAAGTTGATTACAACGCCGAACAATTACTCTCAATTCTCGATTCGAAAACTACAATTCAAATTACAAAGTATCGAAATAAATCGATTGGTCGGCACCGTGACCGAGGGTCCCGTAGGCACAATAGTGCCCAAAAAGCCCTTTGTTTCCACCGCCGGTTGAAAGCAATTAATGTCTTTCACAATGGCGTAGCTACCGCCGTATCAATTATAAGGGAACCCAGGGCTACAGAACCTAACGTGTGTAAGAAAAAATTGTAAAATGTTATTCACAATATCACTTGATCTCTTGCTGAGAATGCAGAGAGACGAAAAATTTTTTTTTAAATCTATGCATAAATGCCTATAAAGTTTTCACTTCAGAAATGACTAAAGTCAATAAAAGCAATATCTTTTTCCTAAAAGATAATGAATGAAATCCTGCAATAACCGAATGAAATGAGCCAAAATATAAGAAATTATATCAATAGGCGATGCAGCTAGCAACCCATCACTTTTTGATTTCGTTCTCCACCTTTACAACAATATGCTAAACGGGGCCTTTGAACATTATGACCTTAGGGTCTATTTACCCCGTAAGGGATAAAGACGTGAGTGACATGTATGTACGTAATAATAATAATAAAAAAAATACATTTTTTGCTTTTAGTACATTTTTTATCAGTATCTAAGGTTTTTTATGTACAATGACAACCACGGAGAGCCTGAACTATCTTCAATACAGAGGATGCTACGCCACTGGGCTTTCACCGCTGCTCGCTATAATAGAGCTAACAACACCTACGGAACCCAAAGTTTATTTTTAATTTTTCGACCACGTATTTCGTAATAGTTTCGGGGTATTTATTTTCATATTATTTTTACATTTATTGGTTTAATGGGCTTGTGTGTTTTTGGATGGGTTTCACATTTACATACCTATGACGAGCTCCGTGGCGCAGCGGGCAACACGCCAGGCTGCGACACGGATGGTCCCGGGTTCGATCCCCGGTCAGGTCAAAATGAAAAACGATCTTTTTCAGATTGACCTGGGTCTTGGATGTTTATCTATATATGTATTTGTTATAAAATATTCTATCGTTGAGTTAGTATCCCATAACACAAGTCTCGAACTTACTTTGGGGCTAGCTCAATGACGAAGTTTCACATTTTTGTATATCAAACTTGAAAAAAAAATGTTTTGCTTATTTATCATGTATAGTATCTGTGGTCTAAACCAGTTAACACGTGCCTCAAATTTCATGTATGTATATTTGTATGTTCGTCCGCGCATACCTCAAAAACTATAAGTAGGATGACAATAATTTTTATGTTAGTTACATTTTTTATAGCTCAATTTCGGTAACAGTGCAAGTTTCATCGAAATCGGTTCAGTAGCTTTTGAGAGAGTGGGTTTCAGTCATTTGGAAAAGTTTGTCGATTTATTTATTTTTTAAATTACTACTTGTTGTATATGGACATAGTTGGACTTACGGATAATAAGTCCTCTTTACTAATACCAATTTTAATACAATTAACTAATACCAGCTTTTAATTTCCAAAATATTGTCTGACTGTTGAGAAAATCTAGATTGAGATGGAGTAACGACCTGCGCAAAAATATGAAATGGTCGTTGTTGCTCTCTCAAATACTTTGAATTTACTCTGAAAAGGAAACCTGGAAGGATAATACAGATAAGTAATTTTTTTACAAAAGAGAGCGTAAGCGTACGAAAGAGCTTACTTCATTGAAGATTTAATAAAATTATTTTTTCAAACATTTGCTAATGACATCGAAATCTGTATAGTAATGATGTATTTTACGGCACTTGTGCTTTTTACTTTACACCAATCACAACCGCTCAATAGCCCAATGCCACAGATGCAAAATTTAAACATTTTCATAGGATCCGAGCAAAGAGTTTCAAGTTCAGCATGAAAACTTTTTTCTGATTCGTAAGATGTGATTTTTAACCGACTTCGAAAAGGAGAAGGTAATCACTGTTCTTTTTTGGAGAAAATAAACCTGAGTAAATGTACCTGATTATTATAAATGTATTTTTACTAAACTGCTTTAGTTCCTAACTTTGATAAATTCCTTATTTGCTGAACTTCAATCTTGTTTTACTTTAAGGTAATCGCAAATGTATTGAAAAACGTCGTATGATACTCGTACGGTAAGCTGGATATGAGTCGAGGTGTTTATAGGCACGAGGCGAAAGGAATACACATGCTACCTAGTATTAACTAGGTAGCAAGTTAGTAGCACCTCATTTTAAAGGACAATACGGTCATGAAATATTAACAAACTGTGGTTTCTTCGTCTTTTTCGAGCACTTTGAGTAACGCGCTAACTTCGCAGACGGCTAACTTCGTACATCGATTTATAGTTAGCATTAGTCCGTGACTTCGCTTGCCTTTGTCTCTCTTTTTCTTACATTTATTAATCGGATAATAATTTAGGTATATAGATACATACTATTACGCCTGTTTCCCTTACTCTACCCCAGACTGAGCCCATGGTCTTAAGACCCAAAGGCAACGTTTAGTGTGTTGATGGGCGAGTAGGTGAAAAACGGAATCTATAATGATGGGTTGCTAGCCGCATCGACAATTGAAATTATTTCTAATGTGTCGCCCATTCCCTAATTTAATATTTAGGTTAAATTATTGATATTTAGGTGAAAAAATTATCATTCATATTATAGTAACCTAAATTTTAATCCCTCAAGGCTTTACCCCGCAAACAACCGTGAAATAAGTATTAGTTTTAGCGTGATGCGCGCACATGAAATAAAGTAAGTATTTTTATATTTTTTGCCACATATCTGTTGATGTAATGATAATAGTATATTTTGTTATGCTGCAAGTACATACGGTAAGCTATAGTCAAGGTATCAATAGTCACGAGGCAAAGCCGAGTGCTTATAATCAATCGATGACGATAATAACCGGCTTACTAAATACGAGCATCATACAACATCATTACTTGACTACATTCATGCTATTTTAGTACTCAATGCACTAGATTTTCAGGTAAATACATAAATTAAGCCAAAATCATGATGGAATCTGATATTCTTGTTTAGTTACAGGTTTGGTAACAGCTGTATTTTATCAAGGAGCCCCGTCTGGTTGTATGTAGAGTCGATTTACGTACAGTTGACTTTGAGTGTTTCACAAATATGTGGTTAACATGTTGTTTCTAATTTGTAGCTTAGTAAAGATATCCTAATGTCTCTGAAAAGCCTTATTCTGTAAGGCTATTCGAACATCCAAAATTGGACAAAAGTGACCCAAGAATATTTTGAGCACCTCCATGTCCTAACTAATAAATATATGCGGACAAATAATAATAATAATAATAAACTTTTATTGCTCACCATAATCAATTACAGTTAAGTTAGAATAACATATAGAAAAAAACTTAATTTTAGGGTATGTGTCAAAAAAACATTTTTCTTTTATAATGCAATAAAATAATTACCTAAAACATAAAACTTAATGATTATGGTGGATTGATACCTGAACTAGGACAAGTCCTGTATCTCAGGTAATCAACCCTCCACCCCAAAAGATGGCCTTGTGCGTATAAGATTAAACAAGTTTACAACTAATAGCAATACATTAGGCCAGAACATTTCATAAAAATATGTTAGTACGAGCGAGTATACTTAACTACTGTTTGACATCAATTATGAGACCGCGAACAATAAATTAAAGTGGGTAGATACACAATAAGCCGTGCCGGCTACGTGCGCAGAACTCATATTTAAATCTACATCTTCGATACACAGTAAGTTGTGTTGTGATGTGTCAATGTGTGCACTACACGTCAGACAGGTGGTGTATGGCCTAAGATGTAAGCGCATGGAGAATAAGCTAGCGTAACAATGTAGATATAAAATTCTTTGTATAAGGTACTGTTTTATTACTAATTATATTATCATGTATTAATAATTTACAGGGACGTGTGTGTTTTACAATTTCATATTAATGTAGGTATGAATCATCAAACTGCGTCATTTGTCTGGGACAATGCATGCATGAAAGTGTCTATGTATGTAGGTGTGTGTATGTATGTATATATGTTTCTAAATAATAGTATAAGTATATATATAAGTATTATATTTGTTGTTTTAGTTTCATAATTAGGGAGTGTACAGCCAGGAATCTTATCTTGCTAAGTAATAATATTATAAGTGCAAAAGTGAGTCTGTTTGTTTGTTTGTTATACCTTCACGCTCCAACCACTGCACCAATCATCATGTAATTTTGCACCCTCATAGGTTAGGGCACTGAGAAGGACATAGGATACATATCACGCGGGCGAAGCTGCGGGCAACAGCTAGTCCTAACTATGCGAAAGTGAGTTTGTTGTTTGTTTGTTACGCCTTCACGCCACATCCACAGAACCGATCATCATGAAAGGCACACACACAGGCCAGGGCACCGAGAAGGACACAGGTCACATATCACGCGGGTGAAGCCGCGGGTAACAGCTAGTATACTATATATGAGTCACGTAGTGTGGGAATTATTCATGTAATACGCCTAAGGATGGCTTCAGTTTCGTCGTAGGTTAATGTCTTTAGCGTATTCTTTAGAGTAGACTTTAATGTTATCCTGTTCATTTTATAAATTTGATATAAGTCATTGAAACGCCTATAGAGGAATGGTCCAGTATAATAAGTTTGGCGGCATGTTAGGCAGATGTTAAATTTTGGAATGCAAGTACGCATACGTCTTTTATTTTTAGTAAGGAGAGAGGAATCAATTTTTTTGTGGTGGCGAAGGATACTGTTAAAAATAAATAGTTGTCTAACTGTTAGAAGACCAGATTCTTTATATAATTTTGAAGTCGGATATTTCCTAGGCCTTTTCATCATAACCTTGATGACAGCTCTTTGGGCTCTTTCTAATTCCAGAAGATGAGTAGTTGCAGCCCCGCCCCATATAGGTATACAATAAGTCAAGAGAGATTGGCAAAGTGCAAAGTATATTTTTGTTAGAAGTTTTGTATCAGCTGATTCACAAGATCACACAGATTGAGCTAGCTAAGTTCTTAAGTAAGACTTGTGCTATGGGATACTAACTCAACGATACTATATTTTATAACAAATGCATATATAGATAAACATCCAACACCCAGGTCAATCTGAATAAGATCATTTTTCATATTGACCTGACAAGGGATCGAACCCGGGACCATCTGTTTGTCAGGCCGGCGTGTTGACCGCTGCGCCACGGAGTTGTTTATTTGTTTTTATTGTTTGTTACGGTTTCACGCCGTATCTATCATGAAATTTTGTATACGCATAGGTACTGAGAAGGACATAGGCTATATATCACGCGGTCATTGGTTTCATCTGTTAAAACTTATAAATAAATATAAATAAATAAATAAATATATAGGGACATATCACACAAATTGAGCCAGGCCTACAGTAAGTTGTGAACTTGTGTCGCAGGATACTAACTCAACGATACTATATTTTATAATATATACTTATATAGATAAATATCCAAGACCCAGGTCAATATGAAAAAGATCTTTTTCCATCTTGACCTGACCGGGGATCGAACCCGGGACCCCCGTGTCGCAGGCTAGCGTGTTGACCGCTGCGCCACGGAGCTCGATAAATATCTACCTTTATTTAATAAAAATAAAGATCAGCCAAAATCAACAGATCTTGATGAAATCGGATATTCGCATTTAGTTACGGGTTTTGATACAGCTGTATTTTATCAAAGCTCTAGTTGTATGTCGATGTACCTATAGTTGCTCTGAGAGCTTCACAAATATGTGGTTTACATGTTGTCTCTAATTTGTAGCAAAATGAAGATATATTTATTTATCTGAAAAGCTTTATGCTGGGTGTATTTAGTAAGGCTATATGCAACATCAAAAATTGGATTGGTTTCCCTCAAAGAAACCTAAAACTATCTCGAGCATATCCGTGTATTTCATAGGACAAGCCACGTAATTGGCTTAATCTGCTATCAGATGACTCCATGCTTTGGAAGGCACGTTAAGCCGTTGGTCCCGGCTGCCATCTGGTAGTCGTTAAAGGACCGACGTCAGAGGCCGAGAGGCGGTTTCGAAGAACTCTCACACCAGGATGTGCATGGCCGACTGACCGTGTCGCCTTCACGAAATGATGATGAAGCTACTGTCTCTTGAAATTTTGATGACACCTATATAGCAGTACCATCTTCAAAATCTACCTTTATTAAAAATATAGAAGGAAAAGAAAGACAGGAGTTTCAGTTAAACCACCAAACATGCCAAAATAAACAAATCATGATGGAATCAGATATTTGGTTGCAACGAGAACGTCCACTTGATCAGTTTACCTTCAGTTGCTGAGAGCTTCACAAATATCTGCATTACATCATCATCATCATCATCAGGTCTTTCTAGTCTCCACTGCAGGAGCACGACCCTCTCTGTACTACCGGAGCCATATACTAGCCTGAGTAGTCAGAGGATTTGGCCTACACTCGCCACGCTGGCCAGACGGGTTGGAGAGGTATCTTTGATGTTAATAAGCTTTGTTTAGCTTGTGTTTCCTTAGTCGCCTTTTACGACATCCACGGGATGACTTGGAGTGGTCCTATTCTACTCTGCCGGGAACCACACGGCATCTGCATTACATGTTGTCTCTAATTTTCAGCAAAATTAAGATATTTTACAGATACATGCAAATATTCTGTCGTATTAATTTACTAACATATTACCATTGCAAGTGTGGTATTTGATTTAACTTATTTTACAATGAAGTTGATAGTCAAAATATGTATGATCAATAAATAAATATATATGGACAAATCACATTAGTTCTAAGTAGGCACTTGTATGTCGTAGATTGTAATTTGACGTCATTTGGAGAAAATGCGTTGTGCAGTTTGTTGCCGCTTCTTCTGCACTCCGCCTTGGAAGCGGTGTAAACTTAGCTTTAAGTAACTTATTGACGTCAACAATAACATAACATTGTAAACCAATTGTAAATGTAAAGTGAAGTTCACCAAATGATATTTAAAATATCTTAAGATGAACAAAATTTTTGACTATTGACTATTGACACAGATTGAGCTAGACCCAAAGTAAGTTCGAGACTTGTGTTATGGGATACTAACTCAACGATGCTATATTTATAAACATTCAAGACCCAGGCCAATCTGAAAAAGATCATTTTCCATCTTGACCTGGCCGGGGATCGAACCCGAGACCCCCGTGTCGCAGGCTGGCGTGTTGGCCCTTGCGCCACGGAGCTCGTCAATAAATATGTACGGACTTTATTGTAACATGAGTTCAATCAAATATCACATCATGCCCGGTTCCTGGCAGAGAAGAATAGGACCACTCCAAACAAAACTCCTTGCACCTGACATAATATTTATAGATTTAGTTACATACTAAAGATAATAATCGATCGCAACTACTTGATATACTTATAGTCTTGCAAGTTACCATCTCCGATTTATTTAACTCTACTTTTATTAGTTTTTTTCCATTGCCAAAACAGCGTCAATGGCGTTTCTATTATTAAATAGGCAATTACTTGACATACATATGGCTGCGCAAGTAATTATCGAATTTATTTATCTCAAGTTATATAGTTTTTTCTTTCCCAAAACAGCGTCAATGGCGTTCCCATTCTGTGCGCCTCGAGCGCCCCCTGGCGGCCACAAAAAGCGCCTTGCACCTGACATCAGTAATTGATATACAACGTCATTTATCAAGTAATTCCGCCATTAACTCGCCCGTTTCGGCACGATTTATTGCTTTTCAAAATGTGTGGCCGTCAATGTTTTATTGTTGCTAAATTAGAAGTTTGCTACCTACTTTTACTTTAATGGTTGGTTACAATAAATTATTTAATTTGAATTTTTGTTACAAATAATATATAATAAAGTTTTATATTACTTGTAGGGTTTTTAAGAATATTATATTTTGTATTTTTGACGCGACAATGGAACACTGACATTAGAGATCAGACATACATATAAACAAACTTACACGTGAAAAACATTACCATCCTGGGCGGGTCAGTCGAGTTTAAAATGATGACGCCATTTCCTCTCAAACGAAATCCAATACATTAATTTGCTAGATTAATCCCTCAATAGAGTCTGCGAGCAAGACGGCCCCAAGAACCCCACAGGTCCCAGGGGGGCCATTCGTTGATACTGGCTGTCCAAACTCCGTACTGGTTCGTAGGAACTTTTACATAGAGACATTGCAAACTGTGTATCTTTTATTTGTTTTTTTTTACGGACAAAAAGTAAAACAGGAAAATAGCTAAAGGGCATTTAAATACCTAAAATTTTGGAAGGTTTTTGGATGTATATAAAAAAACTATTTATCCTATCCAGCAACAAAAAAGTAACAAATATATTTAAACTTAGCCGTGTGGTTCACGGCAGAGAAGAATAGGACCACTCCAAATCTTCCCGTGGATGTCGTAAAAGGCGACTTAGGAAACTCAAGCTAAACAAAGCTTATAAACATCAAAGAGACCTCTCCAACCCGTTTGGCCAGCGTGGAGAGTGTAGGCCAAATCCTCTGACTGCTCTGGCAGTACAGAGAGGGTCGTGCTCCTGCAGTGGAGACTAACAAAGACCTGAAGATGAAGATGATGATATTTAAACTGTTACTACAGCTGTAACAAAAAATTATGGCTGTACACAACATCACTTGCCTTCACATATGTTTTCATTTAGGTGTGCTTTCCAAAAACACTAGGCCGGATTTCTTTAGAAAACTCATAATATACTGTGCTATATATTTAGGCTCTTGCAGAAACAGGTATTGCGTTTGTTTAATATTTTATTGAAAATGAAGGCTATGAAACTTGGCTTAGATTTATAATACAACTAGCTGTTACCCGCGGGTTCGCCCGCGTAAAATATAGCCGATGTCCTGCTCGGTACCCTCACCTATGTCTATGCCAAATTTCATGATGATCGGTTCAGTAGATACGGCGTGAAAGCGTAACAAACAAATAAACAAACTCACTTTCTCGTTTATAATATTATTTGGGAAGTTGGGATGGGATATATAAAATATATAAATATATATATATATATATATATATATATATATATATATATATATATATATATATATATATATATATGTATAATATAGTATCGTTGAGTTAGTATCCCATAACACAAGTCTTATTAAGAACTAACTTTGGGGCTAGCTCAATCTGTGTGATACGTCAAAATAAAAATATAGTTAGGATCAAAGGCCTACCACCATTTTATTTCATAAGACTTTCTGAAAGAAAATCCTTAATCCTTACCCCAACCCTTCCTCTGTCTTCACCTCATCCTAAACACTTAAGTAATTTATCGGCACAATCAATCGCGATTAAATTAGCCCCAGATATTTTACCGGTATCTATTCTAGGGTTGGCAACAGTGGTGGCCTTAGCCACTACAGAGCTCCGGGCGGCAGATCTCTATGAGACCCTTGTCCAGGACATTTTTTGTGCTTATTATCAATTATATCTAGTAGTCTGTAGGTTTTGAACAATTAATAAATACATTTTATCTAATAAGATCATTTTGAATATGATATGATGTGAAAAGTGCCTGCAAAGGCCTATTTTCTGAATAAACGTTTTGATTTTGATCGTTGCAATACCCAATGCTTAAGGTGGCCCTTCCCCGACTGACTATCGTCAACGCAAGCATGGTCGAAAAGCTTGTTCCGTCCAGCGCAATGTCAGATAAAGAGGCAAAGCGAAAAGAGCCCCTTGCCCTCGTCTCCCACACACCTCTTACTGCCACATGGAAACAACCTAGTGAGTACGCAAAGACATTGAACGAAAAATTGTGTGCGGAAATTTCATTAAACTTGTTTCAAGAAATACGTGTTTATTGGTAAGCCTTACAAGTTTATGAAAAAAACCTTGTACATCTAGAATCTCCATTACATTTGCGAGGTTTCTAAATAAATATTTTATTTACTGTTTCAATTAATGAGTACATTATAAACGCCCAAAGTTCACATAACATTTGTGCAAAAAAGCGGATTTTTGGAGGCTAATACTGAAGTTGTTTTTCCAAATTTTGATTTTTCGTTTTGATAGAAACCTAGATATAGTGCACAAGATACCTATTAGTGAAAAATCTTTAAATAATGATTTGTCACACCGCCATAATCACGTACGAGCGTTTGTATGAAAAGATAGACGGGTTGGCCGCCCTTAATTATAAAGGGCGCCTCCAACACTAAACATGAAAATGATTTTATCCATTACAAATAAATACACAAACCTCTTTATATTATAAGGAATTTATTTTCTCAATAAAATAAAAAGATATTCATTTAACTACAAAGAAACATGTAGATTGTTAGTAACGTTGTATCACTTTGATCAAACGTAGGTTAAATAAATAATTTGCATATAAGTTATCAGTTACTCGTAAGCAAGACATAAATTATTCGACTTGATATTAGCCTAAATAGAAGATTTAAAGTATGGAAGTAAGTATGTATATCACACATTAACCGCGCTAAGCTAACGCCGCCACTGTCTCGGAAGTGCGAGGCCCCTGCAAGCGTGAGGCCCCGGATGGACATCCTTGCTACCCCGTAAGCCCGCTACTAGCTGGCAAAACTAACAAATGTGGGCGTAACTTGTTCTGCTAAGCACCATCGTTAGTTGTATCGATTCGCACCCGAAGATTCGGCTTGTTTGCAGTAGGGATGCAACGGTAGAGATATTCTTGCAATAATGCTTCTACCGCTAAGGAAATCGGTGTGAGTTACCTATTGATAAAAGTAATAGATCCAACTGATTAATGAACCACTGTTTTAAATTCCTATTTATATTCCATTCTATCTAACCCAAATTCCTATAGATGCGAAAGTGTTCAGCCGTCTGAACATTTCTATGGGAATAATATATTTTGTTCCCAGTATTGGTCCTATTGGAAAAAACCGGCCAAGTGCGTGTCGGGCCCCGCGCAGTGTTCCGTAGTTGCGAATGACAACTTTGAGTTCACACTGTTCTCACTCGCACCTCACAGTTTAACGACCAAAAACATCTAACAATGAAAATTGTATGAAATTTTACATTTTCGAGTATATTATTTAAGTATTTTGCCTATAACTTTTTAGTTTGTACTTAGTACTCAGCTCTGATAGTTTTCCTTTCAACTTCAGCATATATACTACTGCTGTAATTTTTTTCACGTATGCATATTTAAACATTTAACAATACCCAAAACGATGGGATTGTATAAAAAAAAATATTACTCCCTCTTTACTTGTATGTGAGCAACTCTAACAAAAAATTTTTCTTACTACCACTTTTTTGGCATGATTAATATACATACCCATACTAAATTACAGCTTTCTAGTACTTATAGTCTCTGAGTAAAACCGCGGACGGACAGACAGACAGACAGACACACAGACATGGCGAAACTATAAGAGTTCGTAGTTTACGATGGAACCCTAAAAACTGATCATATTGACGGTCTGAGTCGCCTTGTTATGGATTGGACAAGGTTTAACAAAAATAAATATTTTGATGTGATGAAGTACTGTAGGTACACTTAAAAAATTAGGTCAGAACAGATTTTTATGGAACTTGGCACGCAGGGCTTGATCAGTCTTGAAAAGCATAGTCGCGTGCGAAAGCTATTGAAAAATATATTTACATTACTCTTAAATTATAAAAGGTTTGAATTTCGCATCCCCGCAAACTCCTTGTAGCGGACCGAAATAAAAATCGCAACCGCTTAGCACCAACTAGTCCACAAGTACGGTGAATTAGGTTACCGCTTACTTTGACTGCCGGCTAGAACTGCTAGTTTTCAAATTTCATATACCTTTGGCAACGCCGAAGTTATCTTTTTAAGGTAAAGTAGGTCTTATTTCGTGGATAAGGGTTCCCTTTTTCTATATGCGCGCAAAGGAATAGTATAAACTAGTAAGCTTATATAATTTAGCGGGCCGAAATGAAAATCACGAATAAACAAATTCAGCTAAGCGCGAAACCGCTTAGCACCAACTAGTCCACAAGTACTAAGCGCACTTGTGGACTAGTTGGTGCTAAGCGGTTTAAGCGGTCGGTATAAGGTTACAGCTCACTTTGACTGCGTGACAATTTTCAAGTTCCTAAAATTATAAAGCGGTGTAGTTACTGAAAAACTGATTACATACTTAGTTTACACTTGCTCACATTGGATATGTTTGAAATTCGAATACCCAAAAACTCACTTACACTCGCTGAAGTTAAAAATCGCGTATATAAATTTAACCAAGCGCGCAAGCGCTTAGCACCAACTAGTCCACAACTACGCCCAACTTTGTTTTTTGAGGTAAAGTAGGTCTTTTTCGTGGAACAGGAATGCCTATTTTCTACACGTGGTTTAATTTGTGGTATCATCATCATCAGGTCTTTTTAAGTCTCCACTGCAGGAGCACGACCCTCTCTGTACTACCAGAGCCATATATTAGCCAGAACAGTCAGAGGATTTGGCCTACACTCTCCACGCTGGCCAGACGGGTTGGAGAGGTCTCTTCGATGTTGATAAGCTTTGTTTAGCTTGTGTTCCCTAAGTCGCTTTCTACGACATCCACGGGAAGACTTGAGTGGTCCTATTCTATTCTGCCGGGTACCACACGGCAATTTGTGGTATAAAGAGTAATATCAGCTAATTCTAAATAGGTTTTTAAGACAGCTGTAAGTATAATCAAAACCTAGAATTCAGTAAACCATGTTTTAATAGAACACGCTGATACTTTTCGAGCTACTAAAAAAATAAAGCGGATAGTGGTGAGCACAGCGGCGGTGGATAAAAGTTTGTGTAAAACTGCTTAAATCGCACTCACATTGGAAATGTTTCAAATTTGCTTCTCCAAAAACCCGCTATGCTTGCTGAAGTTAAAAATCGCGAATAAACAAATCCAGCCAAGCGCGAAACCGCTTAGTACCAACTAGTCCACAAGTACGGTAAATTAGGTTACCGCTTACTTTGACTGCCGGCTAGAACTGCTAGTTTCCAAATTTCACATTTTGTTATGAACCTTAACTTGAGCGACGGTGAAGTTTTCTTTTAGAGGTGAACTAGGTCTTACTTTGTGGTTAAAGGTTACCCATTTTCTACGCGCTTTTTTTCGTATTTTAATTTGATAGTTTCTGCCTGAATTTACGAGCTAGGCTCTCGTTTTTTTTTTTCATTGTGTTATTGTCTCTATTGCTTATAAACAAGTTTTTATTTGAAGATAGAAATACAATAAAAGTCTAAGAGTATACTGTTATTAATTTGCACCCGAAATTTAAAGGTGCATGTTGAGTTTTTCTTTAGGTAGCAGCTAAACACATCTTAAAATAAAAAAATAAAAAAAAAATTGTATAAAATTTCAAGTCATATATTTATGACCTAGCCGAGTCATCATACATTCGTTCAACAAGCCCTTTAGTACTGCATTTTCCTATTATATACAAACAGATAAATTATGACAGGTGTATCTTTATTCTGATATTCGTTTCTTTAATTGTGTGTGTGTGTGTGTGTGTCTGCAGGTAACACTGCTGAAGTGCTGAATAAAGGTCTCCCCTTCTTTTATGACTCCCTGTACAGTTAAAAACCTCCTTGACAATCGCCTCAAAACAAAGATCGCGTCTTATGATAGTTCTTAAACTTTACACCATAGAACTGTTTAATAATATTTTTATTTTTCATAGAGGATATGTTTAAGAATTACGAAACGTAAATTAGCAAAATGGCCTTTTAATTATTGATTATGCAAATGCGTCTAAATTTAACTAAATACGTAACTAAACACCCTAAGAATTATAATAGAGGCATTTACCTCAAAGTGCTTTGCGGTGTCACCATTCATCATTCTAAAACAACTACATTAATATTATGACGGATAGCGTTTGTCCTCTCGCTCGCATGCAGCTTTCTCTCTCTCACACACTTCTGTTATCAGTTTGACAGGTTCTAAGGGTGAGATATCGTTTTGGGTTTTTGCTGGGGATGTTGTCCCCCAATTGTTTTTGATTGTTGCTATGCGGCTGTTTTATTTTTGAATCGTGTATGTTTACTTGGTGTATGTGTGTGTTTGTTTTTTCTTTTTCTGATTCTACCATATAATCTGAGAGAAAACAAGAATCGAAGAAATAATCTTTTAGTTATATTTTCGATAATATACGAAACTTTTATAAAAATAAAAAACTAATCTTTATTACCGCGGATAAGACAGTCCATCCTTACATAATTTATATAATACTCATAAATAGGTAAGGTATATACAAAATAACCCAAAGGTTAGAAAGGATAAGAATAGTCATAAATAGTATACTTTTTTATAATAGAGTTCACCTTTCTATTAAAATAACTAGTCTTTCACAGTATGGTCATAGAACCTACAGTACGCCCGTTGCTTTAGTAGTAAAAAGAACTATCGAAAAGGCTTGTCTACATCTGTACTCAGCATCTGTACTAAAAACTGTTCTTTGGTGTCTTAAACGGTCTTGCTAGGACGCGACAATACGATTACCGAACCTTGCACTAGAATCACCTAATTTTCAAACGAAAAGGGATCTATTCAGCTTAGAGTGTATCAAAGGCGGTTGAAGAAGATTTTTGGAATCCGGAAGACGAAACCGTATATTTTTTTTTTCAAACCAACCCAGCAAATATTCATAGTAAAAACTTCAACAAAATCAATATTTGTCTGAGATTAATTTCTAATACATAAACTAATATTATCAAGATTTAATTTGATTTTAGTCGTGTAGTTCCCGGCAGAGTAGAATAGCTCCACTCCAAGTCTTACCGTGGATGTCGTAGAAGGCGACTTAGAAAACACAAGCTAAAAAAATCTATAAACATCAATGAGACGTCTCGTACCCGTCTGGCCAGCGTGGAGAGTGAAGGCCAAATCCTCCCAACTACTCTAACTTTTGGCTATGGTAGTGTTAACATTTCATTGATTTATAGTAGAATTTGCCATAAGGCTGAATGTGTTTAGATGCTTTTATCAATATTTTTGTAAGTTGGCAATACAGCTTTTTTGACATTGACATTATTTTTCGGCGCGGAACGTAGACTCTATGCGTCGGATCTATTAATTGTTTTTATTGGATTGATATTGATATACTTACTGTGACTAAGAATTATTTGTGAGCACGGTGATATAATTGTCCAAGTAATAAATAGCTGGCACTAATATGAGTTGTTTTAACAATTCAGAAGCGCGAAAGTAACCACGTCCACTTTCGGCCAGTAGGTAGTAAGTTTTGCTTTTGATGTCTTGAAGAAATGTGGTAAGTTAAAACTCATTTGTTGTGGTGTAAGGTACTTAATTATTTCAAAGGACTTTAGAAGGTAAGGCATTGCATACGAGTGCAGACTGCATTTATATGCCGTTGGTTTCACACAAGATGCAACCATATTGCATTCCCTTGAATTAGCGTAGTAAAGTTTGTGCAGGAATTCCTTGCTGCGGGAATGTGTAATACCACATGCAGGAACAGTTTTACTTCTACTTAATGCACTGGTGTACAAGGCTAAGGATAGTATCAAAAGGCGATCTTGTGATCATTGTCTCTATTTAATTAAAACCTCCTTTGATAACAGATGTTAATGATAGATGTAAATAGTGTACCAGCAACTGAGTACCTACCTGTTATTTTTGTTAAAAGTTGTATTTGGTTCAAAGTGAGTTAAAAGTAAAAATCAGTCAGCCTAGTGTGTTCTTATTTATGATATGTTCAATTAATTATCAAATTACTTCAAGGTTCAAGTGGAGAGCTTCAGATTTACAATTAATCCTGTCCTATTAAGAGAGGCCAACCCCTCTGGCCAGCGTGGAGAGTGGGTCCTCTGACTGCCCTGGCTAATGTGTGGCTCTGGTAGTGTAACGAGCGTTGTGCTCATGCAGCGAGATTGAGAAGGACCTGATGATAACGATGATTAAGAAAGGAATGATGATGTGTAATGAAAATGGTATTGATATAGGATAGTCAAGAGAAACAATAAGTTTGTGATGTCTTGTAAAGCATGAGTTCGACTCCTAGATCAGACATGATGGTATATTAAGTATTGGTTTTCAAGAACATCAATTATAAAATATCAGAGGTCTTGAATATGTAGTGTCATAACAAGTCAAGAATCAAAGCCTTTTTAATTCATCTTGATACATAAAATATACAGTTGTATTAGCTATTGGCTGTTACATCTGATTTTACAGATATTTGGTGAAGTAGAAGAAAATTACATTTTGTATATCATTGGTTTTATGTATTAAAATTTAGTGATCTAGGAAAATCATGATGATTTATTGTGCAATTGTTGTATAATGTGTATTTTATATTGTGTTATGAAGAAGTTGTTTAAACAAATGTGTAATATTGGTTTTTGTTTTGTAGCTCATCATGGATTGGCTCTGCTCTCTCATGTACCTATTACTCATCATTTAAAAATATTTTAGTTAGTACAGAATTTAAGTTTTAAATGTTGAAATGTTATAGAGTATTGCAAATAGATAAATACATCATATCTAAATAAATTTATGAAAGTTTATCCGGAGGGTAAATGTTAACATATATTCAGAGGGTTTATTAGTGAGTGTATCAGTATTAGAACAAGATGGCTAGTGGCAGTATCTTAGACTCATCGGTGACCCCAAGCGTTTTTCACCTAAAATAAACTCAGCTATGCATAGTAAAAGAATGTACCATTGAGTGGATGCAGTGTTGACACTAGTGAACAAAGGAGCACAAAACACTCCCATTATTGTAAGAGGAATAATTTGCTAAAAATGTTAATGCGCTAAATGTATGAAGTGACCATAATTTATAAAAAAAGGAGGTTATATAAAATCATTAATTTGCACATATCATATGAGTGATAATAGCAGCAGCCAATTTTATATAGGCTTATTAAGTTAAGACCACACTTAGCACCATATTAGTCGACCATCAATGAAGATTGCTCTTAGGTCTGTGGTAGCCGACCCCAGTCTGGTTGCTTTACCTAACTCAGCATAACATCCAAAACCGCTACAGCTACATAATGTTGTTCTAATAGTATGCTTTATTCAAGGGACTTAGTTATCATTGCTTTGCCATAACCATCAATGTCTTATTAAATAAAATCTGTAGTAATAGAGTCAGTGCAACTTGACGACTAAATGTAAGATTTCATAGGTATGGACATAAGAAAGTATCAGTAATGTCACAGCATGCACAGCACAACACAGAACCAGTTCTGCACTATTACAGACTATAAATATTTCTACAACAGCATATATAGTTATTAGCAGTCAGTGAATTGAACATATAGCTATTGTAGTGTAACATACATAATAAGTGGTACTTGCTAAAAGTTTAGTGGTCACAAATGGGTGCATTAGTGATTGTGTGAAGCAGAAGCAGGTTCCTGTCTGATGAATATCAACTGAAATCTACATTAACCACAAGCTCTTATGAACATTGTCAAGGAGTACATGGTTATACATGGTGATTTAACTTACATATAGGGGTTGAATAAATTTTAGCCATAGTTCTTAGTATTGAATACTAGGTATTAGATTAACTTTGCTTGAAGGTATATTATGGGCAAGACCCAAAGAGGAAATTGATTTCTAAGAAATGAGTAAATATCACATGAGTACTAAAAGTTAGAATCTAAATGCATCATGTTATAAATATATTACTAATACATAACCAGCAGCCTTCCCCGGCTGCACCTGTGTATATATTATACATAGAAACCTTCCTCATGAATCACCCTAGCTATTGGTGAAAACCACATGAAAATCCATGCAGTAGTTTTGAGTTTATCGCAACAGACAGACATACGCAGTGGACGAATTTGTTTATAATAGGTAGTGCTAATTATGTATAATTATGCAATATAATACCTATGTGTGCTGCTCTTCTTTCCAAAAACATTTTTATAAAGAATTCGTAGAATGTACCAACTGATCCTCTGCGTAAAGCCGGTCGAGGGAATGGGCAAAAGCTTAGGAATCATGTCAATTGGCTAGCAATCAATAACTATTAAGAATCTAGTTTATCACTATTACACGGAAATTAACAGGAAAATGAAAGTCGATTACCAGCTACCAAAGACAATATAATACTAACGTAATAGACTGCCCACCTCATACAAATATATTGGACCAAATTAAGGTTGCAAAAAGCAGGCGAATGTATGGCGCAAGAGAGTTGCTTGCTTTTCGATACTAGATGGCGGTAATCTGCGTTAGCCTTTAATTTACTAAATATACAGTCTCATTTTAAAATATTAAAGTAATGTTTTGATTTTTAATCAGATATAGTTTGTGATTGTGAATCATGTTTTTATATTATCAATAATACGGTAAATACAATGTTGTGTAGTTTTGAGTGGCGCCATCTATGCGAGTCTCTGAGAACAAATTGTACGATTAAGGCGTTGAAACCACATGCCAGCTACAAACGAACGTTAAAACTTAAATACAATTTTATACCATTGTGCGATGTTCCAGCTACAATGTCTAGGAAATGGACGCTCGACCAAGGCTGATAAATTAAAATTAGTGCTTGATATGATAAACGAGGCGCATTTAAAATCTGGCGAAGTGTGTACTATCTTAACTTCTTTGACTTCATAAGTATCTTGTTTTTGAAGTTTGGCAGATTGAGTAAAGCACAGAACTATTACCGGGTAAAGCTAGGATTAAAAAAAAGAGATAGAAGCAATCGCGACAGCCCACCAATGTCCGTAAAGTTGGCAATTTATCTATTTGGCTAGTTTCTTTTGACGTTTTGTTTACGGCTTTGCAGATTATATAAAGGGTTCGGCGTGGAGAACAAGACCTTACCGCTCTAAAGAATGATTACTAACTAAATCGGTTTTAGAAAAACAGGTATACTGCGGATTATGATACGGAACTACACATGTGCTGGGTGACCACACGTAGATGCAATTGCACAAATTAAATTACTTGGTAATATAAAGACTCCAGCGGTATTTTGCTAGAAACATTTTTATTCATATAAACTGGCAACAATCACGGTTGTGACCTCATTAAATACGAATCTGGGTCTACTTGGAGTCAAACTTAAGGTTGTAATTTTAAATCGTTCTCTAGTAAATGTTCACCAAATAAGCAAAGTTCACGTAGATTCTTTAGTCTTTGACTTTGAGGTACAGCATTATCATTCATTGGCTTTAGGGAGATATGAATGTTATTTATATAAATATAAGTAAATATATATTTATTCAAGGCAGATCTGTAAAACCTTAAGGTAGATAGTGGATGAATAAATAAAAATAGATGCCAAGTAATATTGAGGTTCTTGCTAAAGATGCACGATGTAAAATTAGTAGTGTCACAATGAGATATTTTGTTTGTATGACAGGCGATAAAAAAAAGAGCATGAAATAAATTTATTTCCTACAATATAGAATATTGAGAAAATGTAAGCTTGTATCCCTTATGCTAATGCCAAAGCATAAGACTTCCATCTCAGTCTTTAAATATATTTTTAGCCTGTTGGGAATACCTTTATGTTGTTTTAAATTGAAGGCTTGATGTGATCTAAAAGAAAGATGGATATGAAAAAATATAGGTACCTACATATAAATTATAAAGGGTATGTAGTTACGATTGTTATAAATTAAACTTGGTTATGGGCACAAAGAATCTGGGTGAATGAAAGAAGTTAGTACTCATGCCACCTTTTAGTGGTCTATTCTATATAGAGTCGCACACAGCTGTATTCAACTACCACTACTATGAAATAAATAATGTTAAAGAATATTCTAAAAAAAAAATATAAAATGCGTTTAAAGTTGAAAATGTGAAACCTTGGGTGAAACCGATAGAATCTGATACTAGGAGCTCATCTGTAAGTGAGAAGAGTAAATATAAACCAGGTATATAAAGTAATAGGATAATAATTATTAAAAGGGTTTCAAATGTTTTGTAAATAAGACAGATAGCTATTCATTATTACTATACAAAATCCCCATTCTGTTATGAGAGAGCAAGACAAAAATGAGAAATGCTGAGGGAGGCCGTGACACCAAGAGGGTGTGAGCGGTGCCAGCCAAGTTGACGATGAGTTAGACGATGACACATGGAGAGTACGAGCAATGGCAGCCAAGTGGATATTGCTGAGTGAGGCCGAGACACCTGGAGGGTGTGAGCGGTGCCAGCCAAGTAGAGAATGCTGAGTGATGCCGAGACACTTGTTGAGTGTGAGTGGTGCCAACCAAGTTGAGATTGTTGGGTGAGGCCGAGACACTTGTTGGGTGTGAGCGGTAGAGCCCAGGGAAGTTGAGAATGCTGAGTGAGGCCGAGACACCTGGAGGGTGTGAGCGGTGCCAGCCAAGTTGAGAATGCTGAGTGAGGCCGAGACACTTGTTGGGTGTGAGCGGTGCCAGCCAAGTTAAGATGTAGGGTGAGGCCGAGACACTTGTTGGGTGTGAGCGGTAGAGCCCAGGAAAGTTGGGAATGCTGAGTGAGGCCGAGACACTTGTTGGGTGTGAGCGGTGCCAGCCAAGTTGAGATTGCTGGGTGAGGCCGAGATACTTGTTGGGTGTGAGCGGTAGTGCCCAGCCAAATTTTGTAAGTACTTATATTATATTAGTCATTTGAGGCGTTGTGAACATTGTCATGGTCAAAGCTGTTCAGAGCAGACTGATATAGATAATAACTTTACATAGCTAAATCGAGTATTGAAAGTAATTCAGTAAAGGAACTGTTGCGAGTATTTTGGGTCGCCGGATGGATCATATAAACCAACCTTAGAGGTTTCTTATAATAATCAATAACTAAATAGTAAGGTAGTAAAGTAGCAATAACTGAAAAACAAATGGTTTTCGTCATTTGGTTCTAGAGTGCCGTAATTGGTACTTAAATTATATTAGTCATATGAGTGTTGTGATCATCTTGATGGTCAAACAGAGCTGTTTACAGCAGAGTCGTATAGATAATAACTTTACATAACAAGTGTTCCTATTTATGTTTGCAGAAACGATGTCAGTTATAAAAGAAAAATAAGTAAGTAATACAGTAAAGAAGTGGTTGCGAGAATGTGGGGCGCCGGCTAGATCATCAATCTTAGAGGTTCTTACAGTATTTAATAACTAAACGGCAAAATGCAAAAATTTAGTGTTCAAATGGTACATTTGGTTCTAGAATGCCGTATTGAAGTTAAGGGATTTCTGACATGGTGGATGATACAAATTGAATCGACTGTAGTGACTTTGACAATTTGAGCAATTCACCCTCGGATTTCAGATAGCGAAAATATAACAAAACCACAGAACTACTTATAACTCAAGAACAAGACTATGCCAATAGGTTTCTGTGATGCAAACAGATAAAACAGATGCAAACGGTTTGATGTTGACATGCGTCAAACAAACAGCCTTGATTTCCAGAATGATTATCATTGATGTTATTGACTGCTGAATATTTCGTACCCAGAAGTGCAAGTTGTTCATTTATTCATTATTCCTGTAATACAATGCCTGTGAAAAAAAAATAATAGCAGTTATATATGTGCGTTCCGTTGCGCTCGTTGTGTGCGTAAATAATGGCAGATATATATACGCTTAAAATATTTGTACCAATACAAATGAAAATGTTTCCATCATGTAGACGAGCTCCGTGGCGCTGATGTCGGCGCGCTTGCTTGCGACACGAATGGTCCCGGGTTCGATCCCCGGTCGATTAGGGATGAGGGGTGATCTTTGTCAGGTTGACCTGGATCTTGGATCTTTATCTATATACGTATTTGTAATATAGTTGGTATCGTTGAGTTGGTATCTTATGACTTTCGAACTTGCTTTGGGGCTGGCTCAGTCTGGGTGATTTGTCCGTATTTATTTATTTACAATGTTTCGAGCGTACTGAACTAGTTGCTCAATATTAAGCTCCATTTTAGGGTAAAAGTATGTACCGTAATAAAGTACGGCAGTAAGTAAGCAGTTTTGTGGCACCATTTGTTTTTGATACCTATGTATATTGACGGTTTATCCTTCTCCTCTGCCCAGGTTTTAATGTCAATTATGCTTAAAAGGTGTATAAAGAGGTCTTAGCGAGAGACAAGTAGCAGAAATAATTGTTTAATATTAGTCACCCTAAATAGTATGAAGTCAAGTCGACCGCATAGGTGAGGAGTGTTATAATGATAAAGCCATAAGACTAATTTTTCGTTGTTTCTCCTTAGTATGGACTATGAATAGTCGCGATGATGCGATGTTGGTGCCATAGAATGGAGAGGGAGAGACAGATACTGCGATGACGAAATTGGAGGTCGGTACGGGACTTGTCAAGTGAGGACACCTTGAGCGTCAGTATGGCCGAGACTAGTTGAAGATAACAGTTTTTTGGAGAGTTATTTGTATTGTGTATATCTCAACTCTTAACAAGGCTACAGGCTAATACTTTATTGAACAAGCTAATTGTTAGTCTTTCATTAATATTCATTTATTTAAGTTTCTGGTTGTATCGTAAATTGTGACATTGAGTGCCATCTATGTGCATCTAAAGGAAAGAATTGTACAATTTAGGGGTTGGGACCACAAAAGTACCAATTTATTTTTTATCATATATATTTTGGTGGTTTTAAGCTGTAGGTATACTGGGTAAGGATATAACATTTGCAATTTGATACTTAAAGTAGTCCAGGAAAATCAAACATTTGTAAAACAAAACAAAGCATCCCTTTTTATTTTGTCAATCATTATTTACCATTGGTCTTGAAGTTTTGACCTTATTCACTTGTTTCTTTTGTATAAGGAATGCAAATACCAGTACTATAATATGTATTAACGCAAAAGTATATAATTAAATGTATTGTAAATGTGATAAGCACAAGTGAGTATAAACTAAAAGATTGCAAACTAAAATTGAACTTCTTCAACCTGACAATTTGGTTTAATTTAAAAGCTTAGTTAAAGAATAGTTTCAATTTGTATTGTTAACCTTCAACATATAATATTGCATAATTGTACATGTCATTGGTCAAAAAAAGTTAATTAAAAAAATCACTACTTCTAGCTGTGTGTCTGGGACAGACACTTGTTCAGGATGGCCGACTGTTAACATTTCATTGATTTATAGTAGAAATTGCCATAAGGCTGAATGTGTTTAGATGCTTTTATCAATATTTTTGTAAGTTGGCAATACAGCTTTTTTGACATTGACATTATTTTTCGGCGCGGAACGTAGACTCTATGCGTCGGATCTATTAATTGTTTTTATTGGATTGATATTGATATACTTACTGTGACTAAGAATTATTTGTGAGCACGGTGATATAATTGTCCAAGTAATAAATAGCTGGCACTAATATGAGTTGTTTTAACAGTAGTTACAGAGAGGGTTATGCTCCTGCAGTAGAGCCTCAAAAAGGACCTGAAGATGATCAAGATTTGATTGTTTGTTTGCATTGAATAAATAGGCTCCAAAACCAATAACTACACTGATTTTCAAAAAAATTTCACGTTTAAATAACTAATTTATCTGCCAGTAAAAGTGCGGAAAATTTTTTAATCTTATAAATAAATCTAATATGAATTCTGTCGAACTTTCTCATTACGTCACGTCATAGTATCCAATATACGATGACGAGCTCCGTGGCGCAGCGGTTAACATGCCTGCCTGCTACACGGATGGTCCCGGGTTCGATCCCCAGTCGGGTCAAGATGGAAAATGATCTTTTTCAGATTGACCTGGGTCTTGGATGTTTATCTATATAAGAATGTACTATAAAATATAGTATCGTTGAGTTAGTATCCCGTAACACAAGTCTTACTTAAGAACTTACTTTGGGGCTAGCTCAATCTGTGGATTTGTCCGGATATATTTATTTATTATTTATTTATTTAATATAAACTCAAGCCCAAAAACGATGTCTTCAACGGTGTTCTTACAAAATGCGACAACACAATTACTCCATTCTTGTTCAAGAATCACCTAATCTTCGAGCGAACGCATTCACTCTCAATCTGTGTCATAGGCGACAAAGGTGATTCTAGAAGTCTAACCAAACTGGGGTCTAAATAATACCATAGGTTTAAAAAAATTGGTTTACACCTAGCGAAAACGTACTCATCAAATTGGTATTCTAGAGATTTCATGAGATTGCAATACATAAGTAACAAGGTTAGTTTCCATAGTAATTTCAATTTTTATTTTTTCATAAAGATTTTTTTACTAATACCTTTATCACTTCAGTAGATAGTACAGAAAAATGCGAAGTATTCGTGAAATACCTCCACCCTATAAGTAAAGCCTCGGATCCGAATAGTAAAAGTTATCGAATAAGCCTACGATATTGAGGAATCTGAACAATATGATGTAATCGAGTCTGGCAGATTAAGGCATTCATGTGATGCAGTGAATGCTCATATTGCATGGATTCGTGAACTAAGGTTATGTTTTGTATGCGCGGGTCCCATATTAGAGCACAAGTAAACGGTAAGGTAGGGGTCACTTTTTATTGATATGGTTGATATTATTTGAAAAGGCCTACGATAATAATAATTAATAAGATTATTAAGAGCGTATACTAGCAGTATTTTTTCAATATGGTTTCCATACAAATGTATTTGTCTATTTTCTCGCTGAAAACTGATTCTAGAGCCACAATTCTTTTTTCATAAAGTCTAGTACTAAAATAGGAATGCCCCTATTTTTAATTTTTCCAAAAAAACTGTTTTTGTGCAATTTTTTTTCTCTTTTAAACACATTTTTAGAAAAAAACATAAAACATAGGGACATACCTATTTTAGTAATAGATTGTATGTAAAAATAATTTTGCCTCTAGAAGCAGTTTTCAGCGAGAAAATAGAGAAATACATTTGTATGAAAAACGCTCTGCTAGTATACCCTCTTAAACGTAAAAACCAAGCAAACGTATTTTTTTTTCTCTTGTTCTTTTATCAGTTCAATAGATACTAATGAAAAATGCGAAGTATTCTTGAAATACTCTCTATTAGCGAAGCCTCCGTTCCGTTCCGAATAGTAAAAGTTATAAGGGACCCATCGAATCAGCCTACGATATTAAGGAATCCGATCAATATAATGAAATCGAGTCCGGCAGTTTAAGGCATTCATGCGATGCAGTGAATGCTCATATTGCATGGATTCGTGAGCTAAGGTTATGTTATGTATGCGCGGGTCCCTTATCAGAGCACAAGTAAACGGTAAGGTAGGATCAATTTCTATTGATATGATTGACATTATTTGAAAATTTAAGTAAGAGGTTTGATAGAGGTACTGATCCTCGGTGCCGCAAGATTACATATCCCTTAATCTTTTATTGTTGTTTATAACTCTAAAGCGGTCTTTAAATTCATTAACTACAGAGTTTAAACTGTTTCAGTCTTCAAAGTTTCGAAATAAAGTGGCTGTGACTGTAACATACAGATAGACAGACATGACGAATCTAAAGATTCCATATTTGCCATTAGGCTACGGCACCCCTAAAACACCATGATAAAAACTTACATCCTACACCACTTAGGTACAGATAAGACAAAACACAAACAGCCTTTCAAAGTTTCCTCCGTAAAACTGATAATCAATTTTGATGAAAACCTATCAGGACTGAACCACACGTCGTAAGCGGAAAACACATTGTTTCACTCCCTCGTTAGCAAACTCAACGGCACTTTTTTGACGTCTGCTGTAGGGTCTCCGGCGATTCGAGTGTTTACCCCTCCACCAAAAAATTTGCACCTTCCCCTGCACCCCTAACAACCTTTATTGCACCAACAATAAGACCGAAAATTCAACGACAACCACTTTCCGAACTTCACCAACCTTTTTCGTGACGCAACAACGAGTTTGCCGATTTATAACCAAGTGTTACTCCTTAAAATTTAGCCGGTAAAGTCTAAAATCCTTTGCATCTTAATCCTTATAATCGTATGTACGGGGTGTTGTGTTATATCCATGTATTCTATCTCGCCTAACTCTTGAGATGAGTATCTGGGACTTTCTTATGTTTAGAAGGAAATTTCTTTTTCTTTAAATAAAAACGCCCTTGTTTTTCAGTAATGGCACTTATGCGTCTTCTACCGAATTTTAAAGCTACCGTTTGATAGCGCTATGTTCTTTCGTGTGCGATGTTTACAATTTCTTGCTTGTTTTATTACTGCTGAATTTGTAAATCTTGTCTACCTTTGAGAATTTGTGCAAGACGTGATAATTTGTGCAAAATGTAATATTTATATTTTTTACATTTATCTATGTATAATACGAAACTCCAAAACAACTAGAGATTTTTCAAATTCTTTTTCCTATTTTTATCTGCGGGTAACAGAGCCAGAGGGAATACTTTGTCAGGTGTCATGTTACCTCTTGCGTCCCAAAAAAACAGAGTATTATAATAGCAAATTCAGTTAGTGATATGTAACTATTGTAAAATGATAGTTTTAAAACTCCGAGATCATATTTGATAGGTTTTTTTTATGGATTTTCAATGCTATTCTGAAAACTCTTGTTAAATGAGAAAATACAAAGACTAAAAACTGCCGGTTCGAATTCTGCCCGCGTGGATTTTTTTCTCGTATTTTATCTGTTAATTCAATACACGGTCTTATTCATAAAAAAATTAGTATATCAATTTTTATGTATTTTAATTTGCTTAATTCAAGGCGACTTGGAAACACTGACACAAACTAGTAGTCTGTAGCTTTTGAACAATTAATAAATACATATTATCTAATAAGATAATTTTGCCTGTTTCTGTCAGTGCATGCAAAGGCCAATTTTATGAAACGTTTTGATTTTTGAAAACAAGCTTAACAAAGCTTATGAACACCAAAGACACCTATCCAACCCATCTGACCAGCGTTGAGAGTGTAGGCCAAATCCTCTGACTGCTCCGGATAATATATGGCTCTGGTAGTACAGAGAGGGTCGTTCTTTTGCAGTAGAGACTAAAAACAAAGACCTGATGATGATGATGAATTAGCTAAATAAATACTGACTTAAAAAATTAAATCTCATATTACAGTCCGATGACCAAGGCTGAAGAGAAAAAAAATAACACCACGTGATTGCTAAATTAGTATTTTGCTAAGGTTCTTCGAAATTTTCATAAAAATATTACACCATCAATCAAGCCCAAATCTATGCTTCGAGGTTAATCCCCTTTGAGGTTACTGGTGTATTATAAATTACGATATCGAGTTTCTATTATAAACCCAAGCGTGGTGAGCGTTGTACCCATAATTCGACCTTGCGTGAAGTCTAAAAAACGGAAAATGCTGTGTATTAAAGGATATTTACATATATACATAGGTATTTTTATGCATTGACTATGCTATTCTGAATCATCAGAATCATCATCAATTCCTTTTTAGTCTCTACTTTAGGAGCACGACCATCTCTGTACCACCAGAGCTATATATTAACCAAAGAAGTCAGAGAATTTGGCCTACACTCTCCACGCTGGCCAGACGGGTTAGAGCGGTCTTTTTTCATGTTTATAAGCTTCGTTAAGCTTATGTTTCCTAAGTCGCCTTCTACGACATCCACAGGAAAACTTGAAATAGTCCTATTCTGCTCAGCCGGGAACCACACGACCTATTTTCGTATTTAATCAAGGTTCAAAATTATTTTTTTCAAAGAGGGCGAGATTTGAACCTGCATCTTAGTTTTTGTACGACTAACGCTTAGCAAAAGGCAAATCTTGCGTATTTGGTAAGGCAATACTTCATTTTCACAGGTATTTGTTTATGTTTCTGTAGCTACCTAAGGATCGTTGCCTTTAGGCAGGCAGCATTTATATAAATTACAGCATGAATACGAGTTAATAGCGGGTACCGGGCTCCAACGTATCATAGTTGAGGATGCAACCGATAATAACGCTCGGATGATGATGATGTTTCATTCAAATTGAATAATAAATACAGGGCCCAATTACACAGATTGAGCTAGCCTCACAGTAAGTTATGAACTTGTGTCGTAGGATACAACTCAACGATAGGTACTATATTTCATAATAGATACCTACTTATATAGATAAACATCCTAGAAAGAAAAAAGAAAAAACGTAGAATGTATCAGCTGCTTCTCTTCCCGCGCAAATCGTAGAAGCCGATCGAGGGAATGGGCGTCAGGAATCATGTCAATAGTTCAATAGGCAATGCAGCTACCAACCCATTACTATTTTGATTCCGTTCTCACGTAAAAGCCCACTAACATGCTAAACGTGGCCTTAAGATTTTTTAAAGACCTGGTCTCTGTCTACCCCGCAAGGGAAAAAGACGTGATAGTATGTATGTGTGTACCCAGGAAAATCTAAAAATTTTTTTTTTTTTTTTCAATCATGTCCTGGCCGTGAATCTAACCCCTGTCATGTCGCAGGCTGGCGTGTATACCATTGCGCCGCGGAGGCTATCAAAATGAAGTTAAAATCTTATGATAATACCACCAACCCCAAAATCTCTGAATCGGAGTAAATCCTGGTTTCTATTATAAACCCGATCGTGGTTAGCTTTGAAGCCAAAAGCCGATCTTGCGTAAAGTCTAAAAAAACCGAAAAATCCTGTGTCATTATCATATTTTAGAGAACAATGCCTCCCCAAAGGCTCGGCGAGGCACCTGCTTGGATTCGATCGGATAGCCCTCAGGGCTAAGCCCTTATTTTGTAATAAATTACGACCTGCCCTTCAAATGCCTCGGTATTTTTAGATGCAGTGGGTGGAAATAAAATGTAGCGTGCAAAATATTTCTTTTTGATATTTGTGTAATCAAATTGTAATTCCTTTTTTATGATTTTATAGATTTGTATAATGAAATACGTCAGCAAAAAAGGAGACATAAATTCTTGAAGCATGTCATATGTGAAAGTGTCTTGGATGCATGGGTTAAATTAAAAAGTACGTAAAAAATATTTCTTTTAAGCATGTGGTCTCAACGCCTTAATCGTACGATTTTTTCTCAGAGACTCGCATAGATGGCGCCACTCGAACGAATATTAAAAGGCGACTAAGGAAACACAAGCTAAACAAAGCTTAATGACATTAAGTAGACCTCTCCAACCCGTCTGGCCAGCGTGGAGAGTGTAGGCCAAATCCTCTTACTACTCAAGCTAGTATATGGCTCTGGTAGTACAAAGAGGGTCGTGCTCCTGCAGTGGAGACTAGAAAGACCTGAAGATGATGATGATGAAACACATGATTCACAAAATATATCTATATATATAAAAAAAAATATATATATATATATATCTTATTAAAAATCAAAACAATATTTTAGGCGTAATATTTTAAAATGACACCGCATATTTAGTAAGTTAAAGGCTAACGCAGATTACCGCCATCTAGTATCGAGTAGCAAGCAACTCTCCTGCGCCATACATTCGCCTGCTTTTCGCAACCTTAATTTGGTCCAATATTTTTGTATGAGGTGGGCAGTCTATTACGTTAGTATTATATTGTCTTTGTTTTAGGTATATGTGTAATAAAATGTAATTCTTATTTTATGATTGTTTAGATTTATACCAATTAATAATCATCATCAAATTAAACGTTTGGGCTCTTGTCGGCAGAGCGCTTTCCTTTTACTCTCTTTCTACCACCAGTAGGTATACATATTATGACACGACGATTTGGTCAAGAACATCAGTGAGGACCGGAAAGGCCGAGACACATTTTAGAAACGAATAGAATAAAATAAAGATGCTACATTTATCAATGAATACGTCAGCAAAAAAGGAGACATAATATATTCTTGAAGCATATTAATCTTTTTTTTTTGTGTGTGTAATTGGTCAACACTGGTATCAGATTTTTCAAGCTGCCTAAAGGCATCAGACATAGCTTAACGACGGCTTAACGTGCCTTCCGAAGCACGGAGGAGCTCGAGATATTTTTATGCCACTTGCGGTCACCCATCCCAGTGGAGACTGCTCCCGAGGTTGCTTAACATGCGGAAGCGATAATAATGCTGACGCCCACTAGAACATCGGGCTCCTCAAACAAATGTACCATTTAATATCCCCAAGCATATTAAATGGTACATTTGTAGTCAGCACTAGGGTATTATTATATGTATTAGTCGACCTTTACCAAGATGCTTACATTTAGAAAGACATCCAAGAAAGCATTTTGTTAAGTTAGTGTCTTGACAAAATTAGTTAATTTCAGTGATAGTCAAGAGTGTTTCTCTTGCTCATAAATAACACGAAAAATCTTTTCCTATATAATTACTATCAAAGGAAGATGCCTAGTGCTAAGATCTCCGTGGCGCAGCGGTCAACACGCTAGCCACGCGGGGGTCCCGGGTTCGATCCCCGGTCTATATAAGTATCACTACATATTATAAAACAAAGTCCTCCGCCGCGTCTGTCTGTCTGTCTGTCTGTCTGTTCGCGATAAACTCAAAAACTACTCCACGGATTTTCATACGGTTTTCACCAATAGATAGAGTGATTCACGAGGAAGGTTTTAAGGTATAATACATGCCCGGGCGCAGCCGGGTAGGGCTGCTAGTATATTATAAAATATAGTATCGTTGAGCTAGTATCCTGCGACACAAGTTCACAACTTACTGTGGGGCTAGCTTAATTTGTGTGATATGGCCCTATATATTTATTATTATATAAAAAAAAGATATCTTTCTTTGCTTAGATATCTTTTTTTCTTAGATATCTTTTTTTAATAGTAATTATTTATGAAAAAAATTTTCGTGTTACTTATGGGCAAGGGAAACACTCTTGACTATAGCTGAAAATAACCAACTTACACGATTCAAAATATTAAAATTTAAAATCTGAAACTTTCAACAAATTAATCAGTCACAAGTCAAGTTCTCTGATCAGTAGATTACCACCGTTTTCAGTATTATTCCCTTAAAAATAAATATTGATAATATTTCAAAAGTCTCAACTTAATCAATTCTGTTCAACTTCGCAGACGTATTTATTCTACGTGACAACACAATATTAAGTAATTTTGAGAATGACGCTGAATTTATCAAAAAAGCCTTTTGATCCTCTTCGGAGATATGCAACATCATATTGAAATAGTCTTAATCGGTCGCGTTCACATATTTTCTTTACATTCTTGACAGGTTTGTAGATAATATAATTTATTTTATATGAAATTGTTAACCCACAATAATAATATTAAAACTAACGTGAGATAAATTTATTATGGAAACCCGACTTTACTTACGTTTTATTTTGTTGGATTTGCCGACTAGTTTCGGTCTGTTACGAAGACCACCATCGGGGCGAGTGACAGGGGTAGCGACACGACGACGGTTACGCTCAGAGCACTGCAGGTATATTTGCTAACTTTTGACAGCTACGGTGTACATCATTTTTATGGTAAATTCAATATTCATTACGGCTTCGGTATGAATGACTATTTTTAATTAAGATATGAAAACCGTAATGGATGCTAAAGTGACAATCAAATCGTTGTACACCGAGTTAGCAAATCGGCCTGCTGGACCCACGTAAAAAGTAAGATTAGTACCCAAAACTTTCACATCATTGCCACATTTCCATACTAGCTTTTGTCCGACATATTATCTGTAATCATTGTGAAAAAAAGATATTCTGTGTTTTAACTCAGTACAAGGTCTTCCTCGGGACCCAGTTACATCAAGAATTCAAGATTCCATCAGAAAATTTTGCAGGATTGTGTAGCAAACATCTAAACGTATGGGATCATCAAACAATCCCAAACGGAACCCTAAAAAACATGTAGGTAGCATAATTGACATCTAGTATGTCGGATATTCTCTTTCGTGTCACGTGGTTGATGATAATTCGCTATTTTCAGTTGCGTGTCAATGCGATAGTGACAAATTGTTTGTGGTAATCGGTAGACCTAGGCTCGTTCGCTTCACTTCATTAACTTGTGTAGCGGCAAAATACGTGTGTTCTACACTCCACCTTCAAGGTGTTACTATTTCCCTCTCTCTTTTTCATCTCTCATTCTCTTCCGCGTCACGTGGTTACAGTTAATTAAGTTATTCTTAAAGGTTCGTTTAGCGTGATTAACTTCGTAAATCAATTGTAATTAATACAAAGTGCAATTCGTCAAGACAAAAAGTGCGTACTTAAAAGCAGTAAAAAAATGCATATTTTGGTATGCATTTTTATCTACTAACTTTTTTGCAGTAGCCAGCAGAACTCATGTCTCATAAGTAAAGCAGGTGTGACCTACATTCTGTTTCGTGTCACGTGGTCACAGATAATTTAGCTGTTTTCAGATGTGAGGTGGTGTCGGCGCGACGGTGACAAATTGATTGTGGTAATCGGGCGACCAATGCTCGTTCGCTTCACGTAATTAACTTGTGTAGTGCCAAAGACGTCTACACTTCATCGAAAAGGTCTGACTATTCCTTTTTTCGTTTTCATCTCTCATTGTCTTTCGCATCACGTGGTCACAGATAATTTAGCTGTTAAGACTCCTTCATTTAATGTGATAAATTCTGTAATCTGCAAAGCTAATAGCAAGTTTGTGCATGTTTCACATTTCACCAACAAGTTCTGTATTTTTCTGTGCCTTTTTAAACCATTAGTCGTTCAGTAAGTATCTTACACTGAAGTTGTATTTACTACTGTGCTCGAAGTAACCTAACGTATACACATTTATAATATATATAAATGTGTATACACATTTATATATATATATATATATATATGGACAATATATATATATAACTACGTTTTAGTAGTGAAAATACCAATAAAAATATAATAAAAAATGCAGCATTGTCATATCCCACAAAAACATTACGTTCGAGCTTACTTCCTCCACTCAGGTAAATGTTACATGAAAAATTCAGAGCGAATATAAATGTACGAGTTGTACCGTGAGTGTTTCTTTTCTCTGATTCCACGCAAAAATCTTTCTTTGCATTTACCAGTCACTGCCTTTCATTCGTGCCTCGTTTATTACATCTGGCGATCGAAATCACTTTCGGTCTTTTTTGAATAAGCGAAAAAAGTCACAAGGGTAGATAAATTTCACGAACGTGAAGCTTAGGAATTAAAAAGGTTATACATACATACCTACACATTCTGTAAATCAATAATGACCAGTGACTATGTATAGACAACCCATAATACAAATATAGGACAAAACTCCAAATAGACAGCCTGTTTGGAAGCAAACGGCATTGGGACATTTCGGCCGAGTGGGACAAGCTGATAACTTAATCCTGCCCTTTTTATACCCGAACCCTGGAGTGGAACTGCCAACTTCAAGTTTTCAAAATCAAAATCAATTTATTTGCAAGAAATTCTTCATCACGCTGGTCTGGGAGAAAAGCAAAAACGTAGAATGTACCAGATTTCTTCTCTTCCCGCGCAGATCATAAAAGCCGATCTAGGGATTGGGGGTGAGGAATCAAGTCAATATGCGATGTGGCTAGCAACTATTTTTATTCCATTCTCCACCTACAAGCCACCAACATGCTAAACGTGGCCTTTAGGTTTTATAGACCTGGGCTCCGTCTACCCCGCAAGAGAAATAGACGAGTTAGTATGTATTGGTACAAAGAGAAGACAATTTTTATGTTAAATGTGCTGTCTCAAGTTTAGACAACATACACTCATTCATAATACGAGTACAAGCTGAATTGTAATGTCTGTGATTATAGTCCTCCTCGTCGATTTTCATAATAGCGTCCTTAGCGTAAGCCATAATAGCACAGAAATATATGTATCATTCTTGTAATAGATGTTTGTACAGTATAGATATTACGAAAATTTAAATTGTTAGCCCGTAACTAACCGGTATTTTTTTATAGGGATAAATCGAGCAAGGGAAGCCCACTGTAAGTTGTGGAGTTGTGTCGTGGAATTTATACTGATATAGATCCAATACCCCAGCTAATCTAAAAAAGGTATTTTTTAAAGTCATCATCATCATCATCACGTCTTTTTTAGTCTCCAGTGCTGGAGCACGAACCTCTCTATACTACCAGAGTCATATATTAGCCAGAGCAGTCAGAGGATTTGGCCTACAAACTCCACGCTGGCCAAACGGGTTGGAGAGGTCTCTTAGATGTTTATAAGCTATGTTCAGCTTGTGTTTCCTGAGTCGCCTTTTACGACATCCATGGGAAGACTTGGAGTGGTCTTATTCTACTCTGCCGGGAACCACGCGGCTAATTCTATTAGGTATATTCTAAAGATATTACACTAAAAAACTCTGTAACATAATCCTAACCAAAAATATCGAAAAACAGACACTAGGTTCAATATCTCAAGTGGTCGAGCTCCGTGGCGCAGCGGTCAACACGCTAGCCTGCGACACGGGGGCCCGGGTTCGATCCCCGGTCAGGTCAAGATGGAAAAAGATCTTTTTCATATTGACCTGGGTCTTGGATGTTTATCTGTATAAGTATCACTACATATTATAAAACAAAGTCCTCTGCCGCGTCTGTCTGTCTGTCTGTCTGTCTGTCTGTTCGCGATAAACTCAAAAGCTACTCCACGGATTTTCATACGGTTTTCACCAATAGATAGAGTGATTCACGAGGAAGGTTTTAAGGTACCTATAATAAATGCCCGGGCGCAGCCGGGTAGGGCTGCTAGTTATAAAATAAAGTCCTCCGCCGCGTCTGTCTGTCTGTCTGTCTGTTCGCGATAAACTCAAAAACTACTTCACGGATTTTCATACGGTTTTCACCAATAGATAGAGTGATTCACGAGGAAGGTTCTAAGGTATAATACATGCCCGGGCGCAGCCGGGTAGAGCTGCTAGTATAATATAAAATATAGTATCGTTGAGTTAGTACTTATCCTGCGACACAATTTCACAACTTACTGTGGGGCTAGCTCAATTTGTATGATATGTCCCTATATATTTATTTATTTATTTAATATTCTTAAATCCTAATCCTAACTTCCTAACTAATATTATAAATGCGAAAGTGAGTTTGTTTGTTTGTTTGTTTATTGGTTTGTTACGCTTTCACGCCGTATCTACTGAACCGATCATCATGAAATTTTGCATACAGATAGGTTAGGGTATTGAGAAGGACAGGAAGGATATATCACGCGAGCGAAGCCGCGGGTAACAGCTAGTTATTTTCTAAAAGTAAAGTGCAAAATTAATGTTTGGTCTGAACACGCTTTTCATATTTCATAATTCGTTAGAATAACAAAAACAGCGCACACGAGCGCAAGAAAATATTTGAGTAGACAGAAACCCGACGCGACGCTGCGGTTCCATTGTCCTATACGATGCGACGTCGTAATTATGAATGACGGAAAAAGAATATTTAGTTTTATAATCGTCTATTCTTCCACCGCTTCTAAACTTTGTACTGGTTGTTTCCTCAGCTATAATGTGTTGGAACCCGGGGTCCGTTACACGTATTATGAGTACTTATAGTACTTGTGCTGTAATATTATTTGCCGAATAAATAAAAAAGAAAAACGGTCAGCCCTAGATTAAAGTGTGCTTAATCGAATGACACCAAAATTTCCTCATTTCGTAAAGGTTTAGAGGGGTGGAAGAGTTATCGCTTTTTTAATGAAAATTACAGGTAGTCGATTAATTGCTAAACCAAAGCGAATCAATAATTACAACTGAACCCCACTTAAAATCTAACAAAATTCTCACAATAATTACAATCTAACAAATGTCTTACAAACGGTATTATCGTATCGCATGATGTAATGAAGTGGAAACGCGGCCATAATAATTCAGTCCCGCCCGTAGGTGGCTGAATTAATACGTAGGAATCAGGACCGGTTTATATTGATACCCGGGAAGCCAATCTTAAGATTACTTAGGCTATTAGAAAGATAAATAGAGAGATCGATTAATCGCTAAACCAAAACGAGTCCATAATTACAAGAGAACTCCACTTATAATCTAACAGAATTATCACAACAATTACAATCTAATGAAAGTGTCACAAACGGTAATATCGTATTGTATGATGTAATGAAGTGGAAACGCGGCCATAATAATTCAGTCCCGTAGGTGGCTGAACTACTTAATACGTAGGAATCAGGACCGGTTTATATTGATACCCGGGCCGGGGGCCCCAATCTTAAGGTTATTTAGGCTATTAGAGTGATAAATAATTATCGATTAATCGCTAAATCAAACCGAGTCAATAATTACAAGATAACTCCACTTACAATCTAACAAAATTCTCACAACAATTACAATCTAACAAAAGCCTCACAACACAAACGGTAACATCGTATCGTATGATGTAATGAAGTGGAAACGCGGCCATAATAATTCAGTCCCGTAGGTGGCTGAACTAATACGTAGGAATCAGGACCGGTTTATATTGATACCCGGCCGGGGCCCAATCCCGGATTACACGAATTTGTCGGACGGCTTTTTGACGTGCGGCTCTGGATCGGCTCATATTAATATTTGTTTATTTCGATATGTGTCAACTATTTAATTACTTTAAACGAGCAATGAACTTTAAGAATAGAATAGAATAGAAATATTTATTTGCATGATTAACACATAGGTATCTTAAATCTAAAGTGTACAATCAGCCTGCATGCAGACGCGCAGATATCAAAATGTATGTGAATTTAGAATTAAAAATATTAGTACAATAATCTTATTTTCTTCATATAAATTCAATGTTTGTCGTCCATAAACTCTTTAATGTAGGAGTGTAATATGGATTCAGTGGAGACAATTTTAAGTTAAGAAAAAGGCTAGGCCTTGAGAAGTCGAAAGTAATGCACAACCATAAACACTCCGCGTTTTGAGGCGTACTAAAAATAGTTATAAAAAATAAATAAAGCGGACAAATAACACAGATTGAGCTAGCCCCATAGTAAGTTCAAGACTTGTGCTATATATGGGATACTATCTCAACGACACTATATTTTATAATAGATACTTAAATAGATAAACATCCAAGTTATATAGAGATTAATATACAAGGAAATCAGAAATCAGAAATCAGAAATCTTTATTTGCTTAATACAGTAGGTACAGATCTTAGAATAAAAAAAAAAATTGGTCACATGTATTCGCCATAATGATACAGCATGCAAATATTATTTATATTGATATTAAATTCTACACATTAATTATTAATTTTCATATTATCTCCAATTTATGTCATGTCATCGAATAGATAATACAATGTCATTTATATCAATAAAATATATTAATTATTATTATTAGTATGAATATTTTTACAATAGTCAACGAATTCATTTATAGAATAGAAGCAATTTTGCATTAAAAAAGTCGTTAATTCAGATTTAAAATCTTTGGCATGCAATACTTTTATTCTATTGGGTAGCATATTATAATATACACATGTTAAATACATTCTTTTTATATATATTTTTGTGACACGTAGGTTGATATAATTTGTTCATGATTTGGGCTCGCGTAACTCGTGGATTTACTTCCCCTCTAGTCGACCAAAATTTTGGGTGCAATTTAACAAAGCAGCATAAATCTCTTATATATAAACATGGTAGTGGCAGAATATTTAGCTTTTTGAAAAGTGGTTTGCAACTATCGTCGACCCATGCATTACAAATAGCACGTATACACTTTTTTTGCACAATAAAAGCTTTACCCATGTGTACTGAGTTGCCCCATATAATAAGACCATAGCTAAGGAGAGAAGATACATAGCCATGATATGCAGTGACTGAGGCCTCTACAGAGACTGTGTGTCTCAGGCGTTTCAAAACGAAAACGAAACGGTTTAATTGGTTGCACAGTTGCTCAATATGCGCTTTCCAATTTAGGTGCTCATCAACGATAATGCCTAAAAATTTATAAGCATTTACTCTATTGATAGAAGTATTATTGCAATTTACATGAATTGGTTTTTGATTTGAATTATTGCATGAAAACTGAATGTAATTGGTTTTTGTTAAATTTATACGCAAGTTATTAACGTTCATCCAATTCACAACATCACTTAAACTCTTATTAATACTTGTCTCGTATGTATCAGGATTATCACACTTAATAATTAATGTTGTATCATCTGCAAACAATATTGTTTTATGTTCTATTATATTTGGCAGGTCATTAATATATAGCAAAAATAGCAATGGTCCTAGTATACTCCCTCGTGGAATTCCTATGTTACAAATTCTAAAGCTCGATCTATAATTTTTTTTATTTATTGTGTTGTGATTTATTTCATATCTAGCTATTTCAGTGCATTGTAATCGATTTTCTAAGTAATTTTTGATCCATTCAGACGCTTTTCCTCGAATACCATAGTGCCAAAGCTTAATCAAAAGCTTTTTGTGATTGACAAGGTCAAAAGCATTGCTCATATCTAAAAATGTCGACATTATTGGCAAGGAAACTTTATTGTTGATAGCCTCAGTTAAAGTTTTTATCAATTCAAAGCATGCTAATGTTGTTGAGCTTCCTTTACGAAACCCATATTGATTAGCATGCAAAACGTTATTTTTATCCAAGAAATTGACAAGCCTTACGTGAAAAGGTTTTTCAAATACCTTAGAAAGAACAGGGGGTAAAGTGATCGGTCGATAATTATTAGGAATATCCCTGTCACCTTTTTTAAAAAGTGGTTTTACAATGCTTACTTTTAATCCGTCCGGGAACAAGCCTTCGTTAAATGACAGATTAATAATATGGGATAAAACTTTAGATATATATGGAGAACTGAGCTTTAGTATCTTAGTTGAGATGTTGTCATATCCACAAGACTTGCTCACCAAAGGACCACGCCAATCTAAAAAATATTGTTTTCCATCATGATTCATTCATAATACAAACCCAGAAAATATAACTAATAAATAAATAATAAATAAATAATAACGCAATAAATAAATAATAATAATTAAATTAGCATTGGGATGAGTTAAGATTAAAAGAAAAACAAAATCATGGGATGAGAAAAGAAAGGAGAACCTTGTATCGCAGGCTGGCGTAAATACCACTACGCCACGAAGACTGCCGATGCTGTCTTAATTTTGTGACCCCTTACTTACACAAATGAGTAAGAATATCCAAATAAATTAGTATTTTTGTATTATTATGATTAAATTAAAATTAAACATAATTTATTAAAACTAAATTAACCTAAAAAAAAATATTCCTATCTAAAACAAAACTTACAAATAAAAACAAAAACGTACTTATAAATAAAAAATGTCCCGCAGGTCATTGCCCTGCGGTAATGTGCCCAGAAGACTGGCAGCATTGCCACGCTGAATAGCAATGCTTATTCTTTGTGCGAAATAGCTACCAGCCCTCTGGTCATTGGACACCTCGACCAGCCTTTTGCTTATGAGCAAAAGGCTTTTGTTTTTCTTTTTCCAAATAAATAAAAAACATAAAGGAGTTTCGTTTGTAGAGCACATTAAGGAACCAGGTCTACAACAACACGCGTCATTAACAAAACGTAATAGACAAACAGACACATTATTCAGGCTGACCGGGACCGGGGTCGGAACAAATATACTAGGACCCGAAATATGTGAATGGCGATTTCCCAATCGCGAAGGTCTTCATTACAGAGGTTAATTATTTTTGCTACTTTGTATTAAAGGGTAACGTTCCGTTTGTTTGTTTGTTTTTTGTGTGTGTAAGTGGCCAAAACTCGTGTCAGATTTTTCAAGCTGCCTAAAGGCATCTGACATAGGTTAACGACTGCCATCAATGATGACTACCGGGACCATCGGCATCGGTTTAACGTGCCCTCTGAAGCACGGAGGAGCTCGGGATGTTTTTATGCCACTTGCGGTTATCCATCCAAGTGGGGACTGCGCCCGGGGTTGCTTAACATGTGAAAGCGTTAATAATGCTCACGCCCACTAGGCCATCGGGTTCCAGCGTTCAGTTAACAAGGAGCAACAAGATTAAAAAAACACGACATCCTTGGCTAAAATATTGAAGCCTACACTTGGGAAGATGAAAGGATTCTAACGACAACAAACGTGTTGTATTTAAAGTTATGGTGAAATAACGAAACTCAAATCAACTTCTTTAACATCAAAGAGACCTCTCCAACCCGTCTGGCCAGCGTGGAGGGTGTAGGCCACATCCTCTGACTACTCAGGCTAGTATATGGCTTTGGTAGTACAGAGAGGGTCGTGCTTCTGCAGTGGAGACTAGAAAGACCTGATTATGATGATGATGAACGAAACTCACACACTATCACCTATATGAATTCGAGAAAAAATACCTTCCTCTTTTGGCAGTTGTGTTAAAATGGGACTCTATGTCTACACCTTCGCTGTCCATCCGCGTGTCCCAGGGCTGTACCTATTAAATTATCTATTTAATAGGTAGAGCCCTGGGACACTTATATTTTTTGATGCTGGAAATTTTATCCGAGTTTTCAGCTTAAGACCCATGGAAAAAGTTAATCATATTGACGGGCTGAGTCACCCTTTTGAGGATCGGTCATGGTTTTATTAACACATTGTATACATTACAAGTCAAATAAAGGCTTGTTTTAATGATCTAATTACATTAACTTAATTTAAGGCTCTCCAAAAGTTAATAATCTAACCGCCATATTGGTACAGCGAGTATACAGCGTTTACCAGATTGTAGACCCAAATTTACCCTCGACAGAGATAGTGATCAATGCATCGATTCCATAGGAAAAGTTGTTCATTTTGACGGTATGAGTCACCCCTTCAAGGGAATATTAAGGGTCAATTGGTAAATTACTGATTGACTGATTTATGAACACACAGCTCAAACCACTTAACAAATTGCGCTGCAAAATGGCACTCAGATAGTATTATGACGTAAGAAAGGATTTTTCTAAAATTTTATTCCGAGCGAAACCACGGGCAAGAACTTGTATAATTATATAACCCGCGGTCCATCTGCTCGAGTCCAGAACATTCGAGGAAACAACTTGAGTTCTAAGTCAACTTTGTTTATTCGGTGGTGCAAGTCAAGAGAATAGCGGATCGCACACGCGCCACCAACCACTACCACAAAACGCAGCCACCAATCTTTTCTTGTTGTTTTCATACAATTTATATGGACTCGCGGTGGTAACGCCGGTGGTCGACACACGCTACTTCAGTTTCTCCGACAGTCATCCTAAATAAATACTAATAAGAAAGGCAGATTCAATTTATTTCGACATATCACTCGCCAGCGGCTTTATCAAAGTACAAAGGCTTTACAAAAAGAAATAAATAAATATATATGGACAAATCACACAGATTGAGCTAGATTCAAAGTAAGTTCGAGACTTGTATTATGGGATACTAACTCAACGCTACTGTATTTTATTATAGATACTTATATAGATAAACATCTAAGACCCAGGCCAATCTGAAAAAGATCATTTTCCATCTTGACCTGACCGGGGATCGAACCCCAAGACCATCCGTGTCGCAGGCTGGCGACAAAAGTAAAGTACAAAGGACCTCCTTTGTACCCCTTCATCTTCGAGGATAAAAAATATCATTTAAATATGCCAGTTGTAAAGCTATTTCATACGTGTTATTATTATTTATATTATTTACGTCATATCACAAGTAAGGCATTGGATTTAAAATTTGATAGAACCTACAACAAAGGACGACGTTAGTAATGAATAAATCAAGAAGAGATTGAGCTATGGTAAGCTACAGAATAAAATGAAGCTGAGCTGAGGCCAGTGGGGTTGGCTGTGTCGAACCCACACGAAACAATGTGATACGGTAAGGAAGAATAAGTTTCATCCTTAGATAGAAACTTATTCTTCCTTCTTTTCTCCTTCTTTCTTCCGAAAAGCGTAGAAAAACTAGTGTCTAACGCATAGTCGGTCGCGCACACACACAGCTACAAATTTGATGGATTTTGGGGCATAAATTGACAGGACGCGTGTGATAACACAAAAGTACATAGTATGTGTGTGTTTTTCAATCATTGAAATAAAGGCATTACGGTGTCTAGAGAGTACGTAGTCAAAGGTTTCATCGAACATTATATACAATCATCAAAATATAAATACAAAGACTGACATATCACTCGCGTCTTACGGCACACACGTCACAGTCGGAATTCGAACTCGCTGGATCGATTTCACCCGCCAGCGGCTTTTATCCTGGTCCTTTGTACTTTTTCATCTCCGAGGATTAACCAAACTTCAATGCCATGTCATTTAAATATGCCAGTTGCAAAGCTATTCCATTTGATCCTATGAAAGGCATATCACAAGTAAGGCATTGGATATTAAATTTGATAAAACCTGGAACAAAGGACGATGTAAGTAATGGATGTATTAAGAAGAGTTTGAGCTATGGTAAACTACAGAAAAAAAGCGAGCTGAAAATTAGCTCAGTTGGGTTGGCTGTGCCAAACGAATCAATGTGATAAAGCAAGGAAGAATAAGTTACATCGAACATTAAAATCAATCATCAAAATATAAAATCGAAGCCTGACATATCACTCGCATCTTACGGCACACACGTCACAGTCGGAATTCGAACTCGCCGGATCGATTTCACCCGCCAGCGGCTTTTATCCGGGTCCTTTGTACTTTTTCATCTCCGAGGATTAACCAAACTTCGGTCCGATGTTCGCCGCAGCCACTCTGCTCCCATTACTTATTCTTTTGTTTATACATTTTAAAACATCGAAACTTCTACGTTTTATTCGACTTTGGCTGCTGCATGAGGAGTTTATTCTTTGTCTTTGGTTACGAGTATAATTGAAGTTTTTCGAGTGAATCGGATATTTTATAAAGTGCTCGAAAAATAATTTTATTTAGGTATATTTAACATTATTAAATATGTTTTATGTAATCTTTACATCAGGTCAATACCGTATTGACGGCTTCATAATTCGTCAAAGTTTTTATAAAAAAAATGCTATTCCCACTTTCGTGTAGATAATGATCGTTTCTCATGATGTACAAGCTGATACATGAGGTATAATGCGCCTGAGGAGCTTGTCCATGTGTTCATCATCAGGTCTTTTTAGTCTCCACTGCAGGAGCAGGCGACCCTCTCCGTACAACCAGAGCAGTCAGAGGATTTGGCCTACATTCTTCTTGTATTTTCTTAGTCACCTTCTACGACATTCACGGGAAGACTTGGAATGGTGGTATTCTACTCTGTCGAGAACCAAACGGCACGGTCCCTATGATAGCGCTTACGAATATTAAACAAACACACTGACGGATTACCAACTTACACAAGTGGATTTGTACTTTGAAAGACACTGTAAGCCGTTAGTCCCGACTGTCGTATCATAATATATCTCTAATCGAATCTCTTGTCACCATACCCAATAGTTTAAATGACCATTGTTCCTCTTCAAACAGGGATATTCGGAAAATCAAGCATATTCGTCGATTTTCCGATAATCCGGTTGGTCTGCAGATTTGGTTGGAGATCTGCGTCCGCCTGTTACCGCCAGCGATCGCTCACGACATTGACGCCGACTCTAGCTGAAGTCACTGTCTGTAGGAAGCATACCGTATATGCAATATTTCAAAATCTTGATTGCTACTACCTTAAATTATATAAAGTTAAGATTGACTCTATTAGCCTAAAAGCGTAAAAGCGTAGAAAAAATCGTGTAACGCTTCTAACTCATTGACTGCTCACTAGCACTCTTCAAATTAGGATAGGAAAATCAAGCATGAATTTTCTATGTCCTTCTTATGTTTGTTATCTTATGATACCATGTCCAAGTGTCAATAATATTCGCAGTCTTCCTTCAACCATCAGACGGAATAAGCCTGTTTTCCGTTAATCCGGTTGGTCTGCAGATTTGGTCGGAGATCTGAGTCTGTCTGTTATCGCCAGCGATCGGTCACGACATTGACGCTGACTCTAGCTAAAGACACTGTCTGTAGGAAGGATACGGTATGTGTAATATTTGAAATATTGATTGCTGAGTGGTTCCCGGCAGAGTAGAATAGTACAACTCCAAATCATCCCGTGGATGTCGCAGCAGGTGACTTAGGAAACACAAGCTATACAAAGCTTTTAAACATCAAAGAGACCTCTCCAACTCATCTGGCCAGCGTGGAATGTGTAGACCAAATCCTCTGACTGCTCTGGTTAATATATGGCTCTGGTAGTCCAGAGAGAGTCATGCTCCTGAAGTGCAGATTAAAAAAGACCTGATGATGATGATACTACTACGTCACTTTTATGACAAACAGAACTTATTACAACGGGTAATATAATACAACACTAAGGTATATATATAGTAAGGCCCTGCCATCCCGGTCAACTGCTCTTAAATGCTGCTAAAAACTGCTCAATATGAGTAACTAAAAAATCTGAGCTTCAACATTAGTTATGCCTCGTTTTAAGACAGTCATGAGGTGAGTCCCGAACACAGATGTCCCGAATTTGGCAATTATTGTTAACAACTAAAATAATTTGTATTAAATACACAACTTACTTTAGGGCTAGCTCTATGTGTAATCCATATATTTTTATTTATTTATAATTTTGTAGCATTGTATGTCACATACCAAGTTCTACTTGACGTGAGGATTACGCTGCACATTCTCGTCTGAATGCAGATGTAGCATCGATGACGTCACGGATTGTGTTACAGAGAGGTTAGCCAAGTCAGATTCTGACGCCCATTGTGAATATTCCCTTATTTTGGTAACAATGTGCTCGACACCAATGGACACTGACGAGCATAGACGGGACGATTGGTAAAGCTGAATAATTTACCTTGAAGAATGATATTTTAACTAATAATGGTCTTTTATCTAACCTGACCTAAGTTAGACTATTAAAGTCAAATTAACTCTCAATTTTAAAGCACTTCTCTTTAGCCGATTGAGCTTAAATGTTATGTAAGTAAAACGACAATAGCTGCGATGATGAAGTTTGAAGATGGTTATAGACGCCCTTAAAACACATCATATTTTTTAATTGTTGTGAGCAGCCCGTTAAAAATTTCAAATGAAATGAAGGTCGTCTTATAACCGTTTGAAGGGTCCTTCTATAAGTATGTAAAGTTGATTTTTAGGGTTCCGTACAAAAAATGAAAAACGGAACCCTTATAGGATCACTCGAGCGTCTGTCTGTCCGTCCGTCCGTCTGTCACACTCGAATGACACGTGACGTGTCACACACATGAAAATTGGTAAGATGGTGTAAACCTATGACCCAAACACGGATGTGCAAAGTAAATTTATATTTTTTTTAAATAATGGTCAGTTTAGGGGGTCCAAATAGAAAATGTTAAAAAAAAGTTTTGCAAACCTTACCGTGTTATATATCAAATAAAAGGGCTTGTTATGAGGATCTCAAAAATATTTTTTTTTGTTCGGGAAAAATCAATACTTTTGATTTTATTCACGAAAGAAGGCAAAATTTGACCATTACCCCCCCCCCCCCCCTTGATCTCCGAAACTACTGGGCCTAAAATTTCGAAAAAATTACAATATATAGTTTATTGCTTGAAGATTACAGGAAAAATAATAAGAATTCTATCAGTTGAAAATAAAGTGGTAAACTCACTATAATAAGTTCACCTAGGGAAATAGTTCACTAAACACCACTAGATAGCGCTAGTCAATTGAATAAAACATTTTTGCACATTGTGTGTGTGTTCACGAAGCATATTGTACGGAACCCTCATTGCGCGAGTTTGACTCACACTTGGCCGGTTTTTAATTGATTTTTTTAAAACTTGTTTGCGGATCGTACATGTGTGCAAATGGGCCGTTAAAAGGGATCTATAGAAATTTAGTTCTAATATTATTTTAGATCTAATTTTATAAGTAAATTGCATGCTACGACTGTGCCCTTTAAATGCAAGGACTGCGTTAATGTGTTTGAAGGGTCCGTCTATTTCTCTTGGTAAATAATAGAGGCTTAACAATTTTTGCCACACTTTTATTCGCAGACCACGCTTACTTGTGTGCGAACGAGCCGTTTGCTGCAAGCTATACAAATTTACTGACGTAATAAATTTCTAGTCAACTCCCTAGTAAATTGCATGCTATAGCAGTCCTTTAATTGCATAAGGGCCATCAAATAGTGCTGGTATAGGCGTTAATGTGTTTGAAGGGTCTTTCTATAAGTAAGAAATAGTAGCTTAACAATTTTTGCAACATTTTAATTCGCAGACCACGATTACTTGTGTGCGAACGAACCGTTTTCTGCAAGCTATACAAAATTACTGACGTAATACATTTCTAGTCAACTCCCTAATATATTGCATGCTATAGCAGTCCTTTAATTGCATAAGGGCCATCAAATAGTGCTGTTATAGGCGTTAATGTGTTTTAAGGGTCTTTATATTACTAAATTATAGAGTCTTTACAATTTTTGCCTTAATTATTTATAGACCGCGCTCACATGTGTGCGAAGGAGCCGTAAGTTGCGAAAACTGTCGAATTACATTATCACGCAAGTTCATTAGTAAATTGCATTCTATGGCCTTATGCAAGGCCTGCCCTGCTGTAAGTTACAAAAATGCCTGTAATAATACCGCCAAATGGTGTTATTACAGGCATTTTTGTTTGAAGGATCTTTTTACATTCTAAACAATAGAGAATTAATTTGCACAATGGTCCGCCTTGACTGTGTTCATGATCATAGTGATTAGAAAAATGGAGAAGACTATCATGATCAACTGACTCCACAGAATAATCATAGAATAGGAGAACAAGAACAATTTTTGTTCAACTCTTCATCAGGAACCGCACTTATGTATGATATGAACTAGGGTTTATCTGCGATCTAGAAAGCAATAATCACTTGAACTTAAAGTCGACTTCATTAGTAAATTGCATACTACGGCAGCGCCCTTTAAATGTGAGAGCGTCGCCACCAGCAGTCAAATTGTATTACCTATTACAAGCATTCTAAGATTTGAAATGTCGTCTATTATAATTGAGAATATAATAATATATACTAGAAATAGATGACCCTTCAAATCTAAGAATGTAAATATCACTAATGTAAATAATACTGACTCGATCCCACGCTAAGTAAGATAAGGAAGAAGACGACTGTCATAATAATAACTGACCCCAATCTTCGAAGCACCAAAGCTGAGGATGCGACCGGGGACATCTCCAATCATTCTCATCAGTTCTTTTTTAGCCTCCACTGCAGGAGCAAGACCATCTGTGTACTACCACATGCAGCCATATATGTATTAGCCAAAGTAGTCAGAGGATTTGGCCTTTACTTTCTAAGCTGGCTAGACAGGTTTGAAAGGTCTCTTTGATGTCTATAAGCTTTGTTTAGCTTGTGCTGTGTGTTGGGAAGATTTGGAATGTTTCTACTCTATTCTGCCGGGAACCACACGACACACACTGAAGATGAAGATAAAAAGAATAGAAATCTGCTTTCAAGACTATCTTTATGGTTAAAGCTGTTAGAACAGGATACTTGAGTGAGGCAAGTAATTTTGCCTTACATAAAATCTTTATAAAGTTACACTGTAACTTTAATTTACTAAAAGGCGCGTCGCAAAATAGTCAACAAAAATTCATGTAAAAGATAAAATACACAGTAATTAAGAAGAAGCAGGTCAGGAGCAGCGTTAGTAATGAGGGCAGCGAGCCTCTCTGGCTAGTTCAATTATTAAAACTTTGAGTGAAATTTCAGTTATGAACAGCCTTGTGGCTTACATCTACGAGTTTTTTAATTGCTAACGCAAGAGAACAATTCAAAAGCGACATAGTCAATAGTCATGTAATTTATTCATGATATTTCAATATCATTTTGTGAACGTTAACTTTCATTACATATTATTGATGACAAATGTATCAACATTGACAAATGTTGATACATTTGTCATCAATAATATGTAATGAAAGTTAACGTTCACAAAATGATATTAATAATTTACAATAATTTAATAATTCAATAATTTACTTACAGCTAAATTCTGCCTTACATAAAGTCTTTATAAGTTGCGCTGTAACTTTAACCCACTAAAAGGCGCGTCGCAAAATAGTCAACAAATATTCGTGTAATTTATTTATGAACTACTAACTGAAATATTTATGGCCTTATGGCCTGCACCTAGGATTTTTTTATTGCTGGCGTAAGAGACCGATTTAAAAGCGAAAAAGTCAATATTTAAATATTTTATTCATCGTTAGATATTTCAATATCACTTAGTGAACGTTAACTTTAATTGCATATTATTGATCTCAAGTTAATTACTGTTGACCTAGCGCGGCTAGTCCCTAGTCCAGGTGCGTAGCGTAGTGGCAAGGACCCGGTCGGCAAATAAAAACGGAATTTGAAATCCACATAACGAGCCCTTTCTTTTAATATATTATGAGACTGTAAGGTTGGAAAAACTCAAAAGAAACATTCTTCCATGCTGGTTTGAAAAAAATTAAAAACATAGAATATACGAGCTGCTTAACTTCCCGCGCAGAAATGCTGGTTAACGGATTGGAAGAAAATCTAACGAATTACATAAACAGGCGACGCGGTTCCCATCACTATTATGAACACGCTTTCCCACTACACGTGGGCTCATTTGGGCTTTATAATGGATAAAGTCGTGATAATATGTATCTATGTATGTGTAAATAAAAATCTTGTGTGGAAAGTTACTATTTGCCTCAATTTCTAGTTAGTCTGTACCGTAATGTAGGTTATATTATTAACTTCAGTTCTTGAAAACCGCGTTTAGAGTAAAATTCAATGCAACTATAAGACCTCATTGAAATTGCCAACTAGGGCAACCCTCCCTCACGGTATCGATAGATTAAGATCCCAGGCTCGCACACCCTACGTCATTACACTAAAGCTGCTATAGTAAGAAGTCTAAGAAGGAAAGGTAGTCTCAGTTGAACTGAAGAGGTTTACATACTCTTCGGTTTTGGCGCTACTACGTTGTTCAGGCAAAGCCGAACATTTTCATAGTATACAATTTTTACATACACAGCGCTACGCGCGACCTACATTTTTATACCACATTTATAACAGGGCATTTTAATTTTAGTGTAATAAACGCACTTGGCAAATTCGATTGTCGTTTTTATTGACAGTCTTCGCGACCCGGGTTTGTCTGACATTGTGACATTGCATCCTTTGACATCTTATAATTGTACGGAGCCTAAGCAGGGACCCGTACATACGTTGCAAACATTTGAGATTGAAAAAAAAACATTTACTTATTTAACAGAAGGTAAAACTTGTTTTAAAAATTAATGCACATGATTTTTTCTCCTAGCCTGTTGATGTTGTGTCCCATTGCTGAGCGTACACCTCTAAATTCTCCACTCATTTCTATCCTCACTATAGATGAAATATGACTTCAATATTGGGTACATCGACTTCTTTTAGACAATATTTACAAAAAAAACTGTGATCATTAATACCAGACATAACGCTCGTGATCTCTATATGATACCACTAGCAAACAAAATCACAAAAAAAGACGAAAATTATGCCAACCAAGGTTACATTTTGTATGATATTTAGGTTACTGTTTGATTGAACGGTTCTGGCAATATTACGAAAGCCAGATCAAAGACATGGAGGGAGCCAGAAATGTCTTCTCAAAATTACAACTTTGCTAACATGACGTATAGTAAGCAAGCCTTTGGATCTTAATCTACAAGCGCTCCCACGAAGTTGCCAACTCATTTTAATTGCTCACCTTAATTGATAGATGCGCGTTATTGGCTAACCGACTACGACACAAGGAGTGTAATTGTGCTTCGTAGACGCCTGTAATTTGTCAGACTATTCTCTTGTCTGGCAGTTTCAGTTAAATTATATGACAATTTAATGACATTACTACATATCACTTATATGAGTATTTATTTTAACTGTCGCTTAGAATAAACTTCCAGCTCTTCCACGCTGGTTTGGGAGAAAAGGAAGGAAAAAACATAGAATATACCAGCTGCTTTTCTTCCCGCGCCGACCGTAAAAGCCAGTCAAGGGTTTGGACGAAAATCTATGGAATGCGGCTCGCAACCCATTACTATATTGATTCCCTTTCCACCTTAACGCCCACAAAAACGCTAAACGAAGCCTTTGAATTTTATGACCCTGGGCTCTGTCTACCCTGCAAGTGATCAAGACGAGATAATATGTATGTTTAGAATAAAGCATAAAATGTTTGTAACGTGGCCAATAACAGTATTAACGCTGCCTGGGTTTGCATATAAATTCTGCTTCAACATAGCCCTAAAATATTTCGACAACCCAAAAGAGAAGTCACGATAAACCGTTTTTAAAAAGTGAACGCACAGCCGTCTGCGATCGAAGTTATTTAATAAAAATATATTTCCCGCCGACGATCCCGGATTTCGTTCCCGGGAAGTTGGGAAAACCGCGGCCTTAGGTAACCTCCAATTTCACAGTTTTTCATTTATCCCGCCGGGATATAGGTTTAGGTTTAATCAGATCTGCGTTTATTTTTCTCGAACAAAATAGTAATTTGTCAGAGATGATTTGAATTTGTTTTTAATTTACTTTCGGTACGACTGCTCGCTATGATGTTATTATTTAAATATCATTTTTGTTAATGAAATCTTTTGTTGCCAATTCCAATATCACAAGACTAATATAAAATTACTTTTATTGTTGAAGTCATGGATCTAAGAATAATCAGGATATGCCCTTGGAAAATGTAACAGTGACGCACATAAAAATCCCTACACTCGTGTCGCGACACTAGCGCACGCACACATCGGCACAAAAATCCCTACACTTTTCCCCGGTCGAAATGTCAAATTTCCCAAATGTCAAATACATGCTGCACACATGTGACTTGATGTGACGTAAGTTATGCTTCACTTTTGATGTGTCTAATGCCGGGTCCATATTATTCCTAGGTCCATGGTTGAAGTATAATAATGTAGCTCCAACGACGTTGGTAAATGCTAGACTCAGGCCATTTTCATTCAACAGATTTTTTGCAAAATTTAATGATGATCGGTTCAGTAAATAGGGCTTGTAAGCGTAACAAACAAACTCAATTTCGCATTTATAATATTAGTTAGGATTAGGATTTATTAGGAAGTAAGGATTGGCTTTCTATCTGAGAGAATTACTTAATCAAAATTGTGAATGAAAAACAGATCCACATTTTTTTAGATTTACAATATAAAGTAATCATTAAGTTTACCAAAAAAAAATTGTAAAACTTCCATTACATTAGCATAAGATTAGTTTATATCCCAAGCCGCTTAAAACGATGTTTTAGTAAAGCAAATTATGAAGTCGGTCGGATTCAATTTTCATTGACCCTCCTAAGCAAAGAAAATTCCGCCCTGAAATACAGCCTGATATTGCCAGCATTAATAATAATTAGATGGCCAAGAATGGGTATAGAAAATTTAATAAATATAAATTATGGAAATTTAACTTTCGGTGCAAAACACTGGCTGTGATCATTAAGCATGAGTTTGTTGTTTGTTTTCTTCATTTATTTATATTATGAAAACAGATGCAATATTTGTAAGGGAAGTAACGTTACTAAGTATCGTCATCTATTGTTCTCTGTTTTTTCTTGTGACATCACAGTTTGCTATACTTCATAGCAATCTGGGACGTCACGTTTAATTGACAATAGATAAAATACATGTCCAACTTTTTTTTATTATACTAACTGATGCCCGCGACTTCGTTCGCGTGGACTTTATGACTCCGGCGTATTAATATACCTTCATACGAACTAATGTCGATACATAAGTAAAATAATTGTAGCATTCTTATAATATGTTATATATTAAAAGTTGATAAATATCGACGTATTTTGCAAAAAAATATATATTATGGTGGAATTATCCTTTGGGTTAGTTTATTTTCGCGCCTGATTTCTACGAAGATCGTTTTCATTAGTTACTTTTTTCCTGTCCTTTCTGAAGCATCTTAAGAAAACAGCTTCCCTTCTTTGTTTAAAACGCTTCGCACCACCAAATCAAATATTTCCCTTTGTTCCGTGTAAATTTGATCTACTGTCATGCTGCTCAACCTATAAAGCGCACGTCTCCAAAGGGTCTTCGGGAGAGACGGACCTCAGCTTTGGGTGTTGCCTGTGTGTGCAAGGCCTGGAAAAACAGCAAACTCTCATGTCTTGCCGTATGGGCTATGCCAACAGGGCATATCCTGGTTGCGAGTGACCCGGGACCATTGGGGGTCACCAGTAAAATGAGCTTATCGTACTCTACGCACTCTATCCCAATGGAGAGTGTGACTCTGTAAAATTGTCGATATAAAATTTGACATAGTTCTGTATCAGATGTTCTAAATCTTCGATTTTTATACCTCAACATAAAACACTAATCAGGCTGAACAACTTTTGCTGCAGCGTCATTTTTATATTTCCTATAGTTTACCTGGACCACTATGCTTCTGCATCAGGTGTTCCAAATCTTCAATTTAATTACCTCAGCAAAAAATGGTGATCAGGTCGAACGACTTTTACTACAGCGTCATTTTTATATTTCCTATTGTTTACCTGGACCACTATGCTTCTGCCTCAGGTGTTCCAAATCTTCAATTTAAATACCTCAGCAAAAAATGGTGATCAGGTCGAATAACTTTTGCTAAAACGTGAGATTTTTTATACCTCAACAAAAATGCTTATCAGGCTATACAACTTTAGTTAAGGCTCCACTTTTATATTTCTTTTAGTTTAGATGGACCATTATGATGGTGAATCAGGTGTTTCATTTTTCGAAATCATTTATACCCTATATGTTGCCCAGGGTTAGCAGCTCTATTAGCAGAAAACGTTTCATTCGAATCCGTCCAATATTTCCAAAAATAAACGTGATCATACATACAGACAAACAGTCAGACAGACAGAAAGACAGACAAAAAAAAATTTTTTTTTTATTATTTTTTTAAATGGCCCTCTATCTATTTCAGGCAAAAATACAAAATGTACAGACAAAATATTTTTACCGTTTTATTACATGTAGTATAGATAACTGACATCATCATATAGATAAGAACTTTGTTCTTTTCGGTGGAGAATTTTCCATCCTTTCCGTTATCTCCTTGACTTTCTTCACGATGTCAGACAGCTTTAGGCAGATTGAAAAATCTACAACAAACGAATGACTTCTGCCCAGAGTTCTTCTGTGAATAATAAAATAAAATATTTGGCCTACCTATTCCTCTCCTAACTTCAATCTTTCCGTCCAAGATGGTTTTGATAAAGTCGTCGCCAAACATTTTTCCACGTCTATAACTGACGGACTAATTGTAATATTATTATTTTGAGCCAGTGAACTAGCCTTTTGTAAAGAGTTGTCATTAAACATTTTAAATCAAGTCTTATTGTATTGCATTGCAAAATATACCAAGTTTAAATAGGACGCACCTAATGTCTTTTATTGCCTACAAGCGTCTAAAAATAGTATGTGTACAAAAGCTTTTGGAAGTTGTGTGGGTGTAGAAGATATAATGATGAGTGAACATAACAATGTATTTCTTTATCCCTTACTTTATACTTATTTTTAGCCTATAATTTTCCTACTGCTGGGCAAAGGTCTCCCCTTTCCGCCTCCATTCTTCACAATTTATGGCCACTTGCTGCCACTCGACTAAATGCCAGTCTAAGTTGTTCTACCATCTTCTCTTCGGTCTGCCTCTTTTCCTTCGCTGTGCCGGTAGCCAAAAAGTTACTTTTGGGTCCATCTTTTTATCTCTTTGGCTATATACTCTTGATAGTCCGTCAAGCTTTTATTTCAATGATTAAACATCTCTAATTTTGTCATGCTTGTGTGTGTCACAGCTTTGTGTAAGAACATGCGTCATGTCAACTTATACCATCAAATCAGTAGCTATGTGTTTGGATTAAGGTAGTCCATGAGTTGGACACAATGTTTTTCTACGTTTTTAGGCTAATATATAATAAATCACAACACAATTTAACATCTTAGTAAAAATGTGTCCTTTCTTTTAAGCTCCAGCAAACCAAAAATTAATATAATAGAAAAAAATATTGTTTGATATACAAAGTACAATTGAAGTGTCTAATTAATTTCTTTCTTTTTTCAGGTATGTAACTGAAATATCTCCAGGTAGTTATCGTTTAAGTGGTATGTATTACTGCATGTTTATACTCTATACTATGTGTACCACCTGTCCCTTTCAGAAGATATATGTTAAAGCACTCAATTGTATACGAGTATAGCCTATTCTACCAGCAGCGTTTGTTTAACTTGATCTAGAGATAAACTGACATAACTAGTGAAATAAAAGTAAAGTAGTAAAAGCCTATTCCGGTGGCATTAGCACGCCTATTTAGATTTGTCATTTACCATTTGCGACATTCAAATCCAAGATGTGACAACCCACTGTACAGAGAACAGTCCCTAATATTCCCATATTGTGTATTCATTTTTATGTGTTCTTAATAACGGCGGGAAGGCCATTCTATCACGCTTCGGTCATTAGGCCTACTTACAGACAATAATTTAAATTACCCCGAATTTATAGCTACTGCCGCAAACACGTTTTTCACGTATCTCCAACTGAATCTATTTTGGAAACGATTAGGTTTTATTTGGAGGGGGCCACATAATAGTGTGACATTTTGAGCAAATTATTCGATATTATCACATCATTAAATAGACGCTCCATTTCCTGTTTAGCATTGCGTTAGCACTTCTCTGCCTTTACAGTCACTTGAGGGGATTTGACTTTTTGTGCGCTCTATGTACAAATTTTGCGCAGAGAGTAGGACATACTAACAAAGATCGTACTTCATATTGGGCCTGTTCAAATGAAGAGCCCCTAATGCTGTCACATCAAAAGACAGGACTTCATATTTTTTATGTATATTGTCTTTTAACCTAACCATATATTTGGGGTCAAAAGAGACGCTTGTTAGCCTCGTGGTGCAAAAACATGGGGCTTGATTGTGCAACTATTGAGACGACCAGATGTTTGAAGTCTTTAATCACGTCTCTTGTTAGTCGTACATATACATACATTTAAGAAGGAAGGGTTTTGGTATCACGCCTCGGTCATTAGGCCTGCTTATAGACAGTAATTTAAATTACCCCGAATTTATTGCTACTGCCGCAATCACGTTTTTCGCGTATCTCCAACTGAGTCTATTTTGGACGCGATTAGGTTTTATTTTGAGGGGGCGACTTAATAGTGTGGCATTTTGAGCAAATTATCCGATATCAAGTGATCACGTCATTTAGTAGACACCCTATTTCCTGTTTAGCATTGCGTTATTACTGCTTTTATAAGGGGCGAAGGGTTCTAATGTTTTTGCGTTCAGTGTACAAATTTTCCCCAGGAGTATCTCCAACTGAGTCTATTTCGGATTACGGAGTCTATATCGGACTTTACTGCTTTTACATTCTCTAGGGAAGAGGGGTTCTAACTTTTTATGATACGAACTGATTTTGACTATAACATGCTTATGGTATTTGAATTATTATATTTTATTACTTGACGTTCAAACCACTGCGGTCCAAAACTGCGATAGAAATACAGTTATCCGGTTTGCAAGCATGAAGAATGGAATGTGATGAGTGCACATAAGTGATGAATATAAAAAATAATAAGTATAATGATTAAGTAACCAGAGCAATTGTCTTATACTATGTTTAAAACTATTCAATGACAAACTACCAATGTGTGTTACCAGTACTTAATGACTTACAGGTCCGAAACCTTACTATGCCTCATAAGAAAACTCAACGTCCCTCAAAGAGCTATGGAGAGAGCTATGCTCGGTGTCCCTCTGCTTGATCGAATCAGAAACGAGGAGATCCGTAGAAGAACAAAGGTCACCGACATAGACCAGCGGATTAGCTCTTTGAAGTGGCAGTGGGCGGGGCACATAGCGCGAAAAATCGATGGCTGTTGGTGCAGAAAGATTCTTGAATGGCGACCATGTACCGGCAAGCACAGCGTGGGATACCCACCGACGCAGGTGGTCTGGCTGTGATGACAATGATGATGAATGACAAGCTATCGATTAACCTTAGTGTTTTTACTTCTATTATTAAGTTTGTATAGTTTTGAAAGAGCGTCAATCGAAAACATTTTCTTTTTCCAATATATTTTTACTACTTATGTCAAAGTAATTCAATCAATTATGAACTTAAGTCGCTTTTGTTTAATAAGATCTCATATAATGCAATGACTTTTGAACTAAATTTATAAATAAGTCAATTTTCCCTTGAGTTCTTCCGTGTAAATTATAGCCTATGTCACCGGCAGATAAATTAGCTTTCTATAGGTGAAAGACTTGTCTGTCTTAAACATCGGTCCAGTAGTTTCAGAGTCTATTCAATGCAAACAAACAATCAATCTTGCCTCTTTATATGTTAGTTTATATGTATCTATGGTGCCTAAAAAAGTTTCCTATGTGAAAATCGCATCGATTTTTTACTCAAATCTTATGTGCACCGTTTCTCACGCGGACTATATCGCAACGTCGGAAATTCTCGTTTTCCCGCCCGCTCTAAGTGACCAATTTATTTGATAACAGCCACTTGTAACCTGCCCATTCTCCTTTCTATTTTGCGTCACTCCCATCTAAGGTCCATTAGGAAATCTTTCTGTGGAGTTTGTTTTCTATTTTCGGGATATGAGCCTAAAACGTGTTGATTTGTGCTTTGTCATAAGAGGATATTGCAACAGATTTTTGCGTTATCTGTTTTGTACGAAAAGATGAAGCGAAGAAGCTGGCCTAAATAAAATATAAATATCTGTAATTTTTTTCTGACTTGAACTTTTTGCGTTTTCGTTATTTCTTCGTACTTTCGTACGTAGTATATTATTCGTACTTTACCTGCAAAGTACGAATAATAAATAACAATGGTTATTCTGAAACGATAAACTTTAGACTTAACAGGCATTGCAAAGGTCATCTTGGCAACTCAGTGAGGAACTGTGGTACCTAATTAAAACTGTTGTTGTAGTTTGTCGCCATCACTGGTATTTGATTTTCTAAGGTGCCCTAAGGCTTCTGATGTAGCTTAACAAGTGCATTAATGATAGCAGCCGGGATCAACGCCTTTTCGTGCCTTTCGACCTTTCGAAGGACGGAGGACTGCGCCCGGGGTTGCTTAACATGCAATAGGCTCCTAAAATTCAATACTGAAAAGTCGTCATAACCATGAAGGTAAATATGTAAAAATACTGAAATTAAGAGTAGAAAGATAGTACAACCCATTTTGCCAGTGCACTAAATGATTCCCGTAACATATGTAATCCTCTTTACCATTCCGCAGTGGCGTAGCTTGCTCCTGGGTTAGCCCTGTTACGACATGTGCCTGGGGCTTTTCTTTACATACATCTTCCTACGTCATTTCTTTTTTTCTTTATGATTGTAAAAGAAAGAGTAAAAGACTTTCCTTGCCATAAAATGTTTAATAATAATAATATAATAATATATGCTACGCTCAAATTTAGTGTAGATGCAGGGCTTTAAAAATTTGGGTGATATTGTAGATATTTAATATAACCTACGATATTCGTAGCTTACGACTAAAAGAAAACATTAATAGCTGAGCAGGCCGCTTTTCGGCAATTATCTTTTGTATTAGTTCGTAAGTACTGCTCATTTTATTTTTACAAGCCCAAGGGCATAAAACCCAAAAACCACGATTTATATATTAGTGGGCTTTATATTTTTGATATGGGCAACTGTTTATTTTGCCGAAATATATTTTTTCATACTTTTTTTATGCTGGCTGGTAGCTAACCCAAGACTATGACGAGCCATAGCTAAGAATGCGTAGGAGCACACGCTTGATTAAACACAATATTTTAGAAAATGTTTCTTAGCATACAGGGGCTCTCAGTTGTGCCCCGTATCACACGGCGGTAGCTACGCCCCTGCCATTCCGCGCCATGTACCCAGCAACTAAAACCGTCATCTGTCCGGTACGGAGGCCGTGTTGCTCGAAGGAGTGGAGTGACAGCATGTTAAAATGTACAAAGCCGACAGTGGGAAATTTAAAAACTCGTTATGTTTTCGCTGATTTTATACCGCGACTCGGAATAGATCTCTTTTTCAGAATGCCAGATTGCGGGGCCTTTGTACCGGATAGTGTATTTATGCAGATTATCATGCTATTTTTATCTCCTGTTTCATATTCAGATTTTAATGGAGTTTATAGAATATTGATAGCTTTTGAAATGGAGTTATATTTGGTCAACTAACCACTCCAATCTAATTGGCAATTTTAATTGCTCTTTGAATGGAATGAAATGTTAACGCCACCAAAATTTATTGATTTCTTACATAATTTTTGTGGGTGATTAGTTTTACAGCAAAAATCGAATGAACCCAAATACTATGGGTTTATTTGCTTCAATTTAGGAGTTCCTATGGTCACCTTATGAGTCCATGTTCAAACTGGGTCTCATTTTCTGAATTATTTGTCTCGGTTGCGTCATCAGCTGTGCTGCGTTGGCTATTATGAGTTATGACAGCATTCATGCTGTAATATTATTTGGCGAAAGTTTTTACGGCCGACTACCTGACGCAAACCTTCCCTAGGTAGGTCTCCAAAACCGCAAACAAATACCTATAAAAGTGACAAAGTATACTTACTTACTAGATTACTGAGGTATTCCTCGTAGCGCAACCATTTTGAAGCGCACCTTCTGAAGCGTAACTCAATTATTACTCGAAATGCACCTTTTAATTGCGCTCACGAAAACAATTTAAAATATTTAAAAAAATTGCTATCGTGATCGCACTAAAAGGTGCGCTTTGAGGAATAATTTAGTTGCGCTTCAAAATGGTTGCGCTACGAGAAATACCTCGGATTACCATATTGTAAAAAATAGTTTCTGTATACAGCTGCCTATACATATAAGCCTATAGGCCTATAGGCTTATATGTATAGGCAGCTTCAAATCCTCTGACTGCTCTGGCTAATATATGACTCTGGTAGTACAGAGAGGGTTGTGCTCCTGCGTGGATACTAAAACGACCTGATGATGATCATGATGATGATTGTATAGACAGTATTCCACAGCTGCCTACCGAAATTGAGACAATGTAGAGTCACACACGAAGCTCGATTCCGAAGAACTAGATCAATATGTACAATCTTCCTCAATATTTTCTCGAGTTAAAAAAATATCTGTTATACCCAAACAGGTGCAGAGTTTATTTAACATAAAATCCAGTGCCTATAATCTCACAGATAAAAAATTGCAACACATGTACGGATGGGGCCACTTATTTACGCCTTAACTACGCAAAACACATGTCTTTATATCCATTACGTTTTTTGATACGTACAACAATAATTATACAGGCAGATACGGCAATTTGGCATCTGGACGGAAATCAAGTGAAATCGCGACATTTCATATAAATGCATAAGTATGGCGGTACTTTGCAGCTGCAATTATTGTGTTTTTAAGTATATTGTTATATAAAGAAAAGATAGACAAATATCCGTGTATTTCCCGGCAGAGTAGAATAGGACCACTCCAAGTCATTCCGTGGATGTCGTAAAAGGCGACTAAGGAAACACAAGCTAAACAAACCCGTCTGGCCAGCGTGGAGAGTGTAGGCCAAATCCTCTGACTACTTAGGCTTGTATATGGCTCTGGGAGTACAGAGAGGGTCGTGCTCCTGCAGTGGAGACTAGAAAGACCTGATGATGATGATGATGATGAGACAAATATCATCATCATGATCTCAGACGTAAGAAGTGCTAGGCCACCTTCAAGGATTTTCACTAAGGCGGGGTGAGTGCAGATAATTTGGCTTACATCGGTTCCGTCGCTGCTGCCCTACGAAACCGCTTTTAAGCGAAGGAAGGGTAGAAGTTTGTTGGACTTGGGGAACGGGACAAAGGTATTTGGGAACTAGCTCGGATGGATTGGGGATAAGAAAGTAGCAGTTCGGGAGGTCCGGCGCGCGTAACCATACATGCAGCCTTCGAGCAACACGGAAGGGAGTAGCCATACGCTGCGTTCCCTCTGTCAAGGTACAAGCCAAATTAGGCATATGCATATCTATGTGTTAGTTGTGTGTATTGTTTATTTTTTCTTTTATTGACGAGCTCCGTGGCGCAGCGGTCATCACGCCTGCCTGCCACACGGATGGTCCCGGGTTCGATCCCCGGTCAGGTCAATATATAAGTATATCTATTATAAAATATAGTATCGTTGAGTTAGTATCCATTAACACAAGTCTCGAACTTTCTTTGGGGCTAGCTCAATCTGTGTGATTTGTCCGTGTATATATTTATTTATTTTATGTCATTTTTTGTGACAATGTCTTAATCACTATCAAGAGACAGTTTAAGTTTTGTATGTAGGTGTGCGGAACTAAACTTGTGTGCACATTTCCCGCCGCAAAAAACGCCAGAAAAAAATTGTAATAGTAAATTGTCCCTTTGCCCACTCCCTCCGTCCGGTACGGAGGCCGTGTTCCTTGAAGCATGCAGCCGTCGGAGAGGAAATTCGGGATGACATCCCTGAGCACAATGGTCTTATAACTGAGACTAACGGTAATCATCCCCCATCAAACAGCCGCTGTGGTCCAGTGGTGAAGGCGTTCGCCTTGTTGACCCGGACATGTGGTCTCAACGCCTTAATCGTACGATTTGTTCTCAGAGACTCGCATAGATGGCGCCACTCGAAACTACACATAAAAACATGATTCACAAAATATATCTTATTAAAAATCAAAACAATATTTTTGGCACGATATTTTAAAATGACACCGTATATTTAGTAAGTTAAAGGTTAACGCAGATTACCGCCATCTAATATCGAGTAGCAAGCAACTCTCCTGCGCCATACATTCGCCTGCTTTTCGCAACCTTAATTTGGTCCAATATTTTTGTATGAAGTGGGCAGTCTATTATGTTAGTATTATATTGTCTTTGACCCGGGGGTCTTTGGTTCAATTCCCACAAGAAGCATACTCTGTTTAGTTGTTTCCAATTTGGTCAGGACATTGCAGGCATAAATCACCTGATTGTCTGATAAGAAAGATGATTCCGTGCTTCGGAAGGCACGTTAAGCCGTTGGTACCGGCTGCCATCTGGTACTCGTTAAAGGAACCACGTCAGAAGCCGAGAGGCGATTCCGAAGAACTGACACCAGGGTGTGCATGGTCGCCTGACCGTGCCACCTACACAAAATGATGATGATGATCTCCCATTAAAATACTATAGGAAAAGTTGTCTAGCTTGATAGACTGATAGTCAACTTTTTAAGGAAATGTCAAGGATAAAACACACTGTATACGTGACACCACACTAAACGTAGCCCTTCTGCTGTCTGACTGATAAAAGCTCTGTAAAGCACTCATCATCATCATTTCGTGTAGGTGACACGGTCAGTCGACCATGAACACCCTGGTGTCAGTTCTTCGGAACTGCCTCTCGGTCTCTAACGTCGTTCCTTTAACGACTACCAGATGGCAGCCGGGACCAACGGCTTAACGTGCCTTTCGAAGCATGAAATCGTCTTTCTTATCAGACAATCAGGTGATTCATGCCTGCAATATCCTGACCAAACTAGAAATAACTTAATAAAGTATGCTTCCCTTGGGAATCGAACCCACGACCCCCGGGTCAATAAGGCAAACGCCTTAACCACTGGACCACAGGATGGAAGTGGCTTTCATCACCTCTTAAGACATATAGATATTATATTGATATGCCGGAGGCTATAGTTGGACCACTAAGATTTGATTTGTCTGTCTGTATGTATGAGTATATGAAAGTGGAGTTTGAAAAAAAAACTTTTAATTACCTTTTGGCTCGCGCTAGCTGCGTCGCTCAGGAATATAGGTCAGTTTTTATTGCAACTTAAAAGAACATAACGATGCCAGCCAAGTCACGTACATAGTTACATAAAACTGAAAAGGTTTGATTTATAATGTTATTAATTATATCTTCAGTATTAAAAGTTATGCTGAAATCAGTGGATATTAACTTAAAGTCCAAACCAGGTTTCGAAAAACTTTAAATATTTGTAGCATAAATGTTCTATGATAACTTGATAAGTATGTACTAAATGACAATTCAGGTACAAAGGGTGAGCAACAGCAATAAATGGAATTTTGTAAATACGAATTCTTAAATCTGTAATAAACGTTGTATGGTAGCAACTAGCAAGAACGCTGGCTGCATCACTTTTTCATTAGCTATGCTTATCTGTTAAGCCAAAAGGCAGCTAGCCTTTTGTCACTGATGACCGATTTTATAATTTAAGCAAATACAGTGATCCTTTAATTAGGGGCTTTTATTTATGAGTGTCATCTAGGTTTTGTACTAATTACTTTCCCCAATCTATATACGCCAAAAAACAAAAATTATCCTATGAAGTAAGTTTTAAATAAGTTTCAAATACGTTCTCAAAATTGCTAAGTAATGAGAATTTATCAGTATACTAGCAGCCCTACCCGGCTGCGCCCGGGCATGTATTTTACCTTAAAACCTTCCTCGTGAATCACTCTATCTATTGGTGAAAACCGTATGAAAATCCATGGAGTAATTTTTGAGTTTATCACGAACAGACAGACAGACGCGGCAGAGGACTTTGTATTATAATATGTAGTGATATCGATCCACCACTGAAGCGGTTAAGAAATGGCTTCACTACTTTTTGCCATGATTGAAGACAAAGAGAAAAGTATGTCATAGGACGAGATGACAGAGCATGTATATACACTGTGCCTTCACTGTCTCCGTGCTCCCCCCACCGCCTACCATCAATCGTGAACAAACAATACCTGATAAAAGCCGTCATATCAACCCGAGACATAGGCTGTGGTGCAAGTCAAAAAATCGAGCGAATTTTAAGTAACCGTTTTAGATTAAGAAATAAGATATAGAAAAAACATCCACGCGGGCAGGATTAGTCTTTAGTCTTTGTACAACTGTATTAGTATTAGTCCTACAAAGAGTAAAGACTGTTGTTTAATAAGAGTATATCATTATAGTATTGTGAATACATAAAATATTCTAAGTTACTGGTAATGGGATGTTTTAAAAATGAGTGATAAGAAAAGAATATATTTTGTTGCTAAATATATTTACTCTTCAGAACTAACATATAGGGTCATAGACGGGATGAGCATCAATTTATAAAGATAAGTCAATGGAAACTCCTGCATACTCATAATTATAGTGACGGGACCTCACTTGGAGAAGATGAAAATACTAGTAAAATTTAAGAACTTGCTATAAATACATTTGTTAATTAAGCATATTTTCTAAATGGTATTGTTGTTCAAATACGATATTTTTTTTTATAACATGCCAACCTCTATCTTGAAACAATAACAATAAAATGAGTAATTTGTATGACATGGGTAAAAGCGATCGACCAGAAACTTACAATTCTCTTTTTTCCTCAAAAAACGTTGTAGACATAATATATTGCCAGGGCATTGGCAGAAACCCCAAGAATTATATTTTGCTCTACGTAGTAATTATTCACCAGATAATAAACAATCCACGAATCGAGCCAAAGCAAATGAATAATAAGGAGTGTGGCTGCTCTCCAAGCAATAACAATAATGTATTGCGTAATCACATTATTATGCGACCAATTTCACCACAATCATGTTATTGGTTCTAGCTAGAGTTGCTGAAGTCGCTCTTCATACAAAACAGGAATTTTCGTATAACATAATCCAACAAAAGGGCTAAAACATAACATGATTTCTTCATAAATATATCTTTATCTTCATTATAATAATTGTAAGTCATTTTTTAAGGAACTTACGCGAAAAAGCGCCTCCTCATTTTATTTTTTAAACCACTAAATCAGATCAAATTGAAAAAGTTAAGTCAGTACTTCGGTAGTTAATTACTTGTAGTATTTTTGTAATAATTTTCATTACTACTTATTGTCATTTCAAATTATTATATTATTATTTCAAGTTTAGTCATTTTCAACTTTAGTTTCATTGTACGCAGATTTCAGATTTCCGCCCCCGCTTCTGTTACAAAAAGAGATATTTCCGTGAATAAGTAAAATTCGATTGGCACGCGCCGACCGCTTTCGTCTGTCATTCCGTATTTCGCGAATGTCATCGTTTCCAGACGAAGGGGTTGCAGGAAGTTTGGCGATACACATTATTATTATTATCGTGACACGAGTTATACCGATTGCAGTCTCACATCAAAGAGGGAACTACGACCGGGGTTGCTTGACATGCGTAAGTGCTAATAATACGCGACGGACTATTGAGTCTCTTCCAGTATCAAAATTGTAAGATAATTTGACTGAGTTTTAATTCCTATGTCATGTCTCTCACTTTTTACTTTAAATAGGACGTGTCAGTTTCCGCCCCCGCTTATGACACAAAAAGAGATATTTCCGTGAATAAGTAAAATTCGATTGACACGCGCCGACCGCTTTCGTCTGTCATTCCGTATTTCACGAATGTCATCGTTTCGAGCTCGAGCCGAAGAGGTTGCGGGAAGTTTGGCGATACACATTATTATGATTGGTATACGAGTTATACTGATTGCAATCTCCCATCAAAGTGAGAACTACGACCGGGGCTGCTTAACATGCGTAAGCGGTAACAATACGCACCGGACTATTGAGTTTCTTCGAGTCTCAAAGCTTTAAGATAATTTGACTGGGTTTTAATTCGTATCTCGTGTCTCTAATTCCATTTTCAACTTTATAATTGTATGCGTCAGTTTCCGCCCCCGCTTATGCCACAAAAAGAGATATTTTCGTGAATAAGTAAAATTAGACTGACACGCGCCGACCGCTTTCGTCTGTCATTCCGTATTTCGCGAATGTCATCGTTTGGAGCCGAAGGAGTTGCGGGAAGTTTGGCGATACACATTATTATGATTGGGATACGAGATATACTGATTGCAATCTCCCATCAAAGTGAGAACTACGACCGGGGTTGCTTGACATGCGTAAGCGGTAACAATACGCACCGGACTATTGAGTTTCTTCGAGTATCAAAGTTTTAAGATAATTTGACTGGGTTTTAATTCGTATCTCGTGTCTCTAATTCCATTTTCAACTTTATAATTGTACGCGTCAGTTTCCGCCCCCGCTTATGCCACAAAAAGAGATATGTCCGTGAATAAGTAAAATTCGATTGACACGCACCGACCGCTTTCGTCTGTCATTCCGTATTTCGCGAATGTCATCGTTTGGAGCCGAAGGGGTTGCGGGAAGTTTGGCGATACACATTATTATTATTATTGTGATACGTGACTGCTTTTGTGTGTGTTTTAACGGCTTATTTGGGTTCTGTCGCGATGTTTATATGTAATTTTGTGACTGCAACTAAAATATAAGAGCGATGATATATAATGCAGGAGCTCTCCTCTGTACTACCACAACCATATTTTTGCCAGAAAAGTCAGAGGATTTGGCCTACACTCTCCAGGCTGGCCAGACGGGTTGGAGAGGTATCTTTGATATTTATAAGCTTTGTTTACTAAGTCGCCTTCTACGACATCCACGGGAAGACTCGGAGTAGTCCTATTCTATTCTGCCGGGAACCACACGGTAATGTCAAATGGTATTATACAATATGTTAATAAGATCCTATCCGATCCTTTAAGGGGTGACTCAGCCCGTCAATATGAACAACTTTTCCTATGAGACTAATCCTGGAAAAAAAATATACATTCATACAAATCATCCGGCCGACCGGCTGAACGAACACGTTTGGATGAGAATGTATTTCTTTTTTATTTTATTCTTAGACCCAGTGCTGGATTTATAAATAGGCCGTATAGACCGCGGCCTAGGGGCGGCAGGGTCTTAGGGCCGGTAGATTTCAGAGGAAGGTCACTTGATTTCAGAGGGTAAAAGTCAAACATGTCGACTGGTTTTCTCATGGTTTGGTGGCCTACACTCATAAAAAATATAAATCCGGCACTGCTTAAACCTACAGGGAAAGCTGTTAATTTTGACGTGCTGAGTCGCCTCTTGTATTAGAAAGGGGTTTACTAAATTGATCCAAAGCGATCAATATTTTGCCATGTATAAATAATCTCAGAATGTATGAATCGATATTAATTGTGTTGGTATTATATTGAATCGTTAAGCCGTCCTAAAATAGACAGCGTAATTTGCCTCTTGACACCTCGTCTTCTATCACTAATGATTCTTTGTACTGGTATATAATAATAAAACGCCCTTCCACACACATGTCTTAAAATGACAATAAAAAGATAAAAGCTACACGCTGGAGATACAAAATCAATTTCACAGTACTCTTGAAATGCGAAAAACATTTATAACTTTATTTTACGACAAGTCTTTGACGTTTCAAGGGGGGTTGTTATGTGCAGAGTATAAGAACACCTATACTTGGAAAAGTGTAAAGAACGTTTTCCGTTTATAAGCACTGACGATGTCGAAAAAGGAACATAGCGAAATACAAAAATAAATTAGGTTTGGGTCTCTATTAAATTTTTTGACTGATTAACTGATTGAATGTCTATGGATTAAATTATTTATGGTTATGACTGAACTAAAAAGAAAACTATCCAGTGAGTTTAATACCTCCCCCTCTAATATTATAAAAAGTTACTCGAGACATAATAATTTTTAAAACAACGGTTTTAATTTTCGACATAAAATAGCCACTAGCTATAATTTAATTGGAAATGAATACGGAATACCGAAGTTACAAACTATATTTTAACGATTTGAAGTTAATCGCAATATGACCTTTGTTTTCTTATATATTTTTTTTAGAAATACGTTTTTCTACTGGATTGGAAAAACAAACCGGTATTTTTTATACAAACAATTAACAAACATGGTATTTAACACAATATTCTTTACCATTATAATCACATCATAGAAAACATTAAATCGTAAAACAGAAATAAGCAATGTTTTACCTCGTCACATAATCTAACTTTACGCCTCAATTACCGTGGTATCATTTCGATCTAAGATATATTTAGAACCCATTTGCGATTACACAACCCTCCAACCCCTACCCCACCTATAGAAACTACCAAATTTGACGGATTGATAAGGGTTGAGAATACTTAGATATGAATGTTGAATGAGCCCATTTAATATGACTCCATTATGCACATTTTAAATTTGGCATTCAAGGCCCTATTTTAAAAGAGTTTTTTTTATTAAAAAAATATGAATGCCCCTTTAGGTCTTTGTGTTTTGTAAAAGACTGTGCTTTAATAGCTTGGATGCGTTCTTTCTGTTATAAGAGGTGAAATTAATATTTTGGAACAATGCCTTTGGATCATTCATATTATTTTAGCAAATTTTATTTATTTTAACAAATTTAGAGTGGGTGTTTTACGCTTATTTATTTTTAACTTATTACTAATTAATGGCGGGAAAAAACAAATGAATATTGGGAAAACAAAAATCGGTACAAGTATCTTTCGAGGATTGGACATCTTTAAATTAGGTAATTTTTATGGTTGGTCATTTTTATATGAAAGATATTTTTATAGCCTGGGCAAAAGTCGGGTAAATCATTTATCTTTTATTTTTTTACTAGTTATATAAATATAAAATACACATCAGTCGCAAGTAGACTAATTATTGAGAGGTAAAAAAATGTGTGTTGATTTGTAATGGTAAACTTATGGTTATAATGTACTTACGTGTGACATAGGCTATAATTTACACGAATAAAGTCGCGGGAAAATTGCTAGTTTTTGATAAATGACTTGATCTTTTTGAGACTTCTAATTTCTTCGTCGTAAAAAAACTTCCAATTCCCTGCAATCTGCAATCTATGAATTACCTAAGTCGCCGCCTGAGAGTAGAGTAGATTAAAAAATAATTAAAAATACACATCTTATTTATTATTTCTTCCACGCTGGTCGGGGGGAGAAATGAAAAAAACGTAGAATGTGCTAAATAGCTGCTTCTCTTCCCGCGCAGATTGTAAAAGTCGATCAAGAGAATGGGCGTGAGGAATCATATCCATAGGCGATACTGCTAGCGACCCATCACTATTTTGATTCCGTTCTCCACCTACAAGCCCACCAACATGCTAAACGTGGCCTTTAGGTTTTATAATAATAATTATTATTTTATTTCGGACAACTTATAGGTCTATAAAAAATGTGTTAGTAACAATGAAACTTATAACTAGGTTAGCAAGACAATTACACTAAAATAAATAATTTTAAAACATAGCGGCTGACACCCAGCGATGCCATGGCGACAGTTATTTGACTGCATGCAGTGTCAGCACAGAGTGCTTTTGAGTGTCAGCCAGCGGGCCAGCATCGGCGAGTCCCAGCCCAGCGCTCCACCAGCGATAGACCTGGGCTTTGTATACCCCGCAAGGGAAAAAGATATGAAAGTATGTATGCATGTAGCTTATCTCATATAAATCCTAAAATTGAAAATTTTGGTGCACTCTGTTTTGGAGACTTCCTCAGTGCCATCCCACAGGGCGTGAAGTTGGATACGCAGTTGCAAAATTTAATTACAAACGTCACAAACTCCTTTTAAAGGCATCGCAACAAAGAGCTTACTCTTGTGTGATATTTATAGAATTGTATTTGCTAAAACTTCTTTTGACACTGCGTTAGCTGAACTCTACAAGGATGTTTTGGCACGTGGTAATAATCGGAACTCAACGCTGCCATTGCCGCCATCTTTCATATTATAAAGGCCACTTATATCAATTTGCAAAATCCTCTAAGGTAGACCCCAACTGCACACGTTGACTTCCCACCTCAAACTCCAGTGTGCTGCTTGTCAAATATTATCCAATGGCAACAACTTATAGCGTGGAGAGCGTAGGCCAAATCCCCTAACTGCTCTAGTTGTATATAAAACGTCATTGAAGTGGAGACTAAAAAGATCTGTTGATGATAACAATGATGTTGAAAATAAATGCTCGTGTCTTCGGATTGCGTTGAATTACTTTATTCTGCGTCTTACGCCGTAGACTCAAGGTATCTTAGACGCATCCTAACCAAAAACATTCTCAAATCGCCACTTAGAAGCATCTAACCAAAAACATTCTCAAATCTCGTTCTGTCACTGTCTAGATAATTACCTAGCGAAACAAAGACAGCCTGAGACTTAACAATGTCATGACTTAAGATTAATTTTAGTATTGTGAGGTAAGCTCGGGAGGGAGAAGGTCAGAGCACTTGATATTGATCTCAACTTGACACCTCCACGCGTTTCTCAGAATCGGTGATTGCCATAATCTTTAAGAACTTAGGCTTCCACACGCTGAAGTATAGTACAGTTTTTTGTTCTCTGTGTGTGCTAGTAGCTTAACACTGGTGTCAGATTTTTTTCAAACGATACATACACATATCAAAGACAATATAATACTAACGTAATAGACTGCCCACCTCATACAAAAATATTGGACCAAATTAAGGTTGCGAGAAGCAGGCGAATGTATGGCGCAGAAGAGTTGCTTGGTAGTCGATACTAGATGGGGGTAATCTGCGTTAGCCTTTAACTTACTAAATATACGGTGTCATTTTAAAATATTATGCCTAAAATATTGTTTTGATTTTTAATAAGATATATTTTATGAATCATGTTTTTATATTCTCATTATACGGTAGAAACAATGTTGTGTAGTTTCGAGTGGCGCCATCTATGCGAGTCTCTGAGAACAAATCGTACGATTAAGGTGTTGAGACCACATGCATATATCATCACGTCTTTACCCCTTGCTGGGTAGACAGAGCTCAAGGTCATAAGGGCGTTAAGTAGAAAGCGGAATCAAAATAGTTATGGGTTAGTAGCCGCATCACCTATAACGTGATTCCTTAGATTTTCGCCCAATCCCTTGACCGGCTTTACGGTCTTTATTCTTGTACTTTCTGTTTTTCCTTTTCTCCCAAACTAGCAAGGATGGCCTCTGATGTAATCGTAAAAACTATGAATTGAAATGATGAGAATGACAGCCGGGACCAACGAAACGGAGGAGCGCGAGATATTTTTATGCCGCTCGAGTAAATCAATCTGAGTGGGGACCATTGCGCCTTGGATTGCTTTACGAGTACATACGTAAGCGCTAATAATGCTTACTGTGCCAACTAGCTTCTAAAAATCGGGCAAGTGCGTGTCGGGCCACGCGCAATGTAGGGTTCCGTAGTTACGAATGACAAATTTGAGTTCACACTATTCACACTCGCACCTTTCAGTTTAACGACCAAAAACATCTAACAATGAAAATAGTATGAAATTTTACAGTTTATAAGTTGGTTGCCTATAACTTTTTAGTTTGTACTTAGTACTCAGCTCTGATAGTTTTCCTTTCAACTTCAGTATATATACTACTGCTGTAATTTTTTCACGTATCTATATATAACCGTTTAGCAGATAGAGGGGGGGACACTTACCTCTAACAAAAATTCGCACTTTAAAACCAAATATTTCGGAAAGGGATCCCTAAATCGAAAAATGGTGTTCTCAACCTCACAATATTTTTGAAAGACTTATTTAACGATACCCCACACGATGGGTTAATAGAGAAAAAGAAATTACTCCCCCTCTTTAGATGTATGGGAGCTACCATAAAAAAAAAATTTTTCTAGATTTTATTCTACCACTTTTTTGCCGTGATTAATATACATACCCATGCCAAATTACAGCTTTCTAGTACTTATAGTCTCTGCGTAAAACCGCGGACGGACAGACAGACAGACATGGCGAAACTATAAGGGTTCCTTATTTACTACGGAACCCTAAAAAGGAATAGTATTAAAACGCTTAAACTGAATATTTCTTCAGTCTCGCGTCTCAGCGCTAACGAGCGAGTGCTAATTGGTACGCTTTGCTGACACTGCATCCTCTACAACTAGACCTGACTCCTTAGTACCTACTTGTAAAATACTCTGGACTCTGTCTTACAACTACGGGCAGTTTTGCACGCGTGTCTAAAACGCTAGACAATGAATATTTCTTCAGTCTCGCATCAAGTGCTAATTGGCGCGCTTTGCTGACACCGCGTCTATAACAGCTGCACCTGACCCCTTTATACTTATGAAATACTACTACGTGCAGTTTTGCATGCGTGTATCTAAAACGCTATAACTTCTACAGACTCGCATCACAGTACTAACGAGCAAGTACTAATTGGCGCGCTTAGCTGACACTGCCTGCAACTAGACCGGAGCCCGATGGTCCAGTGGGTGTGAGCTCTACGAGCGCTTACGTATGTTAAGCAACCCCTGGTGCAGTCCCTACTTGGATGGGTGACCGCAAGTGGCATAAAAATATCTCGAGCTCCTCCGTGCTTCGGAAGGCACGTTAAGCCGTTGGTCCCGGCTGTCATTGTTGATGGCAGTCGTTAAGCTATGTCAGATGCCTTAAGGCAGCTTGAAATATCTGACACCAGTGTTGGCCACTTACACATACGAAAAACAAACAGTACCTACTTGTAAAATACTCTGGTCTGTGTGTTACTGCTACGGGCAGTTTTGCACGCGTGTGTCTAAAACACTCGAAAATGAATATTTCTTTAGTATTGCGTCTCAGTTCTAATTAACGAGTGCTACTCGGCGCTCAACTGACAACGCACTTATAACAACTGTACTGGACTTCGTTATACTTACTGACACAGACTGCTTTGGACGCGTATGTTTAAAATTCTTGAAAATGAATATACCTTCAGTCACGCGTCTCAACGCAAACAAGCGAGTGCTAATTGGCGCGCTTTGCTGATACCACGTCTTCAACAACTAGACCTGACCACTTTATACTTATGAAATACTTCTCCGGGCAGCTTTGCACGCGTGTGTCTCAAACGCTAGAAAATTAATATTCCTTCAGACTAGCGTCTCAGGGTACTATTTTTGAACGCGTGCCACTCGTCTTCGAACGATTTTTTCATACAAAAATCGTTCGAAGACGAATGGCACGCGTTCAAAAATGGCACTCTCAGTGCTAACGAGCGAGTGCTAATTTGCGCGCTTTGCTGATACCATGTCTTCAACAACTGCACCTGACCCCTTTATATTTATGAAATACTTACCTACTACTACCAGCAGTTTTGCACGCGTGTGTCTAAAAATGAATATTCCTGCAAACGCGCATCTCAGTACTAACGAGCAAGTACTAATTGGCGCTCTTTGCTTACACCGCGTCTTCAACAACTGTAACTGACCTCTTTATACTTATATGAAATACTGTTAAGGGCAGCTTTGCACGCGTGTGTCTAAAACGCTAGAAAATGAATATTCCTACAGACTCGCATCTCAGTACTTACGAGCAAGTACTAATTGGCGCTCTTTGCTGACACCGCGTCTTTAACAACTGTACCTGACCTCTTTATACGAGTACTTATGAAATACTAACTGCTCCGGGCAGTTTTTCAGGCGTGTATTAAAAAGCTAGAAAATGAATATTTCTTCAGTCTCGCATCTCAGTGTTAACGAGCGAGTGGTAATTGGTGCGCGTTGCTGACACCGCGCTTATAACAACTGTACCTGACCCCTCAGTACTTGTGAAAATATATTTACTGCTACGGACAGTTCTGCACGCGTGTGTCTAAAACGCTTGAAAAAAAAATATACCTTTAGTCTCGCGTCACAGTGCCTAACGAGCGAGTACTGAAAATACATTGCGGCTTTCATATGATTGACCACTTGTATTTCAGATATATGAACCGTTATGAATGTTAAATAATAGACCATTAAAACGTTATACACCGTAGTCATCAAAAGTTAGCGCGTAGCCTCGCAGTTTTGTTGTTTTAATTAATGTTACTTTTTTACAATTTTTGTCCACGTACCTACATAACCCTAATTCTCATTCAGGTCATAAAGGCGACCTGTCATAAACGAACGGTAAAAAGGGTAAGTAATAATATACACAAAATATATATGTTTTAAGATCAATACCAACGAAATATATAATTTTGGTCAGTATAATTATCAATCAAGATAAAATTCGGAAGAAATAATTCTGAAAAAAATAAAATCTTTTGTTATAACAATTATTCAACATAACAAACCTTCTTCTCCCTTCTGTTACCAAGTCGCTTTCGCACCCAGTCGTCGCTCGCTCGCTTCGCTCGCTCGCTCATATGCTGGTCTATGTGTAACCATAACCTAACCTACCTTCTGTTACCAGTCGCTTTCGCACCAAGTCGTCGCTCGCTCGCTTCGCTCGCTCGCTCATTTAGTGGTCTATGTGTAACCATAACCTAACCTACCTTCTGTTACCAAGTCGCTTTCGCACCCAGTCGTCGCTCGCTCGCTTCGCTCGCTCGCTCATATGCTGGTCTATGTGTAACCATAACCTAACCTACCTTCTGTTACCAGTCACTTTCGCGCCCAGTCGTTGCTCGCTCGCTTCGCTCGCTCGCTCATATGGTGGTCTATGTCTAACCATAACCTAACCTACCTTTTGTTACCAAGTTGCGTATCCAAACCAGTCACTATCGCACCTAAGGTCGTCGCTCGCTCGATTGTCATAATCAATTTGATTGATTTAGATTTTTATTGATATATATTTTAAATAGTATTCGTTTTGATTGTTATATTTTATGGCATGTATACTGAACGAGTTTTGAAAAAAAAATTTTTTTATGGTAGCTCCCATACAAGTAAAGTGGGTAGTATTTTTTTTCTCTATTTACCAATCGTGTGGGGTATCGTTAAATAGGTCTTTAAAAAATATTGTAGGGTTGAGAACACCATTTTTCGATTTAGGGATGCGTTTCGAAATATTTGGTCTTAAAGTGCAAATTTTTGTTAGAGGTAATTGACCCCCCCCCCCCCCCTCTATCTGCTAAACGGTTATATATAGATACGTAAAAAAAATTACAGCAGTAGTATATATACTGAAGTTGAAAGGAAAACTATCAGAGCTTCGTACTAAGTGCAAATTAAAAAGTTATAGGCAACCAACTTATAAAATGTACTTGAAATGCAAAATTTCATACAATTTTCATTGTAAATAAAATAAAAAATGCCATTTATTGCCATACATTACAAGGCACTAGTTATATTACCATTCATTAAGAATATGTACGCAGGCAAAGGAATGCCTCAGCTTGTGCTGCTTCAGACAGGCGTCTTAGGTAGCGCTGATTTTCAGGCACAAGGGGTGCCTCCCTAAGATGTTATGCGGGAGACATTGACATGAGGGCTAAGATTGTTAGATGTTTTTGGTCGTTAAACTGTGAGGTGCGAGTGTGAACAGTGTAAACTCAAAGTTGTCATTCGCAACTACGGAACCCTACACAGCGCGTGGCCCGACACGCACTTGGCCGGTTTTTAGGGTTCCGTAGTAAACTAGGAACCCTTATAGTTTCGCCACGCGGTCTTTCTGTCTGTCCGTCCGCGGTTTTACTCAGAGACTATAAGTACTTGAAAGCTGAAATTTGGTGTGGGTATGTATATTATACATGTCAAAAAAAAAAGAAGATAATCTTGAAAAAAAAATTTTTTTAGGGTAGCTCCCATACAAGTAAAGAGGGAGTAATATTTGTTTTTCTATACAAACCCACCGTGTTGAGTATTGTTAGATAGGTCTTTAAAAAATATTGTAAGGTTAAAAACACCATTTTTCGATTTAGGGACCGTTTCCGAAATATTTGGTTTTAAAATGCAAATTTTTGTTAGAGGTAAGTGTCCCCCCCCTCTATCTACTAAACGGTTATATATGGATACGTGAAAAAAATTACAGCAGTAGTATATATACTGAAGTTAAAAGGAAAACTATCAGAGCTGACTACTAAGTACAAACTAAAAAGTTATAGGCAACCAACTCATAAAATGTACTCGAAAATGTAAAATTTCATACATTTTCATTGTTACATGTTTTCGTCGGTCGTTAAACTGTGATGTGCGAGTGTGAACAGTGTGAACTCAAAGTTGGCATTCGCAACTACGGAACCCTACACTGCGTGTGGCCCGACACGCACTTGGCCGGTTTTTAACGTTTTAGAGTTTACATTTGAGGATTCCTGTGCCGTCTTTATAAGCTTGTTTACTGTGGCTTGTCATACAAGTTGATAATGAACCTCCTTGATATTTTTATATCTTGCAATAAAGCTACCTAATGAAAGGCAAAAAAGAAAAAATACTTCATCAGATAAAAATATTGTGTGAGAGGTCCTTACTATTTGGGATTCTGATTTTAAGGTTCAAATATTGCTAGGAGGTAAAAAATTAGCCTTTATGTTGTTAATTTGGTATACGATTCCTTACACAATCTGAGGTTTAAAAGATTGAGTAGGTTAGACAGCTTTGGTGACCAGTAGCCACAGAGCAGAAAATGTCGCTTGCGCGTGCGACATTCCGTGCTCTGTAATATCAACCATGCAAAGTACAGAACAAGCATTAAAAGTTTCTCCGATTGGGTGTCAATTATTGCAGATACACATAAACCGGGTCATTTAATTGTTATGGCAGGTGACCCGGATGACCTGCCTACCGTAGACGGATTTAGATTAGGTAGCTTTGTGACCCGTGTGGTTCCCGGCAGCGTAGAATAGGACCACTCCAAGTCTTCCCGTGGATGTCGTAAAGGACATCGACTTAGGAAACACAAGCTAAACAAAGCTTACAAACATCTAAAAGACCTCTCCAACCCGTCTGGCCAGCGTGGAGTGTGTAGGCCAAATCCTATGACTTCTCTGGCTCTCTGAATATATTGTTGTGTAGTACCGAGAGGGTCGTGCTCCTGCAGTGGAGACTAAAAAAGACCTGATGGATGGATGGATGACCCGTAAACAATTTGTAATGTGGTTGTGATATGCAAACAGTTCTTTACCTATCCACGCATGTTCTAGTCACAGACATGAAAAAATATTTAAATAAAATTAGGTTGATAGACTAAGTTGACATTTTGTCAACTTAGTCTATCTCTAACTCTAACTTAGTATACCTATCAGAACAATCATTCAGAGCTTCTCAGATTGGATGTCAACCATTTGCAGGTACACACAAACCGGTGGCAGGTGACCCGGATGACCTGGCCCGCGGACGGATTTAGATTAGGTAGCTTTGTGACCCGTTAACAATTCGTAATGTGGTTGTGATATGCAAACACTTCTAAACGTATCCGCGCATGTTCTAGTCACAGACATGAAAACATTTTTAAATAAAATTAGGTAGACTAAGACGACACAACTTTCGCAAAACGTAAAAACATTCTTTCTTTCTTTCTTCTTTTTAATTATGGCTTCCACCGAGATTTCAGTGATTCTGCCAATGTCCAGTATAATGAGATACTAAGTATCGGTGTTGTACGGTACGTGGGAGCTTTTGGCGACAAATCTATACGAGTCCATTTAACAGTCTACTTTAACTATTTCACAAATTGTTCTCGGGCACGAGCATTTATAACACCAAACTACACCAATTTCATATTATAAAGTCCACTTAAATCAATTTGCAAAATTGTAAAAGGCAAACGACAACTGAACCCCTTGACTTCCCACCAAAAGCATCCGTAAAACATTAGAATGAAGACTAAGTTGACATAATGGCACATATAACATGAGCATTGTAAATTGTTCGAAACGTTAGGTGTATAAATAATTTAATAAACGAGATATTTAAATGTGAGACAATCGCGAAAACATCAAAAAACATGGTGAAAAAAAAATTACTATAAGCAGACTCGCCAACATAAACATTTATTTTCATAGATACTGAGAAATGTCTATATGCTTGCTACATTGAAAATATCATTGTTTGCTATTGTTACATTTTGCAGTGATGCATATTCTGTAAAAATAAATATTTTTACGGAATATGCATCACGGCGCGCTCTTATGTGTAAAGTAATAAAGCTGTTTTTTATCTGCGCAATGCTTCATGTCGCTAGGCGGATATACGCAGGTGCCTTATTAAAGTACTAATAAAAGCAGCCCGCGGACTTTTTGTCCGCCACTATCCCTTGTCTGCGTTGCGCCTTACTATCATATATCTGTGGTTCTTGCTCGTATCCTTAGTGGTAATTTAGAATAAAATCATATGGCTAAATTTTTAAGGGCTTTAGGCTAGTTTCGTGGGGTCAAAATAATAATATGAAAATTACTCCGTTAATTGATAATAAAAAATATTGGCCACTTATTTTTTCTTTTATCAATTAAACAATAAATGAAAAAGATAAAGCACATCAAAGTTCATAAGTGGCGGCTCGTGACATCATAGTTTTCTAAAAAATACTCGTAGAACGACACTGTCGCATAAAACAAAATTTTAACGGGCTAGATCTTATTAATTTTTTTTTTAAATCAAATTTTTGACTGATCTTACTTACACGTATATGTACATATTATATAAGCCACTGCAAACCAGGTTATAAAGATTGGACAGGACCCTCAAAGGCATACTTTGAAACAGTAATGAAAAAGTGACGGAATATGAATCTTGCATATTTCAACAGTAGCCTGTATAAACGTAATTTTTGGCCGTGCGTAATAACCTGGCCTTTATGACCTGAATAAGAATTAAGATATTGAAATAAAACCTTTTTAGGGTTCCGTAGTAAACAAGGAACCCTTATAGTTTCGCCATGTCTGTCTGTCTGTCTGTCTGTCCGTCCGCGGTTTTACGCAGAGACTATAAGTACTAGAAAGCTGTAATTTGGTATGGATATGTATATTAATCATGGCAAAAAAGTGGTAGAATAAAAACATGAAAAAAAAATTTTTTTAGGGTAGCTCCCATACAAGTAAATTGGGGGAGTAATTTTTTTTTCTCTATTTACCCATCGTGTGGGGTGTCGTTAAATAGGTCTTTCATAAATATTATGAGGTTGAGAACACCATTTTCCGATTTAGGGATCCGTTTCCGAAATATTTGGTTTTAAAGTGCGAATTTTTGTTAGAGGTAAGTGTCCCCCCCCTTTATCTGCTAAACGGTTATATATAGATACGTGAAAAAAATTACAGCAGTAGTATATATACTGAAGTTTAAAGGAAAACTATCAGAGCTGAGTACTAAGTACAAACTAAAAAGTTATAGGCAACCAACTTATAAACTGTAAAATTTCATACTATTTTCATTGTTAGATGTTTTTGGTCGCTAAACTGTAAGGTGCGAGTGTGAATAGTGTGAACTCAAAGTTGTCATTCGCAACTACGGAACCCTACACTGCGCGTGGCCCGACACGCACTTGGCCGGTTTTTTTTATTTAAAATAAAAAAAAATTGACTGATGGGCTTGGCATGAGTTCTTGGCGGAGTTCTTGGCGGGAATTTTAGCGGACTACACGGTGTCTGATTTGGATTGTTTCGCAAATTGATTCTAGTGGACTTTATAATGTGAAATTGGTGTTATTTGGTGTTATAAATGCCCATATTTAAGAACAATGTGTAGAATAACTAAAGTAGACTGTCATTGTGCAGCTGTAGTGAGATTTACATAGCGGGCTGTTGGTTGTCCGCCTTGCTGCGTCGTCAATGATGAAACCAATGGATTCGCGAAGAGTTGTCGCCAGGGGCTCCGTGAAAACAACGAAATGAATTACACCATCATTTCGTTGACAACAAACAAGAATAACTCGCCAACTGGCGAAAGGCTATATTTATTAAATTAAACTAAAATAAACTAATTACATATTAAATAATTATGAAAAATTAACCTAAAACTAAACACCTTAAAAAATATGATAAAATACCTAAATTATATTATTAAAAGGAGTCCCTTTAGGCAAGGTTCCAAAGATACTGGCAGCATTACCCCTTTGAATAGCGAGACTAATTCTTTGTCCGAGGTAGCTGCCAGCTCTTCGGTCACCTGTGATGCCGACTAACCTTTTTGCTATTTCCTTAAAAAGGCTTGTAGCGCTAGGACCCCACGGACCAAGGGTCTCGACACCAAATGGGACAAAATCACTGGCGAAATAAATGAAAAAGGCTCTAAAGGACTTGTATCCAGGGCCGTAAAACAATACTAAAAAAAAAATTAGTTCTTGGCGGGAAGTTTAGCAGACTACATCGTGTTTGTTTCAGATTGTTTTGCGATATAAATCTTGATGATATCTCTGTAATTTGCTGTTATAAATACCCATGTCAATAAAGGAAGTAACTGAAATATGTAGACTGTCATGGTGCAGCTGTATTGAGATTTAATAGCGAGGTAGTTCTTATCCGCCTTGCTGCGTCCACTATAATGAAATCAGTGTTGCAATGGCTCCAACCCATAAACGAAATGAAATGAGCCTAAACTATCCTAACCAGACAGGAAAAAACTTTCACACAGTATGCTACCCAATGGGATTTGAACCCACGACCTCTGAATCATTAGGCAAATGCCTTGACCACTGGACCACAGAGGCATTATATATATATATCAACGGGTCACTCACGTGCTATTTGTCGGGATTGCCGATCCGTTGATATATATATAATGTCTTTATCTCACGTTAGTTTAAATGATATAATATGACCACAGAGGCAGTAGCAGCTAAGATAAGAAGTAAATACGTCTCGAAAGATATCCCAAACGGCTATCAAATAAAAAGTCGTCGTTAGCCCGCGTTTAATTTCCGTCTCCGGCGAGGTTTCGGCGATCGGCCTTTATGAATTTCTTAGTACCTACTTGCTCCACTCAAATGCTCCACAAAAATGCTTAGGCGCTGTGGTATGAGACACTAGAGCCACCCAGTAATTAATTCTTTTAATCCTAAATCAGATCAAATTTAAAAAAAAATGTTATAGCGGAATGCCCTAGTAAATAATTTGTAGTATTTTTGGTACAACTTTTCATTTTTTTTTTGATGAATTAAGAGAACAACTACTCATTACCGCCAAAAGTGTCCACTTTTGGCACTTAAACTTTGATATGTATGAAAATTAATACCAATAATACTACAAGTAATTTACTAGGGCTTTCCGATATTAGAATTTTTAAATTTGCTAAGATTTATGATTAAAAGAATTAATCGCTGGGTGGCGCTAATGTCTCATACCACAGTGCCTTAAAGAGAGATAAACAAGCTCTGTTACTTTGCAGGGTCCAAAAGATCCCAAAATATAAGTAAAGTTCGCCGTGTGGTTCCCGGCAGCGTAGAATAAGACCACTCCAAGTCTTCCCGTGGATGTCGTAGACGGCGACTTAGGAAACACAAGGTAAACAAAGCTTTTTAACATCAAAGAGATCTCTCCAACCCGTCTGGCCACCGTGGAGAGTGTAGGCCAAATCCTCTGACTGCTCTAACTCTATATATGACTCTGGTAGTACAGAGAGGGTCGTGCTTAATTTATTTTTTCTCTGTTTGTTTCAGGTGGTAAGCTGAATTTTTTATCAAATATATCGGTAAGCTGAGAATAATGTTCACAGACGAATATGTACAAAAATATACAACGTATTGGAGTAAGTCACAGATACTGGCAGAGTTGACGAAAAAACAAATTGAATTGACGTAGGTATACTTACTGAATCAAAATTATTGCTTGTTAATTTCAAATTGAATGTAGCATCCCAAATGCATGCTATGGTATTTTATTCTCCTTCCTGATTTTTCAGTACAATACTTTATTTAAAAAATACTTTTATTTCATAAAATAATATAGCTTAGCTTGCTAATCTACGACAAGTTCACAATTTACTGTGATATTTAAGCTAGATTAATATGTGTGCTTTGTTCCTATATATTTATATTTTATTAGTTTTGAGCTACTAATAAGTAATGGTTTTGAGGTAACAAACATAAAAATACATGTATAACCCAATTGATAATGTTCTTTCATGGAGTCGGTTAAAAAATTGATGAAGCATCGCATATACCGATATTTTGTACGCTTTTGTACGAGTAGCTTCAACTTTCTGAAACTGTAATTAATCAGTATGAATGTAACTCTCGCGTTTTAACTACGAATGTACGTCGTTAAGGCGAATCAGTTTCCAAATTAAAATTAAAACAGGCACATTAAGGCTGGCAAATCGTTAGTCTTAATTTCGGTAGCCTGATGAATAAGGTACGGGCAGTAGTGAAAGCTATAAAGCGATCTTACTTATGCGTCGTTATGCAGAATCAGTTTCAAAATAAAAACAGGCGCATTAAGGCTGGTTAGACTTAATTTCGGTAACGTCATGAATAAGTACAAACAGTAACGAAAGCGATACAGCGACGCTATACAGAAGTAGTTAGCTTAATATGTCAACAAGGTTCGAATGTTCGTCGTTAAGGCGAATGTATAGTACAGTTTATAGCGTAGTTAAGCTATGATATACGCTATGCTAGATATATCATGTCATAGCTTAACTCATGTAAAGCAATAGGACCCTTATATTGAAATGCAAAGTCAGCTCGCAGCGTGATTGACGAGTGGCAGCGGTAAGCAAATACGACGCGTAAATACGTTTACACTGTGCGGGCTATTTTTAAATTTGTAAGTAAAATTTGCCGTACGGCGGACAAAATGTCGATGATTCTTGAGAAACACATTCTACTCCTATGAAAATTCATAAATTATTTGTGATTATTGTTTGGTATATAAATATTATATAGTAAGGATCGCTATACAGTTTTATAGCGTAGTTAAGCTATGACATATGCTATGCTAGATATAGTTTGTCATAGCTTAGCTCTCGTGTTGCGTAAGGACCCTTATATTGAAATGCACAGTCAGCTTCGCAGCGTGATTGACGAGCGGCAGCGGTAAGCAAATACGACGCGAAAATACGTTTACACTGTGCGGGCTGTTTTGCTCTTATTAACCGCAGTCGAGAACGGCCTTTAGCCGACACTCTTAATAGTAGGGTTTTGTTTTCTATGTCAAAAGTATGTTTCTATGTAGCTTTTTAAACTTTCACGGTTATCAACATTAGAATGAAATATATCGGTTATTTACCGTGATTATTCTTTGAGTTTTAGATATTTCGATCCAGCTACGTACATGGACCATGAGCAGGAAGGAGGTTTTTAGGTACACGAATCAGGATTTTTTTATGATTACACTGTGCGGACTGTTTTGCTCTTATTAACCGCAGTCGAGAACGGCCTTTAGCCGACACTCCTAAAAGAAGGATTTTGTTTTCAAATAGTATTCTTTTTTGTACGTTTATGTTGATAGACGAACTTTGTATTATGGAAATTTGCCGTACGGCGGACAAAATGTTGACCAAACCACGTTTGTTGAGAAACAGACTCTTCTTCAATTCGACAAGGGTTGCTAGGCGTCCGAAAAAGCTAGCCACAGTTTGGCTTTTTGGTTGCGTGTCCGGCCAAATTAGTCGGTGTCCGGCCTGACCGGCTTTGGCTAGGCTTTTTAAATATGACAACTTTTATTAACAATGATTGAAAATATGAAGATTTAATGGTAACCAACCCTTGCCTGATTTACATAAAAAAGACGTGTACGACTAAAATATTAAGGGACACCGGCCTTTGTTACCCAAATGTCCGGCCAAACTGGCTGCTCTGTCCGGCTATTCAATTTGAAGACCTGGCAATCCTAAACGCGACAAAATGTACAGCCGTTAAACAATTAGCTATCTTATTCAAAAATGAGTGAAACCACTGAGCGAAATCTTAGCACGGTGGACTAGGGTATCGAAATCAGTGGCACCTAATAAAAAACTAAACAAGCCCTGTTTCAGTTCTCACTTTTGCAAGTAAAAGGATTTTTTCAAACAAAATTTATATTAATTAAATGTAGTTGTATTATACTCATTGTAAATTATCGTGATTGTACTAGACTCATTAATGTATGGTCTGATCGCGTTCGATACGAAAATACACTTGCATTTTAGTTTTTAGTGTTTTTACTGCGCGTATTGCATTGTATTCGTCCTTTTGTGAATTGCGATGTCTTGCACTGAAGTGTTTAATTTGATCTGATTCTTCATTGTTTTGTTAGGTACTGTAAGTTGGAGCTAATTTATTCTAACATCTGCTGCAGTTTCATTGTTTTTGTATCTTTGTAAAAGAATCTGTACAAAAAAGATCAAATCACACAGATTGACCTAGCGACGTTGTTTGTGAGTTGTGAACTGTGTGTTATGTCTCCTAGAGAAAGTGGTTTAATATCTGATACAACAATTTTTTTCAATGGTTAGATATCGTTACTTTATTTAAACTATGACATTAATAAGTGAAATTATTATTCTTGGCTTTGTAAAGTTCCTGTGACTGCCAATTTTTACATTTTAATTTTAGCGGTAATCGTGAGACGGATTAGTTTTTCTTGAAAAGAACATCATTATCTTTAATTGTTGTTCTTTAAAAACTTGAAACTAAACTAGTCCACCGTATATAGGTAGTACTCTAGTAATTAACGTTGTAGGTTCGGAGAACGTTTGTCAACAAAACTTGTTTTATGTGCTTTTTATAGACTGCAAATGCTTTTAGCGTGCGTCCTTTTTGTTAGTTACTTTGTCAATAGTCTGGCGGTTACTGGGAATAAATAGACGCACGAGTAAACTTGTCCTTTAAAAATGTCTATGGTTTTCTAGAGAAATCTGCATTATTAAGGTGTACGTAATGGATGTAGCATTGCTGATATTTTATTTATACTGTGGTTTTTTGTTAGTAGTTAGAGAATATTCTACACTTTTAAACATGCAATTTAAATATTATATTATTTACTAAAGTGTTCATACACATCTTATTATTACGTATTATTGGTATTTTTGAGATATGGGTGTAATTATCCACTGAAAATATCATTAAATTTCCATTATATCAACAGGCGCCGCGGCTAGCAACCCATTACTATTTTGACACACCACCTCGTCCTCGTCCCATGTGATGTAAAAGCTAAACCGCTCGCCACACGAGTTATTAAATTTGCACACGCGCCACTAATTATCGGCGAACTCAGACGGGCCGCATTTATCAGAACGGATGCGTATTGTGCGAACTCGCCGTGTAAATTATAGGGGGCAATAAAAGGTTGATGACTTGTGGATAATGTTTACAAATAACTTGAAAGAGTTAGATAAAGGTAGAGAAAATGTGCATTGGAATTTTTGATTTTGTTAGGTTTGTCTAGTACTGTCTAAATAATTATTTCTAATTGCAAATTTTACAACTACTTAAAAATGTCTCATAGGTATTAAATGTATGGAAATAACCTTAAATAACCTACTTTAACTTATGTGTAACAATAAATTATAGGCTCATAGGATGAAAGCTAATCATAATTTTATCCTTTTCAATGCAGCAGTAGAGCATAAGGATAGGCTAATTGAAAGACTATTTTTCATAAATCCACGATTAAAAGCAAATTTAAATTATGATTTTCGTAGTGTAGATACATTACATCTGAAAGTTCATTTAACCATACCTAAAGACACTCTCCCCTCTCTGTTTAAATATTTATACCTCCATTCAAAAGCAATGCATCGCTTTTGCATACGTCCAAAGGGCTTACCCTTAATTGATACCTACCCCACGCTGTAATTCCATCCCCAAATTCGAAGCGGCGTGGCCAATAAAACTATCAAGTAGGTATTTATTCTATGACCTAAGTCCCAATCTACATATGCATGAGTAACCGCCAAACTCCTTCAAGTTATTTATATATTTTACTCGTCATTATATTCTAGCCTTTATTTTAGGTAAATAGAGTTCATTATTCGACAGCTGAATCCTCCGGAGTCCATTTGACTAGTACGCATTAGTAAAAGTTCTCGAGCGCTGAATGTGGGGTGGCCATGAGTCACGGTTGGGGAGAATTTTCCTGTCCGTCTATATCATGATGTCATGCGATGTCTGTTGCCAAAAAGAGTAAATATTCCGTCCGTTTTTCACGTCTTATCATTTCCGTTTCACATCAACTTTTATTTGCATGCTATTTTGTTTGAGCACCTATACAGACCTAAACAAAGAAAGTCTACTGGTATCGATCCGTCAATTCAGACTTAAAGTAATCAACAGAGTGTAATGTAAATTTGTATTATAAATTGAAATCACAAATCATTTGAACTAATGAAAATTTTACAGTCGCGTGTTGTACATACATTTCTTACAGAATGAAATAGTGTCATAAAGAAGTAATGGATGTCAACTACCAGTCACTACATCGTTGGTTCAAACAAAAACAATGCGAGGGTAAAAAGGATTAAAATGTTAAAAGGGATGTTACTATTATTCACGATAATGTTTTAAGCCGTCTTTACTCTTATTAAATTAGGAAAAAAGATGTGCTTAAAAACATACACGCTAGCGAACTTGAACCTGCGAGTACGTATATGTGCTTATTATATGACCTGTGTTTTACCAACTAATCTACCTAATCTAGCGGTTGTTTAGTATTAGGAGAAGCGTGAATTTAGGGGTCCAGTGCTGCCCTCATTTGAAATACATCGCTAGACAGAAAACAAAGTTATCAATAAAAATTTGTTCGACATGGCCCTAGATAACCCTTCAAACTGTTCTATCAACTACTGTTTACAGTTTAAAGTGAGAACGTGACGCTTTTTTAAGTGTTTCTATCAAAAACGGCCACTTTTGGCGAAAACGCTAAGTAAAGCTTCATTTTGCAAAACTGGTTCAACGAGTTTTAAAAAATGTACTTGATCTCACTATATTGCACTTGGTGAGAATATTTTTTCACCACAACCATGTATTCTGTAACTATTATGTATTCTGTGGTATATCCGACAATTTACAAACCCACGCTACGAGTAAATCCGCCTTTCCCTCCCAATCTGCATCCCCTACTTCTCACTATCCGAAATAAAATATTTATAGAGCGGAGAGCACTTTTTCTCTTTGATTCAGTGGTTTTATTGGGCGGCTGTTTCGCGGTAATAAATGTGTTGGGGAGGCGATAAATAAAATTAGTCGCGATGGATGATTCCTTTAAGTTGATTCGTCATAATGCTCGCATCATTTTTATAGCGCTTTCTATCTTTCTAGGTTGGTAGTAATTACTTAGTGCCTTCTTTCGAAATTAATAAGGATCCTTTGAGTTGTGTATCAATGTTACAGAATTGTGATAGTCGCGATTATAATTTCTTTAAGTTGATTCGTCATAATGCTCGATTTTTATAGCGCTTTCTATGTTTCTAGTTTGGTAGTAATTACTTAGTGCCTCCATCCGAAATTAATAAGGATCTGAAGGAGGAGAATGTTGCTTACAAATTGTGATTTTTATTTATTATATATTATTATTATTATATATGATTAGAAGCGGTAGAGGCTAAGTGGAGCGCGAGCATTTTTTTTTAGACTCTAATAAACGCCTCTTTTCCATGGGAGTAGGCAGAAACCAAGGACTTCCACTTCCTACGATCCTTAAAAACCTCTGGCTTCAGCTACATCCATCAGTCTTTTTATACAAGTTCGCCGGTTTCGGGTACTAATGAATATTACGTCATCATCATCATCACCATCATTTTAGCTCCAAGAAGTATGGGCATAGGTCTCCCCCAAGGATTTAAAATACGACCGATTGGAACCGGCCTGCATCCAGCGCCTCCCTGCGACCTTTATCAGGTCGTCCGACCTCCTGGTCGGTGGGTATCCAACGCTGCGCTAATTTGCTCTCGCAGAGAAACACCGAGCACAACCCTCTCTATAGCTCTTTGAGCGACCTTGAGCTTTCTTATGATGCCCATAGTAAGAAATTACGTAAAAAACATACATACATACTATCACGTCTTCCTCCCTCGCGGGGTAGACAGAGCCCTGGTCTGTAAAACCTTAAGGCCACATTTAGCATATTGGTGAGCTTGTAGATAATCGGAATCAATATAGTGAAGAGTTGCTAGCCGCATCGCCTATCGAGATGATTCCTGACACCAAAAAAACAAAAAAAAATAAAAAAAAAATAACTTCAACAAAATATGCCAACAATACCAAAATCGGAATTCCAAGCTATGCCGACTATTGCGTCGTAGGGTCGCTGTGACCGCAGGGCTGTTGAGGGTTAAAATGCTTTCCGTGTCCGACCCATCGCTGTCACCTGCCCCAGGCCGGCTTTAACCGCTTTTAGCCGGTTTCCTATACAGCCGAAATACTCGATTAGTTTATTGCGGAATGAAATATGATTCTCAGAATTGAATATCAAGGATGGATTGTAATAATTTCCTTATCGATTCGACCAGCAACCCATCGCTATTGATTCCGTTTTCTATCTTCACACCCACTTACACGTGGCCTTTTGAGTACAAGTTTCGTATCGAAAACTTCTACTCGCTGTAATTTTAACTTTAGGCTTAACTGTTGTAAAACTAAAACCAAACTACGTTTGTATGGGATTTCGGCTTTACGTGGGACTTAATATTGTGGAGAACAAATAAAGAATTTTTACTTTTTATGTACAGTCGAACAGATTGCAAATTTTAGGGTGGTCAGGTTTATCTGACCCCGACTGTACTTCCTTTTATTTGACTTGACAAATGAATTAAAAACTTTCAACATTTTTCTTTATCTTTATTCAAAAATTTACGACGATATACTTTTATATATTTTTTATACATATACTTTTACAGTAAATAATAAGGCATTTGGAACCTTTCATTGTTATAACGCAAATAAGCTAGTTTAGAAACAGACTGAAAATGGCCTCATTAACTTGTAGTTTACAGAATGACTGTAATTTTATAGTAACTTTAAAACCACATTAGCGATTATTTCCATGATTATACCCAGCACAACACGCTGGCACGCGACACTTCACTTGCACATAGTGCTGCCAACTTAGCGCTTTTCGCGCCAGATCTAGCGCGTTTTAGCGCTTAGCGCTAAATCTAGCGCGTACATGACTGAAATGAAAAAAATGAAAATTGCGAAAGTACATTACTGAATACGGTGTGAAACATGATAAATTACTAGCACATACTTAATAAAATTTATGTTTAATATTATTTCATTTATAAAAAAATATCATAATTTATGTTATTTCATGCTAAAACAAAATCTGAAGTTATTGTTTTTTATTATAATATTATTATGTGTATCTTTGTTTAATTTCATGCGATCATAAATTATATTTTTAAATCCTAGAAAAAGCTTTAAATCGTATAATCGTATATGTAATCATACTTTTTTCTAAATAACCATGTTAGCGCGTTCTAGCGCTTTTTTTATAGCGCTGAGAGCGCGTTTTCGCTAAAACTAGTTGGCAGCACTGCTTGCACATTATAATATGTACAGTAAGCAGCTAGTCTAAACATTTATGTAAAGCCTGGCTTACGTGGACGACGTACAATTTTAACGTCAGGAAAAATAACAGTTATTGCATATTAAGTTTTTAGGGATTCGTACGCAAATGCTACCAAACGACAACTATTACTTAAACTCTTGTATCAACGTATGATAAGATTGTGTTTCGTAAATATAACACTCGTTGCCTCAACCAAAAGGTTCTTGATAGAAGTCAAATAGACGCACGGAAATATTATCTTCATCATCTCAGCGCAATAAGCCTTCCACAAAGATTTCAATCATTGTAGGGGTTTTGTCACTCACCACGCTTGGTTGACAGACGGATTTGTGAGCACAGTTTGTTTGGCTTATATTTGCTCCGACTCAGCATGGGCAGAAGCCCTTCGAAACCGTTTTTGAGGAAAGGTTAGGAGGATAGGTCTAGGGAACGGGTTATAGGTATTTATTAAAAAAAAATTAAAAATAATAAAGTAAAAAATATGACGTTCAAAAAGAGATACAATTATCCAATTTTGAATAAAAATCTTTGACTTTGACTTTGACTTTGACTTTGCGATGCTACTCGCTCGGATGGATTGGGGACGAGAAAGTAGCGGATCGAGAGGCCGGGTGCGCGTACCCGATGCCATACGAACGGCTACCGGACAGGCAGTTGAATATGACACCCCTGACCGCGCCTATTAGGCTCAATTCACACCGAGATGGAAGCGGCGCGCAGCGGCCGGCTCGGAAGAGAAGGCTCGGGAATGCTCGCGCCCGCCAGCGACTTCTCGCGCCCGCCCGCGACTGCTCGCGCCCGCCCGCGACTCACCACGCTATTCTTATGCCAATTCCAGCGGCCGCTCGCGCCCGCCTCCGGCCGCCCGCGCCCACTCCCACCCGCCAGAGCAGTCGTACGCCGACGCCGCGCGGAGACCGCTGGAGGGCTCGCGAAGTCTTGAGCATTCCCGCGCCGTTTTCCGCTTTTTCAAGCACTTCCTTGTATTATAGTCATCGCGATAAAGTCTAAAATTATATGACGCTGAAATTGCTGTCCGCTTCCCTTCCGCGCGCTTCCATCTCGGTTACCGTGTGTTTTAAATATAAAGCCTTTTTCCTTTTGAGGTAGGGAACACTAAAATGTTAATGATATACTCGTCTCGTATAGCCGATAACAGACATACGGACAGGCAATGGAAGCTCAGAAACAGAGTCCCCTTGGTAGTCTTTGGGTAAGTAATCCTCAAAAAGGTAGATAGCTAGAGACATGTTATTCACAAGGCTTATGTATAATCGTCCCGTCTCTATGAACTAAGCCGGCGAAATAATATGCTTTCAGGTTATTGAGAGACCAGCAATAGCCCGTGACTTGGTTCGCGTTAATTATTTCCTATTATACCCTACCCGTTAACAATGTAGCTTTGTATAGGTAAAATATTTTTTTAAATCAATTCAGTAACTAGTTTTTGAGTCTATACAAACAAACTAAAAAAAATTTTTTCCTCTTTCTAATATTAGATGAATTGAACACAGAGTCTAAGGCAAAAGTTGGCAATAATTTTCCATTGCAGCCACATGAAATATTAGATTTAGTATCAATAGCTATAGTCAAAAAATATTTTTAGTTTACCCAACGAAAAAAATAACTTAATTTTCCAATCGTATTGAATTTTGTTATTTCAAACAAATTTATTGTCAATTAAAGTCTATTCATTCTTTGTTTTATTCATTTGCATATTTGTATTCGATTACCTAATCAACTTTTATATGATAATTTTAAAAACGATATATTTACACTGAATTTCAGTCAAACCTAAAAAAGTAGCCAAGTGCGGGTCGGACTCGGCCATAAAGGGTTCCATAGTACTTCCGTATACTTACCGTACAGATTATCTACACATAGCCAAAACACCACTATTATTTTTCCCATAGAAAATTTCTTGGTTTTTCATGAATGACGAATATATTTTTTATGTTAGCGGTTTATGAAAATGTGCTGTCTCAAAAACTGCTTACTATATCTTATTTAAATTCATTTTCGTGGAAAGTGTTCATTGAGATCTACACACTCCAGAATCTTATTTTAAAAGTTACAGGGAGCACATTTGTATGTACAGTACAACCTCGAAAGTGACATGAAAGACTTTGAGAGCACGTTTGCCTCTAATAAAAGGTAATCGCAAAAAAAGTATATTTAAAAAAAAAAATGTTACCCATATATATTTTGTAATAAACATTGTTTATTTAGTATTCTTGAGCTTTCTTTCCAAAAATGCCTTTAAACTTCGGATATTTGTATGTTATACATCTTCATGTATTTATAGTGTAAGGTGGTTTACTCATAGAAACTTGTTTATTAAGTAGTGTGAAATAAAAGAAACAGACGATTCGGTGGCGCTCGATGTTTCTCCGTCGCAAGATCTAAGAGCTTTTTAAAATAAATATTTGTAGCACCCGTATCTTCGCTGGACGAGAAAATAAACTAAAATGCTTAGTTTATCTGCTAGTAAGTATTTATCTATTACTGCTCCATGCTGCTCTTTCTCTTCTGCTTTTTTTTTACAAAATTTTATTTTATTTTACAGTTTACTTATCTCAGTGGCTGTAAGTGCAAGTGTATTATGTTATCAAATCTTTATGATTTTGAAATGAAATGAAAATACCATATGACCAACCATAATTTCTTAAAATCTAAAAACAATAATGCTAGAAGTTGAGAAATGTGAAACGTATCTAATACAGCCTCTCTTGCTGACAGTGTCTACACATGTAAAGCCACGTAGTCATTTGTATAAAAGTAACTCACAAATTAATTTCTACCAAATATATTAGTTAATTATTTCACAAATAAATAAATATATCTTATAAATAATTAGAACAATATTTTTGTTGAACAAAGTTCTCAGTATTGATGTTATAGGAAAAGTTGGAGGGTCAATTTACGAGTTGTATAGCTAAGTATAAGGTATCACGTAATTTCAATTTAATTAACCAAGTTCATCTTATATACAGTGTCTCAAGCAGTAGTTAATAAGGCTGCTTTAAGTGCTATTTCACACGGTAAATTAATCCCTGCCTATAACCTCGCGTTAAGAGGCACCCTACACACAGTGGGAAATACAGCGAACGCGCCACGATAATGGTCTATGCTGAGCTTACACGTTACCACAGAGTATATAATTATTACTATACGCGACGAATATTTTTTTGGGTTCTGTACCCAATGGGTGCCAACGAGAGCCTATTACTAAGCCACCTCTGTACGTCCGTCTGTCGTAGGGCTGTATCTTTTATGTATCGTTTAGAACAATAGTGTAAAAGAAAGATGTTATCCACAGGTGCCATGAAAGAAGCTTCATTTGTACTCATACCACAGGCCCCTATACGCAAGAAACGGTGTCTTTGTGTTATCGAATAGTGTACGGAACACTTAGAGAGTCCGACTTGTACTTGGCTGGTATTATTTTCACCAAGCATATAGCATTTCACTGCTTAGCTGCTGACCTCTTCGGTATTTATTTTTTATTTTGGACCATGAATCACGATAGTAAGGGTCTTACTAAAATTCAAACGACGCGACAACGACGATGGATGTAACTCCATTGAAATGTCAGCGGTAACAAATAAATACATATAAGGTTCGTGCTAAATACTGTTTTAATTCATAATTATTAGTTATATGTGTTCAAAGCGTTAAAGTTTAAAAAAAGAAGATCATAGGTGTTCTTTTGATACCATTTCAGGGACGGGAACCAAAAAATTTTACTCTTGATATTGTCATACTTAGTAATAATAATTATTACCGTGGTAATAACTTCAATATGCTCTCTCCCTTAACAATATGAAGTCGCCATAGCTATGTGTATTTAGTTTCCTTCCCGGATTAAGACTTGATTAATAATGATTTTAATACAGTGCACTGGCGGGCCCTAAAATCTTTATAAATGACATCATATTTTTAAACCGTCGCTCCCAGGATTTCCTGGCCACTGCAATTTGAACCTTAACCTTATAGCGCTAAAGTAGCTTGAAGTGATTAAAATAATTCACGGAGGCTTATTGTTAATGTGCTTGAAGCTGAAATAGCGGTTGCATACGTTTACACATGTTTATAAGTCTTATTTTTATGGTTGTCTATACTCGGTGGTTTAAAAAAACGTAGATGTGAAGCTAAATAAACACGAAAGCGGTAATTTGTTGGGATGTAAAGGCGGTAAAGTGCATTCTTTATTTTTAAATGTATTTTTATAGTGTTCACACGAGTTTTGTTTGTTTCAAGAATTAGTCCAATGGAATTGTGAGTGTGTCATTTGTTTTCTTTTGGTATTTTTATTTCTGAAAATTAACTAAACTAGAAATGTATGGGTACCTACATCTGAAAAAACTAAACCTACAAAGTTAAAAATACTATATGTTTGAATTTTTTAAATTTATTAAGTTCGGTTTATTTACTTCACTAACAGCCCTCTCCAGCTGCGCCCGGGCATGTATTGTACCTAAAAACCATCCTCATGACTCACTTTACCTATTGGTGAAAACCACATGAAAATCCGTGCAGTAATTTTTGAGTTTGTTTTATAATATGCAGTGATAATTAAGCTAAAGAATAGGGTTCTACTGGCACTCTGGTACAGTCGGAGCCGGAGACACTCCTACAAACAGACTTTTTAATCAGGGGTTGAAAACGGTAAAGGTATAAGGGTATAGTACCGGTATAAAATTACGGTACACCTTAGATTTAAAGGTAAAACGAAATTGGTTGACAATTAAGGTTGTGATACAGCTAAATATAAATAATGGTATTCATACATTTACGATATCATTATGTATCGATACCTTTATAGTTACTGGTACCTTAACTGAAATATTTTCAGTACCGAAAAAATTATGCGACGAAGAACATTGAGGCGAATCCTCGGCGGTAAAATTCAATGAAAACCTTTATTTCATAATTCCAATATCTAAAAAAAATAACGATACCGCAATATTACAATACCAAAATCGTAGGTACCGTTTCTTTAAGGTATAGTAATTTGAACCATTATTCTAAGGTATCGAAATATAAAGGTATGATGTCATACCGCTTACCGATTTAACCATATTTTTATCGGTTATTCAATCCCTGCTTTAAATTGTAGGGCGTCAGGTTTATCTACCGCCGACTGAACATATCCTTAAAACTAGCGCTGTTACGTCCTTATTGATCCATAATTCCCGAGTCTACATTAAATATCAGAGGAGTCCCCAATGCGGCAAACTATAGCAATATCGGCGAACTGTTTCATAATTTACAGTAACGAACCAATCGCGGAGTTGCCGACAAATTAACTTGAATTAATGCGGCCGTAAATCGCGGCCACGGATTCGATTCCCGCCAAAATAAGTGCCGCCATCACGCGACGCCAAATAGAATCGCGGGATTTTATTTTGATGACATTTTAAGCATAAGAGGAGAAACTAAAAACGAATCTATGTTTTCTTTAAAATGCCGATAACGATCTTGTCACGCCCCTGGTGTTGCAGTTGTCCATAGGCAGCAGCAGCAGCATCATCACTTACCATCAGGTGACATGCTTGCTCGTTTTTCGTCCTACATCATTAGTTATCAGAATGATAAATACAATCGTGTATTCTATAACGTTACATAGGATTGAAATATTAAGAAACTATTTCCTTACTTCCGCGTATCATCAAATTTGTCATCAAAAAAGTCCATCCGCTTTTTATTTTTTAAATAATGCCGCTTGTTAAAGTCTCTAATATCAAAAATATTATCACCTAAGCGAACCTCGAAATGGTTTTGGATTCGATTAAGCCACAAAATGATCCAAAACAGAAGATTAATCAGTATGTTTTACAGAAAAAGAACCCAACATATGATATTTATTTAGACTTTTCCAATTGTTATTTTCACATGTAATTAAAATGATTACACTATATAACTTTTTACATATTTACATAAAAAGAACCTGATTTATCTAATTTACACTTTCAACTGCACCCAGACAAATATTATAAAAAATAGCGAACCCCTATTTTGGCACGTCTTACACCTCGTGCTATCAAATACATTTACTATTTTATACTAGCACCGAGTTTGGGTGACACTGCGGCTTCCCACCTAAAACAAACGATATTAAATTGATAAGCTGCCGTGTAAGTCTCCAAAAGGAGCCGGGATCCCAACCGCTTCCAGAAATAACCTATTTGTTTTCGACAAAGGAAAATTTACTCTATTTTTCAGGGAACACCGTCAATTTTTCAGTGCGATCGTAATATTTTAAGACGCGGTACAGTTTGATTTTTCTCTAGTTTCGCTACAAAGGTGGGTTTTTGAAATTGCAGTAAGGAACCGTATGCATTGGAATATATAAATCATACGAAATAAGTATTCGTTGGGTAAGGTTTTCACATTTTTGGAACAATTGATGGCCTCCGTGTCGCAATGGTTAACACGCCTACAAGGCGAGGGGAATCCAGTTAGATTTCTTGGCACTTGTAAATCATCACAAGTAAATACTTGTACTTCATTTTCACAGAACAGTTGTGCACGATTATAGAGCTATCCAAGGAAAGTGTTAGGCAGGCGGGTGTCCGTAAAAACTGTGCCAACCATTAGTATCTGAGCGTTTTGAGAGGGAGATGATATAGAGATAGACTAAGACAATACCTTTATAATCCTTACACGTCTGCCATGACAACCTGATACAAATGTTTTCTTATGTTTTCGCGATTGTTACACATTTAAATAAATGGTCTACCTGCGACCACGAACACTGTAAAGTGCTCGAAACGTTAGGTGTATAAATAATGTAATAAACGCGATAAAAACCGTATTAAAATAATTTTATTTAAACCTGATACAAAAATATTGGACCTAATGAAGGTCATTACGTGCTTATGGCAAGAACGAAAATAGTCTCTCTAAGCCTAAGCTTCCAATATTTTTGACATATATTTATTAATTATTTCCGAGTTTTACTCAGAAATAATTAACAAATATGTCAAAAATATTGATTTCATTTTAAATAAGATACATATCATGAATAGTTAAGTTTATTTTCTCCTATACGGTGGAGTTAGGACGTAACCAGTAATGCCATCTATGTACCACTGTCAGAACAAATCGTACGAACAAGAGGTTGGGACCACAAGCTTCGGAACTACACGGACAGAAGGATTGACTATAGAAAGACTTGGCTTTCAGTAAGATTGCGTTTGGGACTACACGTCTAGTGAGATAGAGCTTGGATAGAGTGAAGTGATAGAGTTGAAGAGGTTCCCGGCAGAGTAGATAGGACCACTCCAAGTCTCCCCGTGGATGTCGTAGAAGTCGACTAAGGAAACAGTTAAGCTAAACAAAGCTATAAACATCAGAGAAACATGGATAGTGTAGGCCAAATCCTCTGACAGCCCTGGAAATATATGGCTCTGGTAGTACAGAGAGGGTCGTGCTCCTGCAGTGGAGACTAACAAAGACCTGTTGATGATGATGATCATGAAATTATGCTCAGACTTTCCTTGCTAGCAAAACTTGACGCTATAAATTCAACCAAGTTTGAAATTAGCCAAATCAAAGTTTAATGCGGATAACCCAGAATATTTTTGGGTTTATAACAGCATGACACACCGAGTAGTAAGACAGTTACTGACTGTTAGATCTGCTTGCAAGCAAAATTTTATAAGAATCATGTGATTCGAATTCTTACACAATTTTTTCTTACAATGAAGTCAATCCTAAGTTTCAACACAACAACCATATTATGAGAAAATAAAAGATTCACGGAATAAAAAATATTTAAAAATATAATTAATACATAACTAAAACGATAAACCTATACTTAACTAAAAAGTAAGAAAATTAAGAACAAAATAATGAAAAAAAAACCTAAAACTAACAAAATAATTAATCAAATAGTATGCCACCCCGGATGGTGCCCGGCTCAAAGGTACCCATCACGCTAGCAGCATTGCCTCTTTGAATGGCAATGTAATATTTATTTATTTATGCCTTTATTTCAATTACATAAAAACGGGGCATCATAGTCTAAGAGTTGTACACATTTTTTTCTACGCTTTAGGCCAAAAAAGTCTATCTAGAGTTGACTAATTAGCCTCAAACGCGATGTTTGAAATATTTTAGCCTATTACTCAAAAGCTCTTTCTATTGCGCGTTTTTCTACCTGATTCACCAGAATCTATGTAGATGACGACTAACCCCCTTATTCATAAAAATATGTTTTGTCTCGTTTTTTCAACGCCAAACATTAGAGTGTGGGATAAAGACAAAACATATTTTAATAAGCGTTTGTTAATTTTTATGAATTTATTTGGGTTAGTAATTAACTACCTTAAATTAACCTCAAACCCGATGTTTGAAATATTTCAGCCTATAACTCAAAAGCTCTTTCAATTTGCGGTCTAGCCGAGTTTAGTATGCGGGGTGGGTTCGGGTAAAAAGTGGCAATCGGTCAGCGGGCTTCGTATCGGCTTAAATATTAATATGATAGGTAGACCGCCGGCACTAGATGTATTCTTGCTCACTAGATTTTATTTTTCTTCCTTTCTTACCCGACGACCAAGAAGGAGGGTAAAGTTTTTCGCGCGTATATATAGGTATGTCAATATGTCTTATGTCAGTTTCCATTGTTTCCACCTGCAGCCTAAACGGCTTGACCGTTTTTGAAGTGTGGAGTATATTATATTCGAATTCTTCCCCAGAATTTGTGCTATGTAACGCCAGCAAAAACTCAATAATAATATAATTATACAAATAATGGCGGACGTAAACAGTCAAAACGGTAGTCGGGTATGTTAAAATAATACAGTTGGTACCTTATAACTATTTATGTGAGATACAAAAAATAATAAAAATATTGTAAATTGGTATTCTAGCTTCCTCTATGTGATAATTCTCGTTTCAACATTGTAGCGTTACGTACCGAGACTACAGGACGCGAAAGAAGCGTTTCAATATGGAGTTACTTGACAATTGATGAATTCTACTTCAATTTCCTTTAAATATTACTGTAGTGTTAACCACTAGCAAACAAAACGACAACATAAATTGAGTTTTGTTCCTCTATTGGATCATACGGTGACCAGTCGATCTTTATTTCCGCGCAAGACTTTTCTTTTTCTTTTTTTTTTTTTTTTGGACAAATCACACAGATTGAGCTAGCCCCAAAGTAAGTTCGAGACTTGTGTTATGGGATACTAATTCAACGATACTATACTTCTAAACTTCTAACTTTTACTACAATATTCAGTATTACCGAGTCGCTTCTTGTTGTTATCTTTATTTTGTTAGCCCATTAATTAGCCAGTGAAAGCATTTGTTGGATGCTGCATCAAGGTTGCCCAGAGTGCAGGAATTCGGACACCTGGGATATGAAAAGTGTGCAATAGTTTAGGGAGGGAGACCACAGTTGGTGAAACTGTTCTATCATTCCCCACTTAGCTAGATTGTCTTTGCATTAACTCACCTGAGTTCGCAATCTGTTGAACGACTTCCAGAGGGAAGTTACTTTCGCAGGCTTATAATTGGCAGTGGTGAGGTATTTCCCCTAAACTTCGTCCGTGCCGTATGACTGTGACTGCACAAAGCGCTCATGCGAGGAAACAATGACGCCTTTTTAGGATTTTACATAAGTAATGATATTTCTAAGTCTTGTTAGTAGTATAAGAATGATTTTTCAGTTTTCTTGAGACATAACGAGTTTTAATTATATTTTTAGTTAAATTGCTTCTGAGTATCCGAGCGTTAGTCACTTACCCCACAAATACTTACGTCGTATTTCAAGTCAATTTAGCAATAAGATAATTTCGTATTATTCTACAGGAATCTTACATTTTCCGGGATAAACTATACATCATACTTTGACTATATACTCTCTAGATACCGTCATGCCTTTATTTCGATGATTAAAAACTGGCCAATTTTTCAATGCTTGTCTGAGTAACAGCTTTGTGTTATCACACGCGTCCTGTCAATTTATGCCGTCAAAATCCGTCAAATTGGTAGCTGTGTGTGTGCGCGACCGACTATTGGTTGGACACTAGTTTTTTTCTTCGCTTTTAGGCTACAAGAGTCTATCTAGGTTTTATATAATCTAAGACATCATATTGAAAACGGGAATTAAAAAAACAAACTCCTTTACCAAATTTTACGAAAATCGAACAAGTAGTTTTAACATGATACGTGGACAGACTGAAAGACAGACAGACAAAAAAATTCCAAAATATGTGAATTATCAGTTATGTTGATAGGTATGTCCAGCCCAGAGAGGATTGTCATAAAATATTTGATGTTCAAATTTGCTACCGTTCTATTTTATTATATGTATTGATAGAGATTTACGTACGAAAACAAAAGATAAATATCACAATTACTATATTCCTCTATTTGAAAATATTTATTAGAAAATCGTAAAGTAACCATTCGATCTTTTATTCCCACAGGAGTTGTAAGCCACGAACGGGTGCAGCTTCTCATTAATATTCCAGGAGGGGTTCGGGATCCTCCGGTAAAAAATATGTTTGATTGCAACCAAATAAAATTATCTTTTTCTGTATCTTCCATGCTCAATCAAGATGCTACTATATCACGAGATAGGTTGTAATCTATTTAGTATGCTAATTAATAAATAAAACCAAAAGATAAACCGATTCGCGATAGTATCAAATACATTCTAAGTCTTCTTTTTTGTTGCGGAAAAGCGACGGAAAATTTCGAATTTCCGAAAAAAAATAAATTTGAAATTATCCACACCTATCACCTTATCTTATAATATTTTATAGTAAACTTTTAAAATTCGTCCGCCTGACAATTAGGCGATCTCATACAGCACAAATCAGTGCTTAGGGCCCACAACTTAACGAAGTATGCTTCCCACGGGAAGCATAAGTTGTTAAGTTGTTTCCAGTTTGGTAGGACATTGCAGGCATGAATCACCTGATTGTCTGATAAGAAAGATGATTCCGTGCTTCGGAAGGCACGTTAAGCCGTTGGTCCCGGCTGCCATCTGGTAGTCGTTATAGGAACCATGTCAGAGGCCGAGAGGCGGTTCCGAAGAACTCTGATACCAGGGTGTGCATGGTCGCCTGACCGTGTCACCTACTACGAAAAGAAGAAGTGCAAGACCTTTCAAAGGTCTTTTAAAAACCTGAAAATCTAAATTTGAGTTAGTTTTAACCTCTTTTAAAATTTATAGAATACTAGCTGTTACCCTTCGCCCGCGTTATTTATAGCCTATGTCCTTCTCGGTACCCTAACCTATGTGTATGCAAAATTTAATGATAATCGTTTCAGTAGATACCGCGTGAAAGCGTAACAAACAAACACACTTTCGCATTTTAAATTTTTGTTGGGATAGAGCGATAAAGTCCAGCTAAGCCAGTGGAGTAAAAAAAACATTCATTTACAAGAAACAGAAAATGCTATAAAACTATACATAGACATTTAGTTTTAAACATTTTATTTGGGCATTTGGTTAAAATCAAGCTGTGTGCAGTAAGCACCTCGTATTGCGGTAAACTTAAGTATTAATACGTGTTTAGGGGCTAGGGTTGATAAGTGGTAAATAAATAATAATAAAAAGAATGAAAATAAAACATATAAGCTATTATCAAAAATACTCTTAGTTAAAATTCTTGTTGTAATCTTATTGGGAAGATAAATCGTAAGTTTGTTTGTGCGTCAGCCAATCGAGCAAAAACTACTCAAAGGATTTGTATGCGACTTTGCACACAAATACCTATTTTGCATTGCATTTTTGATTCCCGATATAAAAAAGAATGTGCAAATAATTAATTATATAGACAGTTCATGAAATTAAAAATATTATTTTCTGTAGCTTTCTGACAAATATTCCGAATTATTCTTAGAAATACACGTCGAATCATAGATTTAAAAAAAATCTTCTTTCAAGCGTCGAATAGTAGAATGCTCAAACAAAATCTATAATAGACAAACACATGTGTTTTATTTAATCTGTGGTAGTTTAAAAAGTTTTACAATCAATACTTAACCTGACAATAGCAAGAGCATAATTTCTCGACGTAAGCGTGGGCGACAGTCATTTGTAGTCGGTCATCATATCAATATTCATCGGCTGTTAGGGTGGTCTTTTGTTGCTTTTAAAAACTTTTTTATTGTAAATGGCTTCGAAAAACAAATGTTTTGGTAATACCAGAAGCATTTCAAGGCAACTCATAAGGGTTTTACGTGTATTCTATATTATTTATTACCTTATCGACCAAAGAATATCATCATATATTTAAGAACTTTGTTCATACACGAAATAAAAGAAAAGGCAAAAGTCGTGTCGTACAGAGAGGTCAAAGAGATAGCGGAGGATAGGGAAAGATGGAAAATACTCCACATACGGATATACAGCGTGTAAATATAACCTCGACATTCCCTTAAAGGAGTAACTTAGACCGTCAATATGAACAACTTTTCATTTGGGACCAACGCTGGGAATTCGATTTTTTTGTTACTTTCCCATACTTATTGCCCGAGCGACTAAACACTTTTGTTGTAAAAATGACGAAGTTTTTTTGAGTGCCAAGCAATGTTTACATAGGAAAAGTTGTTCATAGTGACGAGATGAGTCACCCCTTTAAGAGTATGTCCAGGTTAAATTTATTCGCTGCATGATATTCCATCTGTAACGTTTCTTTAACTAATAACATTACAATTTATGATAATTGTATTAGTGATTATATTTCTTACAATTGGCTACTTGACAAAAAAATTTTTCGTGTCGCTATGTAAAGACCTGCCAAAAATAAACACAATAGTGACCAAAATACATTTCAAAACAAAAAACTCTTTCAGATGTAGAAGTTTTAAAGACACATATTTTTAGACGTGAAAACGCGCCGCTGAAATGCCTACATATTTGTGACGTCACAACTTTGTATTTTGTATGGGCGGCGTGAGAACTTTGTTTGGTAGCTATACGAAATATTACGTTTGTGGTAATAGTTTCATAATAAAAGTTACTATAGATTTAGCGGACTACAATACAGTATAATTGTAATTTAAGATTTTCATACTTTTAAAAATGTTCCTATTCGCCAATCTTTAAAGAAGCTTTAAGAACACTTAACGAATCGATATCAAATTAAAAGTGTTTTTATAGTGTTTTAGATAGAAATTGGTATTATTGTAAACAAATTTTATATAATCTGAACACTAGGCAAATACCGAATCAGTAACGTTATACACCTGTTAAACAATATAAATAATAAATAAATATATACAGACAAATCACACAGATTGAGCTCGTCCCAAAGTAAGTTCGAGACTTGTGTTATGGGATACTAACTCAACGATACTATATTTTTATAATTGATAGATACTTATATAAATAAACATCCAAGACCCAGGTTAATCTGAAAAAGATCATTTTCCATCTTGACCTGACCGGGGTCGAATCCGGGACCATTCGTATCGCAGGCAGGCGTGTTGACCGCTGCGCCACAGAGCTCGTCAAATAAAATATGTTTCATTACAATCACCTTACTAAGGCATAAATAACTTACTACTGCCAGCCCTAAAGGCCAAAACTGTGGATAGTATTTATTTACGCCGCTATTACAGGGTTAAGTATAGGCTTGGAGAAATTTATACGTAGCCACGTGGGTGGCAACCTATTTATTTTTAAAATTGAAAAATCGCCGCAATTTTGTGTAATAGCTTACCTACAGAGTTATTAAGAAGATTTGTTTTGATCGATAGCTCTTACTTTGTTGAATTTTTACAGATACCAACTTTAAATATCTTATGGATAGATTCAAAATTAACGTTATGAAAATTATAACTATGAAGAACAGCGAATTCTAAGGACTACTGATACAAACTGAGATATTTCTATAGTTTATTAAAAAATGTATTTTTAGGGATGAACAATTATTCTTTGACTCTTCAAAATAAATGAAATAACGTACGTTCATCTTCCTTCATGTATTTTAATATCTTCCTTGTCACTCGAAAATAGAGAAGAGAGAGAGAGTAAAGAATTAAGAAATAATTAGTAATTCATAGTTAATTTATTCATCACTTTCATGTTGCATAAAAATAGGCCTGTTAGGGTGTTGTGATATAGATTAAAATTAAATATTTATTTTAAATTGACACGGAATGGTATTGAATTATGCAATCGATTCACAAGGATTAGGAGTAAAAATTTATGTTAAAAAATACTTAATAATATTTGAGTTTGTCATAGCCTCGTATAATTCAATAGCCTTAATATATAGCCATTTAAAAATCTCAATTTAAATAAATTACAATTACAAATATTAAAGCCGCCTCCACACTCAATAGTGTAAAAATATTTCCATACAAATATTTGGACGTAACTCAAGCCAAGTGTGAACATTGGTATAAGTACCATTTGCCGGCTAATGCACACGATTTTTTATAAGGAGTAGGTGAATACATCAACTTCTCCCGAGGGATGGGGAGTCTTGTCGAGAGGTCTCCACTACTTTGTACCTAGGATTGATTGCAGTAATCCTGTACATTTTTACGATGATTGCAGATTTATCTCAATAATATGAGATGTGTTGCCATAACTAGCTCTATTACCGTATAAAACACTGGGTGAAAACTTTAAAAATCTTTATTAAAATAATCTAAATTTTTACCAATGCCAGCTGGTAGCCTTGTCACGTTGAATAGCAATGATTATTCTAAGGGCTCTTTCGATCGATATCTTATAAACTTTTGCTCTTACACGTATTTGCAGATAATGATTGATTTTTTTTTCTGATAAATAATCGACTTTAAATAATTGCCAAAAGTACTGTACCGCTACTGAAAATAAGTCTAAAAAAGTTATGTCCGTTTAAATAAATAAACAAATATTATTCTATTTGATTTATTAATGTTGGCGTTATGGGGTAGAGATATTTAAAAAAACATGCTTAGAGACTTATTGTTTGCCACCTCATTTATTGTTTTTTTTTTTTAATTATAAGGACAAATCACACAGATTGAGCTAGTCCCGAAGTAAGTTCGAGACTTGTGTTATGGGATACTAACTCAACGATACTATATTTTATAAGAGTTACATAAATAGATAAACATCATTATATACATTTATTTTTCTTATAACAACGAGGAAAACAAAATCACATAAACTCTAAAATAGGAAATAAAGGGCCCCCAAACCCAGGTGGTCGGAAGCGGCCCATCATCAATTTCTATTCAGCTCCAAATAGCCGAATCAGGCCCCAGCGAGTGTCGTTTGGGCGGCTCGAGGACGTAAAAGCATTCGAAGTATTGGGGTTCGATGCTCGACTCGCAAATGGCCTTAAATTTAAACGACATGAAAAGATAGAGAGCTTTTAGTGGGTGTTTCAGACGACTGGGTTTAGAATATTGAATTGAATTGTGCAATTTGATAAATATTTTTTTTTATTTATAAAAAACAAAGATGTTTTAGTTTTATCGCCTAGGTCGTTTGTCATTATTGAAATTTTTACACAATTGACTCATACTATCACGTCTTCCTCCCTTACGGGGTAGACAGAGCCTAAGTCTATAAACTTGTAGGTGAGAACGGAATCAAAATAGTGGCGGGTTGCTAGCCGCATCGCCTATTAATATGATTCCTGATGCCCATTCCCTCGATCGGCTTTTACGATCTGCGCGGGAAGAGAAGCAGCTGGTACATTCTACATTTTTTCTTTTCTCGCAGACCAGCGTGGAATAAACAAAAAATCTCATTATTGAATACGAAAAATTTCACGAGAATCGGTTGAGAAATACGACCTGTAGAAGGGGGAACAGCTGGACAGACATACTAAGAACATTTTGGTAGTACATTTTCAAGTTAAAACAGAGACAAGGTTATTTGAAATGCTAACCAACAGATGTCATCAGTGAGGCATCGACCTCAATATGCCCCTCAGATCTGTGTAGTTTTAAATATGTGATAAGCCCATAATATTTGAAACAGCAACAATTGACACATTGTGGCCCAATGACCGTACAGGAGTGCTATTTTTGAACGCGTGACTCACTAAACGAGTGATTGACGCGAGTGTTTCCAAAAGGCCGCATTTTTGAATCGTTAGTTGACGAGTGATTGCAACGAGCGGTTGAGACCGCTCGTTTCCGCAGGCGACGAACGCTTTTATGTCAAAGTCACTTCCTGTCATTTGAAGTTCATCTGTCATGATTTTACGTTCCGTTTGACGCTACACTTCTTAAATATTTTCAAAATACTGAACAACCTTAAAAATGTTTTGGAAAAATACTGCGTGAAATAAGAAGAAATTAAAAATTTTTCGCTGAAGGTTGGCAGCACTACAGTTCAAACGATGGTTTCAAAAATATGGCAAAATGGCATTTCGTGACTTGGAAGACGAGTGTGACTTGTAGTCGTGCATGACTTGCGTTTTGGATGAGTCACACGTTCAAAAATAGCACTCCTGGTCCCGAGTTCCCGACGCTCCAGTGCTGCCACCGCTTATTTTAGACCACTCTCTATAAAGTTCCCAATAACTACTTGTTTATAGCCTTAGCATAGTACTGACGGCAAAGTATCGTACTGTTTCAAATGATTATAAAGGGAAGCGCGAGTTGGAGACCCGAATTCATAGAATTGGATTATTGTTTACTTTCTGCAACCTACCACTTATTAATTAGTTGTTAAACTGGGAAACCTATAATTGGCCTTACTTTTTAGATAAACTATAGTATAAGACTTTTGTAACGTTGTTGGTTTTCATAATAAATAAAATAAAAAAAAATAAAAAGTGACCTGCCTCTTTTACCTCATAAGTAATGTGATAATATGTTTGTTTACACGGTTAATTATTGATCGTTTTGGGCCCTTTAAGAGTCGCCTGGAAGCGCATGTCTCCATACAAACGGAAAAAGGGAATTGTGGCAATATTTGATAATCTTGGAGTAAAATTAAGCATTTAATCAATTAATCTCATTATAATCTACGTACGTTCCAATACAGCTTGGTTAAAATACCAATGGTTTGAGAATTACAAGCCTCTTCAAATTTGTATGGAAATCTTGAGAGGCGTATAATTCTCAAACATTTGATAATTTAACCAAACTGTATAGGAACGTACGTAGATTATAATGAGATTAATCGACTGGATGCCTAATTTTGCCCTAAAATTGACAAATATCGCCACAATTCCCTTTATCTGTTTGTATGGAGGCATGCGCGTCCAGGCGACTCTTAAGGCGTGACTGATCAATTTAAAAAAAATCCTTAGGGAACAATGCTGGTAACTCAAATATTTTATGACATTCCGATAAAAAATTCAGAAAGAAAGAAAAATAATTTATTTGATACTTCAAACATTACAATCTTTTAAGTACAAAATTAAAAACTATATAATCAAAATATCAAAATGGTGCCACTGAGCATAAGGTAGTGATAACACCACCGCTGGTCTTCCGTGGAACCAGATATAAAAAGGTTGCGCCACCAGACTTTTAGGGTAAAAAGGATAATTTTTCAGCATGTCCATGAATTTATAACAAAAAATATAATATATACTACTATTTAAGTGTAGTTATATTAATATATGCATATATGACTGAACATTTTCGTATGGATATGTAAGACATTTCAGTTCCCAGCATAGGAAAAGTTGTCCAAAACCGACGTGACTGGCTGAATCACTACTTAAAGGGTCCAAACCATCAATATTTCTCCAGGTATGTTTCGTGCCTACCCAACCTAATAAAATTGGTAACTTCATAAAGGTGATATGTTTCGTGTTAAGTGAAAACAATAACTTTCATCTCAGTCTTTAGGTATATTAAACTCCAAGTACACGATAATCGCTGTCTCAAATGATTAATGAAAGGAGGCGCGGGTTAGAGACCCGAATTCATGAAAAAGAAACGGAGTCTGCCTCTGTCTAACTCACAAGTATTAGATATTAGATTATATGTTTCGTTCCCACCTAACTTTATTAAAGTGGTAATTTAAAACGATAACTTTCGTTCCAGTGAGTGTTTACATTATCAAACTCAAAGATACATACATATACAAGAGACACGATAATCGTCTGTTTATAGCACATACAACAGCATAGTAACGCGCTGTCTCAAATGATTAATGAAAGAGACGCGGGTTATAGTTCCGAATTCATGAAAAAATAGGAGCTTGTCTCTGTCTCCCTCATAAGCAATAGAAATGTGATTATATGTCTGTATATTTCATTCCTTTAGGAATATTATTAAACTGCAAGTACACGATAATCGCTTGTTTATAGCACATAGAACGGCCTAGTAACGCGCTGTCTCAAATGGTTTATGAAAGATACGCGGGTATAGTACCGAATTCATGAAAAAATACGGAGCCTGCCTCTGTCTCCCTCATAAGCAATAGAAATGTGATTATTTGTCTGTATATTTCATTCCTTTAGGAATATTATTAAATTGCAAGTACACGATAATCGCTTGTTTATAGCACATAGAACGGCCTAGTAACGCGCTGTCTCAAATGATTAATGAAAGGAGGCGCGGGTTGGACTCCCGAAGTTTACAGTTGACAACTTAAGCCGCGAGGTCGCCAGCAAGATTTATTTCACACAGAAGACGCGTAGGACTAAGTTTTGGTCACAGTTTCAAGTCGTTAGGACGAGAATGAACTATGTGTGAGACAAGATCTTATTCCTTGAAACCATCAAGATGAAGAACATAAGTAATGAACATGGAATTTACTTCTCTTAGCAATCATTGAAACTTAAGATCAACGTTATTATTATACTAATTGTATTTCACAGATTAGGCAGAGTTGTATTTTGACTAGAATACAGCATACGCATCCTGTCGGCTCAGATCTTACAGCATTAAACCAATTTTATTAATCGTTGTTGGTTTAGCTCCAAGGCTCAGGGTGACGAAACAATAAGTACTATGGAACAGCAGTACACACAAAATCTTCTTTGCTGGTCTTAATGAAAAGAAAATCCGAAGAATATACCGGCACTTTGTCTTTCCGCAAAGACCGTAAAAGCTGGCCGAAGGAATGGGCGACAATCTAAGGAATTGTGTCAATAAACGATGCGGCTAGCAACCTATCACTATTTTGATTTAGTTATTCAGCTATACGCCCACTAAACGCTAATCATTTGGGATGTGTGGCCTTAGGATCCGTACACCCCGTTAATGATAAAGGCGTGATAATATGTATGTAATCTTATTAAATAGGAAATACGATATGGTGAAAATTAATCCACGCGGGCAAGGTTCGAAACAGCGACATTGGGTAGCATTGTAAATGCATTAAAACAATTGGCTACTTGACTAAAAAAAAATTCGTGTTGCTATGTAAAGACCTGCCAAAAATAAACATAATAGTGACCGAAATACATTTCTAAACAAAAAACTCTTTCAGATATAGAAGTTTTAATGACACATATTTTTAGACGTAAATTTTTAGACGTGAAAACGCGCTGCTAAAATGCCTACATATTTGTGACGTCACAACTTTGTATTTTGTATGGGCGGCGTGAGAACTTTGTTTGGTAGCTATACGAAATATTACGTTTATGGTAATGGTTTCATAACAAAAGTTGCTACAAATTTTGCGGACTACAATACAGCATAAGTGTAATATAAGATTTTCATACTTTAAAAAATGGTCCTATTCACCCAACTTTAAAGAAGCTTTAAGAACACTTAACGAATCGATATCAAATTAAAAGTGTTTTTTTAGTGTTTTTAGATAGAAATTAGTATCATTGGAAACAAATTTTATATAATCTTAACATTAGGCAAATACCGAATTACAAAAATAATGTATGTATATGTAAAAGTACCTATAAAAATATTACTGAACAGTAGCGTTACCTCGTCTTTAAATTAGTAATATTCTCTACATAAATTTAATATTTATTTACTTTAAGTCCAGATAGAATCCAGCTTTCAAATATCCAAGTGTAAATAACACGAAGATTTAACTTAATCCAGAACTTACTAACTAGACCGAACTCACCTACAAAGCAATGTCTCCGCTAAGCTCTACATATACTGCAATCATATACACCGAAGTTAGGTATACACAAGTTTCTCAGTTGAACGCCTCAATGAACCTCGTAGCTTTACGAAATCATGGATAAACTTGATGTATTTATCGGGATTCAGAATGATTTATTAACACGATGAAGACTCTGAAACTTGTTGTAAGTAAGGCTTAGGAGACCTACATTATATTAATTATTGTTTTGCCGTATTTTGTTTCCCGGAAAGAAAAATTCGGCTAAAATCAATATAACGGCTACGAAGATAAGTTCGAGAAACATAGGTAAATAAATATTGAATAAATAGGGACAAATCAGGGTAGGGTACTAACTCAACGATATTTTTAAATAAATACATATATAGATAAACATCCAAGACCGAGGTCAATCTGAAAAAGATCGTTTTCCATCATGATCTGACTAAGGATCGAACCCGAGACCACTCGTGTGGCTGGCGTTTTAACCTCTGCTCAACGGAGGCCATCAAATAAATAATTACTACCTAGACATATATAGAGCCTTGTGACAGACGGACGGCGGTCGGTCGGACACCTTCAAACATACGGCGTCAAATAGGCTACCTCCTCATTTTTGGCAGACTAAATAATAAGTATAGGTACTTCGGTAAACTATGGCCAGCCTCTTCTGTTTATAATCTGAAACAGCAAGCAACAAGCGGCAAGCGCCGACGAAATTGCCGACACCCGGTAACTTGGCCAATTTCTCATGAAGACGAGTGTACTTAGCTGATTGTGCGTTTCATATTTCACGACTAGGACAAAGATTTTTCGTTAATGTTTAGGTAGACCAAAATTGTACAGAATTCGTTGAAAAAAGGATACATACATACAAACATACATATTATCACGTTTTTATTCCTTGTGCGGTAGACAGAGCCACAGGTTGCTAGAAGTAAGTGTCCCCCCCCTCTATCTGCTAAACGGTTATAATTAGATACGTGAAAAAAAATACAGTAGCAGTATATATACCGAAGTTGAAAGGAAAACTATCAGAGCTGAGTACTAAGTACAAACTAAAAAGTTATAGGCAGGCAACCAACTTATAAAATGTACTCGAAAATGTAAAATTACATACAATTTTCATTGTAAGATGTTTTTGGTAGTTAAACTGTGAGGTGCGAGAGTGAACAGTGTGAACTCAAAGTTGTCATTCGCAACTACGGAACCCTACACTGCGCGTGGCACGACACGCACCTGGCCGGTTTTTTTGTAAATGTTTAGATATACGAAGATTTTACGGAATTCGCTGAAAAAATGGTTCATACATACAAACATACTAAAACATTTTTGTCCCTTGCGGAGTAGACAGAGTTCAAGGTCATAAAGCAAAAGGCCACGTTTAGCCATTTTAAAAAGGTATTATTTAGTGACTATTTTACTACTAAAGGATATCTGATTGTTGTTGGAAGAATAGTGTCTATGACAAGCCAGTCTCTCAATCAATCAGTTTATGATGACCTAATCGGAAAGCAACAAGCTCTAAGCGCACTAACAGAATTGCCGATACGCGATTAAGTTGGCCAATTTCTCATGACGACAAGTGTACAGTGCACGGTTTGGGACATTGTGCGCACGTCTTCAGAAAGACCTCCGGATGAGGTCGAAACATGTCGGCCAGTCGCTTACTTTTTTCGTGAGTAAACCGTTGTTACATATTTCAAACAAAACTTTGTTGATATCGCCTCGTAGTCGTCCCGTCGCCTCTAAACCGCTTTTTAGCCCCGGGCTTAATTTGTTTAAATCAGGTCTTTATACGCGTTTCACTGCTAAAGAGTGTTGTACAAGGATGTTGATAACACACTCCCCCATTGTGAACTGTCTAAAGTAACTTTGTAAGTAATTTCAATTATGTATATTTGGAGTTATGGAGTTACGACATGAGGGTCTTTCCGTGGAAAGATATGCGCAGTATGCTTTTAGGAGCTATTTTCTTAGTTTAAATCGAAGAGGAGTAAAAATTTTTCCACTTTCGTTAATATGGATCAAAATACTGATATTTTTACTCGAATAATCCATCCAGAGGAAGAGTAAAGTTTTCGCGCGTATGTTTGTATCAATGTAAGTTATGTAAGTACATATAATCTGTTCAATAGTTGCCTCCTGTAGACTAAACGGCTTAAGATGTCTTTAGATTCATATTCTTCCCCGGAGCGTCAGATGCTATGTAAAGTCAGCAAAAATCAAAATGGTGGACTTTAACTGTCAAAAATGGCAGTCAGGTTTTTATTTTTTAATTATTCCAACTTTTTCATCACTGCGGTACCTATAATTTTTTAATTTAGTTAATATGAGCATTATTTGTTTTACGCTTATTTTATTTTCCCCGAAACAAAACCAATATTTACACATTTCCCTCGCTCTAGGCGGATCATTTTCTGTCACGAATCATGAAATAAATCAAGCATGTATTTGTGCTTCCTGAAGCTGTGTTCTTAACGCGTTTTCCTTGTATGTATTAATGTAAGTAATAATATGAATGACTTCAAATAATACGAAATTACTTATTACTTATTTATGGAACTACTTATAGGGTTTTATGCTCTATACTTTACCTAGGCAAAGATATAAAACTATCGTACAGAATGCCAACCTCATAAAAAATATAGGACAAAATTAAGGCCTGCTACAAGGTGAGCGGTCATAGTTAGTAGTGGTGCAGAGTATTTTACCACTCGTACGTGGTGATAATATTGGCAAAAACCGGCCAAGTGCGTGTCGTGCCACGCGCAGTGTAGGGTTCCGTAGTTGCGAATGACAACTTTGAGTTCACACTTATTTCCATTTTTTCTTATGCTTAATAAAAAAAATATTGGGTTGAAGTCGGTTTTTGTTTTTTGCTAAAATTATATTAAATTATAAATTTTTGAAAAAAACACTTATTTTATTTTAGTATTACTTTTTTGTTATTCCCTCACTATACTTAGTCCTGTTCTATTAGGTCTTTTAAACATGTAACTTAGTATTCTCTTTGGCGGCCTGAACTCTGAACGTCTGTCTGTTTGGTCGCTACACACACAGGTTCCGACAATATCTCTGGAATGGCCAAACACATGAAAATTATAATTGCCAAATTCTACAATAATTTCTCTTATATATGGCATTTATAATTTTCAAGTGTTTGGCAATTCCAAAGATGTTGTCGGAACCTGTGTGTAAGAATAAAGAGCAAAGAATACACCAGCTGTTTCTTTTTCTAGTCTTCATTTTAATTTTTAAACAATTCGGTATTTGCCTTATGTTAAGATTATATAAAATTTGTTTCTAATGAGACTAATTTCTATCTAAAAACACTATAAAGAACACTTTTAGTTTGATATCGATTCGTTAAGTGTTCTTAAAGCTTCTTTAAAGTTGGGTGAATAGGACCATTTTTTAAAGTATGAAAATCTTTAATTACAATTATACTGTATTTTAGTCAGCAAAATTTATAGCAACTTTTATTATGAAACCATTACCATAAACGAAATATTTCGTATAGCTGCCAAACAAAGTTCTCACGCCACCCATACAAAATACAAGCTTGTGACGTCACAAATATGTAGGCATTTCAGCAACGCGTTTTCACGTCTAAAAATTTACGTCTAAAAACATGTGTCTTTAAAACTTTTATAACTGAAAGAGTTTTTTGTTTAGAAATGTATTTCTGTCACTATTGTGTTTAATTTTAGCAGGTCTTTACATAGCAACATGAAAAAAATTTTAGTCAACATGCCCATTACTGTTAAAATTTTATTAGTAATTTTTAGCCTGTTCTAGTGTTTTTTAACATGTTATGTAAATGTTTAAAAGGTCTACTAAGTATGCTTTTCGGCGTCCTCAACGTCTGTCTGTTTGGTCGCTTCACACGCAGGTTCCAACGATATTTTTGCAGAACGTGTGTGGTTTGCTAATGAGCGTTTTGAATCATACGTTTTTGTATTCAAATTTTGTTTACAACAATGCAAAGTCACAAGGACAGTAAAGGGCTATTACGATTACAAAGTGTGCGAAACATACTATACCTAAACCAATAGCAATTTTGTGGATTGACAGACTTACTAGAATTTGAACTAATGAAATGACTTTCTTAGTATGTGCTTATTTAGTCTTGCTCTCAGAACAATAATAACCATTCTAGTTCTGTGTTCTTGCTAGAAGACAGTGACAGAACGAGGGTTGAAATCGATTTTAGTTAAAATGCTTTTAGGTATGCTGGCGTAAGTGAGATATATACTAATCAAGTCTTAATACCCTATGGCGTAGACAGAACCTAAGGCCTTAAAGCTTTGTATCGCTAAGTGTGGATACTTAACGATACAAAAGTTCAAATTGTTTATTTAATACTATAGCAAATTTCCCGCGACTTCGTCCGCGTAAATTATAGCATGTCACCGGCAGATAAAAAACCTTTCTAAAAATGAAAGAATTTTGAAAATCAGTCCTGGATATTCGAAGCCTATGCAATGCAAACAGACAATCAAATATTTACACTTTATAATATATTTAGTAAATATAGGTTACCACTAAATTTGACACCAATTGTACGATCCGTCTACGCATCGCCAAACTCAAGCTGAATATTCCTGTCATTTAGGTAATCTTCAGTTAGTTGATTTACATAATAAATTGTCTATAAATATGGCGAAGTTTTGATAGCTTTGGACTCATAAAGGGGTGATTCAGACCGTCGATATGACCAACTTTTCCTAAAGGACCAATGCCGGAGACCAAAAAATTTCATTGTCATTAAAAATATTCAGCCCTGACCGGGCTTTTTCAATGGGAAATTCTCCTTTCACAGCACCACCTGCGGGTTGACTGGTAGATAAAGCCTTTGACTTTAAGTCTGCCTTTGGCGTTAAGTCTGCCTTTTACTTTTGTAAAGAAGTTTAAATAAAATAAAAATAAATGGGACCCCATTTTAAGGGTGGGTTCAAAGCGATCAGAATTTTGTTATTTATTGCCGATGTAATTAGGAAAGTATATTATTCATATAATTTAACATATTTTATTACATACACATAACCATTCTCCCCATTTACCATTATAATGAATCATTGTGCTTTATCTCACTTAGACAAAATAATAAAAACGCTACAAAGCTGCATTCCACAATAAATTAGAGTCGTAATATTTTCCACGAGCGTATGTGCATTTTATCTACATCTAAAGGCTGTGTCACACGATCATAATTACCGAATTACGTCCATAAATCAGCTTCCAAATGCCCTTACCGAAATTAAGTAATTAACGCTACCCGCCGGAATTTAATACGCTGCCAGTTGTTTGTACTACGTGCAGCGCGAGGGCACTTTAAACTCAGTCGGTTGTTGTTAGGGCTGTCGTATTGTACAAATGTGCATTATAAGTAATTTTAAAGGCTTTTATGTACAAGCTTTCATGGGCCCCACATGGAGGACTGCTCTCATATCTGATTAGGTGCACCTCAATACCAACTCCTTCTACTTGACTCCATCCAACGCCGGCCAGTTCGTATTATCGACAATTCCACGCTCACATGCGATTAAGACACCCTCAGTCTCCGGAGAGCCATTGGATCTCTGCGTGTGTTCTACCTTCCGTCTATACAATGGGGAGTGTACTGAAGAACTTTTTGGATTGGTGCCATCGACTCCTTTCTTCTACCGCACCGCCCGCCACAGGAGTAAAATCTATCCCAACACTTGGGTCTCCAAAAATGTCAGAGCGTCACGTAGTTTTTTCCCTCGTATAGCACGATTGTGGACTGGGCTTCCTCCCGAGGTTTTCCCTGCGTACTATGACTTGAGTCCTTGAACAGGCATCTTAAGAGTTGACAAGGCATCAGCACTTCCTCTGGTGTTGCAGTTATCCATGGGCGATGACTAACAACTTTCCATCAGATGGCTCGTCTGCTCGATTGCCATCAAATAAACATAAAAAAGTTTGAGCGTTTGCCCGGTTGCGTCGTCAGTAATTGCTTTGCATCGTAGCTTTAGGTCCGCCTAATATGACACCGTGCATGCTTTTATATCGGCTTCAGCATCACAAACATATTCTCAACAGTGAGATAGGTCAGGAAAGTAGAAGTGCCAGCCCTACGTTAAGGAGCATACACTTGCGTTGGTAAACACCATTATGCGCGATATTGCTATCCGGTGCAGCGATCTAATAAGTTTTTCACTGCTTTATGTAAATTTCTGAATGTAGCCATTAAGGAGTGCCACTTTAATATGAATGTTCAGTTTAGTAATTATCGTCGCAAGCGCCTTTGAGTTTCTTTTTCGAGGGCGCGGTTATTAAATTAAGAGATTAAGATTTAAAATGAAACCTCAGTTCAAAGTTCAATCATTTAAACTAGACCCTCCAAGAATCAAACAAATCATCAGACGTCATCTTCCACGCTTCTTTTGGTAAAAATCTAAAAACGTAGGTACCAAATTCTTCTCTTTCCGACTATCATAAAAATAAGATAGTAGTAATATCCCGAGCTCCTCCGCGCTTCGGAAGGCACGTTAAGCCGTTGGTCCCGGCTATCATCGTTGATGGCAGTCGTTACGCTATGTCAGATGCCTGGCAGCTTGAAAAATCTGACACCAGTGTTGGCCACTTACACATACGAAAAACAAACAAACAGTAAATAAAAGTTTATTTGACTATCTAATTACATAAAGCTTGCAAGCTTGGAGGAAAATGGATACCTATTGTAATATAGATATCCATTTTCCGACTCCAAATATTGTAATGTCATCCGACTTTCACACAACGATTGCTATGTCAGATGCTCTAGGCAGCTTCAAAAATCTAACACCAGATTTGGCCACTTACATACACGAAAAACAAACAACGAGGCAAAGAGTTATAAAAAAATGTCTGTGGTTTGAGGATATACGTATATGAGGATCATCTAATCATATATTTCAGAACTTTGTTCTTGTCGGTGGAATATTTTCCATCTTTACCTACTTTCCGCTACCTCTTAAACTTCTCCGCACGACACGACTTAAATCTAACTCTAATCGAGGTTAAAAAGATAATAATACTGTAATACTCAGTTGCTCGATTTACCCTAATAACGAACAAAATGCAACAAATCCGGCAAGTTAAGTAAAAGCTTAAAAAAATACCACGCATGGAAACTCAGTAGATAGCTTAGTTTAAATTTTTTTATTTTTTTTATTAGCTTATTATGTCCCACTGCTGGGCAAAAGCCACGAAGGGGGTTTGGACCGTACTCCGCCGCGCTGGTCCAGTGCGTGTTGGCGGGTGTTTGAATGTCGTCAGCGCCTCGGGGTGTACCACGAGCAGGAGTGGTTGACTTAGGTTCCTGATGGTAAGATTGTGGGTGGATCCTCTTACTATATTTTAGGTAATATTTTATCTATATATAATATTTTTTATATAAATATTTTAGTTAAAATATTTTTCTTAGTAGTTTAATATACCTACGTCGCCTTACTTTATTTAGAAAGGTCTTATAACTTGTCCAATTTCTAATAAAATATGGAATAAATGAGCCAGACAGTCCGCCAGACTTATTTAAACATAACTCAGTTTATGAATGTTTTGTCATCCATGGCTGTCAACTCATCAAAACCATTTTATTCATCGCCGCACTCAATTGGAGACGGGAGTCGAACCCGGACCCTTTGTATTGTAATCGAGGATCATTGCTTTCATTTGTTGGTAATCGTTTAACAAAGAGTCTTAACTGGCGGTCGTTGAGAGATTATTCAAAACTACTACTTGGTGAGGTAATTAGATGAGACTGAGGGATATGTATCCACTGTTTAGATGTGCGGTGCGATGAAGCGAAGCGGAGTACCGCGTACGCGATGGAAATCCACCTATATCAGTATAGTTTTCTATGTTTTGTCATCAACGGCTGTAAACTCATCAAAACCATTTTATCATCGCGGGGCGACGGGACTCGAACCCAGACCCAAAGTAGCAGCTTGGGATGCCGAGCGCGCATACCCGATGCCGTACCCGCAACCACCGGACAGTTAGTCGAGGATGACACCCCTGCCTGACTACTGAGTTGGATAGTAGATGTAAATAGCTAGGTTCTTGTGACGTATATCCGTGGCCCCGCGCCGCACCGCAACGTCCGGTCCAACAATCACTGAAAATGACGCGTTACACATTATGCTACTGCCACTCGTAGTTCACTGCTCACCATTTTACCCGCCACAAACACTTTTTTCACAACCTCGCAAGCTCGCAACGCATCTCTGCACCGTTTCGCTCTACAGCACCTATTTAGTGGAAACACAGCATTAACAATGCTGGCTAGTCAGGCCTAGATCATTATATTATTATGCAAATCCGTGTGCCGTTGAGTATGGCCGTTAGGGTAGAAAGTGCAGTATTAAACATGGCGTAGGAAGCTGGCCTACCAACTACCACCGCTACTAAGTGCAAACGGTTATGTATGAAGCCGTTGTTATTGCCCGGGTATTTTACACGATTACCCAAAAGTGGAGTGTATTGCTTTAAGAGTTCACATTATGTAAGTATGTAGTTTTATGATTGATGATATGTACTTATGTTTATTCTGCAATATCATTAGAATCTTCACATCCTCCCAAGTGACATTGGCTATTAATTTTGGCAAGACAGTTTAATTAAACTTGTATTAGAGTGCTTTTAAAGAGGGCCTATATTTATCATTGGATTTATTCGTACAGTATTTTTTACCTTGCTCTAAAGAATAATTTGACGGATTTTTTATATATCTGGTGTAATTAGATTTATCTTGGGTGTTTGAAATCACATTATCTAAGTATCATACTTATTTTTTCACAAATGTCAAAAAACGAATAAAATTTGTAAACAAATTTTATAATTGACTGGCTGTAAGTTGAATAACTGAGCCCACGTTTCAACCCGGCTATAATTACAAAGACGATTGAACGAAAGAACTTTTACATTCTAGAAGAAACCCTAATAAACGTAATGATAGAAGGTTGACAAAGGGTTTAACATAAAATTGTAAATTCTCAGTATCATTATTTCCTAGAATAACGGGGACTGACCAAATACGAAGACGATTTAATACTCGTTTGTATGCATTCAAATAGGAATTTGTATGCACAGCGAGCCTAGGTCCGCCATACTTAAGGTGACCACACGTCCAGCTTTTGGTAGGACAGTCCCGCTTTCAGGCTGTCTGTCCTGCAACACCAGTCTGATCGAAATGTCCCGCTTTAGCATTGACAATACGATACTTATGTACAGTCCGTACTATCTATCCCATCCACTCGTATAACATTTTTAAGTGTTATAAAAATAATAGAGAAAGTAAACTAAGTGAAAAGAAGATACTACAAAAGTATACCTACTTACTACTGCTCATACAATTTTATACGAGATTTTACATCAAATAAAAGGTTGCACTAAGATTCTAAGAAGCATACTTCTATCTCTAAAAGTATATTTATAAGATCTAACGAGTATTATAAATGAAAAATGAATAACAATAGCACAACCTGAAAAATTATAGTCTATGTCACTCGAGATAAAATAACATTTCTAACGATACCTCGCGCAGAAGTAACGTTGGACTAAAGAAACACACATTAGATACATGTAATAAAAACACACTTATTATTAGGGCTGTCATGTGAAAATAAGTTACCCTTTGTGCAAATCCAAATAGGCATTGATTTTGACATTTTCCGCCTCAAAAAATACAAGTGGTAAGTGTCCCGCTCTGGTACAAAAATATGGTCACGTTAGCCATACTAGGTATTGTGACGGTAACCTGGTTTTCGCTCAAAGCAAAAAGCACTTTGGGCGTAATGACGTTCAGAAAAACAGTCATTTCGTGTGGCGATGAAAGCATCAATTTTCCATCTATACGAGGAGAATGGATAGGACTTAAAAAACATTTTAAACTCAAAACTGGTTATGCTTTAATCCTGAGTTTTTCTTCATTTTCCAGATAAAGTTAAGCTTTTAATTTAATCTTACCTATTATAATAAAAGACATTGTGTAATGGCTGGAATTTATTTTGTATTAAAATTACATGAGCTATTTTTTAGTGCAGAGGGATTTCGGAAAACTGTTCGACGAGGTAATGGAATTTTGTTCATTCCTTTCGTATACCTACCCGAGTGACGTGAAAACTCTTGCTTTTTCCCTTCATGTCTAAAAAGTAACATTCAAGAAAATAATTAGCAAAAGTGAATAAATCTTTCGTCTGACTATTAGATCAACCTCAAAAAATTTAAGCTTTCAACAATCTAAAAAATTATTTCCATTCTTTGGGCCGTCAAGTTTGTTTTCATGGTAATGAAAAAATGAAATATTCAGTGACGCGGCAAAGCTTCTATAGAATTGGACGAGGCTGTACTGAGTTCGGCCCATTATCGTCACGCTACGATTGATCGTCCTGTGTCATCAATAACTTTTATAGTGAGTTGTTAAAAGTCAATAGTTTGTAAACGGCACTGTAATCGTATTTTTAGAACGCTAAGACCCTTATTCCATAGAAACATGTTGATTAACAAGAAATACCATAACAGTCACGCTGAAGATCGACATGTGACCTCAACAACTTTGCTAGTACTAGAACTGTTGACAAAAGAGTTTGTATACAATACCGAGTATATTAAGCAACCCCGGATGCAGTTCTTACTGGATGGGTGACCAAAAGTATCATAACGTTCCAACAATCTAAAAAATCATTATCATTCTTTGGGCCGTTAGCTGTGTTATCGTGGTGATAAAAGAAATGAAATATTCAGTGACGCGACAAAGCTTCTATAGAATTGGACGATGCCGTAATGAGTTCGGCCCATTACCGTCACGCTACGATTGATCGTCCTGTGACATCAATAACTTTGATAGTAAAGGGCTGTTGAAAGAGGAGTCAATAGTTTGTAAACGGCACTGTTAACGTTCTTTTAGAACGTAGCTAAGACTTTATCTCTATAGAAATACGTGGATTAACAAGGAATAACATAACAGTCACGCAGTTGATCGACATGTGACCTCAACAACTTTGCTAGTGCTAGAACTGTTGACAAAAGATTTTATAAACAATACTGAGTATATTGAGCAACCCCGGGCGCAGTCCTTATTGGATGGGTGACCAAAAGTGGCATAAGGTTCCAAAAATCTAAAAAATCATTACCATTCTTTAAGCCGTCAAGTGTGTACATGGTAATAAAAAAAATTAAATATTCAGTGACGTGACAAAGCTTCTATAGAATTGGACGACGCCGTAATGAGTTCGGCTTCGGCCCATTACCGTCCCGCTACGATTGATCGTCCTGTGACATCAATAACTTTCATAGTGAAGGGCTGTTGAAAGAGGAGTCAATAGTTTGTAAACGGTATTGTTATCGTACTTTTGGAACACTAAGACCCTCATTTCATAGAAATTCGTTGGTTAACAATGAATAACATAACAGTCACGCTCTAAGTGGTCATTATACGTACGAGTATGACACCAATAAGTATGATAGTAAACGGCTGTTAAAAGAGGAGTCAATAGTTTGTAAACGGCACTTTTATCGTTCTTTTTGAACGCTAAAATACTTATTTCATAGAAATACGTTAACAAAGAATAACATAAGTCTCCCTACGATTGATCGTCCTGTGACACCAATAACTGTGGAGAAGGACTGTTGACAAATGAGTCAGGTTTGTAAACTGTACTGAGTATATTAAGCAACCTTGCGCGCAGTTCTTAAAGGATGGGTGACCAAAAGTTGCATAAATATATCTCAGGTATATTTATGCAACTTTTGGTGCTCTACGGTGCTTTGGAGACACGATAAGAAGTCAGTTTTGGCTGTCGTCATTGATGGCAGCCGTTAATATGTGACAGAAACTTAAGGCGTGTGGCTTAGCCTAGTAAAACCTTTTCATGGTTTAGAAGTTTGTTCAGAATCTTCTAAATGTCACTGAATATTTTATTTTTCATTACCGTGAAAACGCACTTGACGGCCCATAGGTTGGTAATGGTACCTTACTGTACCTGGTAAGGTACCATTACCAACCTATGGGCCGTCAAGTGCGTTTACACGGTAATGAAAAATAAAATATTCAGTGACGCGATAAAGCTTCTCGAGGCCGTAATGACTTCGGCCCATTAAAGTCACGCTACGATTGATCACTCTGTAACATAACTTTGATTGTAGTGAGCGAAAGAATGATTAAATATATTAACTGTCGTTAATATTTTTGAAGTTTCAAAATCACACCAAAACAATATAAGGTCTACCCTATTAGGACTTAAGGATGTAGAAAATTACTGGAATTGACTAAACCATAAACATGCTTTGAGCAAACAAAGTAAGGCCCCAGCAATCTATAAACTAAACCATTACCATTCTTTGAGCCGTGAAGTGTGTTTTCACGGTAATAAAAAATGAAATATTCAATGATGCGACAAAGCTGCTGTATAATTGGACGAGGCTGTAATGAGTTCGGCCATTACCGTCACGGTACGATTGATTGCCTTGTGACATAAATGACTTTGATACTGATAGATTTTGATTGTAGTGAGCGAAAGAATGAGTAAATCTATTAAGTGACGTTAATATTTTTGAAATTTCAAAATCAAACCAAAAAAATATAAGGCCTACCTTATTAGGACCTAAAGATGTAGAAAATTGCTAGAATAGACTTAACCATAAACATGCTTCAAGCAAAAAAAGTAAGGACAATTTACAAACTCCAATACCATTACTTAAGCCATAAAGTGTTTTTCACGGTAATGAAAGATGAAATATTCAGTGATGCCACAAACCTGCTATACAATTAGACTAAGCTGTAATGTATAAACTAAACCATTACCATTCTTTGAGCCGTGAAGTGTGTTTTCACGGTAATGAAAAATGAAATATTCAATGATGCGACAAAGCTGATGTATAATTGGACGAGGGTGTAATGAGTTCGGCCCATTACCGTCACGCTACGATTGATTGCCTTGTGACATCAATTACTTCGATAACAGAATCAATAGTTTCAATCAGCAATGTCAATGATTTGTCTTCAGAGGTAGCATACAACGTAGTTTATATTATGAAACATTATAATTATGTATATGCTTCGGCGACGGTGCGCGACGTCTTCGCTCTAAGGGGCACCAAACAATATTTCAAAGAACAAATTAAATTATTTTTCGTTTTTCACATAACTAGGGTAGTTAGGTCGAATCGAATCGGCAATAACAAGTATAACATAATATTATGAGATCGATTTATTTGCATTGTTTTAATATTTAATTTTCCATAGTAAAATAGCCCAGTCATCTCTCCACTTAAACCTCTGTCACTTTATTGCTTAAAAATGTCGTTATTTGTTAAATAAGTAAAAAAATAAATCGAACCCAGGGATCCTCGTGTCGCAGGCTGGCATGTTTACCACTGCGCCATGGGGGTTTTTGTATTATTTGTATTTATTATTTAATCTTCACACACACCATAAAGAGTCTAAAACGATATCAGAAACTGGCCATTAATAACCATAACTAGTTACGTCAATCTTTTTATTTTATTTTTAATTTTTATTATAACAATTATCTCTTGTCCACAGGATGCACGTTCCCGCCCCGGTGGCACGGGCGTTGGTTCCAGTCGGGCGTCATCCAGCCCATCATCATCGAGGGGGACCGCCTCTCCAACAAGGGGAAGTGCGTCTCCTCCGAGGGCGACAAGTTTTTGATAGTTGATGAGTGAGTATCTTCTTTATTGTTCAAAATATGAACTACTTTATTAACGACGATACCTGACCTTAAAAAATTAACTAAGATTCCAATAAGTAAATATCCGTGTGGCTACCAGCAGTGTAGTCTAAGTCTTCCCGTGGATGTTATCGGTGTGGCTACCAGCAGTGTAGAATAGGACCACTCTAAGTCTTTCCGTGGATGTCGTAGAAGGCGACTTAGGGAACAAGCTAAACAAAGCTTATAAACATCAAAGAGATCTTTCCAACCCTCCGGCCAACGTGGAGAGTGTAGGCCAAATCCTCTGACTGCTCTGGCTAATATATGGCTTTGGCAGTACAGAGAGGGTCATACTCCTGCAGTGAAGACTAAAAAAACCTGATGATGATGACGAATAATTCGTTTTAACAGAGAGGTTTTTACTGTAATTGTTCTTGAGTGGCACAAAAAAATGAGAACGCACCTACAGTCTAGGTTTGCTAAATAATAAAATAATATTGGTACAACGCCGTCACCCCTCGTCATAATTTTCTATGCACAAGATAAATTAAATGAAAACCACATTGAACCCCTTTTGCATTACATAAATTCATTTTAATTTGATAAATAGACATGTATATTTAACTTTAATTTTAAAAATATAATATTACCTATAATTGTACCTTTTGTATATACAAATATGTGCTTCGCAGTTCTAAAATGATTTGCATAAAATTTAGAAACATGTCCGCCAAATGATATAAATATGTTAAAGTGTTTTATTGTTTACATGAATTTTAAACGAAATATTATTGTCATTTCAAAAAAAATGTGTATTTGAATATTTTCTCTTTATTTTCAGAAAAGGGTGTTATCGTTGTGTTGTGATGCATGAAAAGCATCAGAACGTTCTTCAGTATAAGGAAAGTAAGTTCATTTGCCAATATTTACTAACCTTTTCCTGCCAGTCCAACCGCATGCTTCCGAGTCTGATTCCGGAAACTAAACCAATATTATTAAAAGTAAAGATTTGATTGTTTGTCTATATAAAATAAACTCATTTTGCGGGTGACACAAGCTATAGTCTCATGATGATGATGACATAAGCCTGAATTGAATACTCTAACTTATCTATGTATACTTGTTCCAGCTTACTGTTACCGGCGAGATGCCTTGCCCCACCTGTGTACCCTCATCACCGGAGACGCGCTGCTGTATTCCATGTTCCGGGAGAATGCGGACCCCGTCGACTGCCCCCTTAGGGGTCCGTTCTCCTTCACCTATAACAGGTAACATTTATACAAATTTTGTCTTAGGCCTATGATGAAATTAACTGTGAAATGCCTTGCCTTAGGCACCAGTGTAGCCTAATCACCACAGACGCCCTATTGTTCTTCATATTCAGGAAGTACGCAGAAGTACGTCGACTTTCCCCTTTCTTGTATACTCTCATTACAGGAAACGCCATCTGTTTTCTATGTACGGGGAGAACGCGGACTCCTTAGACTGCCCCCTTAGGGGTCCGTTCTCTTTCACCTATAACAGGTAACATTCATACAATTTGTAATCTTCTAGGTCCATGACGAAATTAAGGTGCTATAGTATACGGGTCAGCTCTCCTTTACATTTAACAGATTGGGGTTTTTTGTAGCCGCTTGATAGCCCCGAGTAGAATATATTTTCACCCGTCCAAGTTACAGACAAAGGAAATAAGTGTATACGAGATAACAAATCCGTCAAAATACAAAAAGGAGTATTTAAAGATTATCAAATCTTAAACAAGGGTAGTTTAAGTTTTCCATTATTAGCATTGACATTTACGTAACACTCATACGATTACGGCCTTTAATTTATTCCAAACGTTCGGTAGGTTGACCAACCATAATAACTGGTAAAGGGGAGTTTATTTCTTGATTAGACAATATCTGCATGTCTGTATTTGTTCTGTCCTGTGGTCGCTCAGCCAGCGGTTAAGCTGCTAGAGCGTAGGGTACCTAGAGGTCCACTGGGGAAAGTTCGTAATTGTGCTTATCGATGCGAGCTGATGGGGTTTCGACAGCATTAATGACAAGGATTCTAAACCTTTTATAACTTGGTAACAACATATTGGGTGACTTGTGCTTGTAATGCGATTGTGTCCATCGAATGTCAATATCAGTCTGTGCTGAGTATGGGTCGTTAAGTGTACTCTATTTCTTTTACTAGAACGCCATACGAAGTGAACCTCGCGAGTTTTATCAAAGTGAACTAATAATCGTCCGTAACTAGTCCTAAGTTAGTTCATTTATCATCTAGTAGCTGCTAGACCTGTAGACTTTACAATTTGTATCACAGCGATCCTATAGTAGTCATAAGCGCCATAATGGCGCGTAGGTCTTAGTGCCAATTCCACCATTTTGAACTATGTGCAAGAGCTGAATCGAAAAAAGCTAAAAAAATCAATGTAATCGCTGGACCTGCTTACAAAATTTCACGACAATCGATTGAGAAATGCCACGTATAGAGGAGGCGTTCAGCGGGGGCGGAACATATTTTTTACCCAAACAAGCAAGACGCTTCGGGTGCACTCTGTCAATTATAAAGGTACAAAAAAACACGCATTACTATCGTTTATTTTGTTAAAAAAATATCTTAATCATCCACGCCCGAACTAATTCAACATATTGCGTAATAAAAACATCATCTGTAAGTTATTATCTTATGATTAATTCCCTCGAAACTTAACGGTCATTGCCCACCCCTATCGACCCCCTCTTTTAATTACACCCCCATAATGACCGGCACGTCACTATTTCTGTACTGACGGCCGTCAGAATTTTTAATTAACGCACATCCGTTCGATAAAAAAAAATTTAAAAGGAGGTTGTATAAATTCAACGTGTTGAATTACGTTGAATTTAAATTATCCCTAGCTGAATTTAAATTCAAATTCAAAATTCAAAAATGCTTTATTTTTCTCTCCAATTTATACCCACAAATACAAATTTTGGTACAAATTGAATTGAAAAACACATTGTACATAGGTCATCCAACTTATAAAATAACGTGCAACCATGTATATACGGAACTCTACACAACACCTAGCCTGACAAGCAGCTCCCTTTTTTATCTTAGGTGTCAACTGGATCCTTTTTAACCAATATCTTCAAGCTGAACAAAGCTTATAAACATCAAAGAGACCTCCCCAGCCCGTCTGGCCAGCGTGGAGAGTGTAGGCCAAATCCTCTGACTGCTCAGGCTAATATATGGCTATGGTAGTTAGGAGAAGGTCGTGCTCCTGCAGTGGAGCCTAAAAAAGACCTGTTGTTGTTGTAATCTCTATAATCTAAGTATAACAAAACTAATAAATTACACAATACATGTCTACATCTATAAATCTGTATTAAAAATGGAAATATGTCTTTTAGAATTAATATTTCTTAGTCAGTACCTCAGGTCAGTACATACAAGACATTTTGGAAAGAAAATAAAAATATTTAAGTAGGTTCAAAAATATTATTTGTTGGTACAAAACATAACCACACATTTTTAGAGTTCCGTACAAAAAATGAAAAACGGAACCCTTATAGGATCACTCGTGCGTCTGTCTGTTCGTCCGTCCGTCTGTCACAGTCGATTTTCTCCGAATCTACTGAACCAAATTAAATGTTTGGTAAGATGGTGTAAACCTATGACCCAAACACGGATGTGCAAAGTAAATATATATTTTTTTTTAAATAAGGGTCAGTTTAGTGAAAGGAAGTTTATTTTTAGTATTTGTTGTATTAGCGTCCTCAGAAATCACGAAATACATCATTTGTGAAAATTTAAGCTGTCTAGCTATCACGGTTCATGGGATACAGCCTGGTGACAGACGGACAGTGAAGACTCGTGAACAGTCCCGTTTTCACCCTTTGGATATGGAACCATAAAAAACGATCTTCAAAACTCATTACCTCAAAAACTACGTACCTAACTGATTTTGATAAAATGTGCACTGTTCCATATATTAAAACAATAAAAAGTTTATTTTTTGGGTTTAGACAAAGATATCTTGTTTGTGCTAGTTAATTACATGGTTTATAGCGGTTATTAGTTAATTATAAAGTATAAAGAATTATTGAAATTAGTTTATGGCTCTAGTTACCGTAATTACAATTTGGTGTATTGTTCATTGATAGTTTAAGAATATTGTTTAATTGATACGTATTTTCAAAGACGGATTTGAGAAACCACCTACAAATTATTTTTTAAGTTCATATACCGCACCTTGTTATAATTATTGGCATAACGTTAATATCTCCAACAACCTTGTGATTTCTATCGTCTGAAGTATCACAAAGATCACAAACAAGATACAAAAAGTTCTTGAAGAACGTTCATCATATTCAGCGCCATCGGACCATTTATCTGAATTAAATATTTGTTTCATCTTGAATTGCAGAGGACATGGCGACTGCAAAAGCCCAGTGTCGTCGATCGAGAGCTGCACCGAAGACTCCAGACTCCTTCTCAACTACCAAGCGTGTCCTGATGTTCATGGCTCCGAAAGCACAGGTAATAAGATTATCGTTTGTTTCCTGTGGTACTATGGAATGACGTACGAGTACCGCCACCAGTACGAGAATACTAAGATATAAAAATAATGTTCGTTCTACCGCTGTAGACCACGGGCAAGAAAAAAATGTTAATGTTTTCTTTTTTATGTAAAGAATGAAGATCCCTACCCAAATTTTAATACAGTCAATCCAGCTAAGTGTGAGGAAGAATCTCAAGACGAGGGCGAAGTATTTTATATATTCTAGAGAAGGTTCTGGTATATGACGAGTTGGTTATTTAAAGGCGGTATCTTTTTTTAAAGAAATTATCTATAAAATATTTTAAAGATAATTGTACAAAAATCTAACATCAATAGACTAACTAATAAGGGCTACTTCCAATAAGATTTATCTATCAGTACTTATTGCACCAGTCTATTTAAAACAACGCCTGAATATCTGAATAACTAACCGCGGCACAATGCCGTAATTTAGAGATGGCTCTCAGAATAGACGCAATAGTTTGCAAGTCGAGACAAGACAATCCACAGAGCACCAACTTAAATAGATGACAAATTTAGCTAATACTCACAAAATTATCACTGACTTATTCAACTTAAAATAACGCCTGAATAACTAACCGCGGCACAATACCGTAATTTGGAGATGGCTCCCAGAATAGACGCAATTGTTTTCAAGTCAAGATAAGACAATCCACAGAGCAACCGCTTAAATAGATGACAAATATTGCAAATACTTAAAATATATCACTGACTTATTGCATTTAAGATAACGCCTCAATTATCTAAATAACTAAGCACAGCACTTACCTAACCGTAATTTAGAGATGGCTGCTAGTATAGACGCAATATTTTGCAAGTTACAAGCACCAACTTACTCGATAACAAAGGATTTTTGGCATCTAGATTTTGATATGGAGCATCGTGATCTCCAATCAGTATTTCTCTAAGGCTATCTTTAGCCTACTAATAGTGTGAGCCGAGTTATCTTTACCGTGATTTCCGATAAAACGATAAGGTTTTTATGTTATTTGCCCATATTGAGGGAAATTAAAATATGACCGTTAGTTTTCATCCTTTCAGTCGTATCAATTTATATTTTTTTATGGGACAGGCAAAGTCTTCAATCGTAGACTGGATGCTCTTTAATAGTATTAAATATTCCATGTTTAAACTATTGAAGCTTTTATTACTCAGAGGTTTGTGCCAATCTTCCATAGAACAAAAGAAGTCATACATTAAGAACTGGTGAAAACTTTGTGTCCATTCTTATATTTGTCTATGCGACTGCCAGACGACTCGGATAAAGATTTATAGTGCCGCCGGAGTTTTGACAATATTAACTGGTGGAAATAGACGCGGTGTACACATCATAGCACGCTGAGCCGTCGTTTACCATTCAACTGAGCACATTTTCTTTCTGAAACGAGGTATTATAGTGTCCGCTCCCATTTCACTTACACAATATGGATGTGTCTACACAACGAAAATTCTTAGGAAAAATACAAATAGTGTGATTTCAAAATAGGTGAAGTACCTACAAATGTCTCCTAACTGTGATGCTGGATTCCGCTTAAAGACTATTCCGCTAATGTGGTATGATTTGGTAAAAGTTTTACGGCCGGCTTTTTGGGTAGTTCATACAATTATGTGAAAGATTAACTAAGTATGATGAAAACTGTTTAAGGAAAATTTTAACCTAAGAGTATTTTAGGTCATAGGTACATAATCATCAACAGGACACTATGGGTCGCTGCAGAACACAATTGTCGCCATCTGAAGTTATGCGACCACCGGCATCAACCGTGTGCGGAGACCATTTAAAATGTACGAAAACATCAAGGTGGCTGCTTTGTGTGGTTGTGGCCCGTGCGACACTAAGACAGGTTCTATTTGCACTTTCTTTCGATGGCGGTCAAGAATTACCAGCTTTTCTATTACTTTGACACTTTAAGATTTTAAACCAGAGCATATAAAACCTTCGTGGATATCCGGGCACAAAATATCAAATTAATCAATTGAATAATGATATTCTATTTTTTGAATTTCAGTGGAAGAGCTCGAGTGCCTAGCAACGTGGAAGGAAGGTAGTTTGCGGTTCCTGGTGGGGAAGCTTCACCATAACCACGCGACAAGCAACGAAGACCGCTACCGATGCTTCGTCTACGAGAAGACAAATGGTATTGGTAAGATAGTTCACATAGAATTTAGCGTCAACGGCTTTCTGGCCGATTTCTGAGATGAGCATGACTGCATGATATAAATAAACTTAAAAAAACCGGCCAAGTGCGTGTCGGGCCACGCGCAGTGTAGGGTTCCGTAGTTGCGAGTGACAACAGTTTAACGACCAAAAACATCTAACAATGAAAATTGTATGAAATTTTACATTTTCGAGTACATTTTATAAGTTGGTTGTCTATAACTTTTTAGTTTGTACTAAATACTTAGCTCTGATAGTTTTACTTTCAACTTCAGTATATATACTACTGCTGTAATTTTTTTCACGCATCCATATGTAACCGTTTAGCAGATAGAGGGGGGGGGGGGGGGGGGGGGGCACTTACATCCAACAAAAAATTCGGAAAAGGATCCCTAAATCGAAAAATGATGTTCTCAACCTCACAATATTTTTTAAAGATCTATTTAACAATACCACAGTTTACAATTTGTATAGAAAAAAAAAATATTACTCCCTCTTTACTTGTAAAATTTTTTCTGCCACTTTTTGGTATGATTAATATACATACCCATACCAAATTACAGCTTTCTAGTACTTATAGTCTCTGAGTAAAACCGCGGACGGACAGACAGACAGACATGGCGAAACTATAAGGGTTTCTAGTTTACTATGGAACCCTAAAAAAATACGTTTATTTCAGACTTTCCTCCATAGCTGTTCGTATGGCTTAAAAACTATGTTTTTCATATCTGTGAACTAACCTATCTAATTTAAGCTTACAGACTTACTGTTTTAAGATCCATTAGTAACTACTGATAGGCTCGGAGCTTTACTCTAAAATTAATACTTACTTTCAAACAATCATTTCATTTCTAAAGAACTATATTATCTACCATATGACAGAAATAAACTCTTAGTTTAAATTATATCTAGTTGCCAGAAGAGAGGTTCCAACCATTTTAAATTTAGTAGGAATATTTTATTTTTTCGTAACTACATATGAGCAGTCGAAACGTCTATTCGTCATAACAAACGACATCATAACTAATCGCGTTTCTATAACCTACGGCATAGAATTGTACAATAACGAATCGCGATTTTCTTTGTGATAAAACAAAGTAGTGAAAAATTTAGCTCTAGAGCATTTTTCACTTTTTGTTTGTTATTGTTTGTTTGACAGATCAAGGTGGAAAGAACTGACATACTGTGCCGACCCCACATAAAAAGTGGGATAAGGTAAAGGAAGAAGAAGAAGTTTGTTTTTGTTTGTTTCAAACACGATGATGATATCCAACGAAAACCATTATATGCCATGCAATATTTTACAGCAAGGCTCCGAGACTGATAATAGTTCTTTTAACAGTAAGCGTAAAAAAACCTTCAAACTAAATAAATAAAAAATATAAACCCAAGTTGGGTTAATTTACCCGTAGCCAAACTTGTCAAACCTGTTGGATCAAAAGACGAATCTATCTAATAGAACGCTTTTTTCTTTCCAGCGTCAGGCAACGGTGCTAAAGATGGCCCAGCGTCGCCCAGTGGCGTGGAGTATAGAGTAGCACAATCTGGTGATGCCACTTGCAACGGCCTGTTCAGTGCCACTGAGGGTTCGAGGACTATGGCCTTGAAACGAGGTACGAGACATAAGCCTGTTTGAGAAAAAAAGAGCTGACTGACAATAGTGAATAAAAAAAAACATAAATAAAAACATTTATTTGCTCTAAGACACTTACAATGTATATGTACAATAAATTCGTTCGCTGATACATAATATAACGTCGGCATTGTAAGTATTGATAGAGCCTGGTGCCCGCCCTAAGTTTCACAGAAACCTGTATTTACGGGAAATGGCAAAATACACTACGTAGGGTATAGTATAGGCGACATGACCTGTCCCCTATGTAGGTATCATATGTAGTTTACCAGAGCAAATCATCTTATAAGATGATTTGCTCTGGTACACGGAAACCCACACTTTCATACAAGTATAAAATTGAGGGTTTCTGAAAATGCATGTTGATTTTGAAACCCACAATTTATTAATCCGAGCTCAATGAGAATAGTAGAATTTTTGTATTGTTGTTTACTGTTTGTTTTTCCACATATAAGTGGCCAACACAGGTGTCATATTTTTCAAGCTGCCTCAAGGCATCTGCCGTAGCTTTACGACTGCTATCAATGATGACAGCCGGGACCAACTGCTTAACGTGCCTTCCGAAGCACGGAATGCAAAATTATGTGTATGCAAAATTTCTTGATGATTGGTTTGGTAGATAGGGTGTGAAAGCGGAACAAACAAACTCACTTTCACATTTATAATAAGTACTTATTAGTTAGGATAGTTAGAATTAGTATAGATGGGATTTACACGTACTTATATTTCTTTAAAATTCCAGTGTCAGTCCGCTTCAACTGCCAGTTCCCGACGTGGATGACGTTCTCCCACACATGGCACACCCTTGACTTCAGCAGCAACTACACCTTCTACCAGAGGAACGCCACCCTCAGAATCACCAACGCTACCGGCGCTGATATCAAAGTGTACTGTGTGAATGTGAAGGCGAGCTCGCCTAGCGGGAACTCGGTGGCGCTGGTCGCTCACTGGCAGCACCATTGGTGAGCTTTAGTCATTTTATTTGATGTAGGAAAAGATCAAACGATGATGATACACATGGTGGTGGTTTTCTCCCGCGTCCATAGAACACTTCCCAAACGGACTCCATTAGTGTTAAAATCCATAAATTACAAATTTGCCGTGTTCTCGGCAGTAGGTAGGGTAGAAAAGGACCATTCCAAGTCTTCCCGTGGATGTCGCAGAAAGTAACTTAGGTAACACTAGCTAAACAAAGCTTATAAACAACATTGACGAGCTCCGTGGCGCAGCGGTCAACACGCCTGCCTGCGACACGGATGGTCCCGGGTTCTATCCCCGGTCAGGTCAAGATGGAAAATGATCTTTTTCAGATTGATCTGGGTCTTGGATGTTTATCTATATATGTATCTATTATAAAATATAGTATCGTTGAGTTAGTATTCCATAACACAAGTCTCGAACTTACTTTGGGCTAGCTCAATCTGTGTGATTTGTCCGTATATATTTATTATTATATAGAGACCTCTCCAATCCGTCTAGCCAGCGAGACAGTGTAGGCCAAACCCTCTGACTGCTCTAGCTAATATATTGCTGTGCTAGTACAGAGAAGTCGTGCTCCAGCAGTAGAGAAATTAAAAAGACCTGATGATGAAGCTTAAAATCGTATATTTGTACATTGTTTCCTTTTTGCAAAGATTGCCTGGAAGAAATTGCATTGCGATAAGGCCGCCTTTTGCACAATTTGTAAATAATAAAATGGCATATATGTAAACTGTTTCCTTATGTTGTGCTATGAAGGGTATTGTATTGTATTCCAGTGTCTCCCGCTACGTGTGCGTGGTGCTATATCGCCGGGATACGTTCATCGCGGAGCTGCAGAGAGGATCTCCGACAACTAGACCTGATGACGCATGCTCCCCTCATCACTTCAACGCGGTTACTGCGCCGTATGTTACTTTAGTTGGTAAGTTGTTACATCTCCTTTTTTTTCAAACTGCCTAATGTTTAGCATAGTTATTCGAATATTTTCATTCTTGGGTGCAACTGAGCGTTCGACTAATCACTCGCGCTTGGCACATCTCCATTTGCTCACGGTTAAAAGACGCAAATATATGTCCAATTGTTCACTCTTTAGCGTGCTTAATCAAAGCCACAGAGAAAGGAACGTTTTGTAGTGCGTGATCTACATTGAAATTCCTTGCTCTGTGATCAAAACGCTCGTGTCTTATGGCATTTGTGTGTATAGTTTCCTATCTTTGTTATTTAATGCTTAATCAAAACCACAGAGTAAGGAACGTCTTGTAGTGCGCGATCTACATCGTAATTCCTTGCTCTGTGATCAAAACGCTCATGTCTTATGGCATCTGTGTGTAGTTTCCTATCTTTGTTATTTAATCTTTGTCAGCTAACGAATTAACATCTGACAAACATCAGTCTTAATTGTGAAAAAAAAACATTTAGGAAATTTTCAACTTAAATTACTTAGGTTACATCTGTTAATATATTCATTCATATTTTCAGCAAGCAATCCAGAATCAAAAGAATGCCCTTATTCGGGCAAGTATACAATACAAAGCAGTAGACACAAGAGGAACGTGAGATCACAAGACAGTGAAAAAGATAGTAGGAATAAGCGAGAGAAAGCAATGTTCGAACATAATCGTAGAGTTAACGGAACTAGGTTGTTCAATTTTAGCGTAAGAAACGTGTCGAGCACTCCGATGCTGAGGAGTCGGAGACAGGTGGAGGGGGGTGAGGTGGCCTGCGTTGTCAGCAATTATCACAGGCTGGAGGTTGGCTGCAACTCCGTGAAGAACATGGAGTTTTATTCTACGTGTCAGAATAAGGAAGTAGTTACAGGTAAGATTGACATTATTATGATAATTACGTTTTTTTTTTATTTCGAGTTTCTAAAGTGCCGAAGGGAAAAATTGTGTGTTTTGAGGATGAGGAGAAGAAGGTTTATACTAACATCCAGTATAGGAAGTTCCGAACTGTATGCCTTTATCTTTTGTGTGTGGCTCTATATATATAAATAATTTCCAGCGTACACCTGCCACGGGGGCTGGTACGAGAACGGCGCGTCGTTCGTGGTAACGACGCCCGTGACGCGCGACAGCACGGCGGCGCGCCGCTACTGCTTCATGTCGCGCGAGGCGCGCGGCGGCACGCTGCTCGTCACGCGCTCCGCCACCAACTGCGAGCGCGCCAGCGGCGAGACTGAACTTGTGTTCGACACCATAGGCAAGTTATTTACAATCATGGTGTACAATCATACAATATCAATGTGCATTTATTTTTACTAGAGATGGAAGGTACGAAAGGGATATAGAAAGAAGAGTGGCTGCTGGTAATCGAGTGAATGGAGCATTGCATTCCTTTATGAACAGTAGGAAGGTGTCTATTAAAGCACGTCTTGCTGTTCATCGGGGAGTGTTGTTGCCCACCCTTATGTATGGAAGTGAAAGTTGGGTATGGCAGAAGAAGCATGAAAGTAGGATAAATGCGGTAGAAATGCGTGCGCTTAGGAGCATGTGTGGTGTAAATTTGAGAGATCGAGTGAAAAACGATGTAGTGCGGGAGCGATGTGGAGTGAAAGAGGATGTAGTGACAAAAATTGAGAAAGGAATGTTAAGGTGGTTTGGACATGTAGAAAGGATGGATGAAAGAAGTCTCGCAAAGAAACTCTATAAGGCAGATGTGACCGGAAGAGTAAGTCAGGGCCGGCCTAGACGCACATACCGTGACCAGATTACGGACATTCTTGTCAAGGGGCAAGTCAGGAGTACCCGAAACCGGCGAGCATGTATGAAAAGAGTGATGGATGTAGATGAAGCGAAAGAGTTTTGGTCTCTGCCTACCCCCATGGGAAAGAGGCGTGATAGTATGTATGTATCAATGTGCATGGTCGATTGACCGTGTCACCTCACGAAATGATGATGATTTACAATCAAATGTTGTTTGTATAATACTTTATGTAGCGCGAGGCGCGCGAGGGCTGGCTGCTCGTCACGCGTTCCGCCACCAACTGACGATTTGGACTAACCTAAAACGGTTGGTTTTGGCGGTAATCACTAGTTTTCTTAATGACTGATTATATTGAAACATTATTCCAAAAATACCTTAAGTTATTTACTAAGGCTTATATTACTTAGATTCTTGAATTTGATTCTATTTGCAAAGTAATATGAATAAAATTATTGGTGTCGCTAGTTGGCCTAGTGCGGGCCCTTAAATGCGATCCTCATCATCATCATTATCATCATTGGTGATGATGACAGGCAGTCTCGTTCTTCTCTGATCTGACACGATCAACCGTTTTCGTCCCGCGCAGCCTTTCTAATATATCTATTTTCTTGTCAATGGCTATTTGATGGAGTGGCAACGGCGACAGATACCTTGTTTTTGTTGGATATTAAATGAACAAATTTGGACCTGTAAAAAATCTCAAGAGTAAAATAAGAGAATAAATTGGATTTCGCTAGCAATAGTATGATACCTACCACAAGCTAATTTTAAATTATTCATACAAGGAAAGAAGCATAATTAAATTTATAATTTATTTTTCAGGAGAATGTCAAGATCAAACCAACTACCAGCCCCTTCTGAGGATACCATCTCCGCTCCTTTCCTTAGCAATCGTGATACTCTACTACATCATACCGAGATGATTCAAAGAGCACTAGCGAAGCCATAGTCGTTTTAGAACCCCATAACCTTGTAATTATAGCGTATAGGCAGGCTTAGGAACAAACTGTAGACAAAACAAATTTAGTTTTAAGCGTTTTCACGATACTTCGTTGTTCATTTGGTGGTGACGCTAGCGTCGCTCTCTAGGTAGATAAGTAATGGAGTGCAATTTGCAAATATACTACACTTTTATAAAGAATAAATAGGTATTTATACTTCTTAAACTTCACGAAGCTTTTTTAATCAATTTGTATTCAAACACTTTTTAAAACTGATGTACATTTTGGAGATAACTGGTTAACTAGTCTCTATTTAAGTACACCACCAATTGAATAACTTAGTATGTTTGTAAGGTATCTTTTTATTGGATAATTTGTAGACTTTCATAATTTTTTGTTGACTTGATTCTTGTGTTTTTGTTAAAATTTGTATGTATAACGAAATTATTAACAAAATATCAATTCTAATAACAACATAATACGTATATCATAGATAGTCACAATCGCCTGAATAAAATTATCTAAGCAAAAATATTTACAAAATTGTGTCGGCTTTACAATAGTAATAATATCAAGTAACGATATCTTTGCCTCGTGTTAACAATTTTATAATGTTGTATTTATTAATTTTTCGCTATGTAAAAAAAATCTGATTAATTTTAGTAAAAGATTTGTAATTACGTAGTTGAATTCTTATCTTGCTTTTTACAAATATTAACCTAATGTATACTATCTTCACATAATCACATGTACATTATACTTAGTTTAAAAATTAAGAGAATTTGGTTTGTCATGAGAGAGACCCGACTGCAAAATTATTACTATACTAAATTTGAATTGGAAATACCATGTTACCAAATACGGAATGTAATTTTGCCGCATTTTAGCATTACTTACTTGAAATGATTTACTAGTCTTTTTTTTTTATTGGACTGACGATAAAAGTATCGACGATTATAATTAAACATATTAAACTTACTCTAAATACCAGTTCATGGCGTATATAAATATTACACCCGACGCGGTCTTTCTAAGTACCTACATATTGGGCGCACACGGAAAGCATACCTACGATCGTGGCAGTATCCTTAGCTAAAATGGTTTTGCATCTACAGGCTACTTTGGTTCTGACATAACACAGAGTGTCTTCCTAACTTGGTACAATAGGGAGACGTTTTTAAGTAAGCATAGTTATAAACCACTGAACCAATAGTCTTTACCATGGAGTATATATATACTTAATTCTTTACTTTTCAGGTGTCTTACACTCTATGAAATCTAAAACATTAAAAAAGTGACTAAATCACCCATAAAAATGGCAGTCGGGTTCTTCGATAATTTGAATTATTAAAGATTTTTAATTTCTAACCACGTATAAAGAAAATAATACATAAAATATATTTGTAGACATACAATTTGAAACAGTTGACAGTATTTGATGGGTGACGCGAATGGTTGTGAATAATATTTCTTGTTGCATCGGTTTTAGAGGACTTTCAAGACTATTTATATTTAGTAAAGTCACCTTTAGACTTAATTTGTATGTGCTTGACTCGAATGATATATTTTCAAAGTAAAGATGTGGATATCTTCCCTATGATATGCTTCTGGATAGTAATATGAAAATTCAATGTAAGAGTATGTATTTATTTACTATTAATTGAGTTCAAAGTAGCATGTTTTCGTTTAAAAGTCACAATAGTAAAAAACGTATGTTTTATAGAAGATTAAGAAGAACCATTTTCATTTCACACTTTTTTGTTAGTTTGGAGTTAGACACACGCACATGGCCACATTTTTAATGAACATCAAATGGGGTTTAGCCCGAACGTTTCATTCACTTCCGCTGACGTTTCAAATGAATAGAAGGGTCGTTATAAATCCTGTTATTCATGTTTTTTTTTGTTACATTTATGTTTATATAACGCACACTTGTCATCTATGTAAGTCTGTTTTATATTAACTTTTATATTTTTCACTTTACTTCCCCCATAAGCACAAAGAGTTGAAATAGTATTTATTATACAACGTGGAAGGGACATACCCGTAATAAATTGAACTGTCTATACTTCATTATAGTATAATGAAATTAAAATAACAGCCAAAAAAAAATTTGCATTTCCATACAAAAGTGTACAGCCGCTCGAGCGGTATTGGAACGTGTTTTTTTTTTTGTATTTTGTTGTTTTAATTTTATTATACTAAAGTAGTCAAGTATAACCCGAGGTTCGATTTATTACGGGTATGACCCTTCCCCTTTGTATACTTACTTAGGTATATGTTTTTGGATAGCTCAAAATAGAATTTGTAATAATTAGTTATTTTAATACTCATCATATTTAAGCTTTATTTAAGTAAGTTTGGATTTTCTAGTATTACGAAGCATTTATTTTCTAATAAAGCATATTGTTACTATCTTAGCTTTATTTTGTTTATATTTTTCTTAATTCTATCAAATATTGAAAAAGATGATTTGATTTTGTAGCCAATCACTCGTGCTTATTTCATACTTTTAAGTACTGATAGGTACTTATGTACAGAATACCTAGGCATAAATAAACATTTTGTTAATTTAGGTACTAACATTTTCTTATCAATTTAGATTTCAGAACTGAGTTTTTTCTGACTTCTGTCTAATGTATGCACACAAAATTGTCACACATAAGAAGCTTAGAGACATGTACAAAATTATTGTAATACGTTATGTAGTTAGAATAATTTAGCTGTATTTTTACGTTATTAATTTAAATATCGAAAAAACAGTACATGAAATAGGTGCCTGGAATATTTAGGTAAGCCTGCAGTATTCTCCATTTGCATTGTTCTATATTTGTTTTGTATATTTTGTTTAGAAATCAGTAGGCACATTAATTTCCCCTAGATAACAATGATTGTTACTAACGCACCATTTAATGGTTGCTTCTATAATGACTATTTGTTACAACTATTTTCGCGGGAAAGCTATGTTTTCCCTAATCAAGCAATACTAATATAGGTAAGAATAGTTAAGAGTGAATTTAGGTAAGCGAAAAACGAATACTCATTTTGAGATCAGTGTATGATGTAGTTAAGATCAAATTAAGTAGTTATTAAAATCGCGACAGCAATAATATATTTGTATTTATAGCTATTGAGCGTTAAATTTTTAATAGTTATTAGACAGTTGTGAATAACGGAGCTAGCGATTGTTATTTTATAATGTGACAGAGACTATTTCTTTGTGGAAGCGAATCTCATGAAAAAAATCGCGGGAATGCGTTCCCGCAGGAATTTTTCTTGGGCTATTACGTCATCGTTATGTTTCCATTGTGTGATATAGATACATTAATTAATTAAGTGAATAGTCGTCAGCATGGATTATAATAAACAGCGAAATTTATTTTGTGTCGTTTTATTTACTCCCATATGAATTTGCAATTATTAAAATTCTTCCTTCTTTATATTAAAGTGCTTAATATGAAGGTACATAACTTTCATGTTAAGGACTGTGACAGTACCTATACAGGGTCCATTTAGGTACCTACTCGTATAAGTGTTTACAATGTAGAAGAAAAGCCACACTGAATCCTTCATGGGCGAGTCCGACTGGCACTTGGACACTTTTTTTTTTACTGGAATCATTATACAACTCAACCTCTTCCGGGTTAAGCTGCGTGATTAAACTCAAACCTACGCGGTTGATTTCGCGGGCAAAAGTTAGGGTCATTCATACTAGCGCAGAGTCTAAGCGAAGCGCAAATATGGCAAACGCATAGGACATGGTAATCAGAAAGCATAATAAAATGAACTGCCACCGTCCTGAGAACTGAGGATGGTCCACAAGGGGACAGGGACAGAAAGCGGTATATTACGTTACGACTAGGTAGATAGATAGTATCCATTTTGAGTTGGTATTTACTCAAATTTGATATCTATTTTTATTACACTAAGGTAGAGCACTGGTTTACGAAGGATCTACACTAAACTTCTTTGCAACTCTGGACATATTATCTGCGCTACCGCGGGCGTTATCGAAGATATCTATTTTGAATTTCCCGCCATTGTAACCTTAGAAAAAATAAAAACAGTTCAGTTTTGTTCATATTTAATCCTTATTCATTTAGTACCAACTTGTTTGAAAATATTATTTTTTAGAATAAAAAGAAATCATTGAAAATGTTAAGGCCACTGAACACGTTACATACAATAACTTATTGAATATAACGTTACAACGACATACATAAACTGTTATCAGTTATTATTGAACGCTTCCGATTTCTGAACGTTTATATTTCAATGCTACCAACACCACAAAAGAAATCGTTCCGCTGCCAACATTACCGTCAGTTATGTCATGTGTAGTTGGTGTTGCTTGGCTTGCTTGCTTGCTTTCTTTACTTTGCTTGAACTCGCGTCGTCGGTCAATTGGATTGTTTATCTGAAAGAACACTTACCACATAACAAACAAATTCGATAAATAAACTTAAGTGCTCTCAATTAAATGAAAGGAACCTGCAACCGTGCCAATAAATAAAAGGATGATTAGAAATATGTGAAAGTGACAGTCGCTGATCGACTTGGTTTTTGTGTGATTATAATGTTATTTCGCATATTTACAAGTACCTCCAGTTAATATTGTGCAGTGAACATTAGAAATGTTACGTTTAGGGTATCTTCCTTGTGTAGAGGACACTTGATCGCGGACAGTATGTTTGATGCAGGATAAATGTGGTGAATAGCATTGTCATCTGCTATAACTTGTCTATAATGCAACACGAGTGTTTGCCGGAGGGGACCAGAGGCAGGTTCGAGCGGCGGAAGCCAACGAAGGTGCTGAAGATAGCGGAGAGTTTCACGAACTTGGACGAGACCGCGAAGGCAGGGCGTTATGTGCGGGGTCCGCATTCCAAGTCGGGACGGAGGTTCCGCGATGAGAACGGCGGCAGGACTAAGCGTGCGATGTGTTGTGATGAGGAATGTGATAAGGAGTCCAGTGTTAGTGAGGAGTGTGAGAGACTCGGTGACAGGAGGGTGACAGGGTCCTCGTGCACCGCCCTCAGGACGGCGGTGGCGGCGCTCTACCCCTTTGATGACTTCGTGTTGGAGAAGATTGGCTCAGGATTCTTCTCTGAAGTTTTCAAAGTAAGTACTTTCATTTGTCTAAACAATTGTGTTTGCAATCTGTTGCTAGATAAATCTATTGCAGACTGTAGTATTCTACCTGTAATTGGATTCCATATAGGATTCATAATATCTTTCATAATACCATTCCTAATATCTTGTAAACCATAATACCCATTCATAATATCTTGTAAACTAAAGCAAAGGGAACTGGAGATTTAAATGTTAGGCATGTGGACTAAAATCTGCTGGCCTCGGCTTATTGCCACTTGCTACAGCTATTTAAAATTATTGTGAAGTTCACACGTTAAAATTCACTCTTTAAGAGGTTGCAAACCCTTAGAAGAAGAATCTCATCATTATATTATCTTCACAGTGTTAAAATGCATTGTACCTACTAGTTTTAGTCTATTGCATTAAAATCTAATTTAAATTTACTTCAGTCCTATTAAATTAATTCAAGTTTATTCATACTAGGCATATGTTATATTTGAAAATAACTCAGTCTGTCCATACTTTAACCACTGAACAAATTTTTATGAAATTTGCTAATGAGATTGTTTAGGCCTAGAAAAGACATAGAATACCTGTCAATCCAAAAAAAGTACTGTTTCCATGGTATCGACATGCATGAACGCGTAGCTTTATGCAATGTCAGTATCTTATATTAGAACTAAAATACATTAAAAACTTCTTCACTGAACATGTAATTTTTTTTCCTAACATAGTAAGTATGCACCAGTCCAGTGAATTTAATCTAGCTTAGTGTCGGTTTAGCCTCTCGAAACAGACAAGATTGACTTTTTGAAACATTCTTTTCCATGTTCTTACTCAGCAAAACATGTTCTTAGTTGTTGCCTCAGCTGTGGTGATTCAAAGTCTGATATTTATTACTATTAAAACAGCATGTTATTTTCACTTATCATGCTTCAAAACAATATGGCAAAGTTTTTATGGCCAGCCACGTGTCTGACAGCAATCCTGCTTGGATAATCAAATTATTTTCAATGCTATTTTATATTAAATAGACAGTAAATATCATAAAGCGATTTGTCAGTGTACTTGGCACATCGTGTCCTTTTGTCTAAAACTATTGACATTGGAATGTGATTAGTTTTGATAACATCTTTGGCATCTTGCCTTATTTATCTAGTGCATACTGGTTGGAATGCTTTCATTAGCATTGAGATCAAAACATTTAGATAGGACTACAGTTTTTTTTTTTCAATTTCTCTTTTGCTTTTCTCCTCTTCCGGTCACGATTCGATGAAATTTTGTAGTTTGAAAAGATTAAAAAGTCCAATAAATTTAGCTACTTAACCCTTAAGTACCTGCCACCAATTTTGGTTACATAAGTACCTGACTGCGGTCATAGTGACCGCTGACGTAAAACCTTGTTTTATTATTATAGAATTAGAGAAATGGCAATACAATTAAATAAAACACATGTTTAGGATATTAACTGTATAATAAAAATAAATAAAGAACCCTTTACCAAATACTTTTTTCTGAAACGAGAAAAGTCTTAAGAGATGCACATGTTACCGAAAATTAACAATCATTTTATAATTAAGAGATCAACTTTATATGTAACAAAAATTTTAAGCTACTTGTTTTTTTTTTCTTAAAATCGAATTATGGTGTTATAATAAACAATAAAGAAAATGTGAAAAAAAATAACAATTTCTACAAAATTGCAAGTGGTAAAGATCACAATTTTTCATGACAATTTTGGCACAGTTTTTTAGTACATTTCACACAGATGTGCTTGTTGCACATAAAACATAGATGAAATGTTTTGCGAAATACTTTGATCACCTGCACGCTCAGCCTGATCGGTTTCTTTAGAGGATGAAAGATTCATACAATCATCAGACTCGCAGTCTTCTGGAATCACAGGCTCATCCAGATTACCAGGTTCTACGTCGCTGCAATCCTCATCAAAGGTTTCTTCCTCATCCGACATATCTTGCTCCAACCATCTTGTAATAATTTCGTCTTCTTTATCCATTTTTTACACTAAAACAAATAATAAAATAACACATTAATTAAATATTTTTTTTTATATTTTTTTTTATGTTTTTCAAATGGAAGAAAACAGTAATAATAAAACTTGTAAGGTCTAATGCCAGTAGATAAGAATATTTTTACCTAAAATTGTTGTATCTAATCTAACATTGTAAAGAGGAAGAATTTGACGTTTGTAATGGATAATTCGAAATCCACTATTACTGATCTAAAAATCCTTTCACAACAAGCTACATTATCATATCAGCAAATAACAAGTTGAAGAACATACTACTTCATCATCATCAGGTCTTTCAAGTCTCCACTGCAGGAGCACGACCTACTTACTAGTTTTAAATAGTTAAATTACTTAAATTTTATGTTAAAGATATTATTACTCTGGAAGTTATGCAAAATGCATATATATGCAACATGCCTGAGTGCCTAAACCTCCACTAACTCTTCACATTATTATGTTAATTTTTATTTTGTGCTTTTGTTAAAAACTGAATGATTGACACTACCTTATAGGTTTTTGCAAATCGTTAGCATTTGGCTGCTTGGAAACAGCAACAGTTTGACATGTATTGTCTGCGGCTTTTATTGACAATGTCAGCGATGTGCCCTGACATGGTGTGTCATTACAAGACTGCTTAAGTTGCCCTGTTATTGTTTATGGGTAAGTCAAATCTTGGAAGCTAAACTAAGACCTCCTCTTGATGGTTGATTTTTTTTATATATGATATGGGTTTGCTCTTGACCATAATTTAGCCCAGGTGAAGCTTTAATTATGCATACTATATATTATGAGTCACTGCTGAAAGAAAAACTGTTTTTTTATGGACTATGTGCCCCCCTGTACACAGACATTTTTAAACCAGCGCTTTCTGCTACCAGTTTATGACAAGTATAATCTTTTATTGGAATTTGCTTATACAGCTTTTCAGCTGTGACGGCCTCAGGTGGTCGCAAGCTGGGCAAGCATTCAGAATCTGGCAATTGCAGAGGGGCCTTGAATTACATTTAGATTTTTACCTCACCTACCACACCATGTTCTATGGCACCTTCCATTCCATATATGTATTTTTTTAAAGATCTTTTTGCTTGATCTAGCATGTTTATAATTATTTAGCTTTCCATAAACAATTTTTACTACTCACTTTTCAAACGAGCTAGCTTAATCTATTTAATATTTGATTGGCCTAAAATAGTCATACGATTTATCGTAAATCGTAACCCACTAACATTAATCAAACGGCACAATATTTGAGTTCATTTGCCAAGTTTAGATGACAAACAGACACAGGGAAGTAGTTTGTTTACATGGTCATGTGAAGGTCAGGGAAACCGTTTTGCTTATTACTCATAGCTGAATGAGTGATTAATGTCAGTGGCTTGTTACTCATGTCCACTATGAATTATGATTGTCCAATTGATGAGGCTTGTGCTGTGTTCTAGTATTTTTCTAAATGATTTTCAGTGCCATTTAAAAATTTGTTTTCCTCTGAGTAAGTATTTACTTATTTAATTCATTATTTTTAGTAGTGTAGTAGTAAAATATGCAATGGCGTTGCGAATGGTTATATCCCTGGTTTCCGCTTAGTCCTTCTGAAGTTGTCTTTGATAAGCAAGTACTGGTGTCTATCGTTTGTCATCTCTCATCTCTAAAACAAATAGTATGGCAAGGTTCCTATTTTATCTTTTCAATCTGTCAATCTTTACAATTAATGTGCAATTTATCAAGTACGCCTAAGTACCTACGTCCCAAATTTTTTATTTATATATTGGTTTTAAAAATAGCCTTATAAATTGTTGATTCAATCAGCATGGTTGATTGTCTATCTTTCAATTGTTTATTCGAAAATTTCTTTAAGGAATTCGTTACCCACCCACCCAGAAATTAAATCCTTTTAATCCTAAATTATATCGAATTTAAAAAATCTAACAAGTACATAACTAGCAAATTATATATATGTAGTATTTTGGTATTTATTTTAACTAATATTCGTTTGATAAATTAAGAGAAAAACAGGTTAACGCCAAAAGTGGTAACTTTTGGCATTAAGCGATTTGTCTCTTTAAATATGGCACTAGTAAATTACTTGTAGTAAATAAAAATTACTACAAGTAAAATTTTGTACTTGTTAGATTTTTAAAATTCGATATAATTTAGGATTTAATTTCTGGGTGGCGCTCTAGTGGCGCTAGTGTTACTATAAGAGCGCCTTAAGATGAATGGATTTAAAATCTTCGTACAGCAATTTATAAGGAAAAACCTACTCGCTTGACAAATAGGTTGGATAACTAACACCGACTCATTTCGCAGTAAGTACGAAGCGGCGCGAAGCGCGTTTGTCACACCACACATTATATTTGTACAAGTGTAGATATAAAAGAATTTTTCATGCATGACATCACTAGCCAATCTATACTATAAAGTCTATTGTCCGACCAACAATCTCTCTACAGACAGATAAGATCTAGACAGATGAAATCAGTATAATTAATATTTGGATTTTTGGAAGTTGATTCTTCAAGGGAAAATGTGATAGCTTTGTATGAGTATTAACAGACACGAATACGATAAATAATTTTTGCTAATCAATTCCCTGACGATGTCAAAAAGCAATCAGTTCTATAAAATAATTGCCATATCAATATCATATTTAAGGCCATACATAAATTTTATGCTGTGCTATAATGAACAAAAATATGCAATAATATTATAAGTTACTCAAAAATCCAGCTCAATAAGTTAAGAAGAAGTGCTTCAAAATTGAGTTGCAAGATTTGACCCTCACACACACAAACTAACAGGGCAAGTTACATACATACAAAAGCCAGTTAAATATAATGCATGCAAAACCGCTGGCAATAGCAAGTTTATTTATACATGGACTGTGGAATTTTCTTAGACTAAGAATAACAGAGCACTTTTGTTTACAAATAATGAGTGTGTATTACTTAAATATTTAGATAAAAAAGTGTTTTTGAAACATAATACTGTATATAATGTATGGAAATTGTTGTGTGATGATGAATTTTGTAAACTAATTTGACTTTTAATATGACCTGATGAGCAGTTATTGGCAACAAGGTCATATTTATTATAATAATTTTGTCATAAAAATATTTTTATGATTACATTGTATATTATGACTAAATTATGAATTAATTATTTCAAATAAGTAATCTCGTTGATTATTAATATTCAATTGACTATAATAATGTTTATTTGCCAATCAAGTTTTCATATAATCTTAATTCCTAATTAATGACCATGCGGCTGGAGTTTTGTGGTGGGAAGTCAAGGGGTACAGTTGAAGTTTGCCATAGACAATTTTGCAAATTGATTTTAGTGGACTTTATAATATGAAATTGGTGTAACTAGTTTGGTGTTATAAATGCTCGTGCTCATTAACAATTTGTGAAATAGTTAAAGTGGACTGATAAATGAACTCGTATAGATTTGCCGCCAGAAACTCCCACAAGGCATCAAAGAACATACGCCATCTTTGATGCTACTTGGCAAAACTTTACCGTACAACACCGATACTTAGTATCTCATTATACTGGACATTGGCAGAATCACTGAAATTTCGGTGGAGGCCATAATATAAAACAGAAGAAGAAGAAGAACATACGGCTGCATACTATACTATCATACCGTAACGTCTTTTTCCCTTGCGGGGTAGACAGAGTCCAGGTCTATAAAACCTAAAGGCCATGTTTAGCATTTTGGTAGGCTTGTAGTGGATGCATGCATTCCCAACATATCCCTTCATTGTTTGCCAACATACAAGTTTATTTATTTTCTGTCAAATATTGATTTTTATTTGACACAACAACTATTTTCTTGATTTAAAAGTAACTTACCTTTATTATTATAGTATTTACAAATTGAATTTTAGAATGGGGATGACTTACTAATCAGAAGTGGGATGCTATCATTACGTTTTATTTCTCTTATTTGCTTTTGTTCAGAATATGTGTGTCCATATTTTTTACTAGCTATCTACGTCCCACTGCTGGGCATTATTTATTTATGTGTCCAGTTTTAATCGTTAACTAATATGACATGACTTCTACCATGACTTTAATTCGATATTAATGGATGGAAACAGGAATATGGTCGATGTTTCCTGCAATCCTACCATCATGATGATAAATCATATCTTGATCTCCTAGTACAATTTACCCAGTTTCCTCACAGCACAAGGGCTGGAAAAGGAAATGCGCCTAGGAAATGGTCGCCGTCTAAGTGCCTATTGTATGCTCAAGGTTACTGATGACGAATCGCTTTACTTACCAGGCGCCGGATTCTACTAAAAATAGTCTTACCGTCTCAAAAGGTACTTTAACTCGTTTAGTGCTAGTAGATACCACCGGTGTTTAAACAGTGTATTGTTTTTAATCTCGGCACTGAGTCAATTTGTTAAGCAGAGCCGCAAGAGCTCCGTTAACTTACTTGACAAAACTAGCTACCGATAACATTCATAGTAAAACTTTTGACCTGAAATTGTAGAATTTTGCAGAAGCAGTCTTTACGTGCGTTGATAAATTTATGCATAGAGATGCACCACTTCATTCCCTTCTGAACCAACGGAAAAGCTCTCGCCTGGTCATGGCCTGCCTTGGCCAGAATGGAAGTGCTAAAATCGGCTGAGAACTCAATTCGGGCGCAGCAAAAGCAAGCTGGTCAGGGCTATACAGAGTCCATTTGCAATATCTGCGACTGTGGTGCATCTCCCGAGACCAAGTACACCTACTATCATGCCCAGCGTGCCCGCAGACCTGCACCCTCGAGAACCTGTACATGGCTGTAGAGAACTGCATACAAGTTGCTCAGGGTGAAAAAGGCAATTTGACTATCGAATCGATTAGAAGAAGAAGCAGTGAAAAATACTTTAATTTGCATGCCCTCTCTATCTCATTCTCTTCTTCTCTTCCCGCCATTTAAAACGGTTGCTAATTGGGTTATTTATCTGGTATAATGCTTCGATTTTGAAGCATCATAGCTGCAGACTGCTACTTAATAGGTTTCATTCATCATCGTCTCAGATACTCAAGTTTTCACTGAACGTTCTAGTGCTTACGTACGTTTATTTTAGCGCATCCCCTCCCGGCACCCAAACCTACGAGCATTGATCAATAAATAAATCTTATTAGAAGTTCTAGTTTTTTTTATAATTTGTACTGCGATAACTCTTGGTAGCTAAGATATTTTTGAAACACGCACCTTTCCGTAACTCGGCAAAAAGTAGTCAATGTCGATAAATTAACTTTTTCAGCGTCAAGTTGCGGGCAGGCGCGGGTCATCAATTATAACTGTCCAAGCGTACCCGGGATAAAAAGTAAGATGTCACAAAAAGATTTATGAATTAAGCCTTAACGGTGGTTACCTTTTCCAGCCCTAAGTAATTTGTAAGGTTTTTCTAACTAATAAATATCGAAGATTGCGTAAAATATTCGGCTGGCTCCGTCACTGCTTTGGTTCTTCGACTGTCCTCTCTTCTGGCCAAGTGTCCTGCCCATTGCTACTTCATCTGCGACTTTCGTCTACTACGGCTTCTACCTTCGCTCTATGGATGGCGAATTTTACAATCCATACTGTATAATGCTGACTCAGCATCGCAATCTCGCAATGTTTAGCATTGCTGAGCATTGCGAGCTTATTATGGTACTCTTCATAAAATAAGAACTGAAGTAGATTTACATTCTTACAGTTGTGAAGATTCATTGATTATGCTTTAATGAAATAGCTTAACGTGCATCCATCGGGAATCTTTAAATCAACTAGGATGGACTGTAATCCATAAGTTAATATTAAATATGACTGACGTCTTACCTGCTTGCCTTTATGGAAATCCGATGCTAATCCGATGATTAGTTAATTAAAGACAGAGTTTATGTATAAATACATATAAGAGTAGATCCAACTAATAATTGGGGGATTCATCCTATCAAGTAGTTACTTTCATGTTTATTACTAGCGAAAGTAACCCAGCCTTACTTAGAAAGGGGGTCTATGTTTGAGACTGATAACGCTATGGCGCTTGCTATTACTAAACCATTGAAAATAGATTCGGTTGATTCAAAGATAGCCTCTTATAAAACAAACCGATTTAAAATATTACTTGTAAGAAGTCTTATAGCTTGAAAATAACGCAAGCTACAAATCATCAAAATAGTGCAAGATACGACAGACTGCAACAAAAAATAATAAACAGAACGTTTAAGGAAGCTTATGATTCATAAGTCAGGATGTAACCTTCGCCGCCTACAAGGTTCGCGACCTTACATACTGTTTATAAATTGCTAGATTATAGAGTAAATAGGTTTAAGTAGTACTGAATGTAACGGACGATGATGCACAATATGTACTTACAAGTTAAAAAAAAAACAAGATGTTATGTGGGGTTATGTAAGGATTCCAACGATACTCTCACCCAAATCTATTCTGGTATTATGGTGGAATTAAGAAACTCATATTACATACTAAGATATACTCTAAAAATCTTACACAGCAGTCTAGTAAGACTCGTAATGTCAGTAACTTCCTGGGATGAAAAAAATACAATTTACAACCACGACTTTTAAATAAACTTTGCTGGTATTTTAAACATTCATATATTTATATAATGAAAATAAAAAAAGTGAGCACAAAACTTCATTTGATAGTATTTAACTTAAAAAGCGTCTGTGCGTCTAGACATTAATCCCTATAGAATTTAAGATTCCAATGGGCTTATATGAAAAAAATATACTCAGAAACACGATCCTTTTAAAAACATTCTGTAATAACATCTAGCAAATTCCTTGCCATTTTACGATTTTGTTATTACTTTTATTATGGCATGAGTAGTATCATCCTTGCAAGATATTTTCTTGATGACACCTAGTCATTGGCAATGAACCAATGATGCAGCTATAAAGGCGGGGATAACTTTAGCTTAGCATTCCAATACGTATGCATCTCAGCACTTCTCTGGATAGAGACATTTATATTGATGACTTGCTTTGTAGGCATCTATTGCACCGCATGGTCTGCACGTCTTCGTCCATATGGAGCATCAAAGGTTTCTTCTAGCATTAAAAGAACCTATCATGAACACCGGGTTGGAAAACGCATCCCATTTTGAACAGTTGGCCGAAGACAAGTAATGCTGAAGTAATATTATTCGAATATAAGAAAGAATTTGAGATCATTTTACTAGCACTGGTAGGAGATGATATGTGTCTACGCTGTGCCTGAAATCAATATATAGTGTACTTGTCTAAGGAGAGTCCTACTAACCGAGTTTAGTAGTACTATCGTTTGTTTCTGTTTAGACTGCGACTTTGATATTGATCTATTTTATAACTTTGCATCGTTGAAGTAGTCCATTAGCCATAATACAATTTTACATAGAATATTACATAAAGATACGTGGTAACCGAAGCGTCTATCTAATGGATTATTCATCTAGATTTATTTAGTAACCTTCTTTTTCTTAGTCCGTGGTTTCGCTCGCGAAAATAAGATTCCTCTGGAATAGTACCCTTTCCGGGATGAAAGGTACCTTACCTGAACCTCAAACTATTTCCATTTTAAATTTCATTTAAATCGGTTCTGTGGTTGAAGCATAGAGAGATAATTGTCAGACAGAGTTACATTACATTTATAATATTATAGTACGGATAATTACCTAAGATTCGAATAACTTAGCGTATTAAAACCCAGTTCCAATCCACAGACAACATCCCATTCAAGATTAATCCAAGCAATTAACCAGAGGATCACCTTTGCGAAGGCCGACAAACAGGTTCTTAGAACGAATCATAACTGTACGTAATTAATTGCAATTGGCATTTCGCGTAAACCCTTTTTAACTACGGTTTTTGGGTTAATGGTGGCTACTGTCGCTGTCAGGCAGCCTTGCGGTGAAGGCTCGCTTCTGGAAATAAACGATAATGTTGACCTGAAAATAGCATTACAGGTATGTCGCCAGTAGGTAATGATTACAGGTACTCATATTATAGTAAATGTCCCAACTAGCCTTTGAAATGAAAACTGTGATTGTTTAATCTTCGGTCATATTTTCACAAGTAGAGTTCATATTCGCTCATCATAAAATATCGCATGTTCTATGTCAGGAGTACAGAGGAAGATAATAAGTTTCTTCTTCCGGGCAAAAGCCAAAGTAGAGTTGATAAGAAGTTATAGGCCAATGAAGTACGAAAGTAGACAAATGTTTCAATCCAAATACCCCTTGGAGACCCTGCTATTGAAGTATCTCAATTTTCCATTGCGAAGACCGACAGACTGATAAATATCTGTCGGGATGCCTTCGGCTTCTTAGTAAAGATGGTCATAACATTGAACATTGAGTTATATAATTAAAAATGCCATTACTAATTAAATCTACTAAAATTATGACTACCATATTCTCGTACAATCATAAGCGCGTTAAACAAAGGAATGTACTGCAGAATATCCAGGTACGCATTAAAATCCATATTTATAACTCTGGCCGTGTTCCACTTGGCTAAAGACGGAGATAGTAATTGTGTTATGATGAAATATTCTTATTTATTAGTACCTGTTACATTCTTGTTACGTGTACCTTCTGTAATCACTCTAGATGACCAAATAGTTACGGTAGGGGACTTTTAAGATCAATCACGGTAATAATGTACCGAATTATTTAAGTAATTCACAACAAAGAGTTACATCAAATCACTGATAAGAAGAACGAAAGATTGAGTTTCAGTTACGGCTTGCAAAATTTTATAAAACAAATCTGTTTCTTCATCCAAGCGATTTTCCCGGTTGTGTCCTCAGTTGTAAATGATGCGTCGGAGTATATTAATTAATTAAAATTTATATTGGATGCCCCGGTCCAATATTTAGTATAAAACTTTATAATAATCATTTGATTGGATGGAAAAGACCAAAGCTATAACAGTTTGTACAACAGTCGAACTTCACTGACAAAAAAAGACAATAATGATTACCGTGAAACATTGTTATGGAAAAATTACCCCATACCGTATCACACTTTATAAATCAATCAGTAGACTATAATGTTGTTAGATGGCAAAACAATCTGATTTTGATATACCTACTGTAAACCTGACAAGAATAATTAAGAAGCCTACCAGATATTCTAAAAGTGACGCGCAATTTAGTAAATTGAAAACAGAAGTACAATTTAAGTAAGTAACACTCAAATTAAGGAAAAGGCTTTGTCTTCAAACAACTTTGTGAGACATTTGAATTATTACAAAATTCTTCAGCGCAGATTTTATTTGAAAATCGTGACTTCCATCTACAATACAATATTTCCCTCATAAAGTACTACATGGCAATGTTAAACGTCACATACCTTTATTGTCTTGTAAAAATTGACGGTGTATTCACAGGTAATAAGTTAATGTACCTTCCTACTTTATTATAAGTTGAAATTGTCTTTTGAATTTGTAATTTACCATTATCATCATTAACAACCATTTTGCTTGTACATTACCGTTCTTAACACGTAAGATAAGGTCTAAAGGAGTTACAAAGAGTCATGTTATTAAAGTAATGAACCTTGAAAGTGCATTTTCATGCAAATTTATTTGTTGTTTTGTGATCAGAGATTGTTGTCTGTAACATGTGGATGTTATGGAAGGTAATTTATTTTATGTTAACTTAAATATGCCATGGAATGCAGAGATTATAGCCGTTTACGTCGATGGCATTGTCATTACGGTAAATGTAATAAAGTAAAAGATTTATTTTTAAACTACTAGATATGCAACATTGCTATTCAAATAGTTACTAATTCTATAGGTATAAAATGTGCAACACGTTCTAAGCATTTAATGAGGATATACTAAGTCGCTTAAGAATGTTGCTATCTAGTTTTATGGAGCATGATAATATAATCGGAAGTAACTGAGAAAACGCTTGATAATATATGATCCTTTTTTTTATAATTAAAGCACTGGAGAAATAGGTGAATCATTAAATTGCCTCCACTTGATAAATTGTTCAAATTAGAATCATCATCTGCAACATAATGGCAAAATTATGAGGTGATAGTGTTTGTCAAACTTTACCGAGACGCCTTCACAATTAGATAATTTTGCTTACGACGGCCGTCTAATTGAAAGCATATACCATGTTACAATGTACCGGCGGAGCCAGTTTCACCCGTCAAACAATGTTCTATACCCGCTCTATCCGCAGCCGCACAGCAGTCGTCGTAAACCGCGTCTGTTAAACTTTCCAGGTACATGATTGCGCATGACTTCGCGTTTTCAGCGTAACACAAAGAATGGTCATCACAGTTTTGCACATCTGTATTGGAAAGTTGTCAGTGCAATGATGGAAATCTCATAGTGAAAGTGCGTGATGCTACACATAGTCTTAACCAGCAACTTAAATATTTTCCTCGTTTCCCTGGCGCGATCAAAACGCGGAAACTATTACGTCTAACTAGATGATTTCTTATCTCGTTCGGAATTTGTATTCAGGTAATGCAATAGAATACTCTGATTGTATGGATTGTACACACGCGTTACATGTTTCGTATTAATTATACTTTAGGAAGTTTACGGTCTCTGTTATGTAGTTATTTATTGCTGTGTGTAACCGCTCGTAGAATGTCCCGTCTTTTACCATTCCGCTATAAATAACAATTATATGTGCAAGCTTTCTTTTTAAATTAAACGATTCATTATGGTTTTCCGATTATAGTCTTGTCAGCAGTCAGTGCAATAAATTTAAAATTACTTGAACCATTATCAAGAAAAGACTAATGGTGCTTTATTTCTCAAACTTAATTGAGTTAGTAAAGTTAAAGTTATATTACGACGGGTTCCGTACCACCGTACAATATTTAACTATAAAACACGTTTCTTGTATGCAACTTTTTAATTATTTATTTATTACTTTTTGTTACAGCGGTAATAGATAACACATTCTGTGAAAATTTTAACTCTCTACCTATAACGGGTCAATAGATACAGCCCTTTGACAGACAGAAGATTCATTTTTGGCTTTGTAATAGGGTCCAGTTTTTACCGTTAGTGTACGGAACGCTAAAAAGCATCATCAGCATACCAGTCCCCTTAAAATTTCTCCATATTTATTGGTAATAGCTGCCTCGTCCTCAATGTCTCGCTCAATTACTTAAATTGATGTGTGCACAGCACATAGATCCTGTCAAACGAACGCGAGGGGCCCTTTGCTGCTTTAATTCAATCAATTCTCCGTATAAATGAAACCACGTCTCTGTTAGCTTCCTGTGTACATAATTTGATGGCTTTAATTGGTTGTTGTTCTTATTGAGAATTCTGATGCAATGGTTATTAGGATATACGTAGAAACTCTTAAAAATATAATCTCGCTCCGTGGGAATTTTTTAACAAAGGCACCGCTCATCTTTGCAGTCATTAAGTACTAATTAAGGAGTAATTACTTTTAGCTAAATGACAAATCGAAATTAAGACTTTTTGTTGTCTATCCGTATTCTCCGGCAAGAGTCGCGTGCTTCTAGATCCCATAATTAGTTATTATTTCAAACTAATTTCCAACTATTGGTTACATAGAATGTTTGTCTTATCTAGGTTGTGTATGGATATCTCAGATGTAATTACCATCAATAAATACGATATTGATATTTACTGCTCTAGTCGATTTATAAGTTTAGTATTCGTTTACTGTTTTCAATAATTTCATTCTATTGACTGCTTTGGTCGGTCTATTGAATGATCGGTCTTTCACGTATTCTGTATTTTTGTCACCTTTAAGTAATCCAAAAAATATTGACTACTATAATTTACTAACTATGATGTTGTTTCCTCACTATTGAATTAATAATATATATAAACCGACAGATACCTTCAACAAAGTACTGGAGCGTGGAAACCGCAAGCCATTCTTATAACTTTTATTGAACAGTGAAGAGCACTTGAATAAATTGTGCGGTTTCTATTACACAACCTTTGTATCGTTTTCAAAATCAAATTCAATCGGTTTATCAATTGTTGTATATCCCACAAGAAATATAAGGAAAAGTCGCATTGACAGAACGTGACTGAAAATGTTTTAAAGCAACGTAACCAATAAACGTAATCAAAACGTAATAACAACCAACAGGCATGTTACAGCATAAAAAGGTTTGTTACACGTGGGACAAAACGTATGTAGAAAACTTTCTCGCAGCACTCTCGTTAGACTTTCGCCACTAATTAAACCTAGCAATAGAACAATAGCAAGAAGCAAAGAAGCAAATCTCGAACGTACACCGATGTTGCCATTAATTGCCGATCGGATCGCCCACGCTTTCTAAGATCGTACCATGTACGTAAACTCACAACGTTTTCACAATAGAAAACAACTAGTGAGTTTACTCGATTAGCTGAGTACATCGATCGAGATACGGAGTAATGGTGGAGCATCAAAAAGTAAATGAACAGCCATTAAAGATGGGTACGGCCTAACAATGGAAATTGTTTGCCTTTTTATCGACCTCCGTGGAAAGTGTTAGGCATTTTTATACTCTAAAAGTTGGAATTGCGCAGTTTCTTTTAAAATAAAAACTGAGAACTTTAATATAATGGTTTTATCGTGCATCTGCATGCAATTTGTGATAGTATAATCTGATCACGATTGTAACACGAACAATCTAATCTAGAAGTCCACAAATACAAGAACTTCACGTGAAGAGAAATGGACGTCTTGATTTTTATACTGATATATTTGATTTGATATACAATTAAAAAATATATTGCGCCCAATGCATCTGTGGTGTAGTTCTGGCTAGGACTCAAATCACGATATTAGCCTAATATATGTTATACACTACTTAATAAATTATTGTTAATAATAATAATTCTTATAAATCTTACTAATTTTGGAAGGATGTTTGCTACTCTTTCACGCAGGAACTGGTTCGATTCTAATAAAACTTTACAATATTATTTTAATATATCATCAAAAGTAACAGATATTCTCCTAATGAGAAACATATATAGAATAAATTTTTATTGAGTGCTGAAATTGAAATAGAGGACTATATTTTAATGGACATGAATATTTAAAAAATCGTTACCCATTACAATTTCCGATTGATAATCAGTTAATCAGTCACACAGATAAAATTATTCGAGATTGATGTTGATGATAAAAAAAACCATTTCAAATCTTCAATGAAATGATTCATACCTATAATATTGGATCTAAAAATAGAATTTTAAAAATTTATTCAGTATTAGATACATGTATGTTAGATAAGAAAATAATTTGATCGCTGCAACTAGTAAATCACTTACTGAATACCGTTTATTAATTGCCCTACCGTATTCTAAAACAGTTGTCATAAATTAATTGACATGTGATGATCGGAGTCCACCAGATTTCACTAATGCAACTGATACTCTTCCTTTCGTAGTGGAAATTATTTTTCGCCTTCCTAGAAGTGTTAAAATTAAAAAAAAAATATCTCTATTAGAATGCTCTCCTAGTTGTACAATTTCTTTCTAAATTAGTTAAATACATCTATGTCTACGTGACTAACAGAACATACTCTTCTTCCATGACTATTCTCCTAATCCTATAAATTAAGAAAAAAGGTTTAGGAAAAAATACACGCGGGCAGGATATAATCATATATTAATTTGAAATGGAATTGTGAATTTTGGTAGGTTCAATAAAGTATGTTTAATAAATAACAAATAAGTCTGTTATAGAAACACTTCCTCAATTAACAGTATAAAACTAAATTGTTAGACTGGTTGCTAATAAATTTGCTTTCCGAATTTGCGCCGAATCATTCTAGTCACGTTGGTAATAAAACTAGGCGTAAAGATAAAAACTACTACTGTTGCTAGACAATGTTGTGGTAATGTCCTTGGTGGCGTTGGTTCCAAAACACTGCAAATATTTGGAGCTGCGTGAAATATATTTTTGTCTTCTCTACAGGTTGCATTTGTCAACCGAACCTCGTGAAACTAAACAGGTTCGAAAATTACATAGAATTTTTTGTCGATTCAGTTGGTGCGTGATGAACATTTATTCAATTTTAAGCTATGCAAATACAGACTAGCGAGGTCTACAGCTCACAGAGCCTTAGTTTTAGTGCATAACACCCGACCTTGAAACAAAACATGAGCTATATAGCCGTCTAAAACTATTCTATAGACAACAATAAGGCCTGCGCTGGCGGCGCTTAGCCGGCACTGGGGTCGATGACCCCGAGCACGGGTTAAGGCACGAGATTTCTTAAACCGATCCGCTTATTAGGTATTCTATATCGTGCACAGACTCTAGTGCGGTAACTATGAGGCGAGTTTTGTTATGGCGTTCTTTCTTATTTCTTCCACTGTGATTTATTTTTATCTTCTTGGTTCGTTAATGATAGTCTAGTATTTATATCATATTTAAGTTTAATTGGCCGGATGTTCGGTTAAATCTGGCAGTAGAAAATCAGCTTGTATATGTACGTTTATTTCTATTTTAAAACTATTACTCTTTGTTTTTTTTCCGTGATTATACAATTTGTTTCAGCTATTCCGATACTGTTGTAAGGTAACCGAGAAAATATCAAACACATTAACCTGAATTACGTATCTGTGAAGGATGAATAATGACAAGCATGTAACAAGACTGAAATCAATCTCACGCCCATTCTCCTCGGTCCTTAACACCTATTCTAAATTCCCCCTTGAGTCCCTCAAACCCAGATGGTCCAGTTCACTGACCCGTGGACAAAGCCGCATGCCTTTGGACCGAAGATTCTTAACACCTTGTTGATAATTTATTACTTGCATGTAAAGCTTGGTTAGCACTTACTTGTACATTGTTGCATTTAGAAACAAGGTAATAGGTATTGCCATCTTTTGCAATTTCTTTTAGACCGTTATCTTCATATTAATTGTTAGGATAAAAAGATTGTTAACTTCAGTTTCACAACGATTATAGACTGGCCGATGTCGAGCATGCATCAATCGATAGCTTAGAGCAATAAGTAATTTATCATCATCGATAAGCAATCATTTAATAATATGTCGATTCTTATCATAGACATTTGTTTTCTGGTTTATTCTACGGCTATTTCGTTATATAATTATGGTGTTACGTTATTTCAATTATAAAGGGTTACGTTTTGATTAATGGCAAGGTTAATCTTAAGGTTGTAAAGTAATTAATCCTTAAGTCAGAAGTATATTGATTTATCTGTATTCTTGAACCTTTTATTTTCTTAACTGACTAAATATATTGCTGCTGTTTCTTCAAGATCATATACCGACAGGTAATCATTAAACTGGCTTACTCGCGTGCTTGAAAATGATTTACTGTTCCTAATTAATTGGAATTTAGTACGTGTGAATATTATGCATGGGTTTCATTACACTCGTTCACCCGATACTTTCCAATACCAATGAATTTGTTGCAATTGTTTGCCAATTGAAGATGGCATGGCAACATACATGACTTGTGCAACTGTTAAATTGTACTATCTTATGTAAATGTGAATATGCAGTTTGTATGTTCAAAGTAATGTTAAAATAATAGCATAATAAAAGAATTGATGCATTTCAGAGTGCCAGAGTCACTATTGGTAATGATGAGGAAACCATGACATGACATGACCAGTCCGAAATCGAAAGTAGTGAAATGTAGTTGGTATACGGTGACACTTGCCAAGTTTTTACGACAAGTATTCAGGTTGTCGAAGCGAATATGGTTTTAATGTATTTGGCAACTCGTTCATTTCCAAACATGTCAAATGTATTACGACGTACGCAATCAGTTGAATAATTACTGATGATTAGTGCAAGTATTTTACTACCCGTAGTACCGAACTGGTAATCTAAATAGATTAGATACTAAGTACATAAAGATAGCAGAACTTAGAAAGGTGTTAATTATTAAAATACATTTATTCATAAATACAATATCTCATTTTATTAAGATGATACTACCGAACTACCTACTATTGAAGAGCTACTCGTACAATGTACAATTAATTATAAATGGCCCATTTAGAAAAAAGAGTTTTTAAATTTGGTTTAAACATTTGTGTCAGAAATCGTTTTCATAGTTTAAGCAAAGTATTTGAACAAATAATTAACTAAGTAATTCTTATTTACTACTAAGTAAACTTCTTATTTACTTCTGACTATCGAAGCTTTTTTAAAATATCTAACATAGAAATAATTTTGAGCGGCTCAATTATAAAAAAGTTTTCAAAGTTAGTTTTAACATTTAAAATGTTATTTTCATTAAAGTGTCAGAAATCGTTTTCACAGTTTCAGCAACTTTTGCCAAGAACATGTATGTGAAGTGAAGACGCCGCACCAGCTTATTTTTAGGCGACCGCATTGCAAAAACAATGTCTCCGTGTAGTTGCGGCCTAACACCCAGGCCTACTTGACCGGTGACATTCCGATGTAACGAAAACGAGAGTCGACAGTCGCGTACGCAATAGTTAACTTGGATTACCCGACCCGATACAATCGCTTTTGCCTCTGCTATAACAATAATGATATAAAAACTCTACGTTTTATGATCTATGTTTAATGACTTTATCATCTCAATTACCTTGCCCATAATTGCACACAATTAATGCTTTGTACTATTTTTCTAGACTACTTCATTGCATCTCGAGCGAGCCAAATCGTTGTTGTTTACTGCATACAACAATGGTCTAAATGGTGTATTATCTAAAGGTACCTGCATGTAGTTTAATTCAGTAAGACTAGCGACACTGTGTCACCACGCCTCGTTAGGTACTCAATATTTTGATTGTATAATTAAGAACAATGCAACTTTCGACATCTCCGACTTATTCAATTAAAACACAATGGTTGTTAATTCGAATATCGCTTACGTAAAGTTCACAACGACGTTCGTATGAATGAAGTGTTTAATGTTGAAACTGGCAACAGCCGAATCGAGGCTTAACTTTTCACACGTGACCCGCTAAGATGCAACTGTTTCCGCGTCATGTCTGATATGAGAATATCTTCTCGGGTATCATGTAACGCGGCTAATGAATGGTCTCTTTAAGTCTTCTAGTGATGAAATCATGTTTGGAGCGGAGGCCGATGACGGACGAAAGGAGCGCGCTAGACTCGTCTCTGCCCCAGATCTCGCTGGCTTTGTTAACCCACGTAACAAGCCTAGGATTGAGACACACCTTTTAATTTTGAATGGCAATACTGACATGGTTTTCATGAAACATGCAAATTTTGAGAAATCTATCGTGAAATACTTAATTTGGATCTCTTGTGTCAGAACTTTTGCTCAATTTCTAAATAGGAATTTGTTTCAGTGCTTGTAAATTTTTATTCTTATGCTTCTTTGAAACAACTCTTTTATTAGGTTACACACAAAAAAGTGATTAGGAAATCTGATTATCACAAACTTCCTTTCGTAACAAAAAAATATCGTTTTAAAGACGATTTAAGTTCTTATCATTATCCATCGCGCTTAAAATAATTCTTCCTTTTTTATCAGCTGCGTCACGTGTGGCATTCACAAAAATATTCTTAGCATGAAAATCACTTGAAGCCGAAAAGTTAAATCCTTTGTCGGCGAAACTTGAAAAATCAATAATACTTGAACGAAGAAAAAGGACCGCGAAGTTTCAGGGGGATTGCCGTAAAAAGTGGAGAGGATTCGATATTCGAGAGCGCCAACAATTTAAGCACTCTTTCATTCTTCGTGAAGACTATCTGAAACAAAACAATAGCAAAAAATGGGTAAACTGTACAGAATTTTATTAATCAAAATGTTTACTTAAATTGCAATGTATGTACAATTGTAAATAATATGTTTGGATCAACTTTTACAATTATAATTAAATTTTACTTAAGGCAGTCATCCTCACAGGATCGCAATTTGTGGCGATTTATGGGGGAGGCCTATGTCCAGCAGTCACTGGCTGATAGATAGATAGATAGTCATCCTCAACAGATTGAGCTAGAGTTTGGCAGATGTTGTTTATGATTATGGGTTGACAGTTTTTTGTCAGTGTTTAAGGTACAGTTATATAGTAAGGCGGCAACAGTAAAGTTCCGGCTAGCTACGTGCCTACTAGATGTAATCCTACGATAAAATCTGCGTTGGAATGACCGTAATTACTTTCGGTCCGTTTAAATTTTATGGGTGTTACGCATATTACACTATGTTATGTAAGCAGGGGAATTGTAACCGTTGTGAGTGCATACAGATGTACTTTAATTTTAATCAGTGTTAAGGGCTTCACTAATTTAAAATGGAGAAACTGTTTTAAAAGCAAAAGTAATTTATCTCATGGTAGAATCTTATGTTATGAACGTGAAAGTTATGATGTTTGATCTAAACGTCTGAATGTAGAAACATTTTTAACTTTTTCTTGTTAGTTTGTTCGTTTGTTTGTCTGAGAAGGTCAAATCTTGCAACGCATTTTGAATCATTTATCAGCGAGTGTGAGACCAGTTTAAAAGATCGTCTAGGTATAAAAGAATATTTTTTTTAATTAAAATCTGAATAACTAATCGTTAAGTTGAGAGCAACTCAGATATATAAATAAATTTAATCTTTTTACAAAAAACATCTCATGAATCTGAATCATGAAAAAATTATTTGAGTCTTTAGAAAAATGAATCGTATATCACGAAGCTGTCCAATGCCAGTTAATCGAATTTATTTCGCGCCAATCTAGTGAATCCGTTATCTTGTTAAAGACACGTGCTGGTCATACAAATGCTTTTATAATTACACGTGAGCTCACTCCAAATCGTATTAGGTGGACTAGTGAATGTGATGTAAACATGCTATCCCTGCAAATAATACTGTCTCCAACAGATTGAAAAACTTTCCAGTCAATAAGATTTTGATTCGATTTCGAAATTTAGTCTCGTTGTGTACACTCATTTATTACATGTACATACATGTAATTAATAGCAGTAATTAATAAACACACAACGAGACAGCTTTTTCCCGCAACAATCTTTGCGTAATTTCTAGCTTATGTGCTACTCTGATGTATAAGCTATATTTAATGCTAACATTGTAAAATTTTACAAAAATCCGTCTAGTTGTTTTTCTTCTCATCCATTTGAACTTTAGCTTTTATAATGTTCGTAGGACTTAAATATACAAAATTCTGCGCATCAGGATGACAACATTCTTAAGAGCGTATACTAGCAGTATTTTTTCAATATGGTTTCCATATAAATGTATTTCTCTATTTTCTCGCTGCAAACTGATTCTAGAGCCACAATTCTTTTTTCATAAAATCTAGTACTAAAATAGGAATGCCACTATTTTTAATTTTTTCCAAAAAAACTATTTTTGTACAATTTTTTTTTTTCTTTTACACACGTTTTTAGAAAAACATAAAACATAGGGACTTACCTATTTTAGTAATAGATTTTATGTAAAAAGAATTGTGCCTCTAGAAGCAGTTTTCAGCGAGAAAATAGAGAAATACATTTGTATGGAAAACGCACTGCTAGTAGGGTATACTAGCAGTGCGTTTTCGTTTAACCATGATCAAATGTCATGCATGCCACATGTGGGTTAGTTTAATGTACGTATAATATGATGGCTTTAGTCATAGCATTATTTAATCAAATCAAACATTTATCAGACTAAATACTATACATTGTAAAATTTCATATCTAGTGTTCATTTTAACTAATTTCGTACTTTTTCCCAAAATTACTGTGATATTGTTGCTAGTAGCAAAGTAATTTGATTTATGTTTCATAACGAATATAGCCGGGCTTATCGTCAAAGGAATTCAAATAATAAAATCATTTTTACCTACATTCATTCGTGGTATTATGCTATCACAAAAACGTGCTCGTGAAACGTTGTTCTCCACTACTAATTACCCAATAACAACTACTGACTTACTTAACGCCGTGTAATGTAGATAAACAACCTCACTGCAAAACTGGTTAATTATATATCGTTATTTAATTTTGCGAACTACTAGAACGGCTTGGAGTGGATATTGTAATGACCTTTAAAACGTGGGTCAAGAAAAGCGGGTTTACATTTTCTGATCATCAATTATCGAGGAAAGAAAATTATTGACTTACGAGTGAACTTTAATTTTTTGTACTGATCTTACGTTATTATTATAATAATAATGATGATTACCTAACAACATGTGCAAGGTGTTAGTTCTCTTAACATTATATTTATTTAAGCTGTAATAACGGTAATAATGGTGGTATGTTTTCTAGTTTGCATAGACTCTTACTCAACTTTCTCCGGGTTTGATAATTATAGTAATATTTTTTTCAATGATTTACTGATAATTTTGCTTTCATATTGAAAACTGATTTGCAAAGTGCGTTTCAGTAAATATTTTTGGCAAGCCACTTCAAACGTAGGACAATGGTCCCCTACTGTTTAATATAACAGTGAGTCACCGAGTTAATCGAACGAGTCTGTCAACAGTCAACAGTTCAACACATGATTCATTCGGTTAGCATGCGAGTCGCGCATAAGGACCACCGCGCCGTAACGTCATATCTTCCACAAGGTCGTTTAAAATCACATCAGAATTTTAAATCGGCGTGGAAAGCGAATCGGAAGTAGCGTGCTCGAAAATGGAAGAAAGTGCAAGTTGGAATAAAATTTACTGCCTGTGGCTCTACCATAACAGACTATGTTAATTGAAATCACCAATTACCCACTGGGCGCTTTCTACGATGCCGTCCCCATGTACAAGCCTAACAACCCGAAGACATGCAACGTTACGAGATTGAATAAGCGTGACATTTATCTGATGGCAGAAAATGATGCACAAATAGTTATTACACATGTTCCTATAAAACGATTTCGCAATCAGTGTCTTCCCACAGCGAATCCTAATACTATTGCCTCATCGACATTCACCATTAAAGCAATAAATTCACGAAACATCGGATGTGCCTTAAAAAACTTGTAAGGAAGCGTTGCTGTAGCTCCAGTTACCCAGTAAGTCACTTTATAATTATGTGTCGTTTCCTTGCGATTAAACAGTGCTGCCAAACGTGAAATAATAGAAAATTGCGTTTATGTTATCACAAAAAATGGAGTAATTCTAGAATCGTGCAGGGCGTTGGCGTAAGAGTTGAATTGGGTTGTGGAAATAAAAATAAAAGTGGCCAGAAAGTAATGCTCCAAATATCGACTGCACTCTATGAATAGTAATAGGAATCTGTTGCTATGTATCAGGTGTCGTAAATGTATGGTCTAAGTGGGCTGCGGTGTAAAACGTAACGCGTTCGGCTCGGCTGCGCCCGCGCCACTTGTGTAAGTTGTAAACGAATAAAGGACGCAGCGTAGGTGTAGATGAAAAATGTGGAAACAATCCGAACGCCGTTTTAAAATGTTCAAATTGTTAATTATATAGCGTGAAATATATTATTGTTAATTATATAACGTAAAAAATGGTTGACGGAAAATATTCTCCAAACAAAAATCCCTAATGAAAATTTTTGTTGTTCTAAAAAGCTAAAACAATGCTGTAAAAAATAGGAGGTACCTACTTAAAAGTAATTTATAAAACTGGCTGACCCTGAATACGAATCTATAAACCCATAGCACACAATCGATCATTAACAAAATCATAGACCAAACAAATTCAAGCTTCATGAGGCTAGTACAATAGAAATCTAGTCACGACAAAAAAAAATATAGCGTCTTCAAATTAAACGGCTCAAAACCGCTTCCGTTGGAGACGCGTGCACAAATGGGTGTTACGCAATCATCGGAAATAAGACCAAACACGGGAACTATCACAACATTGTGTGATAGTATGTCGCTAAGTATGTTATTACAATGGTTTCGCTCATGCAAACCTCTTCCGGTGGCTTTCTTGTTCCTCTGTCGGTTATTTCTATTAGTTGCATTTTTAAAGGTTGATCGGTTTCGTCGATATGCTTCGCATAGTTACTTTTTGCATTATTATTCACTGCAATACAATGAGGGTTAGAATAATATGTTTCTTCAACGTCTTTTTTAAACCAAGAAGGTTTGAAAAAAAACGTTAAAGAAACATATATAACATTGCAAAATATGAAATACATTTATTATTTCCTTATCTATAGTTTTTAGTTTTTTTTTTGCAAGCAACATATTTTTATACATGTCACAAGAAAACATTAGCACTGAAACTCTGAGAATAGAATTCGAGATCATTTCCAACTGTTTCTACTTTTAAATATGTATCTAAAATTAGAAAATCAAGCAACAAAGTATTTTTACACAGCGGGTTTTTAGCCGTTTCAACATTATATCTTTAAAGGAAATCACTTTCGTTATTGCATGGCGCTTAATAAATAACCTGGTTGTTCATATGCGACATATTTAACTCCTCATACTTACATAATCGACAAAACATATAAAAACGTCGGCTGATTAAGAGACGTCTTTATCATCGAAAATGAGTGAATACAAATTAATAATGACATCAAGTCGCATAAGTTTGTTGATCTCTCTTTAAATACGTAAGACGTTATGTTCAATAATGTCTTCGATGTTGTAAAAGATGTTGAATTAAATAGGGTCAAAATTACAATTTTGCTTGTTGTGGTACTCAAATTGGCCGCGTGCCTAGCAATTGGTGTAAATGTTTAAATTTTCAGTACTAATCATCGCTCGGCTTAGCTAATTTGCTGTTGGGGTTTCGAATGTGGGTTAACGCGACCAAAATAGATCGTCGCAGGCCATCCGCCGCGTTTGCAGCGTGATGGATGTTTTAGCGCTGGAGACAAACAAACTCTAATTATTATTGTATGGAGTTCCACGCCTCCATTCGCATTCCCAAATAATTCTGTGACATAATGACACGTCATGATGAGGCCGGTTGAGGAGATGATCACGAAATGAACTTGAATATAACTGTATCATTCAGAATTTATTTTTAAATGAATTATTGAGTGCGTGTGACCCCTACCTTTATCGTGTAAATATCCTATATGTAAAACCAAATAACTATTTTGGTTTGTTCGATCAAGATGTATTAAAAACAGTAGAATAATCTGTGAAGGATATTCGTTCAATAAAATTTAAAGTGGTAAAATTTAGTAAAACAAAGGCCTATTATGTTTCCAACCAAACGTCGAAGTAAAAGATGTACGACTATTGAACTAAATTGAAGAACATTTGGGGAAAACCTTGACATGGATCTATATTGACGATATTGTTTTCAGAGCCCACACTATCATTTGGCTTAATTCCGTAGATACATGTGTGTTTATTGGTAGAAAGTTTATTTTTCTTATGTTGGTTCACATCTTCCCTTCCGTTGTTAATCTGGTAAGAAATAAAAAAATAATATGAGTCAGCTTGCAAATGAATAGGATATTATCGGAAATATTTTTTTAAGAAGTAGGCGTGTCCTTTCTTTTAGCTTTACCTTCTCCACCAAGATGAACGTGAATTTTGGATCTCACTAAAAATTTGTTGTTTTCCTCATAAGGGATGAAGCCGTTAATCGGTGTATGTATACCTATATGCATTCTAGATTGAGAATTTTGCGTTTTACACGAATACATACATGGAATCATTTTTTCATCAGCCGACGTAAAGTTGGCTCATATATTACTTTTTTCGATCAATGATGTGTTTATCGGTGACATATTGATTTATTTATCGATTCGTTTTATTATAAAACATTGAACAAATTTACATAAATAAACATGAATGTGAATGTATTCAAAATTTTCCTGTTTGTCTACTATCCTATTACTTTCCGTCATATTATGATGTCGAGGATGCATCTTTTGATTTACAGTTAGTTAGAATGATAACGGGTTTACACACATAATCATTATTTACACTTTTCTGCGTCTTGATTACGCTACTAGTAATTTCTATTATTTAAAAATACATTTTTTTGATCTAGAATCAGCGATGGGCTCAAAATCCCACAATCAAATCGATTTAGTGACATACCCACCGTTTTACTTACTGTCTTCTGTTGCAGCAACACCAAGCAAAGAAAATGTGATTTGTCTACGTGATCTACCTATATTTTCGAAAAGATAAAATGTTCTTTTAGTTCTTTCATATTCAGTTAATACAATTTCGTTAAAATCCGTTCAAATATGTCGCGTGGCAAATCTATTTGGTGCTCTAGTACCTAGAAAATCGTTGTTCTCCATTGTGAAGGACATCCAACAAAAGAAATCGCTGTTCAATGATCCATATCATATTGTCGCAAAACATAAACATTAGCAACACTCCCGTACCGATGAACTCAACTTCCGTTCAACATAATAACAGATATGAATGAGTGCGCAAATATTTACTATAGTTGAACAAAATGTGTATGTAGTATTGTATGTCTGTTGCGAAGTGGACAGGGCCAAAGGTCACGATAAAATCAAGTAAATAAGTATAAATTCTGATGGTTCATCAAAAAATATAATTTTATTTATAGAACTTAATTAAGGCTTATGTACTTACAATCAGCGGCCTTATTGCTAAAAGCAATTTCTACCAGACTTCAAACGTCGTATTTAACATGCTTTGATTGACTACCTGTGAAAAACAGAATTTTATTGACAGGTTGCTAATTTGCTGTCCCAACCCTGAATGTCCTTTTCATAGTTTCGAGACTAGCGTGGAAACTCTTTGCAGTACAGAAGTATTTAGCATCGATATTATCACTGTCTTATTGCCTTTCCTTTTAATGAATGTTACGAGTAATTTCATCTTTTTACATTACCTTATATACATCATTGGCTTGGATGTCCAGTCTGTTACTTAAATATTTAATTATCAATCTGTTTGGTCTGTGAGGTAAATTAGCCGAATAACGCGTAAAGGCCACTTAAAATCAATAGTTCTAGACCAACTATAGCAAGTGAAAACGAAAACTGAATCTTTTTGCCACACTTATCATCAAAACTATATCAATAAACATGTATAAATATTTACCTGTTATGTCATACTTGATACAGTTAGTAATACACATGTCCCACTCCCCTACATATCGGTTATGCAATTTTAACGAATATATTCACTTCCCCGAATTGCATATCTGTAACGGTTTCGTATCGTACATGACGTATGCCCCTTTACATAATATAGCGTTAAATTTTAATGTATTGCCTAATGCGACTCAAATTTAAATATGTAAATAATAACATTTAGTTCTCAACAAAAGTGAAATGGCTAGCTTCACGTAATTCCACCAGACGATATATTTTATTAATTTAAACAAAAAAATCTACATAATTTGTACATTATAGAGCAATTTTTTCGCACTGCGTAATGTAGAAAGCACGTATTGTTTTTATTGTGGTGTTGCGAGTACCGAAAACATTGATACGGATTTTTTACTTATCAATGTAACCTAGTTTAAGTCGCGTAAATGTCATTAAGTCCGATTTCGCGACTGGTTTTACAACGATGTTGGCTATAGTTTACTGATAATTAAGGCCGCCTTAAAAGCCGGTTCACTGGTGCACTGACACAAAATAAAAAGATTGAAGAAAGTATTTTTAAGCATTTGCGCTATAGCAAACGTGTACACCTAAAGGTTGACTTTGAAATTCGCCAATATAGGCTAGTGTCGCTCATTTTATATGAAACTAGCAATATTCCCGACAGAATGAAATATTATCAAGAACTAGCTTTTACCCGCAGCTTCGCTCGCTTTAATGTCAATTCCTCGGGAACACAGGTAGTATAAATGTCTTTCTCCGTGCCTCAGGCAACGCTAATGCAAATTTTGAAGATTAGCGACTTTTATTTATACATACTTTAAATAAAAAAATTGCGACATTTTAAAGCAACTTAAAGATCAAACTGATTTTTAAACTTGCGTATACATACATGATGCCATAACAGTCTTTCTCAGGTAACTAGTAAACTTAAAAGTGAAGTTTACAAGGGATCCTTCCGTTATTTCTTACTCTGTGCACCGAAGCATGTGAGCCGTATGGTCTGACAGGTGGGCTTGCCATCGCGTGGCTACACATCATACCGCTCGGTCGTTAGAGCCCTTACAATTTGTTTTGAAAGATCACTGGTAGTCAACCTATGGAGGGCGCGGCCTGCGGCACCCGAAATAAACTCTAGACGAAAAGATAAGCGTAATTTGTGGAAGTGTGTTGCCAGTTTTGTATCGGAATTCCTTTGTTTTATGAAATTCTTCCGGGTATCATATAGGTACTTACTCTTATCCAAACTTGATAAGGATTGATTCTTTAGGCTACCGTACCTAAACGGGACCCTATTCACAAGACTCCACTGTCAGTTAATCCGCTTGTCTGTAGCTGTATCTCCTGAACCATGATAGATATAATAGCGAGACATTTAAGTTTTCACATAAATTGTATTTCTGTTGCCGCTATAACAACAAATACAGAATGTCTCAACAAACGCATTGTTTTTTCTGGTTTTTGTTTGATAGTTGTATAAATAATGACACGGAACCCTTTGTTTGTGCGAACTTGGGCAATTTTTATAAAAATGTGTTGTGTGGTTTTATCCTACCCCTTCAAATGAATTCGTTTATCGAATATTGTAAAGTATGGATGGAAAGTAATGAATATCTTTTGTAATGATAGATAAGTAAAACATATGTCTTCACTAGAGCGTGAGCACCGTATGGCGCGTGTGACACGACAGGTGGCCAAGGGCGGAGGGCTTTGCCTATTGCGTTGTAAACTATTACGGTATCAGTTGAAGCCCTTCATACGTACTGCAGCTGCAACATTACCTAGTACACAACTTTTCCCGCGCTTTATTTAAGGAGAAACGATGCCTTGTTAATATTATAAATACTGTTAGTCTGTTATAGAAGAAGCTAAGCCGTGTAGTTAGCAGAGTAGAATGTAATTGACGTACCAATCCAAGTCTTCCCGCTGGATGTCATAGAAGGCAACTTAGAAAACAATCAAACAGCTAATAAACATCAAAGGGATCTCTTCAACCCGTGTGGCAAACGTGTAAGAGTGTAGGCTGAAACCTCTGATTGCTCTGGCTTAATAAAGCTCTGATAGTACAGAGAGGGTCGTGCTTCTGCAGTGGAGAATAAAAAATACCTGATGATGATGATGATGATTATATTAATTTGTTAGTCCACCCAGGAGAAGGTAAGATATGGTCAGTAGTGAGAAGATTTACCTATGTTATGATGAGGAATATCCAATAAACTAATTATTACTATGAGGATGAAATTACTTAAGCAATCATTTTATTATTTAGTACATTGCGAAAACAGGGGTGTGCTTTCAAAACGCATAACAATTTAACTGCATAAATACATGTACCTACATAATTCATGACAGATTCTAAGAACATGGCTATTGGTGTCGATATTCTAGTAATGTTCATAAGTAAAAGTGCGATTCACAGACGACTTGACCACAAATTATTTCTTACTAATCCACTTATGAAATAGTTAAGCGTCACGTTACACGTTTCCTCGCTATAACGATTTCACATAGGTATGCTAAATTTAAGATGTTTCGGGCCATTACCGCCTCATTTTGATCGTTTAACGTATTATATTATTTATTGAGTACTTCATCACTACATATTATAAAACAAAGTCCTTCGCCGCGTCTGTCTGTCTATCTGTCTGTCTGTTCGCGATAAACTCAAAAACTACTGCACGGATTTTCATGCGGTTTTCACCTATAGATAGAGTGATTAATGAGGAAGGTTTTAAGGTATAATACATGCCCGGGCGCAGCCGGGGAGGGCTGCTAGTAAATACTAAAAGTATATATAGGACAGTGTAACTTTGATGTCGTTTTGTGACAATATCTAACTATTCAGAAGCATAAAAACTTACAGAGTCCTAAAAGCATAAGGTAGATTAAGTAGAATTTAAAATAAAGTCCGAGAGATTATGTTTTCTTAAATAAATTGAAATTTCAGTAGGCGCTGTTATAATTTTTTAATTTTGTAGAGTTTCTACGATTGCGAGTTTGAGAACGAAGCCATGTGTGAAGTATAAGTTATGTTATGACTAACCTATCCGATATAATCTTGGACGATCAATAAGATGGCGATGACATATCTACGCCACACCGCTTACAACTACTGGCCAGTAGTAACAGTTTAAGAGCCACTGCTCTAGATATATCGCCAACGACAATATACGGTAATGAGGATGGGCTCTGGGAGTGTAGGTAGTCTGTAAAAGGTACCGTGCAAGGTCTTCAGTCAAACTGTGACCGCGTTTCGTCAATGCCGTGCCTAGCAAACCTTGCCCTTCCGGTGAGGAACGATGCAAGGTCGTTGCACCGGCTGCTTCTAGAAACTTCTGCTGTAATTAAATGTATTGAATTTGGTATAAACAAGAAATCAGTTTATTTTCTATCTAACTTATTTGTATATTCAAAATACATGATAGGGTCTACATGGTCTGCAGTATATTGTGTTGTGTATATACATTTTTTTTTATATTGATGATTGAGTAAATCAAGGAAAATAAAAATTATACCGACCCAAAACAATTATATGACTGATGGGAATATAACAAAACAAAGTATGAAAGAAAAATTAAGTGATCATAACGAAAATTATCAAGTTTATCAAGCACAATAATTGCATCGTAGCCCAAATCTTATAATAAAAAAAAAGATTACATTTGTTAAAAATAATCTCAATCAAAATCCTAGTCACGTAGTTACGTGAATCCAAGAAATTAATAAATAAAAAGCGATGTGCGTCAGTCTGTATAATTACTGTTTTCCGCTCGAGTACTATGTTCAAGGTCGTCTAAAATTTCTAGCCTCAAACTTATTTGCATTCCAGTTTTTGAAACACCATTGTTCCAGTATACATGAAAGCATTTTATAAAATGTAATATTTAATTTCTTTAAAGAAACCTAGTCACGTAGTTACGTGAATCCGAGAAATAAATAAATAGAAACCGGCCAAGTGCGTGTCGGGCCACGCGCAGTGTAGGGTTCCGTAGTTGCGAATGACAACTTTAAGTTCACACTGTTCACTTTTATTTATTCATTTCTTGGATTTACGTAACTACGTGAATCCGAGAAATGAATAAATAAAACCGGCCAAGTGCGTGTCGGGCCACCGCAGTTGCGAGTCACAACTTTGAGTTTAACGTTTAACGACCAAAAACATGTAACAATGAAAATGTATGAAATTTTATATTTTCGAGTACATTTTATAAGTTGGTTGCCTATAACTTTTTAGTTTGTACTTAGTACTCAGCTCTGATAGTTTTCCTTTCAACTTCAGTATACCTATATACTACTGCTGTATTTTTTTTTCACGTATCCATATATAACCGTTTAGCAGAAAGAGGGGGGGGGAAACACTTACCTCTAACAAAAATTTGCACTTTAAAACAAAATATTTCGGAAACGTATCCCTAAATCAAAAAATGGTGTTCTTAACCTCTCAATATTTTTTAAAGACCTATCTAACAATACCCAACATGATGGGTTTGTATAGAAAAAAAAAATATAACTCCCGCTTTACTTGTATGGATGGGAGCAACCCTAAAAAAATTTTTTTTTTAAGATTTTCTTCTACCACTTTTTTGACATGATTAATATACATACCCATACCAAATTTCAGCTTTCTAGTACTTACAGTCTCTGAGTAAAGCCGCGGACGGACAGACAGACAGACATGGCGAAACTATAAGGGTTCCTAGTTTACTACGGAACCCTAAAAAGCTTTGTGCGTCAGTCTGCATAATTACAGTTTTCCGCTCGAGTACTATGTTCAAGGTCGTCTAAAAAATTCTAGCCTCAAACTTATTTGCATTCCAGTTACTAAAACACCATTGTTCCAGTGTTTTGTCTACAGCTTCTAAGTTATGTAAATAATACGCGAACCGGTAGGCATACTGCAGATAAGCTAGGTACCTAACAATAATATATTACGTACTGTTTCATCTTGGTCTTCATTTTGTATTGTATTGATAAGTATTACATAAGGTCAAATAACTTCAGTTTAAAATTGATTCTTATTTTAGGAGCAGTCGATATTCTCTTTATCATGCTAGCTTCAAAACAATTCTTGTGTCTGAGTATTTCGTATGATTTGCCCTGGCTAGGGCCAGGGTGTACGTTCGGATCAGCTGTATCTGTGTGTAATTATTTAACGTCAAAAATAACGAAATCTCTTATTGATATTAGATCAAAAACAGATTACCTTTTATTTAATCTTTAGAAGGCAATAATGAACAGAATCTTTCGAGGTTAACAGTATTAAGTATCCAATGTCTTTCAAGTGCGTTTAAGAGCGGTTGAAAAACTGAAAGTCCGAAGTCGAATCACATTGTAAAATTCAGCTAGTGTCAACGCAATCCTAATGGACTCTGACCCTTTACGTGGGAGGCAAGTGTATTAGGAAGCAACCGATCAACTAAACTCGAGTTCGGAATCAAAATAGACATCAATCCTCCTAAAAGTTGAGTTTCTGACACAACATATCTTCATCTCCTTTTGTAACTAGTCATTTAACTAGTCATTTATTCCAAGTGTTTGACAAACGATGAGGTTATAAATATCAAAAATTAAAGGGTATAAGGGAACAGCAGTGCCTCAGCTAAAATCTGCCGTAAAACGAACCTACCTATCCAAATATATCGCCGTAAGCAAACCCATAAAAACGTCCCTAGTTACATAAAATAATGACCATCGCTAATAAAACCCTTAGTGTAAGTATAAGCTACTGAGATTTAGTTTTTGGAATAGTTCCTGAAACCCTAATCAGAAAAAAAAGTTATCTGATTACTTTTACTTTAGAAAATACAGATTGGAAATCTGTGAGAGGCTGGAGATAAGAATCAGATAAGATTTTCGTAAGTCTTGACCTTTTAACTTTGTTTACTTAACTCGGGTTGATGTAAACATCTAAACGCTTTTGGAAGATTCTTAATGTTGCCTAGGTCTTTGCCCTCGTTTGCCTGCATTGAATATTTTAATTTAGATGCACATTACCCAGTTTGAACAGGTAAGCAGTTTCTCAACGGTGCCTCGACAGATGGCATCGTCGCCTACACGGCGCCACGCGTGTAGCTATGCTGCGGTGAGGTGCGGTCGCATTGATAGCGATTTAAGATTTTAATATCTTACGTACTAATCGTTATCCGTGGCGCAGTGGTCAACACGCCTGCCTGCGACACGCATGGTCCCGGGTTCGATTCCCGGTCAGGTCAAGATGGAAAATGATCTTTTTCAGATTGACCTGGGTCTTGGATGATTATCTATATAAGTATCTATTCTAAAATATAGTATCGTTGAGTTAGTATCCCATAACACAAGTCTCGAACTTACTTTGGGGCTAGCTCAATCTGTGTGATTTGCCCGTAAATATTTATTTATTTATTATAAATTAGATTATTTGTTTTATGAATTTATATATTTTTTTAAATTAGAATAGTATGTTTATTTGTTTTTTTTTGCGCTGTTACTCCTCGTCTGCTAAACCGATTATCATTAACGCAATCTCGAGGATACGGAGAAGTACATACCTACCTTACACATTTTTGTTTGGGTCATAGGAGTAATCCTATGTGAAATTTATTAGTATGGTGTAAAGCATATACTAAACACCTGATTTGGTCCAGTAGATTTGGAGTAAATTGGCTGTACAAAAATATAAATACGTTTATTTGCTATTGCTATTGCTGTGACAGACAGACGAATAAAAAGACGCAGGAGTATTCCTTTAAGAGTTCCGTTTTTTAATTCTTTGTACAGGATCCTGAAAATCCCTATAAAGGGACCTTGTTTACTTATACCAGCACAATTAGATCTGATGAGAAGAATGATGTGTAGCTAAGGATTGAGACCCTCAGATGAAGAGGATATCTGATGCAATATTTGATTTTATTTTCGACGTAGTTTTTTTAGCATGCTTGAGTGGTAGATCTTAAAATTAAATGTGGCATATTTGAGTTGTATAAGTTTTTAATTGTTGACTAAATATTACGCCAGCATTGGAACCACACATTTAATAGCGATCGAGGCCGAGTTTTTACACCGGTGTTGGTTTTGCGCGTGTGGGACGTTATAGTATCCAGTTCTTATGAGGCAATTTAATGTGGAATCAAATGCACATTAAAGAAAATATACCGATGGTGGTAACCGATTTAAATGAAATTTGGTACACAGATAGTCTAGAGCCTGACAAACTTTGCTTTTTTCCACGCGGATGAAGTCGCGGGCACACCTAGTAATTTTATACTACGCTCATTGAACGTTATTATTTGATAATACTCTTTTCCAATAAATTTATTTTTTTCCGTACTTCTGCTTCCTGATATTTTATCTCTAGCTTTATCTCAGATGACATACTGATAAATTTGGCAATACTAGCAATTTGAGAATGGTCGTGCATAAATGATTACGAATATACATTAACCACTTTTCGGCTTCAAGTAGCCTTTGACCCACATTCAATATTGAATTGCCTCTCACATTGTTATTAAATCAATTGCCAGTGATTGAACTCAAAGACAAGCAAACAGATACAATGTCGCATTTATTGTGACTTGCTACCATTGATCATTCATCACTGTGAGTTTATGACACAAGATTACATAGAAAACATCGTATCGTCCGCCCCCGTCGCACCTCAATCTCTATTTTGACAGCGCTTATCACGGCTGCAATTTTTCGTTGCTATAAATATTGTGAGATATCTGAGATTTATATTTTGACGTCAATGTGACGATGGTAATGCATGTTGTGCCGATAAGAGACTGGTTGGCTTGAACTTGTACTGGAGACGAACAAAGGTACTTTGTCAATGTCAGGATTCGCACGGAATAACGTTTTGCGCACGCATGCCTCCAGTCTGGTATTATTTTATGTATCCTGTATTTTATTGTCATTATTTTTAGTTATGAATTGGCTTAATCACGCACCTTATAACAAAACAGTTAACAAAAACGTTTGATAATATGGTATCTATCTCAGTTATGTATGTCAAAACTTATTAATTTAAAAAAATCTGAAAAGAAACTCGAGAAAAAGAAAACCTCCAAACAATACTCACAAAGTAAAACCGTCCATCTAGATTCGAACTTACGACTTTAAAGACGCTTGATATTAGCGATCTATAACCACCTCGGCTATTCTGCCAATGTCGTTTTCAGTAAAATTATTCGTCTTGTCGATGACGAAAGATAATAGTACTTCCTGTATTGTTTTATAATCATTCATGGTTAACTCACTGACCTCGATGGCGCTTAGGTCCTTAGTGCCAACTCCACCATTATGAAAAATTTTCTAACACTGAATCTAAAGAAAAATCTAGATGCAATTATTGAACCTGCACACAAAATTTCACGAGAATCGGTTGAGAAATACGACCGGTAGAGTGGAACAGCAGGACAGACAAACCAAGAACATTTGTTTAAGTTAAAACAGAGACGCTTCGCTCGCGCTTCGCGCTCGCTCGTTCAATTATTAGAAGATTTCACTGTTAAAAATAGCTGTAAATAATTAGGAAGCCTTGAGCTGGTTGGTAACAAAATACCTTTCAATTCGCAAATTCAATATTTTTTGTAATAAATAATTTGAAGTCTTATAATGAAGGTATTGTTTTATGAAAAAACTAAAATTTAAAAGATCACTTGAGTTATACGGATATAACAAAGTACTGAACCGGAGAGATATTATAGCCGTGATTGATGTGAAATCCAATTAAATATCCATAAAAGACAAAATTACTTAGAAACGGCTACCGTTCATTAACTCGACGAGTCGCAAACGAATGATTTTATGACTTAAATTATTCAATTGTTTAATTTTAATATCTTGGAAACGGAATTGTTTAAACAAAAAACGACTCATAGAATAAATTACGTAACCAAGTCTCCAAAAATGTATAAAACTTATGTCATTGACCTCATCAGCACGGTGCTTCAATCACTCAAGTAAATAATTCGGCGAGTGATCTTAACAATTACATTGCATCCATTTCTGATTTTTTTGTTTTTACCTACCTACCTACCTTGCATTTTATTTAAAGTCTCAACACATATCGTTTTATCTAGATTTGGAAACATCGCAGTCTCTCACCATTTTGGTACACAATGACATCCAAACGCATGTTACTCCATAAAGATATCCCTGTTTATCTATGCATTTCATACATCATAAAAATTATCTGGCCCTAAATATGTTTATCTACAAAAAGGAATTTCCCGGTACACTAGAGGCCGTTACGTAACCTGGAACGCAAAGCTATTAGTCCCGAGTCGGAAGTTGTCAACATTTCGTCGCCTGGGACCCGGGACTCGCCGGGAACGGAATTAATTGGCTCTGACGATTCTAATTTTATTGCTCTTTTTGTTTCCGCCTCCTAAATTTAGCTGCACAGTTTATTTAACTTTACCTGCGTATCAACTCGTAATTTACGAGTGCTTTAAACATTTAGTACTTTAACATATGGGACCATATTTCATTTATAGAATTTTAAGAGCGAGGCCTTATGAGTTGAGCTGTTGCATTTTCCATTCTCCCTATAACCCCTTTTTTTCGATATAGTATAATAACCCTGGTTTTCCTTTTCTTACTCTGTAAGTTGTTTAAATTAGATTTGTAGTTTTTCTTACATTTTATTTTATATTTAAATAAATCATCTGGATCATTAATAATAGTTTGACATCACAATGAATTTCCAGACTTTATCCTCTGATGTGTTTTATGTCTAATACTTGTATCAGGTTCCAACATTGCTAAAGACAGTCCGCTGACATTGACAAAAATAAAGCCCTCACCTCAATGTTAAAGTCAATATAAATTCCACAGATTTATTGTTGTATTCCAAAGGAATTGTGCCTTGCGTAAGAGAATTTACGCAATGAACTTTTGTATATGATGCAAATGATGAATCACTTGGGTCGTGTATCCATTTTAAACCTTCCATTTGTGAGCTAGTATCATAAAACATGTCAAGCGAGGCGCCGCTTAAAAACGTCGACAGATCAAGACAAGTGAATGACTAGTTGGTAATTTATGGCTGTTGATACGAATTAATCTTTACTTGGCAAAAATCAGTTTCAAGGTTTAAATCATCAAGTGATAATTGGACATGTTGATTAAGATGCGGCCATATTTTATTGCAAACGGATTTCGCGACTCGTTGACAAAGCAAATACTTTCTAAATTACTTGATTACTTCATACACACCGTGTGAAACCTTGCCATAATTATTAACATCCATATAATGATAGTACTGAACAACTTACCTCAAGGAACATCAAGGAAGGTCAAAATATAAGAAATACCTACATTTTTTAATGAGGAACCCAATATTTTTTTTATATTTCGACTCTTTTTTTCTTGGAGAAAGTTTTTCAGTATGATTAGTAAAGAGGTACGTGGGAGAATATAACAAGGTTACACAGACAAGATAGTATGCGCATTTCTTAACATGAACGGTAGTTCCATCCACGTAGATTAAATTTTTGATTTGATGCAGGGAGTTTGACCTCAGTTGGCACTACGAGATGTCAGCGGCACATTGATAGAGACGACACCTAACCTACCTGCTCGTTGAGGCACCGAATTAATAATAGTACCTACCAACGTTAAACCTAGTTAGGGTTTCGCGCACACATGTTCCTACCGGCTTCAAAGTTTGGGCGCAGCGCAACCATGTTGAAGCGCACCTAAAATATTCCTCGGAGCGCACCTTTTAGTTGCGCAAAGGTGCGTAACTATAACTCAACTAGTCTAAAATAAATATAAATAAATAAATATATAGGGACATATTACACAAATTAAGCTAGCCCCACAGTAAGTTGTGAACTTGTGTCGTGGGATACTAACTCAACGAGATAGTATATTTTATAATATATACTTATATAGATAAACATTCAAGAACCAGGTCAATCTGAAAAAGATCATTTTCCATCGAGGGATCGAACCCGGGACCTCCGTGTCGCAGGCTGGCGTGATGGTTGCGCTAAGCGGAATACCCCAAAGTTTACCTAGCGCGATCAAGAAAATCAGACGCGTAAATAAACGGTGTTGGTAGTGGACAGTTTCTACCTCGCACTGAGAATACAAAACCAATAGTTTCAGAGTTGAAATTTATTTTAATCCCATTCTTTTTCCATTACACACTTCCGTCTTGAAGAAAAATACGGAAATACCAAAGGAGATAAATTCTGGAGTTATGGTGGCGATGGTTATTACGTAAGACGAGAATGTTAATGAAGATTTGAAATTAATTGACGAATTCGTTATTCGGATATCTCGTGTAACAATTATAGATTACATAAATCAGTGTCATATTTTTACCGACCTCACAAAGTGAGGCTATAGCGAGCGCCGAAAGCTTAGAGGTTTGGAGCTTTGCAAGTCTTTCCATTCATTATCTTACAGAGCCACCAAGTCTTCCGTGATGGTTGTAAACTTTATTTCGATATTTCCATAGTATTCCTAGTGACTTTTTGGCTCAGTAATATCACATACACAGAGCATGTCTTATCTAACATAAAATCGTCCAAGTGCGAGTTGGACTCGCGCACGTAGCGTTTACTACCTTAACAACATTACACCATTGAGAAAAAAAAAAACGGCAAAAATCATGTTTGTTGTATGGAATATAAAATCCGTGTGGTTTCCGGCAGAGTAGAATAGGACCACTCCAAGTCTTCCCGTGAATGTCGTAGAAGGCGAATTAGGAAACACTCCAACCCGTCTGGCCAGCGAGGAGAGTGTAGGCCAAATCCTCTGACTGCTCAGGCTATAATATATCGCTCTGGTAGTACAGAGAGGGTCATGCTCCTGCAGTGGAGTCTAAAAAAAGACCTGATGATGATGATGAATATAAATGATTTGTTTTATTTTAATTTAGAGTATACCTATATCCAACTAAATATTCACAAAGTACTTCAAGAGTCTACCTGTTGTTAATATTGAGCAAAAAGCGAAAAAAACATCAAGTAGATACAGTCCTGTGACCTTTTGACGAGCCGACGGACATACAGACATCGTAGGCCTAGTAATAATGCTCCATTTTTACCACCACACCCTTAGTGTACGGAACCCTGAAACTAACGACTTGTTTGTCTCATTGCCTACTGCCATGATTTCTCGGATTTTCGCTTGTTTCCTTTTTTTTTGGTTTTACGATCCGTAGTTTTGCGATTAGATAAGAATGATTTTTTTTTTATTGACCAAATTCTTTATTATTGACGGCTTGAATTGGCTTTGATTTTCTATAATAGAATTATTACTATTACGTTCGGCATGCCATATTTACATAAACGGGTTTGCAAAACTGGTGTTTTTCAATGTTGTCGTACGACGTCCATAGTTTAGTGAATCGCTAATCGATTACGTGGTAATTTATAGCTTTACGAATACCATCATTTGTAATCTTTAATTCATCTTTATCTATCTCCGATTACGTTTATCATTTATACAGTATTTATAGGACAAAATAATTATAAAATCACTGTTTTACTCACTTTTATTATGAGAAAATTGCTCATTTCCATCAACCTATTTTCGTTGAAATCGTCATTGGGGCAGGTGTCATAGATAAACGACACATCTAGTTCGACTTCTCCAAATAGTTTTGAAAGTTAAGTAGTATGTATCTATTAGTTAATTACAGACAAATACTATTTATATTGCCCTCAAAATTGTTTATAAGGGACAGCAAATAAAATCTTAATTTGGATTTGGGTCACGCAAATATTTTTATCTTACATAGATGACCTACTTGGTAGGTGTTCTGATAAATCCGTTGTTGATAATATAGAAGTGGCTGGCTGACCCACTCGTTTGGACGTAAGGCTTCGCGTTATTGACTAAGCTGTTTGTAATCCGCTTCGAAGAGATTTACTGCCGCTTTCATTGGATCTAACTTTTGCAGAGTGGCGAGGCACATCATTTAGCTTAGTTCGAAATACGTCTGTTTTATTTCATGTTTCGATACCACATTAACTTGAATAAACTTGCGGTTTAGCAGACATCTTTGCATCACAAAATGCGAATACCACATTAACTTAAACTGTTAGTTTTTTTTTTAATAGCCTTATTTACACTTTCTGCTATTTTATTACAAGATACTGTATCTTCATTTGTATTTCTTCCGTGTTTTCTGATCACTTATTTCTTCCTGACATTCGCAATTTTCCCTGTCAATTTTATTCTATAGTTTATATTCCTGCTTCTTCAATGTCGAGGACATATCATTATTTCGCATTCAAAACAACACTTCATTTAAGGAAAACACGTTAATCACTTTAGATCAATGTCAAGTGCCTTGTAAAATGTTATGATCTTTTGCAAAGGTCAACTCTTAACAGAGATGACGAGCATTTTAAGCATATAATAAAAGAAAGCAAAGATATTCGTAATAAAACTGCAATGAAGGCATTCTTATCTCATTTCTATAAAGAGGAGCAGATAAAAACTTTCATAGCAGAGATCAAGATAACAAGCGAACAGTATGACGGATGGGCGAACCAAGAGGCGCGTGATTACATAAAACGTGAAAGTATTATGTCGTCCAATTGGAAAGATCGGCTTTAAGTACAGCGGTGTGTTGTAAAGAGAGTCGTTTCAAATTAATGGTGTGTTACTCTCGGAGGAAAACACAGCCGCAGGTGATGCAGCGAAAGAAATGTACTCATGTAACTCGCAGGTTGCGATGTCGTGTGAATTATTCAGCGTTTTACAAAATAATAACTTTATAATTTTGTATTGCACGCAATCTTAACGTTGCCATAGTGTTTACGGAATCCAATAAAGTGCCAGTTGTAATGAGTATTCATAGCTTTCTAGTTTTTCTATTACTTGGCCAATGCATTCAAAGCTAAAATAGAGCCAACAATAGATAGAGATTAGGAAAAAGTTTAGATCATATGTATAATCGTCTAATATAAAGCTTACCAAAAATTGTACTACATTGCTTTTGAAGCAGATCGCAACGGAAAAAATCCCTAAGGAATTTGGGTTTCCTGAAACAAATCTTCACGACACGTCTGGTGAACGGTGTATTTACGCATAGCCTGCGTTGCTCTCCTTCAAAATGACTTGGCGTACCAAACCCCAAAAACCCCATTTATTCCAAAATTTCTTTTATCCAAATACTGCAAATTGACTCGTTTTATAATGCGAACATTACGACGCAGCTCGTTATTATTACGTATTCCCCAAAGTTATGATTTTATAATGCGGTCAAAATAATGCAAATGTATCGTTTTTATTACGTCTTAATTTAAATTAGCCTTTATGATCGTGTGACGCGATACCTGTTTGCTTCAGTAATAGAGCATCCACACTAAAAACTTGTGTTTTCCAAGATTTTTACTTATCAAAAATTTCTTAGTTAACGTAAGGGTTTGATTGCGTTTTTGTATGTTTGTTTTAAATTTTGTATATTGGCATTAAAATCGCTTTCTGTGTACAGTAAGGATGAGCTTAAAAAATAAACAAAATCCAACAATAGTTTGAGAATGTACACCTAAGTTATATTTCAATGATTTTTCAGAAAATGGCTACAGCTGCACTTAAATCAATGTGTATTTAAAAATATATAATGCTTATGGAATTTGCATGCAATAATTTACTGATACTGATCAGTAAGACCGATAAAATCTGTCAATTACTATCTGGGACCAATTAAATCTTCGTGTTGCACTCTTTGATTTTATTGATACTTGAAACGTACATACACTAAAGTAATAACAGGACAATGAAGTAGTATCTTGTGGCCGGTACGATAAGTTCTATGGACTTCATACCATGATATTTTATTTAACAAAATTGTATCTAATATTTTTAAGACCGAAGATTAGTTCTATTGACTACATAACTTGACATCAAAGACCTAGTAGATTAAATCCTGACTAAGAGACCACACTGCGAATATTTATTATTGCGAATATTAATATTTACCACCTCGTGAGGAATTTGCACCCTGGTCATGATTGTCGTGGTCTTTTTGAAAATCACTCAACAGGCTACAAACCCAAGTGTATCGCTATAAGAACAATTTTTCCAGGTGTGGAAAAGTTGACAACTCTCAAAATCGTGCGAGTTTGTTTTCTCGACAGAAACTATGACGCATCTATTATTATATCCTCGGTGCCGAAACACCTGTTTGTACCCAGGACGATTTATTTTTAGCCCCCGACAAAGCTATTTAAGTGGCTCGTTACTTAGCTCGATAAAATGAGACAAACGAACAGATTGAAGATAAACAAGTTTGCAGCCAGTGAAAACTAAATCGGAAAATGCATGAAATTGGATCTCCCCGTTTTCAAACACGACTATAATTTGTCAAATCATTACCACAATAACGACAAAAAATAAGTAGGCAACATGAAAACTGTTACTAATAATCTCGTTCGTTACAGATTCCAGTGAGTTAGCGATTAGTTACAGGCGGTGGTTCGAGGTCGCTACACACAGTAACATGTGACTTTATAATACTAGTACTGATATGTGAATTGCTTTGATACAACGGTTATTTAAAAACATAAAATAAAATAGAAGCAGCTTCCTTCTTACACTTGAAACCGCTAGTAATTAGTATTTCTGTTTAATTCCTTGTAGATATAATTTGTAATTTCCCTCGTCATTTGGTAATTATTCTCGTTTAGGTCCTTTTAATCATGTAATAAAAAAGAAGAACAGAAGTTACACACCGAAGCTACACAAATGTACCTCGTAGATTTGCATCCTTATAAAAAGGGTAGGTAGTTCGGCAGGGAACGATCTTTGACCCAGTAACTTTCTCATATGAAACTGATACATATTTTTACATTATATCACCCACCACATAAAAAACGTGTTTCCTGTATTCATAATTACACTATTATCTGAGTCTAAGGTCGTCATAGACTACAATTTTATAAGAAGTCTTAATAAGGTTTAAATTGTCTAGCATCATAGGATGTGTTTATATTACAGTGCGTATTGACGAAAGACGTTCCGCTAAAACGTTAATTTACGAACAGCAGTAACCGAGCAACCAATCAACCGATTTAAAACTATTTAATGTCTGGTCTGTGGTCTATTTCCACTTCAAGGCTAGACAAATGACTCTTAACAAATTAAGTATTCCGGCTGAAAACACACTTTAGTTTCGAAATGCTGTGGATAATTTTTCAATCAAACTTTTTGTGGATGGTTACTTCATTTTTTGAAGTTATATGAATTACGTAGCAAATTACAAATGAAACTAACGAAACAATCACAATAATCGTTAAATAATACGTAAATCATAGTTAAGCAAATTGAAATCAGGCTATTTACAATCGTAATGATCTGATTTATTACTTGTTTAGTATTGTATATATTTTCAATGCTCGTAGTTGTTCTAATGTTTATTTTTATTAATCCATTAACACGTATCAATTTTTTTTTCGTATCAAGTAATATGTACTTACTTAAATTATTATGGTTTTATGAGTTTAATATAATAAATAAATCTAGCCAAGTGCCAGTTTAAATCGCAAACCCATCGTTACTATACAATATTTAACTCCAAAAACTGTATCTTTCTTGCGTAGAGACTAATATAAACGCTATTGTTACTACTGATCTGAGATTTTCTCTTCTTTAATTTCATGGATTTCACCTTCACCGATATGTCAGTATATTGTTTATTTTTGTAAAGTAGACCGATAAATAAAATACTGTATTTGTAAAAATAAAATATAGTGTCTGTTTAATTTAATAGGTATACTTATTTAAATTACGACCAAGATACGCCACGAACTCGGGAATCATTGACCCGGCACAAAAAACCTAAACAAACGATCTATTACTTCATAATAGCCTTATGCCTATTATCAAACCAGTGACCTTGCCACGGTTTGGCTCGACACCAAATGTCGATGACTGCTCTGACACTTTCCACTGCTTTTTATCGACCTCGTCTATGTAATCACTTCTTACTGCAGCAATCGAAGCGAGCAATGTAATCGAAAAAATATTATAATTCCGTGGAACCGGTCATGTTGTCCGGTGGTGATTAAAATTATCTTAATCTTTTTATTTTAACATACCACGCGTATCATACATATCTCAGTAACATTCTTTTGTTTTTTGTCATTGGTATACGTTAAGATTAAGTTTTACTGGAGCAAATAAAGTTTAATCTCTCGTAAAATGACTTGCTTATTTCAATAATTCTTACTATAAACATGGACAATAGCTTGGTTGTGTTGTGTGTAATTTATTCACGCCTTTATTCATTGCAATACTGCAACAACACGTCTCTTTGATGGACAGTATCCATTGAAGTGTTAGTGCTGTCCTACTCAAAATGCGAGAATCTTCAGCGGGTAACATACAGTTCAAAATGCGATACAGTTTTGCTGGTGGGTTATAAATAACACCCGTTGTCGCTCCAATCGCTGCCTACACAATGTTTTCGTTATTTTCCCGCAAGACTATTGCAATTTCCTCAGGATGTAGACGATTTCTTCGTGTTGGCAAGGAGCATGTTTTTATATCTCGTGTCTTCGCAACTTGGTATTATTCAAATTACGCACGTGCAATAGCTTTTGAATTATTGAAGTCTTTATCAGTTAGACTTGTATTGTTTTGCTCGTTTATTCTGCGCCTTATAAAATCTTTGTTTACTGTGGTATAATGTCTATGAATATAAATTAATCTTATACCTCGACTTTTCACTATTTAGATTTCGATGCTGATGTAAATCTACATCACTTCAAATCATTTGTTGTTTGTTCTGTATATTCATAAATACTTAGATTTTGGACTTTGAACCTTTCACATGGTCGAGATAATTTGCTATCATATACAATTTCTTATGTTTGTTTAAAATATTTTGCATAAACCATAAAGCATACATTGAAGCTATTTATGTGATGTGCAGAAGTTGATAAATGATGTGATGAGTCTACATTGCTGCGTGTCTAACCGCATTGCAGACGAACTAGTCTGACGTAGATGAAGCCGCAGTGTGTATTTATACAATTCTCACAATAATATTGCATAAGAAGCTTACAAACACGATTTCAGGATGCTGTAAACATTTGTCTGTGATACCACGGATTACTACTAAGGCTAGGTTTTCATATGAGATATTTGAGCTTTATTGCATTATATAGAAGCGAGCCTAATTACCTTAATGGACCTCCAGCTGTGGCTTTAGGAATAGAAGGTTTATATTTTATTAAGTCATGTACTTATAGTATGACCATGAATGGTATTTTTATTTTTATTTTTTTAATAAATACAAAACTAAATTTTCATAATAATTTTCGTTATATTCACATTTGAACGAAATAATTTTTAATCTGTACACATTACATAATAAAAGGTTACAAAAAGATTTAAAATACATTATGAAAGGTTTCAAGGAACAAATTTATTTCCTATGGAATCGTATCAATTTTATTGAGTATGGTTTACATAAACATTTCCTGTCTATAATATAAAGAAGGCGCGAATTACACTTTACCGATAAGAAATAACACAAAATACTATTATTGGCAGCTATACTTTCAAATCCAATTCCAGACAGATCAAGCCCACACTCGTTTTGCACAAATAGTATTGAACAGAGAACTATTAATATCACAACACGTTGCATAGGTGTTACCAAGAATAGGTTCGCACCTGCCACCGTATGTACGCCCCGCCTAGAATTCTCGTGACGTTCCATATTTCAATGAAACAGGAGGTTCTGCACAAACGTATTCCGGTCTCTCTCTTCTTCATCCGAGCGTGTCCCGTTTGTATCCTCAGCTACGAGACCCGCTATTATGACAGCATACTTCTTTGTAGCGTGTCGACTCTGACGTATAAGTTTAGTTTCGTTTGGTTTAGTACCATTTTAAACTATTATATGTCGGGTATGCTGTAAAATTAACTGTCTAACGCGAGCACTCTTTATGGGTTATTAGTGCAGGGACTTACAAACATCTAGTAGTGCATCTGTCCATCAGTTCAGTGACATCCTTCTACATCCTAGAAAGAGACAGCGGACCTATTCTAGGCCAGAAGTCATACTAACATCAACTTTATGAGCCTTCAAAGTCTGTACGGCCGCCGTGGCGCAATGGTTAACGCCAGCCTATTGCTTTTGGAGCGCCTGGATCGATATCCGACGCGGTCAAATACTTCAACTTCATTTTCACAAGTTATTGTCTGCGGTTCTGGAATAACCTAAGTATAATTGGCGTCAGCCGGGCGTTAAACTTCGCCAAATGACATCAAATCATAAATGCTCTCATCATAACGGACCCCGGGCTTAGACGCATCTCAGCTAAGGACGCAACCTGGAAAACCCTCGGGTAAGCAAGAGCAGTAGGCCTTCAAAAAGTATTCTTCGTTCGACACCGGAGGCTTACCTACGTACAAAATTGGTTTTGTTTTCTATTGTAAATGCAACCAGCTTTTTATCGCCTTCAATTATTTTTGCAATTATTTCAATAAATTCTGTAATTATTTACTCATTTATTATATTCATTTTGAATTGTTTTTCGAGTCAATTATTGTTTTAATTATTAGACCGGAATAAAATCTCCAATGCAATCCGGTGATAACGGATATTATTAGTAATATTTCCTACTACTACTTCTATACATAATGTAAATGAATATACTAAGTGAAGATTGATTAAAATATTGATCAACGAGATATTGATGAATGATATCGTTCCGCAAAGTACTTGCACCTTAAACTATAAAATACATTTAGGTTTGTTTTTTCCTTAAAATATTAATGAGTTACTACGCAGAGCCTTTCGTTGTGATACCGCCGATACTTACATTAACAGAAGTTATAACTTTAACCTTATTTAAATTACATAGTTATTGAATTCATCGTTATCCAAAGTGTTTATTATCAAATCGCTCAACCATCAAATTAACACGTACGAGTACTTCCCGTTGAAAATTTTAGGATGTGCTGATGACATATTTGGTTCAGAGTCAGAGCCGCATCGGAAGGTCGCCAATTCAATTTCCGCATGGCAAATACAGCCGGCTGACGGTCGGATGTTATACTTGGCATTTTGGACTCTTATTGTGTTTATTAGTTTAACATGTCATCTAATCTGTACACACGACAGATACGGTATTACGTCTTTTGCGCTTTCGGAGTAGACAGAGGTAAAGATCGCGAGACCAAAGACTTAACGTAACGTAGGCTCAAGATGGTAAACGATAATCGTAAATAAAAAAATATATATTAAATACTCAGATTTTTATCCCTTTCCACACCAACATTGTTTTAGAACTTTGGTATCTTGACTACAAGGGGCATGTAATGTTTCAACATATATTTTATAGCAGTCAGTTTGTTAAGAATACAGAAAAGCTCGAAGCTTAAAGATTCCGTAACACATCTTGATCGCATGCAACTTTGTTACATTCATGTGTACTGTGTCAAATACTCTTTTTTTTTTTGTCCCAGCGCAGTCAACACCACACGGGCATGTGATTCCACCATAATGGCACCATTACCATGTTTCGGCATCGCGTGGGATAGTTTAGGGCCATCCACACCTCCGCACCGTTGCGTCAATTACTCCTATAAATATACGCTATTCAATTTCGAGTGCTTTGAGAATTACCACCCAGCGTTTTGAAATAAGATTAAACGTCTGTCTCGGTTCTGTTTGTACGTGAATCTATTTATCTTAATTCCCGAAACGTTGTTAGAAGTTTAATGTTTCAAGTTGAGTAAATATTTAATACGAGATTGATAATAAAGTGCAAAATATTTACATGGATCAAAGTTCTTGTAATGTCTGTTTCATTAGACTTAGTTTCTGAAGTTTAATCTTATATTTTCGTTGATTTACTTAAACCAAGCTGTCAGTGTCGTGCTCTTTGACCAATTCAATCGTCAATCCTTTAAAAACAAAAACCTCAAAACTTTCATTAGATTATAAGTATAGATCAGGCTTATCATGGTTGGTTCAGTTTAGAAGCATTATATTTGGCCTACAAAACTGTGTTCAAACACATATCTATCATTTTCAAAAATTTTCAGCGGTGTGATTTTTTTTTAAAGGCGCGTAGTTGTTAATCTACATCAGATCTATGTTTGTTTGTTTGTTTTTCGTGTGTGCAAGTGGCCAACACTGGTGTCAGATTTTTCAAGCTGCCTAAAGGCATCTGACATAGTTTAACGACTGCCACCAACGAAGGCAGCCGCGACCAACGGCTTTTAAAGTGCCTTCCGAAGCACGGAGGAGCTCGAGGTATTTTTATGCCACTTATGTCACCCATCCAAGTGAGAACTGCGCCCGGGGTTGCGGGGTTGGTTGGGGAAGTGCTTATAATGCTTACACCCATTAAGCCATCGGGTCTTTAATGTGCATGCATGCCATTTGTCATCAATATAATACCAAAGTTCGAAAAAATATCTATACAAATTATTTAGAATTGATAAAAATCGAATTATTCAAGATTCATGTTTATTTAAAGCTGGCGGTAAAATATCACATATTCTTAATAGGTACATGAAAAGAATCATAATTGAAATAAGTTCTTAATATAAAAATCCGGACCAACTAATCGCATGATACTCGTAACACTTATTCATCCGACAAAATCGCAAAGGAGCATGACGTGTCTATGAGTATGTACTAATTGACAATAACACTGTAAACCTATTAAAACGAGACAAAAAACTTGGCTGGCCGCTTGGTCAAGTGTGCCAACATATCGCAGTTTTCATTAACAACTCACATAAATGGGTTATTCACTAACAACTGGACACATCTTATTTGCTACTTGAGTCATTGTTTAGACACAATAAATTGTGCGTAAGGCGATGGAATATGGGATCGGGTAATCAATTTACACGGCTATTTTATAATAATAATAAATTCGAACACTACCAACATATCTCTTACTATTTATTATAACTCAAACTGAATGAAAATGTCTGACAAATTCGCAAAGAAGCTTGACGTGTCTACCTACGATTATGTACTAATTGACAATTACACTGTAAACATATTTTGTTTTTTGTCTCGTTTTAACGAGACAAAAAACTTGGCTGGCCGCTTGGTTATGTGTGCCAACATATCGCTGTTTTCATTAACAACTCACGTAAATGGGTTACTCAGTAACGACTGGACACATCTAATTTTGTACATTCTTACTTGAGTAATTATATTGATACAACCAGATTTACGTACAGCGTTTATGAAATATGAGATTGGGTAGTCAAATTACACGGCTAATAGTCTAACACTCTCCAATCCGTCTGGCCAGCGTGAAGAGTGTAGGCTAAATCTTCTGACTGCTCTGGCTATAAGGCTCTGGTAGTCAGAGGGTGCTGCTCCTGCAGTTGCTGATGATGATGATGATGACCAACATACCTCCATACTATCTCATTATAACTCAAACTCGATAAAAGTGTCCAGATGACTGAAACTAAAAATAGGGTTAGACACACGTAAATTTAGTTAAAGAATAACCCGAAAAGCTTTTAGACCCAACAAGAAAATACTTCAGCCGTTGATAAATCTGGGTTATTATTGTTTGTCGACCTATTTTCTACCGAGATTAAAAATGTTGCGAATGTAACTCATTCTGTTATTGCCTTATATTTTGTCCTGAAAAGAATATTTTAAGGGATTATTCTTTAATTTTGAAGTTAACAGCCAAAGAATCACAACCTTGGCAGATTGGATAAATGCGCTGTGCAGTTTGTTGCCGCTTATTCTGCACTCCGCTTTGGAAGCGGCGTTAAACTTACCCATAAGTAATTACTGACGTCAACAAGTTTCCAGTTGTAAATAATATATGTATGACAATTAATAAGTGTTCTTAGCAACCAACACTAAATAAACATTTGAATTAAGAATTTTAAAAGATTTTTTTAAGTTTCTTGCGAATAAATATAGCCTAGATTTAAGAGTCCTTATTCCAGAAACTAACGGATAATGCATAGGACAAGGAACTTTCAGTGTAGCACTTGCGACTGCCAGCTACATTGAAACCACTTGCTCTGTTAGATAATGCTACTGTTTAAAAGGTAGCCATTTCTCAGTAGATAATAGATCAATCTGTGTTTATTGTTTCTCAATATTCAAGAGCATATGACGCACGTGCTACTAGAGTTTCATGTGTTTCGTATCACAGCTGATGCTTCACTGGCCAGGGGTATGTACGTACAGTCAGCACCATACATACATACTATCACGTCTTTCTCACTTGGGGGGTAGACAGAGCTCAGGTCTGTAAAACTTTAAGGCCACGTTTAGCATGTTGGTGGTCTTGTAAGTGAGAACGGAAATAAAATAGTTATAGGTTGCTAGTCGCATCGCCTATTGACATGATTTTTGACGCCCATTCCCTTGATCGGCTTTTACAATCAGCGCGGGAAGAGAAGCAGCTGGTAGATTCTACGCTTTTTCTATTCTGAAAGAGCAGCATGGAAGCAAGTCAGCACGGGTGCGTATTGTTTGATATAATAACAAATTATATATTTTCATTTCAATAAAGTTCAAAAGATATAATGTTTACTTGATATAATTATTACTGTTTATATTCTTGAAAGCTATAATATTCATAAAATATTCAATTCGAAAACCATAAACTCATTTATTATAACGTTTATAAACACTAAACATCACCTGTCATACAACTCGTTCAGTATACATGCCATAAAATATAACAATCAAAACGAATACTATTTAAAATATATATCAATAAAAATCTAAATTAATCAAATTGATTATGACAAGCGAGCGAGCGATGACCTTAGGTGCGATAGTGACTGGTTTGGATACGCAACTTGGTAACAAAAGGTAGGTTAGGTTATGGTTAGACATAGGCCACCATATGAGCGAGCGAGCAACGACTGGGCGCGAAAGTGACCGGTAACAGAAGGTAGGTTAGGTTATGGTTACACATAGACCAGCATATGAGCGAGCGAGCGAAGCGAGCGAGCGACGACTGGGTGCGAAAGTGACTTGGTAACAGAAGGTAGGTTAGGTTATGGTTACACATAGACCACCATATGAGCGAGCGAGCGAAGCGAGCAAGCGACCACTTGGTGCGAAAGCGACTGGTAACAGAAGGTAGGTTAGGTTATGGTTACACATAGACCAGCATATGAGCGAGCGAGCGAAGCGAGCGAGCGCCGACTGGGTGCGAAAGCGACTTGGTAACAGAAGGTAGGTTAGGTTATGGTTACACATAGACCACCGTATGAGCGAGCGAGCGACGACTGGGTGCGAAAGCGACTGGTAACAGAAGGTAGGTTAGGTTATGGTTACACATAGACCACCATATGAGCGAGCGAGCGAAGCGAGCGAGCGACAACTGGGTGCGAAAGCGACTTAGTCACAAAATGTAGATTAGGATCTTCTATCACTTTATTTGTATTACCAATGATTATTATGCTTAATAATAAGTATATATTACGTTTATTATACGTAACAACAAATAGATTTGTTAAATTTTATAACGATAAAACTGTATATGAAAGGTATGTTATATTGAATAATTGTTATAACAAAAGATTTTAATTTTTTCAAAATTATTTCTTCCGAATTTTATCTTGATTGATAATTATACTGACCAAAATTATATATTTCGTTGGTATTGATCTTAAAACATATATATTTTGTGTTTATATGTTATATTACTTACCCGTGGTCATAACTAATGTCAGATTTTTTTAGCTGCCTAAAGACGTATCTTAACAAAAGTCACCCATGATTATAGCAGGAACCAACGGCTTAACGTGCCTTTCGAACCACGGAGTAGCTCGAAATATTTCTTTGCCATTTTACATGCGTAAGCGCTTACTCCCACTAGGCTCGAGCTCCCCTATAGCGTATGATATAGGGAAGCAAATGCAATCTAGCCCATTATTTCTGCAAAAAAGTGGGTGGATTTATTTTTACATAATGACATCGCCAAGAGCCCAGGTGTTAGGTACGAGAGTGAAATACTCCTATTCTCCTACAGTTATATTAAAATTATCTCTAGTTGTTGATGTACTCTGAATAAAAGCTATGGGTTTATTAAGAAGTTATACATGACGCGTGCGTGATATCACTTTCCTCAATTATTATGAGTCATATTAATTAAGAGGATTGTTATGAGTGCTGTTAAAAATCCATAACTCTGTCTTAATTAATATTCCAAGTGTAAGTCATTCTGTTAGGAATTCTAGTCTTCAGATTCTCTTGCTAACTTTTTTATTAATGGAGGATAGACAATGTTGATTTTGCAAATGAAACATTGCAATATTAGTTTTTTTTTATTATCAATCTAAATCGGTATCGTATCACATAATTAGATTTTTTTACTAGCTGTACCAGTCATGCAGTGGTCCATTGAACACTAATTTGCTGTTGGTTGGTGTAGCTAATGAATGAGATAGTTTCAAAAGAAGAATTAATCAACGCGCGATCAACAAGCGCAACGCAAATAAGTACTTACTACAAAAACTCTTCAACCGAATGAGCTAAAGCAAAAGAAACTATTTATGGATTCTTTCTGAGAGCTTGAAGAAGCTTTGTTGTTTAAGCGAGAATCAGAAATTGTGGACAGGTGGCTAGGCGGGGTTCCCTAGTCAAGAAGGAACTCTTATAGTTAAGCCATGTCTGGCTGCCTGTCTTGTCTATCTGACCGTCCGTGTTTTAGCTCATAGTATATAAGTACTAAAATACTGTTATTTGGGTTTTGACAAAGCGGTGAACTAAATTAAATAATTTTTTTTTTTTGCTTTCCTCTTTCTCAAGTATTCTCATATTTTTTCTCCTCAATCTCTTGCTTTGGTTTCGTTGAATGGACTTAATTTTTTCTGTGGCGTCTGTACATCTTTTTTCGATTCGGAAATCTGTTTGTGAAAATGCAATTTTTTGTTGAAATCAAGTGTCGCCCTGCCGCCCACTAGGTATTTAGTGTTATTTTTTGCCTCGTTTTAGTGCTTTAAGACTTTGGTCTCAATCTAAACAAAATAAACATTGTATTATTTCATAGTAAAGAACTTATATGTAGGTGTATCAGACACGTGATATTTCTTAACTGCAAATGATAACATTACAAATCGATGGCTGGCGCAGTCGAAATGTCCAGTTTTTCTCCAAAATCCGTGGGTGCAGAGGATGTTGCAACAGATCGCTGGCCCACGTTTGTCCCACTTCCAGTACAGTCGACACATAAACAATCGTTAAAATATACACGGTCACGTCCAGAACAGCTTTTTGCGTGCTCCCGAGGGCGAAGTCTCAAGATCATTGGAGAAATTAAGTATTTATTGCTGTCTCGTTGACCTAGCGAGCGCGAAGCGTCTCTGTTTTAACTTGGGCGTACGTATGTGATGTCTGTCAGGTTGTTCTTCTCTACAGGTCGCGTTTCTCTACCTCTACCGATTCTCATGAAATTTTTGAGCAGTTTCTAAAATTACATAGATTTTTTTGTCGATTTTGGAATTTTTTCAAAGTGACGAACTTGGCACAAAATATCTAAGCGTTTGTGAGTTTATGGGAATATGAAACAAAATAATCGATCACTGGAACTATATCAGAAACTGGAAACAAGAATAACTATTATAACCGATCAGTTGATCAAAATAAATACATATGGATAGGGAATTTAATGAACTTTTTCACTGATGAATACTAGATAAGAGGGTCATGTCTTAAAAAAAAACTCGCCCTTCGTAGGTGACACAGATCAACATTATTTATGTTTTCGTACCGTCATAAAATGTATCTTCTTTAATCCTTATCGCTGTCAATCAGTGCTAGCATTCCTATTCAATAATAACTTTTATTAACAAATGTAAAAAATATCTCTTGGCCTTGTACCTCATAAATGTCCATGTTTGGCCTTTTATTGGCCGTCACCGCCGTCACAATAGGCGATATTTTTATCAAATAAAAATATGAATTGACAATCGACTAAATTCAGTTCTAACCATTGCTGAAATGCTTCCACGAATCACTTTATTAAGGCCCCACACTAGGCACACTAGCGACGCCAATAATTTTATTCCTAATACTTTATAAATAGAAAGAAATTCAAGAATGTAAATCATATAAGCCTTAGTAAATAACCTGAAGTATTTTTTGGAATCTTGTTTTAATATTATGAGAATCAGTCATTAAGAGAAATAGTGATTAAACTACCGTTTCTGGCGGTAATCTGATTTTCATAATTATCATTGATTTTGATAATATTAAACATGATTCCAAAAATACTTCGGGTTATTTAGTAAGGCTTATATGATTTACATTCTTAAATTTCTTTAAACAAATAAACAAACCTTAGAATTAATAACCTGTCTGTACATTAGGAAGGGCCAGTCTGGCCGGCCCTTTGTTGCCCGCCACAATGGCGATGTTTCGTTCTTTTTGCTCGCATTTCGCGATAGCCCATTGTTTTACTCGCCGGCAAATGGAGCTGAAATATCTGTCCATCATGGTTATTATTATTGAATGTTTGAAATGATGGATTGATATAAGAAGCGCCTCTCAACTTCTCAGGTATATTTGACTTATGGCAGTGGAATTTATTATTTTTACGTTTCTGTATACCTAACTATAATATTATAAATGCGAAAGTGAGTTTGTTTGTTACGCTTTCATACTATCTACTGAACTGATCATGATAAATTTAGCATACACATAGGTTAAGATACTCAGAAGGATATATAGATAGGCTATAACACGTTCTATTTCTGTTTATGCTTAACAATATTTTATCTAGTTTCAAAATAGAAATCTAGCAACAATACCACCAACAAGATGTTAATTTTCTAACTAAACTCCAACAATTTTTTTGACTTGTCATTTCAGCACTATTTGCCTGAACACTTATGTTTGAAAATGTCGAATAATATTTGAACTTCCCAGCATTGATCCCATAGGAAAAATCCCTTTTGTTAAGATTACTATAACACTTTTTTTATTTTCAGGTAAGTCCAGCACAATATTCCTCCACCAACTAATACTGAGTAAGTCATTAGCACCTGACTTTTTTTTAACACATTACACATTTACCTTACGAATATTCGTACGTAATATTCGTAAGGTAAACGCGTAACATTATATGAAATTACAAAGTGCGCTTGAAGAATCGTCTGAATAATAACGTAATTTCACCATTTAAAATACAACAAGATTTATTTTATTATGGACCGCGAAAATGAATGTAAAAGATATGGCCCGGCACGAAACGGCAGTTACGCTTTTTTACGTTATTTATTTTGTATAAGCTGGTTTATACAATGAAAACAAGGAAAAGAGTTGATAAGGGTAGCCTTAGCTCTATTTTTGGGAAAAAAATAATTATTAAAAAGTTGTTACTGGCTTTGCAACCGTGTGGTTCCTGCCCCCGTAGCATGGCTCCCGCGACGCCTTTTTTATCGCGCGATAAACTATCTACTTCTCGCTCTTCAGTATTGCGAAAAACGAGATGGCGATAGTCGATAAACGCTGTCGCGCGTGCCATGCTACGGGAGCTGGCAGTGTAGAATAGGACCACTCCAAGTCTTCCCGTCGATGTAGTAGAAGGCGAGTAGAAATAACACAAGGTTAAAAAAGCTCATAAAGATCATGGAGACCCCTCCAACTCGTCTGGCCAGCGTGGAGAGTGTAGGCCAAATCCTTTGACTGCTCTGGTTAATATGGCTCAGGTAGTACAGAGAGGCTCGTGCTCACGCAGTGGAGACTAAAAAAGTCCTGATGATGATAATGAATTGGCTTTGAAGAAAGAAGAAAGAAAAAAGATACAAATATGGAACGTCCGTCTCAGGAATCATGTCATAGGCGATGCATCACTATTGTTTTCACATTTCACTATCACCACCACCATCCACCTTCATCGCCACTCATCATGCCAAAAGTGGTATTTAGGTTGTATAGCCCTAGACTCTGTCTGCCCTGTTAGGGATAAGACGTGATAAATATGTATCTTTGTATGTGGCAAACACGAATAATACCTAGCCATAAATCATGATATCCGCCATCCGAAAGCTTTGCATTTATTGCTCTCCACTTCCTCATCATTCTGCAAGAAAGTGCTCAGTTAAAAGCTTTTAGTGAATGATAGGTATTAGGAAGTAGTATCATCATCATCATCTCAATCAATAAAAGTCCACTGTCAGACATCGGCTTCCACTAAGGATTTACATATTTAATTATTTGCCATACTCACCACGCTTATTGCAGACGAATTGGTGAGAACAGTTTGTTTGGTTTATCTGGCTTCCGACGCTGCTGCCCATCGAACAAGTCTGAACCTAAATATATTCAATAGATACAGCCTTGTGATTGATGGAGGGACAGACAGGCGGACAGAGGAGTCTAGTAAACACATCCCGGTTTTCCCTTTGGGTACGGAACCCTAAAAAGATCTCGGTTACCCATGTTAAACGATAGTGTTTGACGACTCTCTATGGCGCAGCGGTCAACACGTCTGCCACACGGATGGTCCCGGGTCCGATCCCCAGTTAGGTCAAGATGAAAAATGATCTTTTTAGGGTTCCGTACAAAAGTTGAAAAACGGAACCCTTATAGGATCACTCGAGCGTCTGTCTGTCCGTCCGTCCGTCTGTCACAGCCGATTTTTTCCGAAGCTACTGAACCAAATTAGATGAAATTTGGTAAGATAGTGTAATCCTATGACCCAAACACGGATGTGCAAAGTAAATAAAGATTTTTTTTGAAATAAGGGTCATTTTGAGGGGCCCAATTACAAAATTTTAAAAGAAAGTTTTGCAAACCTTACTGTGTCATATATCAAATGAAAGGGCTCATTATGAGGATCTCAAAAATATTTTTTTTTGTTCGGGTAAAATCAATACTTTTGATTTTATTCACGAAAGAAGGCAAAAATTGACCATTCCCCCCCCCTGATCTCCGAAACTACTGGGCCGAAAATTTTGAAAAAATTACAAAATGTAGTTCATTCCTTGAAGATTACAGGAAAAATAATAAGAATTCTATCACTTGAAAATTAAGTGGTAAACTCACAATAATAAGTTCATCTAGGGAAATAGTTCACTAAAACACCACTAGATGGCGCTAGTCATTTGAATAAAACATTTTTTGCACATTGTGTGTGTGTTCACGAAGCATATTGTACGGAACCCTCATTGTGTGAGTTTGACTCACACTTGGCCAGTTTTTTAGATTAACCTGGGTCTTGAATGTTTATCTATATATTATGTATATGTTATAAAATATATTATCGTTGAGTTAGTATCCCATAACACAAGTCTCGAACTTACTTTAGGGCTAGCTCAATCTGTGTAACTCGTCCGTATATAATTTATATTTAGGGTCAGTTTACACCGAAACGCGACGCGACGCGCACTTTTTACACTGTGATAGGATTTTAACTCTTATTTGCACATTTATAAGAATAAAATTGCTAGAAAAACTTGATAGACAGTGGCCGCAAGATACCAGAGGAGGAGGCGAATTTTTGATGCGAAATTGGTCGTTTTGATTATGCATATAAGGGTTAAAATCTTATCACAGTGTAAAAAGTGCGCGTCGCGTCGCGTTTCGGTGTGAACTGACCCTTAGTGTACTTTGACGATAGTATAGTCGTGACGCGCGCCGTCCGTTCCACTTCACACGCGGGGATCAACCACACTTATAGCCATCATAAGCCCTATGGCATCTGAGATATTTCCTCGCGATACGGCGTTTCCTATTATAATTATGTATGGTCATGTTTTGCAGGGGAAATCGTTTCCTCATAACGTTTTTACTGCCTAGTATATGTAATGTTGGGAAGTTAATGGACGCGTAACTGCCGTATGAAGTTGTTGGTGGTATCAGAACTAAATACCTGAATTTGCTGCGCTGCCGACTTCAGTTAGTACTTACACAAGGGATAGAACAGAACGCTAATCTGACCAATTTCAATAAATTACGAGATTAACATATCGCCATAAAGTGGTTCATAGTCTGATAGTGATTGATAGTGGTTCATAGTTGAAAAGTAATTGTGGCAGAATGGCTCCTAATATCAAAACTATTCGCGGTTGATATATATCTTGCCAATGGAAGAAAACACATAATAATATTTTAAACTATATTTAGAACCCGGTCGTTAAGACAGAATGGTTATGTACCTTTCTCTTATTTTTGATCCAAATCTGTTCGGGAGTCAGGAGATAATCCTAACTAATATTATAAAATGCGAAAGTGAGTTTGTTTGTTTGTTTGTTTGTTTGTTACGCTTTCACGCCTTATCTACTGAACCGATCAACATGAAATTTTGCATACACATAGGTTAGGGTACTGAGAAGGACATGAGCCGCGGGTAAAAGCTAGTGATGATATAAAAATGAATACTTTAATAATCATATCAATATCTCATTTACGAAATTGTTAAATTATAAACTAAGGTCCTTGATCCTGATCCCTGTTATTCAAGCGGAAGAATAAATCCCTTAAAATTTTTCGACATGAGCCCTTGCTGGCCTAACCTTTTATGTTTACGCTACTTATGTGTTGATAAATAATGCGGTAAAGCGGCCGAACCAGAAGCTCCATAAGCTCTGCTGACCCTTTTTCTAATTACTCCCAGCCAGTATATTTATTTAATCAATCACACAAGTCTTTCATGTGTTTACCTTCAGGTTATTGACCTAAGATACCCGAAATGTGAGCTGAGAAAGATCAAACATTCCAATACGCCTACGTGGAAACGCAGTATCAAATTTTGATAGATAGTACTTAGTACTTTGTGAATATCTGAAGCGATGTCGGTCGTATTATCTTTTCAGTGAAATGTAAGCGTTTTGTGTAGATAAGCCTTTTTCTATTCATTTGAGAACTGGGTGTACTTTGTAGATAAGAAATTTTAGTTAAGTTGGGAAACCGAAACCCTTTGATTTAACTTTTAAGGAAAGATGGAAAATTTATATGCCTGTAAGCGCCGTACCTAAATGAGCGAAAATACCCATTATTTTATTTTACTCTTAAATCAGATCTTGTTATTATTTTGCATTTAATAAATTAAGAAGTTGATCAGCTGATCAATAATTCTCTTAATTTTTAATACGGTAATAAAATAATACTTAACAAAAGTACTACAAGTAATTTACTAGCAAATACAGATTTAGATTTTTTCATTGTGATCTGGATGGATAATGTGGAAAGTTGAATTATGTTATGACAGTTGTTGATGATCTAGTCAAATTTATATTTGTTCGCGGTTACCATTACATTTAATAGAAAAGGAATATAACTTTAGCGGAAGAACAACCGAAATGGAAATGATAATCAAAATATAACCCAACTCTTTCTCTCAGATATGTAGCTCAAGATGATGTCACCTATAGAATCTATTTCATAAACAGTTGTAAACATTAGACATTGACTCATGCAAAAATTTAGTTGACACGATGTTAATACTCACGACTTACACGGAATCACTGTAAACTCTAATTTATATCGCAGAAATATTAAATATGATTCAATGTCTGACACAATCACAAGATACTAAACACCACTCGGTGACACTATGTATGACAATTTGACAAATTTCTACGAATATTTGTAGCTTTAAAGCACTTGATCTACAAAAATTAGATTTACTTGAAAATTTGTTCACTTTTATAGATGTTTGTGTTAATATTTAAAAGATAACAACAAGATAGTGCTTACTGAATATATCCAAGGAAGAATATAAAGATATCTATTTAGGACGAGATAAATCCCAGACCAGGCGACAAATAAAATCGCACTGGACCCGAGTAACTAATCCAGCGCGGGAAATCCCAGTAAAATTAACTGATGCCCCTGAACATATCTAAGGAAGAATATAAAGATAGTAGATTCCGCCCACGGCTCCGCTCGCATTGGTGTCGATTCCTCGGGAAGTTTTCTCCAGGATGAAAGTTATGCCTATGTCCTTCTCCGTATTCCAGACAGCGTGCATGCAAAATTTCATAATGATCGGTTCAGTAGAAAGGGTGTGAAAGCGTCACAAATAAACAAACTCACTTTCGCATTTATATTTTTAGTTAGGATATAGTTAGGACGAGATAAATCCTAATCCAGACGACAAATAAAATCGCACTGGACACGAGTAATCCAGTAAGGGAAATCCACTTATTCCAGTAAAATTGCCCGCCCGGCCGAGTTCTGATGCGATGACCGAGTTTCAAAATGGTTTACTCAGTAGAGTTGCTAACTTGATTACTGGACACGATTAATTCAGCGCGGTAAATCCAATTATTCCGGTAAAATTAAATGATGCCCCTGAATATATCTAATGCAATATATAAAGATATGTATTTAGGACGAGATTAATTGCAGTCCAGACGACAAAATCGCACTGGACACGAGTAATCCATCGCGGGAAATCCACTTATTCCAGTAAAATTAACTTATGCCTCTGAATATATCTTATGCAAAATATAAAGATATGTATTTAGGACGAGATAAATTCCAGTCCAGACGATATAATCGTACTGGACACGAGTGATCCATCGCGGGAAATCACTTATTCCAGTAAAATTAACTTATGCCTCTGAATATATCTAATGCAAAATATAAAGATATCTATTTAGGACGAGATAAATTCCAGTCCAAACGACAAAATCGCACAGGACACGAGTAATCCATCGCGGGAAATCCACTTATTCCTGTAAAATTAACCGATGCCTCTGAATATATCTAACGAAAAATATAAAGGTATATTTAGTTAGGAAGAGATAAATCCCAGTTCAAGCGACAAATAAAATCGCACTGGACGCGAGTAATCCAGCGCGGGAAATCACTTATTCCAGTAAAATTAACTTATGCCTCTGAATATATCTAATGCAAAATATAAAGATATCTATTTAGGACGAGATAAATTCCAGTCCAAACGACAAAATCGCACAGGACACAAGTAATCCATCGCGGGAAATCCACTTATTCCTAATATATCTAACGAAAAATATAAAGGTATATTTAGTTAGGAAGAGATAAATCCCAGTTCAAGCGACAAATAAAATCGCACTGGACACGAGTAATCCAGCGCGGGAAATCCACTTATTCCATTAAAATTAACTGATGCCGAACGAGTTCTGATGCGACGACCAAGTTGCAAAATGGTTTACTTATTGTTAGTAGAGTTGCTAACTTGGTCACGTGAGTTATATGAAAAGTTAAATTGAACACCTAAAAGCTTAATTGAGTTATCTCGTTTTATGAACAATTACTAGATTCTACAGCATTTCATGCGAAGTCCACGGCTGCTCAAAGGCCTCTCCTAAGGATTTCCAAAATGAATGGAAGCGGCCTGCATCTAGCGTTTCCCTGCGACCTTGGTCAGGTTGTCAGACACTGCGCTTGATGGTGCGTGGTCGCCATTCAAGAACCTTTTTGCCCCATCGGACATCGGTTAAAAATGATTAAGTCATCATCATGCAGTTGGTTGACTGGCAGAAAAAGCCATTGGCTTTAAGTCCGCCTTTACACTGTATTGTGTATAAAGTTAAATAAATAAATAAATTAAGAAAGACAGGAACCCTCCCAAATCCAGTATCTTCTTGATGGTTTTCTGAAATCAATATTCATAATTAATTTGTATTTGCTCGCAAAAAACGATAATAACCGAAACAATGTCATTCCCAACATTATATGACCAACGTGTGTTAGAATCGTTGGATTTAAGTCCCTGAAGAGTACACGCACGACTTGGTCATTACGCCTACGACGAAAGCTCATGGCCTCCTTAGTCCCGAGGTTACAGTTTGACTGATATTGGTCTGTTTTTTTATTATAACAAGCTTTCTAGCTTGTAAAGGTAAATAAAAGCATTTTCCTGCTTAAATCGCTAAACCAATATACTTAGATATTCATTATGGGCATTGAAACCACGGAAGGACATAGAATTATGTTAGTCTGAAAATTTACCCTTCAGATAATGAAAAGCGAGGTGGCACTTTGACATCTAGATTTAATAATTTCGTATAAATACTCTGTAAAGCTTATAAAGCTTCTACGGAAATAGAGTCTCCGGAAAAGGGTATGCTGCCTTTTTGCAGAAAATTGTTTCGCCGACTATCACTTGCCAACCAACGTTTTACCTATTTTTCACTTTGACAACAAACGATTAAAAAAAAATTGTATGATAACGTTTCATTTGGTAGGATTATTGTTAAGCTGATATAATGACACAAAACGTTTGGGGTATTTATTATTTATCAAGTCTTTTACTAGGCCAAACAACTATCAGATGAATAACGTTTTGTCAGTTTAACAGTTGCCTTTTCGTAAATTGATATAATTATGGGTACATATCAGATTTCCAATTTTCGTTTGTGACTACTGGTTCTGGGACTGTATGGTTCTGCGAAAAATCATCTCTGAAGGTAAGGAATGTGGTGTAAAAAAGGAACTTGTAAACGGAAACTAAGAGTAGGTTGCGAGGAGCGAAGCGACGAGAGTTAGGTTCTATATGAACCAAGCATATACCGCGGTAGCGGCCGGCGAAGCGCCAGAAACGAAAGTGCCCTGTTATTCTTAAATACACATAATATTAGTTACTTAACGAAACCCTACTTTATGTAACACTTGATCAACAATGAACAACTGAATGAATTTTACGCTAAGTAAAAGATACGCTACTTAAAAGTTGTCATTTTGAAAGGTGCCATTATAAAAAGGGGACCAAACATACAGTTTGCAACTGTGAGGTTGGGAAATAAAACAAAATTATAAGAAAAGTGTGCAAATGATTATTCTGCAAAATAAAATTCTTCGAAACGTTAGTTGTCATAGTGATAATAGGCCGAAATTTTTTCTGCGAAAAGGCAGACATCCCCGGAAAAGATTAAATTACATAAACCTCTTATTAAATTAAAAAGAAATGTAGAGATTCCACGATCTGTCACCGAATAAATTGTCCAAGCTTTGTTTACTACCCGGAAAGAAAACAGTTGACTGTTTACAATAGGCTTAGTTAAAGCAAATAGATTATTCGGATGCCAATGCTTAGGAGCTGATGCAATTGGCTTCAAGAAATTATTCGATTGATTTGTAGAATCTATTTCATTGTCAACAAAAGGGCCTTTGTCTATTATTTCATTATGCTTTTCATATGAGTTTACGTCTACGATATAAGGTATTGTATGCGTTAATCAAGAATTTAAAGCAAATATTATAAAGGGACTGCCTTTTTGCAGAAAATTGTTTCGCCGATTATCACTTGCCAACCAACGTTTCACCTATTTTTCACTTTGACAACAATCAATTAAAAAAATTTTGTTTGACAACGTTTCATTTGGTAGGATTATTGTAAAGCTGAAATAATGACACAAAACGTTTGGGGTATTTATTATTTATCAAGTCTTTTACTAGGCTAACTATCAGATGAATAACGTTTTGTCAGTTTAACAGTAACCTTTTCGTACATTGATATAATTATGGGTACATATCAGATTTCCAATTTTCGTTTGTGACTGCTGGTTGTGAGATTGTATGGTTCTGCGAAAAATCATCTCTGAAGGTAAGGAATGTGGTGTAAAAAAGGAACTTGTAAACGGAAACTAAGGGTAGGTTGCGAGGAGCGAAGCGACGAGAGTTAGGTTCTACATGAACCAAGCTTATACCGCGGTAGCGGCCGCCGAAGCGCCAGAAACGAAAGTGCCCTGTTATTTTTAAATACACATAATATTAGCTACTTAACGAAACCCTACTTTATGTAACATTTGAACAACTAAATGAATTTTACGCTAAGTAAAACATACGCTACTTAAAAGTTGTCATTTTGAAAGGTGCCATTTAAAAGGTAACCAAACATACAGTTTGCAACTGTGAGGTTAGGAAATAAAACAAAATTATAAGAAAAGTGTGCAAATGATTATTCTGCAAAATAAAATTCTTCGAAACGTTAGTTGTCATAGTGATAATAGGCCGAAATTTTTATCTGCGAAAAGGCAGAGAACCCCGGAAAAGATTAAATTACATAAACCTCTTATTAAATTAAAAAGAAATGTAGAGATTCCTCGATCTGTCACCGAAGATATTGTCCAAGCTTTGTTTACTACCCGGAAAGAAAACAGTTGTCTGTTTACAATGGGCTTAGTTAAAGCAAATAGATTGTTCGGATTCCAATGCTTAGGAGCTGATGCAATTGGCTTCAAGAAATTATTCGATTGATTTGTAGAATCTATTTCATTGTCAACAAAAGGGCCTTTGTCTATTATTTTATTATGCTTTTTCATATGAGTTTACGTCTACGATAAAAGGTATCGTATGCGTTAATCAAGAATTTAAAACAAATATTATAAAGGGACTATTGAAAATATTCACATTAAGGCGCGACACCAATAATTTTATACTTAACTAGCAGCCCTACCCGGCTGCGCCCGGGCATGTATTATACCTTAAAACCTTCCTCGTGAATCACTCTATCTATTGGTGAAAACCGTATGAAAATCCGTGGAGTAGTTTTTGAGTTTATCGCGAACAGACAGACAGACAGACGCGGCGGAGGACTTTGTTTTATAATATGTAGTGATACTTTATAAAATCAAATTCAAGAATCTAAGTAATATAAGCCTTAGTAAATAACCTAAAGTATTTTTGGAATCATGTTTTAATATTATGAGGATCAGTCATTAAGAGAACTACTGGTTACTGCCTAAAACGGCCCTTTTAGGCGGTAATCAGTAGTTCTCTTGGTTCTTTTGGCTTATAATTTTAGTTTCTATTTAATCTCTGTAGTAGTTACTTTGATAGTTTATTTATGACGGAAATCAAGGGTGTGTCATCTGTGTATTAGTTTAATTTAATCTGGGATTCGTTTTGAAGTAAATACAAATACGTTTGTTTGTGATGAGTGATGATTATTTAGTGACTGGGATGAGATTACTTTATAAACGCATTCTTTAGTATTTTCTGTTGGAGTAAACATGGTCAATATTCGCAAATAGGTTAAGATTGTTTAAGTTTTTTTATAGAAGTTATGTCTATGAAATCACTCTTACTCTCTGCTACATGGCCGCTTGAACTGCTCTTGTCTGTGTCACACAATAAAGTAATTCGTCGTGATCTTTTGTGTTTGTGTTTATCTTCAATTTCCGCTAAACCTATCATTTTCTTGTCGAACAAGTTCCCAACGAAAAGTGTATTCTTCATTTTTTTAGCCCAGTCTAAAAGCAGCTAGTAACAATCTAAAATAACAATACTCTAAATTTAACTGTTTCAAAGGACCATCACAATCTTCTGTCGTCTATTTGTCAGCGTTGACCCACTTTCCAAAATGCTTGTTGTCATGACAGTGCCTAATGATGATTAGGATTTCTGCTACATTTTTCGTGACTATTAACGACAGTCTGTCTCGGTAGGAAGCAACCCCGCCTCACGATTTAATTTCGTGAACTCATGAATACAAAATAATGTTTTGTTTGCATTTAAGGACGTTAACTTTATAGTATTAATACTAGCTTTAGCCCGCAGTTCCGCTTTTTAGGGTTCCGTAGTAAACTAGGAACCCTTATAGTTTCGCCATGTCTGTCTGTCTGTCTGTCTGTCTGTCTGTCTGTCTGTCTGTCCGTCCGCGGTTTTACTCAGAGACTATAAGTACTAGAAAGCTGTAATTTGGTATGAGTGTGTATATTAGTCATGGCAAAAAAGTCGTGGAAAAAAACCTTGAAAAAATATTTTTTTTTGGGTAGCTCCCATACAAGTAAAGTGGGGGAGTAATTTTTTTTTCTCTATTTACCCGTCGTGTGGGGTATCGTTAAAAAGGTCTTTCAAAAATATTGTGAGGTTAAGAACACCATTTTTCGATTTAGGGATCCGTTTCCGAAATATTTGGTTTTAAAGTGCAAAATTTTGTTAGAGGTACGTGTCCCCCCCCTCTATCTGCTAAACGGTTATATATGGATACGTGAAAAAAATTACAGCAATAGTAAATATACTGAAGTTGAAAGGAAAACTATCAGAGCTGGGTACTAAGTGCAAACTAAAAAGTTATAGGCAACCAACTTATAAAATGTACTGGAAAATGTAAAATTTCATACAATCTTCATTGTTAGATGTTTTTGGTCGTTAGACTGTGAGGTGTGAGTGTAAACAGTGTGAACTCAAAGTTGTCATTCGCAACTACGGAATCCTACACTGCGCGTGGCCCGACACGCACTTGGCCGGTTTTTTTACGATAAAACACAGCACACCAAACGAGCAAGCGTGTCGCCTTCTCTTCTCCGCGGGTCGTAATGTCTGCTTTTTTAAATTAATTTACAGTACTTTCGACCAGTGTGCCGCCACAGTGACTGCCCTGTCATTTGCCTCCTCGAAGTATTTTTGTGTGTAGTGAGCGAGGTATTTAGGGCACGTTAAAAGATGGCTCATTGGCTGGACGTCGCCGCAGTTACACTTGCTGACGCCTGATACCTGATAACTAGTGATGATCACCGCCCATTGAGAACTGCAACACAAGGGGCTGAGACAAGGCCGTTGCGAGTCGATAAAGAAACTATAGACTCTTGCGTGAATGTACCAGGTGCAGCAGCTTTTTCTGGAATTAAACGTACCCTATATATCCTTCCCCGGACCTCAAACTGTTCATTCTAAATTTCATCTAAATCTGTTCAGTGGTTGAAGCGTAAAGAGGAAACAAAAATACGATATTTATAAATACGAAGAATTCGCAAATATCAAAAAAGTAATTGGTAAGTCTACGAGCATAGTTATTAATTAGACAGTAAATATTTAAATATAAACAATTGAATTGAATCCATATTATAGCTAATTAGCTGAATTGCATTCGTTTAATAAGAGCTAATAAACATAACAGACGAAGATCATTAATCTACGTTAGTTGTTTTGTCACATATACCTGAATTGGTTTATAAATGGAATTATGCATCACTCAAGCAAAATATGACACGGAAAAAATGTATAACGATCAGAATATGCGGTAGATACGTCTATTGTAACTAAACCAGGAGAAAATTCCTTATTTTGTCTAAAATCTTTACCCTAACCCTACCCAAAATACCTAGTATTTCTCATTCATAAGAAGAAAAAAAACCGACTTATATCAAACTTTTTTGAATGATCTTTATGAGTGAGACCTATCTACTACGGTCTTATATCTGCAGCATCAAATTAACTGCAGTACCCGTCTTCATTATGTAGCTTGTGGATAGAAATATGCAAAAATAATTATTAACATTAAGAGGATTGAGCTCAGACCTTTTGGAAAAAATATAAATACGAGGGGAGGTCAATATATTCGCGGAATGAGGGGGAAGGGGGTTGAAATTAAACACGAAACTATTTTTCCTTTTCAATATATTCTCCCTTAACCTTAATACATTTTTCAGATCTTTCCAATAATTTATTTATACCATCGAAAAAAAATGTTTTATCTTGGCTATCAAAATAGGCCGAAATTGCAGACTTGACTTCTTCATCGTCGCCAAATTTTTTTCCACGCAGCTCCTTTTTCATTTTTGGAAACAAATAATAGTCACTAGGGGCCAAGTCTGGACTGTAAGGTGGGTGGTTTAATTTTTCGAACCCGCATCGGTGAATGGCAGCCGTCGCAACATGGCACGTGTGGACGGGTGCGTTGTCGTGCAAAAGGAGCACACCTTTTGACAGCTTTCCTCTTCTTTTTTCTTTAATAGCTTCTTTCAATCTATCCAGTAAAGAAGCGTAGTACTGTCCCGTTATAGTCACACCACGATCTTTGTAATCGATCAACAAAATACCTTCTGTATCCCAAAAGACAGTCGCCATGATCTTTCCGGCCGATTGAGACACTTTAAACTTCTTTGGAGGGGGTGTGCCTTTTTTATGCCACTGCATCGACTCTTGCTTCGACTCAGGTTCATAGTGGTGAACCCAGGTTTCATCTCCAGTAACAATCCGGTCCATAATTTCTTCCTTATTCTCTCCACAGAGCTCCAAAAACTGGCGAGAACACTCGACACGCTCGCTTTTTTGAAGTGGCGTGAGCATTCTTGGAACCCATCTTGCACTGACCTTAGTCATCCCAAGATGATCATGTAGGATGTTTAAAATGCTTGTTTCGGATACTCCAACCATTGCTGCAAGCTGCTTCTTCTTCAACCGGGCATCTTCCAATACAAGTTTTTCTACTTTTGCGACGATTTCCGGTGTGGTGGCCTCAATTGGTCGTCCGGAGCGGGGGTCATCTTCAATAGACTCTCTTCCTTGTTTGAAAAGTCCATGCCACTTGTAAATCATGGTTTTACCAGGGGCAGAGTCTGCGTAAACTGCTAACAGCTCTTGAAAAATCGTCTGAGCGGATTTTCCTTGCTTGGTGAGGAACTTTATAACGGCGCGGTGTTCAATTTTCTCCATACTCGCTGACTTCTTCCCGATTCACTTGTTTGTAGGTCAACAACTCAAAAGTTTATGACCCGATTTGGTTCAAACTTGGTATATATACTCTTAATGAGGTGCTGAACAAGTTACTACCTGGACGAGTAAATCAACCCCCTCCATCCCCTCCATTCCGCGAATATATTGACCTCCCCTCGTACCTCTACAAATTGAAAGCATGCGTGTCACATAACTGCAGTCCGATTTTCAGAAACTGTATCGTCGAATCTAAAACGGTCGGCCTTGCGGATCCCGCTCGGTTGTCCGCAAGAAACTGTCGTGATACCGTTCTACGGGGTTTCGACGAAAACTACATTTGGAATGTGAAACTGACCATTGATCTAAAACATGAAAAATAAATCAATCTAAGAATTGGTTTTTGATGACGGCGAGATTTAATTTAGTGATATTTTTTATTTGATTAGGATTTGTGATTTGATATCGACTCTTAGTGATCACTGATCAAGTGTAAACACACTCACGTCACATTTAAGGTTATTTTTACCATAGTTTGAAGGGTAAGGAGACACTGTAGTTACTAGCTGCTGTGTGATATCAAGTCACTGGGAGGCATCACATTAACGGTCCAATTTTGGCTGGGAGGAAGGCATCACATCACCAATAGTGTCTATGATAATTATCATCAGAAACTTTATACATTCATCTGCTGGTTTTTCATTACACAGAAGTGTGCTCATAATCCCGCATCCTTCGAGAATTAAAGCCTGTTGATCTTTGAGACTTTTGATGTTAATTTGTGCAAATTAGACTTACACGTAAAACATTTTTGGGGTAAATGTATCTAGTCTTAAGTACTAATATCTATTCGTAGTAGGGTTGGTAAGTGTATAAAAAATCAAGCACCGCCGAGGCGCCGCGTAACCCCGTCTCGTCGCGCACATACCGGCGCGTACGCAATGTCTGAATTAATAGCAATTCCATTAGGACAGATTTATGGTACAATTCACAACTCGCGAAGATCTGCTAGTGGCATTTCCAATTTGATGAGGTTTACTTAGATGTATGGCGCTCAAACGTTATTTAATAGAGTTATTTACTGATGTGTATTAGGCTATCGGAATGCGGAAGTCACTGATTTTGTTCAGCATTCCAAGAGCCTAATACAACCATCGCCTCGCGAATGTCTTGAGTTGAGGTGGAGGAGATCGTTATCCGAGTAATGTACATACAAGTGTTGATCTACATATTAAACAACAGAGCTCCTCTGTCTGTGTTATTGCCAAGACAAGACAAAAAGTTTTAAGAGTCCTCGTAAAGCCGAAATCCCATACAAACGTAGTTTGGTTTTAGTTTTACAACAGTTAAGCCAATCTCGTAGTAGACGTTTCGTATCGAAAACTTCTACTCGCTGTAATTTTGTATAGGTATTGTTTTTAAAATTGAAATCTGATTATAAACATCAATATGCCTTATCCGGTCGTATGTACGAAATTTGGTTGAGATTGGCTTATCTGTTGTAAAACTAAAACCAAACTACGTTTGTATGGGATTTCGGCTTTACGTGGGACTCTTAAAATTAATATGGCACTATAATATTGTATTGTCATCCGACATACATAAGTACAAATTTCAGCTCTTATGTGTTAAGAATAAATATTTCTATATTGAGTTGCAAGATTTGACCCTCATAGACAAACTAAAAAAGCAATTGTAATATAGAAAAGTTAAAAAAAATAAATTCCAATGCATGCATAATGCAGTAGTTCCAGTTAAAGCGTATTACCGTACCACATAATGCAATTCAAACGCAAGACGAATCTCAACGGAATCCCATGATTTGTTGTCTTCACGTCTTGACGGAATGCGTGACCAGCGTGTGCCGAACGATGCTCGTCTGCTCGCCAACGGTACACGTAATAGAATCTGGATAGCTTTGACATTGTTGGAATATGTGTATTGAAATTGTCACATTGTGGTGGCGGTCATAAATGTAACAGTTAATAGTCTTAAATTATAGATAGAGATAGAGTTATCTATGAGCCTACTGCAGAATTGACCGCGTCTAATAATTTAGTAGTTGTAGTTAAAGCAACTTGCGGTAACACATAATGTAATTCAAGCGCAAGACGAATCTCAACGGAATCCTATGATTTGTTGTCTTCACGGAATGCGTGACCAGCGTGTGCCGAGAGATGTTCGCCAACGGTACACGTTATTGAATCTGGATAGGTTTGACATGGTTGGAATATGTGCATTGAAATTGTCATATTGTGGTGGCGGTCGAAAATTTAACAGTTAATTGTTAACTATGAGCCTACTGCAAAATTGGCTGCGTCGTATTGAAATTGTCACATTTTGGTGGCAGTCTGGCGGCTACTGAAAAGCTGGCTGCGTCGTATAATTGAACTCTCGAAAGCAGGCCTTCTGTATAAATCTTTGGCTTAACAAGATACAATAGGAAGAATCATTTACCGTTTACCGGAAGTAGGAAAAACAGGAAATATTCTTTGAGATATCATAAGGATCCAAGGAAAGAAAGCAACGAGGAAGTATAGGTATTGGTCGGGGTAAAAAGGAACTTAATGCGCACTATAGATACAAAGAGAGGAAAGATTTTGGTTCGTGAGACACGATGAATTTTTTAAAACAATATTACATAGATGGGAAAGTCAGGGTAGGAGAGGACAACATAGGCATGGATTTTTGGGACAAATAAAAAAAAAGTTAAATGTTTGAACCTACCAAGAAGTAAAAAGAACGGCCTTAATTAAACAGGGAAAAATTGAGGTCTTTGGTTACTCGCGAGAGAGACTAGCTCATCAATTAGAGGAGTAAAATCATAAGGATCATTTAGATTCTACTAGCGAAAACCTTATAAATGTAGTAAATCTTGAAGAATTTAAATAAAGGTGTAATCTGCTAAGACTTGTAACCATAAGTCATTTAAATCCTTTTTATACTTACACATAATTGCAACTATACCTACACTTTACGATGACAATCATACATTAATCATGTAAAGTTACGTTTTTACTGTTATATTAGCATGTCATGTGATATAATACTCACACTTAGTCATCTTGTTAGCGAATGTGTAGTGTAATACTTGAATCACGATCACGACGTTACATATTGTGACTTGGAAGTTAGAGGAAAATCTACGATTAAATCGAGTGAATCTTAACTATTGAGTATTGGAAACTTACGTTCATAAACTAACGATGATTTATGAAAAAAAAAACGGCATTGAAAGTTCAGGTCCCATAACCTGAAATTGGATTACTAACCTAGTCATCCAATTTAAGAGTTTTTGTTGCCATCAAAATGTGGTAATGACATTAGCTCTTCGACTTGTTTGAGTTCTGTCGCCGAATTGAAAGCATTGCTTACTGATGTTTTTGCAACTATATGATAGCAAGAAAATGTAATGTATACACTTTAATTATTTTTATATATTTCTTCTGATTTCAGGAAAACTCTTTTGTCTTGGCACTTCTTACTGATTATGACATTCTTTATTTTATATTATGATGGTATACTGTTAATGATCTCATTCCATTTCAGTAAATCATGGCCAGCAAATCGGAAAGTGAGCACGTACATGCTTTTTTCGATTTTTCAACTACAATTGTGTTAAATTTAACATATATTCATTCCTTCGCTTTATTTTATATCAATAAAAATTTTACCATTATCAATATAGTCTAATCATAGTTATTGTTCACCCCATTATGCCTACCACGAACGAGGATAATGGTAAGCGTTTAAAGCTATCGTTAAATTTAATATATCGATCACGTCTGCGTAAAAGCCAGGAATCTACCGACGCATTTGTGGGTCACACGAACAGACAAACCGACGGTATTGCAGATCTTAGTTTAGCCTGAATACCTCCGGCTAGGAGCTCTATGACCAAGTAGGCGTAGGTTTTATTAGCGTTTAGGCATGTTAAGCAAACCTGGGCGTGGTCCCCGATGGGATGGGTGACCACAAATGGCACAAAAAAATATCTCGACCTCCTCATTCACCGTGTTTGGGAATGCACGTTATGCCATTGGTGTTCCGGCTGTCTTCATTAGATGGCAGCTAAAAAATCTGACATCAGTGTTGGCTTCTTCTTACAACCAAGCAAAGCCAGCAACTAACATATTAACAATTTTCTGAAGGACTTTTGCTTTATTTTCAATGAGAAATAAGACGCATTTCTGGGTCACACAAGCAGATAAACCAACAGCAGTGCAAATCTCATAGTTTAGCCTAAATACCAGCGACGAGCAACAAACTATTTACAGATTTGCGGATACCGTGCATGCTTGACACTTTAATGTTTAGCCTCAATTAATTAATATAATTAATTGTTTTTGATCTATGTACGTACACATGCAAACAAGACACATTTCTGGGTCACAGAATCAGAGAAACGGACAGCAGTGCAAATCTTAGAGTTTAGCCTAAATACGAGGAGACGAGCGACAAATTATTTCGATCGTGGATGCCATGCATGCTCGGCAGTCATTTTAATGTTTAGACTTAATTAATTAATATAATTAATAACTTTTGATCTATGTACGTACAAAAAGCAAACATTTATTTCTGGGTCACACAAACAGACAAACCTACAGTGCGAATCTGAGAGTTTAGCCTAAATACCAGCGACGAGCGACAAACTATTTACAGTCGTGAACGCGGTGCATGCTTGACAGTCATTTATATGTTTAGCCTTAATTAATTAATATAATTATTATAATTAATAATTATTTTTGCTCAATGTTCAATAGCAAAAATTTTGTATTTTGGATCACACTAAAAGACAATCAACAGCAGTTCAAATCTTACAGTTTAGCCTAAATACCGGCAAAGAGCGAGAAACTATTTCAGTCTGAAGTATGCAGTGCATGCTAAACAATCATGATATGTTAAACTTTAAATAATTAATATGATTAATTATTTTTGCTCAATAGCAAACAAGAGGCATTTCTGGGTCACACAAACAGATAAACCGACAGCAGTGCAAATCTCAGAGTTTAGCCTAAATACCAGCGACGAGCGACAAATTATTTACAGTCGCGGATGCCGTGCATGCTCAGTCATTAATATGTTTAGCTTTAATGAATTAATATAATTGATAACTTCTGATCTATGTAGGTACAAAAGCAAACAAGACTTATGTCTGGGTCACACAATCAAACAAACGGACAGCAGTGCAAATCTCAGAGTTTAGCCTAAATACCAGTGACAAGCGACAAATTATTTACAGTCGCGGATGCCGTGCATGCTCGACAGTTATTTATATGTTTACCCTTAATTAATTAATATATTAACTACTATCTGCCCGCTAATACGCTTGTGTGAAGTTAAAGCTCCCGAGAACCTTTCATATTCCAATTTGACAGTTTTTTTCCCTGAATGTCGACGACGTCCAAACGTCCATACTGAATTTCATTTTAATCGGTTCATTGGTAAATGTGAAAGGGTCACAGACTTACAAATCCATTTCATTGGTTGGAGCGTGTAAGGGACAGATTATATAAAAAATGTCTGAAATCAGCGGTCAAATTACCTGACTGCTCTAAATTTCACCAAAAACAAAACAAGCAATATTTATACATGATGTTAGCGACTGCCGTCTTCGCTTAAAGTATTGTTTCTGACGGAATAAAATTAAAAAAATTCTCAAAGACAGACCGTGGTCTAAAATGCATTTATTTAACCCTCGAGTGATGAAAGAAGACCTAAAAATTTACTCAATGTCACTCAGACTCAAAAAGAAAGTCCGCAGAATGAGTGCGAAGCTTTTTTGAAATTTCCTTGAGCGATGGAAGAAGATCTAAATATTAGCTCAATGTCGCTACTTGCATTCAAAAAACCAGATATTAAAATACGTTTGTTTTAAGTTTACTCGGTGGTTGGTTACTGGTTATATTGCGACGTTTTCGTATGATTTTATGCCTACTTCAATTGACTGACGAAGAAAAATAAGATTATCTCCCAATTCGCTTCTTGCTCACAAAGAGACCGCACACTAAAATGCGATTCTTTGAATGTTCAGCAGTGTTATTCTGCTATATTTTCGCATGATGTTCCCTTATTCATTTGACCGACAAAAACGAGCCCGATGGCCCAGTGGGCGTGAGCGTTATTAGCGCTTCCGCGTGTTAAGCAACCCCGGGCGCAGTCTCGACTTGGATGGGTGACCGCAAGTGCCATAGAAACATCTTGAGCTCCTCCGTGCTTCGGAAGGCACGTTAAGCCGTTGGTCCCGGCTGACATTATTGATGACAGTTTTAAGCAGCTTGAAAAATCTGACATCAGTGTTGGCCACTTACACACACGAAAAACAAACAAACACCGGCAAAAACATAAAAAATAGGTTAAAGTCGCTCCCTTTAATTGACCGACTAAAAAATACATAATAATTAGCTCAAAGTCGCTCTGGGAGACCGCAGATTAAATGATTGAAATGCGATTTTTCTGAATATGCGCAGTATTTATTTATGCTGCGTAGTTTTATGACGCTGTCGGCCTTCGATGCGCGGTGAAAAGTGACCACACTTGACACCAACTGCTAGTACCCAACCTACTGACAGTTGGATTGAACAGTTTTGTTTAATTGGGTTAATCAACATACCGACTCTAAACATCCATTAGCAATCTTTCGTTATTTTTTAAACAACTTCTTTCTCAGATCAGTCCGTCCCAGACAGTCTCACATTTTGGGTGTCTGTTACCTGTACTGTACTCATTGAATTATTTTATTTCGTCATTGTGTCGGGTTCTGGTGACCGAGTGACAAAACGGAACCTTTTAGAATAACTCGTTTCTTTTTCACAGTCATTTGTCCCACCGGTATATAGAAGGCGAAAAATGGCTGGCCATTAATTATAACAATAATGTATATTACGAAATTCCAGCTATAATTACGTTGCCATGTGATGTTGGTACAGGTTGGTAATATTTCTAGCAAATGTTATTGTAATGTAAATTTTTGCAATAAAATTAACCTTTGAGTATCCTTATTTTAACCAGAGCATTAATAAATTAAAGGCGTATAAGTAGGCTGTGCCCACTGCGCCACAATGTCCTCAAATGAATAGTAATACGAATTTGCGACTGTAACCCAGCATGTGGCAGCCAATTATGCCGTAAAGAGCAATTGCTGGTATGTTTAGAGGTTTGCACTAGTGATGTGGCCATTTTCACTGAGTATTCAACAGTTTTTAGCCCACTATACTCACCATTTTGATTTCAAGAAGTTGTGCTAAACTCAAACAATTTGTACTTAAAAGGGAATCGAATCCCATGCGACTCAATTTACCATGGTCGATCGAATCTGACTCATGTACGGTCAGTTGCATTGCCTATTTCCTGCTTCCGGTAAGAAAACACCGTGAAGCTGCAAGTACAATAATACTACTTGTAGTTACAAAGTATGTACCCTATACAGTCGGCGGCAGACCTGACGTCCATGTACTGCTTACACTAAACTCTTCACTAGCGTGCGAATACTAACTTCGAAGGTACTTCTTCTTCTTTTCGAGTCGATATGGTTATATTTGTTTAAAAATCATATTGATTTTAACCGTACTGTTGACTGCCGACTACTGTCAGTACATAAGACAAGATAGATGCCTGGGTGTCATCGAATGCGATGTAGTGCCAATGCCAACTTCTTTCTGCGACAAATATTGAAGACTTAAAATTGTACTGCTAGCTTATTTTTGTAACAAATATTTTACAATAACATAAAAATAGTAAATTGCATTATTTTTAGGCGTGTTTGTCATGTAACTTTTTTGTTATTTTGCTTTTAAAAATATATACCAATTTTATTCAACGCTCAACACCGGCACGAAATCCGTGGCTCATGCCTAGTTGACCCAGCGGGGCATATTCGGTACAATGTTGCAATCAAAGGCTGTTTAGAGCTCAATAGATTAGTAATTACCCAGGTCTGGTTCTCAAGAGACTCTAAAGCCCCTCCCTGAAACTAAGGTTCGTGTATTTGTAAATAATTTACATTGATATTGATATAACATACTCGGTGCAGTAGTAAAATTGTCGGAATTATCTATGCACCTCGCTGCTTAATAACGTAAGTAAGACAGGTCAGGTGTACAGACTTTTCCGACGGATTGTACCTTTTCTAATTCATCATCTCAGCCACAGGAAGTCCACTGCTGGACATCCTCCAAGGTTTTACAATACGACCGGTTGGAAGCAGCCTGCATCCAGCGCCTTCCTGCGACCTTTATCAGGTCGTCGTTTTTCTAATTCATTGATACTCAAATATTTAAGAATAAAGAGTACTTAACTAAAAGTACAATAAGTACAAAATAAAAACCTGCGCAGTATGTAAGTAAGTCTAGGCTGCTTTCTCTGGCCATATCTACGCTTTATCTGATGTCCAAAGGTAGCTTGTAAAATTAAAACTCTTGTGGTCAACTCTCTCGGACACTAAGAGCCAGGTTCCTGTCAGTGTCAATCAATATTTTTGTCAGAAATATTATGCAGTCGTTTGTTGTTGCCATCTACACAACAACAACATAAAATCATACAAATTTGAACCGGATAATCGACACATTTGTATTTGAAATAAACCCAACGAGGCATATTCGTGGACAAAGATTGTTGAGACCACCTATAGCCAGATTCCCAACAGAGCTGGATACATAAGACTAAAGCCTCTGTGAAAACCGAGTTTCTAGGTCTATACGATTCTAGGAAGGTCCAGTTAAGTCGTGGCAATTTACATTTGAATTGATATAAAGCACTTTGTCTGCACCCTAGTTGTGTGTGAAAGCCCATTGAAAAGTAATCAGCGATTCCTTTGACCGCAAGTTAAAGTGAATATTAAACTCGGCTATAGTTTATTTTCATAACAATTAAAGAGAATGGTGCACAAACAAACATATACAACGGTCAACATCATACAATATTATTGTTTTATTTCGGTGAGGTCGTATAACAAAATTACCGAACAGTTAATATTCGCGATACTGACTTCTGCGAATGTTTCCTTAAAATATATCCCAAGTGCATAAAGAAGGCGTCCCCTTGACGAATGCTCGTATTTGTGCAAGACAGAAGACGATATGCACTTCTATTCAAACTAATAAAAATCATGATGCCAAACATTAACGTGGTCCGTCCTGTCAACAAAATCAAGGTGCTTATGAAAAGAAAAGATTATATACTAACAGCCTCCGTGGTCCAGTGGTTACGGCGTTTACCTTGTTGACCCGGGGGTCATGGTTCGATTCCTACGGGAAGCATACTTGGTTAAGTTTTTTCCAGTTTGGTTAGGAAATTGCAGGCATAAATCACCTGATTGTCTGATAATAAAGATGATACCGTGCTTCAGAAGGCACGTTAAGCCGGTTGGCCCGGTTGCCATCTGGTAGTCGTTACAGGAACCACGTCAGAGACCGAAAGGCGGTTCCAAAGAACTTTGACACCAGAGCGTGCGTGGTCGACTGACCGTGTCATCTACTCGAAATGATGATGATGATGATGATATACTAATATTATTGAAACATATTTTAACAAACACATAATTGGACAGGCGGTCCGAGACGTCCTTGACACTCCCTGAAAATGTCCTACTGAATGGGCTGAAGCTGACAGTATTTTTTTTTTTATATCTGAAGGACAAGAAAATAATAAAAAATGATCGTAAGTTCTGTACTTTAACACTAAATTGACGTTTGTCTAAATATTTTTTTTTTCATCTAAAAAGCAAGAGTGATACCATTTTGTTTAGTATAAATATAAATTTATAAAAAAAAAACACATGCCTATTAAAAAAAAAAACAAAAGTAGTCGCAGTTAACAAAGACACTTTCTATCAACATATCGGCATACCCGTTTCATAGCGCAATGTTTTCCACCATAATAAAATTACCAGAAGAATCTTCGCAATTCCGTGAACATCGAAGTATGAGTCAGGCCCTACAAACATTTCCGAGGTGCATATAAAAATGCATCGGCGTCGTCGTGTCGGATGCTCGTATTTTTAGTGGGACGCAAATAGCCACTGTTTCGATGCACCGTACGGTCCACTTCAGAAAGTGCACGCCATTTCCCATGAGCCTTTGGGATTATTTTTGGGTTTACTATCAATTCGCATAAAATGGTTTTCTAGCAAATGTTTAATGTGCAATTATGGAAATTTCTGGGTTCTAGCGGAAGCCCTCTGTGTTTATCTAGTTGTTTGTTTTTCGTGTGTGTACGTGGCCAACACTAGTGTCAGATTTTTCAAGCTGCCTAAAGGCATCTGACATAGCATGACGGGCATGTATTATACCTTAAAACCTTCCTCGTGAATCACTCTATCTATTGGTGAAAACCGTATAAAAATCCGTGGAGTAGTTATTGAGTTTATCGCGAACAAACAGACGCGACGGAGGACTTTGTTTTATAATATGTAGTGATTAATGGAAACAGTTTAGCATTGTGGTACCGCGTCGGAGCATCACACATAGGAACTTATGTAGATTATAATAAGGTAAATTATTGAATGCTTAATTTTATACAAAAAATATCAAATATTGCCACAATTCCCTTTTTCCATTTGTATCGAGATATGCGCGTTCAGTGCAATCTTAAGAGTCCCACGTAAAGCCGCAATCCCATACAAACGTAGTTTCGTTTTAGTTTTACAACAGTTAAGCCAATCTCAACCAAATTTCGTACATACGACCGGATAAGGCATATTGATACAAGTTTTCGATACAAAACTTCAACTCGCTGTAATTTTGTATAGGTATTGTTTTTAAAATTGAAATCTGATTATAAACATCAATATGCCTTATCCGGTCGTATGTACGAAATTTGGTTGAGATTGGCTTAACTGTTGTAATTAAAACGAAACTACGTTTGTATGGGATTGCGCCTTTACGTGAGACTCTTAAGGCATAGTAAGTAAAGTTATGTAAAATCTCTTGAGTATGAACGTGATACGTGTATAGTAAGTGATTGATAAATTTCGCGCTCCCGAATTCAAAACTGACAGACAATCGGTCTTCGTTGAAGTAAACAAATGTCCTCTATTTAGACGGGGGCGTTGACGACGTGTACCACAGTTTTTTTACGATTTTTTTTTATGAACGCTCGTTTTATGATAATAAAGATTGTTATAGCTGCCGTTTTATTCGAAGTTGTGAGTAATCAAAATGTGAGGTGTTGTTTCTATCATTAAAAAGACAAATTGGATTGTGACATCCATGCTGTACGAGTGATTTAAATACGAAAGTGCCTGTTTATACATCTTCGTTTCACTATTTTCTTTTTAAGCCTGCAGTATTTCTCGCCAGATTTCGCGTCAAAAGTATTTCCGAATTATGTTAGTTTTCATAAATTTCATCATCAATCTACATCAACAGGTCTTTATTTGTCTCCACTGCAGGAGCACGACCCTCTCTGTACTACCAGAGCCATATATTAGCCAGGGCAGACAGAGGATTTGGCCTACACTCTCCACGCTGGCCAGACGGGTTGGAGAGGTCTTTTTGATGTTTATAGGTTTGTTTAGCTTGTGTTTCCTTAGTCGCCTTCTACGACATCCACGGGGAGATTTGGAGTGGTCCTATTCTACTCTGCCGGGAACCACGGCAACCGGGAACCACACGGTAAAAGGAATCTGACAGATGATAATATTTTTATTTGGAAAGTAACGTGGGGTTTGACAGTTGTATTGCCCATTCTACCCTTTGAATAAATAAGAAACCTCTTTCCCTTTATTTATTTTAACGTTATAAACATGATGCACTTATATTATTATTTTTCCTTAGAATAACCTCGCAAGGGTACTCGTAAATATACCTAACTTTCTTATTAATTACATTTAACTGGCTACTTAATAAATGGATATCTATAGTATATGGTAATTTACTGAAAGGAAACATAAATTTATGTTTTCAATTAGGTTTTTACGACTCAGAATTTTCTCAAATGCTTGAGAAATCAAATTATAACTCTCAAGAAACTTATGTGTGAACAAGTCGGGGCATAGTGTATCTATGAGCCAAGTTTCATTCAAATCCGTTCAGAGGTGGACTACTTAGGCGATGAGTGAGTGAGCAATACCCAAATTAACGTGCATATAAAATCACATCAGTTAAACCCATGGTAATACCTATAATCCACTACTTTAACTTGAATAACTACATCTTGTGTATAGTTAAATCTGGAAGTACAAGATAAACACAGAGAGCTTCCGCCAGAACCCAAATATTTCCATAATTGCAAATTTAACCGGCGTCCGACATAATAGGGGTCCACTCTGACCCCGGCCGCCGAATATGGCGGCGAGATGCTGTCGCGCCTTTCACGCGCCTTGGGGATATGCAGTTAGGAGGCGATGACTGAGGGTTTGATGTTAACCTGACCTGACGAGCTCCGTGGCGCAGCGGTCAACACGCCTGCCTGCGACACGGATGGTCCCGGGTTCGATCCCCGGTCAGGTCAAGATGGAAAATGATCTTTTTCAGATTGATCTGGGTCTTGGATGTTTATCTATATATGTATTTGTTATAAAATATAGTATCGTTGAGCTAGTATCCCATAACACAAGTCTTGCTTAAGAACTTACTTTGGGGCTAGCTCAATCTGTGTGATTTGTCCGTATATATTTATATTTATTTAACCTGTGCTTAGATAGCTTGCCTATCTATCTGTTAATTTTACATAATTAAATCGCTAAACCGGGTGAGTAAATACGACCCAAATTTCACTTATGACGGTAATCTGTTAACTAACTCATGTTAACCTTACTGTGGTCTGGCCCCTTTAAGGGTGATCCTTGGCCATTTCGACTATATTTAACCTGGATAAAAATGGTCAAACATAAAGCACAATAACTAAAAAAATCATATATTGTAGAATGGTTTTCAATCTTTACTTGCTGACGAGGACGTTTTTCTAAAGTTCATAGTTTTATAGAAAAAAAAAAATACCGCGTACATCGATTTTTATTGCAAATATTCATTAACTACGTAACTTTTTGTCTTAGAGCCACGCAATTTTTATGTTCAATACAATACCAATTAACCTACAAACTCACCCGAAAAATTTTTATTTTACAGTTTATTCTTCTTTTTAATATTAAATTTATGTTATTTAATATTTTGAATGCGTGCGGGCGACGGGCGGCAGTCGACCGCTGACTTTCTGACGGGGAACTAAAGTTCAAAACTCGGCCCATATCCTGAAAGTCATTAGGCGCATGTACGAGCCTTAAGTCAAATGACAACACTTCCTGTATATAGTAAAATCCGCTCCGTGACAAGATAAACACGGAGAGCTCCCGCCAGAACCAGAAATTTCCATAATTGCACACTTAACCAGCGGCCGACGTAATAGGGGTCCACTCTAACCCCGGCCGCCGAATATGGCGGCGAGATGCTGTCGCGCCTTTCACACGCCTCGAGGATATGCAGTTAGGAGGCGATGATTGAGGGTCCGAGATTAACTCGGGCTTAGATAACTTATATATAAGCTGCGTCTGTGTTTCGTTTTTCAATGTTTACAGAAATATTGAACACTACGCATTTGTGTAAAAGAATAGATAAGAAAGGATTTAATTTTGCATGAACATTAAAAAAAATGATGTGTAGTTTTCAGGTTTTCTCTAAGTTTTTTTAAATGTCTCTGAGTTTTTTTATTCCATCTTTGATAGATTTTCCGTCGCCTTTTGTTCGGATTTTAGGCTGCAGCGTAATACTCTTTCTTGCTAAGCATTGCCTGATGTATTTCAAGATGCCTAAGAAGAAAGGACACAGCCTTATAAGCTAACCGTAGGACTTTCACATATTAATTTAAAAAGACAGTGGTGTGCAGGTTTGACACCCACAAAAGCTTATCTAAATATATGTGTCCACTTTGGTCTCGTTTGGTAACCAAACGCAACTGTCTCCAGTTTGATGTCCTTTGGTAACTAAACGCAACTTGCGTGGCTCCGTGGCGCAGCGGTCAACACGCCTGCCTGTGACACGGAGGTTCCGGGTTCGTTCCCCGGTCAGGTCAAGATGGAAAATGATCTTTTTCAGATTGACCTGGGTCTTGGATGTTTATCTATATATGTATCTATTATAAAATATAGTATCGTTGAGTTAGTATCCCATAACACAAGTCTCGAACTTACTTTGGGGCTAACTCAATCTGTGTGATTTGTCAAAAAAAATACCCAGCAAGGAGGATGAGTGTCGCCTTGTATCGGCGGAGTTGAAGCGTGCCTGAACAAAATTAATAATCATGTTTCCGAACAATGGGCGGCGCAGTAAATGCATTAGTTGGTCACGACGTGCGTTTGACAACGTTTGAAGCAATATGCACGGATTAACGATGTACAAACGTCTGCGTCGTTGAGAGTGGTACTTTAGCTGTCTTATCAAAGTCAAAAACAATATTTAGTTAAATATAGTTATATGCTGGTCTGAGAAACCACAATATTACCAGCTCTCTTCCTGCGCGGACTGTTGACGCCGGTCGAGGTAATGGGAAAACATCTAAATCATTCTATTACGACACATATTTAAAGATGTCATGGTTGTCATTTACAAATGCCTGTCCGGTGGTTGCAGGTATGCGCGCCCTGTCTTCCGAGCTACAACTTTGTCATCCCCAATCAGTGGCATTCCAAATACCTTCGTCCCGTTGCCCAGTCCAACTAATCTACCCTTCCTTCGCTAAGTACATAAACTGCTTCGATGGACAGCAGCGTCAGAACCGAGATAAGCCAAACAAACTGCGGTCATTAACCCGTCTGCTAAGCGTGGTGAATATTGCAAAACCCCGTATGATGGAAATCCTAGGGAAGGCCCAGTCTAGCAGTGGACTTCTTGCGGCTGAAACTAAGATGACACATGCACTTTGAGTTAAATGTGTGTGCTTTTTATGACGATTAGACATCATATTAAAAGGTAAAGGTATCAAAAGATACAACCCTGTAACAGACGGACGAATTGAGTTCCACTGACTGGCACCCTTGGGCACGAAGCCCTAAAAAAGTAAAAAATATTTAAAAGTATGCTTCCAATCAATTTAATACAAGCATTGTGAACTAGGCTTAACTCGGCTCGGCGTGGCCAGCGGTCACTTGGATGATAGTGTTATCGTCGCTTTGTTTTAAAGTTATTTTTTAAATTATCTCTGGTATTTATTGCAGCTGTAAACCTACAAATCTACTACGTACTATCCATTGTTACTCGCAAGTCGCAGTATGAATTTGATCTAAAGGTACGTTTTGTTTTGATGCATTCTTATATGTACAACAGGGTCTCAATTCAAGGAACGTGGTTGCTGTAGTTGATTAACGGTGGTACCGTACTCACACAGAATAAAAAAATTCTGTATTATTCTGAGCGTATTCACATAATATAGGATTTACGAATGTGTGTTTGTGAATCCGACTCGCGCATGGCCAGTTTTTTCTTGAAATATTTATGTCAGTAAGTGCTACTCCCCATGTACTCGGGCATGGTCGTCAATTAGAGTACTTCTCACGTACTTTGGTCGCTACCGCTACACCCTTTATGGGTCTGGGCCTCCTGTACAATCTTCCTTTACTTCGCTCTCTCTGGCCTCCCGTATCCAAGATGTTTTCTTGCCTAGTCTCTTCAGGTCCTCCTTCAGACAATCCTTGCACTGCTTTCCTGGCCTTCCTCGGAGTCTTTTCTATTCGTCAATAAAAGTATTGAATATTTTAACACAAATTCAACAGTTGCCGTAGATCAGACGCTTCTTTTATCTCAGATATCAGGTATCAACACAAACATAAACATTGTGTAGGATGCAGCTCTGTAAATCGAGATCGGATGTTATCTAAGCATCTCATTCCTGCGGTTTACACGTAATACTGAACACGTGACCTAGTCTGGAAAAAGGTGTGACAAACAGCTAAAATTGCAGGTTATAGAGTAGTCAGAGGTCAGAAGGGTGGTGCAGCCACCTGGTGGTACAGTGGACATAACTGTATTTGTTGAGAACTAGACAACTGTAGAAATATCAGGACAATCATCTCTATTTTTTGTTATAAAAATTGAAAGATTATAAACTAATAGTAGAGTACCTGCTATTATATTATTTGTAAAATCGGCTTTAGTGCAATTTTCATCTTCTAACTAGAAGCCGTATAGCTTTTAAATAGAAAGTAATCAAAAAATTAATTGACCGAAGCAAACGAGTTCTACCGATTGCTTTAGGGCAAAAAAACGTCTTTATTTTAGTATATTTCCCTAACTCTCGACCCAGACCCGACGTTTATAGGTTGCTAGTAGTCCGCCCGAGCGCTGCCAGTGGTACATACATACATAGCCTATGTCACTCAGGGATAACGTAACTATCCAACGGTGAAAGAATTTTGGAAATCGGTCCAGTTGTTCCTGGGATTATCGCGTCTAACTCTTCAGCTTTATAATATTAGTATAAATAACAGCACAACATACAAACTAAAATCCTAGTTAAAATACTGGTTTGAAAAATGTCAATAATTTTCAAACATTCAAAACCAAACTTATTCAATCCAATATTCGTTGGAAGCTGTCCAATCTGCAATGGTATGACTTACCGTTTGAAAAATACGAGAAACTATCTAGAGGAATTACTTTAGTTTGATTTGTACATGCATTTTAAAGATGCAATGAATTGCTAGTTTATTATTGGAGAAACTTTGCGTTTCTTCATTTGAATACTTAAAATCACAATGAAAATTACTTATAACTTTTATTTATATGATGCAGTAAAGCTGACGCTACACAAAACTTTACTACTGCGATCGCAGGTGTGACAAAACTATACTTCACTACATATTATAAAACAAAGTCCTCCGCCGCGTCTGTCTGTCTGTCTGTCTGTTCGCGATAAACTCAAAAACTACTCCACGGATTTTCATACGGTTTTCACCAATAGATAGAGTGATTCACGAGGAAGGTTTTAAGGTATTACATGGCCGGGCGCAGCCGGGTAGGGCTGCTAGTATATTATAAAGAGGAACGATTTGTTTGTTTGTTTGCATTGTACCTATAGGATCTGAAACTACTGGACCGATTTTGTTTTTATTTTTACCCATTGTAAACTAATTTATCTGCGAGTTACATACACATAGGCTATAATTTACGCGGACGAAGTCGCGGTAAAACTGATAGTTGTCAATAAAAACACAAAGATCCCAAACAACCTTGGCTAAACATGCGAGCTGTTTAAATGATCGATACATAAAAATTTTGAGAGCTTCTACATTATACATACATATGTATACTAAAATTTTCATCAGGTCCCGCCCGTAGTCATCTGTCAGGAACTCGGGAATATAAATGTATGTCTGATAAAAAATTTACATACCTACAAAAGGAGAAGATTAATTCAAATTACCATATCAAGAAAACGGAACTTGTCGTATGTCAAATCCAGTCAGGCATTTTTGCATGATTGTAATATATAAAATGTTGTTGTTTTTATTACGTACAATTTACTAGTCCTTCCTTTCATTTAATAATATTATACAACATGTCAAAACATAACCTAAAACAAATCAAACTACGATTGCTAGAATGTCTATCGAACTATTCTGACATTTACAGGTGTAAATCTTAACAAAGTTAACCATCGATTTACATTTAATATCAACCAAATACAGTGCAGACTTAGCTTCAGAATGACACTGAATCAATTAAAGTACGACTACAAAACTACTCTCCCATGGTGATAAAATTACATCTTAATAACTGAAGATTCACGATGCCATTAAATTCGAGCCCATATACTTCAGAGAAAGTAGTTTACGTAAATGTGCCTATACAGAGCCGCACCACAATCAAATATCATTATTCTAACTCATTAACATATAGATTGTATTTTACTCCATCAAAGTAACACCGGACTTTCTTTTACTATCTTGCAATGTAGCGTTTTATGTGGTACTGCTGATTTTATAATTGCTACCTTATAGCTTTAAAGACACAAGAGGCGAACTTTAGGATACCGTAGCGTAAATTCTCAAAAATATATCTTTAACCGTAACATCGTTTTAATGGGAGAAGACGCTGTGAAACTCTGTGAAAACTATATCGGAAACCAGAGGCTTCAACAAACTTGTAATGTAACAGTTATGTCAATAAAGTTATTATTATTGCATTATTTAATTTGTTTCTATGCTAATCTCTGAATGAAGGTCACTGTTCGACACTGGTATCAAGTCTGTCCGTGTGTTGTTTATTATCGTAGATAATAAACGAAATATTGTTCTTCAGATTTTTTAGCTATTAATAAATTAGGTAGGGGTTTGTTAAATGCTTACCACGCGATGGCGGAAGTAAATCGTCATGAGTTCAGTGTAGTTCTTCTTCTTCTATATCACACATAACTTCCTTAGAGATTCTGGTGATTTTAGCAATGTCATGTTTTGTCAGATCGTTGTCAATTAACAAACTTTTGGTTGGAGTTTGTGGTGGGAAGTCAAGGGGTACAGTTGAAGTTTGCCTTAGACAATTTTGCAAATTGATTTTAGTGGACTTTATGATATGAAATTGGTGTAGTTTGGTAATAAATGCTCGTGCTCATGAACAATTTGTGAAATAGTTAAAGTGAACTGATAAATGGACTCGTATAGATTTGCCGCCCCAAGCTGCCACGAGGCGTCAAAGAACATACGCCATCTTTGATGCTACTTGGAAAAACTTTACCGTACAACACCGATACTTAGTATCTCATTATACTGGACATTGGCAGAATCACTGAAATTTCGGTGGAAGCCATAATATAAAACAGAAGAAGAAGAACTTTTGGTTGTTAATTGATGGAATGGATAAAACCTCATGGATTCTTATCAATGAGGAATGAATTGATGTTGATATAACATACGTCACGTATGTGCTATCAACATCTGCGACTCGTTTGTCTAAATCCGAAGCTGTTAAGTCATTCTCGTTTTGCTGACTGTACAGAGTACCCAGCTAACAGCACTCGACACCTACGTCCCAATCGCACTTGACACGCTAACGAATCGATGACGCCCCGTCAGCGGACTCGGCGCGTGACGATGGAGCGGGTTTGTTCACTCGAATTCTTTGATACTTTAAGTGGAAATGGGTCACAAAAAATATTCGGTAAGTATTTTCATTCTGTCCTCAAGATCAATTCGCCAAGACCGTATTTTCATTTGGCTAGTATTTAATCGAGTGACTGTAAATTAAAATTTTAAGTATCAAATATAATAAATTTACGTCATTGTATTAATAAGTGTGAGACTAACTGAGAATGACGGAACTTCGCTCCCATTTAAATGAGGACTGTGATTATGACAATACATTGTTTGGTCCCTTTATGAATTTGGTAAGTAATTAAAAAATCTCTTTCTATAAAACCAATTTTATTTTCTGTGCTGAATTCCGAAAGAATAAAGCTGCGTGATAGTCCTCCACTCACACCAAGTTCACAAAACAGATCATGTAATACGAGCTAACTTACCCTGTTGAACGATTCACACGTTGCAGATTTTCCTCTTCTTATTGTAAGCCAGAAATGATGATTTTTATACTTCACGTCCCTTAGTGTTTCAATCGAAAATAATTTAGATATTATTCGTTTCTTCGGTAATTGACATGGAACAAGTAAAAAGACATTATTAATATATTAATTGATCATACATAAGTGACCTTAACAAAAGGTAAACAAGGTTCTCTTTTAATAAGAACACTGTTGGAATCCTCACATCACCCCGATCTACAAGTCTTAACTAGGAGTCCAGTTATGGTGGAATTACCTAGTTAATACTCCGATATCTATGGGTGGAATAAACACAACATGAACTCTTAAAACATAACACTCTTGTTTTTGGTCAGTCGTGTAGTAAAGTACCAGGTCAAAACGTAAATTTTCCCACTACACCTCCAAAACGGGAATGTTTGGAGATGGAATTAGGCGACATCTTGTTTGCGGAGATGTGGGAGGCTGTGTACACCGTCGATGCTTACGAATAACGGGCCTTTGAGCTTGTTTTAGCACCATCCATATAATATAACTAGCATTCGCCCGCGTATTCGTTCGAGTTAAAATTATTGGAAAATTGTTTCTTTTTGTGAATGCCTATATCATGTCTTATCCGTGTGCCTTTCAGCGCAATCCGTCAGCGATTTTTAAGCTTCATAGGTACTGCGCGCGACGCGCAAGAGTTTAAGCCGAGTGCTGATCAGCCAGTCAGTAACGGCTGCCTTTGCGAAAGTGACTCTGTTTGTTTCCTCCTCACGCTTTCATTGGATCGAAGTATGTATCATATATATCAGCGCAACGCGTAGGGACCTCCCTACCTTCGAGTCTATTAACTTCCTCGCCACCTGTATTTTGTTATAAACAAAAACGACCTTGAACTTGGATATTAAGACTCATCTAAGCAAAAATAATTTCTGCTGCGCGATCTAAATAATAATTATGATGAGTGAGTGTTAGGAATGCTATTTCTTTTTTAGCCAATTAGTGCTTGCTTACATTGAACTAGTTACTCATATTTATTCCAATTAGAATGTCGTAAAGATACAAGATCGTAAATTTTGCTCGGTGGTTCCCAAAGTGGTGGTATTGACTCCCAGTGTCAATCTGTGGGAGCATACGGATGATAAAGAAATATTTCAAAGCTTTATGTCAAGAGTCTAATTAGGAAATAGGTCCCATGAGTATATATGTGTATACGATGTATTTCGGAGTGATTTGCACTAAACTAGAACGTAGGGGGTTGTAAGCAAAAAGTATATCTTTAGGCCAATGTGGGATGGGACTTACGTGACCCATGATCATTGATCAAGTGTGCGATGTTAAGTGGTTTACTTGGAAACTTTGGGAACCAAAGATCTACATAGAAGATTTTAAAGTGTCAGTTTATATGCTATCAGTTTAATTATTTTTGTACAATTTTAAGTCATAACTTCTAGTGATTGTTTAGATAAAATGAAAATATTGTAAAGGTGCCGAGACCGGACTTTCCGGTTACATACCTCTTTTTCATCCCAGTGCCTTTCCGTTGGTTTTTATAAAATGTAAATGATTTTCCTTAATAAATTTATGTTCAATTTAATTCAATAATATATTGACCTATTTACGAGTAAACTTAAACATTTTAAAACAAGTAGCTGCAAATATTTAGTCATTATTTATTGAAAAGAGTATTTTTTTTTATATCAAAACCATTTCGGATTTGTTACCCCATTTATACCGTGTGATTTTGAACTTCTGAGCTATATAGAAATCTCGGAATCAGAATTCTTAACTGATTACAGAACTTTATAAATAAAGGCAAAGAATGAAAAACTCGATGTATGCAATATAACTCAAGCTTGACCGATTAATTATATTTGATTTGTGAAGTTTATCTCCACCTCGAATAACAGAATAACTATTAAAATTCGAGAAAAGTTTGAGATAAGTTCGACATTGATATAATTTAAACTTATTGAAGAGTCAGCAGAAACTGTCAAAGTCAATGTAAAAGCTTGGCAGAGGAGATTAATATTATTAACAGAAACAAACTAAATAAAGCTACTGATTCCCTTCGTTTTAGAACGATCCGAACTCCGTGTCAATTATATTATTCTATTTGAATTTAAAATGTTGTTAGATTTATCAAACTTTTATGGTATTCAATCGGTAAAAATTTCATGGGACCATCAGTAAAGTATTACCTATCGAACAAAAAAGAATTTCTTAAATTGGTCCAGGCGTCTTCGAGAAATCGGGGAACATACAATAAAAAAAAATAAAGATTATGACGAATTGAGAACCTCCTCCTTTTTTTGACGTCGGTTAAAAAATCATTCGTTTGAAAGATTAGCACTTTCAAGTTGAAATTTGTGACGCTCCCTAACTTTTTAAATGATAGGGTGAATAATCTAGAAAAAAATATGATTTATATGTAGAGCACATTTTCATAAACCGCAAATTTATATAACTTTGTCATTGATACACTTGGCCACGTTTTTCTTGGTTTGAAATCTCAAGCCCGTAGTGCTGCGTTAATTCTCATAAAAATCCACTTGCATTACTCAAATCAAAACGCCCCTCAAATCAATTTCCACCCCTGGCTTAACGACTCCCCTCTTCATCTGAACGGTTTTCCGGTTACATCCTTAGATGTGACACGACGGAGCCCGGGGTTCGGAGATAGGATTTTTCCATGTTACAGCAATTTCATCTCCGTTTCATTCAGCTCTAGCCCAGCAGCATGCTGTTATAAAGGTCTTGACTACACTGTCGTCATAGAAATCGACGAGAATCGTATATATATACGTCATCATAATATACAGGTTGATATAGGTATAATAGTTGAAAAAAAGAAAAAAAAACTCCGTAGACAGTTCAACGACCCGATCAATCTCATAACTCGCAAACCACTTGCATTACCCAAAACACCCCTCAAATCGATTTCCGTCTCAGCTAAGGGCTTTCCGCGCTGGCTTTGACACCTATAATATAAATGGAGACTTAATGCGCGTCCTGGCTCCCTAGCAGTGACCCTCCGTAGATTGATGATTGTACATTTACAAAAGAATCGTTGAAGAAGCTTAATTTGCTTACTTTAGCTGAGTATTTTGAGTTTTTACCTGAATTAATGTTGTTCGGTAAAAATATTGAAGATATTATTAGCTAAAATATTAAAACAAACTTAGTTTCAGTAGCCTAATACAGTCAAACGAAATATAACTGTTTAAAGTCTCTTTAATTAAACTGAGGAGTTAAAAATAGTATGTATGTAGTAAAAACTGTCTTTAACTCCTCAGTTTAATACATACTATGTACACAGAATTACAATACAGGATGATTTTGTACAACCTAACCATAATATTTATGGAGCTGATAGGCGAATTTGATGGCAGGGCTAATTATTATTTTTTTAGTCTTTTACCTTTTTTCTTGCGGGTCCAGATTATATCTGATACTGACTAAAATATTACCTGTTGGCAAACATTTTTAGTAAAGGTACTAAAATTTTAAGCTAATTTATGTATTTCTAAATACAAGTGTCTTGGAAAGACACTTGTATTTAGAAATACATTCTTAAATTATATTCAAAATCCTTTGTGCCAATTTGCCAGTCAATATACTACAGATTTTCCCTACAAACTGTTTCCCGAAGTCCAAGTAAAATCTTAAAGAAACGCACTACCATGAATCTTGATTTGCGGCACCGATCCGTTTATCTCTAGTGGCTATCACTATAAAGGGTTGGAGGATTCCGCGCCTACCCTAGAGACCCTATACCATTCGGTGGTCCGAGACAGTAATATATCAAAGAGAGGCAGACGAATCAAATTTTCGATTTGAAACCCTATTTCTTTTTCCTCCGTTCCCTAGGAAAGGGAGAAAAACAAATACATCGAGTATGCGAGCGCTGTAGAGAAATTATTAAAGTTCTCCTACTTCACACCCCATTACTTTTAAATATCATAACATGTTTTAATATTAAACTCCTGACTAGCACCAAATAAAGTAATTGGTTATTTCATCTGAAAAAATCTGATTATTCGACCCCACAATTCAAAGAGGGTGACGTTTGGGGAGAAGTAACACCTAATATTTTTATATGACATGATTTTCAGTATTTTAGGGGTAGAAAAAATCCTTCACAATACCTGAGCGAGGTATACATACAGACAAGTTTAGAATAAACCTTCTCGGTTAGTATTAAACTCTCCTTTGAAGAAAAAAGTGTTGAACCTATTTCGTTTATCTTGTACGATGATGTTACATACAATACAAAATATCACGTCTTCATCCCTTTCGGAATTGACAGACCTCGAAATCAATAAGATTGGGCCTTATGATTTCGAGCTCTGCCTAAGGCCAAGTTTAGCGTGTTAGTGATTCTAAGGGTGAAAAGCGGAATTTAGTGATTGGTTGCTAGCCGCATTACTTATTGACGTGATTCCTAAGATTATTCCAATCCCTTGATTTCTTTGACGATTGATGTTGTGTTGATATAAAATAACTTATTAATAGCCAGGAATGTTATCTTAGTTTCCGAAGCAATCAAACAGATAAGAGGAAATAGCTAAGGAGGCGTGTTAAGCGTGGTAATGTGTGTTTACTTATCAGTATCGCGAGATATTTCCAAGGATCTGATAAGGAAGGATGTTTCGAGAAAATGTAATTAATGTGTCGCTAACTGTTTTGTTTAATTCATGCTTATATAAAAATATGACAGTGATTCTATATGTCTGTCTCCGTATAACCTTTTCTCTTCGATCGTTATATTATGAAATCTTTTCATTTCATATGTGTTGTCAGGGTATGGAGTAGATAAGGTAGCTTTCGTCCCGGAAAAAAAGACTTCTAGATAAATTTATATCAATGCAAGCGTAGACGCGGACAAAAACTAGTAAATCAATAACAACATGGAAATGTGAAAACGCTCTGCGTATATTAGAATTCTATTCAACTCTTTGTTGGTTTGTTTTTCGTGTGAGTAAATGGCCAAACCCAAATAATTCTACTCTTAATTTTCTTGTGTTTATAGGCGAACATTGGTGTCTGAATTTTCATACTAACTTGCAAATTTTAATCGCCTATTTAGCGGGACCAGCTGAACCTAACAACTTAGATAAACGAGTAACTTTGCTTCCTAAGCACTTTTTAACTATTGAACAACTGTTCCATTTTATATGCGTACAATCCATTGTGTATTAAAGAACTCTCTTCCACGTACGGTAAAGTTATGGAACGTACTCCCTACCAAGGTTTTCCCGATAGTCTACAGCATGGGATTCTTAAAAAAGTGAAAACATTTCTTCAGGGTTGGAAACGCGCCAGTGGCAACCCTGGTTTTGCAGGCGTCCATAGGCTACACTCTGTTTGCCCACGTAGTTATAAAAATATTTAATTTTTTAAATCTCATCAGGTATTTTTGGATATTGGCGCCTCTTATATCTGCCCGTTTAGACCACATGCATATGCAAACGGTCGAGATATGCGAATTAGGGTTACGCAACTGTTATACGGATTACGGGGTCCGCACGAAGAGAACGAAATAGTTGCTAGAATTCCATAGAGCTGAGATTCCATTTTATGAAAGATCAACATTATTTATTTATAGAATCTTATAAGGTATCTTTGGAATTCGGCGCCTCGTATTTCTGTACGTTTAGATCACATGCATAATATGCAATCGTTCGAGATATGCGAATTAGGGTTACGCAACAGTTATACGGATTACGAGGTCCGCACGAAGAAAACGGAATAGTTGCTGGAATTCCATAGAGCTGCATTTGAAAGTGTTACGTGGAAAGCGTGATAGCGATCGGGGCGTTGATACACATCGCGATATCTTAATTTAATCTGCAGTTGAGAACATAGTTGCTAATGTCTGCACGTGTGGCTCTCTTTATAAATAAAACTTAGACAATACCATGGATCTAAGAATAATCAGGATATGCCCTTGGAAAATGTAACAGTGACGCACATAAAAATCCCTACACTCGTGTCGCGACACTAGCGCACGCACACATCGGCACAAAAATCCCTACACTTTTCCCCGGTCGAACGAAATGTCAAATACATGCTGCACACATGTGACTTGATGTGACGTAAGTTATGCTTCACTTTTGATGTGTCTAATGCCGGGTCCATATTATTCCTAGGTCCATGGACAATACATTATTTTGTTGACTAATAGAACCACGGGATGGAATTACGAACGGAAAATGATACCCACAGGCGAAACTACTGTAACTATTAATTTGAAATTTGGTGCAAGGGTGGCTTTCACGATGTATTTAGCATTTTTGGAAATTTCAATCAATAAGGGGGTGAAATTTTACGCGGACAGAAGTCGCGGAAAAATTTCTAGTCATTTATAAATGCCTTTAGTGACACGTTGCCCCAGTGACAAAAAGTTTTTAAGATAATCTTGCCAGACACAGTGTCAAACTGACTTATATAAGGTCACTCATCGACCAATACTTGCTTCTTGTAAAGGAAACAAATTTTTAGGTTCTTCGAAGACATCCGATCCAAGTCCAAAAAACTACATTCAGACTTTGATAATTACAAGAAATGTGTAATCAGCTGGACCAACTGTATTTATTTACTTAGCCAGGCTCAAAAGCATATACAAAAGCAAAAGAATTGCACGGTATCACAACAACACTGGGCTATTAAGAGATATCAGTCAATCACGTAATCTGCTGTGGCTAGAAATCTAGAAACCCGATCTGGGCTGGAAGCCGTCGCGGCCTAGTTGCACAATCACCACTTGAAGATGTGCCAGATCGTGAGTCTATGCTTTTTTGGTCAATAATAAACAACACCGTGTGGTGCTCGGCAGAGTAGAATAGGACCACTCCAAGTCATCTCGTGGATGTCGTAAAAGGCGACTAAGGAAATACAAGCTAAACAAAGCTTATTAACATCAAAGAGACCTCTCCAACCCGTCTGGCCAGCGTGGAGAGTGTAGGCCAAATCCTCTGACTACTCAGGCTAGTATATGGCTCTGGTAGTACAGAGAGGGTCGTGCTCCTGCAGTGGAGACTAGAAAGACCTGATGATGATGATGATGAATAAACAACACTGGACTGGTCGACTTCGGTTTTTAGTGTTATAAAAACAAGTGAATCCCGATCAGGCGTTGACTTTACTAAGTATCTCTCTCTCTCGCGTATCTGGGGGTGTTCCCAGATTCATCATCAGCTGGTGTGCTTTACTGTAATATGATTTGTTTTTTTATCAACGGCCGTGTGACTGACTGACGCCAACCCTCCGTAACTCCACGATAGCAAAAACTTACCTGGTAAATGAAAGTACAAGTATTTGCCCGCGCCGGGAATCCAACCCGGTGTTTAGTGTAGCAAACTGGCATTTAAAAAGAACCACTCGGTATTGCACTCTTAAAAAATCGCTTGAAATGTTTGTGTGTAATATCAAAGAAGAGAAGAAGAACATTTTAATCTGTTCAATTTTATTTATTTAAACTATGACTGTATATAAAACTAGAGACCTATTCAAAATTTTAAGAGATAACTGTTGGGTATGAGTTTAATAAAAGAAACGAGTACGAAAACTGTTTGGTATCGGTTCATTAATATAAAAAAAAATGATATAGTGGATTTTCCCGCGAAGGTTTCAGGAAAAGCCGATTTTTGTGCTCATTACTCTCAAGGACGGGGATATTGATAAAATAAATGGTAAAAATATAAATTTACAAGACGATAACGGTTAATACATAGTTAATTGGTACCTATACTTATTATAATGAAACAAATAATAGACGTTTCTTAGTGTTAGTACTGACCATATTTAAATATCATTTTTGATCAAGGGAGGATTCACCACGACTTATTAATTTTTTTTTTTTTTTTCAATTTTAAAGAAATAACGTTTGTAATATTAATAAGTATAGTCAATCTTCTTAGTCGTTCACTCTTTAGTTAGTAGTGAAGAGTGCGCGTGGTTGTGCAGATGGTCCTACCTAGTGCGGGATCTTCTATACTACCCGTCCCTTGGGCGAGGGTTGCTGCTTGTGCAATGGCTTTCCACCTCTGCTTGTTAATAGGAAGCGAGCATATTTGACAATGGAAGCAACCCATTCTTCCATTGTCCTAGACAATCTGGATAATATTGAAATCGATTTTATAACTAACGGCAGCTACATTATTACAGCCAGGACGTCATCTAATGTAATTCATTCCTGAAACGTAATTATAACGTCCAGACATTTTGAGAGTGCCTAGACAACGTTTGTAATAGCCATGCTTGTGACGCACACGTATAATGCGCCATCTGGAAAAGTTAAAAGAGTTGGCAATTGTAAATACCTAAAAAGTTTAAAACACCTATAGAAATGAAGACATTGTAAGTAATATTAATAACTTATTAATATTACTTACAATGTCTTCATTTCTATAGGACTATCCAGATTGTCGATACTTATTAATAATAAGTATCGACTATCTGGATAGTCTTAAATAGACTTTAGAACTAACGGCAGCCACATTGTTACAGCCAGGACGTCATCTAATGTCATTAACTCCTGAAGCGTAATTATCACTTCCAGACATTTTTAGAGTGCCTAGACAACGTCTGCAATAGCCATGCTTATGACGCACAAGTAGGTATATCCGCCATCTGGAGAATTGAGAAGAGTTGGCAATTATGATTTTTTTTAAATGCGTTTTCAAAATTAAAGAGACTTAATTCATCAGCAGCATGATGTCAGTCCTTAGAAAAGTTGTTCGTAGCTTATCAGAGGCGTGAGTTTTGCATGTGCAGCGTTTGCACAATTGAATAAAAAATCGTCATTTGACAAGTGGTATGGCCGCGTTGTTTTTCGCGCAATTCGTTGATTCCCTTCAGCCCGCAATATTCATTAATCTAATGACAAATTTTGTCCACAGGTGACCCACAAAACATCAAGCAAAGTGATGGTGCTCAAGATGAACCAACAGCGGGCGAACCGGCCCAACATGCTCCGGGAGGTCCAGCTTATGAACAAGCTCAAACACCCCAACATACTCGGGTAAGTCTCTCTCAAAGTCAGAAATCTGTTTTTTTTATGTCATAGGACGGCTAACGAGTATGCGGGTCACCTGATGGTAAGTGATCACCGCTGCCCATGGACAACTGCAATTCCAGGGGTGTTACAAAAGTGTTTCCAGCTTTTATTTTTCCCTCCCCAGAGGGGGAGGGGGAATGGGCTTCCGGCTCTCTCACTCACCTAACGAAGCATAGAAGCGGTAAAGCTACTACTCTAACGCCCATTTTCTGTTAGAGTGTGGTACTTCCCCGGACGAGCCAGCCCATTCAGGCTACTAGCAAAAGCGATACGACGATTTTTCCGGTAGCGTGGCTCTACCACAACTACCTGTATTGTCGTGATGTCGAATAATAAACTATATTAGTTTAAAAGGTTTATTTTTAAGAAATACACAAAGGAACATTTAATACTTAGAGTTAGAGGTTATTGTATGAGGACGGGGTGTGTCTGTCTGCCTAGCCAAGTTAGTGAATGACGTTTATGTCAAAATGACATTTACAAACTTTTTTTTAAAAAGTTACGTTCCAATACATCATCCCCTTCAAATTTGAGTTTAAATCAAACACTACTGATTTATACATAAATCAAGATTCTCAGACATCATCCCCTTTAAATTTGAGTATAAATCAAACACTGCTTTATACTTAAATTACATCAAGATTGTCAGACATCACCTTTAAAATTGACTGTGTAAACAAATACTAAGTTATAGTGTTACAATCATTCAACACACAACATATTATTTTCTGAAACTACAAAAGTTACATAGTAAAAATAATGAAATGATGATATGAAATACACAGATATGCGTTTGCAACTGTATCTCTATACTTCCTGAAACTGCACATTCAACCAAATATAAAGAGCCATTATCACTAAACACAAAGTCTACGCAGGTCGAACATGAAAAGAGGTTCTGGTATATGTTACATTGTTTTTCTTATCTAAGACATCATAAGCTCTTAAACCGTTAAAGCTGACAATTATTCCAGGCAACCAAAATTTATTATTTACATCTTTCTTAAACCAAACATTTTGACCAACATAAAATTCCTTTTTGTATTTACTGGTTTTGTTATAATTTCTTATATTTCTATTGTCAGTTTTCTTAAATTCATGTAACCTATTCTCGTAACCCCTTGGTTTCAAATACTGTGAAGTAACTATTCTTTTAGTTCTTAAATTTCTATTCATTAACAACTCGCTGGGTGTTACACTAGTACCTGCTACTGGAGAAGCTCTATACATTAACAAGGCTATTCTGAAGTCAGTTTTGTCTTCATGACATTTAAGTAACATTTTTTTAGCTATTTGAACAGCCCGCTCAGCTAAACCATTTGATTGAGGATATCTCGGGCTTGAAAAGGTAAATTTAAAACCCCATTCAAGAGCAAACTGTTTACATTCTCTAGAATCAAAAGGAACATGGTCAGCGACTATCTCACAAGGTATTCCAAAATTACTGAAGACATCTATGAGCCCATTAATTACACATTTTGCTGACTTATTGGTTATATGTTTTATGTCTAACCATTTAGAAAAGTAATCATAAATTACAAGATAACTCTTATTTTTAAAATCCATAATATCAGTACCTAATTTGGAGAAAGGCAAATTTGGAACAGCATGGGGTAACAATGGTTCTTTAATATTATTATTCTGATACATTTGACATGGATAACATCTTTTCACAAATTCTTCAATATGATTATCAATGTGTGGCCAGTAGTAAAGTTGCCTAGCAAGTTGTTTCATTTTAGTAATTCCTATGTGACCTTCATGTAAGCTAGAAATAAAAGATAACCTTAAAGTTTTTGGTACAACAAGTCTTTCTCTAAAAAATACTAAATTATTGTCAACAGATAGCTCTCCTCTTAACTTATAAAAATTTTGTAAATAATCTGGGATATTTTTGTTATCAGGCCACCCATTATTAATACATTCTATTAATTTCAACAATTCACTATCATTTATGCTTGCCTTAATTAGTTGTCTTTTCTGTTCATCAGTACATTCCAAGTTTTGTGATAAACCAATGCAATGAATAACTTCGTACATATATGACTCATCAGTATTTTCACACTTTTGATATGATCTTGACAAAAGGTCAGCTATATACATAAATTTACCTTGCAAGTACTTGAATTCGATATTATATTTTAACAATTTAAGTTTTAACCTCTGTAATCTAGGAGATGAAACCTCATGTAAATGTTTCTTCAATAAACTTTCTAATGGTTTATGATCATTTACAACAGTTACCTTGCGACCATAAATATAATAATGAAATTTCTTTGTGGCCCATACTATGCTCAATAATTCTTTTTCTATTTGGGAAAAATTACGTTCTGCAGAGGTCAAACTTCTTGATGCAAAACAAACCGGTTTATTATTTTGTAACAAGCAACACCCTAGACCATCCTTCGATGCATCACACTGTATTACTATTGGTAGTTTATCGTCAAAATTCTGCAATATAGGGGCTTCTGAAATCTTTTTCTTAATATTTGCAAAAACATTTTCATGTACATCTGTCCACAACCAATTCACATCTTTTTTTAATAATTGTTGGAGACATGATGCAATATTAGCCATGTTAGGTATAAATTTTCTTAGATAATTGACCATACCAAGAAAAATTTGCAATTCTTTTTTATTATTAGGACTTTTCATATTAGTAATGGCATTCACCCGTTCTGGGTCAATTTTTATGCCCTTCTCAGAAAAAATATGGCCAAAATATTTAACCTCTTTAAGTTTATACTGAAATTTGTTTCGATTAAAACGAACATTGTGCTCCTTTGCTCTCTGAAAAACTTTCTCTAGTACTGCATCATGTTCCTGCTCGGTCTCTCCACAAATTAATAGGTCATCGCAGTAGACAATAACACCTGGTATGTCACCAAAGGCAGATTCACTATATTTTTGGAAAATTTCTGGAGCTATAGACAAACCAAAAGGGAGTCTTAAAAATTTATGACAACCATACGGGCTGTTAAACGTACAGAGGTCATTACTATCCTCAGATAACCTAATATTATAAAATCCATCAGAAAGATCGAGCACCGAGAAATACTTTTTATTACTTAACTTAGACACAATTTCCTCCAATGTAGGAATTAAATGATATTCTCTTAAAAGCACCTTATTTAATTCTTTGGGATCTAAACATATTCTTAAAGAACCATCTTTTTTCTCAATAATGACTAAATTACTTACAAAACTCTTAGGATGTTCAACCTTCGCGATGACTTTGTGTTTTACCAGAGCGTCCAACTTGTCCGCTAGTCTTTGCATAAGTGCATTTGGCACACGACGAGGTGGTCTCACCACTGGCTCAACACCTGGCTGAATGCGCAGCTGCAGGGGGCTCTTAAATTCACCAACACCCTGAAAGAGTTTTATGTTTCTATTAATAATTATTTCTTTACTATTGTGACAATTAACAGTGTTGATATTACTACTCTTTAATAATCCTAGTTGACACAAAGACCCTAGACCCAGAATAGGTTTGACATTTTTCATAATAACAACAAAATCTGTTAAAAAATATTCATCATCTTTCAAATACACTCTTAGTGTAATTTTTCCCAGTGGCCAAATTTTACCCCCTCCGAAAACCTCAATTACAGTTTTTGTCTCAGTCAATTTAATATTAGTCTCATCATCGACAATTTTCTTAACATCCCCTAAGCTAATTACATTTATCTGGGCCCCTGTGTCACACTTGAAATTCACCTTTTTATTATGGACACGAATTGTTTCATTCCACTCATTCGTACTTAAGTTTATGGTAGAGACTAGTCATAACTCATGTACACTGTTGTCAGATTCTTCATAATTATTAATGTTATTAACCCTATTTGAGCCGTATGATGATGTACAGCCAATAGCAAAATGATTATTCTTTTTACATTTATTGCATATTTTACCAAAGGCCGGGCACTGCCTCGGACCATGTTCTGTGTTACACTTTTTGCAAAGATAGTGACTCTTACTGAAGTTAGTATGACTACTACTGTTCTTACTCTTATTGAAATAATTATACTTAACTTTCCCATTTTCTGAGGTGACCCGTTGCTGCGATGACCCCACTGCTTGCACTGTTTGAGCTTCTGTGTTATTCAGCATCTTGACATGTTCCCGAGACAGCTCTGCAGATCGACAAATATCCACAGCCCTTGACAAAGTTAACTCCTTAACCTCCAGGAGTTTTTGTTGCATTCTTTGGTCACGTATACCAATGACAATTCGGTCACGCAGCATCCTGTCTTTCTGCCCTTCAAAATTGCAATTTTCTGCTAGTTTTCTTATTTCAGTATAAAAGGCATCGAACGATTCACCGTCTTCTTGATTTCTTTTGTTGAAGTTATAACTATTTATTACTTCATTTTGCTTTGGCTTGAAGTACTCATCGAAAAGTTGTAAAATTTCTTCTAGTTTCACCTTTTCCTCGGTTTTGAGAACATTAAAATATAATTCCTGTGCCTGTTGGCCGACACAGTTCAACAATATAGCTGCTTTCCTAGCTTCAGATAGTTTCTCAAAGCCAGCTGCCAACAAGAAGATTCGAAAACTCTGTTTGAAGCGCTGCCATTGTGGCCAACAATTTTCTATGCTTTCGAGATTAAGGCTTTGCGGCATTTTATATTCCACCGCACACATATTGTTAACATTCATTTCTTCAGCCATGCCTTATTTTTCGAGTAAAACAAAGTGATACCTTATTAAACTCCAACCTGTACAGCACGCGGTCACGCCAGAAACCACAAGTTGTGCCCAAATTGAATCCGTCACGATCTTCTGCTATGGTTCTTCTCCGGCTGCGCCATGTATTGTCGTGATGTCGAATAATAAACTATATTAGTTTAAAAGGTTTATTTTTAAGAAATACACAAAGGAACATTTAATACTTAGAGTTAGAGGTTATTGTATGAGGACGGGGTGTGTCTGTCTGCCTAGCCAAGTTAGTGAATGACGTTTATGTCAAAATGACATTTACAAACTTTTTTTTAAAAAGTTACGTTCCAATACACTACCACTATACTAATATTATAGCTAAAGAGGAATGGCAAGACAGGGCACTGGATAGGACTAGGTGGAGAACGGAAGGGGAGGCTTTTGCTCAGCAGTAGGATCTAAATAGCTAGTTAAAAAAACAACCGGCCAAGTGTGAGTCAAACTCGCGCAATGAGGCTTCCGTACAATATGCTTCGTGAACACACACACAATGTGCAAAAAATGTTTTATTCAATTGACTAGCGCCATCTAGTGGTGTTTTAGTGAACTATTTCCCTAGATGAACTTATGTGAGTTTACCACTTAATTTTCAAGTGATAGAATTCTTATTATTTTACCTGTAATCTTCAAGGAATGAACTATGTTTTGTAATTTTTTCAAAATTTTCGGCTCAGTAGTTTCGGAGATCAGGGGGGGGGGAATGGTCAATTTTTGCCTTCTTTCGTGAATAAAATCAAAAGTATTGATTTTACCCGAACAAAAAAAAATATTTTTGAGATCCTCATAATGAGCCCTTTCATTTGATATATGACACAGTAAGGTTTGCAAATTTTTTTTTTAATTTTGTAATTGGTCCCCTCAAAATGACCCTTATTTCAAAAAAATCTTTATTTACTTTGCACATCCGTGTTTGGGTCATAGGATTACACTATCTTACCAAATTTCATCTAATTTGGTTCAGTAGATTCGGAGAAAATCGGCTGTGACAGACGGACGGACGGACAGACAGACGCTCGAGTGATCCTATAAGGGTTCCGTTTTTCAACTTTTGTACGGAACCCTAAAAATAGCTAAAGAATTTGTTTGTTGGTTGAACACTATAATCTCAGGCTGTACTGGACCGACTTCAAAAAGTTGTAAAAGTTGGATAGGTTCGTTATCCCTGAGTGCCATACGCTTCCCGGCTTCACCCGGGGCGGACTGCTAGTATTTTATGAAATAGTCAATATGAACATTTTCTACTGAAGACAGACATAAAAAGCCTCCGTGGCATAGTGGCCGCCACGCCATCCTGCGACACGAGGGTCACGAATATTATAATATCGGCAGAGAAAGACGTTTCAAGAAAGCGTTTATTACTATTGGTTTAATCTACGTCATACTCATATAACAGTCGTGGCATTGTGATCAAGGATGAAAGATGATATTGCATTCACAACTTCGCATTACTAAAACATATTGCCGATAAATTTTAAGTCTCTGAGAATACTTAACTTAATGCAGATCAATAATTTATAGACTTGAGAGCTAATCGCATTGTTATTCAATGAAAAAATAGAAATTCAAGACGTTGTTTCCCAGAACAATGGAATGGAAATCATAAATAATAGAAGAAAAAAATAGAATGACGCTTTTGAATGTAAAGTTGGATCGCATGCAATGCCGCTTTTTAGTAAACAATTCCTAACAATGCTCTCCGTTTTGTCGCGAAATGATCGGTAGGTACTTGGTGGTAATGTTTCGCTGGTTCATTACAAGTAATGACGTCAATGCGTCATGTGTCTCCGACTCCATAAGACCGCCTGAACAGACGAGTTATTTTTAACTTCGGCTCAAGACGTCATTGATGCCTACTTGGTTATAACCAAGAGTTAAATGAGTAAATAAACATACCTTCTCTAATATTTGAGTATCATTTTATGCCGATTGCAAAACTTTTCTCATGTAACAGCATTATTTCTTATTGCTATTTGTAGATAGTTTGAGTTTCAAAGTTACATTATGCATTTCTATAGGCGCAATAACAATTTAATAAAACTTAAGAGGACTCTCGTACAAGATACGGGTTATTATTTTCGATAAAATGCTTAAGAGATACACGATATACCTACGTAAATCATTTTAAATCTAGAAATGTGATATCGAACCGAACTAGAAGAAAGTCTTATATTTATCTTAATATCGTGGTCCAAACCATACCTGTCAGTGACAATTCGTTTCGTTTCGTCTGTGGCGCAGCGGTCATCACGCCTGCCTGCGACACGGATGGTCCCGGGTTCGATCCCCGGTCAAGTCAAGATGGAAAACGATCTTTTTCAGATTGACCTGGGTCTTGTATGTTCATCTATATATGTATTTGTTATAAAATATAGTATCGTTGAGTTAGTATCCCATAACACAAGTCTTTCATTAGAACTTACTTTGGGGCTAGCTCAATCTGTGTGATTTGTCCGTATATTTTTATTTATTTATTTATATTTATTTAACTGATAAATATTAAAACTACGGGCTTAACCAAGTATTAACTTAACTCCATATGGTATAATAACACTGAATAGGACGAGCTAACTGATCACAGAGCAAGAAATTACAAAGCGCGCGAGCTACATTGCAAATCCTTGCTATAATATTGATTATAACAGAAATCCAGGTAATCTGAGACTGTTAGATCACTCTCTAAATCTAACGACACGAGGCTGCATTGTAGATGACAATTAAAGTTCGCGTGCAGGGACTACCTTTAATTATGTCCTACATCCGCCAGGGCAACAGGTCTTGGGAACTGACTGCGAGAGGCAATAATTTGATGCTGCTTTATGAATTTAATTTAATATTAAGGTGTAATAAAATAATTAATGAGTAAAGCGGTTTGTATAGCTGTCACGAGATCCTTTGTGAACGAAAGGTTACGGATTTAAATCATAGTAAATTTCAAAAGGATAATATATTCGTTGATGAGCGTAATAAATTTTAAGTCTCAATAGGTGCATTAAGTTCTGGGTATCGATGAAGGAAAGTTATTTAGTTAGCCTTCTTAACGTATACGTACATGATGAAACTGAATATTTAGTACTAACAGGAAATACTTGTACCAAACTCAGTGGTTTCAACACAGTTCTTGCTAATCTGTTTACGGATCCTTTATCCTAAGTAGAACACTATAATCTCATTAAACTCTAAGATAATTTTGCAATGAAATTGCACAAAGATATATTAGACTGAGAAAAAGGCATTCATACTGAGCGACAAACGCCTCATTGTTTTTATAATCCGATAAGAGAGCAGGAAATTCAAAAATGCAGGACGGTGAGGAGCCATTGTTGCATTCGTGATGCAACAGTTACGTGACTCCGTGTATGGGAGACCAAATGTCGCGAACACAAAAGGTGGACAACAAAGCAGAAACAGAGATTAGGTGGAGATTGATGCAGTTGTTATTTGGGTCTTACAAGATGTGATTGAAGTCAATGTCTTGAGTTGTGACTTTTTTTTTTTTTTTTTTTTTATTTATTTATTATCCACTTATATCTATCATTACAGGATAAATCCTAATGCGATAGAGAAGACTATTTACATATTTTGTGCAATTAAATATGCTACCCTTGTGAATTCGTTCAGAGAACAACAAAATAGATCTAGTTCCTTAGCAATAAGATTAATAGTGCGAAGTGCACGCGTCAGTGGCGCCTGGTCTAGCAGGTTGGTGCGCCCGCGCGGCACGGCCAACAATGGCGGCAGTCGTCGTCGCCACACATACCTATCAGGGACGGCTAATCCCATAATTTTTAGTATGTCCGAGTTATATACTTTTCCTCTCAAAATCTTAAATAAGTAAGTCACCAATGTCACCTCTCTCCTTAATCTGAGTTCGTTGTAACCCACCATGCCGAGGATAAACAAGGTGGGGTACATAAGTGGGTAATATGGGTAAACCTTGTACATCCGCATGTATAAATACCTCAAAAACTTATTCTGTACACGTTCTAACATTAAGCTATATTTTTTTTCGTGTGGGTCCCATATAGCTGCACTACTCTCAAGCTGGCTCCTGACCAAAGCATTGTAAAGCATTTTAATAGCAGCGATATTGGTAAAGTTTTGGACGTTACGTAGAACAAACCCCAAATTTTTGAACGCGTTTTTGCACACTGCAATAATGTGGTCACGAAAATGTAGATCACAAGTAAAAACCACCCCCAGATCCTTGACTTTTGATACTCTGGCCATCGTGACACCATCGGATGCGTTATAGTCGTGACATAAGGGATTACGTGCACGGGAGAAGGAGATGGTACAACACTTTGATAGGTTGAATTGTAACTGGTTATCGTTACTCCATGTTACCACTTTGTTAATATCCTCCTGCAGCTTCATGCAATCCTCGTCTTTTGCAACCGGCATGAATAGCTTAAGGTCGTCTGCAAAAAGGAGGCATTTAGCATTATTTATGACCTTTGGTAGGTCATTAATGACCAAGAGAAACATAAGAGGCCCAAGATTGCTGCCTTGAATCACACCCGATCTGGTAAAGTACGTCTCTGACTTATGACCCTGATATTCCACATACTGCTGCCTGTCCTTTAAATAGTCAGCCATGAAAGTAAGCAATTGAGGAGTGAAGCCGACGCCGGCTAACTTTGTCAAAAGCACATCGTGATGGACTAAGTCGAACGCTTTTTTGAAGTCGAAATGAGCGACGTCTACCTGCACTCCACTGTCCACAGTCGGCAATATCTGAGACATGTAGCACAAGAGATTACTGGAGGTGCTTCTGGTTGGTCTGAATCCATGTTGCTCTTCATTGAGTTGGCCGTTGACTTGCTTGTATATGCGCGCTTGTAAAGTGGATTCAAAGACCTTTGCCGGACTTGAAATTATTGCTACTGCTCTATGACCTTCTACAGTATCTCCTGTTCCAGTTTTCGGTATCGGTACCACCTTGGATACTTTCCAGCAGTCAGGGAATACTCCTGTATTGAGACATTGATTGAAAATGTGCAAAAGCGGTTCCGCCAGTACTAAGCGACAATCTCTCATAATGAAAGGAGGAATTCCATCCGGACCAGTGGATCGCTTTGATTTTAGCTGTAGTAGGGCTAGCTGCACTTCCTCCAAGTCCAGCTGGCCTATATGCACTCGCGCCGCCGCATTCTCTCCACCAGCTGTAACAATTGCTTCTTGTACATCTAGTTTTGGCCGGTTCGGCCTGTACACTGATTGAAAAAAATTTGCAAAAGCCTTTACGCACTGTGCCTCCGTGAGAATTTCGTCATTATTGTTGAGATTTTTCACACACTTTCTTCCTTTTTTGGATTTGATGTAATTCCAAAAAGCCTTCGGGTCTTCCAGCAGGTGGTTCTGTACTCGATGTTGGTATTGTTGGTGAGCTCTATGAATGCTATCTTTTACCTCAGCCCTGCATTTACTGAACGCCTCGTAGTCTACCTGCAACCCACTTTTCTTGTACTTCTTATGAAGGATACTTTTTAATTTTATGTGTTTTATCATTTCCCCTGTGTACCATTCCGGATAAGTATATGAGCGTCGAGTACAGTTTGGCTTCTTTCTAGGAACGCATCTATCTAGTATTAAATAAATTGTGTTATAGAAAAAAGTTAAACCAGCTTCCATGTCTAACTTATACAAAGGAGTCCAGTCAATTGCGGCCATCAAACTATATAGCATCTGAAAATTTGCCTTGTAAAAATTCCATTGCGTTAATACAATATCATTATTTTCCTTATGTGTGGACGAGCCCTTATTTGAGTGGCCACTCGGACCGCGCTGCGAGCGCGACACCACCTCAACCTCGAGCGGCGGGTGCTGAGGGTCCACAGGCACTAGCGGCGCGTCTGACGCACGCACCAACACACTCCCACTCCCAAATGTACTCAGAACTACGTCTAAGTTTCGATCATTACAATTACCTATTCTGTTACTCTGAACGAATCCGCAATATGCTAAAAAATATTCAAAATAATATGTTATGTTTTTATTACAAGAATATAAATTTAAATCTCCTATCACTATAATTTCATTAAATTGACTACAAAATCGTTCTATAATGCTAAACACTATCATGTATTCCTGGTCGCTACTACTTGGTGGTATATAGACTACACAACAAATAAATAAAAATCTATTATTCAAATACACCGCTGCACACGCAAGCTCGAACACCCGCTCGTCTATGTTTACGTCGCTAGGCAGGTGTACCTTACGTAACTCGAAGCGCGGTGTGGCCACGAGAAACGTGCCGCCCTGCTTTCGCCCATCTGCCCGATCACATCGTAGTATGGAGTAACCAGGTGGAATAATTTCTGAATCATGTATGCTGTCGTTGCAACCGGTCTCAGTGATAGCGAAGAAATCCGAGTTTAAAGAAGACAAGTTTAATTTAAATGTTTCCAGTTTAGTACGCAGGCCTCTTACGTTTTGGTAGTAAATTTCTATAGTCCTACTATAAATCTTTTGATTTATTGGCTGGTCTACGAAACCAAATCCATTCACAAAACTCAATGTTCACTGCCCAATTTTCCGACTGACATAATTTTTCATAGTGACTTTCTGGCACGCCTATTATGAATGAAGCATAATCCCGCTCTGTCCTATGCTTAATTTTATCCACTTTAACGGATACATCTCCACATATCTTTTTAACATATTTTTCCAAGTTTTCCGCGGTAGTATCCATATGTAATCTCCAAACATGTAAGTATTTTTTCCGCTCCATGCCTTGAATTTCCGCAGGATTTATGCACTCTCCTCTCTTTACATTAGAACTAGGATATCTGCTCTTTTTCTTGCCTACCGGTATCCAGTTTCCCTCATGCTCCTCACATTCCGATCCCATTTTCTCGTCTCTGATTTCTTTATTCGATTTAGTTACCTTATTAACATTAGTTTCCGTAGTTGACTTTTCCTTTCCCTCTGCCACAAGCGCAATTACGGCTGGTTTCGTGGCCACACATTGTTTCGTAGGTACTACGCTAGATGTCTTGTTCGCATTTTGTTGGGTTATCTTTGCAAACGATGGTTTTTCTGTTGCGTTAGGTTTTTTGTTTGTATCCTGTACTTTATTTTTTCCACAGACTATCGATTCCAACTGTGCATTTTTTCCCGATAACTCAACAACTTTGGCTTCTAATGCTTCTACCTTACTTGCTTTTTCCGTAACTACCTTCAACATTTGCTTTAGATGTTGTAGTTCGGTTTCGGTGTTTACAAACCTATCTTTTAGTAATGTATACTCAAGCAGTTGCTCGTCATGCCGTATTTTCGCCTCCAGACGGAGCTCGCGTAATTCCTCCAGTATCTTGTTCTCGTTGTCGATCAGCGATACGTCGTGAGTGTTAAGACGGCTGCCGCGTTCGTTGTTAACGAAGTTGCCCGGAGTGAAAGTTTTGTTCATCAAGATGTTACCTCTTATTGGTGTATTTGTGTTGTCCTTTTTGGGGATGGAACTCGTACATTCAGGACAAATCCAGGTACTCTTGTATTCCGTAGATAATCCATCGAACTTATCGATAGATATCCCCAAGCACGTAAGGTGGAACAGTTTCTTGCAGCTCCCTTGAGAGCATTCCATAAATGATATGTCGTATATCACTGAATCACAAGCTTTACATTTATTATCCATTCTGGTATTGATACATGTAAAATACTTTAAAAAAATATAATATCTAATAAGATCAACAAAAAATACGTCCGTTCGCTCACAAGATGGCGCCAACATGACTTGTGACGTACAAGGTCGTACGAGACGATTCTAGAGAATAGAAGAGAATTGAAAAGTTGTATAACAAGGTACGACAGTTTACAATATGTGTGACATAGGAATTATAGAATTAAGAAATGACTGTAGCAGATAAGTGGAATAATATAAATAAAAAACATATAAATAAGAGCACACCGAGTTATTTGGTGTAACTCCTGTCTCTATGGTGAAGGCTGTAGTATTTATTTTTCTTCAACTTTATACTATGGCTTCCACCGAGGTTTCAGTGATTCTGCCAATGTCCAGTTTAATGAGATACAAAGCATCGGCATTGTACGGTTCTGCTTTAACAAGTAGCAATCCAAGATGGCGTAGGATCCGGTGACAAATCTATACGAGTCCATATACCAGTCTACTTTAATTGTTTTACAAATTGTTCATGAGCACGAGCATTTATAACACCAAACTCCACCAATTTCATAGTATGAAGTCCACTAAAATTAATTTACAAAATCGTCTAAGGCAAACTCCAACTACACCCCTTGATTTCTCACCACAAACTCCCAAGCATATATTTTGTACGACATTTTTAAGGATGTAATTGATGTCAATGTCTTCACTGTTGATGTGCAAGGTCACAAAGATATGCAATTACGAGACGATTGTCGAAGATAGTATTCAAAGATACGAAATGCAAGTTCATAAATTGTGAGTTATTAAGCGTGCTACCAAACCATTTCGCAACCTCCTTGACCTGGAGCGACGTTAATATGGCAAGGAACTGATTTTGACCACTACAAACATTGAAACAAAGGGAGCCGATCGGATACCGACCCAAGCCCAGTAGTGAGTCCCCTTAGGGTTGCCAGGCGTTCGAATAAAGCCGGACATAGGCTTTTTGTTTACGTGTCCGGGTTGTTCAGCTTTGGAAGCCTTTTTTAATTTGACAGTTGTTTTAAGCAATTAAGAAGTTTTGTGATTTTACTGAAGAAAGCAGAAGCAAAGGTTGTCGCGTTATACTCCGATATTAAAGAGCTAAAATTTGCCCAGGCCATTGTATAGAAAGAAATGCACACGCACAACGACTATTTTTGACAGAAATAATGAAGTGGTTTGCCATTGCCTTGCCTTTTTTAAAAACTAGTGAAAAATCCACTAGTGTGCAGGTTACCTTACGATATTTTCCTACACCGGAAGCTAGTAATGGTCGATGAAAATTACCGTTCTTGAGTCAGATTAGGCTAAAAACTCAGAGGACAGGATCTTGGTGGAGTGGAATTCGAACCCGAGACCTTTCACTTATGATTTGTGCTCATAGACCACTGAACCATTACCGCTTTAAGTAAAATATTGATAGACTTATACATTAAGGGGAACAGGTCTTTTTACCCACATGTCCGGCTAAACAAGCTGGTCTTTTCCACTTTTTGATATTAAGATCTGGCAACCCTAGCCGCGCTAAAGCGTGCAAATATTTGCAGATCGCCTCAAGCGGAGGTTAAAAATGTTGCTCCAATATTTACTTTGCCTTAGTGGATCTTTTTGCTTGTTACTTTAGCTGGAGTTTGTTTTATTAACGGGAGTTGCATTAAAATAACGACTGGCAACCTAGAGAAGTGTTTTATGTTGCAGTATTTTATACAGTTTCGATTATTAATTTAATCCTATCCTAAATTATATTATAAATGCAAAAGTGAGTTTGCTTATTTGTTTGTTTGTTACGCTTCCAAGCCCTACCCAGCAAACATTATGGCTGCAAATAGAGCTTACGTTAGAACCTAAAGTGTTATGAAGGTAGAGTAGTAGCTGCAATTATAGTTTGTGATGACAAAAGAGTGTTAGTAATAAAATATAACGCTTATAGTGACAAAGCAAATTTATATGAGCAATGTATGGAGGTTAATCGCGTAGAGCAGCAATTATTATCCCTACAATACAGACCAAAGCTTCTGTGTTAAAACTTTGAGGGAATCTTACGACTACAAGATCCATATAAGAAATTAACATTTGTTATTAACTTCTAAAGTTCTATGCAAGCTATCACAAGCTCTTTCGGAGCGCTGATAGTTGCACAAAAGGAGCAGTTAACACTACTAGCTCTACAATGGTGTTCATAAAATCTTTTACAACACCAAACTCTTAAAGGTTTACCAAACTCCCTTGTATAATTTAGGGCTGAATAGTAGGGATATTTCTCCCTATTAATAGAACTTATAGTGTCAAATATAACCTCCATATTATTTGAAGATGAATTATAGAGTTCGTTACCACTTTAGTACTCCTAATTGGTCATGTGTGCGGTAAGTATAAAATGGCGTCGCAACGTTCCGCCTCTAAAAAGCGTTTTAAAACTTGGAAAGTTCAAAGTAGAACAGGTGGAAATAGACGGAAAATCTTGAAAAATTATCGTAATATTTTAAACTACAACGTAGAAGATGCAAACTTACTGCAAGATAACCTGAATGAAAATGGCAGCATTACTAGACGCAATCAAGCGGGAGACTTGCTTGAAGATGTGGGTTCCGTATGTAATAGAAGTGATACCGCAACTAAAAGTTTTAATATTTCCGAAGAGGACCGATATTATTACTCATTGAGTAGTGATGATGAGGATAATCCGAGTGAATATATAGAGAAACTTCATTTTAGTGAAAAATTGAGGGCATGGGCGATTGAGAAAAATATTACACAAACTGCTTTGAAAGATTTGCTGTTGATCCTAAATGACAGATTTGGCATGATTCTACCAAAAGATCCTAGAACTCTGTTACAAACACCAAAAAATATTTTAATAAAAAAAATTGATGACGATGCCGAATATTGGCATAATGGAGTTTCTGAACCTTTGAAATGTATTTTAAGGAAGTTAAGTAATTTACCCAATACTATTTACTTAAATTTTAATATTGATGGATTGCCAATCCACAACAGTTCTAAAAAAGAATTTTGGCCAATATTAGCAAACATTCATGAAGTCGACGCAAATCCTTTTGTAATTGGCGTGTATTTTGGTATCGGAAAACCAAAATCATTGAAACTTTATTTAGAAGATTTTGTCAATGAGATGAAATGTATTTTACAAGAAGGACTCCAAATAGAAGACAAGAAAATTTATGTGAAAATCAGATGCTTCATCTGTGATTCTCCAGCGCGAGCTTTCATTAAAGGTTTGTACATAACACGATTTGGTTAGTTCAGTCGGCAAATAATTACAGTAACAGGATTCAAGTCGATAAGTTAATAATTGTTTTTGTAGTTATATAAGTTGTAATGTAACAGCCAATAAGTATTATATTATATAAGTCTCTACCGTTTTCCAAAACTTAATTCTTTGACCGACTGTTACACACAATACAATGCAATGCAAAACACAAATCATAAGTTTTGTCATGTTTCAGGTGTCTGCAACTTTAATGGAATGCATGGTTGTTTGAAATGTACAACTGTGGGCGAATACTCTCACCGTTCACATACAGTGTTTTTTTCTTCGCTAAAGTTTCCTGATAGAAATAATGAAGATTTTAGGGCTAAGAAATATGGAGCTCATCACAAAGCTGATTCCCCACTATTAGAATTACCAATCGACATGGTTCAAGACATCCCTGTAGGAGATTCACTACATCTAATTGATCTAGGAATAATGAAACGGCTATTAGTAGGATGGCGTAATGGAAACTTCGGGATTTATACTACAAAATGGTGTGCAAGGGATATCACTAAAGTAAACGAGTTCTTGATGAAATGTAGAATGCCATCGGAAATACACCGGTCAATCCGTACACTTGATTGCCTCGCCCACTGGAAAGGATCAGAATTCAGGACTTTTTTACATTATTTGAGCATAATAATACTGATTGATGTCCTTCGTGAAGATGTGTACCAACATTTTCTAATGATTTCTGTGCGACAACTATATGTTCAGTAAGTAAATATAGCACGTTTTTACCAATAGCTAGAGAGCTGTTTCAGTGTTTTGTTGATCAGTTTAAATTTTTTTATGGCATCGACTATGCGACTAGCAATGTTCACAATTTGATGCACGTAGTAGATGAAGTGGAAAAATTTGGACCGCTGCTAACTTTTAACGCTTATCCATTCGAAAATAAATTATACACAATAAAAAATATGCTCAGGCAGGGCAATAGACCTTTGATTCAGCTAGCGAAAAGAATCAGCGAGAAAAGGATGGTTGATTCTTCTAATTTACATAATAGATCAGAGCATACTGAGCCGTTTGTGTCTCAGAGTAAATATCGTACAATGCTCCATTTTAATACTTACGTATTATCACCTAAGCTTCAGGACAGATACTGCATGACGAATGACAGCGACATTGTGGAAATAAAAGAGATTAAGCAATTACATGAATCTAATGTTGTGCATATTTATGGCTATAGATTTAGGAGCAAACTAGACATATTTCATCGTCCTATTAAATCATCATATTTGAATATGTTTGTAGTTGCAAATGAGCCTGAAAATCGAGAAGAGATTATGTTATCATCAGGAGATGTCCAGTTTAAACTTGTGTGTATCGAGCTTGAAGTTTCTCTTTACTTCTTTCCTTTACTTCACACTGTGTAACATTTTGAATTAAACGCAATTAATATGTATTTTTTTTATTTATTGTTCAAAATCAACTTGTTATTCTAAAATTAACAATATTCATACGAAAATTAAGATCAGATATTGTTTACGTTATTAATAACGTAAACAATGATTACCGTTTCATATAACATAACGTATTTATTCGTGTTATTAGTTCTTGTAACAAAACATTTGCATTATAATTAAAGTATTTTTAATTTCTATAAAAAGAACGTTTAATATATGATGGTCAGGTACTAAAATAATGTACTCATTGTTGTAATTAGCCTAAGAAAAAGAGTATTTTTATCATGATTAGGTACTTCAATCAACGTGAACTGAACGATAAAATAACATCCTTATTGATAATTTTACTTAAGAGTCCCAAGTAAAGCCGCAATCCCATACAAACGTAGTTTCGTTTTAGTTTTACAACAGTTAAGCCAATCTCAACCAAATTTCGTACATACGACCGGATAAGGCATATTGATGTTTATAATTAGGTTTTAATTTTAAAAAAAATATCGATACAAAATTACAGCGAGTACAAGTTTTCGATACGAAACTTCAACTCGCTGTAATTTTGTATAGGTATTGTTTTTAAAATTGAAATCTGATTATAAACATCAATATGCCTTATCCGGTCGTATGTACGAAATTTGGTTGAGATTGGCTTAACTGTTGTAAAACTAAAACGAAACTACGTTTGTATGGGATTGCGGCTTTACGTGGGACTCTTAACAAAAGTAAGACTAATTTTTTTTTTCAAAAATAGGTATTTTTATCTACTATAAATAGGAACATGTAGGTTACTTAGCACTTCAAGTCTTATGTACTTATACAGAAAATCTTATCTACTTGTAAATAATATATCTTTTAAGAGAAAATTAGAAAAGATATTAGTACTTAACCAAAAATAGCTGCCATTTGGTAGTGATGTTTCTAAATGGCTAGTATTTCTTTTTGATGTAAGGTTTTGTATTATAAGACTTTGTTTACATTTTGATAAGATAACAAAGATACCTACCTAAGCATCTAGGGTTATAGCAACAACTAGCTTAAAAGTAAACAATTATATTTTGATTTGTCTTGGTAACAAAAATATGTAACTTATAAAACAATTAACAAACTTTCAAATGGATATGTTAGGTACCAACTAAGTCAACGATGCATAAAAAAATATAAAATTATATATATGAAAAATGAATGAAAATTATATAAATTATAAGATTATGAATGAGTTATAGAAATAAAAATAACCTTAAAAAATGTACAACGTGGTATTGAATAAGCGAAAAACCTCTTAGGTGGTGATTGTGCTTATAAATATGAACAATTTTTACTATGGGGCCGACTCTGCAACTCGACAAAAAAATCTGCTGTTTCATACAAATTGTCAATACCTACTCGACCAGAATATATGGAATAATTGTTTTTTTTGTCGAGTTGCAGTTGGCCCCAAAGTAAAAATTGTTCATATTCATAAGCACAATCACCACCTAAGAGGTTTTGCGGTTATTTATAAAATGATTGTAGATGAATTTAAAAATTAGCATAGAAGGGACTCTTCTTCGTCTTCGATTGAATCGTCACCTGGGGCTAGTACTACGGAATCATTTTTAATACCAGTTATATCGCTGGGTTGATTTTTAGCATTATTTTCAGCAGTTGCCGCGAATAATGCTATGTTATTGTCTTTTTCAATCTTGTTTGCGTCTTGTTCAATGTTTCCGGCACTATTTTCATTATTATAAGGCTCTGTGCTACTTTTATTCTTTTCAATTTTTATTCGTTTTCTTGTAGTAGATGTTCTTTCTTGTTTAGCGTTTTTTCTTTTGTTGGCATTCTTTAAAATGCTTTTAAAAAAAAGCTCATTGTTTTGTAATGTAAAGGTCTGATCCCAACTGAAAATCATCTCCCAAAAAAAGGAAATATTATTTTTATAGCATTTTAAACTTATTTTAACGCCATCAGAACGAGTACTGCCACTCCAAGAGCACTGACACAAAAAATCACGCGAAAACATGATATCAATAAGTTTGTAGGCACAGTTGATACCTTTTCCACCAGAACAAACAACCGAAAAAGTTTGTTTCAGTTGTTTTCTAGCATTTTTGTCAGAAAGTAAATCATTGATTTTGTCCAAATCTTCAACAGTTGTAATTGGAGAGAAACTGAATCGCAAATTCTCAACTTGGTTTTTAGACGTCCCCAAGGGAACCACATCCTCTTCATTAAAATTACCGAGTTGTAATTGCATATTATCAACTTGGACAGAAATGGAAGCTATCTTGTGCATAATTTTTTTTTGATTTTCCAATATTGTATCCATCTTTTTACCATGGTTCTCCAATACAAAATTCATATTGTCTAATATTTTCTTAAAATCACTATTTTCTTGTGTTTCGCCTATAAAGTGCTCTTGGTTTTCAGCAAGCACACGGTAGGTATTTGTAGGTATACCCAGGATTTGTTTATCTGAAGTCAAAATTATTTGAGAAGAAGACTCGCTGGACTCATCGGGTATAGAAATCACAGGTGAATTGTATTGGTTAGTCTGAAAAAAAAAACACAAAAGATGAGTTTTGTATCGTAAAAAATCTTAAGTCTCTGGATTGAATTTTTTTTTATGTAATCGTTGCCTCAAAACTTTGACCATTAGGTTTTAGGGTTCCGTACTTAAAGGGTAAAAACGGGATCCTATTACTAAGACTTCGCTGTCCGTCCGTCCGTCCGTCTGTCACCAGGCTGTTACTCAAGAACAGTAATAGCTAGACAGTTGAAATTTTCATAGATTGTGTATTTCTGTTGCCGCTGTAACAACAAATACTAAAAACAAAATAATAATTATAATGAAGGGAGGCTCCCATACAACAGAGTAGTTGTTGACGTTTTTTACTGTATCTCATGAACCGTAATAGCAAGGAGGATAAAATTTTCACAGATGTTGTATTTTTATTGCCACAATAATAAAAAATACTAAAAATAATATTTAAGGGGGGCTTCCATACAACAAACTTTTTTTTTACCGTTTTTTGCTCGATATTAATAATGGCTACACTTAAACTATTAAGGTCATATATTTACTTTTAAAGCTTTTTAAGCGTTTTCAAAACCTCAATATCTATTTATCAAATGAAAGGAGCTTGATTTCCTGAAAGTAATAATACATACCACTTGTTCCACAAGTACGTTAACATCTTCTTTTTGATGGTTGTATGTTGTAAATTTTGAGGAAGACACGCTAGTCTCATTGGGTACAGAAATCACGAGTGATTCGTATTGGTTGGTAGTCTGAAAAAAAAAAACAAAATCACTTTTTGCATTGCAATAAATTATTGCCTATTCGTAAGTACAAATCCGAAGAGATCCGTTCCCGTCCATTCCAATCAGTTCATTATTTGTGTAACATCTTTTAAAAATTGAAGCAACTGACATAATTACTGATTGAATGATCAAAGCACAGCCAAAACCGAATATTAATGGCTGATATAATGGTTCCACAACAAACTACTTGCATTCATAAACTCGCGCACATGTACGCACACCATGTACCACTGACCTCTAGCTAGATCATTTGTACCCTCCACAAATGGTACCTATACGATACTATCTCTAGTTTTGGCACAAAAACTAACAAAAACAAAATCACCACATCACGATCAAGCAAATCTGCGTGCAAAAGCTTAGTCTTGCAACAATTTTTTTTTATTAAAGGAGCCTGAATTGAAAACGTAAGGTACTCGTAATACATACCAATTGTTCCACAAGTGCATTCAAGTTTACTTCTTGGTGGTTGGACTTTGTCATTTTCTCATTTATTTTATCTTCATCAGTGTCTGTTAGACACAATAAATTATCGAGTTCCCGTTCTGCGTCTTTATAAGTCGGAATATTGTTTCGTTTTACTTGGCACTTTATTTCTCGCCAATCCGGGTCTGGTGAATAATCATCGCATTTAACAAGTTTTGAAATGTTTCTTTTAGGCCATTGTACAATGTTATTAGATTCCCATGTAGAAGGAACAATCCAGTGGCTGTACTTTCCTTTCTCTAATGTTCTTACTATTTTGAATGGCATTCTGAAACTGAAATATAATTGTCTAGTTAACAGAATTAAATTAAAACAAGAATATATTTTAAAAAACTAAAATCCGACTATGTATATAAAATGTATATAGTTTATGTCACCCAGGCCATTATTGCGGATCTATTGAAACAACATTTATTAAATTCGGTTCAGTAGTTTAGGCGCTACGATGAAACATACATACATAAATAGACTGCCAAAATCTTTACCCTTCCTTTTGGCTTCGCCGCAGTCGGGTAAAAATACACACGATATGTAATAATACTAATATCTACCTAGTGGCACTTTTAAAAGAGCGCAATCGAAACTACTTACGTGAACAAAGGTATAGCGATACACAGTTTTCGCGCTGTGTCCGATAACAGCGCCAAAACAACAACACCTGAACACGTCACGTATTAGTGGAGGGTAGAGAGAGACTGAATGGTTGGCTGGCACTTACTTATTTGCGTGCGGGTTCGCTCTCGCTGCGCGTAGGTACCCACGTGAAACGCGATCGGTTGATCTGCCTAAACATGTAGGTTATTAGTATCATAAACAAAGTAAAGACAACTGACACTTCGTTCTTAAACACAAGGAGTTTATGCTTGACATAAAGCAGACTTTGCATTTGCAAAATAACATTCCATTGGTACCACAGATCTACAATTTTTTTGCTAACGATTTGTACAAATATTCAAAGGCTTTAACTGGCAGAATTTTACAGTATTTAAATATGTAGACAAATAGGGACATATAGATATTCACGTTACAAATATTTTTAATTTGGAAAATCAAACAATAATAACAATTAACCAATCGTTCAGCTAGCAGATACGTGAACTAGTCGTGCGTAGACTAGGTAGTGATTTTGGGAAATGACTACGGATCCCCAAATACATAGGCCCACCATTTTTAGATTATGAAGTTAATTAAAAACGGTAAAACGTACGAAATGAAGGTATCTATTCATTTTTCTAGCGTTCTAATATTAGTGTCACGATACTTTTAAGTCAATCAGGCAAAGTTTTAGTAAATATTTAGTACAGAAAAGTTTTGCTGAATGTATGAAACAATTTTTTTTTTAGGTAAATTTACAGTTAAGAGCGGGCCCTTCAATTATTTGCTCATAATATATACACATATTCACGGTTTACTTACCTTCGCAATGAAAATTCCGCTTCACCTTTCACAACCATTCGTTAAAGTTTTAGCACTCAACACCGCCATTTATTTTCGTAAACACACTGTTAGTCGTTTTTGACAGATATCATTTACTATTCTTTAATAATTTTATAAAAAAAACCACTTAGCTATGAAAAAAAAGTAAAAAATATATCCTTAGACGCTAAAATTTCCTATTGTGGATCTATTCTTCAACTCAAGGTGTTACAGTTTACCTTATTGCCACCCTTAAACCGCTCAAAGAGTTAGTAAGATACATTTTAGATCTACTATACCCCTTACGGCGTTTTTTATTCATATATTTGCTTCTTTTATAGCGCTCAAAGTGTCAGTAACCAGCATGTAGCTCTACCATACCGCTTGAGGAGTCACTAGTCACCTGAATACTACTCTTACATCGCTTTAAGTCTCAGTTAGCGCTACTGTATCTCTACAATTGCTCTAATATATCTCTTAAATTCATTCTGTAACTCCACTACATCACCATAGTGGAACCAAAGGCCATAAGAACTTGTGCCCATTCCAGGGGCATAGTAGAGTTATAGCTTGCTATAACTCCTATGTGATGGCACTAATTGATGACCTTTGGATCTGTTTAGCTCTATTATATATCTGTTTTAACTCTTATATTAGCGCCTAATGTTAGTTGGGTATCTACTGAACCGATCATCATGAAATTTTGCATACTCTTAGGTTAGGGTATTGAGAAGAACACAGGCTATATATCACGCGGGCGAAGCCGCGGGTAATAGCTAGTTTCCTATATTTTAATTTTTAAGTAAGCCTTACACTTTTAGATATATTATATACTCTATGTATGATCCAAAGATATTTAACAAGGCGATGCTACGGATGGACGTGAGAATCAAATATTTGTTATGGATAACAACCGATCACCTCTTAAGCTTTACTCTATTAGGTACGTCCTTATCCCTGACGGGATGACATAGCTTCGGGCCATAAAACCCAAAAACTTATGAAAATGAGTTTGTTTGTTAGGCTTTCACGCCTAACTACTGAACCGATCCTGACAAAATTTCTCATACACGCTGCTTGGAAAAGGACAGAGGATCCCTTCCTGGAAAAACGTGGGATAGCAAATATAGCTAACGAGATTAAAGCTGCTGTCGAAAGCTATTTAAAATAAGTGATAGTTGAACTCGCGTGGAGTGGGTTCCGTACAATGCCAAAGTCAAATGTTTTTATTCAAGTGTGGTACGTTGTACGATCGGTGCTCTTCTCAAAGTTAGGCACGAGCGAGTTAACTACTACAAGCGCTGTCTAGTGGTGTTTACGTGAGCTATTTACCGTAAGTGAACGTCTTTTATTGAGTTTACCTCTTTATTTTCAACTGATAGAATTCTTATAGGTTTCCTGTAGTCTACAAGTAATGAACTAAATTTTGTATTTTTCTTTTTCAAATTATTTGGCTCAGCATTTCCACCATCCTACCAATTTCCCCTTATTTGCTCCAGTAGATTCGGAGCTTTGCCTTTGACAGACAGACAGACGAGTGATCCTATAAGCGCACCGATTTTTTATTTTTGTATGGAACCCTAAAAAAAGGTAACAACTCATCCACCATGCTGTGGTCGCCGAGAGACAGTTAAATATATACCTTTCCTTTAACAGAAAGTAAAGTTAACTCGTCAGGCCGCAATGAGATTACGGTGCGGTCGCACTGCAGTGATGCAGCAGTATTTGTTCCAATTGCTCCGGCTGCGGCCACGCCATTGGATAAATGAAGCTGTCATGTTCGAGATTATTTTTATACCAAGAACACTTCACGGGTTTTAGACCTTAAGCGAGTTGGATGAACTGTGCGAAATAAATAATGGTCAATACCGTAGAAGGGTTAGGCGTTTGCTTTTAAGCAGCTCATGAAACATTACTCTATTTTTCTTCTTTACATTTCCCCTTATTATCGCTCGCTATAGTCGCTACACAAATCAACTGTTACGCCTTTTTCCCCATGTCTTCCTTTAGGGCCCATTTACACACAAGCCAGCTGCCGAGCCAGAAAGAAAACCAGTGATTCCTATTGGTCAGTTTCGTTCAGTAACTAACCATCCCACAGAAATCACTGGCTTTCAGATCTAGCTCGGCAACAGGCTTGCATGTAAATGGGTCTTTATGCACTCCCTCCACCATTAACTTGACTAACATCAGTTTCACTTATTAACTCAATATATTAGAAGGGGAGCTTCATGGCCCATTCAAAGAAATGTAGAGCGCGGGCCCCATTGGAAAAGGTGACCGCAAGTGAAAAAATATATCTTCCTATTACCGAATGCATCAATTCAAATTTAAAAAAAAAATCGTTAGTTCCGGCTGTCATCATTGATGGCCTTCATCAAGCTATGTCAAACGCCTTATGCGTGGACTACATTACTCCTGGTCGGGCCGATCCGGGGCGGAAAAAATTCCGGACCCACCCGGGTTCAATCCGTCACTCGAACAAATGTATGAAATTTTCGTTCCGGATTTTTTTTCCTGATCTCCGGATTTTTTTCCGGGAACGGAAGTCCGGAATTTCCGTGTAGCCAACACACGAAAATTTCATTCATTTGTTCGAGTGACGGATTGATCCCGGGTGGGCCCGGATTCTCGCCTTAAAGTAGCATGAAAAATCTGACACCAATCACACACGTAAAATAAAACTAAGTCGACAAGAAGATCAGAAACATTAATAATCAATTTTATTGTAATTTGTTTCATATTTTGATCCTATTTGTCGGCCTTGCTATTTTAGTTTAGAAAGGATTTTAATAATTAACACCTGCATACGGTTTCAAATGCATGAATAATGTAGATCAATTTGTTTTTAATCTTGTTTACATAGCGTTCAATGCCAATCAGATGCACAATGCCGATATTATACATTTTCTTAATAATGACTGATTTATTTCGCATTTTACTACTTTAGCAATTATAATATTACACTTTTAGTATTTTGGTGTCAGCTACAAAATGTTTCGACACTAAGTATGCAAAAATAATGGGTTCGTTGTCCTCTCTTTGTAAATATTTTTCATGTTCTAAGATACATAACCTATATTGTCACTCTCTATGGATATTGCATCAATCTGCTTAACACCGGACGCCCATAGTATGCTTAAACTTAAATATGCGATGACAGCTTTTCATTGCTGTTTGATAATCAAATGCACGTAGGAGGAAATATTGCCCCTAACCATAGTTAGGGGCAATATTTCCAAATAATAATACCCTATTAAAATTGAAAATATATGATGAAAAGAATTCGTCGCAGGTAGGATTCGAACCCACGAGTCCTACCTGTGACGAATTCTTTTTCATCACATATTTTTTATTTTAATAATATACCGAGCATTGTAATGCTATTTAAAAACCATTTAATTGAATAATACCCTATTTTATGGCACACTGTCACAAGATAATAAACAAATCTCTGAGTAAAATAATCTAAAAATAATAAGTCTTGCTTGGTGGTTTTCGTTTTGATCAGTAGGTACATGAATAAATGTGTGTCCAACAAAAGTAATCTGCAACAAAGCTCTTGGCTCTTAGTCCTCCCGCGCCTTTCAATGGCCAGTACTGATGCATTCAATGTAATGATCGATTTTTGATTGAACAGCAATGGCGGGGATTTTCGACGCATTGATCAGGTTCAAGTGAGTGACTAGGCGGTTACTGTTGAGGGTCGAGGGCTTAGCGATCGGAGGGGAAAGAAATCGAAAGGCAAGAATATTTTGCTGATACAACAAACCCTGCATTGTGAGTGATTTACGTAAAACAAAAGCGTAATTATAATTATAATCAGTATACTGATGCTGATTTCAACATTCATATTAAGACTTCTTTCTCGCCTTGACTGGCTTTGTATGACAACTCCCTCATTTTCTACTTGTCATCTATACTTCTATACTAATATTATAATATAATATAAAGATTTGATTGTTTGCATTTAAAAGCCTTCGAAAATACTGAACCGATTTTCAAAACTCTTTAGCATAGAAAGATTATTTATCTGCGAGTGACATAGTCTATAATTTACGCGAACGAAGTCGCGGGAAAATTGCTCGTTATCCATATATGCGTAGCCCCCGGTCTCGCATATTCCACCTAACTTTACTTATTCTACATTTTTCTCGATCTACATTTTCCTCTCAAAGTTCACATACATGGCTTGATTTAAATTACTGATCAACTTATCTGTTGGATAAACACATTATATGACGCACATTCAATAAAAATATATAGCTGCTGATATTATGAGTGGAGAAAAAAATCTCTACACACAGAAATGTGATTCTGATAACCTGTATGTAAGTTTCTATAATACTGGTATGTGACAAAAAGTGGAGAAATTCCAGACGGAAACTTGAGTCTAGAGAATTCAGGAAAATCACATATGAATTTTGTATGACTTTTTTATTAGTACTTTTTATAGATTACTTGTTCGCTCACATCTGGAGTGTTCCCTGTTGCATCCTTAGCTGGAGTACTTCGGAGCCTTTTTCTTCTACACCTCGCTTTTTACAAATTACACATGGTATGATTAATAATGTATAGGTACTTTTTATATACGGATCCTCGTGCACATTTCTATTCTCTCCTGACCACTGGCTCAGCGTAATGATGCGTTATTTCACTTTCTCTGCAATCGTCGTACGATGGTTTATTTAAATGACCACGCAACATCTTATTTTGTTTAATGTGTGGTTCTGCGTATCAGTGTGTAACTACCATTACAATTACTATCTGGACGTCCTGCTTTATTTGTGAGAAATTATTTGTTACGTTATAGATTATGAAATCAATTTTGTTTTGAAGAATAATCTGTGTTTATTTTTATTTTACACGCACGACTGCCTGAAAAAGAGTGTATTGTGTGTGTATGTGTGTTCTGTATTATACAATAACTTCTAAATGGCTCAACGTATTTGGTTTTAGGATTTCGGAAACTAACTTCTATAAATATTTAAATGTGATAGATAAGATGTGGTCGGATGACCTGACCAAGGTCGCAGGAAGGCGCTGGATGCAAGCCGCTTCCAACTTATCATATTCGAAAAGATTGGGGAAGGCCTGCGTTCAACAGTGGACTTCAGCCACTGAGATGATGATACTACAATGTTTAAAAACATTTCTCTTCGCTTTGTTTCAACTGTGCCTTGCATTAAACCCTACACAAGATATGATGATTGCTTTCGTCCCTTTACGATTCCCGTAGGAAATCACGACTACAAAATATCTTTCTACGAAATCCCGAAAGTAATATGAAATCTGGAGAATCACCGTGACTTCGATCAGTTTACGACTGAGCCTAAATCAGTCGCGGTGCAGTGCAGTAACTAACTAACTTATCACCTTTGTTCTGTTGGCAACATGCCGGCGAAAAGTTTCCGCGATACGACGTGCAAAACAAACGCTTTATCTTCAACTAATTTTGTTTACCTGTTTATTGTGTAAGTAGCCAAAACGTGACCGATAATTCCAAGCTGTCTCAAGGCATCTATTTAAGCTTAATGACCGTCGTCTTAGAATGACTATCACCTAAAAGTGTCTTCCGAAGAGCTCGTGATATTTTTATGCCTGTTTTAAATGGTCACCAACCAACCCTCACCAAAACCTACTTACTAGTGGGAACCACACCCAGAGTATCTTAAACTTTGCGTAAGCGCTATCGACGTGTACACAGCACACTGGGCTATCTAAGTTATCACCTCTGTGCTGTTGGCAGCGTGCCGGCAAAGAGTTTCCGTGATCTGACGAACAAAACAAACATTTTGTTTGCAACTAACTCCTTTGTATAGGAACGAAACAAATCGACCGTTGCTGCGCGGAACTCAATTTAAAAACTATTGCATTTTCTGAAAGTCAGAAGAAGCAAAACAAGATCAACTTTTGTTTGTGAAGAATGCTTGAGCAGATTCCTTTGTGATGCAGAATACTGATAACTCAGTGTACTTTATTGTTTTACAATTGCATCCAAAGATGTATACGTATTATAATGTATAAATTTAATTTATTTGAAAAATTTTGATGTAGGTAAAAATAAAACACCATATACATCACATACAGGCAGATAGCTTCAATGTACAAATACAACATATATTTTTTAATTATCCTGAGAAACACTGATTAAAAACAAATTCCCTGTGTAAACCGTACTTAGTTACATGAAATACAAAAATAAATATTTTTTTTTTCATCATTCCAGATTCATGGGCGTGTGCGTTCACGAAGGTCAACTGCACGCGCTCACCGAGTACATGGAGGGGGGTTCCCTAGAGCAGGTGATCCTGGGTCGACCGCAGGAGCCGCTGCCCCAGTCGTTGCGCATCTCATTAGCGGCAGACGTCGCCGCCGGCATGGAGTACCTGCACGCGCTCGGAGTCTTCCATAGGGACCTTACTGCTAAGGTACGTCGCCCTACATATTGTCAGCCCTTCACTTAAACCACTAGGTAGAAACAAAACGAGCTAAGGTAGAACATGGAGAGGGGCTCCCTAGACTAGAGCAGGTGATCCTGGGTCGGCCGCAGGAGCCGCTGCCTCAGTCTGCGCATCTCACTAGCGGCAGACGTCGCCGCCGGCATGGAGTACCTGCACGCGCTCGGAGTCTTCCATAGGGACCTTAGCTTCCATAGGGTGCTAAGGTAGACCCCCTTACACGTTGTCACACTCTATACTTAGAACACAAATGGTCTAGAAATTGCACGCGCCTGCCGAGTACATGGAGGGGGCTCCCTACAGCAGGTGATCCTGGGTCGGCCGCAGGAGCTACTGCCTCAGTCGCTGCGCATCTCACTAGCGGCAGACGTCGCCGTTTGCATGGAGTACCTGCACGCGGTAGGAGTCTTCGATAGGGACCTTACTGCTAAGGTACATCGCCATACATATTGTCATGCACCTCACTCACAACACTAGGTACAAACAAAACGAGCTAAGGTAGTACATGGAGGGGGCTCCCTAGAGCAGATGATCCTGGGTCGACCGCAGCAGCCGCTGCCTTAGTCGCTACGCCTCTCGCAAGCGGTAGACGCAAGCGCGTGTAAGGCCTACTCCATGCCGGCGTCGACGCCTGCACGCGCTAGATGTGTTCCATAGGGACCTCACTGCTAAGGTAGATTGGCTCCTTGACATATTGTCACGCCCTCTACTAGGACAGTAATGGTCTAAAAACTACTCGCGTTATTCTAGTACCTAAGTGTAAGTGCCTAAGTCGCTACGCATCTCGCTGGCGGCAGACGTAGCCGCCGGCATGGAGTTCCTGCACACAATTTGTCATAACACAAATATTCCCCTTACCTACATATCATCATCATCATCTCAGCCACAGGAAGTCCACTGCTGGACATAGGCCTCCCCCAAGGATTTCCAATACGACCGGTTGGAAGCGGCCTGCATCCAGCGCCTTCCTGCGACCCTTATCAGGTCGTCCGACCACCTGGGCGGTGGATGTCCAACGCTGCGCTTGCCGGTACGTGGTCGCCATTCGAGAACCTTTCTGCCCCATCGGCCATCGGTTCGTCGCGCTATGTGGGGGTAAAAAAAAATACCTACATATATTTTTACAGATTTATAAAGTTTATTGATACTAGCAAAAGTAAAAATTGTTTTTTGTTTTCAGAATGTATTATTAAGAAAACATGACGAAGAAGCCTACATGGCTGTGGTGGCGGACTTCGGTTTGGCCGCCAAAATTCCTCATCCTGTGTAAGTTGCTTCTTTTAGCTGTCTACATTCTTTATTTAGCTGTCTACATTCTTTATTTAGCTATATCTCATTCTTATATTTAGCTATCTCTTATTTTAGTCCAATGCTAATTTTTGTTTTTCCTTTCGCGGCTGTTTAAAATTCTGAAGAGTTTTTGGTGGGAAGTCAAGGGGTTCAGTCGTCGTTTGCGTTATACATTTTTGCAAATTGATTTAAGTGGACTTTATAATATGAAATTGGGGTAGTTTGGTGTTATAAATGCTCGTGCTCGAGAACAATTTGTGAAACAGTTAAAGTAGACTGTTAAATGGACTCGTATAGATTTGTCGCCAAAATCTCCCACGAGGCTGCCAAAGAACATACGCCATCTTTGATGCCACATACCGTACAACACCGATACTTAGTATCTCATTTTACTGGACATTGGCAGAATCACTGAAATCTCGGTGGAAGCCATAATTAAAAAGAAGAAAGAAGTAAATTCTGAAATCATTCACGCATCTGTCAAAAACAAACAGAAATGTATCGCGGTAGTTATATTAATGCCATTTGAACATGTTTACCCTTAGCGTCAAAACTGCACGCAACGTCGCGTGTCTATTGATGAGATATGACGTGTTTGACGTCCTGCTTATGCGATAAATAGCCAACTGTGTAATCAAAAAAAAAACAAATCGAAATTGTTTATTTCATTACTGTAAAACATATGTTTCTGGATAGTGATTGGAGTCCACTTTTAAGCATAAAATGCCTGTGTTTGTGTTCACAGTGCTCTCTCACCAAACAAGTTATAGTTGAGATCACATGTTAACTTATTTAAGTGTATAAAGTAACAACAGAAATCAGGAGACTGTCTTTTTACTTAAGGCCTTAGCGTCTTTTTACTTAAGGTCTTGGATTTCTTTCTATTTGTAAAGTATTAGGAATAAAATTATTGGCGTCGCTAGTGTGCCTAGTGTGGGGCCTTAATACAAAGATAACACGCACCAAAAAACAAATGCATCATATATTTGTTAATCAACAAAATATCTGTCGTCGTAATTATCGTAACGCCATTTGAACATGTCCACACGGAACGTCAAAGCTGGACGTGCAACGTCAACGCAACGTACGTGTACGTAAGTGCAACGTCGCGTGTCTATTGACGAGATGTGACGTGTTTGACGTCCTGTTTATGCAAGAAATGCCGTGCTGTGTAATTAGGAAGATTGTCTACTTACTTTTTACATAGACAACACGCACGAAAACGCTGCGTCTGTCGCCATTAATACAGAAACGTCGAAATAATTGCTTGGCTGTGGTAATAAGAAATATTGACATTAAAAATCTTTAGTCTTCTTCTTCTTTAGTAAAAAAGGCAACCCAGGCACTATATCATAGTTCGTAGCGTTTCAACATCTATATTTGTCAAAAACAAACAAAATATCAGTCATCGTAATTATCTTAACGCCATTTGAACATGTCCACGCTTCGCGTCAAAACTGCACGCAATGTCGCGTGACTATTGACGAGATGTGACGTATTAAAAATTCCTGCTTATGCGATAAACAGCCAAATGTTTAATTAGGAGACTGTATTTTTACTTAATACATAGATAACACGCACGGAAAAGAAAATACGTCATATATTAGTCAAAAACAAGCAAAATATCTGTCGTTATAATTATCTTAACGCCATTTGAACATGTCCACACTGAGCGTCAAAAATGCACGCCACATCGCGTGTCCTTTGACGAGATGTGAGGTGTTTGACGTCCTGCTTATACGATGAATGGCGAACTGTGTATTAGGGAGACTGTATTTTTATACACTAGATATCACGCACGAAAAAATATTGCTTTATGCAGTGATCAAAATTATAATTTAAACTTACTTTTTTATGCTGCCATAAATATCTAATGATCTGTTTATAAATAATTATTCAACAACAATTAAGAGCGTCTGATGTTTTTATTTGAACTAACTTAATTCTCTTAACAAACTTGTAGTCATTTCTAACTTCTTTTAGATAAGATTTTCAAATTTAAAAGTTAAGTCTAAAGGTGCTCATCTTGCCCCTTAAAATGAAAATCAATTCATCAGTTTGTTTAGATTAATAATACATCGAGCCAGAACCTCAAACGGTAAATGAAATGACAGTAGAAAATTTTAGTGACGGTGATATACAAAACAATATTTTTTTGCTCACAAAACGCGTAATGTAAATCAACTTTTTAATGATAAACGATATGTCTCTCTAAACTCTCGCACGCACATAGACTTTTTATATACTAGTATGTGCGTGATGTCAGCTGATTTCTGGATTGCTTAATCGTAAACAATAAACAATTTAACCGACAATTTGTCATTTTATAATGTACCTACAGATTATGTTATGTGTCCCAGATAGGCGGTTTTTTTTTCTAAAATCTCGAACTAATTGCGTTGGGCATGGCCTCGACTCACTCACACGAAGGTTCCTGGATACGGAAGGTCTTCTTGATACTCCGTTAATCACCAACTAACTAACGAACAAGTAATGGTCCAATACATACACAGGCTTTTTAACTAATAACTTTTAGACTCGTGCCGTTTCAGTCTCGCCAGTCAGGACGAGATTTGAGGGCTTTCTTGGTGGAAATCCTTCCGAGTATATGAGATTGGATTGCCTTTGTGGCAAGTAATACGAGAGTCAAAATGCATTTTTTATTTCCTAAGCCCTCTAACCGTCCATGCCAGCTGTAATAATCTCACATAATATTCTCGAGAAAAAAATTATGGGATTTTAACATAAACATTTATTTTTAATATAAACATGTTTTTCTCAGCAACGGCTACCGACTGCCGAGTGTGGGCTCCCCGTGGTGGATGTCGCCCGAGTGCCTGCGTGGTCGGTGGTACGACCACCGCTCCGACATCTTCTCGTATGGGATAATTCTGTGCCAACTCATCGCCAGGGTTAGTATTGTGTTATGTATCCAAAACGTGGTCTCTTACTACGGGCCACATAAGAAACCTCAAGGTCACTCAAAGAGCGGGCCATACTCGGTGTTTCTTTGAGAGATCGAATGAGAAACGAAGGGATTCGTGGATGAACAAAGGTTACCGGCATAGCTCAGCTGAAGTGACAGGGGGTGCACTTAGCGCGAATAACCGATGGATAATATTGAGAAAGAAAAAAAGAATTGATTACTTGTTTGTTTACATTGAATAGGCTCCAAAACTACTGGACCGATTTTCACAATTCTTTCACCTATAGAAAGCTAATTTACCTGGTCACATGGGTTATCATTAACACAGACGAAGTCGCGCGAAAATTGCTTGTTTTTTGAGTATAATGGAGAGTGTGTCGTTGCAGGTGGACGCCGACCCGGACGTGTTACCGCGCACGGACAACTTCGGCCTCAACTACATGGCGTTCGTGGAGCTCTGCGACGAGACCACCGTGCCCGACTTCCTGCGGCTCGCCTTCAACTGCTGCATCGTCAGTATACACCGTGACTTGTAACGCTGCATGTTGCTATCCACCTCATTAGTCCATCATTTAATCCCGTCAAATTCAAATTTTAATTGCAAATTCCATTTTCGAATTCGTCGTCATGGCACCTCTTTATCTTATTTATTTATAAAAAAAAATTGCCCATAAGAGGTGAATACTATCGCACGAATTCATTCGCTCGTTAGCGCCAATATATTGCCTCCACCGCGTAAATCGTACACTTCGCCAGCCTACTTTTTTGGAGCTATTGATGCGAGGAGTCGACTCCACTTCCTTCATCCATGGGGTCACCAACCTTACGGTTATAGGGCCCGAAACAAATACAAAAAACTTGAAAGGTGTCAAAGGACACCGGGATGGAACAAAGTTCCTTTCGATTAATTACAGCATCTAAACTCACGCCACCTTTTAAAAAAGTAAGAGCTCTAGTTACACTGGACGGATCAAAAATTTGTACCAACTTCTCGATTCCAACCAGATTAACCTGACCCCGGCTCAAGTTATAATTGACGGAAAGGTGAGAAGTGTGAATTCCTCGAACGCCAACATTTTAAACAGACACCGGCTGACAAAGTGTCGTTACAAATTTATTGCTTCTAGCCCCCTTTCGCAACGCGCGATAAGGAACTTCGTTCCAATTATTTATGAATAGATGCAGATCGGGACTACTAGCATTTGAACATTTTTATGTGTTTATGTAACATGCCTCCTTATTAATGTTTCCAGTACGAGCCAAAGGCGCGGCCACTATTCCCGGAAATAGTGAGCAAGCTCGCCGAGGTCAAGGAGGGCCTCGATGAAGCCGCGTGGGGGTGCCACACGCCCAACAACACACACGAAAGGTATGTGCTTTTGTACGTTCGTATGTAATGTTTTCAGGTTACGCATATAAAATCTTGGGTAATAATATATAAACAAGGCCACTTGTAACCCTTACACGTAATGTCAAGTGAGGCGCACTCAGTTTTTTTTCTTTTGTTTGGTTCACAAAACTGACATGACACAATTACATACATTGTCAAGATAGCACACCATTAAGGGCTGTGGCTATAGAAAGGGCTATATTAAGGGCGAGCGTCGAGAAAGTCCCGGCGCGGCCGTCCGATGATTTCAATCCAGTTTTAACCAAACTTAATGTATCGATATTAAACTAAAAGTTGCTAAAAGTGTTCATCAGTCATTTTGAGGTTGAGGTAGATTCTTCCATAATCAGAAACATAATATAGTCTTTATACATGTTTGCCGTTGTTTGTGTGTTGCAGCGAGGAAGACTCGTCCGGCCCGCGCTCGTGCCCGGGGCTGTACGGCTGGCGGCGTCCGCTGCGGTACAAGTCCGAGGGCAGCCCGCGCACGAACCACATACACGACCCACGTAAGTTATGTTGTTGTACGTTTTAATTAAAGATATACTTACATATCATCATATCTTAATCCCTAGCGGTAGATAAAACCTAACGTTTTTCGTGGCTACGTTTAGCTTGCTAGTGATGGGTAGTGGTTAGCCACATCGCTTCACACATAACATGATTTCTTAGATTTCCGCTATTTCTGTCCTTAGATTTCCGCTGGTCTGCGCGTTATGATAATTCTTGATATCATCAAGTATATGAAATGTTAACAAACAGTTGTAACAGTTGTTGTTGATGTAAACAAGTAATAAATGTGTGGTTGTGGCGTTGCAGTGCAACACCGGCGCTCGCTGTCGGAGCTGGAGTGGGTGTCGGCGGGCGCGGGCGCGGGCGGCGGGGCGGCGCCGCACCGCTCGGCGTCGGCGCTGGGCGGCGCGGGCGCGGGCCGGCCGGCGCCGCCGCGCCTGGCGCGCCTGCACCGCCTGGCGCACATCATGCTGCTGCGCGACGCGCACGCCGCGCCGCACCCCGCGCGCCGCCCGCTGCACAGCTTCCGCGGCGTCAAGAAGATCCTGCCACCGCACTCGCGCGCCGGCGGCTTCTCCTCCTGCGTCGAGCTGCCCTCGCCGCTCGTGCGCCTCAGCGACGCCGAGCTCGGCCTGTCCGACGACGAGCCGCGCTGCGCCTCGCTGCCGTCCTCGCCCGGCCTCAGCCGGCGCGGCAGCCTCGAGCGCGCCGAGCCGGCGCCCGCGCCGCCCGCCGCCAAGCCCTACGGCCTGCCGCGCAGCCCGTCCAGCGCCGAGCTGCGGCGCCGCGGCTCCTGCGAGAGCGGCATCTTCTCCGTCGCCAACGAGGACTTCTGCCCGCACCCCGGCGACTGCTTCTACGGCGCCATGTGCCCCTGTTCGCTCATGGGCTGTCACCGCTGCTGGTGGTGGGCGCGCGACGCCGCCTCCGACCGCTCGCTCGACGACGAGTACGACGAGTCCAGTCGCGACACCGACGCCGACTCGGAGTGCGGGCGCTCGCGCGTGCGCATGTGCTCCGACTGCCTGCTCATTTACGACCGCCTGTTCAACGCGCGCGCCGCCCGCCCGCGCGCCCCGCCCGCCGCCTCCAGCCCCTTCCTGCTCGACGACTCCGCGCTGTCCTCCACGCCCGCGAGCCTGCGAGGCCTCGACGAGCCCGAGGAGTCCCCGGGGCGCGACGAGGCGGGCGCGCGCAAGCTGTCGCCCGAGCAGGCGTCGCCGTTCCTGTGCGGACGGCTGGACGCGTCGCGGCCGGAGTCGGACGGCGACACGCCGGAGCTGGGCGAGCGCGGCAAGGAGTGGCACGTGCTGTCGCGCTGCTGCTGCGCCGGCCGCGCCAAGTGCCCGGGCGGCTGCGTGTCGCACGCGCCGCTGGGCGCGGCGGAGCTGGGCTGTGCGCTGCGCGGGCCGCTGGCGCCGCCGCTGCTGGCTGGCAAGCGCACGTCGTCCGTGTACACGGACAGCTCGGAGGACGTGGCGTCGCTGGCCGGCTCCGACAGCCTGTACTGTGACGACCGCATCCCGCGCCACGTGCGCTCGGCGCAGATCTCCAAGATCGTCGAGTACTTCGAGCGCAAGGGCGCCGACTTCAAGTGCGAGCGCTCGCTCAAGGGCCACTCGCGGTTCAAGCTGAGCGGCAGCAAGCTGGAGATGCTGTCGTTCGGCAAGGGGCGCGAGGGGGAGCGGGCGGAGGGGGGCTACCTGGTGGACGTGAAGCACCGCGCCGGCGGCCGGCCCGAGCCGGACGACGGCTGCGGCCGCAAGTGTCTGGCGCAGCAGCGGCTCATGATCTGCGAGGGCGCCGTCAAGTCCAAGCTGCCGCTGTTCGACAAGAAGTCGTAGCGAGCCGCCGGCCGCCCCTGCCCGGCGGCTGCCAGGACTGAACACGTGCTGTAGACTGAAATGAACTCCAAAGTTTCTTAAAAATCCTCAGTGTTAAATATACGATAAGATTGACTTTTCAGTTCGCGTTAGTCGAACTTTCAGAGGCTCGGTGAGCTGGTGTGCAATAGTGAGCTGTTGAGACGGCATGTGTCAAAGAGTTTGTGACTTCCATAGTGTTACAGAAATAAAGATATTTTTACTTAAATATTAAATACAAAGCAATAATCATATTAGCTCGAGATTTTTATTTCGTAATACAGATTTAGCGGTAACACCGCATCGAGTATAGGAACATGTGATTTATATTTTTGCCCGTCCCTATATCGGTTATATGTTGACGAATGGCGAGGAAGTGGTTCAAGAGGCTAACAAAAATACGATTGAGCCACGGCCGTAATAATATAAAATTATATCGTAATCCACCTATTGCCAATCGAAAATCAAACGTATTTATTTGACAAATCAATACCGATAGATATTATATTTACAACTACCGATTGTAAACTTATGCCAAAGTTTTCAATCGATAAGGCTAGTGTCAGTAGAACACGTTGCTTTTGACGACAATATTTTTATCAACGTACACTTTATGGCCACAAAATGCTATTTGAAATTACACTCTGGTTTGCGAGAATATAAAGTTTTTTGTAGTACATTACGTGCGGCTGGTTCGTGAGAAGAATGTTCTCCAATATGCTGCCCGCAATGGATGAGTAAAGAAATGACTGTCACAGCAATCATTGAGAATTCAAAAAGAAGTAAGATCTTCAAATAGTGTTCTGTGGTTTCACGACTGAATGTACGGCATTTGATTGATGTTGTGAAGCGGTCACTAAGAGCGCTCGTAGAGAAATGTTGACTTAGTTGGGGGTTGTTCGTAGGCAATGTTTAGGCCCTTGTGGTCAAAGACTTACATATAAACTGAGATAGACATGCCCTACTTCAAGAAACAGACATTCAAAAGCAATCGTGTCACGTGACGTGGACGGCTTCTTCACGGTACAGAGTGTAGCTGTGAGCTGAGCGCAACGGTGTTAATTAGCTCCCTTTGAATGCTTCAGAATTTGTTACGGATGGCTCGTCTACCTCGGTTTATACAGAAGTCTTTGCTCATGGTCTGCTAGGTAAAGGTCTGTTAGTCCAGTTATAGTAAAGTATGTTTTGTGTTATTTTACTTCATCAATGTATAAAAGAGAAGACGTCCTGTAAATATTATATTAGAATAAACATAAAACTTTATAATTTATATACAGTATTATATTTAGTACTTGCCAGTTGAGTTAATTTAAGTGTACATATGTTTCTTTAAAATAAATATATGATTTATTACTAGCGTCATAATAATTTTGTATTGCGGTATGATACTAAGAACTGATGTTAATTATAGATTATGCGTAGTACTAATTATACCGACGGAAAGGGCGTAACATTTAGCATAGATATGGATTTTGTTGCATATATTTATAGATTATTTCCATTTTTAATACACTTGTTCAATACCTTTTTTGTTTTCTGTGGTTCCGTCTCTAAACGGTGCCTTTTCAGACCATTAACAAAGTGTACGCTATATGTCCGTCTGTTTGTTACAGTACTGTTTCTCAAAAATACTAATCTTATACAAAAAAAAACCTACTAAGAGAAAGACGCAGGGGTTCAAGTCCTACTCGCGTGGATTTTTTCCCTAATAAGAATAATTAGAATAGCATGTCGAATGCATAAAATAACCTAAAACCTGTCAAAAATCAAACAAATCCATTCAAAACAGCAATCTCAATCGAAACAATTACAAAAGATATAACTCAGCTAATGAAAGAAGTTCACTGCGCATGGAGATAGTTTACAACCTTTAAAAATATGGAAAAAGTGTACAAAGTTGTGTCAAATCAAACCTGTGGGAGGATAGACTTTATGCTTTGGTGAGACATGGCGATTCTTACTAATAATACTTTTATTCATTCTGCGACACGAACGATGGTTTGAAAGTAACCATCGTTTCTATCATAGAAAAGTGTAAAAGCAAAATTTTGTATTATAACTTATACATACATACATATTATCACTGCTCTTTCCCATAGGGGTAGGCAGAGACTATGGATTTCCACTTGCTACGATCCTTACAGCCCTCTTTCGCTTAATCCACATTCATTGCTCTTTTCATGCATGCTCGCCGGTTTTGGGGTACTCCTTACATCTCCTTTTGCGAGGACGTTCGCAATTTGGTCGCGAATTATAACTTATAGTTTTTAGAAAGGGCATTCTTGTGCCATGCTTGCAACTTTTGTTACTTGAATCAAAGCAAAGGATTCCTCTACGTGCGAAACCTCAATTTGTTCATCTAACTTTATGTAGTACTAGCATCCCTCTCTGTCTGCGCCCGGGCATGTATTATACAAACTCATAAAAAAACGCATCAAAATCCGTTGCGTAGTTATAAAGATCTAAGCATACATATGGACAGACATCGGGATGCGACTTTTGTTTTATCCTATCTAGTTATGACGATAAAGATGACGCTGTTTGATAGTGCGACATAAACTTTATATCGACCGCTTGTCGATACTACCATACCACCTCGGCCCATACGGCAAAACATGAGAGGAGAGTTGCTGCTCTCTAAAGGCTTTGCCATTGTTTCTCAGTTCGGCCCTTCAGGGCCGAACTGAGATGCCAAAGAGAGGCCGAAGAGAGAATCAGATGCGTGCAAATCGCGGCCCATCAGGCGTATAAGAGTTTGCTGTCTCTCCAAGCCTTGCGCACCCAGGCAACGCCCAAAGCCGAGGTCCGTCCCTCATTGGGGCCCTTTGCTGATGTTCGCCTCACAGGTTGAGGGCACTTTTCTCTCACCTCAAAAAGTCCGATGAAGTAGCAAAAGTGCTCACTTGGAGCTAGCTTCATAGTCCATTGAACAAAAAAAAAATACTATACCACCTGGGCAGATCTTGTTATTTTTTTTCTCTACGTAAATGTCTCCTTGTCTCATCAAAACATAACGTATCAAATCAATATTTTTGTAAATACAGTATTATATGTGTATTTAATATTTATCATCTACATATTTACTTTAAATCGTTCAGGGTAATCGATACGATCTTCTATTAGATCGAAAAACTTGTAAATGAAGAGTAATCCACGTCAAATCATATTTAGAAAATTAACTGAACCACGCGCTGTGTTGGTTTAGTAATTTTGTTATATCTCAGTGCCAAAACAGTTTTGTTGTAAATATTAAAACTGTTTGTACATTTGTTCGTTCTACTTTTTATTAGAACTTGTTACTATGAGGCAGCCTAAGCTCATATTGTTCTTGATGATATTGGGCAAAGGCTTTGATGTCGCAAATGAATCATGAGTCATGACCATCATGACTGATGTGATGACCTTTGCTTCTGGAATGTCGTCGAGAACAATGTGAATAGTATTTAGTCACGTTTTTTTCAGCTTATTAACAATACCTACTTTTATTCCGTCAGTAAGACAGCTGTTTAAAGTTACGATGTTTTGGAGTTAGTGTTGTTTACTTAATACGAAGAGCAATTACGAGTGTCCGTCCAACCCAACTGAAGATTTACAGATATAGCTAATACTAGTTGCACTCTAATTGCGACGCTTAGATCTTCTTACAAACGCTTTTATGGACGAGCCTTCTGGGCGACTTGCCGCAACAACTTATTAACATACATGAATTTTACGGAGTCCATAGTGCTGCCCACATTTGTAATAAATCATTTGAAAGAAAAACAGACTTTAAATTGTAAACAGTAGTCCACAAAATAATCTGAAGGGTAACTAAGGCTTTGCAGAGCATAATTTTAAAAGATATCTGCGTTTTCTTTCAAATGCGCCAATACTTGACCCCGAAAAATTTAAAGAGCTTGTAGTTGCCGCGTCGATGAAATCGTGGCTCCTTCAGCAAACGCTCTATACCTATCTATAGGTAAATTAACGATCACATAAAGATTATACAATACCAGTAGCGTGGTGGCATCCTTTAGTTAGGCTTTGGCTAGTTCTAAAATGGCCTGAGATAGGATCGTCCATAACACGTTTTTGCACTATTGTATGTAACTCATCATTTCTGCAAAATAAAATCTCACAAAAACAATTACTTTGACATCATGGCTTGCTCTGGAACATTATATATCTAAGCTACGCCTATAAGATTAACTAATTATTGTAGAAATTATATAGACATCGATCAATTTATGCTAGGAAAGTTGAAGTACCTTTAGGCAGGCGCATGGCAACTTTCATCAGCATCAGGTCTTTTTAGTGTCCACTGTTAATTTCACAATAGAAAATCGTTGACGTCAGTTATTTACTTAAGAGTGCTGCTTCTAAAACGGTGTGCAGAAGAAGCGGCAACAAACTGTACAGCGCATTTTCTCGAAGCGACGTCAACGCGCAATTTCAGTTAACCTTTCAATTACATCAGTCCACACATCTATAAAAGATGTTTGGAGTGAGTACATATGCATTGCTCTATTTAAATCTCATGATCAAATTTGAATTCGAAAAAATGATGTCATAATTATTATTAAGTGCTATTTAGTAACTCCGCTACCACTTAATATATTCCTTATTTGAGTACCTTACCCAGGGTTTCACAAACATAAGCAGAACTTAAACATACGCGGAATAGCTTACCTACTTACTGGCGGCTGATTGCCTGGCTGAGCCTGGCTTACATTATAAATACCAAGTTAAATGCGTATCTATCTTTCCATACAATTACAACGGCAAATAAATTCAGCAGCTCTTAAATATGACACTGAGCCAGACATAATGCGCGTACGCGGAATCCACAGAACAGAGAATGTAGCTGTCGCTCAGGAACTCAACTTTTAAACTAGTAAAATCGATCCGCCACTCGTCGTGACGTCAGCAATCAGTCCGTAGTCACATGAGAATAAAATCAACCAAGTGTTCCTGTTTTTACGTATTTTTGAACTGTGCGAATATGTGACCCAATAGGATCTGTAAATCGGTGTTATTGATGAGTGGTCTCGTGCGACCATTCAGAAAACTCATTCGAATAGTGATTCAAATTAGAGCAATTTAAGATTCACCATGCGGAAGCTTAACAACGAATGGCAGATCGATACTACTATTTCAAAAATTAGCTCCAGGGCGCGAGCGACATTCCGTGCTTGGTGGCGAGATCTAAAAGTTTGAGAAACCCTGTTTTTGATAAATATAACTGGATTTTTCGTGGAAAACTATTTATAAGACACTTACTGTTTTACTATATCTGTCTATTTATTTTTTGCCAAGGGAAGACATGCGGTAACGTATAAATGAGTTAGTATCCTTAAATATAATAAAGATGGTTGGAAAGGCCTAAAGCTACCAATATTTTGCTGCAATAAAGTGCGATAGTGGAATGCATCGCCGTGACTGAATGGCAGATATACAAAACTCAACAGTTTTAAGTTAGTGTACAATTAAGTAATTTAGATTTACTTTGTATTTGTCATATGTACCTGTTGGGAGTATACTTACGTACGCCGTTTAGTTGATTTGTGCAATAGATAAAAAAACTTGCTTATAAAAAAGTGTTAGCTATTGTTTTTTTAATAACTCCGACCTGCGTGACCGGAGTTATTAAAAACAATACTATTAAAAAAATTAATTATGATTTTACTTGTTGTTTACTAAAATAGGTTTTAATGATTTGAATTGAAAATTGTCATATGTTTGCCCTTGATTTACGCATTCCAGCGACTAAAATTAAAAATGACTAACTAAAAATCAGTAAATAACTTAAAGTTGAACCCATGGATTAACAATTCGATTAATACCAGTGATGGGGATTTGTAAGATCAAAGCCCAGAGTTGGTTATTTAGAACAACTAAGTTATTCAGCACTAACTTTAACTACATAACGATTGCCTTTATTGTAACGTTGTTATCATTGTCAGGGCAAAGTTACACCGTATTATGCATATCAGTTTGAAGGATTCATAGATAAGACTCCGTGACGCATGCGAGGGTGGTATTCCATATTAAACTAACTATTCAATAATAAAAAATATGAGATATTCAAATTGTCCTGACGCCTGTAGCACACAGCCGCGAATGCGAAACAGACGCGTTCCGGAACGAAACATTTGCGGAACAAACGCTGTCTAGTATGAATTTGTTTGGTGCGGTTCACACCGCAAGCGAAACGAAATCGTTAAATTTTTCGTTCCGGAACGCTTCCGTTTCGCATTCGCGGCTGTGTCGCGGCTACAGGCGTAAAAGTCAAAAATCCTCGTGTGTGCGCGTCCTGTTATTAATGTAAGTTTCTTGTAAATATTGTCTAACGTTCCTTGTTTTGTAAGGCACTAACGATTAGAACATTTTGTTAACGAGGTTGTGTCTTTTACATACACTTTGTAATAGCTATAGAAGCGCCGTATGAGGCCGTTACTGAGGGAATAATTTGTAAAATGAAGGTGGTATTAAATATATTTTGTTTCATAGAAAGTTTTTTATTTAACATTATTTACGATATACACAAACGGCTACAAGGCGATATTTGCCGGCGTAATAAGGATCTTTTTACTCCACCATTATTTCTAAACGCCCTAACAGATAAAGACATATGGGGTATCGTTGTTTGTTTGTTTTTCGTATGTGTAAGTGGCCAACACTGGTGTCAGATTTTTCAAGCTGCCTTAAGGCATCTGACATAGGGGTATCGTTAAAGTCCTACCTAAGGCCATAATTCTTTTGGCAAGGGACTGCAAATCGGTAACAAGTATTTTTTGAATTATGAAGAGTATCATGCGAATAAAAGTCCTTGGACAGAGAGAGAGAGACATATTTATTTATGGACGAAGATGGACATAGCAATAAATTCTCCACATAAACAGGGTTCAATTTCAACACTATCATCTCATTACTTATCGTGAAAGGGTCTAGGTACGCTGTTTGAAAACTTGTTGGAAATTCCCAACTATTATTTCTGTTATTTTGCAGTGTTGGCACCTTTCTAGGTCGCAATACTGCACTGATTTACCGTCCCAAAAAATATTACATTCTCCTGCAACAAACATTTTTATTTTAAAAAAACTCAGTTCAGATTTGATTAATTTTTCTGTGCTTTAGAAAATACTAATTATTCGAGTTGTTTTATAAGGGTTCCGTACCCAAAGGGTAAAAACGGGACCGGTATTGACGAGACTTCGATGTCCGTCTGTCTGTCTGTCACCAGGCTGTACCTATCTGATTAACCGTGAACCTTTGCCGTAAACCGTAATAGCTAGCCAGTTGACCGAAATTAAATTTTCACGGATGATGTATTTCTGTTGCCACTATAACAACAAATACTAAAACAGAATAAAATAAAAGGGGGCTCCCATTCAGCAAACGTGATTGTTTGCCGTTTTTAGGGTTCCGTAGTAAACTAGGAACCCTTATGGTTTCGCCATGTCTGTCTGTCTGTCCATCCGCGGTTTTCTCTATTTCCCATCGTGTGGGGTATCGTTAAAAAGGTCTTTGAAAAATATTGTGAGGTTGGCAGCACCATTTTTCGATTTAGGGATCTGTTTCCGTTTGGTTTGATTTGGTTTTAAAGTGAAAATTTTTGTTAGAGGTACGTCCCCCCCCCCCCCCCTATCTGCTAAACGGTTATATTTGGACACGTGAAAAAAATTACAGCAGTAGTATATATACTGAAGTTGAAAGGAAATCTATCAGAGCTAGTTACTTAGTGGAAACTAAAAAGTTATAGGCAACCAACTTATAAAATGTACTGGAAAATGTAAAATTTCATACAATCTTCATTGTTAGATGTTTTTGGTCGTTAAACTGTGAAGTGCGAGTGCGAGTGTAAACAGTGTGACCTCAAAGTTGTCATTCGCAACTACGGAACCCTACACTGCGCGTGGCCCGACACGCACTTGGCCGGTTTTTTTTCTATATACATATAAGAGTAACGGCAACAAGTAGATGCTTGGAATTTTCAATACTACGATACCCGTCGACACTCTTATGGGAAACTACCTACATGCAATTATTTTTGAGGCGTTACAAGTATTTTTACCCGACTTACGCACCCAGAAGGAGGGTAATATTTTTGTTTAAATTATAACCCTTTAAATAAAAACATTATTCCTTCTGGGAAAATTAACCAATCAATAGATCCAATTTTTTATATAATACTATGGTTACATGTAGAGGAGCCCGGTGGCGCAGTGGACGACTATTATTTGGAATAGTGGGTATGAACATTAGTGCTTGCTTACGCATGTTAAGTAACCCTGGGCGCAGTCCCTAGCAGCAGTCACGCAGGATGGGTGACCGCACGCAAGTGGCATACCCCTCCTTGCTTCGGAAGGTACGTAGTTCCGGCTATCATCATTCATTGCAATGCAATCGTTAAGCCATGTCAGATGGCTTTAGGTAGCTTGGAAAATTTTACAAAGGATAAGCAACTTACACACACGAAAAGAAAAAATCTATAGGTAGTTCAGTGATTTTTTAAGAATTATTAAAAAACTGTTCATGTGCCGAGGGCTGAATGTTATGACTTTATGACGGTAGGTGTAAAACAAATGTCATATCGCTAAACGAGTCGCGAATCATAAATTACTAAAACAAGGGCGGGATGCACCTAATAACTTTAAGTATAAGTACCTACTGGTAATTTGTGTTGTCTTGCTAAGTACTTAATTAAAACAATGAAATGTTATCATGGGCAAAGTATATTTATGAAAACAGACAAATGTTAGAGTAACAATAGAACATGTTCTGTAAAAACTACTGTTTGGTTGCGCATGGATCTGGCTTTGGACGACAATTTTTCTTCGGAGGTTTGGGGGCGCACATATTTCTGAGTAAAGTCATAAGCTGGCAAACCAAACATGATATTTGTTCTTTAAGGGGGCCAAGTATTTGCATCAAGCAACTATAAAGTTGGCAAAGGTGACAGGCGAGAAAAACGTAAAGTTCGTCAAATCGTGTTCGTATGATGGCAACTTGGGCACAAGGGTCGGTCATAAGGTCGCGCGCGTTTTCGAGTCGTTTTTTCCATAGCTCCCTATTTTTTTTTATCGAGCAGTATAAACTCGCAAGACTGAAATATACGGCAAAGGTGCCTAAAAGCACGGCCATCCAGTACCACGGGCCCCTGCTCGGCGGGGGATTCCTTGACGAAGGCCCTGGTCCTTTTCGAGCTGAAGATTTTCGAGCAAAGAGACTCATCAACCAAGAAAACCAGGACTGGGACGGCTTGCGCGAGGCGGCGGCGCGGGCAGCAGCCTCACGCGCGGCGCGCGCGCGCGCCTCTTGCGCTTCCTTTGCCGCCGCCGCCGCCTCCGCTCTGATAAGAGCTTCTTGTTCTGCTGCTTCCCTTTCTCGCCTTTCTTGCTCCTCGGCACTGAAATTAAGATGCATTTCAGAAAGAGGACATGCCATCTAACTTACATATGGTAAAAGATTTTGCACGATAGTCATCTACATAGCCTTACTTTTTGTAACAGTAATGGACGAACGCTTAAAGGAAAGTGAAGGTATTCTTTATGTAATCCCAATAGTAATGCTCAAAAGCATGAGGATTCAATTCCTAGTGAAGACCCGACCATAATTTATAGTCGGGTCTTTAGTCCGTTAAATCACTTCTTTGGCGCCTAAAATCGAGATTTTACAAAAAAAATGCATATTTATATGCAGTATCACTACACAATAAATACGGAATTGTCGACTTTCAAGCTGAAGTCCATTAAGGGCTTCAGTAGCTTTCAAAGTTTAACAAAAGTTTACATTTGAAAATATCCCTGATAAGTCAATTGAGACACCAGTTTTCGAGGTAATCGAGCGACTGACACTTTTATGAGGTCCCTCTCAGTACCCACTTAATTATTCACGGTATGAGGCGCAGATACGAGACAGAGAGCTATCCAGCATACCTTATTGTAAGTAGTAAGATAAAAACGTTACACTTACCAATCACACATAATTTGGGCTTAAAGCGGCATCAGTTTCATTGCATGTCCATGTTAGGGTGTTTTTTACTGACTTTCACATTTTGTGATTATTTTAGTACTTGCGTACTTGGTAAACCAGGAAACGTCATTGTGCAGACATTACTGATAGAAATGACAACTGACAGAACATATTTTCATTCCAGTAAAAAGTACATAGTTCTTCTCGAAGAGGTTGAATTTAATATTATCATGACTTGTGGACTCCACACTGCAAGAGAAGATTTTTATTCATAAAATCTTAAATAGGTATCTAGCTCTAAATAAAATTAATTTAATAGGGTTTTTATCGCGTTTATTATTAAACACCTAATACACCTAACGTTTCGAGCACTTTACAGTGTTCGTGGTCGCAGGTAGACTAAGTTGACATTTGTCTAGTATTTTATAAGAACTGAAAAATCTACCGCCTAAAATATTTATTGGTAACGTTTCGGATGTACGCAGTATTGGCTCACAGTGTCTGAAGGTCTTGCAGTCTTCAGCTTAGCTTGAGATTTAATCAAATTGAATCCCAAGCTGGTGGCCAACCATCCTCTCTATTGAAATTAGGACGATTTTTATTTCAATAGCCTCACGAAGCATTCTTGGAATGTATCTGTTTTCTTTTGCAAGGATTTGAGGATTATTATCAAAACGCTTATAATGGTTGGGTTTGTCTAGGGCATCTTCACTTTATTGAGCGCCTATTCTTCATGTCAGCAATATGTTCTTTAATACGGGTACCGATGCTTCTCTTTGTTTGCCCAATGTATGATAAACCACACTCACAGTCGATTTTCAAACAAAACAAAATTCCAGCATCTTGTAACGGGATATTAGATTTGAAAGGTCTTAAAAGTTGGTTTATTTTCTTGTGCGTCTTGTAGTAGTACTTGATTGAATGTTACGGATTTTGTCCGTGACTCCCTTTACCCATGGTAAGATGGCAGGAAAACGATCAACTGCTTGAGGCTTTGGGCGGCTTCTGTCATGTGTTTTTGGGAGGTTGAGGTTGTTGCTGCGTAAGACCGATTTAACTTGTTGAAGCTCCTCCTTGAGGTGGTTGGTGACACAGATACCGTGTGCTCTCTGAAACAAAGATTTACCAGCAGTAGCCAACTGACATGGATGATGATGGGATTTTCCATTGAGATATTTGTCCGTATGAGTAGGCTTTCTATACACAGTATGACTCATACTATTGTCAGGATTTATTATTAAAATGTTAAAAAAGCTAATGTTCAGTTTCTAAACGAATTTAATTTTGTTATTAATATAATTAAGATGGTTTAGTAATACAGAGACTTGAGTTTTTGGGAGAACAACGAAAGTATTATCTACGTACCGTTTGAACATCTTCGGCATAGCCAGGGTGGAAGAAAGAGCCTTCTCCTCAAGATGTTCCATAAAAATCTCGACGACAATGGAGGAGACTGGTGACTGTGGTGACCCCATGGCTACACCTTCGATATGTATGTAAAATTTATTCTCCTAGTAAAGGTAGCTTAATGTTAAGCAGTGCCACAGAATTAATAATAGTACTAAGCAGTGCTCAAGCAACTCTGCACTGCATATTCTTGAGGTAGCTGGTGGTCCTCTAGTCTCCTCTTAACAATTTCAACACAGTCATACAGAGGGAGGCTGGTAAATAATGACTGCAAATCAAAACTAACCATTGTGTTATCATAAGTTAGTTGAAGATGTTTAACTAAGCTGATGAAGTGGTATGAGTCCTTGACATGAGTATCAGTGTGCCCACGAAGTGGTGAGAATATCTTCGCTTTAATACGTTCGCTTGGTGTTGTGCCAGTTTATAAGTTGGTGAATCAATCTGGCTCACAATGGGTCGTAAGCGTAACGTAATGGGCAATCTTTTTTGTGTTTTTCGGAAAATTTTCTTTTGTTTTTGTGACGATCTTGTTAGTAGGATCATTTTTAATTTGTTTAAGTATATGTACTTTTATCCGACAACAGTTCTTCTATTTTTGTGTTATAATCCGAGGTGTCCATTATAACCGTTGAGTTACCTTTATCAGCTCGTAAGATAACGCCCGGGTTCTTGCGAAGGCTGGTAAGTGCAAGATATTAATCACGAGGAATTGGTGTTGGTGGTTTGCTATGACGAAGTACTGATGACACATCTTGGCGTATCGCTTCCAAATCTTCCCATTTCAACTGATTTTTGTCCAGGACATTTTCTACCGAACAGATGATATGTTCATATGGAATTCCCCGGGGTGCAATATAATGTAATCCATTTCTACCTGCGACCACGAACACTGTAAAGTGCTCGATACGTTAGGTGTATAAACAATGTAAGAAACGCGATGAAAACCGTATTAAATTAATTTTATATAAATATATTTATTTGATCTGTTTTTAGTATTTGTTGATATACCTAGCAGCAATAGAAATGCATCATCTGTGATCATTTTTCCTCAGTTATCACGGTTTATGAGATACAGCCTAGTGACAGACATCTTAGTAGGTAATAAAGTCCCGGTTTTACCGTTTGGGTATTTTTTAACGAGTTTCACGTTCTTTAAACAATAGAACGGTTCCTATAATAGTTCTAGGGCCTCGCAGAAATATTTTCTTTCAAATAATTCATAGAGTCCAATGCTGCCCCAGCACTGGACCCAAAAGATTCATGTATCCCTTTAGCTTGGGTTTGAGGGTTATCACGAAAACATTGGAGCTCGCTTTCCTCGCTGGACCAGCCAACTGGCGCCACCTCTCTTTTACTTCTTTTACTACTAAATAAGATCAAATTGAAAAGATCTATACGTAAGTACTTTTTAGTAAATTACTTGTAGTATTTTTAGTATTATTTTTCATTATTTTGCTTTTGGTAAATCAAGAGAACTACTCATTACTGCCAAAAGTGCCGCTTTTGGCGGTAATGAGTAGTTCTCTTGATTTGTCAGTCTGAAATGATAAAATTGATGAATACTTATACTAAAAATACTATGTAATTTACTACTGAAATACTTACGTAGATTTTTTCAATTTGTGCTTATTTCGTGGTACAAGAATAATGGGTGTCGCTAGTTTCGCTGATGTAAGCCTCTTAACAAAAAGGCAGGCTGGTGGTAGATACGAAGTATGAAAAACGATATGCGTCTTTATGTTACTTACTTTACTTAGTTTAGGTATAATAATGATAAAATAGGAACAAATAAATATATTTCGGGGAAGTTTTATATTTGTGATGTTAAGACTGGTCAGATACAAAACAAAGACAGCCCTGTACCTTATCTTTTTAAAATAAATTATGCCAAGGAGCCTAAAGAACAATCACACCCTTTCATGTTTATAAATAAATATTCAAAGATAACGCTCATGGCGTAGGTAGTTGTAACACGCAAAGCCGCTACTCGTGAATCGAGGACTAAGTCGAGCTCCGTGGCGCAGCGGTCAACACGCTAGCTTGCGACACGGGGGTCCCGGGTTCGATCCCCGGTCAGGTCAGGGGAAAAAGATCTTTTTCATATTGACCTGGGTCTTGGATGTTTATCTATATAAGTATATATTATAAAATATAGTATCGTTGAGTTAGTATCCTGCGACACAAGTTCACAACTTACTGTGGGGCTAGCTCAATTTGTGTGATATGTCCCTATATATATTTTTTTTTTTTTTTTTTAATCTAAAGTTCAGTATCAGGACAAAAAATACTTGTACTCCACCTACTTCAATTTGTCAACGCTTCCGAAGGATTACTCTACCCAAGGTGTGCCGTTCAGCAAGCGGTCGATGTTAAAACTTTGCCAAATCATATTAGGTAAGTATAGCATAAATTACTATCCCGACGACCACGTGTTTCAGGCTGGCGTGTTAACCACTGCGCCAGTGGTTAACACGCCAGCCTGGGACACGTGTGCTCCCAGGTTCAATCCCCGGCCAGTTCATGATGGCAAACGATTTTATTTAGATTTGCCTGGGTCTTGGTTGTTTGTATAATTATCGATTATAAAGTACCTATATAATATCGTTGAGAGTATCCTTCGACAAGAGTTCACAAAGTAGCATGACTTATTTTTTAATTTCGCGACTTTCCCAAATGTTTATCTTTATCAAATGCAAACTTAAATATTAACAATCGTCATTTACCATTTCGGGCCGCTTTACCGACTGAAGGTACAATAAACGGCCGATAAATAGAGATCATGACTATCACATAAATCTCTGTCCCCTTTATAGGGTTCCGTTGCCGAATGGCAAAAAACGGAAAATATAAAAAAAAATAAAGACTAAGGGAAAGAATACATGAAACTGAAACTAAAAAAACTGTTTTGACCAAAGTTTTACATGCGGGGTGTCTTAGATAGGGCTTTAAATAATTTAAGATATTTTGAACAAAAAGCAAAACCCGACTTCAACCCTATCAATTTGTTTGAATATGCATAAAAATAAAATGGAAATAAGTGTAAGCCGAACAGCACCCATGTATAACTTTTTTTTGTTTTTGTGTATTTTTTCAAAACGCCCTCGACACATTTCGATAAAAATTTAATGGGACCGTATTACCAATCGAACAGAAAAAAAAAGAATTTCTTAAATTTATTAAGGTCCAGACGTCAATCTTTGAAAGATAGGCACTACCAAAGTGGTAAAATGTGCCCCAACATGAGGGCCACACACAGTCCCACAGTTGGGATTGGGACGACAATGCGCAGGTCTCGATTCACATGCGCCCTGAGGAAGACTTCCGGATTTCCGGATGAGGTCGAAACATGTCGGCCAGTAGCTGACTATTTACGTAACTCGTTATTACATAATTTAATAGCCTCCATGGTCCAGTGGTTAAGGCGTTTGCCTTGTTGACCCGGGGGTCGTGGGTTCGATTCCCACGGGAAGCATACTTTGTTAAGTTGTTTCCAGTTTGGTTAGGACATTGCAGGCATGAATCACCTGATTGCCTGATAAGAAAGATGATTCCGTGCTTCGGAAGGCACGTTAAGCCGTTGGTCCCGGCTGCCATCTGGTAGTCGTTAAAGGAGGCTAAGAGGCAGTTCCGAAGAACTCTGACACCAGGGCGTGCATGGTCGACTGACCGTGTCACCTACACGAAATGATAATGATGACATAATTTAATGATGTCTATATCCCACGTTTAAGTTTTTAAGTTAGGAAATGGGTCGGTGGCTGCGTTTTGTGGTTCGTGGGCCGTGTGTGTACACTAACACATATTTAGAAGAGATTGAATTTCAAACTCGAGAAAACACAAGGAAAATTTCATGCATTTTTTATGTCTTGATGTGTGCGTGACCGGTACGTTCCATAGGAGCTTATCCTGATTATTCTAGCTCTAGTTATGACTCAATAAAAGCTCAATAACTATAAGTCACAGAGAGTTCAAATTAAACTCAAATGGAAGATAATTTTAATAAGTGTATTTCATAAAAGTATACAAAGATACCCGAAAAACCCGTAAGGTAGTTTTTTCGTAAAAACTGAAAAAAGTCCCATACTTTCGGGCCCCCTAGGCAAAGGGTTAAAAGAAAGTTGCAAACTCGGTTGTAGGCCATTCTTAGTGGTCTCTACAACATATAAAAAAATCGCGTTTGCAATGTTTTGATGTCGATATTGACTGGCCTAAATAAGTTAGAGATTAAGCTTTATTGATTAAATTTAACCTTTGAAAGACTGTGAAATACAACATGCGATTCCCTCAGTTGCCTGCGACAGAATCGACCGCGCCGGACGACTTCTTGACGCATAGGACCCAAAAGGGCCCCGGCCCAAGAGGCCGCGAGCTCAAAAATATTTCTGATATCCCATCAAAAGAATTTGCCACGGGCCCCAGATGGTATAGTTACGCCACTGCATAGGAATGTTATAAATGCGAAAGTAACTCTGTCTGTCTGTCTCGCTTTCACGCCAAAAGTACTGAACCGATTAAAATAAAATTTGGAAGTTTGTCTAGAGCATATTGACAGAAAGGCTACTTTTTAATTCGAAAGGGACTGTGTTATAGAACCAATGATATATTATATAAACAAGAGGATAGAACCGAAAGCCGCGCGGGCGGTGTCGCGGGAAACAGCTAGTATTACTACAAGTAGTACTCACCGGTACATCTGGATTCTTACATGTGCACCTAAACTCTGGCCACTTTAAAGCACTTGTGTTTATGTGAGGCATATCTTCGCTAGCCGCTTTGGCGACGGGGCTGGCCAATTTGGCGACAGGTTTGGCGACTTCGGCGGCAGCGGGGGCGGCGGCGGGGGCGGCGCCTTTAGCGGCGGCATCATCGCCGGAGTACATTTTGTAAAGCAGAGCCAGCACGCCGGCGCCGACCAAGAGCCCCGCCGCGATCGGCACCCAGTCGGGACTCCCACCAGGTGTGGGGGCATTAGTAGGTGCACCGGGTGGGGGAGGTGGAGGAGACGCTGGAGCGGAGGCAGGGGTAGGGGCGGGGGAAGGGGGAGGGGGAGCAGGAGGAGCAACAGTAGCAGGGGGAGAGGGAGCAGCAGATGGAGGGGCAACAGGGGGAGAACTCATAATGGACACCTGAAATCAATTTGAATTATAAAAAAGGCGACCTTTAATCCTAATCCTAACTAATATTATAAATACGAAAGCGAGTTTGTTTGTTTGTTACGCTTTCCGCCGTAACTACTCAACCGATCATCATGAAATTTTGCATACACAAGGTATGGAAGTTGTCAAAAGTTAGCAAATAGGCCTGCTGATCGTGAAAGCGTAACAAAAAAATAAAAAAAATCACTTTCTTAATTTTTAAATATCACCTAATCATGATCATCATCATCATTATCTCATTTGCAAGAAGTCCCCAATACGACCAGTTGAAAGCGACCTACATCCAGCGCTTTCCTGCGACCTTTATCAGGTCGTCCGACCACCTGGTCGGTGCGTGTAATATTATCTAGTAATCTGGTATATTCCATTACCATCCCAACTAAAAAAACCTTCTGAAGGTCATGTAGGAGACTACAATTTTCGTTACACAAGAATCCATACCATCATATTTTTCTAAATCTGCAATCATTAACGCATTATACATACCTGAAGAGATTCACATGTGTCTTTTCACCAGGTTGTGTGTTATTTTAACGTCTACCACTATTTTTACTCACTTAACCAGCGAAAAAACATTAGGTAAATCAAGGTAAGTAAATAAAGATGACATCTGAAGAAAACGTCTTTTCCCTGCTTCAAGGCTTCAAGCCTTCAAGCTGCTTCAGTTATGTCAAGGAATGACAGTAATCCTGGTGACAGACCTGACAGACACTGTGTAGAGTGTAGAGATATATTGGTTCTACCTATTTCATTATTGACTTTCTTTTTTATCCAACTGTCCCTGGAGGAGTAACATTATTTTTTAGATGTAATTTTTTTGTATCAGAATGCAGAAATGGCATGAAAGTTTTGGTCAAAAGTTATGCATTGCCGTACCCCGTGGCAATGCTGCCAGCCACCTGGGCTACGATGGAAAAAAAAAATATACGGACAAATCACACAAATTGAGTTAGCCCCAAAGTAAGTTCGAGACTTGTGTTATGGGTTACTAACTCAACGATACTATATTTTATAATAGATACTTATATAGATAAACATCCAAGACTTTATAAACCACTCTATCGCATACATACATTTTGACCATATGGCCGCCAGCTGGTACCAAGTTTGGGCCAATGCTTCCTGAAACCATTACAGAAATGGGTCTAAGCTACTCGGAACAATACTGCCGACCGTGCTGATAAAGAATTGTGACACAATCAATCCAAATTTTTCAAATTTAATCTGCCATAACTTCTATATGCCTCCTATCCAAGTGTAAGAAATTGGATATTTATGTTCACTAATAAAGTACCTATCTATGTACAATAGTCTCCAAACACTATATACATAAGAAAATTGCGTTGGGACGACGGTCTAGTGTACCGAGCTTGCTTCGCTTCGCCTAACCACCCGTCAGTTGCATTAGTGCTTATCAACTCAGGATATTTATACATACTGGCTCTGGCTTCCTTATATACTATACACGTAAAAAGAGTAGTTGCCTGATTACATTCAAAGATGGTCGACGGTCGACCATCGGTCGGAAAAAATACTTCTATTCAGTTTCAACTATTCTGGAGGAGTGAAGTGTATGGAAAGGTTACGGATAGTATTGCAAAGTGCCCAAATTCGTTCTATACATACTGGCTCTCTTACATACTTTACAAAGAGTAGTTGCATCATTATTGATTAGGGAGCGAGAGAGACCGTCGACCTTATTTGGGTACCTAGTATCAACAATTCTGGTGGAGCTAGTATGGAGAGGGTTGCGGAGGTGAAAATCGATCCAGTTAGATCTCAACCCTGGGAATTTAAGTACAATGTGATAGTGGTTACATTGGAATAAAATTGAAGTAAAATTGTGAGTAGCCGATTATATTTCAAGATATCAAAGCATCATAATTACACTTTCAGACTTGAATAGGCAGTGAATTATATGTGTATTGTTGGACAGGTATAAACTTAGGTTTTATCATTAAGACGATGTAAAACATACTTATTATATAAATCTTAATAAAATAAAAATACAAATCGCAAGCTAGCAAGGAAGGAGCGTTTATCGCAAAAACGCGGCCATCAAGTATGCCTATTTGCTAACTTTTGACAACTACGGTGTACTTACAACGATTTGATGGTCACTTCAACACCCATTAAGGTTTATGCATCTTTATAGAAATAGTCAATCATACGAAAGCCGTAATGGATGATGAAGTGATCATCAAAAAGTCGTACATCGAAGTTGTCAAAAGTTAGCAAAGACCAGTCTACGGCCCCTTCCAGGAGTACTACTTTTCGTGGTTTCTTTCTAGCAGGAGGTTTAGTGCGCGATCTCGAATGTGTGTTCGATAGTTTTTAGAGCCCAGAGTACTAGCATGCCGGTGGCATGCGAGTGGCAGATGGAGCGCCGGCTTTTTCAGACTGCGGCGCTAGTTCGGCCGCCGCCTGGTCAGCTGTCGCCTGATTGGCTGTGGCCTGCATGGACGACGCCTGCAGAGCCAGCCCTTGCTCGGTCGAGGCCTGCGTTGGTGTCACTTTTTCGGTCACCGGTTGCTTGGTCGCCGACAGTTTGGCCACAACGTGGTCAGTGGCCATCTTCTTCACTACTGATTGCTCGGTAGTATTCTGTTTGGCCACAACTTTGTCGGTCTTTGCTAAATTCCTCGCGCCTTGCCAGGTCACCGTATGCTTGGTTGTCCCTCGTTGGGTCGTCTGCTTCGGTGTCGTAGGTTTGTCTCTCTCCCCATTGGCCGACGCTATAAGAGCTGCCCGCATCGCCACCCGAGCCTCACGCGTCGCCACTTGAGCCTCATGCGTCGCCACTTGAGCTTCACGCGTCGCCACTGCAGCCGCCCGCGCCGCCACTTCAGCCGCCCGAGCCGCCATCTCGGCCTTACGCTGAGCCTCTTTTGCTTTTTGTTTTGCCTCTTCTACTCTACTATTAGCGTCATCGTCTAAACGATTATCCTCCTCTTCATTTTGTCTACCCTCTTCTTCTTTTTGTTTTCTTTCTTCTTCCTCGTCACTGAAATTGGATAAATAAGTTAAATAAAATCTCGTATTTTTATTAATTAGTGTACACATTTATAACGATTTCCAAGTAACTTTGTCCGCGTAAATTATAGCCTATGTCACCCGCTGATAAATGAGCTTTCTATAGGCGAAAGAATTTCGAAAATCTGTCCAGTATTTTCGGAAGCTATTTAATGCATACAAACAATCAAATCTTTTCTTTCTGTTTATAATATTAGTACACACTTATAGATATATGACACTTACCAATCACACATATTGAATTTAGGCTGTCCTTAAAGTAGCTTCAGTTTATTGCATGTTCGTATTCAGCTTTTTCCAGCTTTTCAGTGATATTTTTTATTGTTAGAAAGTCTCTGTTAGGACCTTCTTGAATCGACAGTTGTGTGTGTGACAGTACCCACAGATTTTTATCGCAGTATTCTTCTCAAACGGATTAAGTAGAATGAATATCATTTCTTGTGGAGTAGACACTGCAAAAAGATTTTTATCATTACTCGTAGGTAACAGATTCAGTACTGTAGCGAAGAAGACTTTACCTAATGTGTTCGCGATTGTTACACATTTAAATAAAATTAATTTAATACGGTTGTTATCGCGTTGTTGTAATTTGTATTAAATTAATTTGATTTAAAAGACATTACCTGGTTGCTAGATACAAAATTAAATCTTTATGTAATGGACAGACAAAGCCAGGGATCATAAGAACAGATGGCCACACGTTTACAGAGATCGAAATAAGGATCAAATTGGTGCTAATTTGATCCTGACAATACAAATTATTTCTGTCTTACTTTCGTATACATGGCGAAATTTTGATCGTTCCGGACCATTAAAGGGGTGATTCAGCCTGTCAATATAAACAACTTTTCCTATGGGACAAATGCTGTAAACTCGAAAAAAAAATTCGACATTCCTATACAAATTGCCCGGGCGGCTGAACACTTTTGTATGAAAATGTCGAAATAAAATTTGGGTTTCCAGCATTGGTCCCATAGGAAAAATGGTTCATATCGACGGGCTGAATCACCCCTTTAATGGTCCGAAACGATCAAAATTTCGCACTGTATAATACCAAACGATGACCATATTAATAAGATAAGAGGTTTTTACATGAGCGATTCGTCACACAACATTACCAAGTGTAACTCATATCAACTTCCAGTGAAAAGAGTAGGGAGTAGGGTTGCCATGCCACCCGAACTATAATTTATATAGTATTGTGCTATATTTCGGGACTCCATACTACATACTGTTGAAGAAATATATGGTACGCGAAAATACTATATTTCAGTACAATATACTTATCAATCTTTATATTTCGCAACACTAAAACTAACAAAGTAAAAAAACCGATCCCCAATTTTTTAACGCGCCTTTTATACGACAGACGTAATGTCCGTGTGTGTAACCGTAAATTATTGAGGAAATAATATAACTATATTTTATTCTTCCCTACTAAAATACTATATATTTTTGAAGCGTAATGTGATTATTTTTAATAATATATGTTGTTTTTATATAATTTCATAATAATTATGTAAGCTTAGTTTAATATTTGTGATTATTTGTGTCCGATTCCTTCGTAACTTGTATTGACCAGTGCAAATAAAAATTAGTACAGTGAAGACGTGCATCTTATTTATTTAAAATTCACCACACCGTTCCAATCGATATTGAACCTAAAGTCAAAACATTATGGTCCTTCGAGCCGGTCGGGCACAGGTAGACGCTCCAATACAATCCGGCTCTTGATGTACCATAATGTTTTGACTTTAGGTTCAATATCGATTGGTACATCAAGAGCCGGTCGGGCACAGGTAGACGCTCCAATACAATCCGGCTCTTGATGTACCAATCGATATTGAACCTAAAGTCAAAACATTATGGTACATCAAGAGCCGGATTGTATTGGAGCGTCTACCTGTGCCCGACCGGCCGAGAACAATAGGCGACCCTAGTTCTCGGAATTCAATAGACTTGTTTACGCCGATCGATGTGCAGTTTTATGATAAGTTAACTTATTACGTAAATATCATTAGTGGCTTGCTGTTCGTGATTTATAATTACATACTTTCGTATTGAATTTTGAAGCTAAAAATGCCTGTGACAAGTGCGGCACAAACTGAACTTTTAACAACTTTGGAAGATGTAGCTAACATGATACAAAAGGCTCAAACAAATATTAAGAAGTGTCCAAAACAGCGGTTAACAGAAGGTTATGTAAAGGCGAGAATAAAAACCCTTGAAGACTATTGGGATACGTTTAAGGTGGCACATAATAACCTCACGAAGTGCACATCACGTGAACAGCGTGGAGAACTCCAGTACTTTCTCAATGAAGACTTTTACAAGGTAGAAGATATATACATATATTTACATGCCGATTTAACCGACTTACTAACGAAGCTGGAATCACAACGGAAGACGGAGCAAACCATGGATGCATCAATTACGTCACAGGACGCGCAGCTATCGTTTACAAAACTTCCTCGGATAGAATTAAAAACATTTTCTGGAAGATATGAAGACTGGCCAGCATTCCAAGATTTATTTATAGCACTAGTACACAATACAAAGTTAAGTAACGTGCAAAAATTACATTATTTAAAAACTAGTGTTTCTGGTGAGGCAGAGTCTTTATTGCGGCACATACAGATAACCGATAGCAATTATGTGCAAGCATGGGAGCTACTTAAAGGGCGGTTCGGTAACAAAAAAATGATTGTAACTTCGCTTTTAAAGAGACTTTTTGGACAAAAAAAGGTAAACAACCAGTCAGCCAATCAAATTAAAGCTTTACTCGACACTACTACCGAATGTATAAACAGCTTGAATAATTTGACAATAAATACCGATTCTTGGGATCCAATAATTGTATTTCTGGTGACACAGAAGTTGGATACAGAGTCACTGAAAGACTGGGAAGAGCAAGGTTATAAAGAAGGAACCGATGAGTTACCCAAATGGAACGAGTTAGTTAAATTCCTCGAATCGAAGTTTCGTACGCTCGAGTTAATTGCCCCAGCTTCAACAGATTCCAGAAATAAGCCACCGACGTGCAAAACTTTTCATGTTGCTGACCAACAAGTAGAAGAAGATATGTTTCAATCAACGCACGCAAACTTCAGTTCAGAAAGCAGACAAATTACATGTGTCTATTGCAAGGGCAGTCATTACATATTCAACTGTAAGGATTTCGGCAAGCAGACTGTAGAACAACGGCAAGATTTTGTGAAACGAAACAATTTATGTTACAATTGCCTAAAGCCAAATCACAGCGTATACAGATGTAAACAGAGAACAACATGCCGCATATGCAGGAGGAGACACCATTCACTGTTACACCAAGTCACTAACCAGGAGATTGCACGCGCACCACTTGCACCTACACAACAGACAGCACAACCAGAACAGCCACAAACAGCACAATCACCAACAGAACAAACAATCACAGCCGCACATTTCTCCAATGAGCAACCTACTATCAACAGTCATAGTCACGAAGTCCTGCTCGCTACAGCTCAAGTAGAAGTAACAGCGAGCAACGGTGTTACATATACACTTCGTGCGTTGATTGACCAGGGATCGGAAGCATCATTCGTGTCTGCCACATTAGTTGATTTATTGGGTTTGACAAGAACAAATATCAACGGTATGGTCTCTGGAGTGGGAGAAGGAATGAAGATACCAATAAGACATTTAGTTGACCTGTCAGTTAAATCGCGATTTTCCAATAAGAGCATAACAGTGAGGGCATACGTTCTAAAAACTATTTCAAATAGACTGCCTTCAAAACAAGTCACGATACACTGGTCACAGCTCAAAACATTACAATTGGCTGACCCTACCTTTAACACACCGGGAAGAATAGATTTGTTACTCGGAGCTGAAGTTTTTTGTAAAATTATAGAAGACGGATTACTTAAAATTCCAAATGGGGTAGTGGCACAGAAGACAACTTTGGGCTGGATTCTCTCAGGTCAAAAGAAATACGATGGGATTGGTGAACAACATAATATAAAAACACTACATATAACTAGAATGGTTGATGAGGATAATGATTTATTACGGAAGTTCTGGGAGATAGAGACAGATTTGTATAGAAAAAGAAAATTACTAACCAAAGAAGAAGAAAAATGTGAAGAAATTTATAAAACAACAACCAAGCGAGAAGAAACTGGAAGATATATTGTACATTTACCATTGAAACAAAATATAGGAGAGACAATAAGATTGTTTGGAGAAACAAAACAACAAGCAATAGCCAGATTTAAGTCTTTAGAGAAGAGATTTACAAAATGTGGGGATTTAAAGAAGGAATACACAAAAGTGATTCAAGAATACAAGGAAATGGGTCACATGAAAAGGTCGAAGGATTCTGATGATGATAATTCAATTTATTTACCCCATCACGCCGTAATTCGCGAAGATAAGGACACAACTAAGGTTCGAGTAGTCTTCGACGCCTCTGCTAAGGGTTCGAATGGTCTGTCGCTCAATGAGACAATGATGATTGGTCCAGTTATACAGCCCGACCTGCGAAGTCTGATTATAATTTGGCGTACGCATAGAATATGCGTCGTCGGAGACATCGTCAAAATGTATCGAATGATAAAAATGACTGAGGACCATACCAACCTGCAGCGTATTCTGTGGCGGGACAACCCTAATGAAGAATTCGAGAGTTACAATTTAACCACTGTCACCTTCGGTACAGCTGCAGCCCCGTTTCTAGCAGTACGAACGTTAAGTCAATTAGCCGATGATGAATCACATGAATATCCACACACTGCACAGATAATAAAAAACTCTTATTATATGGATGACTTAATGTTTGGAAGAAATAATGAAGAAGAAGTAAAGAGAATATGTCAAGAAATCAAAGAAATACTAAGAAGAGGCGGTTTTGAAATGCAAAAATGGTCAAGCAACTCTGATGAAGTTTTGAAATCTTTAAGAGAAGAAAATATAACAAAGGACACAGTAAAAATAAAAATTGATCAGATTATAAGAATTCTCGGCATGACATGGAATAGAAAGGAAGATACTTTCGAAGTAACAGTAAATTTACCGGAGCTGAGACATCCGATTACAAAGAGATCAATTCTATCAGATGTCGCCCGTCTTTTCGATCCGTTTGGATGGCTATCGCCGGTAGTAATTGTAGCAAAGGTTTTAATTCAAAAACTTTGGATACGTAACTTGCAATGGGATGAGCAGCTACCGGATGATTTGAGCAATGAGTGGAAAAGATACAGAGAAGAACTCATACATCTGCAAAATCTGAAAATACCACGATGGTTGAAAACTACACCTGATAATTTTAAAGAGACAGAACTGCATGGCTTCGCAGATGCATCCACTCAAGCCTATACAGCCGTAACTTACCTTAGAGTTGTTGAGGGTGATACAGTACACATAACAATGATAGCATCCCGTACTAAGGTTGCACCCGTGAAGCAAATATCAGTCCCTAAATTAGAACTTTCAGCAGCAGCACTGCTAGCTGAATTGATAAATGATCTCGTAGAACTGCTACATATTCCAAGCGACAAAATTTTTGCTTGGTGCGATTCGACAATTGTATTGTCTTGGCTACAGTCGCATTCCAGCCGTTGGCGAACATTTGTTGCAAACCGAGTAGCTGACATCACAAGAGTTATAGACAGCAAACATTGGAGACACGTTCAGTCTACTGAAAACCCTGCTGACATCGCAACAAGAGGCATTCTAGCAAGCGATATAGCTAACCATGATATTTGGTGGACTGGACCGGAGTGGTTACGGGAGAAGGAGTTACCTATAAAGGAATACGAAGTTCCTGAAACTGATTTGGAACTGAGGGTCACTCATGTGGTTACTGAAGAACAACCAATTTGGGAAAGGTTTTCGTCAATTTCTAGAATGAAAAGAGTATTAGCGTATTGTAAAAGATTCAAACGGAAGGATTCAGAGAGTAAATATTTGACAGTAATGGAAATGGAAGAGATTTTGGAAAAATGCATTAGATATTATCAAAATTTAGTATACGGAAAGGAAATTGAAGATTTAAAGAAAAACAAATATATCAGTAAGAAAAGTAGCCTGATAACACTTTCACCATTCTTAGATGAGAACGGGTTGATAAGAGTTGGAGGACGATTGCAACATGCATCACTACCTAGCTCTACAAAAAATCCTATCATTATACCAAATAGCCAGCACATTACAAAATTAATAGTTAATGAAGCTCATATGAGAACCCTTCACGGTGGCATTCAGCTAATGATGGCCTACATAAGAAGCAAATATTGGGTGATTGGCCTAAAATCAGCGGTAAGAAAATGTATTCACCACTGTAAGGTATGTATAGTGGACAAGGCAAAGGTTCGTCACCAGTTTATGGGCCAGCTTCCAGCGCCTCGCGTAAATCCCCACCGTGCATTTATCAATAGCGGCGTTGACTATGCCGGACCAATTTGGATCAGGACGTCTAAGGGTCGAGGACATCACGCGTATAAAGGGTACGTGTGTTTGTTTGTCTGTATGTCAACCCGTGCCATACACCTAGAAGCAGTCACAGATCTCACTTCAAAGGCCTTTATGGCAGCATTCAGGAGATTTATAGCGCGCAGGGGCCATTGTCAGAACTTATGGAGTGATAATGGCACGAATTTTATAGGCGCAGCAAAGGAGTTGAAGGAATTATTTCAATCTGGTAAGGACAACATGGCCAAAGAGATTGCAGAACTTCTGGCTAATGATGGCACAACATGGCATTTCATACCACCGAGAATGCCAACTTGTGGGGGCCTATGGGAAGCGGGAGTTCAATCAGCCAAGAGACACTTAACCAGAATTAATAAAGACACGAAGTTGACCTACGAAGAAATGGCTACTCTACTGGCTCAAATCGAGGCATGTCTCAATTCGCGGCCTCTGTGCAAAATAGATAACACCTCTGATACACCACTGACGCCAGGTCACTTTTTGGTCGGTGAGCCCCTAATTAGTGTTCCCGATCAAAACTATGTAGATACGCGAGTTAGCTTATTAGATAGATGGCAACTTATACAAAAAATGACGCAAAATTTTTGGTATCGATGGCGAACAGAATATCTTCATACACTGCAACAGAGATACAAATGGCAAACCGCAGTACCGTCACCTGCTATTGGAGATATCGTGATCATAAAGGATGAAGATACGCCTCCTACTAAATGGCTGCTAGGAAGAGTCAAACATATCCATCCTGGAGCAGATAAGTTGGTTCGAGTTGTAACAGTGCAATGTAAAGGGAACCACGAGTTAAAGAGACCTTTATCCAAGTTGATATTGCTCCCTAAAGAACCAGAGGATAGTATTTCTTATTCTAGCCCAGCACTTTCAAGTTGAATTTGAGAATTGATATTTTCTTTTTAAAGATTCGGTGTATACATATTGTTAATTTTGCATGCTTGAAACATTTAAGAGTTAAAGTTAATATTTGAATATTAGAATTACAGTCCATTGATGAAATTTGTTAACTGATTGTTATTGAAGTTCTAGATTATTTTGTTTTGAGGAATCGGTTATGTGTTTTAATTACTTCAATTTTAAAACTATGTTTTGGTGGGCGGTATGTCCGATTCCTTCGTAACTTGTATTGACCAGTGCAAATAAAAATTAGTACAGTGAAGACGTGCATCTTATTTATTTAAAATTCACCACACCGTTCCAATCGATATTGAACCTAAAGTCAAAACAATTTGTCCTGACAACTCCGGACACACGCGGCGTTCAAACTGTAACGGCGGGTGAGGCCGATTTCAAAACCGTTATAAATAGGACTGCTGCGGCGGTCGAGCAGACTGGTTGTCTAATGGAGTTGTGTCTCTGTAAATCTATCCTAAGCGGAAGTAATAAGTAGCAGTTATTATTGTACAACATATTGCAATGAATGATTGTAAAGATCATATGTATTTGATTTTATGAAAGTAATATATTTCTTTTTATAAAAATACTATATCCTGGCAAAAGAATCCTAGATAAGAGGGCTACCTGCTATTTCGCCCAACGGATTAGCATAGCTTGGTATCCAGCGTGCCTTCCCTCCCACGTTGGATACCAAGCTATAATGCCAGCGTCCTTGCCACACGGGCAGGAATTATTCTAAATTAATCCCTTTTTAAGCTTGTACCATGGACCTAGGAATAATATGGACCCGGCATTAGACACATCAAAAGTGAAGCATAACTTACGTCACATCAAGTCACATGTGTGCAGCATGTATTTGACATTTGGGAAATTTGACATTTCGTTCGACCGGGGAAAAGTGTAGGGATTTTTGTGCCGATGTGTGCGTGCGCTAGTGTCGCGACACGAGTGTAGGGATTTTTATGTGCGTCACTGTTACATTTTCCAAGGGCATATCCTGATTATTCTTAGATCCATGGCTTGTACATAGTTATATAGTTTCATTTATTGCGAATAAACAAGAGTAATAATTTTTAAAATTTAATATTTCCAACCGATTAACATCCCTGTTGTTTTACGCGTACATAGACTATGACCGCGTTCCCTTCAGTAGACCATATCTATACCTTACATACAGGTTCATTTTTAAAATAATAGCCAATTTTTTTAACCATTTCAGTCCATTAGTTAAAAATAAAAACCTCAAAATTTAATGAAATATGATAAGTAAAAATCGCCGTCAATTAACGTCCGATAAACTGATCGGCCAAGTTGGATGAAAGCGATTTATTGCGAGGCGAGGCTAATATTACCCACCGGTGAACTCGGGGTCTTCTTCTTATTACACGTTCACTTGTACGGTACCGTGTACAGCTGGTTATACGTCTTCGTATCGGCCAAGTTGAATGAAAGCGATTTAATGCGAGGCGAGGCTAATATTACCCACCGGTGAACTCGGGGTCTTCTTCTTATTACACGTGCACTTATACGGTGCCGTGAACTGCTGATTACAAGTCTTGGACGGCCCGCGGCAGCCTCGGTTCAAGAGCTTGTAGAGCAGCGCTAGTACGCCCGCTCCGACCACCAGCCCTGCCGCGATCGGCACCCAATCCGTGTCCCCCGCACCTCCACGACTACTCATCATGAACACCTAGAATTATGCCGAATGGTCAAACAAAATAGAAATACTCTTTCAAACGAAAAAGTTGAGTTTACCCTAACACTTTGTATAAGTATTGCCTGTATTTTTTTATTACCATTATTTACCTCAGGATAGATATGTGTAAAATTGCATTTTAGTACATAATTAGTCATTGTTATTAATTATTATTCATACATTTGAATACGTTTCGATTTGGGATTTGCTTGAAACTGAGACCCAAAACGAAGGTTCGTTTTCGGGGTATCGGCAGAATATCCTCTTTCGATATATCTTTATCTGGAAATGATCGATAAAACAAAATCGATCGTGGGTCGTTTTCAAGCATGCTCGCTGAGGCGGGGTGGAAAAGGGAGGGGATCCATTGAGTATACCGCGTAAAAAAGCATACTTTACTTATATTAAGCACGTGTGTGTAGCTCGTGCGCGGGACACAAGCATCCTCAATAGTAGCATGCTTATAAGCCTACTCAAAACTAACATATGTATCTGTAGCTTACTCTCGTCACATAGGTGCACTATACCCCCCTCTCCCACTCCTCCGTATGCCCAACCCCACGCGCCCGAAGTTTTAGAGCCGATGGTGTACGTACGAGCTTGATTTTCGCATCCAACATGCTTATCATGGGGCAGAAAGACCTATAAAGTACACAAGCGGCTAGTGACGAGTAAGTATGGGACACTTAACAAAACATTAGCTACTGACACGCTGACCGCGTGTCAGATGTGTCAATTTCTTTCTTTCTTTCTCTATCAGCCGTTCAGACGTTTGAACAGGTGTTGAAACCGACCGAGGTGGCCATGTATGAGGAAAACAGCAACAAAAATATTATTAGGTATATTGGTTACTAGTGGAATCGCCAATTGACATGCTTCCTTAGATTTTCGCCCACTCCCTCGACCGGCTTTTACGGTCTAAGTAGGAAGAGCAGGTAAGGTACATTCTGCGAGTTTTTCTGGGATTTTTTATGGTGGTTTGGGTAGAATTGAACATCCCAGTCCAGGCCCTACATTCCTACTGGGCAATCTGGGCCCTGCCTAGGGCCGGTAATTGATAAGAGACTACTACAAATATTGACTTTACTCCAATCTAACCTTACGCTCGCTTAAGCTGTTTCAAATGTTTTTATGAAATCTCCTACTTTGTCTGTCATGTTTGTTATTGTTAATACAGTACTTAGTGCCCTCTCAATGTCACAATTTAATTTGCCCAGGGCTTTAATAAATTGAAGACGGCCCTGCCTAGATCAACAGGGAAGAAAAGGCAAAATCATTCCACTTGGATAAATATCTGTGTTACTGTGTTTTGAAAAATGATGACTATCATAGAAACTAGGTACATTTATTTGAAAATGCGTATATTATTGCAAATGTTATTATCAAAGTCTTATCACAACGACAAAATATTCTGCGGTAATAAAAAAGAGCGCTATTTTTATCTCAAGTTCGACGGAAATCAAAATTGATAGTGGTACACAAATTTCTATCTGTTAACATGACTGCGACAAATTGTAATACTGTTATGAGAGAAGGCAGGTAAAATACTTCATTAAAGGAAAATACCTGTAGTACACATGTTCTTCTATTACCTACTTATCGCCCCTATCATGCTTCGGACCCCGGGAGAATCGTCCAAACGCGCTCCACTACAAACCACTATATTTATTCTTTTTCTACTTTATATTATGGCTTCCAGCTCCAAAGTTTTGGTAATTCTGCCAATGTCTAGTTTAAAGAGATACAATGTATTGGCCTTTCCGGCACCTATACCTAGTTTTATCATATGAAGTAATTTATTTATTACGAACCTTGTCGGTGCCTCATATGTCTTGTCGGGAGGGGACGAGAAATTTCGAGATTTCCGAATCTATTTATAGCGGAGGGTTTTCCAGATAACTACACATTTTTACAGCATTTTTTTTAGATTTTTGGTAAATAAATATGACACCCCTTCATGTTAATTTTGTCTTTGGATGACAACCATAGAATAATGTACTCTGACAACCTCAACTACGTTTTGATTACAATGTACAAAAGAGAAAACTGCTCGCTGCAAAATGGCTGAGTTTTTGTTGGTACCTTTATCTGTTTAAAATAATCCGACTGCGCCACAAGGAGGGTTATGATTTCTACCTTTTGTTATCCAAGTCCAGATGTGTTACGCTTCTCCAGGAAAATACATATGTTATGTGGGTGATTTTTTGTGCGTCCCTATCTATTGATTTCTTTTAAGTAGGTATGATAAGAAATCCATGCTGGACATATGCCTCCCCCAAGGTATTCCAATACGACCGGTTGGAAGCGGCCTGCATCCAGCCCCTTTCTGCGACCTTGTTCGTCGTCCGACCACCTGGTTGGTGGGTATCCAACGCTGCGCTTGCCTGTACGTTTACGGCACTCAAGAACCTTTCTGCCACATCGGCCGTCGGTTTTACGAGCTATGTGGCCCGCCCACTGCCACTTCAAAGAGCTTAAATATTTAGTAGTTTAAAGTTTACCCCCGTTCCGATATAACGAATGGAATGGTTTTAACCGGAGAAGGTCTATCAATATCAAAACGTAAATGTCTATTGTATACTGCTACCTACTCATAAAAAATAAGTAGTAAAGGACATTTGATCGATACACGAACAATTAAACCTACTTAACTACTTATAAGTTATTTAATAACTTATAACTTAAATACTAAAGCTTAGTCCTATGTTTAAGTTCCTTGTTAAATTGACATTACCTACTGTTTATGTACCTACATAGTAAAAGTTGACCATTGTCCTTACCATTGAATAACTAAACCAAAAATGTGTTCATAAAAAGGTACGTGGCAATAAAATACTCAAAAATGTTAATAATTATATATTTCCAATAAGCCATTAAAAAAAATATCAAACAAACTGAAATAGGTACACTTGTATGTTCATTTTGTAGGTTGAAAAAAATCCGATCAAGTGCAAGTTGGAACAAACTTAAAAAGTTTAAATTAATTTTTAATGTGCATGTTTTTGTTATAGTGTCAATTCTGACAAAATTTGAAGTCTCTACCTATTATAACGAACGGATGGACGCAAAAACGAAGCATAATAAATAGGGTCCCGTTTTTACCCTGAGCATTTTGAATAGATAGGTATGTCACCGGAAATAAGAAGTCAAAAATTAGTCAAATAAAACACCGTAAGTTGATCAACTTTTGAATTAGTTAATCAACTTTCGCAAAATCATAAACGGCAGTAGATATGTGATGTACATTGTATGTATTTTTGATCAACTTACGATTCTTGTTATTTTCCGGTGATAGATACAAATTGGCGTTATATTTGATACTAAAATTGTTTTTTATTTGATTGATTTTAATGTTATGTGTGCAATAAATAAAGAAATTTGTAAAAACACAAAAAAAAAATACTAAAATTAAAAATTCGCATTGTACTTAACACTAAAATTGGGAACCTACCTACCTAATTAGCAATCTATTTTTTTATTTCTTTAATCCTAATATAAGACTTTATGACTTACCTACTACTTTACAGCTAATAAATGCATACAATTCAAGTACCACTATTTCGTAAATATTATAAAATCTGTGACTTTCAGTCAAAGCCGCAAAATGACATCGTTATTACAAAAATCTCTTAAACTCATTGTACTCTGCAGGAGTCAACAAAAACTCTGCAACCTTTCTATACTCCGCTGGATTGTCTAGGACCCGTATGAGCTTGGCTAACTTAGCGACATCTCCTGCGACCACGTTCGAAGGTGCGCTCTGAATGAGGTTGTAATCTTCATTCCAGAAGTACGGTACCCTCCTAAGGGCCAAAGCTGCGTGCATCTGCTTCACCATGAGCGTGAACAGCTTCGCCGGCGATTGTCCCCAGAAATTGGGATCATCTCGTGCCCAGACTTCCCAGAATAAGAGCGTCTTGACGTAGTAGCTGGCTAAGTATTTCATGCCGAAGGTGTCCCGAAGCTTTTTCAACTACAACAAAATTATAAATAAGTAGAAAGAAGTATTTTTCAGATTATATATTTTGTGTGGATTAGAGGTACTGGTACTGCCCAAAAATCAAACCCTACTCTATTTCAGATTCAGATTTTCAATTTGTAAATGTGCTTCTTTAGTTGTACCTACTCCTACTACTATAGCACTTACTTAGAATGCAGTTTTTATAGATACGGCTGGTAAACACCAGTAAAGTGATCTACTAAGCTTAATTAGCAAGTTTAGGTATTTAATCCCAACCAAGCCTGGAACCACAAACAAGGGTATTGCAGGCGCAGGCACGGAGCAGGAAATGAGACAGTCGCGCGCGCGAGCAACAGTCTCATTCCTGCTCTGTGCCTGGAACCAACTTTTCGAGGTGGTTGTATATGTTTCTCCTACCCAACATGTAAATATAACATAGGTAACCCAAAAGTAAAGAGATATAAAATAATGAACTTACAAATCTTATTGTCTGCCGTAAATTGTATGTGTTATCTAACATTTTTCTCTCTTGGTATATAAGAGACATCCGCCACGATCTGGACGCAGGGTTCGAAGGATCTTCGCCTTTGATGGGCTTCGGTACCACCATGAACTTTTCGTGTCGGTACTTCTGCGGTATTTCCCGGTAGCCGTCCCATACCGGCCAACGTTCCTCTGGGAATTTCAGCACAGGCACCAAATCGACGTCCATTTTGAACCTGCTTGATAAACATCTTATTTTTAATGTGACTGCAGGGCCTGCCTCTGATGTGCCAATCTCATACGGCCAACCATCCACATAACACAAATAACGGTTGCCATTTCTTTCAAATTGATTCAACGCTCTGTAAACTAGGCTTTTGAACCAATCACTAAATTTTGACCGTAGCAAATAAAAGTCGTCATCTTTCCAGGAGTATAGTGTTTTGTTGGTTTCCCAGTTGTCCCTGTAGGGCATCTTTTGGAACTGAGTGCCCATCTTCAGTTTGACGAAGCCAGCTGACATCGACTCCAGGATAATGTCACTCTTATCCGGATCAAATACGTCCGGCTTCAAGTTGAGAGGAAGGCCGATAAAGATGTCGATATCAAATTCATCTGGTTTTTTAATACGTAGTCTGTCGAAATGACTTCCAGCAACTTGCACCTGTAAGAAGGGTAAAAAGTTTTGTATTATTGTCTCCACATAGGAAGAATATCCTATACCATATTCTTTTACTACATTTCTTCCATGTACGGAAGAACAGTTAGTAGGCTATGGGCTAGTTACGTGACCCCAGTAATGCTTGCCGTTTGTAAGGTTCGTCGGTTCCTTCAGGGGGTGGCAAACAGTGAGAGAAGTAAGGGCGGCAGGGCCTGAAGTATCGATCAGCACACCCCTCCCCCGGCGATATATAGGGGCACAAACGGCTTGCGATGGGCCTCTTCATTATGCAAACCATGACTGTAATATTTTATTGACATATACCTAACTTGTTTCCAATCAACCTTCGAAAAATTGACTGACATGACACATATGAAATTTTTTTTTTAATTAACCCTTACTGTCCCACTGCTGGGCAAAGGTCTCTCCCATTTCCTTCCATTTGTCCCTGTCCAATGCAGTTTCGGACCAATCACGTTGGAAAACGTCGAGGTCATCGCGCCATCGCTTCCTAGGCCTTCCCCTTCGGCGTTGACTATCCCGAGGTATCCACTGTGTTACTTTGATAGCCCATTTGTGAGATGTCATTCTGCAGATGTGGCCCGCCCAATCCCACTTCAACTTTGCTGCTTTGATGTTGACATATGAACATATCGGTAAAAAATAACAAGTATTTCTAATTACCGTGCTGGAGTAATGCCGGTAGTATGCATCTACTTGTTTCATAGTTTGGTGTATCTTTAAAAAGATAGTGTCGAACACCCTGTAGTGATGCCTGAAGTCCGTCCTCTTTAGTGCAATGTATCTGAGATAAATTTCATGGAGGAGGGTATCCAGATTGTTGATGTATGGATTTGGAGATATGGACTCGTCTGGTATACCCCGTGCACTTTCATGTTCAATGCCTCTGAAATTGAAAAAGTTTAATATATCACTGAAGCTTTGATCACCAATTCTTACCACTAAATACTTATTTACCGGTAAGAATTGGTAAACAAATTACTTAATTAGGTCAAAATACTTAATTTGACCTGATTTTATTATAAAAAAACAAATAGACTTTCACCTGATTTTAACATAAATAAAGAAATTTATGACAAGTTCAACAAGACCAATCAAATGAGCCCAAACATAATTGAGTTAATCTTCCTAAATTTAGAAGTACCTATTCCCACCTTCCAACTCCATCATCACATCAGGTGTATACAAATAGTAGCTTAATATTGCATTGCCATCAGACTTTCATAATATAAAAAATGCTTAAAATGTAGTTGCAAGATTTGAACATCACAGGCAAACTAACAGAAAAGTTACATTAAAGCTTGTATAAAAGTGTTTGAGTCACGGGCGTAGCCAGGGAGGTGGTGGGGGTTTGAAGCCCCTAAACCCTCCCCCTGGCCTCTAAACCCGAAAAAGAAGAACATTATTATAAGATTATTATCAAAAATAATAAAACAAGGAGAGGCGAGTGCTATAAATTATTACTCTTTTACATCTATACAAATCACCATCTATACAAATGGGGACTTAGGGACTCTCCTATGTGCGACTGTGGGATAGCAGACCAAACTTTGAGGCATATTACCGAAGAGTGCCCTCTATATCGTTTCCCCGGAGAACTCAGTGAACTTCACTCTTTGACTCCAAAGCTGAAGAATGGCTAAAGAATTTAAAATTGAACATATAGGATTCTTGCAGTAACCTGCCATACAAAATGATGATCATCTGTTTTACACTGATGTATTTTGGAGTCATCCTGTCTACAACCCACCACCGCTATCAATTATCTTATCGCATTCAGACTCAACAGCTTGGTTTTCATGAATATAACAGTTCTTGCACTTGCACTTTTAGTCGACCTAATTTACTAGATCCTCTCCGAAACTAAGACTTGGCTACTCATCTGGTTTGAGTTGTCCAATATTGTGATATTTGAATCTACATATAACTAAGTGCTTATAAGAAAACCTTTTAATTTAATAAAGAAAATACAACCATACCTTATATTGGCTCTGTCCATTAAGCCACTGAGATAGTTGGAAACATTGGAGCTGCTTTGCGTATCATATCTTTCTTCAGAGCCTGCTTGCTGCTGCCTTGGCTTGGACGAGCTATTCACCAACCAATATAAGCCTCCAGCAGCGGCAGCAATACCCACACCAACTGATGCAGCCGTGAACCAGCCATTGTTACTTTCCTCCTCTCTCCTTCTACCATTATTTCTGTTCATGTTTACATCAACACTGAAACATTAGTCCCATTCACATAATCTGAAGTTTGATAAAACTACATAAAATTAAAATTTTAAAGTTTTTTTATTAGTCACACAACCAAAGATCTCAGGAAACAAAATAAAACCTGGGTTCAAATTAGAAAGTACATAAATGACACAGTATTTTCACTTACTTCTACTTACCTTATTTAAGTTAACTTCAGAACCAATTGCACTTTGCAAACAAAGTGCTCAAATACAAAATATGGCCTTTAAACACCGTCAAACTGAAAATTACTATTTTCAGATTAAACAAACAAATAATGTTCAAAATTCACCAAGAAACTGATGCGATATACCAGCGTTTGCTTCTATTTATAGCCAGTAGGGCTCCGTTCAAACAAAAAGGGACTTTTCGCTTTTTGTTACTTGTGATTGATAAAGGAGTTGGAAGTTGAAGTTTAGTTGATCTGTTGGATATCTCGCTTTAGCATGTGTGACCGCAACAAAAAACTATTTTAATTCACGCTACTTTTCTTACGATTTAATAATAGCAAACAAATTGTTATACCTACCAGAGCAAGCGCCCTAGAATTTCTAGATCAAGAAAGCTAATTTAATTAATATTTTGCCAAATAAATAAGTTTTGAGTTGTTGACTACTATTCTCTTGCTGCACTATGTTTTTAATGGCAACATTTTGTTAAATACTTGGAAATCCCCGACCATGATTCTTTGCTCATTGAATTTTATACTCTTTGGTCAAGCTCAAATCTTCTGGCTCCTGCCTGGCTAATGTGGTGTATAATGCACATTGATAGAATCATAGAATATTTATTAATTTATTCATAGAAACAAGTTTTCAATAAATAGAACAATAAAAAAAACTGACTTAACCAAACTACTGAACGGATTTTTAAATGAAATTAGATCGAAAGTGTGTGTGTAAGATCATAATTTATAACGAAGTTACGAGGTTCTAATGTAATAAACATTTAAAAAATAAAAAAGAAACTACAGCCGAATATAGAACCTTTTGTTTAGTCGGTTTAATTAAGTTTTTTTGAAAATTCTCTGAATTATTATCTATTGACAAGGGTTTTTCCCCAAATTATTGCAACATTATAAATTTTTGGTTTCTACTAAAATGGTAGAATTTATTATCAACTTGTGTATTGTGTTTGCGCAATGTGTGCTGTATAATGTTTCAAGACAGAACTCATGTCGATAGGTAATTACAGTACTACCTACGCCTGAATCAAACTTTATGGCGGCTCGGATATTAGCTGCGATCTGCGCAGAACGCGAGTTGCGAGGTTATGCGATGCTATCAGAACAATGGCAGACGACATGGTCGGAGAACCTGGCCTTACCTTTAAAACTTGTGAAGTGGTTCACAAAATTTATCTATAGGTATATGTACCAAGTGTTAATTTTGTTGTTTCTTCTTTTTAATTATGGCTTCCACCGAGATTTCAGTGATTCTGCCAATGTCCAGTATAATGAGATACTAAGTATCGGTGTTGTACGGTAAAGTTTTTCCAAGTAGCATCAAAGATGGCGTATGTTCTTTGGCAGCCTCGTGGGAGCTTTTGGCGACAAATCTATACGAGTCCATTTAACAGACTACTTTAACTATTTCACAAATTGTTCTCGAGCACGAGCTACACCAATTTCATATTACAAAGCCCACTTAAATCAATTTGCAAAATTGTATAAGGCAAACGACAACTGAACCCCTTGACTTCCCACCAACAACTACTGTTGGTTCAATAATTTCAAAATTAAATGGCTGTGACATACGGACTACGGACATCTGTCACACGTAAATTATACACACAAAGCGGCTGAAAACATAACTCGTTTTGTCTTGACCTACCGTGATTGAGTAAATAGGGCTAATAAAAATGGAAGCGATGGGTAAACTACCTATTGTTTCAGTAGGTAGTAGAGTAGGCTTAAAACATTTTATAAAATCGGCATTTTTTAATAAAACTGCAGATGGGTTTTTTTTAAATAAGATTCAATGTCTGTATACAAAATTATTCAAATTTAATTTTTAACGAATAAAGTAGTTTCACAGAACGTATTTAGTGTAATCTAATAAGCTTGCTTTTTTTATCAACGAAACAATGAACCAAGTTTTTTTTAGTAGTTTCCAAAATCTAAGCGTTGGCAACATTTTCATTCTGTTTCAATATCATCGCCCAAGCCAAGTTTCATTTTTATTTCCTGCAATGCAACATCGAATACGAGCAACTATTAGATAAATTTCTGGTGAAAGAATCTGCTCTTTTAACATTAAAGTGTTAATCCTTAAACTCGGTGCCTAACGAAACACTACCACGGCTTTCGGAAGACGAAAATAACGTAAGTAGGTACCTAGTTACATATGGTTCGGTTTTGTTTATCTGCAACACTTATTTCCATTGTTGCGCTTATTTGCTGATAAGCTAATGATTTTGCTTCACCAGCAAGATTATAATATTAAAATAGATGGCAATTAGGTTCCTACTTCAATGATACCTACCTATGTATAAATAGATTACTACCTCCTTACTTGTATGATATGCCGGCGGATTTTGGGATCCTTTATATTACATTTTAGCAGTGTAGGTAGAATTTATTGTAATGCATTCTACCTGTCTACACTGCATAGTACATGCAGCCATCATGCAGCATATAAAAACTTTGCCGGCGTTAGCAATACCAAAGACAATTGCCCATCCTCGCGCCCCCCTTATTCCTCTTATGTATGATAAACATGCTAGCCCAAAAGGTCTGTCTCATTTAGCGATGTGGTGTCCCTGGGTTTTAACCTGTTTCCTACTTTTTAGGGTTCTGTAGCCAAATGGCAAAAAACGAAATCATTATAGATTCGTCATATCTTTCTGTTTGCCCGTATGTCACAGCCATTTAATGCTCTAAGCAGTCATTTTATTCCGAAACTATGAAAAAAAAAGTTAAGGTCTCCATATACTTACAAGGAACTGAAACAAAAAAATCATCAAACCTATACGTGCGTGGTGTCTGTCTATACTACTACAGAATAGGTCTCGGTCTGTACTATAAATAGGTCTTTAAAAATAGCACTGGGGTTCCATTTTTTCTCAAAATCAATCGCTTGAAAGATAAGCACTTGCAGAGTGGTAAAATGTGCCCTACTAACTTTTAAAATTATTAGAATTAGAAAAATCTAGCAAAAAAAGTAATTTTTGCTGACGAAAAATTATAGTGATATTTTAGCTTGCTACTACGAAACCCTTGAAGAGCGAGCCTGACTCGCACTTGGCCAATTTTCAATCTTTTACGCCGTAAAAGATTAAAAACCGGCCAAGTGCGTGTTGTATGTACTAGCGTGCAGAGGGTCCGTACAAAGCCAAAGTCAAATATTTTTATTCAATATTCTGCGTCAATGAGTAAGTCGCGAGTAGCCTAGGTACGTAAGTAACTGCAACAAATAACGTACTAAGCCGGGCCCTTGACGGGAACCTGATAATGTGTGAATAAAGATTAACAACATTAATTGAAAGTCCGCTGTTGTTACTGGCACCATTTATCGTATCAGAATCCTTGCCTCTGAAAAGTAGCTGAAAAATTCTTTGTGTGCAAAAAATAATGATTTAGTAGTAAGTTAAGCTGTTGTTTAATTTGGGGCACTGTTGTTTCTCTCGTAGTTCTCTAGAGTTTGTATAAAATGCTAGAAAACAACACAACACTGATAGATTCAAAATGAAATATTTAGAGACTCTATCCCCCTGGGTTGTCACGGTCAGGTTCTTCACGTCTTTATTTATGTGAGACCACCACATAGCTTAACTTTTCCCTCCTAGTTTTTGAATTGTGTTGTCCATAATTGTGTTACTAAACTTAGAGGCGATAGCGGCGAATAGTGCGCATACGAGCTTCGTGGCGCAGCGGTCAACACGCCAGCCCGCGACACGGGGATCCCGGGTTCAATTCCCGGTCAGGTCATGATGGAAAATCGATCTTATTCAGATTGACCTGGATCTTGGATGTTTATCTATATAAGTATATATTATAAAATATAGTATCGTTGAGTTAGTATCCTGCGACACAATTTTACAACTAACTGTGGGGCTAGCTCAATTTGTGTGATATGTATGTCCCTATATAATTTATTTATTTATACAGAGCAAGGAATTTCAATGTAGATCGCGTGAGTGTCGAGCGAGACATTACTTGCTCTGTGGTTGCGCATTTTGTTTGAATAATATGTAGCGACTTCAGTTGTAAATTGCACGATACTTGGACTTGGGGCTGTCGCCAAAATCAAATTATACCCTTTTTGGTCTGCGCGGGAAGAAAAGCAGCTGATATCTATAAAAAATAAAATATAATAATTTTATTTCAGACTTGCGTCCATATTGTGTTAGTAACAAAATCCTTACATACTATGTTAGTAGAAAATAAAATGCGATAAAATAATTTAGTTAAGGAAAAACCCGCCTAGTCCTCCCGGACCACCTGGTACTGCCACGTGCATGCATGCATCTTTCCCGGACAAGGATAGGTATTCTATGTTTTTTTTTCTTCTTTCGTTTCCATTCTCGATGTCACAATAATAAAAATCCTTGCCATGCTACGTCGCGCCCTGAATATCACATAGGTATATCTAGATTATATATATATATTTTAGTAGGTAACCATGAGCAAAAAGAAAAATGTCCTGGACTTATACTTGGCGAAGATCTTCGAAAACAACATAGCACTAAAGGACAACGACATGAAATTGTCGCAAGAAGTATTCAGGAGTGTGTTTGACCAAGTCAAGCAGAGGATGGAGAGACAATGTAACTATTTTTCGAGATACAGCAGTCAGGTAATTCATCTTTTTTCCTTTTTGTTTCATCATCATCATCATCAGCTACCCATAACCCACTGCTGGGCATAAGCCTCCCTTTGTCTGCGCCATCCTTCTCTATCCCTAGCCTTCGCAATCCAGTTCTTTCCTGAAATCTGTTTTATGTCGTCGGCCCACCTCGCTACCGGACGTCCAACACTACGTTTCCCATTTCTGGGATACCACTCGATATATATACCCCCAATACATAACTTGTTAAACAAATTAAAAATATATGGTTTCAAAATCTTGAATTACATAACTTTACTTTTTATCTCTGAAACTGGCTGTGTGAGAAAGTAATTGTTTTGTACTTATATGCCGCAAAACATGATTCATCCTTTTTTTAGAATACATTTTTTTATACTTTCGGGAGAGGAGAAAATTTTGAATCATTACTTTATTGTCACATCGTAAATAGTATTATGTTTCACCACGTCTATGTTCGTCGGACAACATCATTTCTGAAAAGCTGTAAATTTTTAAACCAATATAAAAATAAATATTCACCCCTCAGGTGCAGAAGCACTGATCAAAGCTATCTGAAATCGCCTAGGTAACGTAACAGGCCGAAATTTTTCGAAAAAATGCTGAAAGCAGATTGAAATAAGGTCTAAAATTCTTTGTAATATACTTATTTTATTCCAAATTTCAAGGGAATTTCCGCCAACTTTCGCAATTTACGTGAATACTTTTTCGGCGCGTAAGGCATTCGAAGGGTCATCATCACAATGGTTTTGCGTGAAGGAGTATCAAATCATACCAAATACTTCCATCACATTTATCATTTTTGTAAAAATGAAACCTAGTAAATATTTACAGGTTATGTACGCTGGCAGTGTTTACGACGGCATCAAAGTGACCAAGCTGGACGAATTCGACATGGACATAGTCATCCGACTGCCGATCAGCTACGACGACGGAGAAAACGGCATCATCTTGGAGAACGAAGACCCGGGCTTCGTCAAAATGAAGATCGGGAAGCCATTCGACAACTTGGTTAAGCAGGCTGACTGGGAAAACTGTCATAAAGTCACACACGATTGGAGAGACGACGAAAAGTATTTCTTACAGAATAAATTTAGATACTGGGTACAGGGGATTGTTCAGAGAGCTCTCAACGAGCTGGAGTATAAAGTGTGTGTGAATGGTGTGACGTATCTGCTGAAGTACACTCAGTCGGGGCCGGCGTATACTTTGAAGATAAAGGCGGAGGAAGCCAGCAATCCTTTCAACCTAGACGTGGATTTGGTGCCTGTCATTAGGTTTAGACATCCGCGCTGGCCAGAGGGATACAGGTTAGTTGCTACCATGTGTTCAGGTTCAGATGTGAGGCACTTAGGTACTTAACACCCAGACTTTTCATGGCAGACATGAGACCTTTAGCTGCGGCCGGACGACTACTATACTACCATCTTTTTATCAATAGTAGTACCTTAAAGGTAGCTTATGTCTGCCATGGCCAATGGCCATGTTCACCCACATATAAAGACTACCCTTGGTAGCTGTCTTGTTGATAGGATTTAGGCACACTGGTGTCAGATTGTTCAACTTGCCTACCCAAAGACATTTGATGAGGGTTAACGACTGTAACTTAAAAGCCAGGGCCAACGACTTGAAACAGCGTGAAATTTGGCCCCAGCACATACACTTATGGAGATAGACTTAGTTCCAGTTTATTCATGATGACTTTCTTCAAATATTCCTATGATCTTAATAGACTTACTTTGTTTTTTAGCATTAGCATTTTCTAGTGTCGTTTGGCTGCAGAACGTGGCAAAGAATTAACATAGATTCAAAGGAAAACGTCAACGTCGTCAAGTAAAATTATGTAGAACAAATAAGTTCATAAAGAAATTCAACCTCTTTTCAGGAAGCCTCTAAACAATGACATTCAAGACTGGCTGGTGGTGCCAAAGCCCAACAAGGCCATCAAAGAGCTGGCGCTGCAGAACCGCTGCTGGAGGCTCTCCTTCCAGGACTTCGAAAAGGACATGATGAAAGGCTGCCAGAACTTGAAGACTACGATTCGATTGGTAATTTTGTCGTTAATTTTATGTCTTCTTCACATCAAGCTCTCCCTGTACCGAAATAGGCATTCTACGGGTAAAAGAATTTTGGAAATCGGTCGAGTAGATTTGGAGCCTATTCAATGCAAACAAACTATCAAATTTTCCTCTTTACAATATTAGTATAGATTAGGTCACGCTATATTGATTTAGATTGTGCATGGTTCCAATAATGATTTAGTATTAAGGGGGAACACTAGGCACAGTAGCGACGCCAATCATTTTATTCCTAATACTTTACAAATAGAAAGGAATTCAAGAATATAAACAATACAAGCCTTAGTAAATAACCTGAAGTATTTTTTGAATCATGTTTATTACTATCGGAATCAGTGAAAATTATGAGAATCTGATTACCGCCAAAAACGGCCGTTTTTGGCGGTTATCACTTTTTCTCTCAATGACTGATTCTCATAATATCAAAACATGATTCCAAAAATACTTCAGGTTATTTCCTAAGGCTTGTATTGTTTATATTCTTGAATTTCTTTCTATTTGTAAAGTATTAGGAATAAAATTATTGGCGTCGCTACTGTGCCTAGTGTTCCCCCTTAATATATAAAAGGCGACTTCTAAGTTTGTTTCTTTCACCGTGGAAAAGTAGATAACCAGCGACATATGAACACATCATGCACGATCATCAATGCGAGGTATGGAGGACATTAACCCGCATACTTTATATTAAGGGGGCACCCTAGGCACAGTAGCGACTGTATTTGTAAAGTATTAGGAATAATAAAATGATTGGCGTCGCTACTGTGCCTAGTGTGCGGCCTTAAAATATTAACTATTTTAGGTAAAGAAACTTCGCGACGTGCTCCGCATGAAAGCCATCGCCAGCTACTACATAAAGACTCTGTTCCTTTGGAAGATTGCTGCTGAAACCAAAAAGTACTGGGAAACAAAACTAAGCGTTCTTTTCACTACTATGGTAGAAAATCTTAGGGATGCTATTAGTGAAAAAAATATCAGGTATTTCTGGAATAAACATCACAATCTTATTAAGGAGTTAAAGGATTCACATAGGGACGAGTATGTAAAAAAGCTAACCAACGTTCTAGTTGGCATTGAGAATAACGATATGGACAAAGTCTTACCGTGTTTGCTGACTCAAGAAGAACTGGCGCAGTTCAAGATGCAAGACTTTTATCAAAAGCAAAACGCGGCAGCCACCGCGAACGGGAAGCAAGCGAAGCCAGCGCAGGTAGACCGAGATCTCATTAACACCTTGATCAAAAAAATTGATCAGTTAACAACGAAAGTAGATAGTATTGGTGAGGAAATGAGCAAGCTCAAGGTGGGGAGTGATTTGAAGGAGGAATTCTTGAGCATCGTGGGCGACGTGGATTATATTTCTAGCGAAATCGAGGACTTGGGTTTCGACGACTACAACCCAAAGCGCATCAAGAAAATGGACGGCTCCAAGTGCTCTCCTCGGACAGATGATGCTGAAAATTAAATGTTCATTTTATATCAATTTTGTGGAAAGTTAAGTAAGTAAGTTAAGCTGTGTGGTAAAGTAGAATAGGACCACTCCAAGTCTTCTCGTGGATGCCGTAGAAGGCGACTTACGAAACACAAGGTTATAAACATCAAAATGACCTCTCCAACCCGTCTAGCCAGTGTAAGGCTAATCCTCTGACTGCTCTGGCTTAGATATATATATGGCTCTGGCAGTAAAGAGAGAGTCGTGCTCCTACAGTGGAGACTAAAAAGACCTGATGATGATGGTGAAGTTAGTTGGATACGTCAAGTAGAAAGGGATGAATTAATTAATCAATGTAAATAACTTCTTTCACTAAGGCAGATTGCAAAAAACGTAACCCTTGTAGAATCATCATGCTTGTCTGTCTATCTGTGTCTGTCCGTTTGCCACAGCCACTTTATTCCGAAATTATAAGGACAGTTTGAACTTGGTAGGGAGATGTATAGGTAAATAAAGTCTTTTAAAAATAGTAAGTTCGCCTGGAAGATTATTGAAAAAATATTGGACACGTATTTTTTCTTGTCAATCAAACAAAAATTGAATACACTTTTTGCACGCCTGTTGTGTCATGCATGCATGAGCCCTCACTCCTGCACTTTGATGCGGTTTATCTTTATATCATTTGTTTGATTGAATAAAGAAAAAACGTATCCAATATTTTTCGATAATCTATAAGATGAACTAATTATTTTAGAAAGATTTCTTTAGGAAAATATCTATTCTGTAAACCCTACGAATAAGTAATAAGCATTATGAAAGGTTGGCTCTCCCATTCATGGAACTAAAACAAAAAAAAGTTAGGTTAGACGAGGAATAGGTTTTTAAAACTGACATTTTTAACAAAGTTGTAACCTCAGGTTGTTACGCTGATATTGATGCCATCTATGTGCAGCTGTCGGAAAAACTCTTTATAAAATATAGAGGTTGAGACCACAAGACCCGGTTTAGTATTATATAATTTGGAGATTGAATTTTCTCAAAAACATGATATAGGTGCGTTTAGACATGAAAATATCGTATAGTAAGGCAGCCTAGGATTTTACATTTACAACATGAGCCCCGATTTTATTGTTACATCATAGACTCAGAAGACTGAATAATGAAAATGGAATGTGAAAGCCTACAAATTAATTTTAAGCATATTTTTGTACACGCGTCAGAATATGGGGTTTTGTCAATATAGTCAAAATATATTTTTAATATTTGAGCTATACCTGGCAGCACGGAATCCTATGCTTTTATATTTTTCTATCACTTAGAACTGTGGTTTACCAGACGGAGAAAGAGACGAAACACGGCTGTACGATGGTTCCATCGCTCTTTCTCGCTCCAGTAATTGACGATTAGAAAAGGATAGATATATTGGAGAAAGTGCGGCAATGCCGAGTGTAGCTCAACCCTTAGGTTAGGCAAACACAATATTAATATTCTACAAGTATCTTTTTATTTTTGTAATTTGATATCTTTAAATTAAATAATCTATCGTACATATCTGTGTTTTAATTTTCTCAACAATAACATCACTTAGCATATGAGTTAAACAAAAACCGGCCAAGTGTGAGTCGAAATTTCAATCGGAGGGTGGCGAATAGCCATAAATTTTTATTACTTAAAATGCTCAATTACAAGTTATTTTTTATGCCATTTATTTTCCATCATTGTTGTTATAGGGGCAACGACACACACATTCTGTGAAAAACGGAAATTCAAGTCTGTACGTACCTATATGCTTAAGTTATATTTACACGCACAGTCGCAATGCGCTAAACGAATTTTGTTAGTATACTTACTAGAACTTCAGACGTTCCTAGTGGTCCTGCATAGTCCACAACTGTGCGAGGGAAAATTCACCAATAGAAATGGGACGAACGGCAGAAATCTATCGGAACTAGTGAAATCCTCGAGATTCCGCAACTGATATAACTGGTATTACTTGGAACTAGAAAAAAAATTCCACATTCCTATAAAAATAATCTGCACGAAACACTTTAGTAGTGTGCGTCCCCCAGCAGAAAGTATTAAATATTAAAACATAAGTTTACTTGAAAATCGGTAAATGTCATCGTGTGTGAAAGTATGAAATGTATACGTCTATTACTTTTTGAGATTTAAATTAAAACAGATTCTGCCAGGATGACATTTAGTACCGCAACAAAAAAACTGGGTATGCATAAATAAAATTCGTGCGTCGTGAGCCCCGTAGATATTCAAAAATGTGCTGGGGGAAAGTTTGGCCAGTTGCCGGACCTGCTAATCGGCATAGGGCAGTGATTTTCTTTTTAATACCAGTTATTTTTAAGAAATCATATTGAAAGAAAACGGAGACATCACTAAAAAGTTTGATCTAGGAGGCCCCAGACAACCTAACTATTTTATGAACTACTATTTACAGTTTAAAGTGTGATATGAAGCTTTACTTAAACTTTTCGCCCAAAGTGGTCGATTTTGTCAAAAACGCTAAGGAAAGCTTCAAGCTCTAGCTTTAAATTATATGCAGTTGTTCATAAATTAATTTAAAGGGATATCTAGGGCCTATTAGATCAAAATTTTAAATTACATCTGTTTCTTTTCGAATGATTTAATTTAAATGGAAGCAGCACTGGATCCCGAAAAAAATAATGTATCGTCTTAAATCTTAAATAGCTTAAAAGTATTTTTGTAAAATAAAGAATTTCAAACAATATTATCGTTCAGGGAGTAGTAGTAATATGGGAAATGGGTGTATCAAAAAATTACACCCCACATTGTAAATACATATTCAATTATTTCATTTGGCATATGGTTAATCTAGAATTAAAACAAGACAGTACAATTTTTAACTATATTGATTTATGTTTTTATAGAAAAAAAAAGATAAATATGTTACAGCCATAAACGCACCATAAAAATATAAACGTGTACGTATGACAATGGTCGTACCTACAACTAACCAAGATTATAGTTCAAATACTCAAATTAAAATAATGTTAAATTTGAAATACTTTGGAGTGCAATTCAAGTGCCATAATAACATAATGTATAATTTTCATGAATTGAATAATTTTAAGTAATTTTAATTGAGCATCGTCAATATAAACAGACGCATACATAAAGTGCCATCTACGAAGACGCTTCACTCTCCTATTACCTTATTATTCTTTCTTATACCTAATAGTACCTAGTCTTTTCAATAGAAGAATTAATAAAAAAGAACACGAGTGCCCTGCCAAAGAAATCAGCCAGTATCAGAAGAAGGGTCGGGGGCAGAATAACCTGACCCCACTACAAACAGATTTTAAATTTTAGAGGGTCAGGTTTATTTGTCCCTGTTTGTACAAAAATCTTCTTTTGCCTAGGTTGTCGTTGACATTGACAGTGAGGTCACAAATTCACAACTGTCACTTGGGCCAAACTGCGAATGACGCTGAGGAATGACGCCAACCCGCCACCCGAAAAATTTGCGAGCCTCATCGTTGATGGCACAACCAATATAGATACTATATTTATATCTAGGTATTACATCCGGGTTGCAACCCTCTGTCATGCATACACGTGGCAACATATAAATATCTCAAATTAAGATCACAGTAGCTGCAGTTTAGCTATAAAAGTAAAAAATATCTTGTAATTTTGGTACGAGTATTTAGATATTAGATAAAGGTGAAGATTAAAACAAAATGAAAAATAAATAAATACTTAGTAATATGGCCCAAACATTTATAGCCGATAAATCGGCCCGATTAAAATGCAAACAATCACTATGGACCAAATTTCATACATAATGAAAACAAACCAATTCAATTGCAATAATATACGATTTAATATGGGGCGAGGCAACCGGTTAGCGTGGTACAATTTTTCCCAAACGCCATCGAAAACATAGCTCCCCTTGGCAAGCTCAATTCATAAATGTCTGGACCTAATTCAGCCATTAGCTATTATAATTAATTACTTTCAAACGCGATAAATATAATTATTAAAATAGAGAGAGATTTCTAAGAAGACCCATATCGTCTTACTATAAAACAAAAACAAGGACTAACTTTAGAACCTGATTTAAACCAGTATAAGGGGTCATCCATAAATCACGTTCTGTAGAGTATAAAATAAAGCACGCAGTTTGAGATATCTATGTGTCGCTAAAAGTAATACTAAACAAACACTGGAACGCCAGCTCGCACTGGCAACACTATTTTACATTACATCATCATAATGTGCAGTCCAAGCGGTTTTATATTACACATCTAGTGACTTATCTACAACTTTAATCCAAAGGGATATCAATTTTATAGACAGGCAACCGACTCGTCGAAACGAACGACTGTTACTGTGGACCTGATAAGAGTAATATTTTAAAGCAATTTATACTACCGATGCAGACAGTCAGTGGCTGTCAAAGGCGGTTCCCACCGCCAGCGAGCGAGCGAGGCGGCGAACAACTATATGAGCGATGCGGCCGAAGATATCCGAGAGGGTCGCTCGCCTCGCTAGCTATCTCTATCGCGATGTGGATCACATCGCTTAGATCATAGTTTCGTTCGCCTTGCTCGCCTCTCTCGCAAGCGGTGTGAACCACCCTTAATACAGACGATAAATACGCAGGTACGATTATACCGACATCTGAACAACTTTTTTTACAAGTCTAATGCTGGCATCTTTTTTTTTTTTTTGAGATCCCGACATCGGGTCTTTATGTAAAGTTGTTTATATTGTCGAGTTAAATCGCCCTTTTCTGTATACATCGACTACATAGCTACATCCTGTAGGTAGGTAGAAAACTGATTCAAAGTTTGTTCAAATTGATTACCCTTTCTGATTAAGGTTGTATGTATAGTTGACAAACGCGTGAGCCTAATTTCGGTGAATAAATAAAAAATAACATTAAAGACACCTTCCTGTCCGGCAAGTTTACAAATACATACAGATTAAAATAATTAGTCTCACGCAAGATTAACTTATTTATTTTAGCTAACAATATGAGATAGGTATAATTATATTATTAATTATTATATATAATATAACGCTAATTTATCAGGAAATCTAAATACTCTAACGTAGTACGTAAACGACACAAAACATAGCATCTGAAAGATAAAATTCAGTTTAACGGTTTCCAATTACGGAAACAAACATTGATATGTTAAACATTTTGTTACAATTTTATTTTTCAGCTGCCACATTTTGATTATTTGTATAAATTGAATGTGGCAACATTTCTTCAGAGGCCAGTCTTTTCAAAATTAAAAGTTATATTTTTCTTTAGCCTAAATTATCAAACAAACTAAATTACGGCTACTTTATTTAGGCAGACTATACAAAGATACAAATGAATATTTTTTATTTATACCTTTTAATTTTAAAGTCCTATTTTGCCAAACTGTACGGTAAAAATTCATGCGCAAAAAATATTATGTTGGGTCGCGTTCCAAAACAACAAAAAGAAATATTTTGAGGAATTTTCAGAGGAAACAAGGATAATAAATAACAAACTTGGCACCATTGGACCTCCCAAAAAATGTTGCCACACCTCCAAGGTGCATAACCAAGCTATGTTATAACGTCCAACAGCGAACACTCTTCTCACATTTACATTGTTCATTTTTTACATCTCGACCACTAATAACTTTAGAAAATAACATAATAGTTAGAATTACAATTTGATAATTGTCGTGATTAAATGTGAAAGACTATCATCTCCCCTATAATACATAAATATGGAACAATTGTCATCTTAAATTTGGTAAGGCGTAGTTTCTTATTCGAAAGTCGACACAAAAATAAAAAAATAATCAGTTATATATCATTTTCCTTAAAATAATCATGATATTGACACGAACAAAGACCTTTATGAATTATTTTTTACACTAGGATTTTGCCAAGTTGGTCGATAACAATGCAATCCTTCTGTGTTTACAAATAAGGCACAGTTTAGTTCGTATAAAATTGTCTAGAAGTAAAGATGGGGTTTATTTTGTTACTTTTAGAGATTTCTATGAGTATAGTAACACTTTTAGAGACTCTCATGATTAAAGTTATAAGAATCTTCTTTCCACTAATTTTGGTCGGTCGTGCAGCCGTAAAATTTCTTAGTTATTGTTTTTTATTAAATGGGAAAGCCTTTTACGTTCTAACTATCTAGGAGAAACTACGCCTTATAATCCATTCACATCGCCACACGTCCTCGAAAACATTTTACAAAAAGCAAATAAACTACATACATTTTAGGTAACATAATATACACATTTATATCAATTAAAATTATATTTTTTGAACTGGATTCGCAATGGGTTTATATTTTTGAGCAGAAAAAATATTTTTCAACTATTGTTCCACATGTATCCTATTTACAATACCTTCTATTTGCAATCTTGTAGATGTATCTAATTAAGTATAAAATTTACTGATCACGAAGAAATATGCCAGCTGTTTTTTGTATGAAAATGTGAATGGCTATTTTAGGCCCGATTTATTCTATCACCAAATTAAGGTAGAGTTTTGACGTATAAACGTTATTAAATGGTGCATGGAGTTTTAAATTTAGCTAATTGATTGTGAGTTAATATTCATCACAATATCTTCATTACTCTATCTACGCATATTAGACTACACCATGCTTTTCAAGAGAATATGAATATCAAAAATATTAACAGGAACCTTTTATTTATTTACACTGACGTTTGTAAGGAGTTACATCGATCAATTACTACGTCAGCAGAAATAAATAAACAAAAGGTACGTGCTCAATCCTGTTAGTATAAACAAAAATGTGTTTAAAGCACTAAAGTTTAAAAAAGAATAGGAATATCACTAAATAATGCTATCTTTGTCATTCATTAGCGAAAACAAGGTGGCGAGAAAAACGATACCTAACCTACTTTAAACTATAGTTTGTAGCTTTTAGTGTTTATGACAGACATAACACAGCACCTCTCGACTGCGTAAGTACTGATCAATGCCTGTGGAAATTGCGTGAGTTTAGTATAAATCGGGCCTAACTCCAGTACACGCAAAACACCACCATCTTCGCATTTCTACGGGATATTCTTAAAACACAGTGAAGGAAAGCGAAATAAAATGGCGGTAATACGCTTATGTTATTTAAAAGATTTCACTCCCATTCACACTTAGCGAGGCGCACATTATAAATTAAACTGAATTAATAAATAAAGCAGAACAAATATGCAATTTGTGTTTGAAATATAGGTCGACAATTATCTAACACGGTGCTGCTATAACTTGTGTTATGGAGCGACAAATGATCGATATAGTATTGTCTCGCTTACTCGATGACGAAACCGAGTGAGATAGCAGTACTCGTGCGCGTATGTTTCAAGCGCATGCGACGCTGTAGTATGCGACACTACTGTCACCCAAAAATTTATTCTTTTAATCCTAAATCATATCGAATTTAAAAATCTATCCTGTAGGTGCATCACTAATAAATTACTTGTAGTATTTTGGTATTAATTTTCATTAATATATGTTAGATAAATGAAGAGAAACACCGACTAACACAAAAAGTTGCCACTTTTGGCGTTAGGTTGTGTTGCTCTTTAAATAATACACTAGATTACTAGTTAATTACTTGTAGAGTTACACCAAAATACTACAGATAATTAAATAGTGATGTAGATGATAGTTCTTTTTAATTTCGATATGATTTAGGATTGAAAGACGCTGAGCGGCGCTAGTGTCGCATACTACAGCGCCTTGACGTGTACTAAAACTTTAGTCGATCGATCGAGATGGTACTAATTCGCATCATAATTAACTTAAACAAGGTTTTATCGCGGTAACGAACATCGCAGGCCTATTTTATCAATACTCGAGACTCAGCACTGTGCTACACAAACAATCCCCTAAAAACGCGAGGTGTAGAAGCGTATACTGGTGATATTAAGACGACTACATTCTGAAAATGGTCTATTAGCGCGCGCTCCCGGACTTACTGTGTTGGATGAGCCACTGTAGGGTGATGTCGATGTTGTCTTTCTCTTTGCAAGAGATCGAATAACAGCAGATTTCGCGGTCTTGTATGGCTGATAGGTTCCTGGAATTTATTTATGTTATAAGTAAAATAATCTATTCCAAGCGGTATAAATAAAATGTAGTAAGGCATAATAGTGCGAATTTTATAAAACCCGTGGTAGCAGTGTTCTCCAAATTATTTTGGGAATATCATTGGTGTGTAAGTAAACTTAATCTTGTCGCACTTCATATAGGGTGAGCAGAACTCTGAACGCTTAGTATTATTAAAGTAAGTATTAAAACGCCTGTTGCCGAGGACGCGATGAGCACGGGGATGTCAGTCGAAAAATGGTTCGATGGCCAGCAGCGTCGTAATCGAGATAAGCCAAACAAACTACTCTCACCAACACATCTGCTATGCGTGGTGAGTATGGCAAAACCTATAATAGAGATTGAATAGACTTGTTGCGGCTGAGACAACTTACATTCTCTCGATGAGGCCGTGCTCGTCGAGCGCGTCGGGCAGGTCTCGCTTGTTGCCGAGCACGAGCACCGGGATGCCAGTGAGCTGTTGTTTCTCTAGTAAGCTGTGAAGCTCGTTGCGCGACGCTTCGATCTTGTCTTGGTCAGCTGCGTCTACCATATATCTGGTAAATGATAGTCAAAATATTATTGAAGAAATCTTCACAACTGAGCAAAGTATTTGGTACCTATTTATTATCATTTACCTATATCAATAAGCAGGCCGAAAGCCGAGGAGGCTTTTGGCGAGTCCTCCGACCGCCAAAAATTGTTGAATAACAAATCCGCTTATGCACACTTCGCACTTCTAGAGACGCCAGGGCCAGGCCATTAATTTTTAATTTATTATCCTTAGTCGCAAAAAAAATACTTATTACAAAATAATGCATTTACATGATTGGATGGTAAAAACATATCACGGGTTTTTCAGGCGCGTACCTACATACGAGGATGAGCGTACTGTTTTTCAGTATATTGAATGAACTACTACAAAATGTTTTCGCGATTGTTACACATTGCCTAAAATATTTATTGATAACGTTCCGCAACGTAATCAATAAATATTTTAGGCGGTAGATTTTGCAGTTCTTATAAAATACTAGACAAATGTCAACTTAGTCTACCTGCGACCACGAACACTGTAAAGTGCTCAAAAGGTTAGGTGTATAAATAATGTAATAAACGCGATCAAAACCGTATTAAAATATATTTTTTTAAACTACTACAAAAATAAATTCAATTTTATACTTACACAATAGCATTGACACCGCGGCAGTACCTCTCCCACATTGAGCGGAACCTTGGCTGGCCCCCGATATCCCAAACCTAAAAAAAAAAGGGTTTCATACATTTCCATATAATACACAATAGTTGTTCCGACGGCCAGAAACAAAACATGTCGAAAATAAATACGAGATGTTGGAAGAAGACTATCAAGTAACGTTGGAAATAAGGGTGAAGTGCCTACCATTATAAGCCTGCTAATAAATTTGTTATTTTTTGCACGGGTCAGAACGAAGTTGTTTGCTTCCCTAGTGATATTGTACTAGTAAGAGTAACTGCTGCCACCATTACAAGCCTGACAATACATTAATTTTTTTTTAACTCTATTTTATTAGCTTCACTTGTATGTAAGAAAATCTAGGAATTTTAATTTGACCCACTTCCCGGTCTTCGATTAGGATGAAATTTTGCACACGCTCTGAGTTCTGATGATAAATTGATAATACATGACTAGCGTGTTTTTTAGTTTTCAAAACTAATTTTAAATTATTTTTGCACGGGTCAGAACGAATCGCTTGCTTGCCTAGTGATATCTCTAGTTACTGCTCCAAGTGCGGGTAAACTATATGGCCGGCTAAAAGTTGCAGCAGAAAAAAGCCATTTGTTTCCCGGCATAGTACAATGGGAAACTTGCATGAAGAGTACATTTTGAAAACTATTTCTGATTATATAAGCATCTAGCTGGAAAAATCTGTTAAGGACACTTTCAGTCCGATATTGATACATTAACTTTGGTTAAGATTGGTTAGAAAAGTCCGTTTCAAAAATATGAAAATTTATAGCAATTTTTGTTATGAAGCCATTGCCCTAAACGCAATATTTAATATAGCTGACAAAGTCCTCACAACACGCATACAAATTGCTAAAGGAGTGACGTCACTAGTCAGTTGTTTTTTCTTAGGGACGTGTAGGCCGAGACGAAAAATTGGAATTTTCAAACTCTTATATCTCAAAGAGTTTTTGGGTTATCAAGATGATTTTTTCACTGTTTTTTCTATTTTTGAGAGCTCTTTTCATTGGACAATAAAAAAAATTGTGTGCAAGTTCCGCATAGGACCACTCCAACCAAGACTTCCCGTGGATGTCGTAGAAGGCAGCTTAGGAAACACAAGCTAACCAAAGCTTGTAAACATCAAAGAAACCTCACCAATCCAACATCAAATTTATTTTTTTATTTATTTACTTATTTGTATCGGGCAACGCAGGCCCATATTAAAAAAAAAATATACAAAGCATATTAACACACTAAGGCATCGGTGTGTTCTTTGATGACGGGGTGTCGCGTAGCCTTCCTCGGAATCGCCGGAACACAACACCTATCGGCCAGAAGTCAGCATTCGCGAGGGTCGCCCAGCGCTCTGTAGGTACTCGCACCACAAACGATGCAAAGTTCACTTCATGGCGCGACTCCAGCTTATCGACCCTCAACGTGACGTTGATCTTCTTGCACACGTACTTCACAACATCTGCGACCTTGGTGGAGTAAAACAAGCGGGACACATAAAGCTGCGTTGTCGGGATCTCAGGACGCAGCAAATGGTTAGGTCCCGTCGGAGCGGTACCGCGTTGATTCCGACAAAGGGGCTTTCTACGTTTTCGCTCTACTTTGGTAAAGCCTTCTTCGTCTGTCTGTCCTCGTAGCGGTATTGGTGGAGGGAGCAGCGTCGGAACTTGTTCTTGTTGTTTCCGGTTTCCTCCATCGGCTTTAGGTAGCTGCATTTTAACAGGGGGTCGGCTTGCAGCATCAGCATACACACGCCGAGGGGTCGACGTACCTTGCTTCGACGTCACGGCGATCACGGGAGACCGCGGTGACGCATGACGTGCGGGGGGCGCTGACGTAGCGCTTGCAGGGACTGCGGCCGGCGGGGAGTCAAATTTCGCTGACTCGAAACTTGAGTGCGAAACATTGAATGCACCGCGGCGCGTGTTCACGTTGGCGGCCTCTTGTGACCCACTTATCGAAATCGTGGAACGTAAAGCCACGACTTCGGTACGCAGCTCACTGATGGTGGTTTCAGAAACCTCCATCTTCAACTGCACTGCAGCCAGGCTTGCTTTTAGAGAGCTTATCTCCTTGAGCAGCCCGGTTACGTCCACGTGATCCCAGCTAACCGGAGGGACCTTCTTGAGATCCAGAGCTACGAATGACGGCATATCATCAGGATCGGTAACCTTCATAAGACTAATGATGTCTTGAAGGCTTCGTGCACCCTTTTCGTCTCTTCTTCGTGAAGGCATCCTTTCGATCATGTTGAGCGACGTGTAAAGCAGCGACTTAGCACTGCTAATCTCGGCCTCCGAAAAAGACGAAGTGCAAATCTGAATAGCACTGACTTCATCGATGGAATCCAGCTTGTGTTGCAGGAACGCTAGCAACTCGTTCACCACGAGTTTTTTGGAACTCATGATGACAGCAAGGCGGCAGCAGCCAAAGCCGCAGCCGCGCGAACTCGAAAATTATATTTCGTTCTTATTGCGGAGCGCGTCCGTTTCCGAGCGCGCATCGAACGCAACTCCTCTTGGCTGCTCTGGTAGTACAGAGAATGTCCTGCTCCTGCAGTGGAGACTAAAAAAGACCTGATGATGATGATGACACAAGTTTTAATAATTTTAAGTCCAAAAAAAAGGCCTGTGACCTTAACCAACTAAGTAATAATATACATATGATTAAAATTGGAAATATGATGAAATATGTATTTTTTGCGCAACCAGGACCAGGTTCATTGCCCTATGATTATTTGCATGGGATGAATATGAGATACACATATATTTACCTTAATCGTGACGTTGCCTTTGGTTATTTTCCGCATGTTGAAGCCTACGGTCGGGATCATGTCTTCGCTGAACTGGCCAGACTGGAATCAATAAGAAAGGCAGAGATAAATATACAAAATCGATTTGAATAACTTTTAAATTCTAATAAGAATATTTGAATTACAATCAGAAACTGTTAGCAAGCTAACCAAGTTAGTGAAGAAACCCATATTTATATGAAACAGTCGATACGTTTTTCACGGGCTATTAATAGTACATCATGATGCAAGTAAGCTTTCATTACATTTACTATTAATGCGGTCTATAAGACGTCGAATCAACCAATCCCAATTCTAATTTTTATGGCAATCTCTTCTTACCGAGTGAATTGGCTATTATCGGTTTATTATAAGCATTGGCTTTGTGCATATAAATAAACACCTCAACTATAATTACTTGATCTGTTTATAGACACGATAATAAAATAAAGTAATTCATCTTTTCATTACATTTGTACACAATTTGTGCAATATAAATTTTACACATGTTTAACAAATAAATATATCTTTTTATCTTTACATTTTCATCATCATCATCATCAGGTCTTTCTAGTCTCCACTGCAGGAGCACGACCCTCTCTGTACTACCAGAGCCATATACTAGCCTGAATAGTCAGAGGATTTGGCCTACACTCTTCACGCTGGCCAGACGGGTTGGAGAGGTCTCTTTGATGTTAATAGCTTTGTTTAGCTTGTGTCCTTAGTCGCCTTTTACGACATCCACGGGATGACTTGGAGTGGTCCTATTATACTCTGCCGGGAACACACATTTTACTTTTATGATATTATCAAATTTCATGCTATTCAGGGATAGATTATTAAAATGTTTTCAAGTCGGCCGGCGTGCATGCAGTTGATATACACACAAAGTTCAAGGATGGTCATAGAGTTCCCTCTTATTCATAAATTATCATTTCAACCATCAAAAATCGATAATATATCATAACTAATTAATGAAAATGGTATTTTTAACTCGACTGAACCACCCACAAGGAGGGTGATGTTTTTTGCGCGTATGTATGTAGGTATGTATGTCTGTTCTATTTTTGCCTCCTGTCAAGCCATCTGGTGGCTTGACCGAATTTCAAGTGTGAAGTGTCATTAAATTTGTATTTGAGGTCAGCAACAAATAAATTGGTGGCCGTAAACTACCAAAAACAATAGTGTTTTTCAATTTTTGAAATAATTCTACGACCAATTAACCAGTAAAATTATGCAATACAATCAGGTACAAACATATCTAGCATTATTGGCTAGTGACATTCATCGGACACATTATCAGTGCGACCTTCTCACAGCATGATTGAGGAGATAGTTGAACAAAACTAATTGTTAGGGCTCACATTATACATAGTTTTGATAAGATAGTTCTATCGATGCACAAACACACACTTGATAGTAATAGATATGGTGACATTGGGTCAGGAAGGTCATTGACACTAAGTTATTTGAAAGAGAAAATTAATGTTCTAAATACATAATGAACTAAAGTGGTTTTACTTCAGATTTCCCTGTATTACTGATGAAATTTTTGAAATGGCTGGAAAGACGAAAACCTGGACCGGACTACCACTCAATAAGGAAGAATGGAGAAGATCGGGGGAGGCCTTTGCTCGAAGGCACACAGAATCGGTTACAGTAGAATAAGATTAACTATTTATACAATGTAATGTGTAAATAAATAAACTTCAGTTTTACTACATAATTAGTCTTTACATCTAATGAAGATTAAATTGCAACGCATTTTGCTACAAGAAAGATTGTTAATAAATTAACTATAGCAGTAGTTTTAATAAGGTGCAGTCCAAATCTAACTTTATGGCGACTCGAAACATCGCGCTAGTCGATGGGCAGTACACAATTTTATTCGGAGCCACACAGTAGGTATTTTAGGTTCAGCGGGGCGCGCGCGGGACGCCGGGGGGGGCGTACTGCGGAGCTTGCAGCTAATATCCGAGCTGGCAAAGAGTTTGATTCGGACTGTATAAAGTATAAGAGCCTTGCCAATGAAGAACAGAAATTGTAAAGAAGAAGGGAGGCTTTTACTCACAGGAGACCATGTGATAACCAATAAATAAATATTACCAATGAATCAAGTAAATATCAAAAACAATTGGGTAAATGCTCTAAGCAAAAACAAGCAACAAGGCAGTTGTGTGGAAACAAAGTGAAAATATTATATAATAGTAGTTTCATTTATTCAGTTTAAGTTTTCATTTAATAAGGCAGCAGTAGAGTATTTTTAGGCATTAATTGCTCAGCTTCAATCAAATTATGTGTAAAGAAGTAAGTCAGAACTAACTTACAACATATCTCATAGGAACTACGAACCATTCCAGACAAACCAGGTCTCAACTTATTGATTACTCAACACAATTAAGATAGTTAACTGATGCTATTAAAGCATCCAATTTTGCCTCTTGATAGCAACAGTAAAAGAAACCTGGCAACCCCAAAAACAGGTGACCTTGATTATTTTTGTAAAGATTGGCCTTCAAAACCCCTTTGACCCGCTGTGGGACATTAAAGGCTAAAAATAGAATAAAATAAAAAGATACTGCCAACCTTAGATTAAAGCCTAGACTCTATAAACCTAAAATAGCATAGATAAATCTAGTGTCCAACCCATAGTCGGTCGCACACACACACACAGCTATTAATTTGACGAATTTGGAGGGCATAAATTGACAGGACACGTGTGATAACACAAAGCTGTCACGCACACAAGCATTACAAAATTGGCCAGTTTTTTAGTCATTGAAATAAAGGCAAGACGGTGTCTAGGGAGTATATAGTCAAATTTGCCAACATATGAATCCAAATTAATCAGTGACTCGCTTGATAAAGGTTTCATGTACAAAATATTATGATTGTAAAAGTGCTCGTAATAAATTCTGATTGATACAAAAGGTCATTAACCTTTTTTAAGGTCAAAATATCAATATTTTTCAACTTTATGATTGTTCTAGTTTTCCACTTAACAACGAAGTTGTGTTTTCTACAAATTTGTTTAATACCGATAAAAGAAAAAATAGCAAAGTTCACAGTAATCTATCCATTTTTAACTGGAGTTTGTAGTGATGAACATTTTGTGAAATAGTTAAGGTAGACTTTTATATAGACTCGTACAGGTTTGTCACCAGAAGCTCCCATGAGGTATCATAAAGATACGCCATCTTTGATGCTTAAGAAGAAGAAGTATAATACCGATACTTGGTATCTCATTGTACTGAACATTGACAGAATCACTAAAATCTCTGATGTGCATGGTCGACTGACTGTGTCACCTACACGAAATGATGATGATGACTGAAATCTCGATGGAAGCCATAATATTAAACAGAAGAAGAAGTTTCAACTGTGTAGTACTACTTAATAGATTTTTTGGAATAAAATGGCTATGACATATGGACACATAGACCAACATCAACATCACAAATCTATAATGGTTCTGTTTTTTTTTTGCCATTCAGCTACAAAACCCTCGAAATACATTTATTTATGATTTAAGAAAAGAACTGGCTAGAATGTAATTTTTTTTAAATAAACCCTTCCTCACAACCCTACTTTTTAAAAATTCAGTTGCATTGCACTCAATCAAGAATTGATACAGCAAGGTTTGCTACACTTAATGCATAGTATTATCTCTTGATATGCCTGAAACATTATAAAAGTCCAAAATCCAAACTAAAGAGTACTATATCAAAATTATTGATGAATAATTTAAGATATTTTTAACAAAAAATAAAACCGCCTTCAACCCTATCAATTTATTTAAATAAGCGTAAGAATAAAATTTAAAAAAGTGTAAACCGAACGGCATACTTGTAAAAATTTTTTTGGTTTGTGAATTTTTTCAAAAAGAGTTTGTAATATTTTGGTAAAAATTTAATGGGACCATCTGTAAAGTATTACCTATCGAACAAAAAAAGAATTTCTAAAATCGGTCCAGGCGTCTTCGAGAAATCAGGGAACATACATAAAAAAAAAAAAGATTATGACGAATTGAGAACCTCTTCCTTTTATGAAGTTGGTTAAAAAAAGAATTAAATATGTTGCATACCCCTGTCCTCTCAAAATATCCACATATGTCAAATATTTCACACAAAACATTTTAGTTTTTCACTAGGTATGTTGAATACAGGAAATAAAAAAGAAAGATATAAAATAGCGCTAGTTGTCTATAGCCTTTTTGAACACTAATTAATGATTTTTATATATTTCTAAGTAAATCATATTTCTAAGTAAATTAGAATTATTTAAATTATGAAATGACGTAAAAAAGTGCCTGAAAAGGTCTATTTACTGACTAAATAAAATCTTTGAATCTTTAAAAATTTCCTAGTGAATGATGAACAAATTTGGCACATCAGTTTAGAACCTTATAGTGACTAAACTATGTATTTCTCAACAAAGCATCTATCTTTAGAAAATAGTTCAGTGGCGAGTTGTTTTGTTTCTTAACAACTCTATTATATGAATTAGGCGTCAAAAGAAAAAAAAAGAACGCAACTTTCACTATGTACAGTCAAATCACTCAATCCTTATGTAAGTGTGCAGATACAGGCATGTACTGTGTTTTCATGATCTGTTTGGCGATTATGTGATTCGTATGCGCCGATACATAGCGGTGCTATGAGTAATGCGGGCACAATACACCAGAAGACTGTCATACATAAATTAAACAAAAATACCAAGAGATCATGTAACTATCAGCACAAACGTCTGTTGGAGTGTGCTGATATACACTCCAACAACCACTGCTGCATGTACACATTCCAATGAGAAAGAACACGATAATTTCAATATAAAACGCAAAAAATTGTGTTTTCAGACAATACTAACAGCAATGACGTTAACAAAAGTTGTTTTCCCCGAGTACTGCAATCCGACGAGTGTGAGCTCCATCTCCTCCTTCCAGAACAAGCTTTTAATCCAATCAAGGATACGATTGATCAAAGCTAACATTTTTACGGATTTATCACAATTATTTTCTGAGAAAATGCAAAATAATGAACGCCTCTCGGAAAACTGCTGAGAATTTGACAGTTGGCAGTTGCGTTTCGTTTTTATCGTCTATCATTTCAATCCAATTTGAATTGGCTGCGTTTTGTTTTGGAACCATAGACATTATCTTAACTCTATCAACTAACGTAAATCTATGAAATGGAGGTGTAAGTAATTTCAACTTATATTTTTAGAGCATATTCTTTGCATTCTTTTACTCTGCACTTTTTCGCAACAAACAAGCCACGTAATGGGTTTGAGAAAAACATTTATTGCCCGAGCGAGCGAAGCTTAGAGTTGGGGCGTAACAAACGTTAATAATCTGCGAAAATTAAATTTAATCAGTTATATATGTCGTGGCCATATCGTAGAATTGATCTTTTCATGAAACGATTGACATTTTCATGAAATGGTGGTATTTTATGATATGGCCAACTTAATTTGATCAGATCATTGAATCGTCAACGTTTAACGATATTTTATTTCACGTTTGGCCGGATCGTAAAATAGGGTGTCCAGGAAATATAATTAACAAAAATCAGAATATGTTAAGAACATTTTGTATTTTGTCGTCGTAAATTCTTATATTTTCAATTTCTTCATCATTACACAACATAATATTCACTTTGTCACTGCGGTTTTCGCCGGCGGCCGCCATCTTTCCACATGAACAAAACAAACAAAGCGTTTGTAGCGCCTCTACCGGTAATTTAAAGAAACTATTTTACGATATGATCAAACAATCTTAACCATTTCATGAAAGAGCCACGCGTTTGGCTGCACATATCGTTAAACGATATATTGTCATTGATCTGCCCAATCTACATCATGATGTGGCCAATAGACAGTAAAACATTTCATGAAATGCGACCATTTCATAAAATTAACAATCACTTCATAAAGTGATCGATTCTACGATATGGCCACGACAATACATATGATCTTTTCATGAAACGAATGACATTTTCATGAAATGGTGGCATTTTATGATGTGGCCAACTTAATTTGATCAGATCATTGAATCGTCCACGTTTAACGATATTGCCATTCACGTTTGGCCGGTTCGTAAAATAGGGTGTCCAGGAAATATAATTAACAAAACTTCAGACTATGTTAAGAACATTTTGTATTTTTTTCACCGTAAATTCTTATATTTTCAATTTCTTCATCATTACACAACATAATGTTCTCTTTTTCACTGCGGTTTTCTCCGACGGCCGCCATCTTTCCACGTAAATAAAACAAACAAAGCGTTTGTAGCGCCTCTACCGGTAATTAAAGAAACTATTTTACGATATGATCAAACAATCTTGACCATTTCATGAGAAAGCCACGCGTTTGGCTGCATATTAGATATCTAATAGTCCGTTTTAAGACGCTATTGTGTTACTTGGGCACATATCGTTAAACGATATGTTGTCATTGATCTGCCCAATCTACATCATGATGTGGCCAATAGACAGTAAAACATTTCATGAAATGCGACCATTTCATGCCGTGCCGTATAGCCGCATAGCCGCATAGCCGCATGCCGCATAGCCGTGTGGTTCCCGGCAGAGTAGAATAGGACCACTCCAAGTCATCCCGTGGATGTCGTAAAAAGCGACTAAGGCAACACAAGCTAAACAAAGCTTATTAACATCAAAGAGACCTCTCAAACCCGTCTGGCCAGCGTGGAGAGTGTAGGCCAAATCCTCTGACTACTCAGGCTAGTATATGGCTCCGGCAGTACAGAGAGGGTCATGCTCCTGCAGTGGAGACTAGAAAGACCTGATGATGATGATGATGATGACCATTTCATGAAATTGACAATCACTTCATAAAGTGATCGATTCTACGATATGGCCACGACACATATATACAATCACGTCATAATCCATTGGGGAGTAGACAGAGCCCAAGGTCATAAAACCTACAGGCCACGTTTAGCATCGTAGTGGGCGTAAAGGTGAAAAGCTGAATCAAAATAGTAATGGGTTGCCTTGCTAGCCGCATTGCCTATCAATGTGATTCCTTAGATTTTCGCCCAATCCCTTGAGCGGCTTTTACGGTCTGCGCAGGAAGAAAAGCAGCTGGTATATATTTGTATGTTTTTCTGTTTTTTCTTTTCTCCCAAACCAGCATGGAAGAGTTCAGTCAGTTTAATCAGTCATATAATTATTTATACTATAAATAACTTGGGGTATCTGAGGTTTTGCGCAATAACTTTAGAGGTAGAGCCATTGCTCCAATGTATAAATAAAATTTAGAATGTATATAAGTAGCTAGGTCCATGGTATGTAGTACGCGGGTAATAATAAAACAATTTCCAAGTTCGTTGTGCATCAAAATCGGTTCATATTCAAGGAATATAAAATAATTTTACATTTAGGTTACTTGATGGTTCGCACGTCGCGGCCGCCGCTAGATGGCGGTCACATGTTTACTACAAATCCTAAAACGCGCTATCATAGCTAAGCCAAAGAGCATAAAATTGATATCGTAGTGATTTATAATAATCACTACGTTTATCGATGCTTTTTATTTCGCTAAGTAGTCCAAGTCCAGTGAAGTAAAGAGAGTCACTTCAAAAATAAGACATTGAAAACATTAAAATCGCTCTGTCCAAGTTCGCGGCGATCTACTAGTATTCTAATTAGCAGCCCTTCCCGGCTGCCACCGGGTTAGTATTATATTGTCTTTGCTCCGGGCATGTTATTATACAGATAAACCTTTCTCATGAATCAATCTATCTGTTGGTGAAAACCACATGAAAATGCGCACAGTATTTTTTGAGTTTATCGGGAACTGACAGACAGACGCGGCGGAGGATTTTGTTTTATAGTAGGTATGGTAGTGAAATGATAGTGATATAAATATTATACTTTACCTACACCTTTTTTTCTCTGTAGTCTTCCTAGAGCCCTCCAATCAAACATCTAAAGATTCGTACAAAAATTAGGTACCACGTATTACTTTCGTGACAATCTATGCTGGCGTGGTGGACGTCATCAAAGGCGGGTAAATTGCTAAATACATGTGGATTTTTCACGACACGTCGTGTCAGGCATCTTGGATTCCATAAATGATATCACTTTTGTGGTCTTCACCCCAAAAACGATACTCTGTCGACTTGTATGAAAATCGCGTCCGCCAACTTGGATTCCAAATAAGTACCTTTTATTGTTCCACCTTCCTTCGCTTTAAAAAGGGTGACGATGGGCAGCAGCGACGGAACCGATATAAGGCAAACAAACTGCGTTCACCATCCCACCCAGGCAACGTCCAAAGCCGAGGTTCGTCCCTCCCGAGGACCCTTTGGTGATGTTTGCCTTACAGGTTGAGGGCACTCTGCTCTCACCTCAAAAGTCCGGTGAAGTAGCGAAAGCTCATATGTAGGTAGCTACGTAGTCCTTAAAAAAAAAGTTTACCATTCCGTTTGCTATGCGTGGTGAGTGTTATGAGAAGGAGTCCTCATACATGGAAATGAAACAAAAAATTTTTTTACCTTCTAACCTATATAGGTACCTACGTGCCCTTAGATTTTTTCTCAAAGTCAATAGTTTGAAAGATAAAAGTAATAAAAAACAAATAGGTAACATTAAAAAAGTAAAACAACTCGGTCGAAAAACAACATTAAGAATTACCAAATTAAAATCGGCCAAGTGCGAGTCGGACTCCCGCACTAAGGGTTCCGTACCATTATCTATACAACAAGAGATGGCATAGTTCATTACTATTGTGTAGTTTGCTTACAAATTACAATTCCATGTAGTAAACTACAGTCATCTTACTACAGTGGATGTCGTAAAAGGCGACTTAGGAAACACAAGGTCACAAGCTAAACAAAGCTTATAAACATCTCAAGAGACCTCTCCAACCTCCAACCCAATCTGGCCAGACTGGAATGTGTAAGCCAAATCCTCTGACTGCTCTGGCTAATATAGGTATGGCTCTTGGATCCCTATATAGTTTGTGGTATGGCTCTGGTAGTAGGTACATAAGAGGGTCGCGCTCCTGTAGTGGATTGGAGACAAACAAAGAGCTGATGATTTATTTATTTAGGGTTCCGTACAAAAATTGTAAAACGGAACCCTTATAGGATCACTCGTACGTCTGTCTGTCCGTCCGTCCGTCTGTCACAGCCGATTTTCTCCGAATCTACTGAACCAAATTAGGTGAAATTTGGTAAGATGGTGTAATCCTATGACCCAAACACGGATGTGCAAAGTAAATAAAGATTTTTTTTAAATAAAATATAATAAAATAAATAATAAGCTGGATCCGCGGCGGAGGCTGCAGAAGACGCCAAGCGGCGTAAATATGCTTCTCTGAATAGCGAGTACATATTTGTTCCGCTTGGTGTCGAAACATTTGGTCCATGGGGTCCTAGCATCAAGAATTTTTTTAAGGTTTTAGCTCCCAGGCTAGTTGACGCCGCTGGTGACAAGAGGGCTGGCTCATTCCACGCACAGAGAATCGGAATTGCTGTACAGCGGGGGAATGCAGCCAGTGTTCTTGGCACTTTGCCACACGGCCTTGATTTTGATCTTTAGTTTAAATCAAATTATTATTATTATTTTTGATTTTAGTTTTAGTTTCAATATTATTTTCGTTTTAAGTATTTTAAGTCACTTTTTAATTAGGATAATTATTTTAATTTGTTTATAAATTGATTAAATACTTAATTAAACGGGAGACATACCACCTATAAAATAAAATAATTTTAAATAAGTAAATAAATTCATTTTCAGGGTCCCAATCACAAAGTTTTGCAAACCTGCTGTGTCATACATCAAATGAAAGGGCTCATTATGAGGATCTCAAAAAAATTTTTTTTTTGTTCGGGTTGAAATCAATACTTTTGATTTTATTCACAAAAGAAGGCAAAAATTGACCATTAAAACGAACTAAAAGAAAGAAAGAAGAAAGAAAACATTAAAAACGACTACAGAGATAGTACCTATAGTAGAAGTTCAAACCAGTAAAAACAAATCGATAGTAACAAACAAACGCTTAAATTTGGTGAGTGACAACAGTCAAGTATAGCCCACAGAGAGACGAGTGGGGCGCGGGAAGGACGACGTCACGTCATTGCGGTCACGTGCGAGCGAGCGTGGCCCAGCACCGGCTCCCCCGCACCTTCCGCTCCTACGCTCGCGAACTTCGTCAGATCACCACATTCCGATGACTATTTACCTACACATAGAATACCATCTTCCCTAATTTGAAATTAGTGTCCTAGATTATTAAATAAAAAAAAAACAAAAGGACAATGGAATGTTTGCACATTCCGTCGCCCGTGCCATATTTTGACGCCGCCGCCCCGTCACATGACATGACTGCCTTGGTACCGGCCGGCGCGCACCTCGATCAGACCGGTCGCGAACCTCTCGCGTTGATAACGTCAGTTACGCGTTCCGTCCTTCATACATGCAGTTAAGCACGATAAGAATTCTTAATCGCAGTGCATTTGTGACAAAAATGGATTGCCAGGACCTTACTTAAGCGTCTAGTGTTGTGCCTGTGCTGAATAGTGAAAAGATTTATCGAATAGATTTTTAAACAGAAGTGCCAGTGTTGACACAGTGATATTTTGATATTTTTTGTGCGATAATTAATATGGAAACACGACATTATTGGGAGGAGAACGGACATGCCGTTAAATATGACAAGTAAGTTTCCTTAATTCTTACATAATTAGGTATGTTCTTAGTTTCTATTTACTTACATTGTTATTTTTATTCTTACAAACATCCTTTTTCAAATGTAATCCTTTTATATTTAGGCAAGATGTAGGCTTATTCTATAAAGTAAAAACTGGTTGACTATTAAAAGATTAGTTTAAAAATAAAACTTCACAAATAATTTACTCGAAATATAGCCAAGAAAGGCACCAAAACAGGTTAGACTACTTTAGAGCTACATAATAATCTGCTCAATTTTTAAATTTTACATTTGTTAATTTATTTCCACGAACATTTAGCAAATTATATAAATAATAAAGGTATTTTCTACTGAGTAGGTAGGTACCTGCCTATTTACTGTAGAACGGGAACAGGGTATACCTTTAACGCATACTAATGAATGACAAACCGGATATCCTGGACCTAGCTATGTATCTACCTTCATACCTACCTACATTATGACGTTGAGACATCCACATTCATATGTCCTGATAACTCCTGTATTTATTTGATTAGCGACCGAATTAGGTAAAGGGAATATTGACAAGGTTGCAAACCTTGCATCGCAGGTGAGTTTTCAAGTGCAAGTCGGTAGTGCAACTTTTCTAGATTTGTATAAAATTGTTTGTGAATGAAAAAAAAAACAACTTTCATAATGTAGGTAGTCTAAATTGACGACGAAACTCTTACACACCATAAAAATTAGGTAGATACCAGGTTAAGTTTTTTTCTGGTAGAAAGAAATGGGAGCTTATGGATTCCTGTACCACAGCACAGCAAATAGGTAGTTTGCCTTAATTTTTTTCTGAATACATATGACGGTCCATTACGTTGGTACCTAGTTATTGTATTTTGGAGGTGGGTATTCCATCTGGTTAGTGTACAACTAAAGTAGTGTTTAGTTTCAATCAAAATCAAATCGAGAGCAAGTGTGTGGCTCTTGAAAAATCAGTAGGTACCTACCAGGTGGAGAATTCATTCCAAATAATTCGTACCAAGGTTACAATTATCCATATAATCCATATAAATTTATATATACGCTATTTTGTTTAAAAATAATGATCTCTTGAACTTTTTTTTTAATTTAAATCATTATGCCATTAACATACCTATATTCTGCACCAGACACCAAAGCATAACAGCTGTGGACACGACCAGCAAATAATCAGGTGAAAAAAAAGAGATACGATCGACATCACGATCCTCCCCAATATAATATCGTGTTAGAAGATGTTGCAAATGACAGATCGCTCTAACTAGTCAGTTTGAAGAGGTTCTAGGACCGTTATTAATATTCATAAAAATAAAAATACTAGTTTCTGCACATTAATCAACTGAGTAATTTTCGATGAAAAATTTGTTACAAATCCTTACTTAGGGAACAAATGTCTGGCTATGCCACCTCCTCCGGCCCCCGGCAGAAGGGGGAAACCCAAGAAGTGCTGGCTTGATGTTAAGGAGGATATGTTTGTCAATGGTCTCACAAGCAAGGATGCTAAAGACCGTGCAAAGTGGACCGATCCCTGAGCTCCGAAGCACTGCAGTTAAGGATGCAACCGGGATAACGCTCGTATGAGCGGGAGAGAATTTCTTACAAATCCGTCTTTAAACTTATGCTTAAACAGTTAATACTACTGGCATGTAAAAAAAAAACATTATATTATAATCAAAATACGATTAGGGAACAAATTGAAATATAGCTGCCTGGATCAGATGGAAGGAACAGAAATATAGGCCTCTGGCCTCTAGCCAAAACTGAGCTGACAAGAGATTGACTTTGACGATGATGATGAATATCGTTATCAAAAACAACAGTCAACAATATGAACAAACAAAACAAAATGTATCTTCTCAAACTCCTTATCTAACTCTAACCAGACTATATTTATATTGCACTCCAGCATGGATTGCTATGTCTGGTTGGAATATAGTTGGGTCCTGGAGACTTCATTTTAAATCTATTGTTCCATACAAAAACAGGGATCCAGATTTTTTTTACGTTAAAATACCTATGTTAGACACAAGAGTAAAGTAGGATGCAAGCAAGCATAAAAGCAACAGTATAACACAGTTTTTAATAATAAAACTATCTGATTGCATATTGCAAATTACTTACAAGTTTTTTTACGTAATGGTGATGAGGTTGATTCAGTAAATTATTGGATTGCTGTATATAGAATTAAGGCATTAATTTTTTGTGTAAGTGGAAGCCATTCTGACTTCTAATATGTTAACAGTACTTTGGGTTTTCAAGGAATTTTGAGTTCTTTCTACGTCTCTTTTTTTGTTTCTCAAACAGAATGACACCTAATAAATTAACTTGTTCAAGAATAAGACTTTTCTGCCAAAAATGAGAACCCTTTGAATGCAAATCTTTTTGAATCATTTCGAAGTTATACTGAATTAACTCGCATACATACCTTATAGATCCTGAAAACATAAACTAGTTTTAGCAATCGCGTCAAATCACCTTTTCAGAAAGTGGTAGTTACTTAAATAATCAAGATTGTTTTGCTTGAAGCTTCATGCACGCTTTTAAACTGTAAATAAGGATTTAATTTAAGATTACACAAACACGTGCTAGGTAATAGTTGGCAAAGATTATACCCGCTGGCTGCCACTGTTCACGTTATGTGAGGTAGGTCAGGCTATTAAGATGATATTACAGGTTTACAGGGCAATAATATACATTCCCTTTGTAATCAATTGCTATCATAAAGTGTCTGAAAAGGGTAGAGACAAATTCAAGGATTTTTTCCCGTTTGATTACCTTATCTTAAAATCTAACATATAAATAACTAGAACGGAATAGGACCACAGATTTGCTTATTTTTGAAAATTTTTCATTTAATGGATAACCATTAATCTATTCAGTTTTTAATATGTTAAAAGTATATTCGTCGTCACCGCACTTCTTGGAATTTATATCACGATTTTGTATGACGTATTCTGTGTGATTAATATAGCATTTCCTTTTGAAGAATAATACTTAGTATATTCATTTATATAGTCATTCATTACATTCACTGACGCATTATAGTTTACCCCACAGGTTTACCCTATCAAATCGCGGACCAACCAAAACTAATAAATAGACATTAAATAGACTAATAAAGAACGATTCACCGCGCAATTATGCGCATGTGGATGACATGCTCATACACAAAACTTTATTATCATATATATACAATATCATATCATACGTAATTTACGCGAACGAAGTCACGGGAAAAGGCTCGAATAAATATTGTTGGAAAATCACGTTTGCCCCTCACATGTCCTTATTTTTATAGAATATTATTCAGGTTAAATCGATGAATAAAATCTCGATAACTTACCTTCAATCCTGATATTGACGTCACTAAAATTCGAATTCAATGTTGATGTTTTCGCAAACCAAATTCTCTATGCTTTCAGTATTGAATTGTATCGTTTTGTTTCATTATTAAACAGAAAATAATTTGTGGTGACGCTTTTTAGTTCACGTCAACTATAGTCTTCGGTACGGAGGCCGTGTTGCTCGAAGACTATAGTCTATAAGTTTGGAAAGGTTTGGAAGCTATTTGTTACTTTGACACCGATACTTTTATTTTAGCTTAATTTGGAAGTGCATCGTGCAGGTGATCTTTTCAAGTCAAGATAATTGAATTATTTGTTGCTTCGTACTACCCGATAAAATTGACATCGGCGAAGAGTCTACGTTTCCTGCCACGGAATATAAATCACAGTTTTCCTGGCATTATTTTGGAAAGTCATAGTTCAAAGTTCTTATTCATTTATTTAATAATAATAATATAAAACATACTAAAGTAAATGCTTTGAACATTATACGTATTTTGACAATCTTGTTTGAGATAGAAGATTCTCTACTACTTGCACTCAAGGGTACTTACATCGATTTTAACTGGGAAAATAGTCTTTGTGGGGATAAAACACGCCAGCCTGCGACAAAAGGGGTACCGAGTTTGATTACCGGCGCGGGCAAATACTTGTAGGTACTTCATTTTCATAATATTTGTTAGTATTTGTCCGCAGTTCTAGTGATAGACAACCTAGGAAGCCGGCCGGAATAACTTAACGCTAAATCACATAAAGCATAAATACTGTCATAGGTACATAATAGAGGACCTCGGAATCCACTCGATGCATCACAACGAGGATGCATCCGGAAAAAACCGCTAGTATGATGAAGAAGCTAAACATAGCCAGAAATACGTCAGCGAAGTAAGTGTGAAAAGAAATTCTTATTTGTCGTCTTTCAAAAGGTATTAAACCCCCATAGCACTTACGCACTAATCAGTGCTCGTGGAAATTGCCCTCTTGTCAGGTGGTCGATTTTCAAAAGTTGCTACTTACTTTCTGGGCGCTACAACCCTTTATGGATCTTGGCCTCCTCAACAATCTTCCTTCATTTTGCTCTGTCTCTGACTCCCGTCTCCAAGATGTTTTCTTGTCTAGTGTCTTCAGGTCCTCCTTCAGACAATCCTTCCGCTGCATTTTAATAAAAGTTGAAAAGTTACCCATATAAATATTGTGAAATAGGGTCTAAAATGCTTTGTTGATACCGATTATTTTTCCACTAATTATAAAATTGCTTATTTTTCGCAAACTTGCCGTAACCTAGGAGTTTTTTTTTTGCATAAAAACTCATCAGCTTGGTATTTCCGTGCATTATTTGAGAATAGCACTATACAAGCACTGGCCGCAATCAGGCATTGACGATTTAAGGTGTATGCTCCGGCTTCGGCTCGGCTTACGTTCTCACTTTCATCAAACAATGACCTTTTTGCCAGCCGCTGCAGTAATGTAGGTACTATTAAAATTTACATAAGTTCTTTTTTATACAACTCATGTAAATCGGTAGATCGATAACTAATAGTAATTAATTATACACATGCTCTGACTGCTTTGGCTTATATATGGCTCTGGTAGTACAGAGAGTGTCGTGCTCCTGCAGTGGAGACTAACAAAGACGTGACACAATATATCGTCATCATCAATGATATATTGTGTAAGAACAAGAAAATAGGCTGTTTTTTGTTAAAAATATCTTAATATTTTTAACAAAAAACAAAAACCGACTTCAACCCTATCAATATTATTTAACAATCTTATGAAAAAAATGGAAATAGGCAAGTGTAATCCGAACGGCATACCTGTAAACATTTTTTTTGGTTTTTGTGTATTTTTTCAAAAAGCGCTCCACACATATCGAAAAAAATTTAATGGGACTATCTGTAAAGTATTAACTATCGAACAAAAAAAGAATTTCTTAAATCGGTCCAGGCGATTTCGAGAAATCGGGGAACATACATAAAAAAAACATTACGACGAATTGAGAACCTCCTCCTTTTTTGAAGTCGGTTAAATACGGGATCACATTCAGGAGATTTTACTATCCGTCCGTCCGTCTGTCTGTCACCGTAACAGCTAAACAGTTGAAATTTTTACAGATGATCTATTTTTGTTGCCACTTAAACAACAACACTAGAAACAAAATAAAAAAAATATGTATTTATGGGGAGTCCCATACCGCAAACGTGATTTTTCGCCGTTTTTCTTTTCGATACTTTAATAAGTAAAGATAATTATTGGAAACCCTTCGTCCACTAATCAAACTCGAACTTGGCCGATTATTATATTTTCCAACTTGTTTTCATTGAAATGACGTATCAAGCGAAAGGAAAAAAAGTAGGTAGGTACCTACCTAGTTTAAATTCCCGAATAAAATGGGAAAATTTAACGTGATCTAAATTCAGACATTCAGACAGATCTAATAATCAAAACCATAGATATCAGAAATCAAAACAAACACTTTCGCAAATCGCCTAATTCGAATTTCGATATCGAATAATGTTATGATTGGGGAAAGCGAGGCGAAAATAGCACTTGGCCACGTGACATGCGCGCAGGGAGACGCGGACTGGCGAACGCGGGGGGTGGTGAGGCGCGGTGGGGCTTGCACGCGCCTCGACTCGCCGTCCACACGCCGCGGAAAACGTGACTGCGCACACCAACGCAGCTTAGAGTATACACGTACACACACTAGTGCGTGCCGCACTCACGTTTGTATCGCCTGACGAATTCTGTGGGCTATACCCGAATGTTCTTCAGATTATTATTTTTTTTATTTATTAACCTTATTTTTATTTATTACCTAATTGTTTTTTCCTAACAATTAAACAATCAGAAAGAAGAAACCTTAAATAATATATTATTTAGAAATGCTTTGGAAGGAACATGGAAGGAATTACATAATAGATGATAGGTAGGTAGGTACTCACTTCGTGAACTAAAATAAAATTTATTTATTTTTGATTTTATTCAGTAGTTAATACACATTTTAATATTTTTTTATTAGTACATTATTTTAGGAATATTTACTGCGGTTGATTTTCAAAGGCAAACAAAACGTCAGTCAGTAGGTAGGTACCTACTTACTCGCCAATGCACTGAGTCAACGTTATACCCAAAGGTCATGCCATATACCTATACCACATTGATGAGTCTGTCCTTTAAATAAGGTCCCACTCAGTTTATTTTGTCACGTAGGTTTAAAAATAAATTGCTATTAGGTATTTGCACGTGTCTAGTTTTCAAACGCTCCCTCTGCCATTGAGCGGGGTGAGTACCTACTTACGAGAAACCTTACTTACTTATAAATAAATGTTCGCGAGGTCCAAATTTGCGACGAACTACTAGGTAGATTAGAGAAACTAGCTTTTGCCCGAGACTTCGCAGCCCTGGATTTAGTTGGAATTTGGAATAAATATGTACTAATATATGCCCGGGGCCGGGCAGCTATTTCAGGGGGTGTCAAAATAATAATTGAATTTAAAATCATTGAAGAAGGAAGACCAAATACGAAGCTGAAAGTGTAGTTAACTCCCAGATGTTCAACAAAACCACTAAGATACTCCGTCGTTTAGGTAACTTGTCTAATTTTTAAACATCTCTCTTATTTTAATGTGTTGTAATGATGTTATAACTAACCGTGCCCGCGACTTCGTCCGCGTGGAATAGTGAGTTTGGGTAACCTTTGTCTTGATTAAAAAGCATATAGCCTTTCTCAAGCTCTAGACTATCTGTGTACCAAATTTCATTTAAATCGGTTCAGTAGTTATGGCGTGAAAGCAAGACAGATAGACCGAGTTATTTTTACTTTTGCATTCTTAATATTAGTAGTGATATATTTGTTTTGGATCAAGGCTCATATTGTAGTATTAAGTCGTCTGACGTCTCCCATAGGATGAAAACCCTGGCGGGATTTAAATCCCTTGTAGATGACTCGGTCGTACTGGGTGCCAACAGCTTCTAGGCGGCCTTGACGGTCATCAACCTTGCGTCAACTCGCAGATTACCTCGGCCATAGAAAATACGTGGCTCGCTTGTCACGTCACGTGTTGGAAATACCCGTGATCAACTGCGGCAAAATCAGATCAACCTCTGTGATGATAATTCTTTGAATATAGACGTGTTTGGAATGGTACACGTGTCGTGACGTAACAGTTGCAGTTCCGATTAAAATTAAATATAGCGTAGCTTACTTGTATGAATGAATTTTGCACCCGATGGGGGCTCATTCATGCTAATGATGGTCATTAATACTGCCTTTAAATCCCAGGAATACCAGATGAGTGCGGAACATCCACTACCATGGCTATGTTAAACTATCAGGCTAAGTATTCCTCCTCCCTTTAATAAACAAAAAAATTGAATTATAGAATGATAATAGAAACTAACTATATTTTACGAAAATCGATTAAGAAATGAAATGTAGAGGAGAACAAAAGGTACGAAAGAATTTTTGATAAACGCTTCGCTTCGCTGGCGCTTCTTGCTTGCTCAGTCCATCCAATTCCATACTCAAAAACCATAACAACGGCCGGATTCAACTATATTGGGTCCTTGGGTGTAGGCTCACGGTCTCCCCCACCAGGGCTAGGGTCTGGCTCTAGCACTATATGCACCAGATAGGTAACCCACTTCAAAAAGTCTATCGTATAATCAATTTCAAAACTATTCTGTTTTGATTTATTTGAAAAAAAATTCAATGGTAGAATCTTTTTAGTGATGGATGCCGACGTACGTAACGTACTTTAAAAATTTAATTACTATGGTAATGACTGATGCAAATTATAATGATGGATTAATTGAATCAAAAGAAGTTAAATGGTCATTTATGTTCTCGTTCCATTGTATATTGTAATTGGATTGGACCCGTGTCAAACGTGCGAGTGAGCAATGTGCAACAATGTTTCTAATCTGTGTTTCTAATACTTACCACATGCATGTAAAAATAGCATGGCTTAGTATAAATAAATACGCAGTTCAACACGTTAAGCAATCAACAGAATTAACAGTCTCTATAAGGAATAAGAAGAAATATGAGTGAAAAACGTGCAAAAGTTTCGCTTGTCGACTGTTCTATTTTGGGAACCTATGTATTTTAAACATGGTTAGCCATTGTTTATTTAGATTGAGATCGTTCGTAACAGTGTTTCAAAATTCATTTAGGGAAAACAAGCTAAGAGAAAAATATTTGATTATGCAATTGGACACCTATTATTAGCAAGCTTATTAAACACCTAACACGTGTTACGTGTTCTACCATCGGTCTCTTTTCTTTTTTAAAATGGGTAGGTACCTAGTATAGGTAGGATGGTTCAGTTAGTGAATCTTTTTGTTTCGATCTATTTATTTATTAATAGTGTGATTTTAAGTTAGATGTTCACAATTCTAGAACCGATGTCGGCAAGTATATTTGTTATTTTTCCCGCTGTTTTCTATCAATATCATAGGTCTCTTCAATATTTCATGAGAAATTCAATGATTTCATGTTCCAATTTTTCAACAACAACAGCTGCATGACTGCATCTGACGGTTTGACGAATTGATGACTGTCACTCAAGATTCCGATAGGCGATACCATGTGACCGATATGAATTCACTGGTATATCTAAACAGCCTGGCCGGATTTTGACTTAAGCTATTTTGGGCTTTATGATGTTGATGTGAGGATTGTTTTTCGAGTGTCACCGGCGGCTACGGCGCAGTCGAGCAGGTTCTTTGCGCAACCGCGTCGTGGGGCGCAACGTGACCCGCTCCGCTGTGCACGTGGCGTATCACGCTGGGCTGGGGACTATTTCCGATAGTAGCTCCTTGCTGGTAGTAATTAAATTAGCTATCGATTTTCGTACTCGTTTGGCTATATTTGTTAATTAAGAGGCTTATGTTCAGTTAGATAACGCATCAAAAATAGTTAAAGTTTTTGTAATAAACAACATTTATTTTCTTTATTACAAAATTATATTATGGAATTTATTAACCAAGTTTAATAATTTTGATATTTGGACAACGACAGGACATACACTTGGGTATTAAATTTACATACAAATAAACACGAATGGCGCAATTCTAAATACAGGTCCATACCTTTTATACACATAATCTTATACAAAGATCTTAATCAATAAGTTTTTTTTTAAATTTTGTTTGCGATTAGTTTGAGTATAGAGACTAATGAAGGGTGACCTTCCATTATGTCTAAAGCACAAATTCCTCGACATATGTATTCTGCCCATTCTCACCTATGGTGCACAGACGTGGTCTCTGACTGAGGGCCAAAAGTCCAGACTCAAGGACTGTCAGCGGGTGATGCAACGCAATATACTTGGCGTTCGTAGAAAAGACAGGGTGAGGAATACCGAACTACGCTCCAAAACTAGGGTTGTCGATGTAGGCGTCAAGTTGACCAGACTCAAGTGGAACTGGGCCGGGCATGTTTGTCACATGCACACAGATAGATGGGCCCGAAAAGAAACCATGTGGGTTCCTGATGGACCTAGGCATAGGGGTAGACCGAAGACGAGATGGCGCGATGAAATCGATAGGTTCTTGAAAGGTTGGCACTAAGCTGCATTGAATAGGGAACAGTTGAAAAGAAGGGGACACCTTTGCCCAGCAGTGGGAAGAAAGAACCTACCAATAAAAATCGGGTAAACAGTCTGAAGTCATACATTACGACTTCAGACATTTTACCCATTTTAAGATGATAATATTATAGGTACCAAAAAATAATGACATTGTGGGCTTGGCTCCGCTGATATCATATCGTGCACGAGTATAAGTATTAAAGCCATATAATCAAGGACAAACAAGGCTAGGTAGGTATACATATTTAGTTTCGGTTAGAAAGTAAACGACAACTAAATGTTTCACACCATATCTCGAGCATCAGAGCCGTTGGTTCCTCATCATCAGATGACAGTCGTAAAGATATCAAAAACAAGAGAATGGTTTTGAGTTGTATGTTTTTCGTATGTTTGCGTTTACACTACACACATCAAAAAAAAACTTGATATACTTATAATAACAATCACCCCTTTCTTACTTCCCGTTTACGCTAGATGCGCCACTGGCTAAAAATGGTTCTGATCGAGTGTCATCTGAATGTTCCCGGTTGTTTCCCCACACAACAACATACTTCGCTACCCGGGGCCCGCTAGCCATCGTGCGTGCGTGACATAGACTTAGGTTTTTAAGACGACTTAGGTATAATTTAAAATAAAGGTGGCATAATAGCTAAATTTAGTTTTTTTTTAAAATATAGCCCGGTTCTAATGCATTTTATTTCAGAATGCATACAATTATATTTATGAAGGTGAAGTAAATATAGTTTAACATCCGGAACCTTGCAGAAAGGTTGTATTTTGATTGCAGACATACTTAATTGAAAAAACGTGTATTAACGAGCACAGTGACACAACATCTGTGTAAATGACACGTGTCTGCTCACGTGCCTGTCTGCTTAATTGATCCTAATCTATTTTGTTCGACAAAGATGAAACGTTGACTTAGCACTTTACTAGGCTTAGATAAAAATCAGATAAATTATAATTTATTTAATTTTTGTGTCCATATCATGGTCAGTATATGGATGAAGTTGAGTACGTTTTATGTAAAAGTATAGATGAGCTTTGTCAGATCGAAAGTTTTGATTATTTACTCCAAAAATGACGACGTATGTCAAGTCTTGTGCTATTATGTATTCCGTGTTCACGTTAAGATATTTTGAAAAGGAACTTTATCAATACATCCGTGAGTTGCCAGCTCACCTAGTTCTGATAGAGTGGGCCTCACCTAAAGTAAATGACGTGATGTTTGATCACCAGAGACGGCAAGAGAGGAAATCAGAGAACACCTACACAAAGCTAAAAACAATTATCGCTAAAGAATTTTCACATCTTCAGTTCTTCCAATCCATACGAACTATCACACTTAAAAATTAGATGGAAGATGGATTTTAGCATCTCTTTAGCCGGAATTAGGCTAGGGTGGGATAGCGCGATCTCATTTGGACGCCGACCGCAGGTTTGAATTGAGAATAAGTGTCCTAACACTACTTAAACAAAAGACGAGTTACGCCTTCAGAGCAATCGCGCTAAATACTTTCAGTTAAATCGCAATTCGCAACCGAATCGTGATCGGAATACCACCTTTCGAACACTTCGTTATCGCATTAATATTTATGACAGATGGTTGGCGAAACGCTGGATTAAAATTTTATAAAATAGCGTGATTGTACTGCATAAGACGAATTCTATTAAAATGATCCAAGGCTGTTGTAAGTACATGAAAATCTCTTTTAATTTCCTTCAGACTGTTCAAATTCATATTTAGTAAAATACATATTCATAATAATGACGTACCATGATACACACAGTACTAAAATGTATGTACCATTAAACATTATACTTATTTTTTTATGAGCCGTATAAAAATGTAGAGGGGGCGCCACAACAAAATCGCCCAGGGCGCCGGCACTACTACATTTTAAACTTACAGCTCCTAGGTTATATAATTACTTATGTCGATAAATATATTAATGTACTTACATCAATATATTTATCGACATAAATAAGACTCAACTAATTATGATATACCTACTACAATTTTATTTATAGTTTGAACAATCCTGTGATGTGATGACAATAATCAATTTCACGAGGCGTCGAAAAGTACACAATCCGGCGCGCACGTGACCGCCGCGGTCACGGTGCGAAATGGGAGCGCATCAATAATTTTGTCCATCTGACCGACGTCATCGTTTACTTTACCTTTTTACTGTAGATGTTTACTTTGTGACCTATTTTCGAATGTTTATGCATTGTGACTTGTGACGCTGCCGATACGAGACAAATATAAAAGGTACTGGGTAACAAATAGCAGTTTTGAAGTAAGATTTTTCCTGTTCCGTGGATTATAGGTATACCTATTACAAAAAAAAGAATTTAAAAAATCCGACTAATAGTTTCTGAGATATGCGCTACAAACATACAAACATATTAGGTAGGTATACACTTTTTGAAATTGGCATACTACAGTTTTAGAAGTTGATAAAAACTAACACATACAAAATTCGTGTAATTCTGACAATATAAGTGTCTAAATAATAATATTTACTTGCCTGATGGGAAGCAACGATGAGGTCTACGGTAGAACACGCAAACTCAAATAATGCCTATTCACTCTTGCCTTAAAAATCTCTAAATGAACGAGTCGGGAAACAGCGACGCGGGGAGGGAATTCCATTCCTTGGCGGTTCGCATATAGAAGGAAGAGGCGAATCTAGCTAGAGGTGCGATAAGCAGGAATATCCACCACATATGGGTGGAATCCCTGCCCACATCGAGTCGTCCGTAATTGTACACAAGGGGAATTAGATCGTGCTGGAATCGTGGGGAATTCCTATGCACACTCCCCGAAATGCAACCTGTAAAATACACACAGACTTTCTACTAGTCGACGGTGTTCAAGACTCTGAAGCTGTCCTGTCGTAAGCAACTCATCATAACTAGATCACCCATCCAACTGCTATGCAAAGGCGTCTACGACACCCTGGCTAAGGGCTTACCCCTCTTCCTACATCGGCACCCTACTCGAAAACACTACAGTATCGATAGCAGTAGGTCTTGGGCACTAACTTAATGAGCCCCACCGCTGCTGCTGCGGTACCTAGGTCAATCTCCTGGCGCACCATGGCCTTTCTTGTCAAAGAAGTGCAGGTCGCTTCTCGAGACATGCGGCGCTCAATGACATCATCCGCCGTGTACTCTCTAGTGCCCACGTCCCTATCCTATCTATCTGTTCAGCGGGATCTTGGATGTCAAGAGGGCAGACGGGATGTCTCTAGTACCTAGAAAGATGGGTATGTGGATAAGATGGTGGTGTCTAGTCTGGGATGCCTCCTGCGTCGATACCCTCGCTCCTTGTCACATTTCTGGAACGTCAGCAAACCAGGTGCAGCTGCTAGAACGGCAATGCGGACAAACAGCCGAACCGAAAGTACAAAGAAATTGAAAGTCAATACTTTTTGTACCGGTAGCATTCGAGATTTTAGGTCCGTGAAGCCCGAGATCAAATAATTTTTAAGGATATGTCGACGCGTTTGATCGAGGCAACAAGAGACCCCATAGCCGGTAGCTTCCCCGCTCAACGAGTAAGTCTTGATGTACAGCGCGGAAATGCTGCCAGTATTTTGGGAACCCTTGCTCGATCAGACGCACTCGACGAAATATTTAACTATTTTTTTTAATATCAATTCATTTAAATACTAAGTGTTTTTTTAGTTTTTATTTAATTGTCTTATTTTCTTTTTTTTAATCCTGTTTAAAAAATCCTATTTTTATTTTATTATTAATTTTCATTTTGTAAATATTTTAATTTACCTATTATAGTCACGAAGAATGGACTAGTAAGTTACATCTTTGGTTTAAGTAAATTAATATATTAAATATGCCTAATTCGGTTAATAATAATCATTTTATTATTGAAGAAGTCAAAATTTTTATTAATACAATACAATACATAATTAAAATAATTACACTATTTACATATTTACATAAAAAAAAGAAACCGAAAACACAATAAATTTAGAATAATTCCTGCCCGTTTGGCATGGTGGCAAGAACACTAGCTGCGTTCCCCCGTTGGATAGCTATGCTAATCCGTTGGGCGAAAAAGCAGCCAGCCCTCTTATCACCGGAAGCTGATATAAGTCGTGGAGTAATCTCTTTAAAAAAGCCCCTTGCGCTAGGGCCCCATGGTCCCAACGTTTCTACGCCAAACGGCACAAATATATAATCCTCAGCTAAGGTTGCATACTTGCGCCGTTTGGCAATCTCAGCGCCTTCAGCAGCTGACCCGGCTCTCGTGACTGATCCCCTGAGATGAGAAGGCGCTAGTGTGTCGATGCAAGTAGCGTCCCACACCAGAGCCCTACCACGTTCCCATGGGATCAGCGTCATACCATCAGGCCTCTTGCCATCATCACGCGCCACACCTCGAGGATTGAATAATTGAATTAATTTAATTAATTAATTAATTTAATTAATTAATTAATTTGATTGAATAATCAATCAACAATATTTTAATATAATAAATAATTTGGTTGCTCTTAGTAACTTAGATTTTTGTAAAACTATCAGTAATCAGTACCTACAAAGTATTTTAATAGCTATTTTAGCAATGTTAATTCTTTTAACATAAATATTTTAAGTATAATAATCGAAATATTGGATAATCATTGAAAATACCTAAGAACTTTGATTTTGCTTTGCAAAAAAAGTATAATATCCCTACATAATTGTTGAGGCTGTGTTTAGTTAGGTAGGTAGGTACAAAACTAATCAAAGCTTAATACCTACCGGCTTAGGGTGGCCGAAATGATATACCTCTACATTTGATGTACTTACCTAATTACAGCCCCATTCATTTCTCCTCCTAACAAGAAAGACAGAACCCATATTATTTAGAAATCGATTTAGTAACTACTTTAAACACAAATCACGAAAAGCTAAATGGAAAATGTGAAAAATACCTTGTTTTAGTGGCTTGCGAACCTCGGCCGTAGATGAGGGAGAGAGGGAGGGGGGGGGGGGGGCATTGAGGGGCAATACCCTACCTTGAAATCACATTGCCTTATCTTAAAAATACCAAAGAGTAAGATAAATTATTATTATTAAATTAGTGATTATAGTTTGAGGTAAAAAAAATGTAGCGGTAGGTATTATGATATATGTACATGGTGATTGATTTGGGAGCCGTACTTCGAGGGCAGATCAAGTATAATATTTTTTTACTTCCGCGATAGATTAAAAAAAAATATTTCTTCTTACTTCCGCTCTATAACCAAAACGGCCCTACCAATTCGACTTTAGCTATACACGCTAAACGCTTTGTAAAATGGCGAAAAGGCTGGTATACCTACTATTAGGCGCAGGCTGGTATTGGAAGCATTCACCCTAAACTAATTTTTCGCCGGCAAAAATTACTTTTAGGTTTTTCAAGGTGTTTGTAGAATGTATGAATGATAAAGTTATATATGCGGTTCATGAAAATGTGATTTACCTCAAAAACTGCACACTATAGGTATCTCGTTCAAACCCATTTTCGCTTAGAAACGATTTTCTTTGAAAAAAAAAACATCATGAATTGGGTGTTTTTTTGCTATTCAGCTACGGAACCCAAAAAGTGGTTTAAGAAACATTAATTTCATTTTTAAAGTTTTTTAAAGATCTATTTTTCTGCCTATCTATGGACATTCCGCACGTAATAGGTTCGATGTTTTTTTTTTTTTTGAAACGTTTCTTCCAGACAACAAACGTACCTAATTTAACCGATTGATTATGTACCTATATACATAGGTACCTAACAGAAATATAAAATGATTCCTAAAATGAATGCTGTTAAACTGTAGAAAAATGTAGATCCATCATGGTAGAACGTATACAATATTATTAACTCCGATAAAACTAATCAAAAAGCCCCAATATGTGCGTGAGCGTGAACTCGTGAACGAGCTCATTTGTCTTTATCGAAATCTTCCGAGCATTACTCCGCCGCACTTGACCGCGCCGCACGTGTCGCGTGACGTCACACCTTTACACAACATTGCAATGGCACGATTCACCTTCGCTTCACACGCATGCACATTCCAAACCCACCGCTATTTTAAAACCCACAAGGCACATATTAAAATAACTCACGGTTCACATTTAGTACCTTATGGAAACGTGGAGTCGAGATAGAATGTGGGTGGAGTGGAAATCAGCCAAATATATTTGTACGATAAGAGCTGAAGGCGATACGCATTATACTGCAGTTGTTGCAATATTAGAAGATAACTTTTAATGCAATTCAAGCTGAAACTAAATAGGTAAGTACTTAATATAAAGTACTTGCTTAATTTAGCCATTGCACATTGTTAACATTCCCACCTCCCAGTCGTCTAATTTTATCAGGTAGATACTTATTTATCTGGTATCCTAAGTATTGCTTCTTTTCGTTAAAGTTCTGTAAAACTTTTTAACCGCTAACGCCGGTAACTAATAAATGTCAATTGCTCAAAGGCTTTCCATGAATTTGCTTATCTATCTATATAATCTTTTTTTCTACACGGGTTCTTTTCTAGTCAAGTGTTTTGGAGATACCAATGTTACAAATAAATAATGCACTTCTTGTATAAACCACGTCATAAAAATTATTCTTTTTTTATACGTCCATGATATCCTCCTTATTATGAGGTCAATCCTAAACATAAAAATCAATTACCTAGTATGACTAAGAAGTAGGATATGATATACTTAAAGAAAAAGTTAGTTACCTACCTACTAACCTACACCTAAACAACCCCCATTCTTTTGATAGTCAGTTGAATTAAAACATTAGATTTGCCTCTTAAACTGTGGTGTATTTGCCAGCAGACTAAATAGGCTAAAGTCCAGGGTGCCAGATGTTAAAGGGGCGGCAACTGAAAATCCAGCACTAAACTCAAAAGCTTTTAGCGTCACGTGAATGTGTATATACCGATATCTATCTACATATGTATTGATAGAGCTGATGCATTGTCTGTAGGAATATCTACTTAAAATGAACACGTGAGCAAATGTGCGCCGTCAACATTTATCATTGACATTAGTGTGATTAGTCATTCTCGCAGGTGGAAACGGAAAAATATAGTTGAATGTCACAAACAGCTGGCACTTCTGGTTTGTGTTACCTTACCACAGCTTCGCTCGCGTATAATTTTGACGGGTCGTTTATATCAAATCCTAAGGGAACAGTACTTTTACCTTTTACAATACCCTAACCCATGGGTGGATCCAGGATTTATTATCTGGGAGGGACACACGGGGCGGACGGAATACAAAAATTTGGACAGTACAAAGATCGGGATTCCAGCCAGAAATAAATAAATATTACGGACAAATCACACAGATTGAGCTAGCCCCAGGCCCCAACGTAAGTTCGAGACTTGTGTTATGGGATACTAACTCAACGATACTCTATTTTATAACAGATACTTATATAGATAAATATCCAAGACCCAGGTTAATCTAAAAAAGGTCATTTTCCATCTTGACCTGACCGGGGATCGAACCCGGGACCATCCGTGTCGCAGGAAGGCGTGTTGACCGCTGCGCCACGGAGCTCAGCAAATAGACAAGAGTTTCACTGTTCTGTCTGTTATTTATTCATATATTTTAACAACTCTGATAATTTGATTTGCTTCTAAGTAGGTACGTACTGTGATAGATACACGTGCACCCGTGCCCGCCCCCCAAATTGCAAAAAGATTGGTTCAGTTGATAAAGCGTGAATAGGTAACAAACGAATAAAATAACTCTCCTTCGTATTTATAATATTAGTTTGGGATATTATTAATGTAGCTAGCATCAGCTCGTAGACACATTACACCAGAAAAAACTTGAAGGCGAGTCTGGCTAGACCAGGGTTTTTCATAGTGGGGTTCGCGTACCCAAAGGGATTGTGAGTTTTTGCTAGGGGGAGCACCAAAACACCTTTCAGTAGTTTCATCCATAATCAGCAAGCAAGGTCAATTCTCCCATCCAAATTCATCGATCAACAGTCGACGTTAGTTTCTATGTTACCTGTGCAGTATGTAAGGTTTGAGATTTAAATACTGAAGAAGACTGCTTCTTCCGATGCGCAGCACAGAAGCGGCTAAACCTTACTAAATTATTGAATGATGATGTGAAATTAAACGTGAATAATTAATGCATATACGAGTAAATCTTGCCTATCCAATTAAATTTACACAGACTAAGTATAGACCTACAAAGAGGGGATATAATTAAGTTCTACGTGTCGATTCACACATACACGCCGCCTACGTCAACTTAGGTGTGCAACGTAGCAACACGTGCTTATATTAGGGTGACCACACATTGTCAAATATGTTTCACTTAAGGAGGTACTTTCTTTTACTCTATCACTCGAAGTAGTATTTCTGGTTGCTTTTTCATCCGACCGGCTTCGGAGTCAGAGGTCCACTTTTCGGCTTTCACCTCTTGATTTTGTACGATCTTCAGCATCCCTGGTTATGAGACCAATGGCCAGCATTTTTTGAGTGATTCTCCTTCAGAAGAATTTTCTTATCCTCGCGCGGCGGAGGCTGTATAGCCAGCCACACATTTGTTCCCTTATATTGCCGGTTTTCGCAAGACGTGGCCGTACCATTGTAGGGATTCTTTTGCAGTTTTCTGTTTGCTATGTCACGGACATGGAGGATGCCCCTAATGCGGGAGACTCTGTGGTCTTTCCGCAAAACTCTGCACATCCAGTGCCACATATATGGTGGCGACTTCAATGTTTGCGTTAAAAATAAATTGCTTTTAACAAATCACGGTATTTTTACTATGATACATTCTTGACTAAGTACTATTTTGAAACAGTTTCAACTTTTACTTTTTTTATTTTACTATGTAGTGCCTACTTGACTCTATATGGTAAAATAAAAAAAACGGGTTGCACTCCAGGAGTGCCGGCAGAAGTGAAAACTTGAATATTATCGTTGTTTTTCGATCAGGTCGCGAGTTTAACATTTTTTCCCCATCACAAAAAGTGCACAGCGCCGCTAAAAAAAGATTCACTTTAAAAATAACAACGTGCTTTGCTTGCGTAAAATATAAAATGGAGACATAATGCAAATTAAGTGCTAGCATAATAATGTTGTTTGGTTGGTTATTTTCCAAAATAACTCCTTCCTTGTGCTGAAACAATACCATCGTTACGCTAGTTATTTATAATGTGACTATCAAAACGTCAAAGATATTATAAAATTGTTATTTTTTGTTTAGCATCTCCGACAAGATACAACATGATAAGATGTAGTCACGTGCAGTCTCGGATCACATGACTCATGAATTAGCCGGCACACGGCAACAAAACATAATTGCTTTAGATTAGACCGGTCGAGTCTTTTAGTTTAGGTAGCGTAGTCATCCTAGCAGTACAATACATACACAATACAGTCCTATCGCCTTACGCTGCCTGCACATGGAATGTAGCCAGACTGTGGAGGTCACAGGCACCGCCGGCGTTCAGTGACAATTATTGTGATGAATCTTTTACGCTCGCCTGCTCTACGAGTCTCAATCAATCAAATTTTCTATCGTTTAAAAAGTGAGCTTTTGTTTTAGTAAGAGAATGTGTTCTGCCTTTGGCTTGTGATGTGTTGGTGTGATGTTACTTGAGAGTACCACATTCGACTCTTCAGTCATCTATCAATTAACCAAGATTTAAAGAGTAAGTTCTTGCAGTAGTTTTTGATGAATTAATTATGCATCCACTCGGTATGTACCTAGGTATATTTGTACAAATTATTTTCAATTCCTTCAAATGTCAATCAATCTCAACTTTTAACCGCAGAAAATGTTAGCTATATTTTGTAGTTTTTGATTATGAAATAATGATTTGCGGTTTTTTTTGGCTGTTTCTCACATGAGATTTTTTTCATTCAATTACCATATTGATACTATCGACCTGGTAAAAATAGGTGCTTCTTTTACTTTTAGTGCCGAACCATTTTTTTTTCTGTGGTCTCTTTTTAGTTTTTAGTTAGACTCTTCCAGTAGGTATCAAATACCAACAGAATTTTAATGGCGAAAATTGAAAATTGAGACATAACCGAGGTTTTAACAAAAAACTTAAAACCGTTAAGGTACCCCAATTTTCTGCTATCTTACAATTAACAACTTGGATTATTGTACTTATTTGTTATTAATTATTTTGACATGCGTATAGAGGTGATATAATTAATCGTAACAAATGCGATGATTCTTTAATTTCAAATTTAGCTTCATATTTTTAAACCTTTTTTGAAACTTGAAATATCAAAATTAATATTCAATCAAAGATCACTCATTGTTGATATTGAAGCTGGAAAAACTTTTACTTATGCACAACAACAACTTAAATGTTTGGTTGGTTAATTTCCAAAATAACTACTTCCTTGTGCTAAACGATACCATTATTTATAATTATTTGTTTGGCTGACACATTAGACTGTAAGAATCATTATTATTATTATTTTAGTTGTCAGGCAAACATATCGGAAATAACCGATTTTATACGTGCCTCCGTTAAACAATGACAAATTATTTAAATCAAGAAAATCATACTGTCTTAAAGAGACCGGCTCAAAATTCGCATCTGCATATTTTAGTAAAGTTTGTTGTTTGTATTTCGTGCGTGTAAGTGGCCAGCACTGGCTTAAAACTTTTCTCATCTGACTTAGCTTAGCGACTGCCATCTATGATGATGACAGGTAAGACCAACGGCTGAACGAGCCTTCCGAAGCACGAGATAGCTCTAAATATTTGATGATAAGAACATGTTATTTAAAAAATATATCTCACGTGGACCTTTTGGTGTCGCGCACTTATTTATCATAACATGAAAACGAACACGAGGAATAAATTCGATTATTCCGCTGATGAAAATATTTATGGCGGGTTGAAGGTTGGTCTGGTGAATAATAAGCCGCTGGTGGTTTCACGTGACTTTACGTTTATTTTTAGACCGTATCGCTCGCTGCGAATCATTTGTTGCCGCAGTATCATTATCATTTCTCCAGTGTTAAGTGAAAAAGATATCTGTGCATTATGTATTGAAGAAGCCCTTTTGAGTTTCATAATTTTTATTAGAAGCTTGCAAGATTAGCGATTCTCTCTGCTAATACGTAGAAATAAAAAATCCGAACTTATCGAATCATCTAGCTGTTAATGTCATCACATTTACACTTAGCATTTACGCCAATTTTCTCAGCATAATTCAGACGTTAACTGGTATGAATGCATGCATTAATACTTTATACTTTACGAGGTTTAAATAAAACTTATATACTTTATATATTTTCATTTTAATCTTTATTAAATATTAAGGATCTAAAGCCTATCTACAATATCTGTAGTATTTTTAAGCTGCCCTAAAAGTCCTCGAGCCAAGACTTTCTGTATTAGTAACTCAGCGAAAATCTGTTGTTTCGATTCCATCCTCTTCAATTTAGCAGCAAAGTTGATCCCAATAGCTTCAAACTCAGTTGCAGTTCTCATGTTGTTGATAGAACTTTCGGCAGTAGTGTTGGTTTCTGTACTGTCCACTGGTTCGCTGAAAACTTCCTTTGATTGTAGTTCGAATGTACATTTGTTACTTTCCTGAAAATTTGAAAAAAGAATTTTTATTACAGGTACTTTAAACGTAATATCAGCATGGGGACGGTATCGATCAGGAAGATCATGGCACAGGCGTTATTTTATCCACCTTTAAGTGTCTAAATCATAGAAGTATGAATACGATTTTTTTTTTTAAATCTATGGTCTAAATAGACAAGGCTTCTTCTCTAATCTGCAAAGTTTTCTCATGTGCCGTAATGTCTCTTAAAAAACGTCGCAAGGTCATTTTTCAGGAATATTTTATTCCTGAAAGATGATGCAACTTTGAATTCTGCAAATAGGTACGTGGCATCATTTTCCTTTAATTGACTCATATCGAACTGCTTAGTTATACAAAAGAGTGCTTACGTAAGATTTGCCATCAATACTGTAATCTTCATCGGAGTCTGTGCAAACAATGTTAGCGTCGCATTTATCAATTAAACTAGTATTCGTTCCAGGAGTCGTATCTTCATATTGGTCGTTCACAAATGTCAACAAATCGTAGTACCTGAAATAATCGAGATATATTTAACAAAGTTACTGTAACTTATCTCAAACGGGAATAAGACACGTTTAATTTTTTTTTATTGGCACATAGGAAGCCCTTCCTGTACCTCATGTTGTAAAATATTTCTAATTCGTAAGTAGGTCCCACTACTTCAGCAATAAGTAACACATCATTTGATATCTTTCAATTTCAATGTATGATATAAATTCTTACCAAAGAGTAGGGCTGTACGCTCCTCCTGAACTGTCTATTCGTTTCTTCTCCTTTCTCATCGCGCGCCTTAAATTTTGAATTTTTTCTCGAACCAATTTAGCGTTAGCATCCTTAACTCCATTCCTACGTAGGAACATAACGATCTCTTGGTAAGCCTTCCTTTTCAAATCACGTTTTTTGTACTCCTTTGTATTAACTTGCCACAAACACCTTCGCTCCCAGTACATTTCTATAAGATCTTTGGTTAGTTTCTTTGTAATATCCATTATAACTTTAAAAGAATCGCGTTATTCACTAAAGATTTTGAAGACAAATCCGTGTTACTACGTGGTCTGTGGATCAATACCTCGGTTGGACTGCAAAGGGACGGGTTTGGATGCGCGGATCCGATCCGGCGACCGACCTAAGGCGCATATACATGGCGCACGCGCGCGTAAACGCAGCTATCAACCTTGAAAAAGGACTGTGACTTTAACGCGTTTCTAGGTCACAATAACAATAGTACTTATCTATTAGTATTTTATTCCTCAGTTATATTTATAATAGTTATAGTTATGTATTGATATGGAAACCATATCATTTCCGTCTAGGGAGTACGGCTGGTGTCCTTCAAACATTTCTGCTTCTAGGGTCTAGTTTCGTCTCAGGAAAATCACATCCACATTTAACATCGCCTCTGAATGTTTATGAAGTTTTAAATACCTACACACATCTACTCATCCGTTTAGGTGCAGTGCGATACCAAACCAGATTACTTAGTATGGTGAATTGGCGACAAGTTTTGTAGTACTTACGTGTAGATTAATAAAAAGCATAGGCACCATAAATGAATTCCAAGAACTTTATTTTTCACGCCTCCCATGATATTAAATTAGGATATTGCCATCTCCTCAACTTTGCCGCCCGGGGCCATCCCGGGGCATGAGCGTACGCGCGCTCTTTCCCTGTGTGGTCGGTATCAATCATCGTTAGATCCCGAAATAATTATTTCGTATGGCAGGTTACCTACTGCAAGAATCCTCTATATCTACGTCTAATTTAAATTCTGCAGCTGTTACTCAGCTCTCGGTGTCAAGAAGATCCCGAGATTCACGACTAGGTCAGGTCAGGTCTTGAAAGTGAATAGCCGGACAGAGCCGTCAGTTAAGCCGGAAATTCTTAATATTTTATTTGTTGTACACGTAGCACGACATTTTTGATGTAAATTAGGCAGGAGTTTGTTGCCATCAAATTTTCATAAATTCTATCAATCTTCATAAAAATGATCAAATTTAAAAAGCCTAAGCTGGACAGGCCGGACTGATTCGCGGACATGTAACCAAAAAGCCTATCTGTATCCGGCTTTATCCGGACGCCTGGCAACTCTATTCACGACTATATTTTTTTGCAGCAAAGTGCGTTTTAATTTTCCTTCGATAAATCATATTTACTGTAAAACATACTACACAATAACAGTGCACTCGTATATGCATGTGGTATACACCGTGGGTATACATCCACACCAGACGCGGCCCCCCTCTCCCCGCCCCGCCGGCCTTGAGACGGCGCGGCCGGCCGACACGCGACACGTGTCATGCGACTCAGCGAAATGATCAAAGACGAAACTTTGTTTATCATTGACTAGCTTTTGACCGCGACTATGCCCGCAAATCACCAAATGAACATAATTTACAGAACGAAAATCAATATAAGTAACAACTAGGAAACACTAAAATTCAATTAAAATTAGCCTTGACCGCAAAGGTAACTTATTAGTAATCTGTGGCATAGGTAGGTACCTACGTAACCAAAGTTTAAGAATCATTGGCGGAAAGACACTTTCTCCAAAAAACAAATTATCCAGAGAACCAACAGAAAATATGAGTCTTGTTTTAACTTACGTCTTACGCGTCACGGTAATTTTGATACCACTGTGTAAGCAAAAGTATTTTCATTGAATTATTCGATGGTTTAGTTTCATCTATACAGCACAGAATGAGCACAGATTAATAACTAGTTACAGGTAACAACAATCGCCGCATGTGCAAGAGCCTCGAGCTCGTGCTACAGAATTAATAATAGTCTCGTGCTCTGGAACCAATAGCACCCTTTCCCCCCACCAGAACCTCGCACTGATCCGCCGCCCATCCTCCCTACTAAGTTAATTTTATACACCTGAATGAAACAAGCTTTCTATGAATCTCTCTCACGCACGTGTCAATCCCTGATGAATTCATTGCATTTACATTCATTGACAAACAGACTGTTTACACGTTGCACATTGAACGCACGTAACTACCTAATATTAGACCGACCTTACACTTTGGTCGGCTTAATAAAGTTAACCTAATGGCGAGCCACGTGAGTTTCGCTTTATTTCTATATGGTATTAATTAGGTTCTGATCGGTTTAAAATAGGCCTGTATAGGTAGTGTTTATGTTAAGTGCTGCAAATAGAATCTTGTTTAGGTAGGTATGTAGAAGAAAGTCTGCCTGGTAGATACAACCTGTCGAAAAAATCTGCGGGCAAGGGATAATTTAGCTGCTGTTGACTTGCATTGAGAGCACAGTACGGCAAACCATCTAAACTATACCTAAGGGCTTGGACTATATACTCTCTGGACACCGGCATGCCTTTATTTCAATTATTAAAAAAACCGGCCAAGTGCGTGTCGGGCCACGCGCAGTGTAGGGTTCCGTAGTTTTGAATGACAAATTTGAGTTCACACTGTTCCCACTCGCACCTCACAGTTTAACGACCAAAAATATCTAACAATGAAAATTGTATGAAATTTAACATTTTCGAGTACATTTTATAAGTTGGTTGCCTATAACTTTTTAGTTCGTACTAAATACTCAGCTCTCATAGTTTTCCTTTCAACTTCAGTAAAATAAAATATATATAGGTACTACTGCTGTAATTTTTGTCACGTATCCATATACCTATAACCGTTTAGCAGATAGAGGGGGGGGGGACACTTACCTCTAACAAAAACCAAATATTTCGGAAACGGATCCCTAAATCGAAAAACCGGCCAAGTGCCTGTCGGGCCACGGGCAGTGTAGGGTTCCGTAGTTGCGAATGACAACTTTGAGTTCACACTATTCACACTCGCACCTTACAGTTTAACGACCAAAAACATCTAACAATGAAAATAGTATGAAATTTTACAGTTTATAAGTTGGTTGCCTATAACTTTTTAGTTTGTACTTAGTACTCAGCTCTGATAGTTTTCCTTTTAACTTCAGTATATATACTACTGCTGTAATTTTTTCACTTATCTATATATAACCGTTTAGCAGATAGAGGGGGGACACTTACCTCTAACAAAAATTCGCACTTTAAAACCAAATATTTCGGAAACGGATCCCTTAATCGAAAAATGGTGTTCTCAACCTCACAATATTTTTGAAAGACCTTTTTAACGATACCCCACCCGATGGGTAAATAGAAAAAAAATTACTCCCTCACTTTACTTGTATGAGAGCTACCCTAAAAAAATTCTTTTTTCAAGATTTTATTGTACCACTTTTTTGCAATGATTAATATACATACCCAGACCAAATTACAGCTTTCTAGTACTTATAGCCTCTGCGTAAAACCGCGGACGGACAGACAGACAGACAGACATGGCGAAACTATCAGGGTTCCTTGTTTACTACGGAACCCTAAAAATGGTGGTTCACAATATTTTTTAAAGACCTATTTAACAATACCCAACACGATGAGTTTGTATAGAAAAAAAAATTACTCCCTCTTTACTTGTATGGGAGCTACCCTAAAAAAAATGTTTTTCAAGATTTTTTTCTACCACTTTTTTGGCATGATTAATATACATACCCATACCAAATTACAGCTTTCTAGTACTTATAGTCTCTGAGTAAAACCGCGGACGGACAGACAGACATGGCGAAACAATAATGGTTCCTAGTTTACTATGGAACCCTAAAAACAGGCCAATTTTTCATTGCTTGTGTGCGTGACAGCTTTGTGTGATCACACGCGTCCTGTCAATTTATATCCTCAAAATCCGTCAAATTGATAGCTGTGTGTGTGCGCGACCGACTATGAGTTGGACACTAGGTTTTTCTACGCTTTTAGGCTAAAAGAGTCTATCTAGGTTTTATATTATCTAAGCCTAAGGGAAAGCATGAATTTTTCGGGGCTCAGAATTGACCCCATTCTAAACAAATCATTTGAAATAAAACAGAGATTTCATTAAAAATTTTGTTCTGCGAAGCCCTAGATAAACCTTCAAACTTTTTAATGAACTCGTGAACGTGATGCTTTTCTTAGCGTTTTTGTGAATAACGGCCACGTTTTGCTAATTTGTTTATTGTTCTTGGTTCTAGTGATAAAATTATTATTTCCTACTATTAGTTCCACTTTGTACTCTTAGCACATTATTAACGATTGTAGTTGGTTTAATGTGGAATATTATTGAGTATTGGAAGCGCGGACGCTTTTCTCAGCGTTTCTGTCCAAAATGGCAACCTTATGCTCATGCATAAGGTAGTTCGATTGAAGTGTTATCTACGGCTTCGTCGAACGTTGCCTGTCTAACCATTTATTTTAAATGGGGAAAGCACTGGACCCCTAAAAAATATATTTCTGTTATTTACTCTAACCGTCCGAACACTGGTTTGAATTTTTATATGGGCCTCGTCGAATGTTGTCTGTCTAACGATTTATTTCTAAATTCACGCTCCCACGTAGGTACTGTTGGGTTCTATCCTAACTTACCATTTTGTCAAATCCACAGGATTGCAATTGACATCTTCCTTAACACGTTGAACGCCCAACGGCCCACCGGTGGGCCTACTGACAAAATCCATTCAGGCCAAAGATAAATAGTGTTTTCCGTAATTTTTCACAATATCGTTTTATTGTACCAAATGATTAGAAATATGTTATTTGGCAATATACTTTAATTTTTTCTTAAATTACTATGTGAAATATGGAAATATTGAACTAGGCACACCGGTGATCCCCGTGGCCCGAATGAAAGGAATTTCGTAAATCCCTCCCCGCAGGCCACGGGGTCACGCGGCGGCCCACCCCGCGCCCCACTACAAAAAAAACAAATGTTCCCAAAACAAACAAATTTTTCACGTAGACAACTGCGGGCTCCTGCTGAGCTGATGCTTCATGGGAATAAAGACTATGGAAACAGTGAGTCAGAAGATGATCTTCCGCTTGCAGCCTTAGCTAGTCGAAACGCAACATCGGACGTTTTTGGCATGAAGTAACCGTCAAGGTTACTTCATGCCAAAAGCTTCAAGTCAACTTACATGCCAAATGTTTTATAGCGTTTCATTACTAAAGTTAGTTTCTAAATATGATCCTTCTAAATTTGGCTTAAATTGTTTGTTTGTCAGTATTTTAGATTCATGAATATATCTTTAAAAAGTAAATAAACACAGAAAAATGTTGTTTTTTCTTTACTCATAGTAAATGTATGGGAAGTGCCCGATGATTCGTTTTTAGGTATTTAAATTCAACCATTTAGTTTCTATAATTACACAAACATATTTAGAAACTATTTAACTTTATCATAGATTACGCAAAACCTCTAAATAAGAGATAATTTGAATAATTTCTTCTTTTTTGTGAAAGTCGCCATGATTTCTGCACGTCATAAACAGGTGACAACTTGCACTGATTCATTATGAGAATTTAACGTTTGTCTAGTTGGCATATTCAATTACTACTAGAAGAAGATACCTTAACCTTGACATAGATGGTAGTAGAAACCACTTTCCGAACGAAACGCGAAAGATAATGAACTCTCATGAAAACGTAATTTTTGATTCGTTTTCGAATCACGAGGCAAATAAGGAACCAAATAAAAATATAGTTCTGGGCATATATGGGTTAAGTATCCAAATTAATAATTAAAAATACCTTTGCTATGGAAGTTCAGTACAACCCTAATAATTTGCCAAAAAATTGCAAAAAATTTCTAAGTGTTTACCAGTACACAAGAACCAAGCCGATTCTTATATTTTACAGGGCCAAGCGGCCCACCTTAGTAACGTTTTTGCATAGTATCGTTGCGTTTCGGCCAGTAAATCGCGTTTGAAGTGAAGGCCTCCGATGGCTCACCGGTGACCACCACGGCCTGAATGGAACAACACCCTTCGGCTCACCGGTGACCCCCATGGCCTAAACGGAACAACATCCTTTTCCCCTCGGCGTTCAACGTGTTAAAAAGATGATGTGGTTAACTGGTTACAGTCCGAATGCTTGGATTGCTGTGAGCTGCGCAGTACGCGCTCTGACTCCCCTCGCGCGCCGCTAACCTAAAATTATGTACTGCGCATCAACTCGCGCGATGTTCCGAGACACCATTAAGTATGATTCGGACTGTACCTTACAAGATTTTCTTTTTTTTCCAGTTACAACTCCAACGACGGGTTTGGCCGCGTGGCGGAGCAGCTTAACTTCGCGGCACCCTCGGAGGACGAGGCGGAGTACCCAGCCGGCGCTTACCTCAAGAAGGGGAAGGTCTCGAGGGCAAGTCGAACTGAATATGCCCGCTTTTTACCTCTCTTTACACTGATGACATAATTGTTCCCAATTTATAATATAAGCGAAATGATGAGTATCTGAAATTTGATACGAAGCAAGTTTTCTGAAGTCGATGCTTCTGAATACAAATATGTCATCTAATTAGTTGTAAGTAGTTATTTAAGTTAAGACGCCGTGTGGTTCCCGGCAGAGTCAAATAGGACCACTCCAAGTCTTCCCGTGGATATCGTAAAAGGCGACTTAGGAAACATAGGCTAAATAAAGCTTATAAACATCGAAGAGACCTCTCCAATCCGTCTGGCCACCGTGGGGAGTGTATGCCAAATCTTCTGACTGCTCCGGCTAACATAGCTCTAGTAGTCAAAGAGAGCCGTGCTACTGCAGTGGAGACTAAAAAAGACTGACGATGAGTTATGGGCTCCGTGGCACAGTGGTTAACACTTGAGGACCAGGTTCGATTTCTGGCATGAGCATCTTACTTAATTTCACAAGTACTAAATAATATTTGGCCGCAGTTCAAGAGCTAGCCAAGAGTGTTTGATGATAGGCACATAACACAGCTGGGCCACCCGAGACCGGCGCACGCGCACCACAGCTGAGTCTGCAACCGGAAAAACATAAAAATGAAGTTCTTTTGTTTCTATATTGAGAATTGTGTGTAAGACTGCTATTTTACATGTATACATACATGCATGTAATACAAACACATCAGAAGTATAATAATGGGGTTAAAGATACATTTTGGAAATAGATTCAATTTATGGCGAGCCGACACGACAGATGAGAAATAGGTGGAATAAGTTAAAGTAAACCAAAATATTTATATCTATAGCTCACCTTTTTGGTGTGCCTAGAAAGCTAAACTTCTTGCTCTAAACAGGATCTCAATGAGGCAAACGTACGGGCAATTATAGTCGCAAAGCGCTGGTCGAAACATATTCAATATGTGTAAATACATATAGCCATTCTACGACTCCATAAACGAAGAAGAACCAAAATATTTATATTGAAGTGGTAATGAATGGGATTTGAAATTCAAAAATCTTATAGTCTTCTTTTGATTTACAGCAAGATCCGATGTCCCATCGCATCATTGAGAAGCGGCGCCGGGACCGCATGAACAACTGCCTGGCAGACCTCTCGCGGCTCATCCCCCCGGAGTACCTGAAGAAGGGCCGCGGAAGGGTCGAGAAGACCGAGATTATCGAGATGGCCATCCGACACCTCAAGTTTCTACACGAGAGAGCCAATGGTTTGTACTCGGCCACCTAACCATAGTCTTAATTTAAAAGGTAAAACGGCCAACTTAAATTTTTAGAATTTTCTCCGCTGGAAGTTATTAGTTTGGGAATGTTTTAGGGGTAATTGGTAAAAAAATAATAACATGGTTAAGAAGAAAGCGCTCATTTAATAATCAAACATTTAACTTCCATTTGAGAAAAACAATCACATGATTCAAACAATTTGGTTGACAATACAGTTCTAAATTTTGTTGTTCTATGTTTTACCTTTGCCGATAGTTACTAGTTTCTTCCAAAAATAACCGTCAATAACTAGAATATCATCTTTAAGACACTTCGTCTATTTCAAAACACCCTTTCTGAAAATATTCCGATAGGAGTCGACATTTTTAGTTTGGCTGCGACTGCTGGCAACTTAGTTTTCTTCAGACTTTCAAATATTTTACGATACATGTCAGAAATTATTCTAACCGTGCACAATTTTATTAAAACTAGTGCATTTCTTTTGGACTTTCCAAAGTTTTCTGTGCATGATCCGAGAATAATTCAAAGTTGACAACTTAGCACCGAAATGAGCACCTTTTGTAAACTTGACAACTCCAATCCAGAGCATTATTTATTTATGGTCACGAGTACCTTTTTCCATCCAAATAAAGTCGTCACGATTAAATAGAAGCAGGATGGACTAAATCATCCGCCCTCTAAATGAAAGAGTTATTGCATTCAGTCAAATGTCTTCTAGAAGGATCGCTTTCATTTTGTTGATAAAACACATTAGTTTGATCAATGACTTTGGATACCTATGGTAAAATTTCGGATCATTCTTAGTTAGGTATTCAGATGCCAAGAATCCATAAGAAACAAAATAATATCTGTGAGATAAGTATGATTCTATACAGCTGGGGTTACATACAGCTGGTAATACAACAAATTGGATTAGGTACCGATTTAAATTAGGCGTTCTTCAGCACTATATAGGTAGTAAAACTTCTGAGATTTTTAGAGAATTAGGAGTTATCATATCGTTCGCAAGTTTCTTCTGAAATAAGCCCTCACAGCTGTTATTCTAACGAATGGTCTTCCATTCAACATCGCCTATTCTGCCGATACTCTTCATTTTACTGGGTCGCGTAGTAATTTCTTCACAACTATCTCAACAATCCTCACTGGTTTACAAATCTGCTCCGAGTGCTACGGTAGCTACTGAAGGAATCTAATGTTGTTGGGAGTCGCCCGCAGGAAGATGTTGCATCTCCGTGGGTTCTGTTGTAGCTGCTGAGAGGCAGGTGGGAGCCGAGCACTTCCGAGCTGGGTACCATGAAGCCGTGGCCGAGGCGGTGCGGTTCCTCGTCGAGGTGCAGGGCTACGGACCTGGTGACGGGCTGTGCGTGCAGATGGCCTCGCATTTGCAGAGACATTGTGAAATTGTTACCAAAGGTAAGATCAATAGTTTTAACGAAGACAAAAATTAAATTAAGTAATTTTATTTTAATGTGTAACAATCGCTAAAATATAAGAAAACATTATAAAAACTGATAGATTGAATAGAAGTAAATAAAGGGCCATATCACACAAATAGAGATAGCCCCACAGTAAGTCGTGATTATCATTTCGTGTGGGTGTCACGGTTAGTCGACCGTGCACACCCTGCAGTTCTTCGAACTGTGAACCTTCTTTAGAGTTGTGAAGTTGTGTTGTAGGTTACAAACTCAACGATACAACATTTTATAATAGATACTTATGTATATCCAGACACAGGCCAATCTGAAAAAGATCGTTCTCATGTCCCGATGATGTAAACCAATGAAAAAAGGGTTCCGAGCTGATAAATAACATAAAAAAAGCCCCTTTTCCTTTTTTATTAATTGGCTTAGAAGGCAAGACTACAACCTAACAACACAAACAGACCTTATTATTTTACCTTTTTTTTACATACGAGTAGGTACTTGCCTTACCTATTTAAAAATCTATTGAATTTTCATTAACCACAGGTGATATACCGCCGCGAGAGAAGCAGCGATCCCACCAAACCGGTGGTTCTTCATCAGAAACGGCTAGTTCCTCCAGCAGTTCCCACGGCTACGGGGCGAAGCAGGGCGTGATAACGCAGGCGCCGCCCCCTGCGCCCCCCGCGACTTTCCCCCAAGAGCCCTACGAGCCAGAGAGACAGCCGGAGCCATATCCTATGGAGTGTGACAGAGGTATGTACGGTATGGTGATTTTTGTAGGAAACACAAGCTAAACAAAGCTTATAAAAATATCAAAGAGATCTTCAGCCAGCGTGAAGAATGTAGGCCAAATCCTTTGACTGATAGGTATATGGCTCTGGTAGTACAGAGAGGATATAGTGCTTCTGTCCTGCAGTGGAGACTAAAAAAGACTGAAAGAATGAATTGAAATGAATTTCGTCTAGTTCTTTTAATTTTTCGTCTTGTAATTTTTTCAAATTGGGGCATATATTTTACCAAAACTGACGTACTTACCTCAAGGTTTAATACTAGGTCCATCACATCTCTTGACTACTCTAGCTGATATATGGCGCTGGTACTACTGAGAGGGTCATGCTTCTGTAGAGGCGACTAAAAAAAACTGTGATGATAATGAAATCAAGAACATTATTTCGTCTAGTTACTGTTCTTCGACATAATATAAGTTATAATTTTTTTTTACATTCGTGCACATATTTTAGCAAAACTGGCATACCTCAAGGTTTAATACTGGGCCCATCACAAATCATTTTACTAACTTTCCTCATGTGTTTACAGCCACAGCTGTTAAAAGTCCATTTTTCCCGCCAGTTGCCCCCATGGCGATCGCGGCAGACGGGGAAACCCTGCCTGAAGACGAGCCCCTACCCCTGGACGGACGCCGGAAGCGTGAACCTAACTTGCGGACCGTGAGGAAACCAGACCATAACGAAGATTACCTCCATTCCTACAAGTTCAAGAACTCCATAGAAAGGAGGTTCTCGAGGTCACAGGACACTGAGGTAATACTCTTTTTACAGGTACCTATTTAAAAAGCTACTTACTTGCTTTAAGTTTACAAACGTCCGGTAAAAGACAGGATTTATTTCTTTAACAATTAGCAGGAGAGTGATCTTTATTTTCTTAAGTGTCATACATAAGTATAAGAGTTTCCTTTATTCCACCATAACTTCTAAATGCTTGGAGGGGTTTAGGTATATTCAGATTCAGATTTCATATCGGCGTCTCCGCACCTCTCTTCAGTTCTCCGGAGATCTAACGGTTTTGAAAAACAGGGTTAGCTGCTACTGTTGTAAGTCGCACGTTACGCGCCGTCTCTTATATGTCGTGAGTCGTGGCCATATCGTAGAATCTCCGTAGAATTGATCTTTTCATGAAACGATTGACATTTTCATGAAATGGTTGCATTTTATGATGTGGCCAACTTAATTTGATCAGATCATTAAATCGTCAACGTTTAACGATATTGTCATTCACGTTTGGCCGGATCGTAAAATAGGGTGTCCAGGAAATATAATTAACAAAAATTCAGAATATGGTATATTTTTCGTCGTTAATTCTAATACATATTGTTTGAGCAAATCGATACGACAAGAAGAAGACATACTTACGTAGGTACTTACATGTATCTTTTACGAACTTTTTTTGTTAGATAATGAAATCCGTTTCAAAAGGGTTTCTATTTCCTGTTACTTATTAGAATATTTCCTCTAATCTATCGTGTTTGTCTTTTCTTTCCATATATACCCTGACATATACTCGTACCTAATATGTTACCTTACGTATTTTTACAGGCGGCAGACATGGCACCGACTCGACCGGCGCCGCACGGCAAGATGTACAACCACAAACGACGACGCGCGATCAAGCTAACTCCTTCCACGTCCACCTCAGGGTCTACGGAAGAAAACAGAGACACGTCGCCACAGGTAGGAAGAATATTATGATGAACTATTCAACCATTATGTATCTAACTTCTGCAAAGGCTTGAAATCGTTCACCACCCATTTTACAACAGCGCTCCTAGTCTAGTAAGACTTCGCAACAGGCTTATAAATATAAAAACTTCTCTATCTACACACGCCATAAATTATCTATAATGCTTTCAGAAACTGGCCAATCACCATCATATCATGATTAATGCCGTGGGGGTCCCGGCAGAGTAGAATAGGACCACTCCAAGTCTTCCCGTGGATGTCGTAAAAGGCGACTTAGGGAACACAAGCTAAACAAATCTTTTAAAGATCAAAGAGCCCTCTCCAACCCGTCTGGCTAGCGTGGAGAGTGTAGGCCAAATCCTCTGACTGCTCTGGCTAATATATGGCTCTGGTAGTCAGATAGGGTCGTGCTCCTACAGTGGCGACTAAAAAAGACCTGATGATGATGATCATTAATACTTAATAGGGTCCCGTTTTTACCCCTTGGGTACGGAACCCTGAAAAGGAACTACTCTTGCGTGGCAGAGATACACGCAGTCTTGACATGAGTTTAATTTCTTGCCATTACGGAAGTACCTAGTTTAATTTCTTGGCATTGCGGTGTGGTTTTATTTGTAAAAAGTGATGAAGTAGGTAGGTATGTACACTACCGGAAATTCTCTACGCATCAACGAATATAATCAACAATTTGTTACCAGACAAGTTAAGAATGTAGGTACCTAGTACAAAAAAAGTTTACTGCAAATAGTTTTGGCACCATTTTAAACATTCTATTGTGTATGTATGGTAGATAATGTATTGTATGCAACTGTTCGCATTAGCCCTGTGCCCTGCAGGTGAGTTCCATAAAAAGAGACCTCACTTGCGGCTCATTTCATAAACCCACATTCGCGTTTGGCCTATTGTAATATTGTCTTTTAATTTCAGGACACGTCGAGCGAGTCGCCACACAATCATAACCACTACGAGAAACCTCCGCCGCCGACGCAATACGTTCCTGTGTTCGCGTTGAATGCTCTAGGTGGGTAGACTCAGTACCGGTTTTAGGGCAGGGCACACGGCGAGCGCCCAGGGTCATCATATCTGGGGGGGCTGTTAATATATATAAAGGGTTTAATGCAGCCCACATTTGGAAGAAAAAGGAAAGATCATTTAAAATTTTGTTCTGTGAAGCCCTAGATAACCCTAAAACTATTTTATTACTACTTTACAGTTTGAAGTAAGAACGTGAAGCTTTTTTTTAGCGTTTTTGTCAAAAACGGCTGCTTTTGTCGGAAACGCGGGTATAGCTTTACGTTCACACTTTATACTGTAAGCAGTAGTTCATAAAACTAGAGGGCCTAGGGCCTCGCAGAACTAAATTTTAAATGACTTATCCGTGTTTTTTTCAAATGATTAATTTCAAATGGGTGCAGCACTGGCTTCGAGCAACACGGCTTCTGTACCAGAAAGGCGTGTTGCTCGAAGAGCACTGGACCCATCAAAATACATGATAATGATTATACACGAATGGGGCGCCATTAAAATATGGTATATGTGTGCTCTGCCCAGGGAACCGAATGCTAAAACTGGCACTGGGTAAACTTCTTGATGTTATGAGTGCCCTGGAGGGAGATGCACATCTCCACACAAACAGAGAAAAGGAATTGCGACAATATTTGATAATGTACGTACGAAATCAATCATAAAATCGATTTATCCCATCATCATGTGTATCATGGTCCTGCAGTGAAGACTTAAAAGACCTGATGAAGATTCTTGATTATCCACAGTTCATATAGGTATCCAATATGGTAAAATGGTTTGAATATCTAAGCTTCTAATCGTCTTGTTTATATTAAACTTTTGAGCTTTTGTTTGTTTGGTTGAACGCGCAAATCTCAGGAACTTTTGGACAGATTTCTAAAATTATTTCACCATTGAATAGATACTTTCCCTGAGTGTCATAGGCTATGTATGTACCACGGGTAGAGCCGGGGCGGACTTTTAGTCTTGGATCAGTCTTTTCTGCGGTATTAAATTTTACTCCCCTATAAGTAAAAACACCCAGTTAAATTCCATTTGCTGGCCTACTTTTCTGCATCATAACGACTTGCCGCCTAGCTCTTGATTCCCTCCACTTCCGGACCTTCCGCCAATGGATATATAGCATAATAGTAAATATTAATGAAATCTTAAAATTCCAGGAAAATACTACGTCCCACTGAGCGTGGACTACGCGTGCTTGTCGCGCAACCTCGGCCCTTACGACGTGCTGGACGCGCGCGCCGTGCACCTCGCCGCGCCGCTGCACCCCGTCACCATCCACGTCAACTTCCAGCCCTGCCTCAACTACCACGTCAAGCGCGAGCCCAACGAGCGCGACTGGCGGGCCGTCTAAACGTCAACATTTCAATAGGATTAAGACGCATTTATATTGTTTCCTTTGCATATAAAAAAAAAGTGAAAATGACAGTTCGGCTTTGGCGCCAAAATGCAGGATTTAAATTCAGCGAGCCAAGGCGAACGAAGTTACCAAATCGATGTTATTATATTAAGATCTATAATTAATTATTACTGATAAGAGATTGCTTGGCTTCGCTTGTAAAGCAAGGAAATACATGATAAATAAAGAAGCTAATATAAGCACCTTTATAGATAGAAATGGCAGTTAAATGATAAGTGAGTATTGTAAATAATGAATTCCCGTGAGTTACAGCCATAAACTTTATATCATTAGTATAATAAATCTCTATGTAAAAATAATTGACAGATTCTACCTTCATTTTTAAGTAAAATTTGTACAGCGGTTTACTTCGAAGAATGGACGAGAATAAATGTTTGTGTTACCAATCACATACCATTCAACTTTATGAAAGTAAAACCTCAAATGGATAAAAATTATTTAAGGCTTTACTAGAAGTTTTTTGTAAACTAGAAGCAAAGCAATCAAAAATCTCCATACATTGATTGCCGATACTGATATGAATGTTGCGGGCGGTGGAAGCTCGTAAGGTTCATTGTCGTAACTCTGTATTTGTTCTTGTGGCAAATTAAGGGTTAATAATAGAAATGTCAAATATGTATGGTCCAATCTAGTCAATGGGCGATACAGGAAAGAAAGTTATCTCTATAATATGTCTAAGAACTACAAACTTAATTATAAAACTTACGCGGTTGCGGAAACTTATTATGAGAAGTGTCCAACTAAGAAAAGAAGAAACAAAGGCAAAAAGACACTGCTCTTCTTATTGCCTGTACCTACCGTAGAAGACCCGAAGAATAAGGTGGCTGCGAGACGCATTGCTAAATGGAATTTAAAAACTCTTCAGTGTATACGAGATTTAAATCATTAATTCTGGATGTGGACAAAGTATCAGTGTTCTTAGTTACGGCTGTGATAGTAACGATCGTAGTCAAGACCGTTACACGATAATCGAGAAGTTTTGGAAACAATAATTTATGAACTATCTCTAACATTAACCAAGCGGTAAGGCTCAGAATAACTTAAATTTTAGATGACAATTTTCTCCAGCGGACGACTATCATCTTGTATCTGGTTTAAGTGAATAAAATATTGTTTCGAAAATGTGTACCTAGTTTAAGTATTTTTAATTAAATGTTTAACATTTACGGAGGTTAAGGTGGAACGAATTTCGAGTGTGTCTGCTCTTGTAGACTTGTTTATAAAGACTGAGGTTTTCTTTACTTTCTACGAGTCTGTATTCGTGTGCGTATCTTAGGATATTTTCATCGCATTTTTTCACTATATTAGGCATTAAAATTAGTGTGGGTAAGGCAGAGATAATTAATATGTTTTATCTTTTTATCTACACACACACCATAAAGTGTCTATAATGCTTTCAGAAACTGGTCGTAATAACCATTATATCAATTAGATTAATAATAATATTTCTGTAGAATATTTGGCATTATATTGAAAGTATTTTCATAACGATATCTTTATTTGAAAGTTATGACTTTGAAATTTCGAATACCTTCATAAGGCAAGCAATTTTGAACAAATATTTCGCCGCCAATGTGAAGTAAATATATGTGTATTATAAATATTCATGGTAGCAAATCAATAAGTTATGAGTAGGTTTGTAGGAACACTACCCGGCATTCTCTATGCGGCAGCGAATATTAAACGGTTCTAAATTTGGATCGTAATCAATCGTAATGATGTATTTAATTTAGGGCACTATTGCCTCAGATCTTCGAGCAACACGGCCTCCGTACCGGACGGAGTACTTAATAACTAAAGCAAACTATTGCTTTCTAGTTTACACCAATCACAACCGCTCAATAGCCCAATTCCACAATTTAAATGAGCAAAAGAAGAAAGAATGAAAGATGCAATTTAAACTTTTTCATAAATTCAGCATGAAAACTTTTTTTTTATTCGTGAGATGTGATTTTTTAACTGACTTCGAAAAGGAAAAGGTTATAAATTCAGTTGTATGTACTTTTTTGTAAAAAATAAACCTGAGTAAATGTACCAGTATTATAAATGTATTTTTACAAACTGCTTTGGTCCCTAACTTTTATGAATTCCTTATTTTCAGAATTGCAATCTTGTTTCAGTTTATATGGTTATCGCAAATGTATTGAAAAACGTCGTATGATGCTCGTACGGTAAGGTGTCTATTATAGTCATCGGTTTATTATAAGCACTCGGCTTCGCCTCTTGCCTATAAACACCTCGACTATAATATCCAGCTTACAGTACTGCATCATAATGTTCTATAACAGTAGTTTCTGAACCATTCAAGATGCTTTTTAACATTTGTGTAGATAAGTATTTACAACTGTATGTAATTAGGCCTTAACATATTCATGTCACATCGCGTTTTAAGAACCCTTATTACTTTACAGTTCCCTGTAAGAAAATTCATTATATTTCATTTCACGTTCATCGGTACGTTTTAGTTCAACATAATCAATATTTGGAGATCTTTGTGGGGGGAAATTTTAGTTTTAACACCGAAGCGACGCATACGAATATTTGAAAATGATTGAGGTGTCAAATTTTACGTAATGTTAGACCTATTTTTTGATGTTATCGGCGGAACAGGAACCCTATTATTGTAATTAAATTATTTTCTCACTTCACAATCATTGTTTTAAACTTTTGTCAAGTGGATTCGTCTCTTCATAGAGCAGTAAGTGGGTTCCTCTATCGCAACATTAGTCTGTTATATTTTGTAAATACAAATGTTTAAGCTTAAGCATTATATGTGAATTATTTTACTATTTGTTGTTTTAATTTCCACTGAAACCTAACATAGAGGCTTAAGTAAAGGAAAGGCGTGACATTCAAACGAAGATTTTATGTAATTAATTATCATAACATCTTTTATTCTATATTATTATTTTAAATTTTACATGCTTAGTTCAAACATTAAGAAAGAAATAATAATATTTAACATCTGAATAATATACAGTTCTAGTAAATTTATGAACCACTTAGCAATAAAATTATATTAATATTGCAAAATATTCCATTGTTACGTCAAATACCTTACACGTAATTATCGAATATGAAGAAGGGACAGAGGTGGGTGCAATCACAAGGAACAGTACCGAAACTAAGTTCATATATGGCAAACGAGAGAAACAGAGTGCGCGACAGTTCACCATAACAAAATATAGCTTTTACTTATCCATTAATTATTATAATATATACACAAATATCGTTCTCTACTGGATGATATTATTAAGGATTTTATCACAAAGATTTTTCTAATTTCTACAGAACATGTATTTATTAAAGAGCATAGAGCTATGAAGTCTTCGTAGGTACACTTATATAATCACAATAGAAAAATGACGACAATGTACTTTTTCTGTACGAGTTATTATAATTGATTGTACCATGTATAGCGAGAACGGTCACAGCAAAATGCACTTTAACACGAAGACAATAAGCGATTCACAATTCTAGTTAACAACCAGATCGAAATATTTACATTTCATTATAGACAAACTGACATTATCACTCCACACTGGCTGGGGTTTACTTTACAGCAGTAATCAATATATTCAAACAAAAACCATAAAACGGCAATACTTTTACAATACGTATAAAAATAATAAAATCCAGAGTTAAAATAAAATGCTATTAAAATATCTTGTGTTTATAGATTTCTATGAACTAGTGTTGCCTTAGGCGAATTATTGCAACGTATTGACTACAATAAGCTTTTATGTATAAATTATGCTTTGTCTATTTTATCTTTTCACAATAAGTAGGAAGCGAAAGCATGAGAAAGCCCACCAATCCGTATTCATGGCTTTCAAATTCATTATGATCCAATCAAAGGGGCAATACGTACAAGATAATCAGTTTACAGAGATCAGTTAGTATTGATTTCTAAACAAATTGATTTAATAACTTATCAGTCCTCTTTACGTAAACATTTTTGTCAGGATAAGAAAAATCTGAGTACAAAATATTAAAATGAACTCAATTTTGGTATCATCTCAAATGAACAGAAAATCTTTCTAACGTATTAAAAAGGCGCAGTCTACAATGCTAACAATTACATTACCCATTGCAGCTGCTTATACAATTCATTACGTGATTTAAAACCAAAAATACATTTAATACATGTCGAATTCACCAATACTACTTCCCCAAACCGCTAAAGGTTGTCAGTAGTTTAGTGTTCCGCTGAACTGGAACGTTGAGCAACTATAATAAGAGCTACACACTGGGTTCATATAACAATGTATGTAGTTTCACTAAAACACATTATGTAAATCTAATGTACATTGCGAACATATCTGCGCCTCTACATGCAACCTTAGAAATGAGAAGACTCCACACTCTACATTATCTAATTATTGCTGAAGAACAAATGATAATACTGATGCCACACAGTAAGTAAACAGCAGCGTACATTGACACGTATCTACTTTCAATTTCACTCGCGTGTATTCACAGTGCCATCGCGCTCACACACTTGAACCGGGAGACAGGAATAGCACTATAAATTTACGCGCCACAAACTAGAAACTATGCCAATATTCATTATTGATCTTCTGTCTGGCATATCAGCGTGATTTTGAAACTCTGAGCTATCCATATTCGCAATCAGAATCCAGTAGAATACGCAATTACAAGAAAGAAAATAAACAATTAAGACCTCCCATACTAAGTCACCAATCAGTTTTTTTTTCTTTTTTCTTGCAATTCTGTAATTTATTGGAGATTCTGATTCAAAGATTAACAATAAAGCTCAAGAGATTTAAAATCACGCTGTAGTATAGATTTATTAATGACAATAAAATATTAAATGTGATGTCAAAATTGATTCATGATTCAACTTCTAGTTCATGAAAAATTGCTTGTAAATGCACAATAAACATCTTATTACAACTGTCACCAACAGTTTCCCCAGTATCGTCTAAAATCATCAACATCACTTAATAATAAGTGAAAAAAAAAACTTACGATTCTTTCATTTCAAAGGTTACAATTCCACAAAGTGTCTACCATCAGAAGACTAATGAAAAAGGGAAACTACCCTCCGATGCCGACTTCCACGTGGATGCAGAAAATAAGACAGCCAAAAGGAAAAAAGATTACGAGGTGTAAAAAATAAAGACCATTTCGACAATTCATCTGGACGATTAAACATTAATAAGGCCCCGTATGCTGTTCAATTTCCACATCCACGTTTCGGGGTTTTTACTTACATAATAACAAACAGAATATTTTGCAAGTCTGCGTGTTTGCCACTGGGTTGCGCGCCTACGTACCCATCTAGCACGGGGTACACAACATCGATTCGTTGTCACCACGGCACGAATGTTTCCATCGATATGCATTACATTCAGTTCTATTCATTCGTCCGATTATCTGCCGCAAATATGTGATTCATTATATAAATTATTCAATCAAGCTGTTTCATAAATTATATAAATAATTAATAAATTAATTAAAACCGGCGATTATCAGAATTAATATTTTGATAGATGTATTTGTTTCACGTGGTTTTGCAATATAATATAAAGCATATCGGAAACATGGCCAAGTGAAAGGGGACGCAGATACAACTAGCTCACGACCTCTCACTCAATATGACACAGTCCAGACATTCCAGCGGCCGACGGGCCAAGCAGCACAATAATTTACACGAAACGCAGTCGGCCAGATAGACCTCGCTACCTACCCAGCTGCCAAACGGTTGTGATGGTGGAACGGAGCGGACACCTATACCCTACCGACAGCTCATCCCTCGATCTAAAGGCGGACACGGGACATGCCTTCTCTTAAATTATAACACAGATTTAACCTCTAACATGGCTAACGCGCTTCCGTACCGAAACATGTCTACACATGTGAAACGACTAACACTAACAGAGACCTACACTCCGGGGACGGCCCCCGGTATATACGCTAAAAAAGTAAAACAAATAATAAAAACAACTATAATTTACTTAAACATTATGCGTACAAAAATCCTATTCGGCGCTTTCTATGCGCTCTATCGATAGATCCATAATAAATAAATATATCAATAAGATACATAAACATTGTACATATATAAAAAATCTTTTATTACCATTATACATACATACCGAGTAGGTCGCCTACCGCTATCTTAACTCTCCTATATACAATATGTACAAGGGGAAATAAAAACAATTTGTACTTGCAGAAAACCGTGAAAATAAAAACAGAAGATAAACGGAAATATACAAACGTCTCTAACACGAGTCCATAAAAAAGTTACATTAAAATTATGTTATATAGTATAATACAAGCGCCGAGCCGGGCGGCGGCGTGAGATTGTTTTTACAAAAATATGATTTGTTGAGCGCGCCCCCTACCTGTCCGTGCGCGCGCCCGCGGGCGGAGGCTCTGCAACAAACAAACACACAGGTTACACGGGATACTCAACACCATGAAGTCACAAAACAATGGGTGGATCCCACTATTTGCATGGAAATACAAAATGGAAATAGTGGGACTAGTTTTTAAAAATTATATCCCATTATTTCCATTGCGACTAAAAAACGCGCAGTTGTGTTATTTGAGAATCTGTTTCCACTTTAACATTTATTGTCTTCGAGCAACACGGAAGGGAGTAGCTATACGCTGCATTCCCCTCTGTCAAGGTACAAGCCAAAATTAGGCATATGCATGTCTATGTGTTAGTTGTGTGACTCATCTGTACACAAATTATTTTTTCTTTTTTATGTCATTTTTTGTGACAATGTCATAATTACTATCAAGTGACAGTTTAAGTTTTGTATGTAGGTGTGCGGAACTAAACTTGTGTGCACATTTCCCCCGCAAAAAACGCCAGAAAAATTGTCATAGTAAATTGTCGCTTTGCCCACTCCCTCCGTCCGGTACGGAGGCCGTGTTGCTCGAAGTTTATTGTCGACCGGAAGGGATCCACCCAAAATAATAAGGGTATTGAAATAAGCGGCGGCAGCACTGGCGCACTGGGTCCGGTAAGCTGTGATTGGGCTACAATATGTCAGCTGTTGCTGCTTGTCAAATATTATCCAATAACAGCGACTTTTTGGGAGTTTGTGGTGGGAAGTCAAGGGGTGCAGTTGGGGTTTGCCTTAGACGATTTTGCAAATGGATTTTAGTGGACTTTCTTTATAGTACAACAACGATACCTAGTATCACATTATACTGCCATTTACATTGGCAGAATCACTGAAATCTTGGTGGAAGCCATAATATTAAGAAGAAGAAGATTGACCGCATAAAAAAAGTTTTTGTTTGTTGGCCAGTGTTATTAATGACAGTGGCTTTTCGAAGTCGACGCCACAGTGCTGCCATCTGGTGGTAAGCATTTCTGAAAACCGTTATACAGCATGCTTGGTTACATTTTACAGGAAAACAGTGTTGGATATTATAGCGGCAATCAAACAATCAGAAAAAATAGACTTTTAGATGCAGTGGTGGATATACATTAGGGGTGCAAAGCGTCGTCAAATCATTTATGGCTGCAAAATAGACGACTTAGTAGAGAAAGGCGATATTAAAAGACAACAAATCAGCGTGGCTGTACACATTAAAATTATTTATGAATTTATGGAGGCAAAAAGGTGAATCTCAGGAAATTCGGAGGAAGAAGAGGAGAAGATCATTTTCTCTGCCTGCTGGTTTGGTTGACATGCGAGAAGAATATCTTCTGTGTATATGTAATAAAAGACAGCCGTTACCGACTGATCTATCAACACACAGCTCAAACCGCTTAACAGATTGCTCGCTAAGAAAGCATATTCAGTTATTCACTGACTGATCTGACACACAGCTCAAACCACTAAATGGATTGCGCTGAAATTTGGCAAACAGATAATAAGACATAGGCATTCGCTTCAAAATTGTTATCTCCTGCTAAGCCGCAGGCATAAGCTTGTGTTTATATAAAGTTTATTGATGTATGTATGCGCCTTATTCCAATTTTTACTGTATCCTGTTTACAGTGTAAATAAACAAGAAAACCAAAAAAAAATACAGAAAAAGTAAAAAAATAAAATGAAAAAAATTAAAAGACAATTAAAAAAAAAAGTAAAAAAAAAGAAAAAAAAAGGAAAAAGTAACCAGTACGTTTTAACTAAAGCCCCCTCCGAGCGCGTGTCCCCATACCGTACCGGGCTGGTCGGTGGGCGGGCGCGCCTCCTCGTCGTCGGGCAGCGCCAGCCCGAACTCGCGCCGCAGCCGCGAGCTCAGGTTCTCGCGCTGCCGCTCCGACGCTGTCGGCTGCGCGTCGAACACACCTGCAACACCGACACTGCTGTTAGGAAGCCGTTTATCAATACCGTAACATCCATTTTATGATTTTTGGATCCCTCCCCCCTCTTTGTCACAGATCGCGATATTTGAGCACCAATAGTTTGACCGGTGTCGCTTGCCGCTGTCGCCAAACATCAAAGTCGACCTTTAGTGACGTGTGTGACGTTACATTTAAAGAACGATTCGGACTCGGGCATGAAGGTTTCCGTAGAAGATAATCGGTATGTTAAGTGGATACCCCAATATATGCTTACATATTGGGGTATCCACTTAACATACCGATTATCTGCACCTACCCAAAATCAGTATCATTTTCCGCCAGCGAACATTACTTTTTTAAATGTTTGTATGAATGACAAAGTTATGTAGAAGTAGAAAGGATGGATGAAAGAAGTCTCGCAAAGAAACTCTAAGGCAGATGTGACCGGAAGAGTAAGTCAGGGCCGGTCTAGACGCACATACCGTGACCACATTGCGGACATTCTTGTCAAGGGGCAAGTCAGGAGTACCCGAAACCGGCGAGCATGTATGAAAAGAGTGATGGATGTAGATGAAGCGAAAGAGTTTTGTAAGGATCGTAGCAAGTGGCGGTCCTTGGTCTCTGCCTACCCCCATGGGAAAGAGGCGTGATTGCATATTTTTTTACATTTTTCCCTGTCTTATTTTGAAAGTTACAAGGGGAAAGGGGCACATTTTACCACTTTGGAAGTGTCTTTTATTCAAACGATTGATTTTGAGAAAACATGATTTAACAAATCGCAATGTCATTCTTAAATATATATCTATTGAAACCCCTCACATGCGGTTGTTTTTCCAGTTTCATGTATGGATACATAACCATTCCGACTCGAAAAGAAACCAGCTTGACAAGAATTATAAAGTATTTGTAAGTGAAAATAATTCCTAAAAACATGTACTGCCAATAAGATAATATGTTTAATCAAAAAAATTATACAGTTAAACTCGACAAGTCGCCTCAGTCTCAGTTAAATATACATCGTGTACAGCGATCACTCCGTATGCAAATGACAATTACACATACCACGTCCATCTATAAAACACACATCATAAAACAGGATGTGTTTGACCCCACCTCGCCTCGCTCGCATTGTGGCGTAAAAATAAACATGCAAGCATGGCAGCGAGCCAAGCGGCCGGCCACTCACAGTAATGTACCAGTTAAGCCTTGTTTACACGCGATAAAGATTAGATTTTATGGCCTAGTTGCTGCGACGTGAGATAAGTTTCGATGCTGCTGGGAGTTTCTTCTTTAGATTCTCCCTATGGATGTTCACTGTACGTGTCCTCTTGGCTTTCGGAAAAGCGGCGGATATCTGCAAATTTCGAATCTGCGGAAAATTCGAAATTTTATACCTTATTCCAACATTTTAAAGCAAACTTTTAGAATTCGCCCGCCTGGCAATTAGGTTATTTATCAGTGCTCCAACCAAGGGGTAACAGTGCTTTGGGGAACAAAATTAAAAAATAACTATTGTTAAAAATTGTCTAGAGCAGAACAAATTATTTCTACAATGAAATCAAGATTCCGCCTTTTTCAACATTATTTTTAATGTAGATTCTGAATATCAACAACAAGTTGTCACCTGAGCGATGTGATTAATAAAATATCTAATGTATCTGTAGGCATTAGCTATTACAAGACAAAGTCAAAAATATTGAAATACCATTCATCTCCCAGCTTCTGTCTTGCCCGTTAAGTTGTAGCGAGTAGAGTGGTTACTGTCTGAAAATACTCGCAATAGGGAGTAGGCACGTAATTTTTTTATTTGCTTAGTATAATCCTTAATAACCACAGTAAAAAAATATGAAAGAACTAAAAAAAAAACTTAATCAGCGACGATATGTGAAACTTTAAAGTTTAAATTAGAAAGAGAAGTCCGATATGGACTAGTGGCTTCATGCATACATTTGCCATATAAAATAGTGTTTTCGCGAGTGAGATAGACATATTTTCGTAAAATCATTTTATCTCGTTCGTTTTTCAACCAAATTTTATTCTGTTTTCACCTTCAATACTCTACTATTGAATATTTTTGGATAAACTGGTAAGATAACAGATATTTTTTTCATGCATATTTCCTATTGTATTTATTGATTGGCTATGCTAGGCGAGGCAAAAACTAGCATGTATGAATAATTAAGTTTTGTTACAACGCAGTTATCCGCTATGTTTACGCTCTTCAAGGTCGCCGAGACCATGACTTTAGCTCAATGGAACTGCGGCGTAATATACAAATCGAAAAATACATATACGACTTCATTTTAATAACAATATAAGATTTTTTTATACTTAATCTTCTATTCTGGATTTACTTTCAGTAAAGAAAAAATTTAGAATGTACCAGCGGATTCTCTTCCCGCGCAGATCGTTAAAGCCGATCGAAGGAATGGGCGAAAATCTGAAACATCCTGGCGAATTATGCAGGTAGCAATCCATAACTACTTTTTGCCTTATGACCCCAGGACGACTACCCATCATATATGCTCCGTGGTATTTTTGTCTCATTTCAACTGATGTTGAAAGATAGCATGTCACACAAGTCAGATGCCTTTAGGCAGCTCTAAAATTTGACATAAGTGGACATTAGTGCAAGCCTCTAACATACACAAACAAGAGAATCATTTTCTTTTTCTAGAATTTAAAATAGTATTTATGATTCACTGTTGCCATATCATTGAGATAAAAAAAAATAATTTATTTTTTTTAACTTTACTGGCACGAATATCAACCTAGGTCGATAACATTCGACTGACTTATAGATAACCCTTCATTGTTATTGTACCTGTTACATAAGGACTGTAATGAAAATATTTACATGATTGTGCGAGTTTTGGAGTAATATATTATTTTTAATCCAAACAACCTCATTATGATACAAATAGAATGCACTACCTCGAATTGAGTCACTAAGACTTGAAAATAAGCATCATCATCAGGTCTCTTTTAGTCGCCACTGCAGGAGCACGACCCTCTCTGTACTACCAGAGCCATATATTAAACAGATAGGTGTTCTCTTCGATGTTTATTTAGCTTGTTTCCTAAGTCGCCTGCTACGACATCCACGGGAAGACTTGGAGTGGTCCTATTGTAGTCTGCCAGGAACCACACGGCAAAAAAATAATGTATACACAGCTAAAATATCAGACAAACTTAGTGTAAATGCGGATGTAGTAGAAGCTAGAGCCAAGTCGTCCATTACAAGAGAAAGTTAACTTGTATGATAAACACAAATCGTCGAACAAGTACTGAGCCATTCAAGCCATGAGCAAAGCGGAGTAAAATTTATATACCGATCGAAACGCAAATTATTGAAAATTAGATTTTAGGGCTGAACGTCACTTTCCCACAAGAATTCAATCCAAGATAATGTATACTTTTGTGTATATTCGTTTTCGTTAATTAATCCCATAATATTTTTCCAAGATCCTAAGCTTTTTACATTATCTTCTTTATTTACGGACAAAAAAATATTTTGGTGGTACATACAGCAATAGACTATGTTCAACAAACAATTCAGTAATAATAAAGTAAGCTTACGCCCGAAACTCCAAGGCATCTTACAAGCATCTTCAACTAAAAATCTTTCTCAAATCCCGTTCTGTCACTGTCTTGACTCTTGATTTATACATGATTTATTATTATGACAATACAAAGACAGCCTGAGATTTAAGAATGTTTTAGTATTATGACGGCAATTCATATCTTTTCAAATCATTATTTAATAATCTATGTTTCAAAAACGAATCAAGCAATAAATAATCGTTCAAAATCCATTCAAACACGTTACGTTTTGCTATATGTCCACTTTGCTAATGGGCTGAACAGCTAGCGGCGTGACGCAATGTAATTGAATCGAGCGACCCGCGGACCGTGAACCGATGCAATTTACTCTAATTGCATTGCATTTGCATCCAAGATAATTGCATCTCGTGACGAGCTTGACGGCTTTTATTATTTGTGTATTGTTTCGAGCACAAGTAGTTGTAATTATAAGAGCTGAATTTATTGAAATCTTAATTGTTTTATAATGACTTAATTTACTTTTGGAACGACGCGACGTATTCTTTTCAACGCACATTTTTTATTTCCAGCTGTAAAGTAATAAGTGCTAAAGACAAGAGTAACGAGATTTGATTTATAAATTGTCATGCGTGGAATGGAGTGGAGACCCTTGACTAGAGTAATAACAAATTTAGTATAACAAATATGATAAGTTCAGAAAGATCAGGCAGTTGCTATATTCTCGTATAATGTGTAGGAATGGGCATGAAATCGAAGTATTCGTAGCTATTCCAACTCTGTCCTATAAAAAAAAGTAAATAGCCTTACTTTCGACCCGAGTCTCTCTGCCGGACAGAATCTACGACTTATGGGATCCTATTGATCGGCCGGCTGACACCGCCAAACAGGGTACTATTGTTGGAAAGCTCCCAGAACGGAATAGTAATAGAACTTTCCCGAACATTGTTTTTCTCGCTCTCACATCTCCCATCCTTCTCAAACATTTATATTCTATTCTGCTAACATGCAGTCTGGATGTTTTGGCTGTCGGCTGTAAGGACCGGAAGTGTTGGGACGCTCCCAGAATGGAATAGTCTAGAACTTTCCTGACCATTGTTTTTCTCGCTCACACTTCTTCCATCCTTTTCAAATATTATTCTGCTAACACTCAGCCTGGAATGTTCTGGCTGCCGGCTGTCGGGACCGGAAGTGTTGGTATGCTCCCTGGAATAAACTAGAACTTTCCCGAACATTGTTTTTCTCGTTCACACATCTTCAATCCTTCTCAAACATTTGTATTCTATGCTGCTAACATTCAGCATGGAATGTTCTGGCTGTCGGCCGTCGGGACCGGAAGTGTTGGAATGCTCCCAGCATGAGATCTAGAACTTTCCCGAACTTTGTTTTTCTCGCTCACACATCTTCCATCCTGCTCACACATTAATTAAATTAGTAATTTATATGTTCCTTTTTACTAATTTCATGTAATATATAGCAATGTTTACCTCTAAGACCCTGTTCGGCGGTGAGGTCGCGGTGCAGGCGCTGCTCGAGCTCGTCGACGGCCTGCGCCGCGGCCTGGTCGAGGCGGTGCGGCGACAGCGACGCGGCGCCCGACGACTCCGACGACCAGTCGGGGCCCGCGTCGCCATCCGCGCCCGCCGGCGTCGTCCCTGATTCAGCGTCCACGCCGTCCGCAGAGTCCGTCGTCGTCTCGTCGTGCGCGCCGCCGCCGCCTTTCAGTCGCTTACGGTATTCGCTGATAGAGAGCTGGAGTCGAAATATTCATGTTATGAAAGCTGGTTAGGGATTATCGAACTGATAGAGGAAATTGGGTGTTCGGAAAACCGGTATTTTCGGATAATCTCACTACCTATGTAGCATTCTAACTAATTGTATATGGATATTGATTCAACCATACATATTTACGTACAGGTAAATGAAAACCATATTTACATTCATATGTTTGATGACAAGACAAATAGGAACTAAGCAAAAAAAGTGCCGTTGTAGTTACAAACGAGTATTGAAAAGTCGGGACGTGCGCGAGTATTGTAGCGCGGGAGAGGCACGCGCTTCGTAGTAGTTCGGATAAGCGGTCGTTCGGTTGAACGACGTTCGGACAATCGATGCTCCACGTACGTAACAACGAGTTACTCACGTTACTAGCTACTAGCCGACATGTTTGAACCTTATCTGAGGTCTTCCTCTGGGCGAATGTGAATAGAATCTATATCGAATGTTAATTTTAATAAAAAAAACTGCTTAGATATGTGTCTGATGAATTGGAAAACAAGCCCTGGGGGTTGTGTTGAGTCAATGATGTAGATATGTTGTTAAAGTCATTCCAATACCACACTTCCTGCAAAAGTAACTCTTCTAAATTAACTTACTAAACCAAATTGTTAAAATTATCAACTTTTACTACATGAAAAATTTATTGGCAAAAATGTTTGATGTATCGAAAAAAGTAATGTATGCAATATAAAATTATCTTATCTAAAACCTTCATTCACATCCAGTCCGACTTGTTATTATGACAAGATAAAACGAAAAGAGCATTTTATCTATAAAGATAAAATCATGTTAATTACAGGTATAAATAAATATAATACAAATCACACAGATTAAGGTAGCCCCAAAGTAAGTTCAAGACTTTTGTTTTGGGATGCTTACTCAATTATACTGGACTTCATAACAAATACATTAACGATAAATATTTCAAGACCAAGGTCAATCTAAAAAAGATTATTTTTCATCTTTACCTGGATTGACTGGATCTAGAACCTCCAATATGCCAGACTGGTAAGATGACTGGTATGATTAGGGCATCGAGAACCGGTCATTATTTTCAAGAACCGGGTTTTCGGTTCTTTAGGTTCTTCCGATTTTTTAATAAAAATGCGTAAAAAAATACATAACGTAGCAAAACTAGTAAAATAATTGTAAGGGAATCATAAAGTCAAACATTTTGTTGCAAATCAAACGACGCTGTTGGTCAGGTGCAGTCCGAATCTTCCCCTCCCCAACTCTGCGCTATATGTTAATACAACTCACGACCGTGTCCAGTATGGACGCGTTTCGTGCTATCGCTTCCAACCACGTCTTACTGCTGCTTACTGCTACCGTGGGCTATTTTCCACACTTAGGCCGCCTATTCGGGCCCATTCCAACCACGTCATTTACCTATTACCAATAGACAGATACAACGAATTTACCTTTAGGGCCTAAAAACATAATGCATTATCTTTTTATTATTACTAGATTTTTAAAAATGTATTAAAAGAGTTAAGAACCGAAAAAACCGGGTTGTGATATTTCAGAACCGGTTCTTTTTGTGACATCGAGAACCGGGAATTCCGGGGTTTTTTTTTGAACCGGGAAAAACCGGTTCCGATGCCCTAGGTATGATGTTGTTGAGGTATGGATTGGATATTAGTAAAGACAATATATTACTATCACATAGATCCCCAAACTCATACAAAAATATTGGACTTTAAGGCCTGCTACAAAGTAGGCGTCATAGAGACGACACTACTGCAGAGTTGTTTTCCACTCTTCACTAGATGGCGTTAATCCGCGTTAGCCTAAACTCGCTACAACTGAGATTTTCTCATATGATAAATGAAAAGTTGTGACACTACCAGTGGTACCATCTGTGTGCAACTGTCACGAAAAAATAGCTCCGTCGTAATTCGTCGAGCTCCGTGGCGCAGCGGTTACCACGCCAGCCTGCGACACGGGGGTCCCGGGTTCGATCCCCGGCCAGGTCATGATGGAAAACGATCTTTTTCAGATTGACCTGGGTCTTGGATGTTTATCTATATATGTATTTGTTATAAAATATAGTATCGTTGAGTTAGTATCCCATAACACAAGTCTTTCTTAAGAACTTACTTTGGGGCTAGCTCAATCTGTGTGATTTGTCCGTATATATTTATTATTTATTATATTCTCTTTATTTGCTTCAATTCTTAGGATAGGAATTATAAAAACTATATAAAAAGTAAAACATAACAAAATATCGTACAAAATTAAATACAATTTTTATAAAAACCTATCCTAGTAGGCCACCAGCAGCGGAGTAAGACTCAAGCTACCGGCGGTTAAGGCTGCAGGGAGAGGAACCTCCTAACTATGCGTGCCGTGTCTAGAAGTACCGCCTTCTGTATCTGGCCCTTGATCCAGCCATCCAGCGAGAGTCTCTTGAGATGTTGGTCGAGACTCTTCGCTATAAGACCGTTCACAGATACGACTATTGGGACAATGATCGTCGAATCCACATCCCACATGGCGGTCACCTCGTGGGCCAAGTCTAGGTACTTACTAAGTTTGTCCTTCTCGGCCTTCACGAGGTTCTCGTCATGCGGGATGGTTATATCAACGAGCACTGCCTGGCGCGTCAATCGATCTGTCAGCACGATATCAGGCTTATTGGCGACAATAGTCCTGTCCGTGATAACAGATCGATCCCAATAGAGCGTTGCACGACCATTTTCAAGAACCGGCGTCGGTGTGTACTTGTAGTACGGCACCTCAGATTCCACAAGACCATATCGAAGAGCAAGTTGCTGGTGGATAATCCTGGCTACAAGGTTATGTCTGTGCAAGTACTCTCCGTTAGCCAGATGAGAACAACCGGAAGTAATATGCCTGAGTGATTCACCAGGACGGCGGCATGCCCGACAGATGTCGACCGTACCGTCCCTCAGGATATACTTCCGATAGTTGTTCGTCATCATGACCTCGTCAGCAATTGCACAGACAAAGCCCTCGGTTTCCCCAAAGAGGTCACCGAATCGTAGCCAGTTTACCGACGCAAGCAGATCCACATCGGGCCCTGTTAAGGCCCGATAGAACCGCCCATGCAGCTCTTTGCTTTTTTATTTATTATTATTATTATTTATAATAGTACAACTTAGAGTTTGGGCCACATGGTATTGGGTAAAGGTATTGCATCACAAGATACAAACATGAGCAAATAGTTACAGGTTCTCACTTGGCACTGGATTATTACCAACTTATCTGTTGACAATTGTAACAGATATTGTAAAACGTAACACTAATAAATCTTAGTTTTTAGAACTCTGACATATTTACTAAACAATTATACCAATTTAATGGGTACCTTTGAGTTAGTACTTTTCAGGTGGCATTTTTAATTAGATATATTTTAAAAAAAGTAAAACTGACCTTCCTGCGCACGGGCTTGGGTTTGTCCTGCGGCGGGGGCTGCAGCCGGGGGTCCCGCGCCAGCGCAGGCTTGGCGGCGGCCGGCACCGCACTCGACGCACGAGTGTTACGCAGAACGCCAGAAAGAATCACACTATTGTTCGAGTCCATACTGTTCACACGGTTCAGTATCTCGTGCACGTTCTTAAACTCGTCCTGCGCACTATCCTTATTATCGAATATACTACTGTCCAGACTTGTAGTCTTGTCTATCGCACTTTTTATTATCGACATGTTCGGCACATTTTGATCCTCATAGTTAAATGTCTGTGTCATATTGCTGAAGATCCCCGAAAATAGACCAGTTGAACTAAAACGCGAAGAAAACGGTAGCGTCGATTTGTCGAGTACCGATGGCCGTTCTGCGACGTCGCAAGTTTTCTCTTCCGACCGAGTCTCGACGGGAGACACCGGCCGGACCGGATTAATAGGCTTCATGGGCTCTTCAGGAAGCGGTATCGCCTCCGGGGGTGGAATTAGAGACATAATGGGGCTCGGCTCCTCCGGTAGAGGAATATTTTCTGGCGCGGGCAAAGGTATCGACTCTACTGGAGGCAGGGGAATGTTCTCAGGCGAGACGTGAATCTTTTCGTCGTGCACCGAGTTGCTCATGTCGTCGTGAATATCTCCATTGATCTCCGGCGACTTCGAGCTATTGTTTTCGTCCTCTGTCCTCAATTGAATACTGATTTGGTCGTCCACCATGTTGAGATCGAAGTTTAAATTCACCTTCTTCCGCTTCTCTTTGGGCTTCTTGTTTCTGCTTTTGAGAATTTGGATATTTTCCGTGTGGAATGAATGAATCTTTTTCTGTATGTCGTCCATTTCGTCGCGTTGCGGCGAGGAGTTCCCGCTCGTGTCTGCGGACTGGCAACTATTTAGCTTGTCGTTGGGGCTCTCTATGCCTTTTACTTCACTATTGCTGTTTTCGTTAGATTCAAGCTTGGGTTGTGATGAGATAGTTGTGTCAATTTCCATTGGCACTACTTTGTTATAGTTAGTGTCTTCAATTTCAACATTGTTATTGTTTGTTTTTATGTCTTCTGGCCTGGTGATTTCTGGGGGCAAAATCTTGTAGTCATCACAGGGGGGCACACCTATTATCCGCCTAATGTTTTCACTGTCGTGCGGAACTATATTAACGTTAAGGTCACTGTCCATATTGCACTGGTCATCGGAGCCCTGTCCGCTATCTGACCTAGTTCGGTCTCTGCCGTATATGCTGTCCATAATGTTCCGAACTTTATACTGTCTGGCGGTGGTGTGCGGGTCGTCCTTGACTGGGGACTCCTCCGACGTGAGCACCGGCGATGACTCGTCGATGCACTGCACAAGTAATTCATGATTTACCTGAATATTCAAAACAAACTTAACTAATGAAATGACAAAGATAAGCTCAGATTGTCTTTGTCTAGCTAAGTTATCAAGACACTGACAGAATGACTCTTGAGAAGGATTTAAGTTAACCTTTGAATATTCAGGCGTTAGTTTTCATACGAGTCTCTAGGGTCGACCACAAAACGTAGTACTTTATTGGAAGAAAAGAGAGCATTCTTTGTAATTACGCTGCAGAGGATAGGGACTTTTTAATCACCAGTTCATAAAAATGTATTGCTGTAGCTTCTTACTACACAGCTACTACATAGGTACTTCATTTTATGGCCGACGATAGACCTGTGAGCAGTGGCTGGAAGGTACATACAACAAACATAAATTGCAGTATACTTACAGGCACAATAGTGTTCTGTTCACACGATAGCGACTCTCTCGCTAGCCGCCGCTTCTTCAAAGGTGTAATCATTTCGCTTGGCGGCGATTCTGAAACAAACACATCTGAATTTCAAAATAGTATATGCTTTTCTGTATATTATGTTTAATTTTACTATGTTAGTCTAATACTCACCAGCCGAGGGAGAATCACTTTCCTCGCTGATGGCTTGCCTAAGCCACCTCTTTTTGGCACTGTGTTGGGGCAACACATGTTGGACTACCTCGGCCACTTCAGCGGGAGGTGTACTCCTAGTGATCCTCTTCGCTTTCTTGGGCGGTTTATTTCTGTCCCTCCCTGGAGTTCTAGGTGGGGATGAGTGAGCATTTTCTTCGTCTATATCTTGTCCTCCACTAAGATCGCCGATGATTGTCGACGCTACTTGTACTAAACTCTCTAACGACGGCGCTGAAACTAGGGAAGGTCTGTATGGAGATCTGTAAGGCGAGGGCGTCCGCTCTGGGGAGCGGCCTATCCATTCTGTGGCCATGGTTTTCTTAGTTTTAGGAAGTTTGAAGGTCGATTCGACTGAACCGACGGCGGCTTCTACTAACAGGCACGCCGAGCTCAATCCGAGATCCTGAAAAAAATTGCGCCAAATATATACATCTGCATAATTTTGAACACAGGAAGTATATGATAGATAAGCATTTTTATCAAGAAGGACTATCTATATGTAACAACTTTCAAAGTCACTAATTAACTTTAATAAAGCATGTAATGACAAACCCCCTTATTCATAAAAATTAACAAATTTTTACTAAACCTATTTTAGCAAAAATATGTTTTGTCTCGTTCTTTCCATGTCAAACATTGGAGAGAGGGATAAGGACAAAACATGTGTAAACAAAATAGGTTTAATAAGCGATGATATGATGTTGTTAATTTCTATGAATAAGGGGGTAAATGTCAAAAATAAATCGTGTCAAAGTTCATGAGTGGGGGCTTGTGACATCATAGGCCACTAAAAAGTGTACTGGCTAGTGACGTCACATAAAATTTTGCTATATCTTTGTCATTTTTTGTTTGATTGACAAAAGAAAAAACACGTGTCAAATGTTTTTTGATAATGTAACTAACGGGCTAATTATATTTATTTAGCAAAATAGCCCATTTTCAGTCACTCATTAACGTAAATAAAGCATGTAGTGACAAAATGTGCAGCAATAGCAACCGACCTCCTGCGGCGCGGGCGGCGCGGGCGGCGCGTGGCTGGCGGGCGGGGCGTGGGGCGGGGCGTGGGGCGGGGCGTGGGGCGGCGCGGGCGCGGTGGCGGGCTGCAGCGCGCTGTGGCGGCGCGGCGGGCGCGGCCGCGGCGGCGTGCGCGGCGCCTCGTCGCCCGACGTCGGCATGTCGCTGTCGGCAGAGTTCAGCCGACGACGCCCGCTCAGTGTCGACTGAGACGTGGTCCGTGCGCGACCCTTGCGTCTGTAAGAAACACACATGACAATGTCAAAAAAAGAAAACTTTTGGAAATGCACATAAATATATGCAAATCCAATTGCTTTTTTTTGCTCATACAGTAAGTTAGCTCATTCTATCACCCGCGAAAAGTGCACGGCTAGAGATTCCATGACGGGTAGAAACGACCTGCATCCAGCCTTTTCCTATAACCTTGGCGAAAGCACAGAGTTTGTAATCATAACATTTGAAACTAAAGAATCACTTCCTAACTTGCTCTCACTGAAAACAATTTTTCTGTTCCAGAACTAAAACTTTAGAGAGCTAATACTCACTTTCTTCTCTTTCTTGTAGAGTTTTGAATGTCCTCTTCTTCCTCCTTTTCGGGTGCATTAGGATGCGGATCAGACTCCCTCCTTTTCTGACGTTCTTTCACCTCCTGTTTCCTCTGTTCTGCTTTCTCCATCCTTTCGAACGCTTTCATTATAGCCTCCATTTTACGTTCTTCCCGTGTCTAAAACATTAAAGAGAATAAATAAATATCTGATCAATATTGACGATTATAAATGAAAAATTAAATCTTAAAAGTCTTACCATCTTTCTTTTCTCCTTTTCCTTACTGGTTGTTTGTATTTTATCTTGAGAATCATCTGTTTTATCGTCCAAAGAGTCTTGGTTTACGCACGCAGTTCTACTCGACCGCGATGATCTATCATGACATGCAGACTTAGCTGTAAATTCACGTGTCGCCGGCCTCTCGTCCTCTTGCTTAGGCTCGACTTTAGGTTCTTCATTAAGCTCTTCTTTAACTACGATATCTTCGACCTTCTCCAACTTTTCTGGTTTCTCTTCATCAGAGAGAACTTCCTCTGTTTTCAATACTGGCTCAATTTGCTCGTCTATAGCTTTAGATTCCTCGACCACTGGCGCCGGAGGTACAATTTCTTCTGGCACAGGATCCTCGACTTTCATTTCTTCAATTTCTGGTTTCTTATCTTCAATAAATGCTTCTGTTTTAACAAAATCTGGCTCATCTATCTCTGGTTTTAACTCTTCTTTAGAGAGCAGATCTATTTCAGATTTTATTTCTGGTAGAAGTATTCTATCATAATTGTATGGTATGGGTTCCTTAACAGGAGACATAGGTGTGAACTCCTGTTTAATAGGGGACTTCTTCTCAGCTTTTATTGGTAAGCTGGGAGGATATTCCTTAACAGGAGTTAGTGGTGCTTCCGGTGGCGGCGACATAGGAGAGGAACTACTGAAGCACCTATTCCGACTTCTCTTCTCCCTCGGCGGATAATCGACACTCTTTCTAGACACCTTTGTATCGTAATTTAAGCCATTGACTTTACAATGCTTGGGATTCCCACAAGCACAAGGCTGCTTGCTTCCGTCGGTGTCATGGCCGACAGTAATTTCCGTGTCGGCCTGAATCACTCCAATTGTTACCAAATAGACATGCAGGGTGCCTTTAACTATACAGTGCTGGAGTTCGGCATTTGGTTTGCATGATCTCCGTACGAATCTTGCTTCATTACCGTATGTTCGTGTGTCAATACAGATCTGTGTGTTATCTTTTGGTAATCTATAGAAGAATACGAAGGGCCCAGGTTTCTGGCTCCCAGCCCTTGCAGAGTTCTGTAACTGTGGTCTGTGCTGATTGGACAACATATATTTCCCTCTTAACTCTATTATAGGAGTGTTTTCTTTTAATTCTATTATTGCAATTAAAATCTTACCACCAGCGTGTGGCACCGTAGTACATAAGTGCGCAGTAATCGCAGACGCCATATTCGGCGAGTTACCTAGTTTACTGCTGTATTTCATAATCTTCGCCCGCAGTTCAGGACTGTAATGATTTGTCATAGCAAGTTCATAAGATTCTTGCCAATGGGACTGATTTGATACATTTGAATTGTATTTGCTTCTGTTCAACATCATTTCCTTCTTTCGTTTGACTCTCTTTTCTGCCAACTTCCGCTTGGCTCCTTTCCTTACTACCTCTGTTTTCTTAGGTCGTTTTGGACCTCGTTTGGGCGGCAAAGGTTGCTGTGGTGGGTGGGGCAGGGGTGGAAGCACCGGTACAGAGCTCGAATTGTATGTGGTTACAAATGAACCGCTTGTATTAGTATAAGTTGTGACAGTCAACAACCGCTTTCTTCTTTGACCTGGCGGACGGCCACTCTCTGAAGAGTCAGAATCTGATGCTCCTAGGGCATTGAGTTCCTCTCTCTTTCGCATTTGGATGGCTCGAGCGTGACGCCTATCTATGGGCCGTGGCAAGCAGAGTTCACACATGTATGTGTCAGGAATATTCTGCCTATCAATACCCATACAGTCGACGTGCTGCCACTCGCCGCATCGATCGCAGCATATCATGTAGCCGTCGTCATGAGTAAAGTCGCAAATACATCTAGTCTTCCCTTCTTCTTCACCCTCGGGCGCGGTCTCTGTATCGCTACCGCCTCGGGGACCCTGAGCTCTATCTCCATCTATAGATGATATCACAGAAGCAGCATCATCATCCGGGGGAGGTATCGTCAATGGTTGCGGCTTATAAGTTAGAGCCCCCATCTGAATAGTTGTCACAGGAATTGGAGTACCTATGACACTGGTTGGCACCGTTATTGGCAGTTCATAAGATGCTGTCGACATTATAACTGGAGAACTTCTCTTTATTGGACTGACTGGTGATGTTGTTTGGGTTGGCGATACAATAGATGTTGGTGATCCTGTTGATACAACAGTAGTAATAGCTGGTGGCGATGGAGATGGCTGTTTCTGAGCTGGCAATGAGTATGTATGGTCAAGCATAACAAATGCAAGAGCCTGGAAAGAGTATCGTCGGAATTCTTCAGTAAGATTAGGCCTCTCTTCCATGCCAATAATATCATCTGCTGTTTGTAATGTTGATTTATCCCCACTGTAATAAAATAGAACATAATTAGTACATATATTGGTTTGCTTTATACATGTAAATTTTAAAGAAATAAATGTCTACTTACAAAACAATTCTCTTCTGGTTGTTGGGTTTAACTGCAATGATCTCCTCAATGTTCATGGGAGGAGCTACATTTGCTACAATGGGAGTGGGACTTGGATGCAACATCAGTTTTGGTTGTGACAAAGACTGCAATATTTGCGCAGTTAGCTGTTGATTAGCTGACACTTGCGAAACAGTAGAGAGCTGGTTGTCTGCTGTACCATAAGTCTGGACGTAGCGTAAATTAGGAGTGGATCCTGACTGAACATAGTGAGGGCCTTTTGGTAAGCTTGTACTTATTGGAGCTGTGGAGATCAACACTGGGCCACATGGAGACTGGAGCACTAGACGCTCACCTTTCTGAGGAAATTTCATCTGATGCTGAATGCTCGGCTTATGAGTAGGGCTCCCAACTTTCTGTATAATTTTAGAGTTGTTAGTTTCAACATTGCTGTAAGTAGGTTGCTGTGACTGGCTTTTGTATGTTGCATTACTAGAAGCACCAGCTTTTGTTTCGGATTTGTGAGCTGAACCAGTTTGCTGAATAATTTTTATTGCTCTAGATTGATTCTTTTGTCCCGATACTTGCCCTGAATTCTTTGATCCTTTAAATGTGTTGACTGATTTTCTCCCAGAGTGTACTGACAGTTTGTTGGGTCCAGAAACAACACGGGATAGAATATGGCACTGAGTGTTACCAGACGATGCGGCAACCATAGCATTTAAGTTAGCACCATTGTTCACCTTATTCAATGTTTTATTCAAGTTTGTGCTTTTCGTAAATGTGTGACTATAAGATACATTTTTAATGGGACTGTTGCTGATAACATTAGGCGAAAGAGAGCAACCAATCAATGATTGACTCTTTGGGGGTTTAGTACAAAGCACAGAGTTATTTACATGTTTCTGTGACACTACATTTGTGCTCCATTTGTAGAAATGACTTTGGGTGCCATAAACGGGTGCTATCTCCTTTCCCTGTGTGATGTATTGTTGTGAATAAGTAGGATTTTTCGGTATAGATATGTTGCTCAGTATCTGAACTTTAGAAGTCTTAGGTCTATAACTGGTTTCTGTGACAATATTGGCTCTTCTGCCAGCTTGATTGGTATCATTAACATAACTTTCACTAGTGATTATTATTTGTGAGACTCCACCCTGTGCCCGTTCCTCTTCACTTTTGTTATCTGTAGTGGCACTAGTTGCGAGGACGGCTGGCAACCATAAGGTAGGGTTACCAGATACATCTTGCGATACATTCTGAATAGCTGTAATGTTACCTACAGCTGCATCTACATTGATTGTGAAGTTCTGTGGCAGTTTAGTAACATTCTGAACTATTGCAGTGTTCAAAGGGGCTTGTATGAGTGTGGCAGAGTTCTCAATATAGTTGCCATCACTTGAATCTTCTGCTTCTTGTATAATGGGATATGCAATATGGCCCACATTGTCTATAGTAGGGTCCTCTATCCTGATTATCCCAGGGAGAGTATCAACAGACATGTCTGTGTCGCACCTCTTCTCTGAAATATGGTATTCTACTTCTTTTTCTACTTTATTATGAACAGTGTGAATAATGCTCTCAAGATTAGTGGAGTCTGGTTCGGGATCACCCTCTGTAGGAGATAAGGGCACAGCCCTCAGGACAGGAGTGCGTATGCTGGGCACATTCATATCTGTTAGTTTGTGTTCCAGTACATGGTTATAAACATTTTCACTGGAGGTGGTCGGCCCGTAATCCTACAACAAAAAATAAATCAATTATTAGTCAAATAATCCATGACAAAATTGTTTAAATGATAAGTAATTAATTTTAGCTTCGTAAATTTGGTAAAGGATATAAAAGCAATATACCGATTTCAAAATTTACACTATTAAACATACAATAACATGGGTGTTAGATAGTACAGGCGCATGTCCCCCATCTAATGAATTTATTATCATACAATCAACATATATTTCAGTGAATAATGGAATAACTGTCATATCAAACGCCCTCATTCACAATTAGTGATAGCAACTTCTGGGTGTATGTGGAAAAAATTCACATCATCTACTTACCATAATTAGACTAAAAACTGTAAGAACTAAAACTAAAGGTATTCAATAAATACACAAACAACTTCAAATCTTTATTGATACAGTATTAAGGTTGAGAACAAAACTATTATTTACTTGATGCCAAGTGAAAATTAGAGTATTTAATTTGTAATGCTGTGAAATTGAGTATCAGCTTACATTTCTAGAAAAACTATGTAATTTAAGAATGTGACAATATTTTAGTCTTTACTACAGAAAAAAGGAAACTAGATAGCAAACCGATTTAAAAGCTACATCAGTGATGATATAAGAAACAGATTAGAATCCGACTGATATGTATAAAAGGCACTACCTACTTACATAAGTACTAACATTCAGGTTCTATGCCACTTCTTTTAGAGAAAAAGATGAAGCTTGTCTTCAAGAATGAAGGTAGTAGGACATGATAGCTTAGAGTTAGATGTGAAAGGAATAAGATTGTCTCTAAATGCACTAGTGGGTACTATGACGTTAAGAATTCTTAAAGGTTAAAAAGAAGCTTTTTACTCACTTGCCGGGCCGTAGGTTCGTATTCTGATGTAGCTGACATACCGTATATACTATCATCTTGGGTCAAACCCGAGATGACGCTTTGGAGAGCACCTCGGCCTCCAAGTTTATTTCATGTGACTGCAATCGAAAATTGACTTTTTATCCAGAAATCTTCCAAATCGTCGCTATATCGAATTATGCACACCATAATGATCTTGGTAAAAATATTTTTAGTCGACTATGATATGCACGACCCTCGAGGTCATTGTTCCAGAAACGAGTAGAAAGTCACTTTATTTGGTTCCCTACGATCAAATATACATAATAAAGCTTAATTGAATGTCAATAAGTACAGCAGTGTTGAGATAAAATGCATTTAGTGTGTGAATAGGTTAATCCACTGCCGCCATTAGTGTCGCACGGAAACTGAAATGTCTCGCTAATAAACATCAAAAAAAGTAAACACTAACCTAAAATACGTTTTTCATTGAAATTATGGTGTGAAAATTGTAAAATATAATGACATAATTGCATTTGTAATATAACAGAGCCCGCATAGTAACAAAGAGACGTAAAATATAAGTACATACGAAAATGAGGTTTGTATATTTATAACTATTCCGTGAATTAGTTTTATCAAAACTTAAGTATATACACATACGTTAGAAGCATCAAGGACTAGGAAAACTGAATATTTATCAAATATGACAGCATCACAATAGCTATGAAATACGAAATCCAGATGTAAACACTTTTTACGAAAATACTAAAAGAAATCATAACTCACCTGTGCTCAAAAAAATTAATATCACCTACGATGTAGCGAAACTATTTCCATCAAATAATCGCATAGCACAAGCGAAATAGGCCTCAAAGTCCGAAACTACGACCAAAACATTCACAAGAGTTGAAGATGGCGGCCATTGCATTTTCTTGATACAAAACAACGGGGTTTCACGAAACATGTCCAAGTACCTAGCATTTCCGGTCAGTCACCAACAAAATAATTTGTACATTTTTCCTGTCAACTAGAGTAAATATATTAAATAGTAAAATAGTGTAAAAATTGGATTATAAATTAAAAAAATCAATTACAATGTAAAATAAATTAATAAAGTCGTAAAAAATATAAATAGTACCAATTGAGTTTTGGACCTTTGTCTATGGATTAACTTCCGTTTACATTATTTTCTCTATGACTGACCATAACCAAAGGAGCTAGTTTTATATTTTTTTTCTAATTCTGAAGCTAGAGAACAAAATTTGTTGTGATGACGCTTTGATTTGTCTATGATTATTTTACATTCGGTGCGTACCGGATTCTGGATTCGGGATGCGGATGCCGGATGGCTGCTAGATGGGTTTCTTTCTAATCGAAAATAGGCAAATAAATTACAACAACATGAGTATTTATCATAAACCCAAAGTGCATTAACCAACCACAGTTGAAAGCATTTGGAGGATTATTTTTTCTTATAGTATATATGATACAGAATCACGTCTTTTTATATGGTAAGGAAAGGCTGAGTATCACAAACTATATAGGAATCCAAGGCTGAGTATTTATGATAAACCACCCACGGTTTCAAACTATTTTCATACATTTATGAATTATTTTTACTGTTTTCGGTATATTGTAACTGTTTATTTCAAACAAAAATCACGTTGACTTTACCCTACCTACATCATTGATCACCTTTTGCTGTGATACTATTCGTGCGTAAGTTTTCGTGGTTTTAACATTCATACTTTGGTGGCACTGGTGCTATTTGGGATCGTTGGTTGTTTGTAATTGACAAATGCTGTGTGGTTCCCGGCAGAGTAAAATAGGACTAAAGTTTCCAAGTCTTCCGGTGGATGTCGTAGAAGGTGACTTAAGAAACACAAGCTAAACAAAGCTTACCGGAAAAACTCTACTTTCATACCTATACCTTCTAAAGCACAAGATGATTGGTGCGTTGCTATTAATAGAAAATTTGCTAAAGGTGATTTTTATATACCTATATGCGAGGGTCACTTGAACGTAAGTAGCTATAACTTTTATATTTTTATAACTCTCCGTCGTTGTGTTTGTTTTAAATAAATAAATAATAAATAAAATAATTTTTATTTCAGATAATTTAAATCCATACATTTTGATGTTATAAAACGGTGTAAAACTTAATCGCATTGAACTATTTGATACCAAATTAACTTTCCATTAATTTTATAATCTATAGTTAAAGAATTTTCCAAATGACTATTTACGCAATACTAGAGATTTTCACAATCTACATGCGGTCAACTTATTTATTTTCATCATACGATTAAGGTTCTGCCTGACCTGTATAGAATAAAAGACGTGGTTTCGTATTTTTTGAACGTAAAAGAAACTAGTCAAAATAGAGGAAATATAGTTTACAGGTAAAAGGAATAAGCAAAACCAAATCATTATTACATCGCAAAACCTTTTGGCTGGCATTAATAATAAAAAAAGTGAAAACGGATACGATATTTATCATTTACATTGGGAGAGGCCTTAAGACCGCGGCTCTGTTCGTGTAAATACGTACAGTTTTGTATTTCACGAATGCGTCAGGCACACAGACATTCAATACAAAGAGGCTGTGGTCAGGCAGGAGTAGCCCGTAACACACGTTCCGAATTGGCAGGAGCCGACAAACTACCTACCTACCGTCGGAAACCAACCATCCTGCAAGCCTACACACGTTCCGAACGATATCGTCCGACGAGCACCCGATCAGTGTTGCCAATGCTACAAATAGTATCTACAATCTAAGTTACCCCTTACTCTAGGGTAAATCTAATGAACTAATGAAGGTCATGTAAATACACGCAAATATGAATGGTTCATTGTTTATTTAAACTGAATAACCATGAAATGCGTATAATAACGTGGTAAATTATTAAGACAAAAAATAATAATAGTAGCTAAAGGATTTCACTACAACGCTATAAAATTGTTTCTGCCTGACATGGGAAAATAGTCAGATCTAGCTATAAAGTTGATAAGTTAGTTGGCAACACTGCATCTGACTGTCTGTGTGAGTGTCTATGTCACCTCTTACAGAATTAGCTACATTTTAAAGGATTACGTTGTAAATGGATATGAAAAGTTCAGTTTTAAAATAGATAAAGTATTTAATTTTAGTTATGATAAGTAGGTAAAAATGTTGGTTATAGAATTAAGCTACCAAATGAAAAAAAATGTCGTCAACTCTGTGGCGAAAAATCGGCTATAGTGGCAACACTTTGTCGGACCGACCGTCGGAACGAGGAATGCACAGGGGTACTATTTTTGAACGCGGGCCACTCGTCTTCGAACGATTGTTCCATACAAAAATCATTGGAAGACGAGTGGCACGCGTTCAAAAATAGCACTCCTGAACTATAACGCTTTAGTTATTAATCTGAGATTGAATGTCTGTGCGTTCAACGTCTTGACTGAATGAATGTCATTTAGCGAAGTCGTTGAATCTTAGCCGACTATGTAATATTTGGTGGTAGCATGATTTCATTTTTCGTAGTTTTTAATGTAGCCGGCGGCGGCGTTGTAATAGGTAAATCCCTTAGAGTATTAATATAACTATAGAGCGCTCCTATCGTTTTTTCGCCGTTGTGCAGAGTGTAAGCAGATGTTCTATAGATTTGTATCTATAGATGTAGCGGTCGGTAGTGATGGGCATCGCGTCTTTGCGAAACGTTGCAAATGAGTTACATCCGAGCGAGTCTTTGGATGTAAATCACTCTTAATAAATCATGATTCGGTTTTAGACTTGATAATCGTATAAATTTGTCGATAGTTTATTAGATACGAACCTACTTTTAGCGTTATTTTTCAAATATATAGGTACCTACCACATTTTGAGATTGTGGTTTTTTGTAGTATTGATAAATATTGAATGATTTGCGTCTCATGTGTGCCAACACAAATGTCACATTTTTTGAGCTGCCTTAAGGTATATGACATGTTTTTTTTTTTTTCACGTGGAGAATCCCTTCGGATACCGCACGGGCTACGGGAAGCCACGCGCGGTTATGTGGTGTGGCCACTAAACTCCACGGTGTCACTACTGAGCCGCTATGTGCCGGGGGCGTGTGCTACTCTCGCTCCACAGCCCCGGCGCGGCGGTCGCGCTTAGCGATCCCTCCAAGGCACGCTCACGACTCCCTCTTAGTCACAAAGTGACAGCAGAGGGATCGGAGCGGCCACCTACACCGGGCGGGCTATCGCGGTCAAGGGCTCATAAGCCCCTGGCCGCGACAACCCGCCCCCGAAGGACGTGCCTGACACCCGAGCACGCTCCTCCAACTCGAGAGCCATCTGTCAAGTGACGAAGTCCCGCCTCCGCCACCCAACTGGCCCTCACTTTTGCCTTGATTAGTCTCCACCGCCTCGGACCACAGATCACGGCGCAGCAGAGACTGATCAAGGCCATCTCCAAATCAGCCGCAGAGGATAGGGAGAGCGGCGCATCGCCATACCAACACTCCTCTTCCCCTGCGGCCCCACCGATGCCGCGTCAAGCGCCACGGCCACGCTTGGTCGCGGAGGACAGGGAGAGCGGCGCACCGGAATACCGGCACTCCTCTTCCCCCGCGACCCCAACTACGACTGTAGGTGTAGGGAGAGTTCACCCCCTTCACCCACAGCCAGGCCACTCACTGTGAGGGCCTCCTCCGGTAATTTTTTAAAGAGGTTGTCTTCCTCTACGTCAGGCACGAGGTGGGTTGCCCAGATCCTCCTCGAGCGCCTTCCGCCCGGTTCCTCTTAGCTTCACCGCGGGTGGCGAGACCGCGGCTACTAGAGCCCCCCCATCGCGACAAGATGGGAACCATCGGGGGGGAAGGTATCTGACATAGCTTAACACTTGACGAGCTCCGTGGCGCAGCGGTCAACACGCCTGCCTGCGACACGGAAGGTCCCGGGTTCGACCCCGGTCAGGTCAAGATGGAAAATGATCTTTTTCAGATTGACCTGGGTCTTGGATGTTTATCTATATAAGTATCTATTACAAAATATAGTATCGTTGAGTTAGTATCCCATAACACAAGTCTCGAACTTAGTTTGGGGCTAGCTCAATCTGTGTGATTTGTCCGTATATATTTAATTATTTATTTAACAACTAACAGAATACGTCTAACTACCAAATTTTCAACTGTGTAGTATTAATAGTATCGGTATAAAAAAAAACTGTGATATACAGACAGACAGACGGACATGATGTATCTATAACGGTTCTGTTTTTTGCCATTCGGCTACGGAACCCAATAAAGCATCCACATTGGTTAAACCGTTTAACAGCCAAGGTGCTACAGACAGACGCAGATAGACACAAACACACGTAGCGGTCATACATATGATATAATTCCCTTGTATGGAGTTAAAAAAAAATGCAGCAGATTTTTTTTTTTGTTTTTAGTTGATATAATTTTATTATCACTTAAAATAAATCACTATTTATCATAAAAACCATAATACTAGTAAAAGTACAAAAATCCGGATCCGACGTGGTACAACACAAAATCTATTGCGGGGAGAAGTAAAGCGGGGGACGCGGAACCACGTGCTGTGTTTACCCGGCCGCGCGCCTCTCGCAACACCCTTTCTCGCCCTAGTCAATTATAGAAAAATCTATGTTTTAGAGTCAACATAGGAGTTATTAATGAAAAGTAATATTATTATTCCTTTTATTTTGCTTCCGGGAATCATATTCACAACTCGGCACTGGACTTTTCATCATAATTATTGTAAATACGAAAAATAATGGCGGGAGAAACAATCCGTGCGCGTGACCTCGTGTGACTAATCGCGACGTTCGCACTGTTTTGAAGTTGTTCATACCCGTGCTTACGGTTCATACTCATAGAGGCGCGCTCTATAGTTAATATTGATACTCTAAGGTAAATCCATAATGTCATACTATTTTATTACAAATAACGCACCTTTAAGAAAATTTAATCGAAAAAAATATCAACATCGTGCCATCTGTTCGAGCTGTTTGACGCCATATTTGTTTTGGTGACTACTAGCACCGCAGTGGTAAAAAAATGAACTAAATTTGAATCACCTGACTGATTTTATGTCCGCTATGTTCAAAGGGCTATGTTACAACCCGCTAACTAGTTGGACGTTGAGCGACGCTTGTTCAATCAACGTTTGGCCTAGTCATCCAATTAAACGTGGTCATTCAATGAACGCGCTAGTCATTCAATCAAATAGCAGATTCAACCAGATGACTGCGACATATACATAAAAGAGAAACCTTGCCGTCTTTCCCATTTGCGTATATAGCTCTATAGCTCTGTAACGATGCGCATGATAACCTTCATGCTGCATCTTGCTTTTCACCTCATTTCCCAATCATCATCATCCTGTCCACTTTTATTTCGAAATTCATTTTAAATTCCAAATTAAATTCCATTTTAGATTCCATTTTCAAATCTTCTTCGCAGACCTTTTCTCATCAGTCAATCATTCCATTCAATTCCTTTCCTAAGTTTGGTCGTGATCTCTCGACCCTAGCTTACAAGCACTCGCCTACAATATTATTTTACTAATTGTATTCTAAACTACTAACCGTGTAACGCATGTGTGAAACTTATTAAAATCCGTTATCTGTGTTGTGTTGTGTTCTTGAACTCTCTCTCTCTCTCCGCTGAGCATATTCATGTTGGGCCTACTCTAACTAGCTGGGTGAGTAGGACCCGACAGCTCTGTCCGACTGACGGGGATGTCAAGTGCGGCACGCGGCCGTATTATTACAGTAGTATTTTTCACGTATTTAAAAATACGTGAAAAATACTACTGTCTAGAGATGGGCGTTACCTACTGTTGTTTTTCAGAACGTTGCAACCAGTTACATTTTTTTCATGGAACCTGTTGACCAAACTTAAATCAAATTTTAATTTTGACATATTATTTATCAAGAGAGCTTCTAGAGTGAATTTTTCAGTAACTTTTTAGTCATTACAGACTCATTAAGTTTGATCAATAGTATAAATAGTTTGAAACAGGATTATAAAACAAATTATATTGTCCATAAAATCAAAGATATTTTATATTATTATCACCAAAGAGGAGTAACCGTTACCTTCATGTGGGTACCATCACATACAGGAATCACTGGTAATGAAATAGCTGACAGGACTGCATATGAAGGAATTAACTCTATAGATGTGACCCTAACGGTTCCAATTCCTTTCACTGATTGTTACCTTCCTGTTAAACGAGAAATAAGGCACCTTTGGCAAGATTTTTGGAAGTCTGACCAAGAAGTAAAAGGAAAGTGGTACGCTGATATTATAAACTTCGACATACCTATAAAGCCTTGGTACGATAAGATTAGAAATGCTAGCCGTGACTTCATTACGATCATAAATTATTATTCTTAGTAAAATATCAAGAATTATAAACTAAGAATAATAATAATAAAAAGTCGCAGAGGATAGAAAGACTTGTATTTTGTATTGACAGACAGATGTTAAGCTAAAAACATAAAAAGTATGATAACTTTCCATAAACAGCCAGTGTTAATAGTGGAAAGGTCTAACACTCCCCCGCAATATTAACACCCTTTACAAATAAATGCATATCAAATCTTACACTGTACACTAAACAACTTAACAAATCCTAACACTAACATAATATACATTCACAATAATTGCTAAACTCACACTATACCTACACACTCCTCGTAATCCAACATTTAACCAAAACCTAGCAATCTTAAACATTTGTTATGCTTTAATTTAGCCAGTGGTTTGGTAAGTATATCTGCGATCATGTCTGCGGTTGGAATGTATTGAATATAGAGATGATGCTGTGCAAGTGAGTCGCGAATAAAGTGATGTCTGATGTCGATGTGTTTGGTTCGTGCGTGAAAGGTGTTGTTATGTGCCAGTTTTATAGAACTTTGATTGTCAGTATGAATGATAATGGGATGAGTGATGGCAAAAACCTGTAAGATGAGGGTCTGGAGGTAGATAGCCTCCTTGCAAGCATCCGCCAGAGCCATGTATTCGGCTTCTGTAGTCGAAAGTGCGACAGTACGCTGCTTGCGTGATTCCCATGAAATGGGTGCTCCGCTCATCATAAAAGTGAATCCCGTATACGATCGTCGATCCAAGATGTTATTCCCATAATCGGCATCTACAAAACCAATGGGATACATTTGACCATTTTTCTTATATTTAATTTTTAAGTCCTTGGTGCCTTTGAGGTATCTCAGAACTCGTTTGGCTGCTTTCCAGTGCACTCCCCCGTAATGTGCATTGAATTGAGATAAGTAAGAGACCGTATGAGCAATGTCAGGTCTAGTACCGATAGCAATGTACATTAATGAGCCAATGAGTTCTTGGTATGGCACTTCTATATTCACATCTTCCGGTTCGGGATGTGTGAGTTTCAGGCCAAGTTCCAGAGGTGTAGTAACCGTCAAAGCATCATTCATATTGAATTTCTCTAGTAATTTTTCAATATACTTTGTTTGGTCAATTGCAATAGTATCAGAGGTTTGCTCCACTCTCATACCTAAGCAATCCTTAAGAAGACCAAGATCCTTGATTTTGAATTCATTTTTCAATTCTTGTTTGAATTGATTTTTCATTATATCATTTGTACAGACAACAAAAAAATCATCAACAAACACAGCAACAATGAGTAAATCACTGTTTTCTCGCCTGTAATAAAGACAGTGCTCATTTGTTACATTTTTTAGGGAGAGTTTACGCATAGCCTCACACACTTTTAAGTTCCACTGTCGTGGAGCTTGTTTAAGTCCGTATAGAGACTTTTTTAATAAACATATTTTATTTTTTGAGTCTTTTGAGAAGCCATCCGGTTGTTCCATATATATTTCCTCTTCTAAGTCTCCATTTAAGAAAGCTGTTTCTACATCTAGGTGATCAACATGAATACCATGTTGTACAGCATATGCGAGTAGTAGACGTACAGTAGACAACCTAGCAACAGGTGCAAATGTTTCACCATAGTCTACTCCTGCGACCTGTGTAAATCCTTTTGCTACTAGTCTAGCTTTGTACTTTATAATTTGGCCACTTGTGTCCTTTTTTATTTTAAATACCCATTTACATTTAGTTGTCTTCCTATTTGTAGGTCGATCAACTAGGATCCATGTACCATGTTTAGACAACGAGTCATATTCAGCCTTCATTGCTTCGAGCCATTTTTCTTTGTGTAGATCATCTAGAACTTCCTTGTAACTTTCGGGTTCCGAATCTGAAGTAAGATAGAGGTCTTCAAATCTCTGTGGAGGACGTCTTTCTCTTATGGGATATCGCCTCTCAGATGACTCTTCTACTATCGGTTCAGGTTCCGTTGCTTCCGAATCATAAAATTGTTCTATGTATGGTTCTGGATTTGACGATGATCTGTTATCGGCTGGAGGCTGTGCAGGACTACAAGGTTCAGATTCAGGTTGTTCAGACACTGAACTTGATGGTTCTGCAACGGGCTGGGTAGGTGGAACTGGATGGAAAATAGGTACAAAAACTTGTGGCTCTTGAGGAGTTGAAGGAACTACATTTTCATCAGAGTATTGAAAGGTCTTATCTTCAATGAAGATGACATCTCTGGCAATGATGACTTTTCTTGGGTTGTTGGGATTAATAAGTCTGTAACCTTTGCTTTCAGTTGCATATCCTACGAAAATGCATGCTTGAGTTTTAGATTCCAGCTTCGTCCGTTTCTCTTTGGGAATGAGTGTATGGGCCAAGCAACCGAAGACTCTCAAATGAGATAGGTTTACTTTGGTTCCGGTCCAAATCTCTTCAGGAATCCTGTTGTTCAAGGCTTGCGTAGGAGAACGGTTTTTGAGATAAATTGCCGTATTGACAGCTTCACCCCAGTAAGCTTTAGGTAGCTTTGCATCTTCAAGCATTGAGCGAGCTTTCTCTATAATAGTCCTGTTCGCTCTTTCAGAAACAGCGTTCTGCTGAGGCGTGAAAGGTATTGTGGTCTGATGCAGAATACCACATTCCTTCAAAAAAGTAGTCATCGCATGATTGACATACTCTGTGCCATTATCTGTGCGAAGAATTTTTATTTTGTGGCCCGTTTGGTTCTCAACCAAATGCTTGAACTCAACAAACTTCATGAAAACTTCAGTTTTAGATTTCAAAAGATATCCAAAAGTTTTGCGACTTAAGTCATCTGTAAAAGTAAGTAAATATAAGGCTCCACCCCATGAATGTGTACTCATAGGTCCACATAAATCCGAATGGACTAGGTGTAGTACCTCCTTTGTCTTACTTATAGAGTTCTGAAATGGCCTCTTTGCTAATTTCCCTTGTAAGCACGGTATGCAGGTTTCATGCAACCTGTCAGAAAACTCTATGCCTACTTTTTTATTTTTCAGGATTTTGAGTGATTTGTCATTCAAATGTCCAAGCCGTCTATGCCATAGCAACGCTGTTTGTTTACAAATATTTGTAAAATTTGCTTGGCTAGGAACATCAAGCTTATATAAATTGTTGTAATTTGATGCTGTTGCTACAACATGACCAGATACTTTACAGTCTTGCCTGCGAAGTATAGTTGCACCGCGTTGAGAGAATACTGTGACAAAACCACTATTTACTAGACTTCTAACCGATAGCAAGTTTGACGCTATGTCCGGAACGTATAGTACATCTGAAACTGTATTCAGGCTAGATAAAGGAAAGCTAACAGTACCTGTGCCTTCACAAGGAATGCGTTCATTATTGGCAACATAGATTGGTTTGGACATCGGTGTGAAGTCCAGCAGGGCTAACATGCGCGCCACGACAAAATTTTGTCGCGGCATTTTCTCGATTTGTGACGACATATCTCTATATGTCGACAGTCGGTAACATGGCAGCACACTTAAATCATGTCCTTTTGTCAAATGAAGACTTGACTACGACTTGACGACATTATGTCGACGGTCTCTAACATGCACTTCAAATTTTATCGATTTTTTACATTTGGATTCGATAAGATTGTCGTCGAATTTTTCTTCGACGACAAACGACGAGAAAATATAACACTCGAATTTGTGCCTGCAAAAATGTTCAAACTGCTCAAATGAAAGACTGAGGTATTCGTATTTTTTTTGGATACCTATAATCTATATGTTTCAGGCAAAACCCTATTTCAGGATGAACTAGTTTGGCCTAGGCCGAACTGAATTTGCATATTATTCAAACCTTTTTAAAGGCTTAAAGGGTGCATTGATACACACATTGATTACCAAAGTTACATCATTTCTGGAATTGTGTTTTCCAGGGTGAAGATTTCGAAAATAACGTCAGTTTTGAAATCCAAGATGGCGGACGCGAATTCTCATGAAAAATTGTCATGGTTGTCATCTTGTTGGTTTTCCGGGGCGTAGATTTCGAAAATGACGTCGGTTTTGAAATCTAAAACGAACTTCACTTCGAAAACCCCATAAAACGATACACATGTCGATTTTTAATGAAAAAGTCACGTCCTTCGTTTTGGATTCCAAAACTGACGTCATTTTCAAAATCTACATCCCTAAAAACCCACATAACGATACCCATGTCGATATTTTATAAAAAGTCGTGTCCGCCATCTTGGATTTTAAAATTGACGTCATTTTCGAAATCTACACCCCAAAAAACCTATATAATGACACCCATGATAATTTGTCACAAAAAATCGCTTCCGCCATCTTGGCTTTATAACTGACGTCATTTTTGAAATCTATATCCTGAAAAATGCATATAACTACACCCATGTCAATTTTCATGAAAAGTCATGTCCGCCATCTTACAACGACATTTGATATCATAATTGTAAGATTTAACAATAGTTTCATCTTTATCTTTATTCTTGTTTAAAAAAAATCTTTTCATTATTATTTTCCGCGCCTTGGTAACCATGGTTACGCTGTAAAAAACACACTGAATATCGGTGTTGCAATTTTAAAATAAAACTTGACGTTTCGAGAAGTGATAGCCAAGTCACGACGAGATACTTCTCTTTCATGGCGCGCATGTTAGGGTATTCGACATAATTGTCGAATTCGACAAGATATGTCATGTCGTCTAAGAGATATGTCGTGGCGCGCATGTTAGCCCTGCAGGAAACAGTTCTTGTTGTGACACATGTGTGAAGTTGCTCCAGAATCCAATAACCAATAATCCTTGAAATAGGAACCTGTGGGATGTGTGAGAAGTGATAAAGAAGATGAAAGTGTTATATCAGATGTAATATTAGATTTTGAATTTACAATATTGTTTGTTTTATTTTGTTTACGTTTTCGACACTGATTTATAACGTGACCAAATTTCTTACAAAACTTGCACTGCTTAGGTGTAGACGATGTCAGGGCACTCGTAGACGGTTCAGTTTCTTGTGGATGCTTTCTATCTTCTTTAAGCAGCATCGTAGCCACAGAATCCGATGTTATGCGAGCTCCAGAATGTTCTAAGGCCATAATCAAGGGCTTGAAAGTATCTGGTAACCCAGCGAGCATGATGACCCCGATAAATTCATCGTCAAGTTCTGCATTTATCTCTATCAGTTTCTCTTGTATATCCCTAATGTTGTTTACGTAGGCTTCCATATCTCCTGTTAGTCTTACATTGAAAAGCTGTCTTAATAAATTCAGCCTTCTGTCTAAACCTTTATCTGCGTACTGCTCCATTAGCTTATCCCATGTCTCTTTAGCCGTTTTACACGATTTTACCGTTGGGTAAAATCGTGGTGAGATGGCTAGACAAATTTTTGCCCGAGTTTGTTCATCTAGTCTTAAATAATCTGACCTTTCCACTGCCACTTGCGATGGGTTTTCGACGCATTTCCATAGACCGCAGTCTGTTAGGAACATCTTCATGCCAAAACTCCATGTTGCAAAATTACTTCGTCCTTCTAGTTAAGGGATTGGTGGGACTCCGCTAGGGACTAAGCTTCCTGATGGACCAGGGTTTCCCGTAGCGCTTGTCGTGACTGCTCCATTTTTTCCTTCAGTTGAAGACATGGCAAGGGCTCATAACCTATTATTCTTAGTAAAATATCAAGAATTATAAACTAAGAATAATAATAATAAAAAGTCGCAGAGGATAGAAAGACTTGTATTTTGTATTGACAGCCGGTACGGAGGCCGTGTTGCTCGAAGTGACAGACAGATGTTAAGCTAAAAACATAAAAAGTATGATAACTTTCCATAAACAGCCAGTGTTAATAGTGGAAAGGTCTAACATAAATCGGCTTAGATTTGGCCATTCCGCCACTCCAGCACATTTGCACCGTTTAAAATTGATAAACACAAGCACATGTGAAAATTGTCAGAATGACATTTGCGACATCGAACACATAGTGATGTCATGCCCGGCGTTCTCCTTTCAACGCCTTATTCTTGTAACTGAAATAAATGAAATACAAGAATTGGATAAGCACCCAAAAAATACCCCCCGCCGCTTGGGTGATTTATTAAAATTTAATCAAGATTTTTACTATCCACTCTATAAATTTATCAAGAGCACAATACAACAGTTATAATGTACATAGAAGGATTTGTTACTACGTCTGTGATTGCGAACTACAATGAAAATAGAATAATACAAACCTTTTCAAATGTCATATTATTATTATACGAAGAAAGAAGAGAAATAAAATAGAAGTAATAGAAATTAAGAAAGGCTCCAAAGGACTTGTATCCAGGGCCGTAAAAATAATTAAAAAAAAAAATGTAATGTATTTTTTTTTAACTGTTATTTGATACTCAAAATATGGACCTTTAATCGTTGTCTGAAATAAATAAATGAATTTGTTGCAGCATAGGTTGCTTTTGCAACAGGTTTCCTATGAGGCAGAAAACTCAAAAATGTTGAATTATATACGTATTTTAATATAAATTTGGTGCCTTTGTAGTGAAATTCAAGTAATGAACATAAAGTACAAAAAAAAAGGGATAAAAAATATTGTGCTGTGAGCGTTAGATTTTATACAGATCGAATAACTACTGAAAAGTTAACCATATTTTGTCAGTTGTAATAACTAGTGCAAAGACGATGGGTTGCTATTGTGAATAAAAAAAAATAGTTAATACGATTATTTTCTATTCTTTCTGATATGTATGACTGTGTTAGAAATAAAAAAAATTATATAAAGTTTTGACATTGTTGTAGTTGCGGAAACAACTTATTGCGCGATTTCTAGCAACAGGTTACATTTTTATTTTCAAAAAAACTAGTTACTGCAACCAGTTGCTAAAAAAACGTCCATCTCTACTACTGTCATGTCATTTGCTTGCTTGCCATGGCTTGCCGTCTGTCTGTCACTGTCTGTCATATCCACGTTTTTTGGGGTTAGAATTCGATATAGTAATTTATTTTGATACCTAAATCAATCTCGAGATAGTGCATATATACTTCAAGAAAAATGACAGATTTTGTTTTAAATGATAGCGATAGCGAGGTGGATTCTGATGAGGAGGTATGTGCTCAATTTTAACCCAACATCTCGGAACACAAGAATGTATATTATCCAGTATTTACCGCAAATATTTTCTGTTTCTTTAGCTTCAAGAGGCTTTTGCAAAGGGCTTATTGAAGCCAGGCCTTAACGAAGAAATTGAGAAGATTGAGAAGACTTACGCTAACAATGTGGCAGACTTGAAAGCAAAGTTGAAAGAGTTCAAACTAAAATTACCGTGGGTGGAGACGCTTGATTTGGTAACGAGTGTGGCGCCCATGGCCCCCGACGTCGCTTTACAAATGCAAGAAACAGCTCAAAGGCGGAAGTAAGATACAGCATTTATTAACAGTATTGTTGATGTAGAATACGACCACTCTAAGTCTTTCCGTGGATGTCGTAGAAGGTGACGTAGGAAACCCACGCTTATAAACTTTAAACAGACCTCTCCAATCCGTCTGGCCAGCGTGGAGAGTGTACAATGTAGGCCAAATCACTGCTCTGGCTAATAAATGGCTCTGGTAGTACAGAGAGGGTGATGCCTCCTGCAGTGGAGGCTATAAAGGACCTGATGATGATTGTTAAGTTCTTTTATCATCCACAGGGTCAGGTCTCCACTGCAGAATGTATTCAAGTTCCGATCTATATTAATATTATAAAGCTGAAGAGTGTGTTTGTTGGCTTGGTTGGATGCCGTCCTAATCTCTGAAACGGCTTGGATTTAGAATCGTGCGCCTCGATTTTTTTTATGGTCACCCGGAGTGACTGAGGGCAGAAAAGAAGTTAGGTTCAGGTTATTTTTTTTATGACCACCCGGAACGACTTAGGGCAGAAAAGAAGTTAGGTTCAGGTTATTTTTTTTATGACCACCTGGAACGACTGAGGGCAGAAAAGCACACGGGCGCACGATTCTAAATTTCAACCTTCGAAATTTTACCATTGAATAGGTATGTTATCCCAGTGTGTAAGTACTGAGAGTAGTATGTACCAGGGTGGACTGCTAGTGTATGTATAAGAGCATATTATATATATAGCAACAGTAGCATCTAACCCTGTTTTTCTATTGTATCAAACACACCCACAAATGAGGAAGAGGTTTGTTAGTATTTATACAAATTCTGTGCCATTATTAGTTTGTCACTGAATATCTAACCATTACTTAATGATTTATGCATTGTAAATAAAACAGAGTATTTTAAATCTTTTGCCATAGTTGACTGAATTTTTAAACCCATGACAAATAGTATTACAATGCGAGGTGGCTATACTCAGTACTCTTTCATGCTGGTCTGGTAGAAAAGAAAAAAACGAAGTATGCAGGTACCAGCTGCTCCTCTTCCTGCAATGGCCTTTGAAACTGGCCAAGGGTTTTGGCAAGAATCTGATGAATCATGTATATAGGCAATGCAGTTAGCAGCACATTACTATTTTGGTGCCATTTTTCATATATTTGCCCATCAACACACTAGACATGACCATCAGCGCTTATGGCCAAAGGCTCTGTCTACCCTGTAATAGATGAAGACGTGTTATGGTTAATTCACAGAAATATCAAAGAGAATAGCAAAGGCACCCGTGAATATGACCCTGCTCAGGATCCAGTACTGAATGAGTTCAAGCGAGAGAATCTAATCCATAGACAAGCTCAGGCTGCTGTTATTGAAGGCATCAAGAGGCTAAAGGAGCTTGGAGTGCCCACAAGGAGGTAACCCTTTTATTTATTCTCTATATTAAGTACTGATGAAAAATAAAAATATATTTTGCAATGTTTCGTATATGCACATCATACTGATTTCTTGATTTCTCCATGTAGTACAAAACTTGATAGCCTCTGTTGAAAATATGGCCAAGACCTTTTTCAATATTTAAATATTGCCTTGTAGATTTTGTAGTTGTTTTTTCAAACATAACTAGGTATATTAGAATACAAAAATCTTTATTCAGTGATTTACAAATGGTACACTACAACAATAGTTAACACAAGTACAATATTAGAAATTAAGGCGCTACCATAGTAACACTAGCGCCACCCAGCAATTAATTCTTTTAATCCTAAATTATATCGAATTTTAAAATCTAACAAGTACATAACTAGTAAATTACTTGTAGTATTTTTGTATTCATTTTCACTAATATTCGTTTGATAAAATAAGAGAAAAACAGATTAACGCCAAAAGTGGCCACTTTTACTTATACACTTAACCGATTTTTCTCTTTAAATATGGCACTAGTAAATTACTTGTAATATACAAAAAATACTTTAAGTAATTTAGTAGTTTTGTGCTTGTTAGATTTTTAAAATTTGATACAGTTTGTGATTCAAGGAATTTAATTGCTGGGTGGCGCTAGTGTTACTATAAGAGCGCCTTAATAGTGTAAATAAGTTCAGATTGTATCCATCAAGTGTTGATCCCTATTTTTGTGATCTTATGTAAGATCTATCAAGACTCCCTCCCATGCCTTGCAAGAAAAGAAAGAAATAGTTGACTAACCCTAGATTGTGTTACGTAATTATTCTTAATTGCGGAATATTAAATCTATTTTATACATGGCGAAATTTTGATCGTTCTGGACCCTTAAGGGTACGCTAGTCAGGTGTTTCGCCATACAAATTCTGTAGGGTGATGACTCCGTTGTTCGGTATCGTCTGTTTAAAGTTTTTAATTCTATCGATTTGTCTTGTCGTTATCTATGCTTGTATGGAATCATAATTGTTAAATTATAAGTACTTTAAAAGTTATGAGTCTCAAAACATTCCGTTTTAACACGTAATTTTAACGCAACTTTGGGCACAATTAAATACTGGAAGGAGTATAAAATCTCTAAAACAAAATTCATACAAGCATAGTTTGGTTATTAAAAAATATAAATAACTTTACTTTTAATAAAAACATTCAGCTGTTTTATCACAAGAACACTTCTCCCAAACGCGTACTCGCGAATTTTTAGACGACGAAGATTTAGATTTTCAACAATATTTGTGTTTGCACACACTAGACTGTTGTTCCGATGTGCCTATAAATCAGTGTAAATAGTTCCGCACTGTTCAAAACCGAGTCTATCCCTTTCTTAGCGAAATAGCACGCAAATTAGCCACGTGCGCCGACGAGTTCCGAGTTCCGGACTAGCGCATCCTTAAAGGGGTGATTCAGCTCGTCGATATGAACCATTTTTCCTATGGGACCAATGCCGGAAACTCAAATTTTATTTCGACATTTTCATACAAAAGTGTTCAGCCGCCTGGGCAATTTGTATAGGAAAGTCGAAATTTTTTTCGAGTTTACAGCATTTGTCCCATAGGAAAAGTTGTTTATATTGACAGGCTGAATCACCCCTTTCATGGTCCGGAACGATCAAAATTTCGCCATGTATATTTTGTACTCCTATCAGGCCAGATGACTTCTTTGCTGAGATGGCTAAAACAGATGAGCACATGCAGAAAGTCCGGAAGAATCTGATGGCGAAGCAAGCCGCTCAAGCTCGCACAGAGAAAGTTCGCCAGCTCAGGGATCAGAAGAAGATTGCTAAGCGTGTACAGGTAATTGGAAATGGTCGATTTTCGTCATCTTTTATGGATAAAATCGAAACTATTTATTATAGTAATAAAAATTTATTTGAAATAATCATAATTAGCCATTTCATTTCATATAGGTATGACACAGTAAGGATTGCAGCTCTTTATTTTTAATTTGTCAATTTGTTCCCTAACATACATGACCCATGATGATGATAAATAAATATTTATTTACTTTGCACTTTCGTGTTTGAGTCTAATTTTATGGGGAATTACACCATCCTAGCTTTCACCTAATTTGGTCTAATGGTTTTAGAGCAAATTACCTGTGACCGACGTATCATCATCATCAACAGGTCTTTGTTAGTCTCCACTGCAGGAGCACAACCCTCTCTGTACTACCAGAGCCATGTATTAGCCAGGGCAGTCAGAGGATTTGGCCTACACTCTCCACGCTGGCCAGACGGGTTGGAGAGGATGTATGTTTGTATGGAACCCTAAAATAGAATAGAAGGTGTATAATTCAAAAATAGGGCAGGATTGCCAGCTGTATACTTTGCCCCTTTGATGGTTTAGTTATAATTTGTTTTATTATATACATATTTTTGCTTTAGAATCCTGAGTTAAAACTGTTTCATCATTTACAGATTGATGCTAAACTAAAACAGGCTGCAGAAAAACGGCAAATGCTTGAACAACTGAAAAGGGTACGAAAAGGGAAATCTTCCGATTTAGACTTCTTAGATGATAATAAAGGAAACAAAAGCAAAGGTAATCAGAACGCCCCTAAAAACAAAATTAATAAAAGAAGGGCAATTAAAGATAATAAATTCGGTTTTGGAGGGAAAAAGAAGGGATCTAAATTGAATACTAGAGAATCGAGTAATCAAATGGATGGCTTCAATAGTTCAGCAAAGAAGCGACCTTTTGACTTCAAGAATAAGTCGTTCAAACCTAATAATAAGAAGAAGAATCAGAGACCCGGGAAATCGAAGAGGAAGAATGCTAAAAGATAATTAGTTGTAAGAATTACTTTAACTAATAAATTTTGACCTATACTTTATCAATTTGTTTTTACTTTATAACCATCGCTGGAGGTATGAACCGCCCTTAATGCTAGTTGTAGTGTAGTATATCTGTTAAATGTAGCCTCTACCACTTGCGGCCCTTGCCCTTCTTCTACTGCTGTTTGCGCTGTCCTGGTTGGTGTCCTGCGGGGACTCTTGGCTCAGATATTGTTCTGAGGTTAGCGCATGCGTCATGTCAACTGAGGTCATTAAATCATAGTTTGCATCATAGTCTAAGAGTTGCACACAATTTTTCTATACTTTTAGGCTAATAGTCTATTTAGATAAATAATCAACAGTTGGAGGTTAGAAATGAAACTACAAAAAAATACTACTCAGTTTGTGAGTAGTATTTTTTTAAAGTATATAAAACGTTTACTGTAACCCCTTTAGGTACCACTTTCGGCCCTTGCCCTTCTTCTGTTGCTGCTTGTGATTCAGATATTGTTCTTAGGATAGTACATACGTCATGCCAACTTATGTCATGAAATCGTACCTGAGTTTGCATCATAGTCCAAGAGTTGGACACAATTTTTCCACACTTTCAGGCTAATAGTCCATTTAGATTTGTGTCTACGGTTGGAGGAATAGAAATGAAACGCAAATTGAGTAGTATATAAAACATTTACTGTAACTGTAACCCTCTACCACTTGCGGCCTTTGCCCTTCTTCTTCTGTTGTTGTTTACGTTGCCAGGCGCTGTCTTGCTTGGTGTCCTGCACGCGCGGGCTCTTGGCCGCCACCGTGGCGCTGGCCGGTTGCTGCTTGCTCATATCACTGTGACAAACAAACATAGGAGTTGCAGTAGTACAACGTTAGTGTTTCCGTTCAAATAGTATGCAGGCTTTGACAAGCCGACGCCGGCAGCCGTCAAAAGAAGTGTCAGCGCCCGCCAAGGCCGCTATCGGCAGCTTCAAACACTCGGCCGACACGCGCCGAACAGACGCAATACAGGTTGACGCGTGGCACGAAACGGCTGTTAAATTTTGTTACGCAGCGAGTAAACAACAGGAATAAAAATATCTTTTCGTCCTTGGGTTTAGATGCATTGTACTCATATAAATAATGTGTGGTTATGTTTTACAGTCATAAAAAATATTTTCGAAATAAATATTTTTAATCTTAATTGAATTCCCAAAATATCTTGTGTGTGTACTGCAAATCATTTGCTCGGACTGACTACATTGCGTTTCCACTAGAGATATCCCAGGATGCGTAGCAAGGGATGTGTTTTAAAGAACCAGTAGGTAAGGCATATGTTTATGTACGAGCCACAAGAATTAATAAATCAAAACAATAGAATTCCATTTTAGCCCTTATCACATTGACTTAAGAACCGCAATGTATAAATATTGATGTTCGTGACTGTAAAAATAATATTATGGGATACGCACTATTGGTCGGTGGCGGTGGTGGACATGCCCTGACTGCCCTTGATGACGTCACGCCGCACGCCGCGCCTCTTGCGGTACGCAGTGCGCTCGTACTTCGGCAGCCATCTGTCAGAGATAACAAATTGTACATACTCGAATTTAAAAAAAAATATAGAGATTTATGTCTCTCGTCTATCCTAAAAAAATGTGCAGTGACATAAAAATAAAAAACCTTATTATATATTACCATCGCGAAAAAGGTGCAACAATAGGAATGTTCATTAACAAAGACCAATTTCAAGCCTCGGGTTCGAGACTTCACAGGTTTATATTCTTCTGGCTTTATAGAACTTGGTTGGTATTGAACTAGCGATAATTTAAACATTCTCAACACGAATATGATCAAGTTTTGTTCTGCTGTGACTAAATCTGAACTCGGAGAAAAATAATGAGCATAAGCATTTCCATATAATATTTTGAATACCTACTGATCCAAAATGTATGGAGCAGCTGATATTGTTTTTTGGATTTCACGCTTGTTCACAGAAGAATAGTTTTTCGTTTTCAATTTGAGAATGTTAAAATTAACGCTAGCTTAATACCAAACACATTGTATATCTGGTTTTGTTAAAGGCCACGAGGGACGCTGCACGTTAAGTAATAAGTTGGCTATTAATGTCCAACAAGGTTCAGAAGTCTTTTATATCATTGAATTTTTTAACTCCTGTGGGAAGGCTCTTTTGCTCTTTTGGATATCCATTACTCTGTGGGTGACACGATAATAAACATTTCTTTGCTGATTTTTCCTGTGAGGTCGGCAAATAAGCTAGTTTCCTGAATCAAAATAATAGTACTAAAATGAATCCTTCAGATAATCATTTTTTTTGCTCGTACCATCAAAGTTCGCTAAAAGTGTATGGAATGTTAACGGACATATATTCCTAATTTTTTTATTTGATTGACTAAAGAATACAAGAGAGTAAGAATACATACCTCTCTGGGTCTGGGGGTTTGGACAGGTCGGCGTGGGGCGGCAACTTCGTCTTACGCTTGCGCTTAGCCTTTGTCTTTTGGCCTAACTCCGACCCTGGTGTTCTGTAAAAAAAGTAAAATTGTGTGTGTTTTAGAGATTTTTTTTTTAAGTTCTGAATTTTTTCTTTTTGCCTTGAGGTTTAATAATATCTGTTATCAATTTTTCTATTGACTCAGACTACTATTCAACATGTAAATTGTCCTCGACATACCCCTAAAGGGGTGAACCCGTCGTCAAACTTTTCTGGGAACTCAAAAAACGAAATCTTCATTTTCATAAAGTTAAAGATTTTTATTCAAAATTGGATAATAGGCTATTTTCCTGTGTCAAAATATTAATTATAAAATTAGACCGTCAGTTAGATTAAACAATCAAAAAATATTGTACACGTAATTTTTCTTTCGTTAATTAAACAATAAATGTCAAAGATAAAGTGTGTCAAAGTTCATGAGAGGGGGCTTGTGACATCACAGGCCACTAAAAAGTGTACTGGCTAGTGACGTCACACACAATTTTAACGGGCTATATCTTTGTCATTTTTGTTTGATTGAAAAAAGAAAAAAACACGTTTCAAATGTTTTTTGATAATCTAACAAACGTACTAATTATATTTTTTTTAGGAAAATAGCCCATTGTATCTCTTTTTGAACGTCATATTTTCTTTCTTATTATGCAAAATCGAAAAACTACAAGCGGTTCGTAATGACCACTGGTGAGAAGAATACGCCGAAAGAAACTCAATCCAGTCTTATAAAATATCATCAGCAGCCTGTGCAATGAAAAAAACAATTGAGTTCTCATTATTGGTCTCATACGAAGGTTGTTTATATTGACGGTCTGAGTCACCCCTTGAAATGAATGTTGAGGGTCAATTAACATGCTGTATAGATATAGGAGCATGTGGTCTTTTATAGCACTATCTACATTCTTTTCAACTTACCCAGGCGATTGTTCTTGCTTGCTTACTGTCTTCTTAACAACCTTAGCTCCCATCATCCATTTCGACGATTCTAGAGCGTCAATATCAATTTTAGTCTGAAAATAAAGTAGTAAAATACTGTTTAAAACCTAGGTATTGTCACTTCACCATACTAATTCTAACCTACAAAATGCTCAAGATTTTTTTACTTATTATTTAAATACAGGAAAGTTCTTGAGTAGTCTTGATATGTTTGAGGTAAGTATACAAATTGAGGTGTGAATTCTAATAAACGTAGTTTAACTTCTTTTTTAGGGTTCCGTAGTAAACAAGGAACCCTTATAGTTTCGCCATGTCTGTCTGTCTGTCTGTCTGTCTGTCTGTCTGTCCGTCCGCGGTTTTACGCAGAGACTATAAGTACTAGAAAGCTGTAATTTGGTATGGGTATGTATATTAATCATGGCAAAAAAGTGGTAGAATAAAAACTTGAAAAAAATTTTTTTTTAGCGTAGCTTCCGTACAAGTAAAGTGGGGCAGTAATTTTTTTTTCTCTATTTACCCATCGTGTGGGGTATCGTTAAATAGGTCTTTCAAAAATATTGTGAGGTTGAGAACACCATTTTTCGATTTAGGGATCCGTTTCCGAAATATTTGGTTTTAAAGTGCGAATTTTTGTTAGACGTAAGTGTCCCCCCCCTCTATCTGCTAAACGGTTATATATAGATACGTGAAAAAAAATACAGCAGTAGTATATATACTGAAGTTTAAAGGAAAACTATCAGAGCTGAGTACTAAGTAGAAACTAAAAAGTTATAGGCATTCAACTGATAAACTGTAAAATTTCATACTATTTTCATTGTTAGATGTTTTTGGTCGTTAAACTGTAAGGTGCGAGTGTGAATAGTGTGAACTCAAAGTTGTTATTCGCAACTACGGAACCCTACACTGCGCGTGGCCCGACACGCACTTGGCCGGTTTTTTATAAAGTATAGTCATGGTGATATTATCTTTGTCCACGAAGTTGCATACAAACTAGACTTTGCGGTCCAAGTTTACACAGATGGTGCTAGGTATTATATTTGATAAATATTTATATTACAAACTATAAGAAGCAATTGGGATTATTTCACTTGTTATCTTTCAAATAAATTCATACCATAATTTCTACACTTAAACATTTTCTGATCTAGTTAGTTAACTATATTAATCGATATAGTAATAGGTCTACTGCTAGTTAGCAGAGGACGACTTTTTGAAGCTTAGCTTGCCAGACATCTATTATCGTAGAATAATATCTGACAGGGTCGCCATGTTATGTAATATTATACCATAGATATTATGACGCAACACGGCGACCCTGCCAGTAGACTCACCTCCAACTGGTCCAACCTAGGCAGTTTCTGCGCCAGCTGTTTGGCCCGCGCGGGGTCGACGGCCGCCAGCGCCTTAACGAGTCTTGCCAGACTGCGCGTGTCGTTGGGCGCGGCGCGCGCCAGCGCCTCGTGCGCCGCGGCGGCGGCGGCGGCGTCTCCCGCGCGCACGTGCACGCCCGCCGCTGCGCGCCATACTTCGCGCAGCGACGCGAAGCGCTGCACCAACAAACGTAATACTACATTATTGCAAGTACAGTAAGCTGGATAGTATAGTTTTAACATACACTAAAACAAGATTGCAATTCAGCAGATAAGAAATGGAAATATCTATCTATCTTTCACACAGACCTCTTGCATGCTGAGTCTACCGATTCTATAACCTTCTCCTTTTCGAAGTCGGTAAAAAAATCACAATTATAATTTTTTTTTATGCTTAACGTAAAAACTTATTGCACGAATTCTTTGAAAAACTTTCAATTTTGCATCTGTGGCATTGAATTATTGAGTAGTTGTGATTGGTGTAAAGTAAAAAGGCCTAGTCAATTTCGATGTCATAAAAACCGTATTATTAGCAAATGTATTGAAAAATAAATATACACAATCACTATCTTCTCAACATAGTCACCGTGGTGGCCAAAGACTTCTATATACTACGCTAATCTCGTCTGCTGAGATCGACGAGCCGTAATTACCCAGTTCTGAAGCGCTAAAAGAGAGCTAATTAACACCGTAGCGCTTAGCTCACAGCTACACTCTGTACCGTGAAAACGCCGTCCACGTCACGTGACAAGATTGCTTTTAATCGTGTGTTAAGAGTAAGGCTCGTGTACCTCAGTTTATACAGGCTGACTGGTAGATCACGTTTTATATTGAAAGAGGGCACTAAGTAAACGATTATCGTTCTAAATATATATAAAAAATAGGTGGTTTAAAGTTGACCAAATTATCCAATAAAAACAACAGTGGAAGTGTAGACACTCGCGCCGCGCGATGATAAGTAGGCACTAATGTTCGCGCGTTGCGTTTGCCGTCGAGCTGAATTCGCGGTGTCCAAACATTCCGAGACTTTGTGCACTAATTTGATAATTTTTTCTTTGTAATTTATAAGTATTATTTTTTATCATGATTTATATTATGTCCTTAAGTATTATACTAGATTTACCAGTCAGCTTGTATAGAAGTATTTGATGTTAATAGGTTACTCGCAATATGAGTGGAAAATTAACAAAATGCCCATGAATACAAAAAGAAACAAACCGGATCATCCTTGTAATGGTTGTAGACATCTTTGAGCATATTGGAAGCTTTCTCCACATCACCGTCAGCGCACAGCAACGTACAAAGTACCCCAATCACTCCAGCACGGTATTTATATTCACTCTCTTCTAGCAACTTCACAGCACCCTTGCGATCACCCTGGGAAATAGAAATCAATATAATGCTGGTATTAAAAAAGGAATTTTGAAAATCGAGATTTGAAAATCGAAAATCCTAAATTTACCGAGAAATTGGTGAACATACACTATGAAAAAAAGACAAAATGAAACGTAGAACCTCCCCCTTTTTTAAAGTAGGTTAAAAATTATAAATTAACAATTATCACTAATTTGAATACGGTTTTATTGCGTTTATTAGATTACTAACTGTGCCCGCGACTTCGTCCGCCTGGAATAAAGTGCCCTATGTCCTTTCTCATGCTCTAGACTATTTGTGTACCAAATTTCATTTAAATCGTTTAATAGTTCAATAGTTTTGGGTGAAAGCGAGACAGACAGAGTTACTTTCGCATTTATAATATTAGTATGGATTTATAAATTTCTTCTATTGTCACAAAAAACATGACAAAATGTTCTATAACAATCCTAACATGCCTAAACACTAAACAGTCTACCTAGCTTATAGACGTGCTAAAGCGGGAGTACCTTTAAGGAACTTCCTAAATAATGTAAGTTCCTTCGTGTTCATTGTCTATGTACCTAACTGGATCGAAATATCCAAAACTCAAAGAATAATCACGGTAAATATCCCGATATGTTTAATTCTAACTTTCTAAATAATTTCCCACAATGACCCAAAATGAGGAGCATATATAGTGCTCCTCCATTACCTGTGCTTTTGTGGAGAGAAAATAAAGAAATGTATTATATTACGTGAGCCAATAAGACTTGGACCGCAGCAAATGTCAGCAGGTCTCCATGTTTGAGCAGCAACGCGACAGCTTGTTGTTTCTTTCCCTCTTTGGCCAGAGAAGACGCTTCCACCAGAGCAGCGCGTCGCTCTTGGCCAAACTCTCTGACGAGTTTCACGCAACATTGCTTGCAGAAATCGGGCTGAAATGGGAACAAGTTCGTGAAAAATTTCAGTTATTATATAAATTTTGACAACGTAAACGGTAAAATTTAGGGTAGCTAAGGGTTCAGCTACATCTGACAGCACGTTATGCCAATGGTACCAGTGGTCCATAAAGTTTCAATTATTACGCATGTGACGACGGGTGTCACACTTGTATTTTTTTAATGGTACTAGTGGGATAAATGGGTGCCAGTTGTACCATTAATGGTACTTCTCAATAGTCCTAGTCCTAGTCCTACTAGTCAATAGTCCAACTAGTCCGGCGGCGTTTTATCACTCAGAACATTGATTTACTACCTACAGGTAGAAAGAGAGTGGGACCCGTCAATTCCGGGCGTTGATGAAGCTCAACTCTTAGGCATAAAACTAACAGAGAAGGCATCATCATCATTTCGTGTAGGTGACACGGTCAGTCGACCATGCACACCCTGGTGTCAGAGTTCTTCGGAATCGCCTCTCGGCCTCTGACGAGTTTCCTTTAACGACTACCAGATGGCAGCCGGGACCACCGGCTTAACGTGCCTTCCGAAGCACGGAATCATCTTTCTTATCAGACAATCAGGTGGTTCATGCCTGCAATGTCCTAACCAAACTAGAAACAACTTAACAAAGTATGCTTCCCATGAGAATCAAACCCATGACACCCGGGTCAACAAGGCAAACGCCTTAACCACTGGACCACGGAGGCAGTAGAAGGCATAACGCGCAGATACAGCACAGGCATGAAACACTGTGATTGTGAGAGAAATAAAAGTCGCTGACCATCGCAAAATTCCACGGGCAGTAAGAGGAGACGTCAATCTTTTCTTGCGATATTGATCGTTGTGTGTATAAACATAAGGCTTATAATCCTATCATAGTGTCCCACATCTGTACCGTATCTGCACCGTGCATTCGCCGTACATTTCTATGTGTTTTACACCTTAAGAGGGAGACCAACTAAAGATTTTTTAATCTCGTCAAGTAATCCATTTTAAACCTATAGGAAAAATATAAGACTTGATAAATACCTGGTTGGAATAAATAGCCAGTATAGCTTGGTTGTAAGCGATCGAAGCCCGCTGGCGCGAGTTCAGTTTGTGCTCAAGTCCGTCCTGCGTCGCTGCCTTCATGCGTTTGCGGGAATCGAACACGTTTGTATCCCTACAATATTACAAAACAATCATAACCTAGATCATGAAGGGAAATTAGGAAAGGAACACATTTATTTAGAAATTTGAAATCCTAATCCTAATAATATAAATGCGAAAGTGAGTTTATTACGCTTTCACCCTATCTGCTGAACCGATCATCATGAAATTTTGCATACACATAGGTTAGGGTACTGAGAAAGATAAAGGCTAAATCACGCGAGCGAAGCCGCGGGTAACAGCTAGTAATAAAATAAAGACTAAAGGCCTTAGCAAGATGACTTAAAAGACAGAATAGTAGAATTGGGAAAACCAGTCAGTCACTGGTTTTATCGATTCTACTATTCTGTAACTTAAATCCTCATCATCTAGTTACATAAATTCCCAAGTTAAGGCTCTTATAATATAATCCCTTTGGCACGAGTATGCTTATACTATATTTTTATTTGCTCCGCACGAATACTCATTCGTTGATCAACTTGGAAAACTGTGATATTAGAAATTATTTCAAAAAATAATAAATAAAATATCGCATATGAAATCGACTTCAACTAAACCAACTGATTTCGATGAAAATTAAATGGTAACAGTATGGAATGACAAAACATGTGTAAAAAAAATAGAAGATTTGTTAGAATGGGGGTTTTCAGAACTGATTTTTCTCCCAGGTGGCGACACTGTGTCGAGAGGTATTTTTGACAGCTGCTGTCAAATTGCACCAATCATAAAATTGATGATTAACCATGACCATTCAACACAGTGTCGCCACCTGGGGGAAAAATCAATCCTGAAAACCCTCACTGAGAAACTCTCCTTGTTAAAATCGATTATAGGGGGCAGCAGATTTCCAAATAAATTTAAGTAAAACAAACCTGTTGATAACGACTAGGTTATTGCTAGCAATGGCGACGAGGGCCTGGTCAGAGGGCTTGTCCTTCAACACATTCTGGTAGATCGAGGCAGCTTCTTTCTCCTTGCCCATCTGTTGCAGGCAGTAGGCTTGCTGCACTCTATTGAACATTGAAGATTATACAAACAGGTTAGTTATAAATGGCAGAGAGAAAAATGCAACAATATGAATCCATAATTATAAAGTTGATTGTGTCACTGGATTAGCATGGGATGGCATCGGAAGCGACGCGTCATTTTAAAGCAAGCTATATGTCTAGTTACATAAGATGTAAAACGGCGGCTGCACGATTGCGGGCGTCTAGTCCGCGCGAGTTCAAGCAGTTAAGCATCTTATGTCACTAAGTATAAAGGTTGTTTTAAAATGTCGCGTCGCTTCCGATGCCATCCCATACCAATCTAGTGTAGCGCTCCCCTAAAGCGTGTTTGGTATTGAACTAGCGATAATATTAAGTCATGTTTTTAATATTAATACAAACAATTTTGGTTCAAATCAATAAAAAAGGTCAGCTGCTCCATACAATTTGAAACAGTAGTTATTAAATTTACTATCAAACAGCTTATATTTTTTATCTAGATTGGCTTGTTGAAAGAACAAAAAAAAACCGGCCAAGTAAAGTTATATAAATAACCTATACAGACAATCTCTCACTACTACACTTCTCTTCTATCTATATTTTATAACAGCCAATCAACTGAAATGTGATACGTGACCAAAGACAATATAATATAGGTATTAATTCCATAGCTTGTAATTAAATTCTATGTTTTTAATTTTATAAATAACATTGTACTATTACTATTATTCACATCCAGATGTGAGAGCACTGGTGTACTGTTACACAGGCATATGCTTTCAACAGACGCCAGTCTCCAAAAAAACTATTTTTTTTTGTAACAATATGAACGATTTTGTTATCTTTTTTGGAGAAAATAAATACTTTTTTACTTTTACTTTACTTTTACTAAGTGTGAGTCATGAGAATGGTCAAATTTTGCCTTCTTTCGTGAATAAAATCAAAAGTATTGATTTTTCGCGAACAAAAAAAAATTTTTTTTAAGATCCTCGTATCATTTGATATATAACACGGTAAGGTTTGCAAAACTTTTTTTTAACATTTTCTATTTGGACCCCCTAAACTGACCCTTATTTAAAAAAAAAAGTATATTTACTTTGCACATCCGTGTTTGGGTCATAGGTTTACTCCATCTTACCAAATTTCATATAATTCGGTTCAGTAGATTTGGAGAAAATCGACTGTGACGACGGACAGACAGACAAGACGCACGCACGAGTGATCCTATAAGGGTTCCGTTTATCATTTTTTGTACGGAACCCTAAAAATGATTGTATTAATGTTATGAACCTGAACTAAAATTGTCACTAGCAACACCAAAGACCGTATTTCAACTAGTTTGACTTTGTAAGAAAATCAACATTAGGTCAATAGAAGGTAGCAGTTTGTGATACTAAAATTTATCCCCAACTGACCCACCCAGAAGGAGGGTAATGGTTTTCGCATGTATGTGTATGTCTTTTTCTTTTTTTACTTCCTGCTGCTAAAATAGTTGACCAATGCTAAAATGTGACGTCACCAAAAAAATACAAATATTACAGACGTAATTTATTAAAAACTGGAAACTGTTTTACCCTCCTGTAGTTAAGCCTAAACGGCTTAACCGATTTTGAAGTGTGGAATGTAATTAGAACCATATTCTTTTCTGTAATGTTATAGGCTATGTGGCATCAGCAAAAATTCAAATAAGGTACCATGATAAGATAAGGCAGTCAGGTTTTATTATTTTTCTTTATACTTCTTGTTATCTGAGAATGTCTTCAAGACATAGTATGTACACAAAATGTTACAAACCGAATAATGCCAGCCTCTTCCTTAGCCTCCTCCTCAGTGCCACCATCATCAATAACGCTCTCAGAGCAGGCTTGTTCTGCTCTTTTGAGGACAGGCAGTGCTTCATTGTACTTGCCACGCATCGCCAGAGTGCTACCAACATTGTATGAGAGCTCATAGGTGCTCTCTTCAAACTGAGGCAGATCAGCAGACTGAGGAGCAAAATAAGTTGATTAAATAAAGAACAGCACGTAATTTTTTTATTTGCTTATAATCCTTATCTACAGTAAATAAATATGAAAGAATTTTAAAAATATCTTTACCAGCGACGAAGATGTGTTACTTTAAAGTTTCAATTAGAAAGTGAAGTACGATATAGACTACTGACATCAAGGTCTATATCATCTAAACATTTGCAATAGAAAATAGCATTTTTGCGCGTGAGATATTCATATTTTCGTAAAATCTTTATTTCTCATTTGTTTTCCAACCAATTTTTATTATGTTTTCACTGTTAGTTCTTTCCTTTAAATATTTATAGATAAACTGGTTAGATCACACATTTTTGCATATATTCTTTCTTCAATTTGAAACTAGTCGAGCTCCGTGGCGCAGCGGTCAACACGCTAGCCTGCGACACGGGGGTCCCGGGTTCGATCCCCGGTCAGGTCAAGATGGAAAAAGATCTTTTTCATGTTGACCTGGGTCTTGGATGTTTATCTATATAAGTATATATTATAAAATATAGTATCGTTGAGTTAGTATCCTGCGACACAAGTTCACAACTTACTGTGGGGCTAGCTCAATTTGTGTGATATGTCCCTATATATTTATTTATTTATAATGGCCAAATGCTAAACTTTGTCATGCTACAAGCTTAGTGAACACTAAGCTTGTAGCATGAGGACAATGTTAAAAACAAAAACAAATTATTATCTTTGTATATGAACTTATACAAAGATAATAATTTGTTTTCTTTAATTGGACAACATTGCTTGTGCATGAAATATAACACACATGTACTCTGTGCCTCAAAATCTTGCTTATGTTTCTATGGAAAAGTTAAAATACACTGTGAAAACAACATTTTAAAACACGAAAATACAAAAAAAGTTCTTACTGGGTTCAAGGCTGCTAAGTTGGCCACAACAGCAGCCATATTGGCTTGCCGTTCATCTTCATACTCATCTGTGGTATTTTTGACCACTTCTCTATAAAGGTTGTAGCAGTCTTGATACTGCTCTAGTCTGTATAAAATTTGAGCCCTGAAAAGAAAGCAATTATTAAAGATCTTATTACAGCACTTATATTATAATTACCAATATAACCTCTTATAAAACACATCTAGGTTTATATAATACTTCATGATAACTTGCATCAGAGCCAATAAGTCAAGTCGTTAAGTACTATATTATAATTTTACATATCTTGTGTCTGTCAACAACAACAACAAATAGAGGTGGGCCCCATTGTTGAAAAAAATTACAAACTTTGTTTTTCACATGATACACAAAGTCATTTTCATAATAGGGAATCTAAGCAAAATCATTAATTTATCTGTTGGTGATCAGCATCAGTGGATATTTAAAATAATAATCAGACCTTGCAAACAAAGCAAGTACTGCATGTAAGTCTCACACAGAAGACTACTATTAGTCTTGGACACATTTGTAATATCAGCGTTTCCATTGTAATCGGCTAGTACTGTGTGAGACTTTCTGAAGTGATTAAATAGGACATTTTACCTTAGTTCCTTTAAAGCTGGAGTCATTTCAGGCGCATTATCCACTGTCTTCAATGCGTCATCAGGAAAGTTGAGTCGGTACTGAGCGTACGCTTTCTCAAAGTGCAAGTCGGCTGCAAGAGCAGCATTTTTAGGGTTGCACAGGATGGCAAGCGCCTCCTTGAAGTTGTGCAGTTGGATAAAGCATACCACTTTGCAATGGAATGCCTTTTGCTCGTTTGGAGCGATTTGAAGAACTGAAATTGGAGTCAAGATATACTTTATATTAATTCTAATTCCAATTGTGTTACAAGTCTAAATAAACATATTCTGCGAAAAATTTCAATACCAATACAATATTTTATTTTTTATTAGTTTGAATTATAGTATGCAAAGGAAATATGAATTTGTTTTTTTAGTAATTTATAATTTATGAGGAAGAATTCTAACCAACATGACATTCGAGTAAAATAACAAATTTATCGATTTTTGCACCATGAATGGAACTTATAAACTTCACGTACCCAGAAATAATATATTATGATGAAATTGACGAAATTAGCAGTCTTTTTATTCAATAAATAGTGGAGAAAATAGACATAAGGTAGGGTAACTTTTATAGCTGTTTTTAAGATAGATTATCGATTGTGGGGTATAATATTAGGGTGATTTAAAAGCGCTTACCTTTCCCACATGCTTTTAACGCTCTATCATAGTCACCACTTTGGCAAAATTTATTTAATTCAACATAAGCCTGAACAAGGTTATTCTCCTTGTTGGCTGACATTTTTTGACAACTTGGCAAATGTCATTTGCCAACCACCCACTGCTACGTCATTGGCGTTTGGTTTTTACAGGTTTTTGCTTTGGGTTTTTGCTCAAAGAACTCGGTGGTGGGTAGCAAACACAGACATTCAATACAGTGGTAGCAAAGAGCATAAAATTTATGCTCTTTGCTACCATAATAATCACTACGTTTTAGTGGTGTACCGAGGGTGTACCTAGTTGAGGTGAAGCTAGCTAGGCGATGGCGAAGTAGTATATTCATTCGTGGAGTTAGTACCTCTTAGCACAAGTCTCGAACTTATTTTGGGACTAGCTCAATCTGTGTGATTTGTCCGCATTATATTTATTTATTATACATAACATAATGCCTTCATACTTCATACAGACACGCACGACCATATTTCTTTTTATTCATATTGTATTCTCTTGTTACATTTTTGTGTGTCCGTTTGCCAGGTGGTAAAGACCTCCTCCAATTTCCTCCAATCTGGCCTTTCTATGACCACTCTACTCCAAGCTATTCCCGCGACTTGTCTTATGTCGTCACATCTTTTTTGTTGTCTGCCTCTCTTTCTTTTTCCTACCCTTGGGTACTATTGTGTGATTATTTAACTCCATTTATCCCTTCCTCTGATCATATTGGACAGGAAGGGATAAATGGAGTAAATTTCTACTTTTGTCTCCTTATTTTCAAAGTTACGTCCTGGACCTTAGTCTTGCTTCTGATGCTGCTATCTCTTACATTGTCCTTTCTTTTGAACCCTGTCATTCTCCTTTCCATGGCACGTTGGCATGTGGAGAGTTTGTTTGCTACTTTTTTTGTTAAAGCCCATGTTTTGCTCCCATATGCCATATGCCTAATTTTTTTAATAATAATAAAAAATATGAGAAGCATATGATTTGGGTAGTGCAGAGAGAGTCGTGCTGACTCGTGCTCGTGTAGTGGAGACTTACAAGGAGCTGATGATGAAGATGAGAATCATCATTTTTTATCACCTGTCACTCACTCATATGTAATTATTACTTGCATAGAAGAATGATAATAAAGATATTCATATTTTTATAAGAACATTCGTATGCAGTGACATCTACATCGTACGGCGTTGCCATCTCTATTTGTCCGGAAGTGTTTGGATTTTTTTCTTTAGCGATTTGTTCCATGCGCGTATAAAACAAACTTTCCAATAAGTAAGGTACATAAGTTTAGAGTTTAGTACATAGGTACGATAACATTTATAAGCATAACGCTCAGACGCAAAACGCTATATTTACAATTTAGTTAGATTAAATCACAGGATTAAATATGTATAACTTTGACCACTTTTACAGATTTCTGGCTTTTTCAGATAATGGCGGGAAGCGAGGAATACTGGTTACACTACCGTAGTACCGGTCTCCATTTACTCTACCTAGTACCAAAGACTAGTACATATATCTCCATGTGTAACACTTGTTACTTATTTATTCGTATTCTAGATTAGGTTATACCTACACATATCTAAGTCTCGCCGTCTCGCCTCGTCTTATCAAAGGTATCATATCGCGACGGAGTAGTCCTAGTTTTGAACACACTCCGTTTGCACAATATACTGTACTTTACATCCTCTTTTTCTGTTCTTGTCTTCTACCATCACAGAGTACTTTGTATTATATATGAAATCTACCATATTGCATTCAAGGCAGTTTGTTGAGTCAGCCAGTCCCACTATCCACCATACTTAGGCATGTATACCTACTTAAACTCTTATGATAAAATGTGCGGTTTTCTTTATGCAATCGAATATTCCTTGTAGTAAGATACAGGTATAGGATGTATGGCACCGTTAAAAATTTTACAATATCCCGCTGAAAGTTCAGCTACGGCGAACTTTGATGAGTTCGACACACGACGAAAGCGCCCAACAAACTATACACAATAGCTTCTTTCAAACTTCTTTTGTGAATTTTTGTTTGTAGATTTCTTTGCATTTTTATTTGACGAGTTTCGAAAACAGATAGGGTTACGAAATACATTAAACATAGGTAAATTTGAAAAATTTCTCCCTTTCACACACACACATCTGAGCATTTTCTCGGTTGCATGTCTCAGCTGCTGTGGTCGAAATATCCGGCGATGATGAACTGTGCTGGTACGTTGGTATTATATTGTCTTTGGTGCTGGCTATGTAGGTATACTTAGTTTACATTCTCTTTGGTGAGTATTATCTGCATGGCGAGTGGTGATATATCGCCTTAATTTTTATTTTATTTTGGACCAACCTCTCTCCTTTTCCACCTTTTCCTTCTCCACTGACCGACCCTCTCTGTACTGCCAGAGCCATATATTAGCCAGAGCAGTTAGACCATTTGGCTTACACTTTCCACGCTGACCAGACGGGTTGGAGAGGTCTCTTTGATATTTATAAGCTATGTTTAGCTTGTCTTCCCTAAGTCGCCTTCTACTACATGCACGGGAAGACTTGGAGTGGTCCCCTATTCTACTCTGCCGGGAACCACGCGGCTGTTTGCATTATTGCAATAAAAGTTTGCCCCGTCTAATTTTGTTAGTGTTAAATAAATAACACAAAAACCTTTTCAAGTTCAAAAACCACGCATTCGCTTAGTAACAAACGGGCCAATATTTTTATGGGCTAGGTGCGCGGCTCGATATTTCAATTGTTCAGTGGAGCGTCGGAGTTTATAGTGGGCGCCGACTGACGTCGTAATAGGGACACAAACATTACCCTTTTAAATTGAATTTCGCGCAATTTATCAGCGGGCCCTGATAAAATACGGTACATCCCCCCCTCGAACAATTTAATCCGCGAGGGCTGTACAGTTATTTATTAAATGGCGCATTGGAAATTTGCTAGAATTTTTGCAGGACTTCAGAGGATAATGTGTTGTAAGAATTTCAATTTTCCGCTAGTAATACCTAATTTTTAGGGATCTGTACGTAATGGGTAAAAACCGGCCAAGTGCATGTCGGGCCACGCGCAGTGTAGGGTTCCGTAGTTGCGAATGACAACTTTGAGTTCACACTGTTTTCACTCACACCTCACAGTCTAACGACCAAAAACATCTAACAATGAAGATTGTATGAAATTTTACATTTTCCAGTACATTTTATAAGTTGGTTGCCTATAACTTTTTAGTTTGCACTTAGTACCCAGCTCTGATAGTTTTCCTTTCAACTTCAGTATATATACTATTGCTGTAATTTTTTTCACGTATCCATATATAACCGTTTAGCAGATAGAGGGGGGGGGGGGGGACACGTACGTCTAACAAAATTTTGCACTTTAAAACCAAATATTTCGGAAACGGATCCCTAAATCGAAAAATGGTGTTCTTAACCTCACAATATTTTTGAAAGACCTTTTTAACGATACCCCACACGATGGGTAAATAGAGAAAAAAAAATTACTCCCCCACTTTACTTGTATGGGAGCTACCCAAAAAAAATATTTTTTCAAGGTTTTTTTCTACGCCTTTTTTGCCATGATTAATATACACACTCATACCAAATTACAGCTTTCTAGTACTTATAGTCTCTGAGTAAAACCGCGGACGGACAGACAGACAGACAGGCAGACAGACAGACAGACAGACAGACAGACAGACAGACATGGCGAAACTATAAGGGTTCCTAGTTTACTACGGAACCCTAAAAATGGGACCATATTCACGAGACTTAAAAAAAAATGGGTCTTTTTAATTCAGAAGACTATATTACAGCATGTCAATTGACCCCCGGCATATCCTTAACCCGTCTGGCCAGCGTGGAGAGTGTAGGCCAAATCCTCTGACGGCTTTGGCTAATATATGGCTCTGGTAGTACAGAGAGGGTCGTGGTCCTGCAGTGGAGACTACCAAGGCCTGATGATGATGATGATGATGTCCTCAAAGGGATAACTCGGTTCGTTAATATGAACAACTTTTCCTGTGAGATCCATCTTAGGAACCAAAAACTGAATACGACACAGCCGCCCGGCAATTAGTATGGAAAATAATAAAAAAAAAACAAGTTTCCGGCATAGTCCCATAGCAAAAATTGTTCATATTGACGCTCTGAGCGAGAGTCAATTCTGTTAGCGTTTTTATCTAAAAAAGTGATATACCCTCCTGAGAATACTTGTGCTGTCGTCTTCGGAGGATTAGTTTAGCAGCGACATTTCATGATGATTAGAACGTATAAGAATCCTATGCTATAAAGGGAAAAGGAGTAAGTACTTAAATTATTATCACTATTTACCTATTGCCAATATTGGTAACTCTGTTTAATTAAACGATGTTAAAACTCCATAATTATCATTTACCTAAATTACCTAAAGATTAGTTGTGTTTTACTTAATTCAACCACAAAGTAAATTAAAGTTAAGTAGTTTAGAAGTTCGACATCGCAGGCATAGTTGTTGTGAGGCAAACAACGTTAAAGTAACATCTATTGTCGCGGGCAACTTCTACTTTTAATCGCATTACTGGCGAAGACGGACTTGGCTCGCAGCTTGGTAAACTTCGTCACTAGCTGCAGCCGACTTTCCAATGTCACTGGCTGTTTATGCACCTTAAAGAAAATAGTTTTCTGAGCAATGGCTCAGAAAAGTAAAAATATTTTGAATCGGTCTTGTTGCACAGCGAAGCGGAAAATCAGCAAATAGACAAAAATATAATTTTGTGGATTAGTTTTCACTACGGCTGATATATTTACCTAGGATTAAGTAAGGCCTTTTTAAAACTCCATAATTATCTTTATTATTGTATTAGTCAGAAAAGTTGTGTTTTACCTAATTCAACCACAAAGTAAATTAAAGTTAGTTTAGAAGTTCGACATCGCAGGCATAGTTGTCGCGAGGCAAACAACGTTAAAGTAACATCTATTGTCGCGGGCAACTTCTACTTTTAATCGCATTACTGGCGAAGACGGACTTGGCTCACAGCTTGGTAAACTTCGTCACTAGCCGCAGCCGACTTTCCAATGTCACTGGCTGTTTTAGCACCTTTAAGAAGATAATTTCTGAGCCATTGCTGTAAAGACAATTTAAATCGGTTTTGTGTTGTGCTCGTGGTCTACACAAAACAACGGTAAACTAGCAAATAGTCAACAATATTAGTGTTTTAGGATATGCTTTTATTATGGGCAAATTAGCACTGAAAAATTTGGCAAAAGCTGATAGCTATCGTAACAGGGGCCATTTAAGTATTACGTAAGCAGAATAATTGCTGTTTTTAACCCTTCTCCCCTCTTGTTAGCAAAAGTAAGAAAAGTTCTTCCTGCCTCCCCCTAAGCTTACGTAAACATTGGTCTCATTTTCACAAAAAATGTTAGTGTATTTTGTAACATATTGCTTATGTCATCACTACGTCAACCCCCCCGTCCCCCATGTCAAAAAAAATAATTAAGCTTAGACACCCTTACTCCCCTTTTCTGCTTACGTAATATTTGAATGACCCCACAGCGTTAAAGACTTCTCCGTCATGAGACCATCTCGTTGCGGCGACACAATTTTGTTGCACTTACATGGGTAGGTATTAAGGCTCCCATTGATCAGCGAAAAGTTGGTCTGTAACTGGAAGATTTGATTACAGACAGACAGATACCTTGAACTTCGTCCCAACGTGATTTCCTTCAAACTGTGATTCCTCACATTTTTATTTATAAAATACTGATAGCGTCGCGCCGTGGTTCTTTGAAAAAGTTACAAATAGTGACAAGGACTCTACGTCGTCATAAAAGACACCACCATCCAAGCATTATAGCCACGGGTATAAGTCTACAGGTTTATGACTAGTAAGCTTGGGGCTAGTAAAGTAAAGTTCCGTTCAGGAATTCTTAAATTCACATTTTTTAAAGTTCTTTGCCTTTGCATTCAGCCTTAAAAGACGGGTCAAGTACTGTACCTAAACGCATTCCTGTGCCAAAAAAATGTTGAACAAACAAAGCCTCTAGCCGTCTTATCAGTATAAAATCTAAAACATACTTAATTCAGTCGAGTTAATATTAACTTCGCTGGCCTCGAAGGCCTGCCTCTGGCTCGCCGCCAAGAGCGCGTTGCAGCACGCCATCGGCAGCTGACTCGCTGATGCATGGCTGACCTTCCAGAGCCGAGTTATCCAAAACACATATGAATTATATTTATATATTATTCTTCCTTCCATTTTATTCTTCATTCTTGAGTCCAACTTGTCTTTATTTTCTTTTATTTATTATGACTTTTAGTATTTTATCCTGTGATTTTATCTTTTCTAAATAAATATATTTTACTTTAGGCTTCAATATTCTTCGCTTTTCGCCTCTATATATTTCTTCTCATATTCTCTGTTCACTGTTTACTCAGTCTTTGATTAACAATTTCTTTACGCGGTCTACATATATGGACGTGGCCGCGCCGGCGCAGAGTTACGCCTTGCGCCGACTGGCTGGGTCGCCATATAGGGCCCTTAGTATAGTAGATATATATTAAGTATTAGTAGTTAGTATTTACTGATAGTCTTATTCCAAAATAAAACTACTTCTATATAAATGTTGAACAGACAAAGCCTCTAGCTTTCTAATCAGTATTACATCTATAAAATAATTCAGCATTAACATCGCCTGGCCTCGAAGGCCTGACGTTCGCCATCGGCAGTGACTCGCTGATGCACGGCTGACCTTCCAGACGAGAGTTATCCAAAACATATGTATTATATGTGTCCGTAGTGTGGTATGATATATATTTTAAGTAGTGCTTACTGTACAAATTTTACGAATTATATGCAGCCCATTCGTTAAATATTTACAAAGTAGTTGTTCTACCCAGCCCGACTTACCAACGTACCTTTGAGTTGGTAGTTCAATCTGACTCAAGAAGGGTCATTTTCATCAAGAAGGAGGCAGCGAGTGGGCTTTTCACTAGTGTGTCATAAGGAGAAGGCAAATCACTCTATTATCCTGCAGTGATTGTGAGATTTTCTTAAATACACACTAAAATCGACAAAGACCTAGCCCGTACTACCTTACATATCAGAGAAAGAGCCAGAGTGGAGAAAGAACTACAATGTTGTCAGCTCCTCAAATAAACATGTAAGAAAACTACAAACAAAAATGCACAGTTTGAAAGAACCTTTTGTGTAGTCGCGCGTTCGTCGTGTGTCGAACTCATTTAAGTTTTCTGTGGTCGAAATTCCAGTGGGATATTGTAAGATTTTGAACGCTGCTAAATTCGCTCGTAAGTTTTAATTTTGAACTAAGTATAGCTGTTACCCGCGGCTTCGCCCGCGTGATATATAGCCTATGTCCTTCCCGTACATTAATCTGTGTTGATGATTGGTGATGATGAACAACTGCTGGGACACGATTTTATTTACTTTCTCATACTTACCAATTGCCCGCTGAACACTTATGTATGAAAATGTCTATTGAATTCATAAACATTGATTCCATAGGGAAAGTTGTTCATACTGGCGGCTAAGTCACCAAGTTAGGGGATGGCGAGGGTCAAATTAAATACCTACATAAAATTAGTGCATGTAATCTACAATTTAAACTAATCTCGTTTTCTATATCGTAAAGTATTCGATCAGGATGTGATTCAACAATATTATGGATTACAAGACAGCAAGTTTATGAAAGCCATGATGGGCGCGAGCATCCGTTTTAGAGCCTTTATTTTATACATCGTAAACGAGAATACGCTTTGATAGGAAAACATCGCAAGAGCCTTTATTTTTAAATGAAATACGTTATGATGCACTAAACGACTTCAGTATGGAGAAAATCTTTGATGGAAAGTTTATTTACTTGCACAATATCATGTTTTTATCCTTTTCTAGGGTTCCGCACCCAAAGGGTAAAAACGGGACCCTATACACGAGACTTCGATGTCCGTCTGTCCGTCTATCACCAGGCTTATATCTCATAAACCGTGAAAAATAGAGAGTTAAAATTTTCACAGATAATTTATTTTTGTTGCCGCTAAGTTGCCGCTATAACAACAAGTACCTACTAAAACCGTTGCCGCACTTTTAAATAGCAATTTATTCGTCTTTTGAAGGAACTAGCTCAAGGAATAGCCCTTTTCCCCCGTCGCAAAAAGAGGGGTGTTATAATTTTGACCACTATATGGGGTGTCTATGGGCAATGATGAATTGTCAGCCGCATCGCCCTTTGTCATGATTTCTTAAGATTTTGCTCCTTCCCTCGACTTGACTCTACGACATGCGGAAGATAGAAGCAGCTGGTACATTCTGGATGTAAGAATTTAATAAAAAACAGAGTGTACAAGTTGTTTGACTCGATTCTAATTTAATAAGAGCAGAAAGCTTCGGAACCCGAATCCAATGCACATAAATAACTCGATGCTGTTCAAAATTACTTTCAGGCGATTTGTCAGAGAGAAGTGTCTAGCGGAATGAAATGGGGCTTCGCTTTCTACGGAGAAGATATCGGCTCTTTTAGAAGTCCTGAATATGAATTGCTAGCTGTTTGTTTAACTTCGATTGTTTTTTCATAAATTTAAATTTACTTAAAAACTTCTACAAGTTTTCACGAAAAAAATGGTCAATACTTAAAATCAGTCGTTTAAAAGCATCAAAAACTTTAATCGAACGATCCTACCTGAAAACCCAAGCTTAACCGCTAGGTAAATTGGCACTACGTTTTTTATTATTAGACTAAAATAATCTAAGGTTATAATTTGGTAATTTACGAATTTACATCTAGTTCTTTGGTGCTTTTTAATAATCACTGACACATATTACACAATCTTTCGCCTGTTGTACCACCCGCGTTGCAAAATTTTATGATGATCAGTTCAGCTAGTATATGGCTCTGGTAGTACAGAGAGGGTCGTGCTCCTGTGGTGGAGACTACTAAAGACTTGATGATGATGATGATGATCAGTTTAGTAGTTAACACGTGAAAGTGTACCTGACGAACAATTAAATAAACAAGCAAACTCACCTTCACATTTAAAATATTAGAAAGGATAATTTGGATATAATTAAAATCAAATCTACTTACCTACTAGAAAATAAATAATTAAAAAGCTGTCATCAAAAGTTACCTCCTTGAACCCTTAAAATTAAGTACATTATTTAATTCACCTGTTTAATAATGAAATCCCCAAATTAACATCGTCTTGTACTTCATGAACTTTCGTCTAACAAGTCCCCAACAAACTTCCAAGTGCAATCTTCTTTGATTCCATTTAGAAGGTTCATTGCGAATTAAACGAGTTGGATGTACCTATCTGGACGAGCTTTTGACGCAAATTGGACAGGTGTCGGGCTCTGAAATTCGTCTCGTCGTTAGTATACTAGACTTAACGAGTTTGGCTCTTGAGCTCGTGCAGGGTTGCCGCAGAACGATTCATAGAAAAGCTACAAAAATGTGTTTTCTAGTACTATTCTATAATACTAGCAATTATCCCGCGACTATGTCCGCGTAAAACTTCACCTCCTATTTCATCCCCTTAGGGGTTGAATTTTTATAAATCCTTTCTTAGCTTACTTACATCATGAAAGGACCACTGTATTAAATTTCAAGTTTCTAGATACGAATTAAACGAGTTGGATGTACCTATCTGGACGAGCTTTTGACGCAAATTGGACAGGTGTCGGGCTCTGAAATTCGTCTCGTCGTTAGTATACTAGACTTAAGAGTCCCACGTAAAGCCGCAATCCCATACAAACGTAGTTTCGTTTTACAACAGTTAAGCCAATCTCAACCAAATTTCGTACATACGACCGGATAAGGGATATTGATGTTTATAATTAGATTTCAATTTTAAAAACAATACCTATACAAAATTACAGCGAGTTGAAGTTTCGTATCGAAAACTTGTACTCGCTGTAATTTTGTATCGGTATTGTTTTTAAAATTAAAACTTAATTATAAACATCAATATGCCTTATCCGGTCGTATGTACGAAATTTGGTTGAGATTGACTTAACTGTTGTAAAACTAAAATGAAACTACATTTGTATGGGATTGCGGCTTTACGTGGGACTCTTAACGAGTTTGGCTCTTGAGCTCGTGCAGGGTTACCGCAGAACAATTGATAGAAAAGCTACAAAAATGTGTTTTCTAGTACTATTCTATAATACTAGCAATTAAGCCGCCGCTGTTCGTACGTCTGGACAGATAATCCGAATTGTTAAAAATTTTATGGGTACCCTTAGTCAGTGATTCCAACTCGCACTTGGCCGATTTATTCGTATAAATTTTTCTTTTAAAACAATATAAGTGGCTGCGTGTGTAGTATCATCAGCCATTGTATCCGGTATTGTGTAGTCCGTTTAGGAGTTTGTATGATGGGCCATACTATTGCAGATACATTGCAACACATTGCCCAGCCATTTAAGCCAGCCATAGATTGCTCGGCCATCAGTTGCAATATAGTGTTTTTGTGAGGGCCGGGCAATCAGTAGTCAATAGTGCAGCCACAAATTGCAGTAAAACATGGCCCGTTTAGAAGCACGTATATTGCAATAATCCGTATCCTGAACTATTACTTTCTGAGCGGTCGCTGCTGATGAAGAAATGCTCATACTTATTTCAAAAATGCAGAAGTCTCAGTTGCCAGCCCTGTCGTGCCGTCAGTAAGCCTCGAGATCGAGAGGCGAGGCGACAGCGATCGCTCGCTATCGCCTAATAAAGGCGAGGCATATGAGATTTCAATTTGGGACTCCATAGTGGGCTCTTACAAAAGTGCGCGGTATGATTAGAACTGCCAATTTCACGGGTTGAGTTGGAAGCCATGCGTTAATCTAAGAAAAATTAAATCAGGCGTTAGGAGACGTGAACGAGTTTTATTTACGAAAAAAATAAGTCTACATATCATGAAAAGAGAAATTACGAAAAATCACTCAGATTGAGCTGACCCACAGTATATAAATAGTGAACTTTTACTATATTTTAAAATAGATACTAATATTAGGGTAGCCAACTTTTTATCATTGGAGACAAACGATCATTGGGACACAGACAGTGTAAATCGTAGATGTCTGATGTAAGCACTTGGAGGCGGGCCGGTGGAGTTAGTTAGAACCCGGGACCTTTTAGTTTTGGGTTATAAATATTTTTTTAATAAAAATATCTTTTGTTTTACTTATGGGATGTATGCCTAATTCTCGAATTAGTTATCTCTTTTCACTGATATATCAATACATCATCATCAATCGGACCCTGTTAGTCTCCACTGCAGGAGCTCGACCCCCTGTATTTCTCGCGAATTTATCTTATCGCTGAAGTTTCTTCGTTCTTAAAGTTATCGCGCAAATTTTTCAGTGCATAATTTTTCGCTCCTATTTACCGATACATATGCTAAGTTCGGCTTGCCTACAAATTTTGTACAGAGCATCCTAGCATTTCGTACCTCGCGCAACGACCTGGAAGGCAATTCCCAGAGCCAGGTAGCAAACTCATCGCGAGCCTAACAGTTCAATTATTGGCTGAGCTCCGAACTACATCTAGATTTGATTCGTTCTAACTAGGGCCGCGATCCGTTTACCGCATGCGACTATTGAAAACGCAGCCACAGTGGCCGCATGATGCAGTTGGTATAAACTCCCAAAGGTGTTCTCTACAGCAAAGAAAAAGAAATATTTTACTGTGCAGGAAATAAGAGGTGTTGGTTTTTTGTAACGGTATTGCGAGTTCAATGGTTTTTTCCCATCTCATACCTAAATGCCCAACGCGCATAAAGAAGTTTTTACTTCAAATAAATCTTTACGAAAAATCTTTATTTCTCTGTAAATTCTTTATTGTATTGTACATAAAATAACATACACCAATAAAACTAAGCTTACAAGCTTAACAGAAAAAACTTATTTAAAATGGCGGACTTATCCCAAGAGGGCATTTCTTCCTGATAACCAGATGTTTATTACGTATGGCATTCGGGGAAGACGTTGTAAGTAGTTGTTGTCATGATTTGGTTATGCCACACACAACATATGCTGAGCGGAGACGATTATATGTAATAATGGTCAGCCAAAATGTAACAGCTGGTAGGTACCAGTAAGTAGGTACTTACATAATCTTCTTTTCATCCTCTGTCATTTTGTCTTCACTGCAGGAGCACGACCCTCTCTATGCTACCAGAGCCATAGCAGTGAGAGGTATTCACCTTCATTCTCCACGCTGGCCAGACGGGTTGGAGAGGATTTATGATGTTTAAAAGCTTTGTTTAAAAGCTGAAGACTTGGAGAGGTTCTATTCTATTCTGCCGGGAACCACACGGCAAACTTACATCATATATATGTTTAATTTCTTACTCTCAGAGCAGCATGAAAGTAATAAAGTTAAACAGCAATACGCTAAAATGACAATTCCCGAAGTTCCTCTATTTCAGTCACAAAATTCCGATGCTCACTGAATCCACTGTAGAACCTCTAGCGAGTTAATTCGTACGATATCGTTCGACGTCGACGCGCTCGCACGGAAAATTGGCCTTCTTCTCTATGCGATTACGTATCAAGATCCCTTGTGAGAATTCCGACGACTCTTACTGAAAATTCAATTGTAAAATGCGATTGGATGGTAAATAAATCATTTCGGAATTGATTCCGAGACCCTTGCTACACATGAGTGCATTAGTTAAGTGATAGTTGGAATGCTCTTTTGGAGTTGAGTTTGGTTTAATTTGCTGGTTGAAATCTGCAATTGACCGCGGTGAAGAGGGTTGAATGAAAACGATTAGGATTTCTCAGTACTATTTTTAGCATATACGGATTAAGATGTCGGTATAATAATATAATTGATCGAGCGAGCACGAATTGCGAACGAACCGTCTCGGTTTGAGCTTGAACAATAATGATTGTCCAGCTGTTGTCTTCTACAGGTCGCAATTCTCAACCGATTCTCATAAAAATTTCTGAAGTTCGTTAATAACACTATGTAGACATAGTATTACTTTTTTGAAAAAAAGTGGCGGCATTTTGTACAAAGTAAGAACACTAAAAGAAACTAAACGTGAAAAAGTGGTTGAAAATTGGACCTTTCCACTATGGAAGTGCCTCGTGAGTAGAGTAATTCAATAACTGAGTAAATTAATTTAAATGAATTATTAATTAAAATAAAACTCAATTATTACTGACATGACATCGTATTATGTTATGAATTAATTAATTGTAAGTTAAATTATTATTAAGTGTTCTTTGTATGGGTTGTAATTATCAGAAATATTTTATTTTATTCATGCTAAAAGCTGACCATAAACTACAATGGCGATTAATAAATCCTATAAGTAGATACTAGATGGATTTATCAGGAGGTTGAAACGACTTCTAGTAGATTTCCAACTGCTAGTGATAAGTAAAGTCAAATAAGTTGGCAATAAAGGTGGATCGTGATAAAGGCACTATTCACACAAGTTGTCTCGTTATAAACTTTGGTCGCAGTCAAAGCTGTTGCTCTGCAAATAATCAGTCGCCAAGGCTGCTGGTGTGACGCGGCACAAACTATATAAAGATACACAAACTAAATAGAGATTCTATGACGCGGAGTTAGCTTGTGGCTCTGTGATTAAGGCACGGATACACTTGCTATTATGTAGCATGCTTTCGTGCTAGTTTTGAGCACGTGCTACTTAGTAGCACGTGTGAACAGCCATGGACAAAAATAAACATGCATGCTCAATAATCAATCGCGGGCCGATTTTTAAGCTTCCTACCTCAGGCGGGGGTGAAATGGGGAAGGGCATTATTAGAGTAAACCGTAAACAAGCATGCTTAATTGTATCACGTGTTTGCAGGTCGTATGCGGAAAACAAGTATGCTCGCTCATTAGTAATATGCTTATAAGAATGCTCAACACTACCTCTCAGCTCAGTGGACGGACTTAGTCTGTCCACTAAGCTGAAGCTGAAGCCTTTCGCTACTGAATGATTTTTTGGCATAAAATGATTCGCATAAAGGTTGTTTGTTAAGCATAACTTTTCTAAGAAATTATTTTATGGCAAAGATATTAATAGTTATCTATGTAAAATTATTTTATGCTTTCAGACCACAAACCCTTCTTCTTCTGTTTTATAAAATGTCTTCCACCGAAATTTCAGTGATTCTGCCAATGTCCAGTAAATTGAGATACTAAGTATCGGAGTTGTACGGTAAAGTTGTAACAAACAAGTAGCATCAAAGATGGCGTATGTTCTTTGATGCCTCGTGGTCGGGAGGTTATGGTGACAAGTCTATACGAGTCAATATAACAGTTCACTTTAACTATTTCACAAATTGTTCCATGAGCACGAGCATTTATAACACCAAACTACACCAATTTCATATTATAAAGTCCACCAAAATCAATTTGCAAAATCGTCCAAGGTAGACCCCAACTGCACCCCTTGATTTCCCACCACAAACTCCCCCAAACCCTAAGAATCAGCACGATTCTTAGCTGTATGGCGGGATTAAATAATGGAATAGTCGGATTAGTCCGGTTTATATTCCTCCGAATTACAACATTAAAACGCGGGACAGTCTGGCAAACAAAGTCTCATCTCCTGCCGGGAACAAACGTCGGTACAACTATTTAGATGAAAACGTCTTAACTCTATGGTAAAATATAGTAAACAAATATTTCTCGCTAAGGGATTGTAAAAAAAATAAGTAAATAGGAAACATGAAAAGCCGGTACAGCGGCTAAATCATGTCATCCAGCTTTATAATAAGGACGCTGGATGCCGTTTCTGAGACGTGTTCCACAATGACGGCTCCGAATAACATTATAACGCGGGACATTCCGGCAAACAAACTCTCATCTCCTGCCGGGAACAAGCGACCCCTACCATGATTTAAGTTAAAACGTCTTAACTCTATGTAAAAACATAGAAAATATATAATTAATTTCTTGCTAAAGAATTGTAAATAATTCACAGCTCCGAATTCCATTATAACGCGGGATATTCCGGCAAACAAACTGTCATCTCCTGCTGGGAATAAGCGTCCGTTTTCCCTACTGTAATTTAAGTAAAACATCTTAAATGTTATAAACATAGAAAAGATTTTTCCGCGCTAAAGAATTGTAAAAAATAAGTATAAGTAAATAAGAAATACGAAAAGCAGGTACAGCGGCTAAATCACGGCATCCAGCGTCATAATAACGACGCTGGATGTCGTTTCTGGGAGCGTGTTACAATGTCGGCTCTGAATTACATTATAACGCGGGTCATTCCGGCAAATAAACTCTTCTTCTTCTTCTTCTGTTTTATAAAATGGCTTCCACCGAGATTTCAGTGATTCTGCCAATGTCCAGTAAATTGAGATACTAAGTATCGGTGTTGTACGGTAAAGTTGTAACAAGTAGCATCAAAGATAGCGTATGTTCTTTGATGCCTCGTGGTCGGGAGGTTATGGTGACAAGTCTATACGAGTCCATATAACAGTCCACTTTAACTATTTCACAAATTGTTCCATGAGCACGAGCATTTATAACACCAAACTACACCAATTTCATATTATAAAGTCCACCAAAATCAATTTGCAAAATCGTCCAAGGTAGACCCCAACTGCACCCCTTGACTTCCCACCACAAACTACAAAATAAACTCATCTCTTGCCGGGAACAAGCGTCGCCTACCACGATTTAGGTAAAAACGTTTGAACTCTATGGTAAAATATAGTAAAAAAAAATCTCGCTAAGGATTATAAAAAAAAAGTAAATAGGAAACATGAAATGCCAGTCGCCTGTACAGCGTCATAATAAGGGCGCTGTATGCCGTTTCTGAGTGTGTTCCACAATGACGGCTTCGAATTACATTACAACGCGGGACATTCCGGCAAACAAACTCTCGTTTCCTGCCGGGAACAAACGTGTGAAATGGTGGTAGGTAGCATACCTATATGTGTGTGTGCTATGGTGAAAAAATAGTAACGATTTGTTTACAAGTGATTCACAAGCAATTTTACCTTCTCTGCGTGCGTATCAATGATAATGTATTTTAACTATTGGCTCTGTAAGTTGAGAAGTCGCGAGTCTTCTATCCACAGCGAACTCAAAATGGTTCCAGGCTCCGTCCTTGAGCCTTGCAGCCATTTTGCAATATGCTCAAAAACTGAATCAGTAAAAATTCTATGTACTTAATTACCGAATTAAGGAACTTGCTTACAAAATTTCACAACAATTGGTTGAGAAATGCGACTTGTAGAAGAGAACAGCCGGACAGACCGTCGGCGTCGGACGCCGGACATATATTTTTTTGCGCAAGCTGATACGGAGATGCTTTCCTTATGCTTCGCGGTCGATTGGACATGTATGTAAGTATATTTTATGGCACAATAAGCGCAACGCGGGTGGGTATTGTTATTTCTTTGTTGCGTGTGTTATTTGAAATCAGAATCGAGAACCGATAGTAGCGCCCGAGACATTTCGCATAACATAGCAATGCATTGTCTTTTGCCCGCTCCTGCATCTCGAGTCACTACAACTTCTCACAACTTGGACGTATTTGAAAAATTATTTCGCTGCGGCATCGCCGTCCAATAGCGAGGAAATTGTCCGGCGATTTCAGTTTTATACTCTTGTCATGACTTATGTATCCTTCTTTTTTGTTGTATGGAGATTCCTTTCAATCAAGTGTCATACCCGTGAGTGCCGGTCACATCTGTCCACACGTCATTGTCCGCCTCCGGGTGCAGTTGTTAACACATGTGGTCCTGGGCCTGGGTTTGATCCCCGGCCAGGTCATGATGGAAAATGATCTTTTTAGGGTTCCGTAGTAAACTAGGAACCCTTATAGTTTCGCCATGTCTGTCTGTCTGTCTGTCTAGAAAGCTGTAATTTGGTATGGGTATGTATATTAATCATGGCAAAAAAGTGCCAGAAAAAAATCTTGAAAAAAAAATTTTTTTTGGGTAGGTAGGGTATACAAATAAAGTGGGGGGAGTAATTTTTTTTCTCTATTTACCCATCGTGTGGGGTATCGTTAAAAAGGTCTTTTAAAAATGTACTGGAAAATGTAAAATTTCATACAATCTTCATTGTTAGTGTTTTTGGTCGTTAAACTGTGAGGTGCGAGTGTAAACATTGTGAACTCAAAGTTTTCATTCGCAACTACGGAACCCTACACTGCGCGTGGCCCGACACGCACTTGGCCGGTTTTTTAGATTACTTACGGTCTTGGGTGTTAATCTATACCTAAGTCTATTGTAAATTATAGTATCGTTGAGAAATTATCCACACAAGTTCACAAGTATGGAGCCAGCTCATCATCATCATTTCGTGTAGGTGACACGGTCAGTCGACCATGCACACTCTGGTGTCAGAGTTCTTGGGAACCGCCTCTCGGCCTCTGACGTGTTTCCTTTAACGACTACCAGATGGCAGCCGGGACCACTGGCTTAACGTGCCTTCCGAAGCACGGAATCATCTTTCTTACCAGACAATCAGGTGATTCATGCCTGTAATGTCCTAACCAAACTGGAAACAACTGAACAAAATATGCTTTCTGTAGGAATTGAACCACGACCCCCGGTCAACAAGGCAAACGCCTTAAAACCACTGGACACCACGGAGGCAAGGAGGGAGCTCAATTTGTGTTATTTGTCCCTCCCTATATATTGATTATATATCGGTATATCCTACATTCTATATACATTACCACTCAATTGGTTGGCGAAAGTGAGGTCAACGACAGCCTCGGTGGCTCAGGTTGGCATCATACCATTAGGAGGACTTTAGTTGGCTTCAGGCAAAAGTAACCGACCATGTCATATTAGAGCAAGAATGCTGTCACCACTGTAGACTGGGCTTCTGGCGTATCACAGTTGCGGGTAAAATCGAGAAACGCTCACATGTGGAAGAGGAATGGATGAGGGTGAGTTGCTTCATTAGAAGCCTTCTGCATAAAGTTTGGGCCCCTTGGTTATGGAAGTGGAGTAAATTCGATCCGTGTTCTACTGAATACGTAGATGACCGACTAAATATCGACTAAAAGCAGAACTGATGTGATCATAAATAACAGCAATGAAATGTAGACCATCATAAACAAAACGCTTGACGAATAAAAAAACAATTCTAGTTAAAAGACAACTATTTATAAAATTGGAAATGTACAATCAATCAGATCAGAATCAGACAGATCATAAAGCGATTCCTCCAAAAATTGCAATAGAAATCAATTTCTCACAGCTCCGAGTAATTCCCAAAAGTGCTATCAGACTCTAGCCGGGAACTTTCACTCATCTAAAATGTATTAGAGTTTCAACTGCTGCGGCTTAATCGATTTTACTCGATCCTAGTCTGGGTCTAGAAATTTACTCAACAACTACTGTGGACTGTTTGCTTTAAAAGAGGAGCTTAAGCGGTTGAACGAAAAGTTGAAAAATACATTTATCTGGCAGTCGGCAGTCTAGAAGTCATGAGAAAAATTTCTGCTTTTTTACATACAGGCAAAAGTTAAGATTTACAGAAAAAAGTTCATTCATCTATATTTGTAAGAAATGGCTTAGTATACGAGATAAATAATTTTATTGTTCAAAATATAAGAAAAAACAAACAAAGAAAGGAAAACAGAAACAAATGTAGGTGATAATGTAGGTAGGTAGGTATGGGTGAATAAAAAATGGCTTAGCATATACTTAATAGATGTTAGGCAGTATTTGTATTACATAGTGCACCGTCAACCGTCATACAAGAGATTATTAGTAAGGGATTTAATAATTAGTAAACAGTTAAATTATAATTAAATGTGGTTTAATAAATCCTGACTTCCTAACTAACGTTATAAATGCGAAAGTGAGTTTGTTTGTTACGCTTTCACACCGTATCTACTAAACCGATCATCATGAAATTTTGCATCCACATAGGTTAGGGTACTGAGAAGAACATAGGCTTTATATCACGCGGACGAAGCCGCGGGTAACAGCTAGATAATTATAATTGTAATTCAGCCCATCGGCATCACTATGGCGTTGTCAGTGGAAAGGAATAATCAAAAGAGAAAAGTAGGTAATTTAATCACTAATTCATATTATCCTGAGCAGTCAGAGGATTAGGCCTTCACTTTCCACGCTGGCTAGACGGGTTGGCGAGGTAAGTTCACAGATCTGTATATTTTTCTAAAATCTGTGGGTAAGTCCAAGTTTTCTCGAGGATGTCGTAGAAGCACAAGCTAAAATAAACGAGATGCCAATGGCACAAAAATGTGTTTAGTTCATCATGTATGATATGTCTATACGCGCGTGATGTGTTTTGCTATACCTATATAATTTATTTAAATCATGGGATCGTGGGCGATCTTTTTTCTCCGAGATCATTATAAGTTCGCTCCGCTTATGATTTTACTCCAGCGTCTATCCACGGAAGCAGTGCGGGTGTTTTGAGGTAAAGTTAACCAAATTGAATGGGATGTCCGATTTGTAAATTGGTTACATTACATCACGAATGTTCCATCTGGACCTGCAGAAGTTTCATTCACGTATTGAGTCAACTTATTACTTGTGAAGGAAGTTCCTATCGAAGATGCGCGGATCTCTTAAAGTTTTGAAGAGAATCTTGTAATAAATGTCATGACAGACTTTAGAATTAATCTATTTATTAAGTATGTGGCCGATCATTTTATGAAACGGTTGTACATTTGATGAAGAGCCCAGCTTAGACCGAATCGTTTTAACATCAATGTTTGGTGACGTCAGTCCACGGTTGGCCACATCATTTCCAAGATATCATGAAAACATATGATTAGGTTTAATTAAAAATACTTAGAAGGCGTAAAAACTTTGTCGAATCGACATTTCACCCAACTTTTAATATGTGGCGTTAGGGACCTAGTTTTTACATATAACAAATAAAGATAATCGTAATTCAGTTTTTTTGACAGTTACATCCTGAATTATTAAATATATATATAACATATAAGTACAAAAAGTAATTACTTTCAATGAATTATTCACATTTCACAAAACACAAGGTTATTATTAATAATGTCAGAAAATTATTAATAATCTTGAATTAATCAAATTTACCGTAACATATATATAGGGACATATCACACAAATTGAGTTAGCCCCACAGTAAGTTATGAACTTGTGTCGTGGGATACCTACTCAACGATACTATATTTTATAACATGTACTTATATAAGTAGATAAACATCCAAGACCCAGGCCAATTTGAAAAATATCGTTTTCCATCTTGACCTGGCCGGGGATCGAACCCCGGACCTCCGTGTCGCAGGCTAGCGTGTTGACCACTGCGCCACGGAGCTCGACATTGTGCATTGGATCTGTAATTATGGCAGTAGTCATGCCATTATGGCAAAGTATTTACGGCTAGCCACTTGCGAGACGTGTAACCTCGTTGGCTAAAAATAAAGTAGTTTGGTAACTTGGTAAAAATAACACAATGGGAAATTATTTTGGTATAATAGTAGATTGTTATACAATGGTTGTAATTGATCATTTACACTCGAGTTGAACACTCTACTTTTCATCATGATTGCGAGGAAATATATTTACAATTTGCAACAAAGAATTAAACAAGAAAATGCGTGCCTTATCTTTTTAGGGTTCCGTAGTAAACTAGGAACCCTTATAGTTTCGCCATGTCTGTCTGTCTGTCTGTCTGTCCGTCCGCGGTTTTACTCAGAGACTATAAGTACTAGAAAGCTGTAATTTGGTATGAGTATGTATATTAATCATGGTAAAAAAGTCGTAGAATAAAATCTTGAAAAAAATTTTTTTTTTGGGTAGCTCCCATACAAGTAAAGTGGGGGAGTAATTTTTTTTTCTCTATTTATCCATCGTGTGGGGTATCGTTAAAAAGGTCTTTAAAAAATATTGTGAGGTTGGGATCACCATTTTTCGATTTAGGGATCCGTTTCCGAAATATTTGGTTTTTGTTAGAGGTACGTGTCCCCCCCCTCTATCTGCTAAACGGTTATAAATGGATACGTGAAAAAAATTACAGCAGTAGTATATATACTGAAGTTGAAAGGAAAACTATCAGAGCTGGGTACTATGTGCAAACTAAAAAGTTATAGGCAACCAACTTATAAAATGTACTGGAAAATGTAAAATTTCATACAATCTTTATTGTTAGATGTTTTTGGTCGTTAAACTGTAAGGTGCGAGTGTAAACAGTGTGAACTCAAAGTTGTCATTCGCAACTACGGAACCCTATACTGCGCGTGGCTCGACACGCACTTGGCCGGTTTTTTTTTTTATATGGCGTTGTGCTCTTGATGCATTCAGCCATTTGAGGTGGCCAGTGCGCTTCCTTTAAAAAATATAAATGAATATTAAAGAAGCCGATGCGTGTCTTTTCAAATTTACATTACCTCCCTAAGGATGTAAATCGAACTTGCAACCCGGATTTTGAGTTAAATACAACCTACTTTCAGAACTTGAATGATAAAAAGAAATTAATCTATCAGAAAGTAGCTAAAAAGTGTGGACCACAGTATACTTGATCGAAGACCACAGATTAATATTTGGCTAAACCGTGATGGATCGCAAGCCTGCAAAAAGCTGCAACCTTCGTCAGCTGTTGGCGGACTCCGAATTTAATTTGCTGCCGTGTTACTTCCACTATGTTCCGTAATTTAATAAAGGATCACGATCAACATTTTTTCATTGACTTGAATAGGTACTTATTACATTCATAACTTACGTGAAGCTTTCATAATCATATTTATTAGCATAAAACACGTTACAATAAGATGTTAAATATACAATTTTAAAAAGCACAAGTTTCACTCACCACAATAAGCGGCAAGCGAATGTATTCTTGCTTTAAATTGTAGCTCTTTGAAAAATTTTAAATGAAATCTTCGTTTTCTTTCAAATGATCTATTTCAAATGCCAACTCGACTAGGGTTGTGTGTGTTGTGTTAGTGCGTGAGAAATGACTACGACAAATAGAAATGGTTCACCATAGTCCACAAGGTCATAATAACTCACTTGGAAAATGCAAGTTCTTTCATCAGGATGCTTAGCTTGAGTTTAGACTAGAATCTCTTATAAATACTGGAAAGCACTTCTATCGTTGATATAACTGTGGATAGATCAAAAGCCCGAAGCAAAAAGCTGCAACCTTCGTCAGCTGTCACGGAACTCCGAATTTAATTTGCCGCCGCGTTATTTTACTATGTTCAGTGCCTAATTTAATAAAGGATCCACGATGAACTCCCGCACTATACTTATTTGTTGATTAAGCATTCGGAGATTATTTATTTTTGGAACAAAGTTCCCTAACCCGGACAGTTGATATGATTTAGTAGCTCTCGTCACGTAACCTGTGCGTGCGCGAAAGAGTACGCAATCATCATCGTCATCATGACTCTTTTTAAGCTCCACTGCAGGAGTACGACCCTCTCTGTACTGCCAGTGCCATATATTAGCCAGAGCAGTCAGAGGATTTAGCCTATACCTATTACACGCTGGCCAGACGCGTTAGAGAGATCTCTTTGATGTTTATAAGAATTGTTTAGCTTGTGTTTCCTAAGTCGCCTGGACGACATACAAGGGAAGACTTGACGTGGTCCTATTCCACTCTCCCGAGAACCACACGGCTCCCACGCGTATCCGTAATATAGAAAGGACAAACTACGAAATACAATTTCACCATTGTCAACAAGTGCACAATAACTACGCCGTATATGGTCAGGCAGAGTATAATAGGACCACTCCAAGTCTTCCCGTGGATGTCGCTGAAGGTTACTTAGGACAAACAAGCTAATCAAAACTTATAAATATAAAATAGACTTCTACAACCTCTGAATGCTCTGGCATATATATGGCTCTGGTAGTACAGAGAGGGTCGTGCTCCTGCATTGGACACTTAAAAGACCTGATAATTATGATGCACAATTACTCTATACATTGTTGTATGTATCTAAGTTGTTTATTAAGGATGCTTAGAAATCCAATCTACTCGTACATTAAATTCTAGAAACTTCTAACTTGTGAAATAACTGTGATGGATCACAAACTCGCAGCAAAAAGCTCAACCTTCGTCAACTGTCGCCGGAGTCCGGATTTTATTTGCCGCTGCGTTATTTCACTATGTTCAGTAATTTACTAAAGGGATCTATGGGGCAGTCCATAGTACAAGCTATATATAATATGAACCACTCTTATTGACTGCAATCTAAACATATCTTTATACGAGATATGTTTAGATTGCATTAATACGAGAGATTTTTTATTGGAAAAAAATACCTTGAAAGACCAGAAAGAGGTTAACGTTTTTCGCGCGTATGTATGTAATGATGTCTGTTGCATGGTCTCCTGGTCTCTCGTCAATTTTGAACTGAAAGAAACAAATGACATGTAAAAGTGAGTAAGTTTATATCTTACGTTTTTATTTTTATTTTACTCCTTGACACCTTTTTTACTTTTCATCACTAATCGATAAAAATGAAATTTTGCAGTAACATAATAAATAGGCTATTTCTTATAGGAACCGTATGCAAGCAAAGCTGTGGGCAAATTCTAGTACTATATTACATCTACTATCATATCAACGCGTAATAATATATTCCCAGCGTTCTGGAGCCTATAGGAATTACGCGCGACGATGGTAAGCGTCCAGATGGCATGTCTTTAGTCCCCTGGGAGCGGGGCAGTGCCCTCGTGTGGGATGCAACTTGTGTCGACACGGTGGCCCCTTCCCGTCTTGGGGGGACCGTTCTGAGAGCTGGATCCGCGGCGGAGGCTGCAGAAGACGCCAAGCGGCGTAAATATGCTTCTCTGAATAGCGAGTACATATTTGTTCCGCTTGGTGTCGAAACATTTGGTCCATGGGGTCCTAGCATCAAGAATTTTTTTAAGGTTTTAGCTCCCAGGCTGGTTGACGCCGCTGGTGACAAGAGGGCTGGCTCATTCCTCGCACAGAGAATCGGAATTGCTGTACAGCGGGGGAATGCAGCCAGTGTTCTTGGCACTTTGCCACACGGACGAAACCTTGATTTTGATCTTTAGTTTTAAATCAAATTATTATTATAATTTTTTTATTTTAGTTTTAGTTTCAATATTATTTTCCTTTTAAGTATTTTTAAGTCACTTTTTAATTAGGATAATTATTAGTGAATTGAAATAGAAAACGCGTAATAAATAATTCACACATTTACATACAGACCAATTTTCCACACACGGCGAGAACAAGAACCTATATTCCAAAATCATAATCTGACTACCAGATCGTCTTGACTAGTTAATCCAGTCTGATTTGTTTACCGCAATCAGGAATTCAACAACAAATCTTGAGTTTTAGCAATTACCATGTAAATTTACGAAGTTCGCGAAATAATTTAACGCGGTGTAGTCGGATTCAAAACAATTTATATGTTAATCTCGTAGGTATGAACTGGGCTCCGTACAGGCGAATTACTCTTGAACAGACTCGGGCTGGAGAGGAGATTAGTGCACAGTCCAAGCTTGATGTATCATATCATTCTAAAGGTCTCACATTCTTTCAAAACAAACGAGCCGGGTAAGGAAGGAGATGCATTATAGAAGGAGATACCCTACCATAACTAACTACTCGTTCATATACTGGTCCGGTTGAAACGTAGAATTTACCAGCTGCTTCTGATTGTAAAAGCTAACCGAGGGACTGGGTGAAAATCTAAGTAATCATGTCAATAAGCGGTGCGACTAGAAATCCATCAATATTTTTTTTTATTTTCAACCTACTCGCCCATCTCTACCTCTTAAAGATATATGTATGTACATATCAATTACTAATTCAGGGCGGTCTGTGTAACTTTTGGTGGCATCAATGTTTAGGTTGGTTACCTTGGACCTCTGATTTTTGCCTCAGAGTGACTACTCCATCTCTTTCCATGTCAAACTCGGTTCAGATTACAAACTAAAGTAATTACATATTGTGGTTCGATATTTTTCAGTAGGGCGTTGGGCAAGCGGATCTCGGCCCCAGGTTCAAAAGCGGCACTAACAACAAAATTGAACTCTGCTTTATAGCTACTGTATGGTCGTGGCCAACATAGTCAATAGTTGAACTCGCGTTCACTATTCCAGTAATTCACAGCTATATTCATTTCTCTTCCTTACTCTGTTGTTGATTTAAAGCATTTGAGCGTGCAATATTGGTTTCACAAGGCGACAGATAAATGATAATGTGTCTCGACGAGTAGATTTTGATATCTATGAGTAGAAACGATAGTGATTTACCAATATAACTGAAGCGTAATACCGATCGTTGTGGCCCGGCCCACTTGTTCTTTTGAGCTTGTAGAATCGTACAATTGGAATCATGTGCGATCATTTTTAACTGACTTCAAAAAAGGAGAAGGGTTTTCAATTTGACCGTACATTATATTTGTCTTCTTTTTATGTGTGTTCGCGGATAACTTCGTCGTTTATAAACCGACTTTGATGATCCTTTTTTGTTGGAAAGAAGATATTCAAAAGGTAATATGCATTTCATGCAAAAATGTCTGCTCAGTCTTACACAGAAATTTTTAAAGGTTAAAATATCTAAAATGTAACATTATTACTATTACACAGAATAAGCCTTCGCAGGTGCTTTTCTACCTTAGTTCATATTTTAAATAAATCCTATTTTATTGTTCAAAAGCTACAGACTACTACTAAGGTTTCGAAAACGACCACTGCAGAGAAGAAACGCTAAAAGAAATTTATTTTCAATATACTTAATATTATCTATGTGGTCGCCTTTGTATGCCTAATATTATTTTCTTTTTCCCTTCACAATATACATACATCATATCAATTACAAGAAAGATTTAATCAAAACCCGCACACATTGAAAAAAAAAATCTTCTCAAACGTATCATGTGTCATGTCATGTCATAACATCAATGCTTCCAAGAAATGCCTTTGTCCATTCTTCCTAAATCCATTTCGTTACTATTGATTCACAAGGTTTATTGTTATCAAAATATAATCTTACAAACTAAGTACCTTCGCCTGTTCCGGCAGGATCCCAAGTCATATCATAGAATTATTTTTCAAACATTATCCCGAGGGATATCCTGACATGCTTCTTACTTATCGTTTTCTTGGAATCCGTGTTGTCAAATGATTCCTCGTATCTCTTTGTCGTATTCCTCAGTTTGTCGTATTCTTCAGTCAGTATCGTGATATAAATAAAAACAGGGATAATTCATAGAAATTTTATGTGAATGACGTCGATGGTGTAGTTAGTAATTATCGTCTTCTAGTGGTTAACAAGCCAGGTTTCACCACGATAGGGTCCAGTTTTGAGTCCCGGTGAGGGCTTATACTTGTACTCTATTTCATGATTGTCTGCGGTTCTGGAGCTACCCTACAAGGCATCAGGTGGCCAGTCGTAAAAACTTTAGTCAAATCATATTACAGCATCTGTGATAACAGCGGACCGCTGGCATCACAGCTGAAAACGCGAGCTTACGTTAGTAATATATGGTACGTTTACAGTCTGGAGCAGATTAAACTAGCCAACTACAGTTTAAAATCTCTTTTGTAAGGGTCAAGTTCATCTGCCCCCGACTGTACTTCTTAGGACTTCTACGCACTGGCGACCATGACAGCACATGAGAGTGGCCACTGAGTGCGTAAGGACTAAACGATTGCTTATAAAATCTCAGAATTCAGTGGGCACCGCTGCGACTGCCATAGCGTAGGAGCTCTGAGATTATTAAAAGCAAACGATCCCTTTTCGTAGCAGTGCGCTACACAGCGTAGCTCGTAGCTGCTACTCTTGACGACTTGGGGCAGGCAGACAGGCCGTATGCTCCGTAGCGTAGCTAGTGCTACATGTCATCGTAGCGCCTTGGCACTACCACAGCAAAATTTTAGTGGAGAAAATAGGCTATGATGTCGTGGAAATATTCGTAGTGGAAAACAGCTGATAATTCAATTGTCACATATGAAATACAAGCTACGTCGTAAAACGCGAAATGACTAAGCAAAATTCGTTTATTCACAAACAATGCCTATGTCTTAAACTATATTGTCTTATCAATTTTACATTTACAAATTATTAAATAATAGCATGAAATTAAATGAATATATAAAATAAAAAACTATACTTACGAATGTCAAAATATAAGGGTACCAGCAAGTCAATAAGACCAATACAAATTCAAACCATTGCTATAAAACAAAATATAATAGGTATTTTTTAAACCCCGTAGTTCATTTACTTACCGCGTTTAATTTATTATTTTTTATCGTGTGTAAGTTGCCAGAACTGCTGACAGAGCTGCCTAAAGACATCTGAAATACCTATCTAATGATAACTGATAGGTCCAACGGAGGAACTCGAACTATTTACACGCCGCATGTGGTCACGTGCTCAGGTTTGCTTTATATGGGGCAGCTTTATTAAGATGCCATTGAGTTCTTAAAATGATAATCATCATCATCATCATCAGCCTATACTCGTCCACTGCTGGACATAGGCCTCCCCAATTGCACGCCATCGGGATTTATCTTCGGCTGCTCGCCTAAACATGATAATTTATGAATCAATTAATTTGTATCTACTTCTATCAGACATATACGCCAATTGAGATAGAAACAGTACACTTCAATTCATCGAATCACACGTAACAAACATAGGGAAGAGACACAGAGATACAATCAACGGGCTTCAACTAACTCGCCAAAGTTTGAGGATCTCGGCCAAGACTCCGCTGTGAATCGATTAACACCGAAATCTCTCGTTAATCGATTCTGATTCAGCGTTACGGTTACCGAATGCGGTTGCAGATTTCATTTGATTCGATTAAACGTTTAAACTGGTTCAGTTGCGATCGCTGCACTGAGATATTAGTTGATTATATTAAAATGGCCTTTAATTTCTTAAAGAGATCATACATCATCATTATCATCAACAGCCTTCTATATCTCACTGCTGGGTATAGGCCTCTCTCAATGCATGCCATCCAGTTTAGTCTTGTGCCTTGCGAAATCAGTGCCGACCTGCGATTATTGTTTTGGTTCGAGGTGGGTCGATGATATTAGTTCATTCAGTCAATGAAATTGAAATTCTATCAGACACACACCAATGGAGGTAGAAACAGTGTAGTACACATCAATCCATCGAATCACACGTAAAAAACATAGGGAAGGGAGGGACACAGAGATAATACAGCGATTTTGGATCAAGGGCTTAAACTAACTTGCCAAAGTTTGAGGATCTCGGCCAAGACTCCGCTGTGAATCGATTAAGCCCGAAATCTCTCGTTAATCGATTCTGATTCAGCGTTACGGTTACCGAATGCGGTTGCAGATTTCATTTGATTCGATTAAACGTTTAAACTGGTTCAGTTGCGATCGCTGCACTGAGATATTAGTTGATTATATTAAAATGGCCTTTAATTTCTTAAAGAGATCATACATCATCATTATCATCAACAGCCTTCTATATCTCACTGCTGGGTATAGGCCTCTCTCAATGCATGCCATCCAGTTTAGTCTTGTGCCTTGCGAAATCAGTGCCGACCTGCGATTATTGTTTTGGTTCGAGGTGTGTCGATGATATTAGTTCATTCAGTCAATGAAATTGAAATTCTATCAGACACACACCAATGGAGGTAGGTAGAAACAGTGTAGTACACATCAATCCATCGAATCACACGTAAAAAACATAGGGAAGGGAGGGACACAGGGATAATACAGCGATTTTGGATCAAGGGCTAAAACTAACTTGCCAAAGTTTGAGGATCTTGGCCAAGACTCCGCTGTGAATCGATTAAGCTTGAAATCTCTCGTTAATCGATTCTGATTCAGCGTTCCCGAATGCGGTTGCAGATTTCATTAGATTCGATTAAATGTAACTGGTTCAGTTGCGATCGCTGCACTGAGATATGATTATATTAAACGATATTGATTATATTAAAATGCCTTTAATTTCTTAAAGAGATCATACATCATCATTATCATCATCAGCCTTCTATATCCCACTGCTGGGTATAGGATGAGATATTAGTTGATTATGAATTTGAGTAGTTTGTACAGTCGGGGGCAGATACACCTGCCCCCCTACAATTTGAATTCTGTTGGAAGGGGTGTCAGGTTTATTTGCCGAAAAAATCACATTCCCGTTCAGCTGGACGGGCAATTTCTATGAAAATTTTGTATTTTTTCCAATCTCAGGTAAAGTTGTTCATATTGGCGGACTGAGTCACCCATTTAACGATCGGACAGGTTGTTTTTTAACATATTGTATATTAGTTTTACATTACTTTGTAATTTCCTTTTGTATTTTCTCTGATAAAAAAATAACAACACTTTATAAACGTTTTAAGTCTATATTTATTTTTACTACATACATACATACCTATTTTCTTTCCTAAGTTCTATTTAACAGGGTGTAGAAGCTGTAACTTGACCGTAGTATCTGAAATTATACAGTACTTTAGTATTAATAGAAATAAAAACTTAGAATTAAATTATGAACATTCTCTTTTAAAAATGTTATATGGAGATTCCTACTTTATTTTACTTAATAATTCATTTTTAATATCGCTATCTAACAGGCAGCTAAAATAAGTTATCACATTGGAGAGCACCTTACAGGATTTGACCCACGCAGACAAAGTAACAGGACAAAATAAAAGCTACAGTAACTAACCGCAGCCATGTTGTTCCCAGCAGACTAGAAAAGGATCACTCCAAGTCGTCCCGTGGATGTCGTAGAAGGCGGTTAAAGCTAAATAAAGCTGATAAACATCAAAGAGACCTCTCCAACCCGTCTGGCCAGCTTGAAGAGTGTAGGCCAAATCCTCTGACTGCTCTGGCTAATATATGGCTCTGGTAGAACAGAGAGGGCCGTGCTCCTGCTGGTGGAAACTAACAAAGACCTGATGATGATGATGGTAACTAACCGCAATGAAAGTGGGCAGCGACATCTCGTTGAAGGGCCCTGCCCTAAAGACCATCTTCTTACTGGTGGTCAGACCGAGTAGGGCGACCTCCTTCTGTAGGCCAGTTGCGGAGCCTGTCCAGTTGCTTTCAAAAGTGCTGTAGCTTACTAGCATACTCTGCAGGAAGTGATTTATAAAGCAATTAAAAGATCTTACAGCATGTAATTTGACCTACGAATTATGAACTACTATTTCTATGGGATCAAGACTGAGAACTCTTAATTGTTTTTTGACTTTTCCATGCTTCTGAACGCTTTTGTATGAAAATGTCGAAATTTTTCAGTTCCCGACACAGAACGCTTGATATAGTTCTGTGGTTCCTGTTAACATTTCATTGATTTATAGTAGAAATTGCCATAAGGCTGAATGTGTTTAGATGCTTTTATCAATATTTTTGTAAGTTGGCAATACAGCTTTTTTGACATTGACATTATTTTTCGGCGTGGAACGGAGACTATAGGCGTCGGGTCTATTAATTGTTTTTATTGGATTGATATTGATATACTTACTGTGACGAAGAATTATTTGTGAGCACGGTGATATAATTGTCCAAGTAATAAATAGCTGGCACTAATATGAGTTGTTTTAACATTCCCGACATTGATTCCATAGCAATAGTTGTCCATATTGGCGGGCTGAGTGTGGGCTGAGTAACCCCTTTAAGGGTATAGTGAAGGTTAAGTTACACGCTGTACATATAAAAGACAAATCTGACTAGGTATATGACGCACAGCCGAATTTTTTTTACATAGAATCTACATAATTATATACGACGTCAAAGACGACGTACTAATGTAGTTATGTTGAATTGACAAATTAAGGAACATTTGTACACCGTACAGTCAAGAGTCAAAAGTGGAGTCAGAACTATTCACACAACTAGCTTGCGCCCGCGGCTTCGCCCGCGTGATATATAGCCTATGTCCTTCTCAGTACCCTAACCTATATGTATGCAAAATTTCATGATGATCAGTTCAGTAGATTCGTCGGAAAGCGTAACATATAAACAAACAAACTCACTTTCGAATTTATAATATTATAGTTAGGATAGTTTAGAATCCTAACTATAATATTATACATTTGGAAGTGGGTTTGTTTGTTTTAGGATAGTTAGGATTAGGATATGATATGAAAAGTTCTTCTTCGGAGTTCTTCGCCGTGTGGTTCCCGGCAGAGTAGAATAGGACCACTCCAAGTCTTCCCGTGGATATCGTAGAAGGCGACTTAGGAAACACAAGCTAAACAAAGCTTATAAACATCAAAGAGACCTCTCCAACCCGTCTGGCCAGCGTGGAGAGTGTAGGCCAAATCCTCTGACTACTCAGGCTAGTATATGGCTCTGGTAGTACAGAGAGGGTCGTGCTCTTGCAGTGGAGAGTAAAAGGGACCTGATGATGATGATGATGATGAAAAGTTCTAACTTCACTTTTGACGCTTGACTGTACATAGTAGTTTCGTTTAATTGACAAAGTAATAAATAGGTGAAATAAAACACTCCTAGGATAATGAGATGTCTTCCTCATAACGTTATCAGAATTGATAATACGCCGCCATTTCCCTGCAGATCGCGCCTACATCGCAAAACAAGTTTCTTCGCAACAACTATCAAATGCGCAGCGGAACTCCCGCAAAAATTAGTTGCCAACTTTTCCGCTGAGTCGGCTCACGCAGAGTTTGACTTGATTTCTACGGAATTGGCTCAGACTGATCGTCGCTAAAAAAGAACTTCCTCCTTTTTTGAAGTCGAAGAACTTTCATAGATTCAGAAAAAATCTATAGGAAGGTACGTATCTCGATAGATACTTGGCTAAAATTTCATAGTTACTCATATAATTGTCTTATATAAAATAAAATGATCGCCTCGATTTCCTTGAAAAAAGCATTGAGATGAGAGCTTAAAATATATAAGTTACATTCACATAGAATTGAATTAAAATATTGCTAGGATAATGGAATGCCTTCATAATGTTGTGAGAATTAATATACGCCGCTATTTCCCTGCAGATCGCGCCAACATCGCAAAACAAGTTTCTTCGCAACTATCAGCAGCGAAAACTCCAGCAAAAATTAGTTGCCAACTTTTCCGCTAAGTTGGCTTACGCAGACTTTGACTTGACGTAATTGGTTGAGACAGATCCTCGATATAAAATGGATGCATGTTTAACTGACTATTTAAATAGAACTTTCCTAGGTACTGAAAAAAAAATCTATAGTTAATAAGTATCCTGATGACTGTAAATTGATTCTTATATAACGATTTTTAAATTTTTTGACTAAAGTTTCATTCTTAATACATTTTCTCATATATCGAATTTCTACATAATAAAATTATCTTACCAATTACAAAATAAAAACTTTTAAATGCAGCTTAAAATGACTTAGGTATGATGAAATAAACCATTTTCACCAACAATATCAAAGTAAACATCCAAACTAAAATATTGCTAGGATAATGAGATTTCTTCTTTATAATGTTATTAGAATAATATGTTACGTTACGCCCCCATTTCCCTGCAGATCGCGCCTACATCGCAAAACAAGTTTCTTCGCAACTTTGAAACAGCCGCGCGGCGGAAACTCCAGCAAAAATTAGTTGCCAACCTTTTCCGCTGAATCAGTTTACGCAGATTTTCTCTGGATTTCTACGTAATTGGCTTATTTTTCAATCCAATGAATAGATAAATGCAAATTTTATTAAAACCCAATTATAAAATAAAGTGCCCAAATGCGAGTGGAACTAGCCCATGTTGTGTGCCGTAATAGCAAGCATAAATTAGGGTATTCCTTAACGTACCGATTACCTACATCTAGCCAAAATACCAGTTTAATTTCAAATAAAATACGGAATTTGGGAATCTCCTTTTAACCGGGGAGAAAATATTTTTGTTCTATATAGTTAGGTACATATTTTAAATTGTATTGTAACTGCCCATAATAAATTACAAGTGCCTAAAATTTAAGGAGACCTACACCAAATACTTAGTTGAGCAAGGCTGAAAACAAGAAGAAAAAGAAGGTACATATTTTGTCACAGAAGCTGTAAGGAATTTCTAGATACATAAAATCTACAGCAGTAATTAATTTGCTCAGACAATAAAATGTATGACTATAAAGTACAAGTAAATATAGCGATGCAAGCTGGAAAAGAGAAGGTTGGCGTAGATTTTTGTAAAATAAGGGACTAGGCTTGTCCCAAAGGCTCAATCGAAACGTTAAGGAAGCTCAATCGATACGGATCGGTTGGCAACCCTCAAGACACAGAGCATGGAATATAGCCCGCATAAAGAGTGTCACACTTCGTGCTCTGTGACAATTTAACCTAATACAGAGAGCGTCTCTTGCTTTCGCCGCGTGGAAAACCCCGGAGGAATGCAAGTGAAAAACAATCTCACCTCAGCAGTAACTTCATTGGCATGCCAGTAAAACAGCAGCAGCTGTATCAAACAGGCCATCACGAACAGGCAGCTCGATATCAAAGTTGCAAGCTCGTTCTGCAACTAAAGATAAAGCAATGCAAGGTTTAGGATGTTTCTAAATGATGTGATCTCCAAATGTAAATTATGAACTCAGGCACGTTGGCAAATTCAAAATTTTCAGTATACTTCCTATTATATACTTGCTTACTATTCTTTCTTAATCATATGTAAGTATTACATCAAGTCCACTAACTGCTCTGTCCTTAAATGGCTCACGTAGTACAATGAAAGTCGTGCACTGCATAGAGACTAAAAATTATGCTTGCTTTGCTTGTCATTCATCATGATCAGGTCCACATCAGGTCACATTATGATGAATGACATGCGATACCAAAACCTTCCATTTTTGAATTCTCAGTCAGATCAACAAAAACAAAATTAATTCAAAAATGATGAAGCCAATGCTATATGGCTCTGGTAGTATAGAGAAGTCGTCCTTCTACAGTAGCTTCTACAGTAGAAACTTTTTTTTAGACTAAGAAGACCTGATGATGATCATGATGTGGCCAATGAACCTGACATCTAGTTTGACGAGACCGGTCCGCATATCATCGAGATATAGGATCCCAATGACTCTAGATTACAGAACTTATAAAAATAAAGAAATAAATAAAGTATTACATTCAATGGCTTTTTCGGTTTCTACAGCAGATTTCGTAAAAAAACAAATGTACTCGTAGGTACAACACAAAAGCTGGAACTTTAAAACACCGTTTGAATTTAAAGTAAACGAAGTTAAGTATTATATTGTCTATGACGAAGTCGACAATAATGAAATCAGGTTGTGTTAAAATATATTCTTATACCTCTGGGTCTAACGTTTTCTAGATAGCACCCTCAGCTTCGGTGGCCTAAGAGTGTAGGAACCCGGGCAATAACTTACATTTTACAGCCTCAAGCTATTAAGCCCTACTTGGGAAGATTCAGAACAGCAGATCTATGAAAATTAAAGAAACTATTATCAAACCCATCAAAATATTCTCCATATACAGACCTGTGCAATTTGTATGATACAAACGCCGAGGTTCACGCAGATCACGACTAAGTAGATGAACATGATTGGAGAAATCAGCCCGTTGAATATCTGCTGGTATCTGCAAATTCAATAAGTTCTTCAGTTACAAAAATATGGGTGGTTATAAGCAAACTTGCAAAAGGTTTGTATTATTTTTAATCAATTATTCAATACATTAAATAATAAAACTAACTTATATGAACTAAAAACTAACAATTAAACCTAACTAAGAAATAAAATGACTTATAAATAAAACCTAGCTATAAATAAAAAATGTCCCGCAGGTCATTACCCTGCGGTAATGTGCCCAGAAGACTGGCAGCATTGCCACGTTGAATGGCAATGCTTATTCTTTGGGCAAGATAGTGACCAGCCCTATGGTCATTCGCACGTCATTCGACACCTCGACCAGCCTTTTGCTCACTAATTGGAATAGTTTGTGAGCAAAAGGTTTAACCTATGTCATATCGAAAAAAAAATATCATAGACTAATATTATAAAGAGGAAAGAGTTTTGTGTTTCTCTCACTAACTCAAAAACTACTGGACAGATTTTTAGAATCCCATCACCTATAGAAAGCTTATCAGCGTCTAACAAAGGCAAACACAAAAACAAAATAAATTATAGAATTGATATAAAAAAATGCCAACCCTCCTTCGATATCTCTAGAAATGCGGACAAATATGTGTAAAAATGAAGTAATACTTTTGTTAACCAATCAATTAAGAGGATATACTAGCAGTGCGTTTTCCATACAAATGTATTTCTCTATTTTCTCGCTAAAAACTGCTTCTAGAGGCACAATTCTTTTTACATACAATCTATTACTAAAATAGGTATGTCCCTATGTTTTTTTTTCTAAAAACCTGTTTAAAAGAAAAAAAGTTGTACAAAAACAGTTTTTTTGGAAAAAATAAAAAATAGGGGCATTTCTATTTTAGTACTAGATTTTATGAAAAAAGAATTCTGGCTCTAGAATCAATTTTCAGCGAGAAAATAGAGAAATACATTTGTATGGAAACCATAATGAAAAAATACTGCTTGTATACGCTCTTAATTAAACCTTTGATCAGTCTTGCAGGTATGATATAATTTAATTTTTAATTAAAAAATATTTTATTAATGAGCTTGTAAATAAGCATTTGTTTTGAAAACTTAAGAAAGAGTATATAATTCTATTAATTTTAAACCAAAAAATAATTTAATTATATTTTAAATAGCGCTAGATTTTTATTTCGCTAGACCGGTGAAATACTCATGGACAGACATAGAATCTTATAATAAGATTTAACTGCTTAAGTGTTTGTAAAGGTATATTTACGGTATAACTTAAATAAAAGCTGCATAGCTTACTTGATCAAACTAGTGTGGTGTTGATGACAGTAAACAATGTTTTTCTGAGTTTCATTGTCGTCATTTCGTATAATTCTTTTGCAATTTATTCGAGAAACTCTCAGCTGTCCAGCAAAAAATATCATGATGGTTACGACCAAGGTGTCCCATGCCACGACGTAGGCACTGACTAAATGACCCAAAACAGTCTGGATGACCATCGACACGTAGTAGCCTGGGGGCTCGTTACTATACGGGATGTAGCCATCGAAGATCTTCAAGTAAATAGTTCCATTCTCATTCGTCTGGTTCTGTCGGTACGGCTCAGTGAAGATAGTAAAGTTTGAAAAGAAGGCCAGTCCCCAGAAGAAGTAAGATACACGACGACCTCTTTTAATGTACTTCGTAATTTCGTCGCATTGTTCATTTTTTTTCGACAATTGTTCGCGTTCAAGAGGCGACATGTACAATATAACGTTCTCCCATTTCTTGTAATCCTTTTGAAAGAAGCAGCTCTTCACAATACCCATGTGGAACGGAGCGTATTGAAGTATCAGCGTGAGTGATTCAGGGTCGAATTTAATCAGACATCTCACGTATTGACTACAGAAGAAAACTACCGTGACGTAGAAGAGGTAAATTTTGAATTTCGCCATTTTAGACATGTGAGGGTGCCATAAGCCAGTGAGGCTTAAAAGTCTAAGATGAGGTCCTACTGAAGGGTATCTGTCGTCTTCAAGTCGCGATAGTAAATTTCCAATGCAACCATTACGTTGCTGCATTTTTAGACTTGTGCTACTGATTTGCAGCTTTCATTGAATGATTGTAGGTAATAAATCATTGCTTTAAATATATGTCAAAGTATTATGAATATTTTGTCACGTATAATAGTAGGTTGCGGACGTTAGCGAATTAATTTAGTATTACCATGTAATTTACGGCAATTAACCGTAATGATCGTTGCAGCGCTGAATTATATATTTAAAGGAAAATTAACATTTTAGTTTTAACGAACACCATTTTAGTGCAAGGGACTGGTGACTATACAGGTCTAGTCTGCATAGTTAATTACCTTTATATAACGACGTAAGTGGCTGGTAATTATCGCTATCTAGTTATAAATTAGTCAAATGGAAATTTCGACATTTTGGAGACGACTATATTTTTACGAGACTTTGAACTTGCTTCAGATCGTACCATGTATTTTTCGCGTACATCTCACGATTAGTTGTATAATTATGATTTGAGGCAAGATAGCGAGTCTAATTACTATTTAATTGATTCAGGCGTTACTTTGGGAAAAACAAAATTACGTGCTCTATGAGTAAAAAAACTTTTTGTGCTTTCGCCACGAGTAAGGTATGTATAAACTATTGCTGACCAGCGCCCATCCACTGTGAATCCCTTCATGCTCGCCGCCAATAGTTGACGCATGCAACCTTTGCCGATATTGCTTGCATCAGTATCGGCCATTGTAATTGGACTTAGGTACTTGTGGCAGAAGCACACAAACTTAAAGTGCATGAGTCCATAAACATTTTATAAAATTAACTAATAAATTTATTCGTAGTTTTATGTTTTTGTCTCTCTTTTCTTTATAAAGAATAAAAATATATTGGCCAAAATATTAATTCGTTGATTGTCTTTTGCCCAGTTCTGATAGTTCCAAAGTAATTCCATCCGTACTATTTACAAGTATCAAAAAATAACAAACCCCACTGCCTTTTTTAACAGTTCACGATCGCCATTTTTTTTGCTGACGTTACATAGCCTATGAAACTCTGGAGAAGAATACAAATCTAATGACACCTTAAACTTCATAATCGGTCAAGCTTTTAAGGCTACATGCGGCAACATTGGAATAGACAAATAGATACCTACTTACGTACTTACGTAAAAAAACTTTACCCTATGTGAGTGGGTTAGTTGGGTAAAAGGTTGAAATTTACGAAAGAATGCGATACCTACCCTAAACCTCTGTAAACTGTACCTATAGGACCTACCTACTTAATTTTTATCAATAATTGTCACCAAATCTCATTTCGCCCTAAATGATTAATCCCTTCGTCCATTCCGACGCGGAGCTAATGTAAGTAGTTTAGTGAACAATCTCAATGGAATTCCTGTTTCCGAAGTTTTAGTAAGAGGGGGGTTGAATGCTGAACCTCTCTTTATGTCCAGATAACATCGCCGCCGGAAATTAAAAGGAAATTGTATTTGTTTCTTATACAGCGACGTTGACACAATAAAGACGTCGTCCCGCCATTGTGTAATATAAATAATACTTAATTTGGCCGTAGGATTAGGCGGTTAATTGTGTAGGCATTTGAACGAAAATTATAAGCGAAGAACACTTTTAAACCGACTTTGATAAAAGGAGGTTATCAATTTGACACTTTATAAGTAGGATGTAATTATAGGAATTATCAGAATTGTCCAGTTTATACCTATGTTAATCTATTCCAGCTTCTACATGTGTGTACCAAATTTCATAAGCATATGTACATACATATGCTTAAGGTAAGCACATAAGGTAAACACATACCTATGTACAACAAACGACAAATATACAAAAAAAATATACATAGGTATGTATATTTGTCCGCGCATCTTATATAAAAGATTGCAAAAATATTTGACTGGGTACGCATACTGTCTAACATACGGCATCGCAACAAATCGGTTCAGTAGTAAGTATTTTAGATAGAGTCTTGAAATCTTATATCATCACACTAGTTTTTACTTCTTTACCATCATATTATAAAGAGGAAGATTTGATTTTTTTGTTTGTTTGCACTGAATAAAAAGCTCCGAAACTACTGGACGTATTTTCCTAATTCTTTTACCTTTAGAACGGGATTTTTCTGCGGGCTGACATAGGCTATCATTTACGCGGATGAATTCGCGGGAAAATTGCTAGTATCAACATAGGAACAAATTTATAAAATTGTTCTTGTGTTGTTGAGTGTTTTTGCTACGAAATTATTCCAGGCGTCAGAAGTTTAAAACGTATAGAAATCGGTTTTTAAAGTATGTACAGTCCGAAACAAACTTTATGAACATCGCACGAGTCGATGCGCAGTGATTATACACAAAATTAGGGTCAGTCAGCGGGGTGCGTGCGTAGAAGCGTAGCGCATACTGCGCTTGCGCAGCCAGCAGATAATATCCAAGCCGCTATAAAGTTTGATTCGTAGGTACTGTAATCTGTGCTTCTTTGGCAAACTTGTTTTTTTTAGGGTTTCAGGCACAGAGGGTAAAAATTATACTTTTTACCCTCTGACAAACTGTCGTCATGCCATAAAGAAAGAATATAATTACTTATGCTGTATTATTTCCTCATTTTCTTAAGATCATTTGTTAATCCCGGTCCGTTGATCGTGGGATCAACGGATTGTTGGGGTACATCCAAAGAATTTCTCCCAAAAAAATACATGCTCAGTCATTGTGTAAAAGTATATATATAAAATGGAACGTAACGTGACTTTCGAACTGACGGTACGTGGAACGGAATGGACTAACTATGAGACGCTCGACGTGCGTGACGCACAGATTAGACAGAGTATGTCCTGCGTGACGCGCGCGCGGAATGTTTTCTTTCTTGCTGTCATCCATCCATCAGTCAATTCAAAAATTTGACGGTTACATTACGAGCACGAATTCGAACTGTGTCATCGACTGTTTACAACTATATTTGAGAGTTTTTAATTAATTAATAAGCCTTGTGTGACTGATGTAACGGCTCAAACCGTTATTGTTTAAAGTGTAGTTCGGTTGCCGAAAGTTTCCAACTTACACGTTTGTTCGATGAGATAGTCCAGTTGAGCGTCTGTGAAAATGGTTATGGAAAGAAGGCCTGGCCTGGCCGGTGCTTTAGTGCCGTCCAAGAGTGGATCCACGCAGAATATGGCTTCGAACATCAAAGTAGTGGTGAGAGTGCGACCCTTGAACGAAAGAGAATTGGATCATAATAGTCGTATAGTGGTCGATGTTGTTGACGATAGGATGTTGGTATTTGATCCTAAAGAAGAAATCAGGCCGTTTTTCTACCAAGGAGTACAGCAGCCGAATAAAAACTTCTTGAAACGTGCAAATAAAGAGCTGAAATTCGTGTTTGATAATGTTTGCGGACAGAATGCTACAAATAAAGATGTTTTTGAGACCACAACCAAAGATATGTTGACTTCTCTTATGGAGGGGTACAATTGTTCAGTGTTTGTGTATGGTGCCACTGGGGCAGGGAAGACCTTCACTATGATCGGGAATAAGGAGCACCCAGGAATAACATATTTGACTATGGAGCACTTGTTTTATACAATAAACTCTTATGAGAAGGAGCGGGAGTTTGATATCGGAGTATCTTACATTGAAGTGAGTATATTTATTAACGTATGTACTCCACTGTTCTCTTTCTATTTACATGTATTTAATTTTTACTACATATTGAAAACAAGTTGATGGATCTACTCTAAATCAATGCACAGAACACACATACTTATTTTTATTTTTATGATAATAATATCATTTTTCATTTATTTCCTATATGATATATTTCTAAAGATTCAATGCTAGTTCTGTATTTATTTTCAGTGTTTATTTAAATATGTACACTTTATTTTGTCCTATTCTGTGCACATTTATGACAAATGCAATATAAAACCATACCACATAAACTGTTTACTTATCATAAATGTGTCTACTTACATTTATGATAAGTATGAGTGTTGGGTTGCCCCTTATTTAAACAAATCAATATTTTTATTATTATTAAGCTTTATTTCCCATATAAACATAAGTACCTATACATCTGTTATTTTTAGTTAGTAAGTTTAGTTTTATTTCCATTTACATGGTCCCTTTTTGGGTGAAAGCCTCCTCCATCTTTAGCCATCTGCTTCTATCCGTGGCGACGCTCATCCATTCTTTCCCTGCCACCTGTATTATATAGTTATCATTAACCAAGTCCAATGTTTCCAGGTGTACAATGAGAATGTATATGACTTACTGAAGCCATCTAACACACCCTTGCAACTGCGAGAAGACTCGAAGTATGGAGTAATGGTTGCCGGCCTCACCCTGAACAACATCAAGACAGCTCGAGAGCTCTTGAACATGCTTGAGGATGGAAATAAGAACAGAACCCAGCATCCAACTGATGCTAATGCAGAGAGCTCTAGGAGTCATGCTGTTTTTCAGGTAAAGTTAATCCAAGTAGCTAGCAACCTGACCCTGCCCCCCTGTTGTTGAACAACTAGCGTTGTTGGGAGGCAAATAGTATATCAAGTCAGGTATGGGTATACTTTAAGGCCCTTTGGGCTGCAGGTCAAGGCTGGGACCTTGCAACAATAGTTATACAATGAGTAAAAGTCATATGGTATAGCCCATAATGACTTTTACTCTAGATCTCTAGTATACTGAAATTAATCATTAGGTATGCATATTTTCAACATTTTAAAGGGCCCTTATTGTTAATGAATTATGTTTCATCATCATAATGCCTTTGGCGGATGGAGAGAGGAGGGTAAAAAATTGGGTCTCACACATCAGGCACCTAGTACTCCAAGACATGTCTGATGTCTTGAAGTAAAGTGATTTGTTTTGTTTTTCGTATGTGTAAGTGGCCAACACTGGTGTCAGATTTTTTAAGCTGCCTTAAGGCATCTGACATAGCTTAACGAAAAAGTAAAGTGATGCCTTGATCATAGTCAAAATGGAAGTTGGCTGGATTTGTTAAATAATTAGGCTGGCTCCCAAGTATATTTCCAGCCCCTCAAACCCTTAGACTGGCCCTAAGGTATATGGATAGAACATATTTACCTGACTGTCTATTACTCAATATTGTTGTATCCTCAATGTAATAATAGCTATAGCCTTTTCACAAATGAAATTTATGTATTTTGTGCTATCATGTAGGTGTGATTGTTAATTCTTTTCAGAGTCCTAAGGTAGGTTTAAACTACGGAACCCTAGAAAAAGAGAGGGGAGACAGGTTTTAAAATTTTCGAATTAATATCGCTTGTCAACTTTAATTGATAAAATAACAATACAAAAAAATAATTATAAATTCAAAATTATATATTTATTTATAGGTGTATGTAAAAATGCGATACAAGACCAGCAGTCAGCTTCGTTTGGTCAAACTGTCCATGATTGACTTGGCCGGCAGCGAGAGGGCTTCTGCTACAGGCTGTGTGGGGGATAGGTTCAAGGAGGGAGCCAACATCAACCGTAGTCTTCTGTCTTTGGGCAACTGCATCAACAAGCTGGCAGATGGCAGTAGTTATATACCTTACAGGTAAGATTATTTGAAATTTAAGTAACAAGGGTTTTTTCATCTATTTTTTTTTTTGAGGCGTCAATACCTTCGAGCAACACGGTCTCCATACAGAGGGAGTGGGCAAAGCGACAATTTACTATTACAATTTTTCTGGCGTCACACCTACATACAAAACTTAAACTGTCACTTGATAATAATTATGACATTGTCACAAAAAATGACATAAAAAAGAAACAATAATTTGTGTACAGATGAGTCACACACAACTAACACATAGACATGCATATGCCTAATTTGGCTTGTACCTTGACAGAGGGGAACGCAGCGAATGGCTACTCTCTTCCGATACGGGAGGCCGTGTTGCTCGAAGGTCAATACAGTTGGTATGAATATACCAACCTCTATAAAATTTATCTTAGCTACATTATACACCTCCATAAGAGCTATACTGATTTTGCTGAATTTCAATGGATTGCTCAACACCCTTCAGCAATCAACAAGGGATTTAATTGTGTTAATGATAGTATCTATAAAGTACAGTACAGGCTGACTGAAAGGTAAAAATTGGCTGTCCACTGGAGCAAAGCTAAGTGTCGGAGCGATAAGCAATGTAAAATCAACCGATAAAATTGCACGAAATTTCCCGCGCCGCAATACTATTGGTGGACTTTTATCCCGCACACCGCTCCGCCAGTACGCTCCGCTCCGATGGACAGTAGTTTTAAATTAGAGCCATTTTTTGTGCAATAACTAAACTATGATCAAGATATCATTAAAATGTTTTGTTTTAGAGATTCCAAACTCACGCGCCTCCTCAAAGACAGTCTCGGCGGCAACTGCAAGACCGTTATGATAGCAAACGTCTCCCCTGCCCACATCAGCTACGAAGACACCTATAACACCCTCAAATACGCCGCCAGGGCGAACAAGATTCAGCTGAGCATCAAGAAGAATATTGTAGACGGTGATATGAGGCTGTCGCAGTATGTGAAGATCAATGAAGAGTTAAAGAAGAAGGTGAAGGAATTGGAGGCTAAGTTGTCCCTGTCCAGTGTTAAGGTGGTCTCTAAGGAGCCTGATCTAGCTAAGGAGAAAGGTATGTCATATTGAAACTGTCTTATTTTACTCACCACCCTACTTGACCTATTGTAAGTCCTTTTATTTTCCTTTTGTATATAGCATCTAACAGGCCATTTACATGAGGCCAATAGCCAATAGCCAGTACCAAAAAGTCAGTTGATTGGCCAATAATCACCAACCAATATTGAATCATTGGTACAGTAAGTTTGTCATCAAAGCCTGTTATCGATCAACGTCGTAATTCTACCATGTTTCGGAAAACCACATGATACACATGTATATATGTTAGTCAAACCTTGTCCGATCCATAAAGGTGCGACTCAGCCTGTCAAAATGAATATCTTTTTTTATGGGACTAATGCTTTAAATTCGGAACTTCAACTATTTCATACTAATTGCCTGGACGGCTATAAACTTTTGTATGGGAATGTAATTTGTTTTCAAATAACGAAAATCGACAAAATTAAAATCGTAATTACGAGTATATTAATAATGGTTTACTAAAATGCTTACCAATAGATGGCAGCACCGAGACGTAGGTTCCGATAAGTCATTGTCATTGGATAATATTTGACAAGCATTGACAAAAGTAGGAGTTTGTGGTGGGAAGTCAAGAGGTGCAGTTGGGGTCTACAGTGCTGCCGTTTCTTTCAGAAAAATCTTTGAAATACTTAATAATATTGTTGCAGTAAAACAAGAATGGCGCCGTCGCATAATAGAAGAGAATGTTGTACATAGCAAATTAGAAGACGACCTGCTCGCTTTAATGTCGCGACAGCGCGTTTTAGCGTTGCGACAGCGATTAAGGGCGCGAGCCTTCAGTCATGTCGCAGAGTTGGCGCATAGGTCGTCCTGTGAAGCTATGGAACAGGTATGCATAAACACTTGAGATGGAGAATACCAGAGATTTTTGCATGAGACAAATTGTATGGGTATGTCATATTTACCTTTTAAAGGGCCTCTGTGTATTACAAACATTGATATTTGAAAAATTGCAAAGTAGTCTACTGATTATATGGGTTCAGTCTGAAATTATTTCTATATTGATTGAATTATGGGGAAGAAAACAAGAAATAGAAATTACAAATGACAATTATTTGCAATTTCCATTTTTTTTTGTTATTTAGATACCATATTAGAAATCATGTCAATAGGCGATGTGGCTGGTAAACCCATCACCATTTTGAAAGTTTCCCACCTAAATACTCATCAATATGGTATATGTAGCCTTAAGTTCTTATTATAGGCATGGGATTTCCATACAAACGATTTATTACTTTAAGGTTTTCTGAAATCTGTTGGTTTCCCCTACATTTTTATTACAAATATATTCGTTTCCCCTTTAGATGTGCAACGAAGAGATACCGCGGCAAGAGCGCGCAGCCGAAAGTTACATGAAACAGTCCGTCAGCTTAGACTCCAAAGTCATAATCGCCTGGTCCAAGTGGGAAGAAAGTCGCAAGAAGCTACAAATCATTTGCGATCAAGCGCTCTCCGACTGCCCCGAACTTTCAGACTTTGTGCAAAATATCCAGCTGCAAAGCGAACTTAGGTATATAAAAGCGAGGGACGATTTACGGCACAAACTACTCTCAATAGAAAATGAAGAGATCAACGCATTCACTGAATACATGAGCGATATGCCAAGCATGCTCAAAAAATTATACCTCACACTCAAAGGCTATGATAAAGTCACACCCGCTTTAAAAACAGAGTACTTAGAAATAATGAAAAAGGCGAAACTCGCTAAAGGAATCTCCTGGTCTGATAAAAACGTTGAAACCGACGTGTATTTCAAATACGTATCGAACTTGGACTTAGACAAACCAACGACACCTCTAGACTTTGACAACTCTAAGAGAGACGATATTAATGCAACCGTAGACATAGTGACTGACAGTGATGATTTGACGGATGTAGAGAATAAGGAGCCGGTTAGATTGGGCGTGAAGAGGAAAGGCACGCCTATAAAATTAGCTAATAATGAGACTATAGTGATCAATGATTCGTTTGAAAGCTTAGACACAACGAGGAATTTGAATTCTGCGAAGAAGGTGAAGAAGGAGTTTGGTGTCGCGCTGGAAGTGGAGAATTTCATAGACTCCAAAGATCTGAATTCGACCTTTGTGATGGGAGGCAAGGTGGAGTTCATGAAGAAGCCGCTGAAAGAGGTGAAGCAGGAGCCACTGAAGAGGGGACTCACAGACAGAACGAACATGATGCAAAGGACCATTAACTTCAATGACCGTGGTAAGTACCTACTTTTTAGGGTTCCGTACAAAAAATGAAAAACGGAACCCTTATAGGATCACTCGTGCGTATGTCTGTCCGTCCGTCCGTCTGTCACAGTCGATTTTCTCCGAATCTACTGAACCAAATTAAATGAAATTTGGTAAGATGGTGTAAACCTATGACCCAAACACGGATGTGCAAAGTAAATATATATTTTTTTTTAATTAAGGGTCAGTTTAGGGGGTCCAAATAGAAAATGTTAAAAAAAAGTTTTGCAAACCTTACCGTGTTACATATCACATGAAAGGGCTTGTTATGAGGATCTCAAAAATATTTTTTTTGTTCGGGAAAAATCAATACTTTTGATTTTATTCACGAAAGAAGGCAAACTTTGACCATTCCCCCCCCCTGATCTCCGAAACTACTGGGCCTAAAATTTCGAAAAAATTACTATATATAGTTCATTGCTTGAAGATTACAGGAAAAATAATAAGAGTTCTATCAGTTGAAAATAAAGTGGTTAACTCACTATAATAAGTTCACCTAGGAGATAGTTCACTAAAACACCACTAGATAGCGCTAGTCAATTGAATAAAACATTTTTGCACATTGTGTGTGTGCTCACGAAGCATATTGTACGGAACCCTCATTGCGCGAGTTTGACTCACACTTGGCCGGTTTTTTTTTCTTTATAATTGGTTGTAGCTTAAACCAAATTGCCAATGAATACAAATAAAATATACATACTAGTGAATACTAAATAAAATACTTAATCCAGCGCGCCGCGCACATTTATATATTACGCCAGCAGCAAAAGGGGAGTAGTCCAGGCTTGGCTTATTTTTGATTTTGTGGTTATGACGTCGGCTACATTTCGCAAAATTACCCAACATTTTTTGTGAAAATTATATCTACCAATATTTACGTAAGCTTGGGGGGAAGAGGAAGAGCATTTCACATTTGTTTTCAAGACGGGGAAGGGGTTAGAAATGGCCGATATTCTGCTTACGTAATAACTATTTGTTAGAATTTTTTTGTTAAACCTTGTGCTACATTTTGTATTGGATAGTAGCTCATAGTAATAAATATGGCAACTCTTATTTAATACCCAATTAGGGTTAGCGTAAGATAGGTGGCCGGTTGCATAAACTTTTCCGAATCTATTTACTCCATTAGTAGTAGAAAACATACATGCTGTCCAGCAGATCTTGGGCTCGTGCTCTGATGAATCATAGCTAAGGATGCGACCGGGAAGGAGCTTAGATCAGAGGACTGCAATTCATATTTGCATACAAGTCTTTGTGTGTTTGTTACATTATATCTAAGCAACTGCATGCATACTTGAGACACTGGAGGGAGACATTGTTTGTATTCATCCCAGAATTACAAAAGCAGCCGCCGGATACCTTAATATCATGCGGGAAGAGCCACTTGTTTTAAATAATTATTTTAAAATAGAATGTTTATATGCAGTTGGCATGTTTTGTTATCTTAACAGGACAATAGAGAATATGCACGTAATTTTTTTCTTTGCTTAGTATAATCCCTAATAACCACAGTAAAAAATTATGAAAGAACTTTTAAAATATCTTAATTAGCGACGAAGATGTGATACTTTAAAGTTTAAATAAGAAAGAGAAGTCTGATATGGACTAATGACGTCAAAGTCTATATCATGCTCAGATTAATAACATCATGTATACATTTGCCATAAAAAATAGTGTTTTCGCGAGTGACATAGACATATTTTCGTAAATTCATTTTTTATCGTTCGTTTTTCAACCAAATTTTATTCTGTTTTCACTTTCAGTACTTTACTATTGAATGTTTTTGGATAAACTGGTAAGATAACACATATTTTTTTATGCATATTCCCTATTATTATTGTAAGTCTTTGGGTGTGGTCCACAGAGCAGGTGATGTGACTACTAGAGACGCTTTTACAACACATTTCATACGAAACATGCGTGTCAGGGGGCGGTACAGTTTATTTAAGAGTCGCCTGGAAGCGCATGTCTCCATACAAACGGAAAAAGGGAATTGTGGCAATATTTTATAATTTTGGAGTAAAATTAAGCATTTAATCAATAAATCTCATTATAATCTACGTACGTTCCTATACGGCTTGGTTAAAATACCAATGGTTTGAGAACTACAAGCCTTTTCAAATTTGTATGGAAATCTTGAGAGGCGTATAATTCTCAAACTATTGATAATTTGACCAAACTGTATAGGAACGTACGTAGATTTTAATATGATTAATTGATTGGATGCTTAATTTTACTCCAAAATTATCAAATATTGTCACAATTCCCTTTTTCCGTTTGTATGGAGACATGCGCGTCCAGGCAACTCTTAAGTTTCCACTTCAACAATCTAAATCAATGTTACTAAAATAGGTACTATAATCCCCCATATTAATAATAATTTTTAACAAAACAATAAAACCGACTTCAACCCTATACGTAAATGTAGAAACTGGAAAATTTTGGTTTTAGTGAGTGTGGTAGTTCAATCAAAATAAAGAAACAACGTCGTCATCAACTTCGTTTTGATTCGCGAAAGAATTAAACAGAAATAAAATTAATCCAAACAGCATACTTGTACAATCTTTTGGTTTTTGTTGATTTTTTCTAAAAGCGCTGGATACATTTCGATAAAATAAATAATAGGACCACCTTTGAGGTTGAATCAAAACAGAGGAGTAACGTTCTGATCAATTTGTCTTGTTTCGCATAAGACAAATAAGTTTAAACCGAACGGCATCCTTTAACAATTTTTTTGAGGTTTTGTTTATTTTTTCAAAAAGTGGGACCACCTGTGAAGCATTACCTATCGAACAAAAAAAGAATTACTAAAAGCGATCCATCCATAACTGACTAAGTAATCGCGTAACAAACATACAAAAAACATACAGACGAATTGAGAACCTCCTCCTTTTTTGAAGTCGGTTAAAAATAGGTATCCAAAGAAGTAAATTATGATAACGAAAGAAATCAACAAGTCAACACATAAAAAGTATAGATCCACTAATCTGGGCTGACTATTGACGTGCGTGTCGCTCCAGTAATTCACTTGAACTATATACTGAGGTGTATACTGAGGTAGACGAGATGTGGCCCTCTCTAAGAAACATACATTAAAAAGCAAACGTGTCACGTGACGTGGACGTCGTCTTCACGGTACAGAGTTTAGCTGTGAGCTAAGCGCAACGGTGTTAATAAGCTCCTTTTGAACGCTTCAGAGTGGTACGTACGGCTTGTCTACGTCAGTTTATAAGAAGACTGCTCGAACACGCAAATTTCGCTGAGGCCAAAGGTTCGGCCCATTTTATGCAGAAACTGACACGTTTAAGAATATTAAAAACACTGCATTTAAAAGTATTAAAAGCACTACACGTAAAGCTCCGCGATATCTAAACTGCAAGTCAACACTAGTGTAAACTTGCACGACAATACAAAAACACACATCACATTGCGGCGAACAAATAGCAAAATAATTAGTTGCTTGAAACACTAAGTTTACAAATGTTAGTCACTGTTGGAATCTGAACGCATTTGTGTTGCCACGAGGGGTAGTTCCACTCCAATTAAATGATCAATTGTAGTTAAAAACTTACATGAAATTATCTAAACTATAAGTAAAAACCAGCTCACAAACTTGTGCCATCATAAAAAAAATACACATTTTATTGCACTGAACTAATAGCAAAATAAATAGTTGCTTGAAGCACTACGCTTACTAATGTTATTTACTGTTGAAATTTAAACGCATTTGTTTTGCCACGACGGCTATGTACTCTCGGGATTATTTATTCTCTTGTATGTAGGTAGTATTGAAGCACAGTTACAAAATATTCTATGAAAAAAAAAATATCGTTCCAGCTCAATCCAATGCAAATTTGTTACTATACGGTTGTAACAAAGTTTGAATCACAAACTTGTTCTTTTAATAGCATCGTAGCGTTCAATGATTAAGTGTGGCAATAGCTTTAAGACTGTGTGTGTGTACTGTGTATTTGTTAACGAATTAAGCGCTTGATCCATTTTTTTTTCAATGGATCCTTGGATCATATAATTCGTATCGAAGTACCCTTTGTGTGAATACTAGGTGGCGACCGCGGTTTGCCCGCACATTTTCGACTCGGTAAATCGGTGTTATCCAGAGGGATTTACTTGATTATCCAGATTGGTACATGACCTATCCTCTAATCCAATTCTAGCTCTAGCCGCCGAACATGCAAATCAGTTGTAATAATGTTCGATTCACATATAAACTTATGCAGTTCAATGTTGGCGCGGATTGAGACTAGATTAAATATTATTGAGTGATACGAGTGTAATATGAAAACTGTATTTGATTATTATTTTGATAATTTATAATTTAATGAACATCGAATAGAATACCGTTAACAATAATTACAATTTTAGGTATATTTTGAACTAAAAACTAACAGAATTAACTAACACTATAAACTAAAACTAATATTAAAACAAAAATTAATTAAACAAAAAAATAAATAAATAGAAAAGTAGTAGAATTGAAGAGCTTGTAATTTAGAACATCACAACAAAAGTCGCGGAGCTGATAAGTTTATTGCCTGATGTCCGAAATTTCTAAGCCTACGAGTAAAATATATAAAAAATTCAAAATATTGTTCATTGTTTGTACAACTTTCCCACATTAAAAGTGTGGTGTTTGATTTAACTCATTATGCAAAGAAGTTTATTCGGTGCATCATAATTCTTTAATTTAATCATAAAAACCCTTATAAAAAGACTCTTCTTCTAGCAATCAATACGTAATACTAATGTCTGTGTCTGTTTGTACAGCGAAAGTGGTGAAGCCGGTGGTGGGCAAGCCTACATAGATCCAAATAGCATTCTCCGCTTGGAAATATTTAAAATTTCTTTTTTGTTTGAGTCTTTAAAAGTTAAGATACGAATCACCAATCATGTCCTGTTAATATTCAAATACTGTGTGTGTTTATACAGCGAAAGTGGTGAAGCCGGTGGTCGGCAAGGCGATGCCGTTCCGGCGGCCCGCGCCGCTGCCCGCGCCGCCCCGCGCGCAGGCCGGCTTCGGCTCAAGCCTGTCTCGAGACGGTACCCCGCTGCAGAGGAACGTGCAAGGTAATTAGGCTATATGCTTTGAAACAGTGATCACAAATTTGAGGGCATTTATACCTAAACTAGCAATTTCAACTCCCGTTTCACCCTCTTAGGGGTTGAATTTCTAAAAATTCTTTTACATTGCAGTTTGAATACACAGTATAAGTCAAACTGCATTTTTTAAGTAAAAAGTTCGGATAAATTTCATTTAGATTTTTTGGCAGGTTAATCAATAGAAAATTCTGAGTCCACTTTGCCTATCCTGTATTACATATAAAACTTATTTTGCAACTTTTTGTTTCTTTACTGAGATTTATTAATTGTCTTTACTCCGATTTTGAAAATATTTTTTTTCCTTCGATTAGACACAATATTTTTTAAAGTAAGTATGCCATAGAAAGAAAATTCTCGTTTCGCTAAAAGTTTTTCAGATGTGACGAAATATTCTTCTATCTTAAAATTCTAATCTGTTCAAATCGATTGTTGTGTTCTTAGAGACTTAATAGCAATAAAATTTGGACCACCCAAGTATTTAATTCCAGAATACTTCGTTTACAAAAGAATTTTATCGATGCATGTTTTGTGTTATGATGATATTTGTACTGATCTGTGTTTGCTGTTTGTTTTTTATGTTTTTTTGGTGAGGTAAATGTTCGGTGAAGCTATTTATGCGTATGTTATTTATGTGTCATGAAAATGAGCCTTATGTCTATGGACTCACTATCACTTATTATTCTGAGCGCTAATGGCACAAAACTGATGTTTTGCTGACATGGCGCAAATGTCTATAGCTAGCTACTTTCCGTGACTTTGTCCGCCTGTGTTACCCGCTGATGATGTAGCTTTTTATTGAGAAAAAAAGCATTTAATTCATTCATTACAGACAAACATACGAACGAATAAAATCTTCTTTAATAAGAAATATACTATGAAGAGATCATAAAAACATGTTCTTAGAAAAATACATTTAATCTCCTACCTAAAGTAGGTAATGTTTAAAAGATCTCAATAAATTCGGTTAAACCCGGAATAACAAGCTAGTAAAGTTTACTATTCGCTCAAGTAAATATTAAATATTCTCAAACACACTCGCGCCCAAACAGGGCCGGATCAAGGGCAAATTTTTCTTTTGTCATTCTTTGTATTACGCCCCTTAAGGATAAATATCTGAAAGAATCGGACAGTGTTTCCTTGTTAGATAGATTAAAATATAAAATAAAATCTCACATAAGTTTATTAAAACCCGGGACAACAAGCTAGTAGCTACAAAGCTCGTAAGCAAGAAGCTACAGAAGTAAATAAACTCAAATACACTCTTGTCCAAACAGGGCCGGATTTAGGGCGAAATTTTCGTATGTATTACTCCCCCAAGAGATAAACATTTGAAAGAATCGGACAATACTCCCCTATTATCCGGATTTACCCGGATCGCCGCGTGGCAATTAGCAGGGGCAGGCGTTGTGCAAATATTTAACCGGCTAATTAACTTGACCGAACATTTAATGTGTGTTAAGGCGGTCTAACATGAGTAATTGAGGTATTCGACATTATATTTTATGTGAAAGCAATGATAACTGCCGTTCTAACGACAAGGCCACGAATAGACATTGTGAGCGGTAGCGGCGGTGGAGGACGAAATGAGCGGTTTGCGGATAATTTGCTTGACGTTATTTTAAACCTTAAACGCCATAGTCACATGTAATCACTTGTCGTAGTCCTTAAATGGTCACGTTTACATATGTAACCACGATCTATAGACAAAGCCGCAAAGCACAAGTTGTCAATATTCCATGTTTTAAGATATAGGTAAGGTATTCTATAAGTGTTTTTATGCATCACAATGCTATTTTAATTTTTCTTTATTTTAATAAGTGTATTTTGCAGATGAAAGGCAATTTTTATCCCGGAATAAGTTACTCATCCCTAGGAAGAGACATTAATGCAAGCGGAGCCGCGGGCGACTGCTAGTAAAGTATTATTTGAAGTTAATTGTAATAAAATACTTATATAAGATCGTCCAATATAAGATCGTCCACCGCTGTGTCCGTTGTTACATTGGAATTCCGAGAGGGTCTTTCGGCTTTTATAATATGAAACTATCCAAATTCCGACCGTCCGAAAATCCGTCCGGGAATGCCATTAAGTGACCGCTGTCTAATGTACTTACTAATACTAGCAATGTTAAAAACTAGCTTCTCTTAGGACGACGTCAAGGTGATTTTCACAAACAAAACTATTGTCTTGAGCAGTGACCATATAGGAGGACATTATGAAGGGTACCATGTGTTTTTAAAAACCGAAAACAAGATTTATTAGGATCTGTGCTTAGATATAGGAGGTGTGAATTGGAGTATCTTGCGTATTAGGATCGAATAGGTACAGTGGGCCACACAGTAAACTATCTCCATACTATTGGTGGTTTACTTTTCATGTGGTTCACTGTACAGTCAAGCGCCAAAAGTGGAGTCAGAACTTTTTACATAATTATTATGAATGTTTTTTACTCTTTTGCATTACCTTAGCATTTTTGTGAGTATGAATCTAGTATACCGGTGCACTACTGTGCTAACATATACAGCGATATGACGTAAGTACATGATGGTGATTATGAAATTGACCTTCAACATTACCTTCAAGGTGTGACTCAGACCATATCAATATGATAAACTTTTCCATGGGACCATTGCTGGGAACTCTTGACTTGATGATAAGTATGTAAATACTAATCGCCCCGCAGGTAAACACTTGTATGAAAATGTCGAAATTGTTTTTGAGTTCCCAGTATTGATCCCATGTGTCACCCCTTTAAATGCATGTTTAGTGTTAACCTACACGCTGTATGTAATATGTATTTTTTTTAAAATTTCAAAGAAATTCATCCAGTGTTTAAAGCATTCATAGAAAGTAAGATATGTTAAATCTAACAATACCGAAAGTAGTACATGGTCGTGTAAAGTTTGTCGATGACAACTACCCCCTCCTCTAGAAACCGCTACCCACACTCGCCTTATTTCTAGGCGATCGCTCGATCCACAGAGCACGAGAAATGACGCTCGGACCCTACTAGAGACGAAAGTAATAATAATAAATAAATATATATAGACAAATCACACAGATTGAGCTAGCCCCAAAGTAAGTTCTTATGAAAGACTTGTGTTATGGGATACTAACTCAACGATAGAATATTTTATAACAAATACATATATAGATAAACATCCAAGACCCAGGTCAATCTGAAAAAAATCGTTTTCCATCTTGACCTGACCGGGAATCGAACCCGGGACCATCCGTGTCGCAGGCAGGCGTGATGACCGCTGCGCCACGGAGCTCGACTAATAAGACTAATAGTCATATTCCCTGCTCGATCGCTCAGTCGATTTGTCGTCAGCAAAGTTGACGCGATAGTATGCGTGCTAACCACTAACAATTCGTTCCATGTGCTGTTCTGTGCTGTCCTGTGACGTCCTAACTAACAGATTCTTTTCGTGGTAACATGAACAATGAAAGATCAGTTGGTTATAAAGCAGTGAGGGCGCGCGAGAGGTTCCAGAATCATCCGTACACCAGGCCGGGGGCGCTGCATTCCAGGAAGTGACGTGGGGGACCAGTCAGTGAGAAAATCCTGTACAAATTAAATAAAATTATTTTAATACGGTTTTTATCGCGTTTATTACATTATTTATACACCTAACGTTTCGAGCACTTTACAGTGTTCGTGGTCGCAGGTAGACTAAGTTGACATTTGTCTAGTATTTTATAAGAACTGCAAAATCTACCGCCTAAAATATTTATTGATAACGTTCCGGATGTACGCAGTATTGGCTGACGGTGTCTGAAGGTCTTGCAGCTGCAAAATCTACCGCCTAAAATATTTATTGATAACGTTCCGGATGTACGCAGTATTGGCTGACGGTGTCTGAAGGTCTTGCAGTCTTCTGCTTAGCTTGAGATTTGATTAAATTGATGACTGGATCCCAAGCTGGTGGTAACTGCCAACCATCCTCTCTATTGAAATTAGGATGTTTTTTAATTTCAATAGCCTCACGAAGCATTCTTGGAATGTATCTGTTTTCTTTTGCAAGGACTTGAGGATTATCAAAACGCATATAATGGTTGGGTTTGTCTAGAGCATGTTCACAGACTGCAGACTTCGTTGAGCGCCTATGCTTCATGTCAGCAATATGTTCTTTAATACGGGTACCGATGCTTCTCTTTGTTTGCCCAATGTATGATAAACCACACTCACAGTCAATTTTATAAACTCCAGCCTCTTGTAACGGGATATTAGATTTGACAGGTCTTAAAAGTTGGTTTATTAAACCAACTTTTAACTGTTTTGATAATCCTCAAGTCCTTGCAAAAGAAAACAGATACATTCCAAGAATGCTTCGTGAGGCTATTGAAATTAAAAAACATCCTAATTTCAATAGAGACGATGGTTGGCAGTTACCACCAGCTTGGGATCCAGTCATCAATTTAATCAAATCTCAAGCTAAGCAGAAGACTGCAAGACCTTCAGACACCGTGAGCCAATACTGCGTACATCCGGAACGTTATCAATAAATATTTTAGGCGGTAGATTTTGCAGTTCTTATAAAATACTAGACAAATGTCAACTTAGTCTACCTGCGACCACGAACACTGTAAAGTGCTCGAAACGTTAGGTGTATAAATAATGTAATAAACGCGATAAAAACCGTATTAAAATAATTTTATTTAATGTGTAACAATCGCGAAAACATAAGAAAACATCCTGTACAAATGATAAGGCATTGCCTCCACAAGCGAGAGAATCGCGATGATTTTATCGTCGTGCTACCTATTTCCTTATATTCCTCCACGATGCGACGAGTGGCAGAGTGCGAGCGAATGTCAATCGTGTCGCCTACCTAATATAATAGAATATATAAAAATATGAGATAGGAGCGCGGCCTCGTCTCGATTCTCTCGCTCGTGAAGTGATTGTGATTAGTTATTGTCCAAAATGTAAGATCACTAGTTTAAGATGTGCCGGAATGATCTGTAAATGCATGATCTAGACTTAATTGCCACATTTAGTGCCTAATAATAATTTGAACGCACAATCATCAGGCGTTTCCCGAATCATTAATTGCGCTTTTCAAAACAAAATGCCACTATCATTATACTTCTTCATATGTAAAATACGAGTACATTTCGAAGCCTATTCGAAGCTCCTAAATGTGAGAGCTTACATGAGATAAATGTGTTTTACTCTTAAAAATAAAGCTGTTTAAATTCATAATTCAAATCTTTACTGTAGAAATAAATTGTGTGAACACTAATATTTATTTTAAAGTACTTTATCTCACTACTGCAAGTCACATTCGGTATTAAATATCGAAAGCAAAATATTTGTATCGAGAAAAGACTTATGAAAGTGTTCAATATTTATGAATTTGTGTGATTTTAGACGTCGTTTTTCAAGCTCGTATTAATAATTCTATTTATGACATTCATCTCTTTCAACGTAAAGTATCGCTGCTTTCAAGTAATTTTAGGATTTTTAAATCAGAACGTTTTGTCAAGGATAAAGATAATTTTTTTTTTTTTATAGGTACAGATCACACAAATTGAGCTAGCCCCACAGTAAGTTGTGAACTTGTGTCGCAGGATACTAACTCAACGATACTATATTTTATAATATATGGTCAATATGAAAAAGTTCTTTTTCCATAGTGACCTGACCGGGGATCGAACCCGGGACCCCCGTGTCGCAGGCTAGCGTGTTGACCGCTGTGCCACGGAGCTCGACATTTAAAAGAATAGAGACTGCTTTCAAATAATCAATATGATTCATTTCAAGGTGGCAGTCGTCTTGACCCCTCGCCTCAATGCGGGATTTTGGAATCGAGATATTTCTACAGCAGCTGTCAAATTCCACCAGTCATAAAAATAAGCGATACTGAAAGTTGTCATCACCGCATAATGATAAATGATGCATTACTGATATCGATAGCATACAAAACAAAGTTAAACAAACTCTTCCAAAATTCTTGAGCACAAAAAAGTTTGACTTGTCAAGGTCGTCGTGGGCTGTAGGTTACTTGTTACTTACTATTAATTACTACTAAGACAAGACAAATACAAAGTTGAAGGGACATACCCGTAATAAATCGAACCACGGGCTATAGTATATCCCTTTAGTATAAAGACATTAAAATAACAGTCAGAATACGAAAAAAAATCGAAGTTCGAACCGAGCGCTGAAAATGCGGAAACTTATTTTTGGTTTTTGGTTGTTATTTTAATTTCATTAAGTATACTATAATGGTATAGTATAGTCCTTGGTTCTATTTATTACGTGTATGTCCCTTCCACGTTGCATAAATTTAATTAATAACAGTAACAAGTTCATGTTTAAAGTTTTGATTTGAAGTGAGCCACTGCTCGCCACTGCATCCGTTTTCAAACAGAGGTACGTTGTAAATTCTACTTGCATTTCCCAGTACTCGCATACAGCTACTAAACTAGTTGCAGGATACTGAGTGTAAATCCTTAATAGAATTCAATGTAAACGAGAACTTTTGGCTTTGGTAACACTAAAAACAATTTGATATGCTCGTGCATATTGTGTTTTGTATTTTCGGTGTTATGTTTTAGTTGTTAAAAATTTTGTACTCGCATACGTATACTCTGTGCGAATAGTGTAGTGTATAGCAGTGTCACTGCCAGCATGGGTGTCACTCGGGATGGTGTCACCCGGGCCGGTTGATATGGGTGACATCATTGTCACCCTTAGACTTGTGCAAATCGAAACATGCTGCGGCTGTGACGGCTATGTCTCGGGCGGTCAATATAGTAAGTTCTTTTTTTGTGGGTGTACCCCGGGGTGGTCCGCCCCCCGCTTCACTTAATTTATAATACGGTAATACCAATAAAGTAGTATCAAAAATACTAAAAGTAATTTACCAGCATAAGGAGTGAAATAATGGGCGGCGCTAGTTAAATTTAAACAGCTTTATTAGATGAATGTCCTGCAGATTAAATTATCCTGCAGATTATTAATATTTTGGCGTTTCTACATGAGATTTTCGAATGTGTATAAAACAGTGCTTCAGCCAGACCTTCACTAAGAAAGGCGTAACTGGAAAAAGCACCCGCGCTAATTTGCTTTACGTAGGCCTGTTACGTAATAACATAATTAAGAGTTGTAATTATCTCATAAATGTAGAATTCCAGGAGTTCTAATTTGCTACCGAATGTAATTAGTGACTGTCTGCTTCGTTAATGTATTAATATCTCATATTTTGTAATCCTTCGCCCACGCAAACATGCTCTCTATTCTGTCTTGTTACGAGATTGCCAAAGGCTTCAGCGAGCCAAAATATTATTGCATTTATTTGGCAAATAACGAATTTCCCGAGGACGAAAACAGAATATAACAACATTCAAGTTTATTTGATCGTCTATTGAATTTATTAATATCTGTTTTACCAACTTTTTTGTTATCTCTATTGGCACAAAACTTGGACTTATTGATTGAATATTGCTCAAAGCGATTTCGAGTATAATTTTATAACAACAGTTCTATACAATTTGTAACTTTTTGGTAATGTCAAGATTTGTAATTTGATAATGTTTTAGATTGTAACTTAGTTTTATTTAACTTTTTAAGATAACTAAGTTTGTAGCTTTAATATTTGTAGCTATTTTGTACGAGGAAAATGTATTTTGTATTTATTTTGTAGTGGTGGTAAAGTCTTAACGTTTTATAGTTTATTTTGCATAATATTTGTGTAGGTAAGAACCTTTTAGGCTCTACGAATACGGGTCACTCGACGACTACTTAGTGTGTACACTATAAGCCTCAAAACATCAGCGCTTAAGTTTACAGGGTGTAAATACATATTTATATGGGTGGTACCAGGACCAGGACAATGGGTGACAACATTCCTGAAGGGTTAACTCATCTCTTGATCTCACCCTAGACCGTTTTTCATCCATCGTCGTAGTTTCCCATCAAGATTAGGGTCAAACGAGCTCAATTGATTTATAAAACAAGAAAAAAATGTATGTAAAATTAAAAAAATATCGGTAAAATATTGACTGTCCGGCTCTATCTATCTACTACTGCTATGACTATCGGGTTCCGGCATTGGTTTCGTAGAAATAGTTTATATTAACGAATTGCCCATACATTTGAATACGGTGAAAAGCAGTTCATGCGTTAATTGAATACGGTGAAAAGCGGTTTATGCGTTAAAGCAAAAATTTAACGCTGCAGTGTACACACTAACTCTGGCGAATGCCCTAACATTCGCTCGGAAGGTCGATGTCGGTGGCCCTGCTCGAAACTGAAACATGTAATATCTATACAAAAGTTCTGAATACAAAGAAGGATGATTTTAAACTCCGCCCTCGAAGTATGCAAGTTATTCTGTGTATCTTCCTTCCAGTTGTGAACTTTGCTAACTTTGATTGCGACGCCAACCGTCATTATAACAGACTCATTGTTAAAGTATGTTTTTTCTATCAACGTCAATTGCCTAATTTTTGTATGAATAAGAACATTAAATGCTATACGTAATTATCAATGTAGATATATTAAAACAAATTATCGAATGTGGATCGAAATGGGTCCGTTGGTTTTTGATTTAAATTACAAAAGTTCAGAGGAAATGTCACCGATTTTTGAAATCATAATGATTGCATTTATAGATAAAATATAATTGACTAGGAATAATGAATGTTAATGATTATGCGAATGACTGATGTATTTTATAGGCGTTTGTCAATATTATTTGTAATTGTATATTCTAATTATGATTGTGTGAAAGTTTGATTAAATAAGTTTTTTATATATTTCTGTTTTTGTATTATCACTCCTTAATTTAACCTTTTAAGTATATAGTCCTTTGCTCGCCTTTGCCTATTTGGACATCTTCAGCTATTTATTTATAGTAAAATAAAATAAAGCAAGTCTTATCTATTCAACTGTTCAACGTGAAATAGACCTTAAATTCGGAGAATTGTGGCAAAAATACATACTATTTGACAAGCTATTTTAAAACTAAACACTACAGAAAAAATTATAATCGGTTTTAAGTATACTGCAAAGATAGGTATCCCAAGAGGGCTTTGAATAGGTAGTTCTTTTATTAAAAAAAAGAAGACTCATTCTTTCGGGCGCCCCGGGAGTAGCACAGAGTTGTGGAAGTTGTATACTTGGTCGTATAGATACTATTTCTGAGGGTTCTTACAATATGAGTTTAACAAAAAAATCGCTGTTACCTACACAAAAACCAATGAAACGAGAACAGTGTTTGAGTGGTTTTTAGCGCGTCATTTATTTTCTTTAGTAAATTTTGTTTGAACTATGCTGTGTGTTTTCCAAATACATCAATAAACCATTCGAACATGGTCATAAAAATAATCAGGATAGACCTATAAGAAGTTTAAATCACGCACTCATCGTCATTAACTGGAATTTTATGAAAAGTTGCGTGCTAAATTGATGATTTACATCAATTAAGCATTCAACTTTTAAAAAAAATCCCCTGTTCGAAATTCAAACTCTTTCAGACGTTAAATTGTTACCTACTTACATAAGCATGTAACGTAAAAAGTTGGTGTAAAAGTCATAACTTCCCCACGCCCCGTACATATTATTCCAAAGTCCAATGTTTTTTGAAAATAGCCACTCCTTTCTTTAAATGTACCTATTCTCGAACATTCCAGGTACGTCAGACTTTATTATTTTTACGAGCCCCTCGTAATTCTTTTCGCAAAAACACGACAATAAGGTTAATTAAAATTGACGTCAGAGGGTCCTGAAGGTGATAAAAAACGGGGCCAAGGTGTCAACAAAAACCCCACACCGCAAATGAATTGATTCAACGCAATCAATTTTTTCCCGCGCTCGCCCGGACCTAGCGCCAAAGAGGTTTGTTCTAAATGGAGTAAATAAATATTGTATAGGGACATATTATCACACAAATTGGGTACCCCACAGTAAGTTGTGAACTTGTGTCGTAGGATACTAATTCAACGATAGTTGACGATAGTATATTTTATAATAGATATACTTATGTATACAGATGAACATCTAAGGCCTATTAGGAAAATATTGTTTTCATCCTGACCTGACCGGTGATCGACCCGGAACTACTCACGTCGCAGGCTGGCGTGGTGACAGATTTTCAATATAAACAGGTTGATTCTAAACATCCTTGATAGCAATAATTTAATAAAGGAATCTGAATTCCTAGTAGAATAGTGTACGCAAGAAAAAAAGTAAAAAAATCTTAAGATATTTGGACTTCCCATAGAAATTTGACGAGCTGATTGGCAAATTTGTATGGGCTATTTGGGCGCTACTTACTCTGATGGATTAGGTATGAAAAGGAAGCAGCTCGGAAGGCCCGGCGTGCGCTCCCGTTGCATATCTGCAACCATCGGACAGGCAGTTGAAGATGACACCCCTGCCCCTCCGTCAGTGACGTAATTTATCTGTGTGGTTCCTGGCAGACTAGAATAGGACCACTCCAAGTTTTCCCATGGATGTCGTAGAAGATTAATTAGGAAACAAGCTAAACAAAGCTAATGAACATCGAGACCTCTCCAACCCGTCTGGCCAGCGTAGAGAGTGTAGGCCAAATCTTCTGATTGCTCTGTATAATATATGGATCTTGTAGTCAAAGAGTCATCCTGCAGTGGAGACTAAAAATGACCTCATGACGATGATGAATAAGGTTTTTACTTTGTACCTGTTTAGTTCCAAGCTCCTGGTTCCGGACTCTCACCGATCCGTTCATTCACTTGGGCTCTGATTAAATCGGTCAATCATTCGGTCTTACCGTTCAGTAAACTGGAAAATTGGTAATTAGATGTTGTAGGTGATAAAGTGAAGAATTTCGTATGTTGCCAGAGTAATGTAATCTATTTTGCTGATAATGTATAGGTCTTTTTCGTTTGAAATCGAACTCTATTGCGATAACAATTTGAATTGGGGACTTAACGTGCTAACACAGTCACCGATCAAGCGTAGGTGCAGACGTAATCAATCACTTTGTGTTCATTGTATATGTTTTATGTGCTTATTCTAAAATGAAATAAGTATTTAAGTACCTCCCTAAATTCAACAAAGTTATTCCTAGAAATATTCACATTTATATATTCACTTGTTAAAAATGAATTAAGTAAATCAAAATAAAATAAATATTTAGGCCCCAATACAATAAACGTGACTTTTTTAGCGTTTTTTGATCGATATTCTATTGTTATATACAACGTGGAAGGGACATACCCGTAATAAATCGAACCACGGTTTATACTAGATCATTATAATGTAATTAAATTAAAATAAAAGTCAAGAAACAAAAATAAATTTTGGCATTTCCATACAAAAGTGTGCAGCCGCCCGGACAATTTATATGGGAACGTCTAATTTTTTTTTGGTTGTTTGGTATTTAAATTTCATTATACTAAAGTGATCTAGTATAGCCCGTGGTTTGATTTATTATGGGTATGTCCCTTACACTTTGTATAGATAATGATATGGAACCCTACGAGCATGAGTCTGATTCACACTTGGCTGATTTTTATTTCCAAACCTATGCATGTTGCTAATTTGCAAGAAGTCAAAGCCCCTGTATACCCGTAGAGTAAGTAGAGTAGAGTCACCAGAGCCCACTACTTTACTAATTCACTAGCTCGTTTGTACTGGTAGAGTACAAAAGTTTTGGGTAAAACTGATGTCTACACGTAAATTTGTTTTTTTTTTCTAGTCGAGTTAGAACGCCGCAGCTGATACTACCACTTAAATTTAACTAAGCGTAAAAATGGATAGAGTAACCAAAAGTTAGTAGAGTTCAGGGTAGATAAGAGGCAGTAGTAGGGGAAGGCAAGTGGAAGAGTAGTTTTTCCGCGTTGTCAATAAAAGTCGATAAAGTATACTTTACCTACCGGGTTTCTTGTACTTTACCAATGCTATTTACATAAGTACAAGTATGTTGTGTAAGTACTCTACCGCCTACATTTGCAGCTGGTATATTATATGTTTTTTCATTCTTTCCAAACCAGCATGGATAGAATAATTTTGATTTCTGAAATAAAATTATATTATTATTAATGAAACTGCAAGTAGCATCGACAGCTTCAAGCGAACCCCTGATTACGGTTGTCATCGAAAAATAATTAATGAGCAGCCGAAAATAGGATCCAATTTAAATTTGCGTTTTGACAGGAAATTGTGTGTTATCCGAATTAAAATTTCTTATTGGATCTGTTTGCTTATTCCTCAATAAATCCGGGACGGCCTTGGGCCCAAAATAATAATAAAATTAAATAGGACGGTTGTATTTTATATGTAGGTACGTCAAATTATAATGCACAATACATCCATGCACTAAATAGGTATTATCTATACCTATCTATACTAATATTATTAAGCCGAAGAGTTTGTTTGTTTGGTTGTACGCGCTAATCTCAGGAACTACTGGACCGATTTCAAAAATTCTTTCACCATTGGATAGGTATGTTATCCCTGAGTGCTATAGGCTAGGTATGAACCACGGCCAAAGCCGGGGTGGAGTGCTGGTTAAAGTATATTTTAGTTTATTGCTATTTTTAAAATGGGGCGTGACTTAACTCATCCTTAGCTTTAGTGCTTCGAGTCCACGGGTCTGCTATTATGGTAATTTTACTTGCCAGTATTTGCCTGAACTAGGAATCGAATCCAGTGCCTTTTGGTTAGCGGATTAGCTAATTAGGTTAGGGAAGAGCAAATTGAGGGAAATGTAAAGGAACCCGCTTATAAGACTTGACTAAGGTACGAATAGGTTGTGGTGCGCTGGATCCGGCGACTGGGTCTGGAGGTTGCGTTGCACAAATCCGAGGCGTTGTGCTTTCATGCCCCTCGGAGGCGACCTCCTCCAATCTCTGGACTGATGGTGGGCGGGGTCCAGATTGCCATCAAGCCGTCGATGCGTTACTTGGGCATCGTCCTTGATGGCAGATGGAATTTCGGCGCTCACTTCGCGGCACTGGCACCGCGAGTCGTGGCGGCGGCGAGCGCGCTGACGCAGCTCATGCCGAACCTTGGAGGTCCTGAAGCGTCCTGCAGGCGCCTCTACTTGGGAGTCGTGCGGTCAATGGCCCTATATGGTGCCCCTGTGTGGGAGGAAGCCCTGAACCGGCAGAATATCACCCTCTTACGGAGACCGCAGAGGGTGATGGCGATTAGAGCTGCCCGGGGTTACCGCACGATCTCGTATGAGGCAGCCTGCGTGCTGGCTGGCTCCATACCCTGGGACATCGAAGCGAGTGCCCTCGCGTCATTATTCTTTTGGCGTGAGGAGGCGCTGGCCCGGGGTCACCGACCAGCACCCCGTGAAATAGAGGGACGTCGTGATGAGCTGCGTCAGCGCTCAATTGAAGAGTGGGCTTTGAGGCTGGAGCAGCCCTGTTTCGGGGTCAGGACCGTTGAAGCGGTCCGCCCAGTCTTGAGCCAGTGGCTGGCGAGGCAGCACGGCTTGCTCACGTTCCGCTTGACGCAGGTGCTTTCCGGACATGGTTGTTTCGGAGGTTACCTGTGCCGCATAGCGGGCAGGGAGCTGTCTGCTGTCTGTCACCACTGTGATGGTTGTGTGGACGAAAACGCCCAACACACCCTGGAGAGCTGCCCAGCCTGGGCTGATGAACGCGCCGCAATGTGCGCGGTCGTGGGGGACGACCTTTCGCTGCCGACCGTGGTCAAAGCCATGGTCGACAGCGAGACATCGTGGAATGCGGTGCAGGCCTTTGCGGAGCAGGTGATGCTCCGCAAGGAGGCGGCGGAACGAGAGCGAGAGTACACCACCGATCTCGCTATCCGCCGCCGGCGCACAGGGCGCAGGAGGCGCGCCTATGGCATGCACCTGCATACCGGTACATTAGTAGTACACCCTTATTGTGGGGTATACACACCCCACAATAAGGGTTGGTCGAGTGGTGGAAACGGGATTCCGCTGCTCGGCTCTCAACGACTCTTCGGGTGTAAGTCGTCAAGTGTCACGACGACTTTACCCTTGCGGGTGAGGAGAGTGGCCGTAGGGCCCACCCCGCACACTCGCTCTGATTCCTCTCCTTTGAGAGGATCCACAGAGCGAGCAAAGTAGAGACCGCAAAGCGGTCGCCGCGCCGGGGCTGTGGAGCCAGAATAGCACACGCCCCCGGCACAAAGCGGCACAGAGGTGACACCGCGGAGTTTAGTGGCCACACCACATAACCGCACCTGGCGTCCCGTAGCCCGTGCGGTATCCGAAGGGATTCTTCGCGTTATAAAAAAAAAAAAGGTACGAATAGGTTAGTTATTTCAAATTATGTTTAAAATCACCTAGGTATTTTATATTTTTGACGATCTCTGAACTCTGAGCATACCTAATAGAGGCAATTATTACCAGAAATTTCAGTTCCCCGAATATAGGACTTTGTATTTAAATTGTAATTTACAAAGTTTGCTTCTTAAGTAAAACTTTAATTAGTCAATACCCAGTTTTCTGGCAAATTAAATTAGTTGGTAAATTTGGAAATTCCAGTGAAATTTTCCTTTAATCGGGAAAATTTTATATTGTAAGCCAAAATGAAAAAAATGTCAGAGTCAAAAGGGACAACGCAGACGAACAGAATAGCAAAGAGCCTAAAATTTGATTCACTATAGAAAATACTGCTATGAGTAACTAGGAATTAGGTATACCTAGATTTTGGTCATGGTATGTTGCCGTCTCTTAGGTATTCTTGGGAATGTGAACGAAAATGTTATCACGAAATCAAGGGACTTTCCGGTTACATCCCACATTTTCATCCCAGTTTTGTAAAATTCCGCTTTTCAACCTCGTTTTTAAACTAGTTTGACAGACATTGCTATCGACATTTATCATAGTCGACTTTATCTTATTGTTTCCTTTGTTAAAAAAGTAATTGTCAATATCTTCGTCACCACCCTGCCGGAGTTCACTGACCCCTTAATCCCTTAAGATTGAGCCAAGCTTTCCTAGAACGTAACAATTTAATTACAAGCTTTTTAAGTGGATGGTTTTAAGTATGCCCTAGACAAAAATGTTTTTTCCTTATATAACACAAATACTTTCAAGTTTCCGTGACCTTTTTGATTTCTAATATATTTTTAGACGAGAACAAGAATCACAGCGATTTGTTTTAGTTATTAGAATATTTTCAGATTTATTACCTTTGGCCTAGCATTATTGGTCCATATTCGGGTATAACCTGCTTATATAGAATGCGCTGAGGGATTATTAGGATATATTCTGCAAAGAATAGGTGCCGTGGCCAATATATTTTCTCATTAGCAGCCATCCCCGACTGTTTAATACTTATGAATCTCTTAAGAGTCGCCTGGACGCGCATGTCTCCATACAAACGGAAAAAGGGAATTGTGGCAATATTTGATAATTTTGGAGTAAAATTAAGTATTTAATCAATTAATCTCATTATAATCTACGTACGTTCTTATACAGCTTGGTTAAAATACCAATGGTTTGAGAATTACAAGCCTTTTCAAATTTGTATGGAAATCTTGAGAGGCGTATAATTCTCAAACATTTGATAATTTAACCAAATTGTATAGGAACGTACGTAGATTATAATGAGATTAATTGATTGGATGCTTAATTTTGCCCTAAAATTATCAAATACCTATTGCCACAATTCCCTTTTTCCGTTTGCATAGAGACATGCGCTTCCAGGCGACTCTTAAATCCCTCTATCTATTAAAAAACCGCATCCAAATCCGTTGCTTAGGTTTGTAGATCTACAGACATCGGGAAGCGACTTTGTTTATGTATAGTGATAGTAAAGAATTGCTGCCTTTTGGTTTCAATCTGAAAACTAATGGTATGGAAGTAAAACATGAGATTTACAAGTGTTATCCTATACCTATTCTGTTTCCCCACGCCCTTGTGAGACTCGGATTCCCTACAGGGCAGTTAGATCCTTCACAGACCACTGGTTTTCATTCCAAGTCAAACTTTCTCCCTTAAAACGTGTTCTCAGTAACGCGTCCCGCATATTGGAATCCCAGATGGGACAACTTGCCTAATATTTAAATTGTTTCAGTAGTTCCCTTACACTATCTATCTCACTATCTTTTATTCCGTTCGTCTTGAGGTCTTGATTTTATTATGTTGAAATTTGTTGCACTTTTACATTGTATATGAGCCGAAATTGCACTTATTTTATTATATTGTATACCTACACGTATTTATTAAGATTTATCCCTATGTAGACAGAGCCTATGGCTTTAAGACATACCTAAAGGCTACGTTTAGCTGTTCGCGGGCGCATTATTGTAAAACATAATCAAAATTCAAAATAGCTGCAACTCTTAAAATACATAAGTATTATATGTTATTCAAGAATGCTAAGACTGATGCAAGGATTCTAACAGGACACCTAAGGAATCATGTCCGTTCCTCGTGCGTAGGTATCCTATGTTGGAATTTTATGGCCGGCTAGTCTAGAAATTTCAATGTCCATATCAGTAACTTTCATATTTTATTCATACCATCGGAATTCAAAACAATTTCTTGACAGAAAAAGAACACCGTCAATCTCTTGATTTAAATTTCATGATAAAGTTGAACTCGAATGAAATTAAAATAAAAGACAAATTAAGTATTTCTTTTTGTATAATTTAATGCGTAATTTACGTAATAAATAACGTTCCATCGCAGAGTGGAATGTCATTAAAATCTTCTAAGCGACAAGTGCATGTCGAGTGGCTTTTATTTTGCGTTTGTCTCATTCCACGATCTCGGCAAAGGGCGACTTGAGTTTGAAAGCACAATGAGCAACGGTATAAAATGTTTTGTAATCAAAAGGGAAGGAAATAAAGCCTAGTATTATGTAAATTGTATCCAGAAAATTAATATGTAACCGTTATCGGCTATGATAAAGTTTACTTATAAAATTCTTCAAATAACAATAGATACTGTTTATTAATTATGTTCTTTTTGGCCTTTTTGGCCAGATAATAAGGAAAATAAGGTTTTTAGAGGTTATAATGAAATAAAAATCGGTGACAATTAATAGGTGTAATAAGAATCCTATCCTATATTAAATAAACGTTTTGAATTTAAAGTCATTTCTGAAATGTTTAAAGGAAACTCTCATTGTATATTTTAGTGGTACATCAATCCCCTCCCTCTGTCAAGATCCTTTTTCTCAGAAACTGATAGAGATATGATTCAAATCTGGTACTTACATTAATCTTGGTAGGTATTAAGTAATATTTAAGAAAAAAAATATTCTCAAGCTCTCTTTATTTATTTTTTGTTTCAAAATAATAATATCAAAAAAAAATTAAGTCATTTCATTTTCTCTACACTGAAAATAAAAGTTGGTGGACGCAATCCAACGGGAATAAAAATAAAAGAAATAAGTGAACATGTACATGTAACGTAGGTACAACTTTTAGTTTCATTTCGACCACTACAGTTTTGTTTATTTTGCACGTCTGTGCACTTGTTTATCCTTAACTCCCGAACTTGGAACATACGGGCTCGCAACAAAGTCGGCCTGATATCGATGGACTTCCGCCCGAGATTTTAGAAAGGATTTTGGTCTCAAAGCCGACCTTTTACAGCACTCGGTAAAGGTTTTAGTGTACATGCTTTGAGTATGGTTGAGTATGGAGTAACCATATTTCAGTTTTCAGCTTAAGTTGAATGGTAAATGAATTTTGGAAAGTGACCTGTATATGGATTCGAGACGAGTGGCTCATGCATAGTCAGATTTTATATTTGTGAGGTCTCAGCTCACCTACCTCTGTTAGAGCGCCCCTCACAAAAAGTGAGTAGGTATAAGAGAAGTAGATATAGCTCAGCGCAGAAAGAGAGAGTTACATAAAGAAGTAGGTTGGAAATTAAAACAAAGAATCTCACAGGAGCACTTGATATATTTAGTTGTTATTATTAATGGGCTCAAAATAATAAGTTTTATTTGTTAAATACAGATAGGGATATCAATTTTAGTGTAATAAATATAACAGTAATTCTCTCTACAATGTGCCTTAAAGCAATGGTTAATCAATGGTATAGAGAGTACATGAGATGATGAGGTCTTCCTCATCATCTCATGTACTCTCTACTCGCTTTGGAGGATTTGGAGGAGGAAAATGGTATTTTGAATTTGCGTTTTGTTTTAAAATTCTATCAAACCTATAACATCATATTTAATCAGTCTATTGACACAGAAAAAGATTTAGAATCACTCAACCAACGATCGCACGTAGGTACACAAAACATCTCATGATTGCGGAATTTTCCGCGCGAATCACCACGGGTGACAAATATTGTTCAAGCAGCGAGTGCGAACAAACAGCCAGTCCGCTTGAGCGACGCCCGCTGGTGCGTATGAGGGCGGTGTTTTTTGTTTGGCTGTATTCACTGAAATATTGGCTGCACTATTTTAATTTCAATCGCTTCCCTAACTAGCCGGGGTATAAAGTGGCGTTCAGTTGCAAGTACTTTTGGCTGGTGTAGCTCGATCCAGTGATTGGTCCCTGCTTGTGATAGATGCTCCACTATGGCAGACTTCACAATATCGGCGGTTATGTGCTCTTTTGACCCGTTGAGCTATAGCCCTCTTAGTTTGTCCAATATACGAGCGACCACAACTACAGCCAATTTTATAGACACCAGATTTTTCCAAAGGCGTGCTATCCGTCGGTGACCGTGGTGGTGATAATCGCGGTAAGTCCCGTAGTGAACATAAATTAAATCTATCTTTTAAATTCTATACAGTTAACTACTTAACCAACGATCGCACGTACATAAAACATCTCATGATTGAGGAATTTTCCGCGCGAATCACCTCGGGCGACAAAATATTGTTCAAGCACCGAGTGCGAACAAACAGCCAGTCCGCTTGAGCGACGGCCTCTGGCGCGGATGAGGTCGACGTTTTTTGTTTGGCTGTATTCATTGAAATATTGGCTGCTCTATGTTTGAAATAAAATTTTGTGGGTTATGTAAGGTAAGTTTAGTCCAGCTAAGTTATAGTTTTTGGAAGATTAGTTATTCTGAACAGCCTGGTTCGAGTTATAGCTGAAACGGCGATATTTGGTTTAAATCATTATGAAGACAAGAAAATTCTTTAATTCTGTATCTGCGCTCAGGCAGGATGTCCTGGCCTACATCCTGCCTGACCGCAGGGGTCAAGCGTTGAATTATTTATTTTTTGACATTTTTAGAACTTATTTTTAGAGCTATATATATATAAGCTATAGATATTAAAAGAGTAGCCATCCTGAACAGCCAGATTAGATTTGTAGCAAGAACTGTAATATTTGGTTAAACTCATTAAAAAAGACGAGAATTTTTTTTATTTACTGTATCCACGATGAGGCTGCAGACGGGCGGGTCGAGGGTAGAATTGACATGATAGACTAATTGTTCGACGTTTCGGTTCGGTTGAGAGAAGAATTATTTCTTGGTTGTCATTTCCTTAGAACCAGTCGCGTCGCATTGCGGCTGTGTTCACTGAAATATTGGCTGCACTTTGTTTGATGCCTTGATTTGGGTTATTCCGTAATCATCCCACAAATTCTTTACCTATTTCTTTTTTGGAAGACATTAATCATTGGCTGTCTTAATTTCAAATAAAAGTATATATAATAAGTTTTGTGGGTTAGGTACGTGAGGTAAGCTTAGCATAGCTAAGCTATAGTTATGGAGAAATCAGCCAATTAGTCTAAACAGCCAGGTTCAAATACAACTGATTAACTAAATATTGCAGCCAGAACGTTGATATTTTATTTAAATAAATATAAAGAGGAGAAAATTCTTTATTTACTACTTTTAGGGTCAAGTTGTAGACCAAGTCGGGTTGAGAGAAGCGTTTTTTCTTATTTGACATTTTTAAAACCAGTAGCGTCATTTTAAATCTGGCATCTAGGTACTTTACAGCACACTATTTAAGCAACAATCGCACATCGCACATGATTGCGGAATTTTCCGCGCAAATCACCCCGGGCGACAAATATTGTTCAAGCAGCGAGTGTGAACAAACACCCAGTCCACTTGAGCGAAGCCCGCTGGTGCAGATGAGGTCGACGTTTTTTGTTTGGCTGTATTCACTGAAATATTGGCTGCACTATGCTTGAAACCTTGATTTTCCATTGGCACAAAATTTTGTTGGTTATGTGAGGTAAACTTGGCCTAGCTAAGCTATAGTTATTGGAAGACTGAAGAGAATAGAAGAGAGTAGACATCTTGAACAGTCAGGTGCGAATTGTAGCCTGATCGATGATAATTTAAAACGTTATAAGACAATAAAATTCTTTATCTAATATATCCAGGGTCAGGTTATACACCAGGGTGGGTCTAGAAGAATTATTTCTTGTTCGTCATTTCTTTAGAACCAGTAGCGTCATATTATATCTGGCATCTAAGTACAATATATACACTATTTAACCAAAGATCGCACGTACACAAAACATCTCATGATTGCGGAATTTTCCGCGCGAATCACCCCGGGCGACAAATATTGTTCAAGCAGCGAGTGCGAACAAACAGTCAGACCGCTTGAGCGACGCCCGCTGGTGCGGATGAGGGCAACGTTTTTTGCTTGACTGTATTCACTGAAATATTGACTGCACTATTTTTGCCATTTTTGGGGGCCATTTAGAAAATCGTAATTTTTGTGGATTCTTTGAGATTTTTGATGAGTTCTGTATGAAGTTTGATGATCATATACAACGTGTTAAAAGGCATATGTGTAGTGTAATAAGCCTTCGCCTGCGGCTCCGCCCGCGTTTCATAATATCGACACTTCGGGACCAGTAGTAAGTTTTTCCGGGATAAAAACTAGCCTATGTGTTTATCTGGGTAAAGAGGTTAGTTAGATATAATTAAAACGACTTAAGTTATAAGGAACCACAGAAGGACTCGGTATTATTTTAATATCTATTAAAATTGGCTTGTGTCTCAAATCCATTCAAGTAAAACAAACAAGATAGCGGCTGCGACTTGCATATTTTAAACAGAATTATTTCCCTCTCTTTGTTGGCATCAACATGACTGGTATTGTATTCGTAATATTTGTTTCAAATGTCTTATTTTGACTTCTATTTCATTCATTATATTATAATGTTCGTAATATCACGGGTAATATATTGACGTGTGGTTCCCGGCAGAGTAGAAAGTCCAAGTCTTCCCGTGGATGTCGTAGAATTTCATTATATTATAATGTTCGTAATATCACGGGTAATATATTGCCGTGTGGTTCCCGGCAGAGTAGAAAGTCCAAGTCTTCCCGTGGATGTCGTAGAAGGCGACTTTGGAAACACAAGCTAAACAAAGATTTTAAACATCAACGAGACCACTCCAACCCGTCATGCTAGCGTGGAGTATTGCCCGAATCCTCTGACTGCTCTGGCTAATATATTGCTGTGGTAGTACAGAGAGGGTCATGCTCCTGCATTGGAGACTAAAAGACCTGATGATGATGATGAGTTATATAATTAACCTAAATCGACACGCTAAGTAAAAGTTATTAATACCGACTTCTTATTTATTTACCTTATCTTATGGTCGGCACAGTATGTCAGTGTTCTACCAACTGCACTTGTAATAATATCAAAAAAACCCAGACAGACGCGCTGATGTTTTAATATCTATTAAAATTGACTTGTGTCTCAAATCCATTCAAGTAAAACAAACAAGATAGAGGCTGCGGCTTGCAATATTTTAAACAGAATTGTTTCCATCTCTTCTCTTTGTTGTGCTTGTAATATCGGGCTTTTTACATTTGACTTTTACTTATTATTTGGAATATTACGTCTTTGACTCGCCCGAGTTGACACGCCAAGAAGTAAACCTTTTATATCGACTGTACTTATAACGAACCACAGACAGACCCGTCGATGTTTTAATACCTACTGGAATTTGGCTTGTGTTTCAAATCCATTCAAGTAAAACGAACAGGATGTAGATTACGACCTGCGTATTCTAAAACGAATTGTTTCCCTCTCTTTGTTGGCATCAACATGACAGGTATTGTATTTATAATATCTGTTACCAATGTCTTATTTTGACTTTTATAGTTTATTTGTTTGTAATAGAATAATACAATAATATCGAGGCTTCGAGCAACACGGCCTTCCGTACCGGAAGGGAGTAGCCATACGCTGCGTTCCCCTATGTCAAGGTACAAGGCAAATTAGGCTCGCTCATTGGCCCTCTCTACCTCCTCTGTTGAGGTGGTAAGGCGACTGGTCAGGACTTCGTCCTCTACAGTGGCTTCTTCGCTGCCCATTACTGTGAGCAGGTCCTTGGGGTGGCCGTGGCGGCCTGCTGTGTTCCCTGCAGTATCCTGGAGATCACTGGGCGTGGACCGACGCGTCCGCGGGAGCGGCGGCGTCGACGATGGCGTCTCTCGGTGATGGCTTTGTGCGGCGGTCGGGCGGGTGGGCGTGCAAAAGCGCTATGCCTCGCAGATGGGCATGCGCCGACGCATCCGCCTTCTTGTATAGCTGGCTGGCCAAGCGGGAGATGAAGGCGTCGAGTCCTTCCATCTTCAAGTCCCTGAAGATCGTCGCGTTCCTCACGTAGCGTGGGGCCCCGACGATTGCTCGGAGACTGAGGTTTTCTTGTGCGCGGAGCCTCTTCTTGTTGGTCTCCGAGCAGTACGCATACCACGCCGGGGCGGCATACGTGAGGCGGGGTCTAACATAGGTCTTGTAGATCCCGAGCTTCGTCCTTAGGGGCAAGCGCGAGGACAGGACGCCTCGCAGCTTCGCTCTGGCCAGCTTCACCTTAGACACGACATCGTCGACGTGCGGCTTCATTGTCAATCCACGGTCAATCGTGACCCCCATGTACTTCACTTGCGGCTGCCACGGCACTGGTTCGCCGAGTAACTGAAGCGGTGGCGGTTGATAAGCCAAATTAGGCATATGCATGTCTATGTGTTAGTGTGTGTGACTCATCTGTACACAAATTATGGTTCCTTTTTATGTCATTTGTTGTGACAATATCATAATTACTATCAAGTGACAGTTTAAGTTTTGTATGTAGGTGTGCGAACTAAACTTGTGTGTACATTTCCCCATACAACAAACGCCAGAAAAATTGTAATAGTAAATAGTCGCTTTGCCCACTCCCTCCGTCCGGTACGGAGGCCGTGTTGCTCGAAGTATCGAGGAGCCACAAAGAGATGCGACGATTTTTTTTTATTTTATTTCTTCATAGCAACAAACAGTCATGTACAGTTTACATATAGTAGGAAGAAACAACTTAAAATTATAGACCTAAACAGTGTCAGTAAAATTAAATTTTAAGAATAATAGAAAGCATCAGAGGATGATTAATATCTATTAAAATTGGCTGTGTCTCAAATCCATTCAAGTAAAATAAACAAGATAGCGGATGCGACTTGCATATTTTAAACAGAATTGTTTCTCTGTCTTTGTTGGCATCAATATGACTAGTATTGTATTTGTAATATTATTATTGTCTCGTAGGAACGATTTTCAAAATTCTTTCGCCTTTAGCGTTAGTATTATATTGTCTTTGCCTTTAGTAAGCTAATTTATCTGCGGGTGACATAGGCTTTAATTAACGAGCTCCGTGGCGCAGCGGTCAATACGTCGGCCTGCGACACGGATGGTCCCGGGTTCGATCCCCGGTCAGGTCAAGATGAAAAATGATCTTCAGATTGACCTGGGTCTGGGATATTTATCTATAGTATGTATTTGTTATAAAATATAATATCGTTGAATTAGTATCCCATAACACAAGTCTTGCTTAAGAACTTACTTTGGTGCTAGCTCAATCTGAATGATTTATCAGTAAAAAAAAAAAACAAAAAAACGCGGGCGAAGTCACGGGAAATTTGCTAGTAATAAGTATATTCTATAAGTACAACGTCTAGAAAGCACGTTTCTACGAATTAGTCAACTAACCGCCCATTCGAGTCGGAAACGAAAACACAATGTACAGTGGGCTATATAAACAGTATACTATCCTCATACCATTGTTACTATTGCACGAGTAATATTGGTGGTATACTTTGCTAGGTAGCCCACTGTACAATATTTGCTAGATTTTCATTTGTTATCCACAGAGACCGTACACCACTAAGGGTTACTTGCGATTGAGTGGGTGTGCGGTGCCCTTGACCGATCATTTTGGGAAAAAAAGTCGTGCTCCGATTGTTGTTAAAGCTTTTTGTGGATGAAAATATATAAATGGAAATGGATCATCATAAAATATAAGTACTTTAGTCAGAACTCAGAATTTAATATCAATAAAATAAAAGTGAGTACTTACTGAAATTATTTCATCAAAAAATACTCTTGCATTGAAAGGATTTGCAGGGCTGGGTATTCTAATAAAAAATAATTTTCTTAATACTTATTCACATACCTGCTACCTTTCATAGCTTACTAAAGTCGAATAAAAGAGGAGAAAGAAAGAAAATCTTCGTCTGAATCTACAACGTATATATATGCTATTATTGCTGTCTATATTAAATCACTAGAGTTGACCAATTAATTGATTGTAACCATTAATTATCATCCATCCATCAGGTCTTTTTTAGTCTCCACTGCAGGAGCACGACCCTCTGTACTACCACAGCAATATATTAGCCAGAGTAGTCAGAGGATTTGGCCTACACTCTCCACGCTGGTCAGACGGGTTGGAGAGGTCTTTTTGATGTTTGTAAGCTTTATTTAGCTTGTGTTTCCTAAGTCGCCTTTTACGACATCCACGGGAAGACTTGGAGTGGTCCTATTCTACTCTGCCGGGAACCACATGGCTTATTGTTCCGTATAAATCTTCAGCATTAAAACCTTAAATGCCAACGCCTTTGTGACTTTAGACTTCGCATTTGTAATTTATTTTCGAAGCTAAGACGAAATTGTTAAGTTTCGTACGGTAATCAAATAATTCATTTAGGATCTTAGACGGTTTTAATTGAAGAAAGTGGTTTTGTCAGTGATAGTTAACTGAAAGTTAGTCGCAAAGTCAGCTAGAGTCTGGAACCTTGTCGCAAGTAATTTTAAACACGATTCTATTGTTAAACAGCTAAGTAGAGTAAGAGCTGGAGGCCGATAAATATGATGAAAAAAAAAAAACTTTCCTCTTGAAAATTTACCTCCAAAACTCCCTTAAATAGGTGACTCAAACCACCAATATGAATATCTTCTTCAAATAATGCTGGGAACACAAAACAAATTCTGCAGATTCTCATACAAATTGCCAGGCCCACCGAACAATTTTGTTTGATAATGTTGAAAGCTTTTTTGAGTTCCCACCCCTGGAAAAGTTGATCATTTGGATGGGTTAAGTCACCCGTTTAAGGGAATGTTGAGTGTCATTTAACAGGCTGTATTTACATCAGGCACGGCCAAAAGTTGGAAGTTTGTGGTTTTTTGTTTGTTTGTAATATTTTTATTGTGGGAGAAAGAACACAGAACATAAAACATAGTGTAAACGTAAAAGTAAACATGCCATGGCGGACTTATCCCATAAAGGGATCTCTTCCAGCCAACCAGTCAACCAGCCAAATGATTGAGAGTATGTTTTGTATTAGCACCAACCGCTTTTATTAATGGGTCAATCAAAGGACATAATATACGAAGCAGCAGTATTTATTCAATTCTTGGTTGATCACTTGATAAAAGTTGTTAGCTGACTCGACGTGTTGTAAAAGTTGTTGGACAAAGGTAGCAAGCATTGTCGGTAGGGTAAAGTAAAAGTCTGAAGATCAGTCTCACATCGTGCGTTATATATATTTTTATGTTACTTTTTCAACAAATACAGTTTTCAATTAAAGCTAAATACTGACATTTCTCATAACAGTTAGTGAATCTTATTATTATATTTAAACTGATTTCGTTACATTACTAATATCACCTCAATATCAATTTAAGTTTCAAAAAATATTGGTATAGAAAACATACAATGAGTTTTTCATCCGAAAATCAAACGAGGTCTGCTCTGCCAACAAAATATAGCCCATGCTTCTTCTTGCTGGGTGGGTTTTAGATTTCTAATCATTAAGAACCCAAACGTCAAAAATGATTGACGCTTTAGAAGTTTTAGTGGAATAAACAAACTCTCATATGTACATATGTGCAAAAAATTAACTCGAAAAACAATACACCCCTTATTCTTATCAAATTAAATAACACTGTAAATGCATAAATGCCTTTTTTGGCAGTCTTGTAAAATATCATTATATTTCCTATCGCCAGCTCTTAGTCTTTACTGTTATTAAATACTGAAAACGGTGTGACTCTGTAAGGTAGGGCATTATTAGAACTTTAATCTTCTTGATTTAAAACAGGTCAAGTCTGGGTCGAAATTAATTATAGATTAACAAAGTATTTATGAATTTATTTTGAATGTAGCTACACGTAAGGTACTTTACTTAGTATCAGGCAGACGCCAAGAGTAACGGCTGAATCGATTCTGATAAAAAATGACTTAGAACTATCGCCAACAAACCGGTTTTCAAATAAAAAAAACCGGCCAAGTGCGTGTCGGGCTACGCGCAGTGTAGGGTTCCGTAGTTGCGAATGACAACTTTGAGTTCACACTATTCACACTCGCACCTTACAGTTTAACGACCCAAAACATCTAACAATGAAAATAGTATGAAATTTTACAGTTTATAAGTTGGTTGCCTATAACATTTTAGTTTTTACTTAGAACTCAGCTCTGATACTTTTCCTTTAAACTTCAGTATATATACTACTGTTGTATTTTTTTTTACGTATCTATATATAACGAGCTCCGTGGCGCAGCGGTCAACACGCCTGCCTGCGACACGGATGGTCCCGGGTTCGATCCCCGGTCAGGTCAAGATGGAAAACGATCTTTTTCAGATTGACCTGGGTCTTGGATGTTTATCTATATATGTATTTGTTATAAAATATAGTATCGTTGAGTTAGTATCCCATAACACAAGTCTTTCATTAGAACTTACTGTGGGGCTAGCTCAATCTGTGTGATTTGTCCGTATATATTTATTTATATTTATTTATTTATTTATTTATTTATATAACCGTTTAGCAGATAGAGGGGGGGGACACTTACCTCTAACAAAAATTCGCACTTTAAAACCAAATATTTCGGAAACGGATCCCTAAATCGAAAAATGGTGTTCTCAACCTCACAAAACTTTTGAAAGACCTATTTAACGATACCACACACGATGGGTAAATAGAGAAGAAAAAATTACTCTCCCACTTTACTAGTATGGGAGCTACCCTAAAAAAAATTTTTTTCGACCTTTTATTCTACCACTTTTTTGCCATGATTAATATACATACCCATACCAAATTACAGCTTTCTAGTACTTATAGTCTCTGCGTAAAACCGCGGACGGACAGACAGACAGACAGACAGACATGGCGAAACTATAAGGGTTCCTTGTTTACTACGGAACCCTAAAAAAACCATATCCAAATCGGTTACTCCGTTTTAGAGCTATGGTGGAACATCATCGTCATCATCATCATCATCAGGTCTATTTTAGTCTCCATTGCAGGAGCACGACCCTCTCTGACTATCATAACCATTTATTAGCCAGAACAGTCAGGGGATTTGGCCTACACTCTCCACGCTGGCCAGACGGGTTGGAGAGGTCTCTATGATGTTTAAAAAAAAAAGGCTTTGTTTAGCTTATGTTCCCTAAGTCGCCTTTTACGACATCCACGGGAACAACACAAATATATTCACTTTTAAGCACAGAGCGGCAAAAGTTATAAACCCCCTCTTTTTGTCGGGACTTAGAACAAGGAAGCTGATATTCCATAGACTTAAAAAAAATTCATCATTCATACTTCTATGTGATATTCGCATTTCGTAGAAAATATTAAAACTCAATTTTGACTGTCCACAAAAAGAACGTCAGATTTTTTATAGGTAAGTATTTGAATTAAAATATATCTTTTGATCGTGAATCTAATAAATATCATATCAAATAAAAATGAAGTCAGAGTTATAAAAGATGAGTTTGTAAATCCACAAGAAGGAATTTTATTGAAATGTCTCTATAAAGTAAAAGTCTTGGAGATTTTGCCTACGTCTAGTTAATCATATAATGTCAGGCGTTTTGCGAAAAAGGATCGTCTTTTTGTCGTAATCAAAGGAAGGGGTGATCAACGAATTCATGGAATTAGACTATGTGACAGTGGCTTCAAAACTATACAAGAAATTATACACAGTAAGTAATGTAATTTTTTATCCTGATAATAAATCAGAGTCAGAAAGATAGAAAATTAGGGTAATATAAGTATGTTATTATTTTCTTGTAACTAAGATGTCGTATCATGCCATCTGTAAAATATTTTGGAAATTTGGAAAACATAATATTGTTCTCTAAACTCCAAATGCACCCTGTTTCTTTATTTTTTGTATGTGTTAGAAACCAACAACCATTTACAGGTTTTTCTACATTGGTATTTCATTCAGTCTCGATGATGGAACTATTTTACCATAGATATCAGATACATCTCTGTGTATTTTACCATAGATATCAGAATATATTTTACCCTTTTTAATCATTGTCCCAATGTTGGGCAAAGGCCTCTCTTTCACTCCTCCAAGATTCTCTAGATTGAAATAAATATATAATAAATACATTAGTGAGATATTTCTTTTGGATAAGAAATAAAATAAAATATTATGATTTGGGTACCTAGTTGGTTTGTGGTGGGAAGTCAAGGGGGGCAGTTGGGGCTTACCTTAGACGATTTTGCAAATTGATTTAAGTGGACTCTATAGTATGAAATTGGTGTAAGTAGTTTGGTGTTATAAATGCTCGTGCTCAAATACAATTTGTGAAATAGTTGAAGTAGACTGTTATATGGACTCGTATAGGCATCAAAGAACTTGATGCTACTTGTAAAAACTTTACCGTACAACACCGATACATAGTATCTCAATTTACTGGACATTGTCAGAATCACTGAAATCTCGTTAGAAGCCATATTATAAAACAGTAGAAGAAGATTTGGGTAGTTACCAATCTTTAAAATAAAACGGTGACTTTGACATCAGCTGGCTGGCTTGGCTAACGAAGGCAGCGAAGACGATTGTGTCCGATTCATTAGGAACACTAGTGAGGTGCTTTTTGCTGCGTCCCTTTCATCGTGATTTGGCCCGGCTACGTCTTTTGGTAATCGACGTTAACTCCGGGTTAGATGATGTAAAAGAATGAGATAAGACTGTGTCCAACAAAATAAGGGTAAAAATGAGAGACTTGTGTTATAACGCGATTAAAGATTTAACAAACTTTGTCTCTTGTCATTATAAGAAGGTAAGTATGATTAAAAATTAAGTTTTAAAAACCTAACGTCTTTTGCACTACAGATAGTCTATAATAGCCTGACCAGCCCTCAAGAAGAGGGGTTCAAATTTCACTCACTCCGATGATAAGCTTCGTAACTGACCGCAACTAAATGGCAAATACGAAAAGTAAAATGTAAGTAAACCGTGGTTCATTAGTTAAAAATAAATGCTCAATGTTTTTTAGTAAGTAAGTTATATTTCCTAAAACCATTGTTACATACACTACACTTGAGTAACTAAACTTCACGAGTTGTAAAAGCCGGAAGGATTAGATTTAGGAAAAACAAAGGTTAACTGTGCGGGGCTAATAAAAACGCACGCTAACATTATTTTCTTCTTGTAAAACTCTTGTTAAAACTACAGTTAAACTAACACGGTGCAGCCGGCCCTAGCAAAGCGGGCTTGTCAAACAGCGCACGTTTCTCGCCATTCATTCGCAGGTATAATTAATGATTAGCGACAATTATCTCAGTACCGCTAAATATGCGTGACAATTCACCTGGTTAGTGTCAGAAGACTTAAAGGGAAATCAGCGGGATATTATTTATTTTACTGGCTGACAATACATTAATTGCGATAAAGTGGGTTATGCACAACAATTTACAATCGTCCATGTTTACAATCTTAACTATCCTAACTAATACATATTATAAATGCAAATATTTGTTTATTCTTCTCGCTTTATCACATAGGATAAGGTACTGAGAAGGCCCGCGTAATATATAACATACATACATACTATCACGTCTTTATCCCTTACGGGGTAGACAGAGCCCAAGGTCATAAAACCTACGGGCCGCGTTTAGCATCGTAGTGGGCGTAAAGGTGGAAAGCGGAATCAAAATAGTGATGGTTTGTTAGCCGCACCGCCTATCAATGTGATTCCTTAGATTTTCGCCCAATCCCTTGACTGGCTTTTACGGTCTGCGCGGGAAGAAAAGCAGCTGGTATATTCTATATTTTTTCTTTTCTCCCAAACCAGCATAAATAATAAATAAATATAAATATATACGGACATATCACACAGATTGAGCTAGCCCCAAAGTAAGTTCTTAATAAGACTTGTGTAACTCAACGATACTATATTTTATAACAAATACATATATAGATAAACATCCAAGACCCAGGTCAATCTGAAAAAGATCGTTTTTCATCTTGCCCTGACCGGGGATCGAACCCGGGACCATCCGTGTCACAGGCCGGCGTGTTGACCGCTGCGCCACGGAGCGGAGCATAGAACCAGCATAAGTAATATATAAGACTATATATTACGCGGGCGAACAGCTAATATAATATTAATATCATATGAGGATAGACATTCATTATAAGCGCTTACTTATTTTAAGCAACCCAGGGTGAGGTCCTTACTGGGATGGGTGACCGCAAGTTGCCAACAATATCTAGAGTTCCGCAGTTCTACGGAAAGCACCTTTCGCTGTTGGTCTTAGCTGTCATTATTGATGGCAGCTTTTCAAAATCTTACACTGGTGTTGACACATGAAAAAGAAATTACAAAACATTATCAAGTACCTATAAATATACCTGGCCATTATCTTGGCCAAAAGATCAGCATTGCAATACAACGTGGCAATGCTGCCAGCCTTCTGGGCACGCTCCCACGGGGCAACGATCTACCCGGCCTTTTTTATTTGTGAATATATAGGTTTATTTTTTTATTTAATTTGCTAACTTATTTACTCATTAGATGTTAGTTAATATATAACAATCGCGAAAACATAAGAAAACATTCTTATAAATAAAATTGGAACGCCAAATTTTTTTTCATTTTTTACTTTCTATTAGAGTAATCTGATTCCATCATTAAAATATTGCCAAGTTGTTCAGAATTATTACAAGTTATATTGATACGTAGGTACGTACGTATGCACTTGCGTTGAAACAAATACACCGTAACTAAAAGTATAAAAAATACCATTTAGAGTTTCTGTTATGTACTGCTATAAAATGAAACGGTTCATTCCATTGAAACTCCAAAACAATCGTAAACCGTGGTCTAAACTAAATCCATCAATAGGAAATTCATTCTTATTATTGCGGCAACAAATCTATTAACCGTCGTGGCTCAAATTAAAGACGATATAGATGTGAAACTTTTATCATTATTCGTTCTATGTAAGTGACGATAGCAAATTATTATGATTGAAGCTCTGGGAATTTTATTTAATTTTAAGTTCCCATACATATGGTTTTAGTTTATGATATGTAAAAAAATACTCTCCACTATCATATAATGATAGTGGAGAGTATTATAGTATATATTAGTATATGGAGGGCTGACATAGGGCAGGCAACCGGCCGTTTTCGCCAAATCATAATAAAAGCGTACCCCTGGCTCAGACGCATCATAGCTGAGGATTAAACCGGGAATTAGGCTCGGATGATGATTTTGATGAAATATAGTTGTCTTCTTGTGTTTGTGCTTCGTCAGTGTCGACCCATACGGAAGTACAGTACCACCACTTTTACAAGTTACACCAATGTACCTGCGCAGGCAGAAATCAAATTTTTGCATGGCGCTTAAATATCCGTATGCTACTGACTGATGAGTACGTGCCATGCGTGCGGCGTCTCGGCCACTCTCGGCAGGCATACAAGTATTGTGAGCGAGATAGCAATAGTTCTTCTGCTTTTGGATTTAAAATCTTATGTTGCAGCAATAAGTTCGCTATTTCACTGATTCGGCCCGAGTCGTCGGTCGGTTGCGCTATTCTACGCCATCGAACAACGCCGATGTAACTTAAAAAAGTGGTACTACTGTACATTAGAGTTGCTGCTCTCAAAGGCCTGCGCACATAGGCAAGGTCCATCCCTCCTGGTAATGTTCACCTTACAAGTTAAGGGCACTCTGCCCCCACTTTAAAAGTCCGGTGAAGTAGCGATTGCTCTGAAGACCACCCACTCTTAATCGAAAAAAAAGTTTCCCTGCTTTCATAACTGTGGTGTGATTTTTGATATTTCGTAAGAGTTATCTATCTGTAAATTACCTTATTTTCCACCGTGGTGGTACATAAATCAATTAACGGGACAACTGTGTTGGGCCGCTCCGATTTTGGCTACATCCAACCTATTTTGGCTACATCCATCCTATTTCGTCGACAACCCTGGGGCGAGGGAATCGTCTCTGGCTTAATTCAAATATTACTTGTGGAATTGAAGTTGTGGTTGGGCTAAGAAATTGGCGAACTACACCGAGTTTTGATGTGCTATAAACCAAAACACTTACTTATAAAACACATAAAAGAAATAAATCATCATCATCATTTCGTGTAGGTGACGCGGTCAGTCGACCATGCACACCCTGGTGTCAGAGTTCTTCGGAACCGCCTCTCTGCCTCTGACATGGTTCCTTTAACGACTACTAGATAGCAGCTGGGACCAACGGCTTAACGTGCCTTCCGAAGCACGGAATCATCTTTCTTATCAGACAATCAGGTGATTCATGCCTGCAATGTCCTAACCAAAATGGAAACAACTGAACAAAGTATGCTTTCCGTGGGAATCGAACCCACGACCCCCGGGTCAACAAAACAAACGCCTTAACCACTGGACCACGGAGGCAGTTAGAAATAATAATAAAAATAAATAGTCATATGTAAAGAACTTGTATCTTTAAATTTACGCAAAATTTCAATTAACCAGATAATACAAATTTTGGTCTTTAGATTTATATTTTTCAATTGAAACATGTACAAAGGATATCACCAACAAAACTGTGGCATTTATGCATAAGTGACATGTCTTTTTTTAAGTTTATTCTTATGTACTTGATGATTAAAAAATAAATATCTAATGAAGAAAAACACACTGTCTTTCTTCATTAGATTTATATTGTTTTCCGAGTTAATTCAAATGTCGCGTCAACATATATACTTTGTGCGTAAATTTTGAAACAGAAAGAAAGTTAGTAAATTGACAATTTTATTTCTGTTAAACGCAAAAATAAAGAGGTTTCATATTCTCAACCTTTTTACATACAAAAATTATAAAATAAAAACCACTTAGATATGGAAATAACATCATGTTTAAATTTGGTATGTCAATCAATCCATCATGTTTTGAAAGCCTTCAAAAACAGGATGCGGTAAACCAAACCACAAATATTATAAACAGTACAGGGCGTTGTTTACTATGCTTCTTCGAGCAACACGGCCTCCGTACCGGACGGAGGGAGTGGGCATAGCGACAATTTACTATGACAATTTTTCTGGCGTTTTTTGCGGGGGGAAATGTGCACACAAGTTTAGTTCCGCACACCTACATACAAAACTTAAACTGTCACTTGATAGTAATTATGACATTGTCACAAAAAATGACATATAAAAGAAAAAATAATTTGTGTACAGATGAGTCACACACAACTAACACATAGACATGCATATGCCTAATTTTGGCTTGTACCTTGACAGAGGGGAATGCAGCGTATGGCTACTCCCTTCCGTGTTGCTCGAAGCTATGCTTACGATATGTGTTCTAAATCAAAGTTAATATTTTTCCTGACTCTCTCTCTCTCTCTCTCTCATCTGAGTCTAAGCGTTTCCTGGTTGGATCCTCAGCTGTGACGTATCAAGCTCAAGTTCCACTATCATGACATAATTCATGTTGTTAAATTATTTGATCTACTTTTTACGGCCGGCTACAGAGTCCAGGCAAATGATATTTCCTAAAGGACGATATGTTTTTCACGTGTATATTGGCAGTTACACTCGCTTTAAAGTCAACTAGCTCGATGTTTTTTGTGGCTGATAATCCAAGTGCCAATGGATTCAATTAATTTGTTCGTTACAAAGAATTTTACCTTAATTAAATCTTTTTTTTTTACTTATTTTATAATTTTCACATTGCCGCAACTCCTATACGCTTCCTATTCAGGTTTTGGCTTATATCGTAGTCGAGCTCCGTGGCGCAGCGGTCAACACGCTAGCTTGCGACACGGGGGTCCCGGGTTCGATCCCCGGTCAGGTCAAGATGGAAAAAGATCTTTTTCATATTGACCTGGGTCTTGGATGTTTATCTATTTAAGTATATATTATAAAAATATAGTATCGTTGAGTTAGTATCCTGCGACACAAGTTCACAACTTACTGTGGGGCTAGCTCAATTTGTGTGATATGTCCCTCTATATTTATATTTATTTATATTTATATATTACGTCACAATAGTCAAAGAACAAAGCACGATATCACCGGGAGAGGAGTCGTGCGCACCCAAGCAAGGCCTTAGCAGGGATGTGATTGCACCACAAAGAACCATAGCTAAACCATCACAAACATCGCTATCGCTAACGGTTCCGCTTCCGCTGCTCGCTTGCCCACGTTGTGTATAATGTCGGCAAGATATCGCAGCGCCATATTTACATAAAACCAATTACTGCGGTCACCTTCTCGCGTTACCGTCCGCCGACCACCGACCACCGACCAGTCCACGAATTAAATATTCGGATATCCCCTCTGATATTTAACAGCTAGGTTGGAATAGGAATTGGGCCAGTGGAGTACCAAAGAATGTACCTTATAGTTCAATCCGATCACCTGATGGGTTCCAACATTTAAAAGACGACCTGATAAGAATTAGAAAATTAATTAAATGTTGCTTTGATTAAAAAAAATATATTGAATATTGCTATTAAGAAATTGGTTAGATAGTCAACATTTAGGACAAAATTTACAAAAATACAAAAGAGGCGAACAAAAGTATCTTAAAATTTTAAAAATTAAAGAATATATTCAGTTAACGCAGCGACTCTACTTAGCATTAATTTGGACACTACGACTCGAGAAAAAGAATATTTAATTTGTAAGTAAAGTGGTAACTAGCTACCCTCATTTTTGCTATGCCCTTGCAGAGTAACACTTGTACTTATATTGATGTAACAAACTTCTAACTTGTGACTTGCAATAAATCCTGAATCTGAATGAAGAATGCCATGGCGTGATGAAATTCAGCAAAAACTGAAAACTAGCACCAGAGCAGACTGAATGAAAAAAGGAGGGAGGCTTTTGCCCAGCTGTGGACCAGTTAATGGCTCGGCTCGCCTGTTCCAATATCAGAATCAATAATAGTACTAACGCATAGAATGAAAACTACTTATGAGGAACTTTCCAAACCGAATTTCATATTATTAAAGCATGAAAGCTCTCTCAGTCTCGTGACTGATTTACTTTCGTCTTAACAGCGTCCGTGGTCCAGTGGTTAAGGCGTTTGCCTTGTTGACCCGGGGGTCGTGGGTTCGATTCCCACGGGAAGCGTACTTTGTTAAATTGTTTCCAGTTTGGTTAGGACATTGCGGGCATAAATCACCTGATTGTCTGATAAAAAAGATGATTCCGTGCTTCGGAAGGCACGTTAAGCCGTTGGTCCTGGCTGCCATCTGGTAGTCATTAAAGGAATCATGTCAGAGGCCGAGAGGCAGTTTAGAAGAAGTCTGACACCAGGGTGTGCATGGTCGACTGACTGTGTCACGAAATGATGATAATGACTTATTACATACTTATTATGTAGTAGTATTCCCTATAGGTTCATAAGTATCCTTATGAATTTTTGTTTAAAGAAATTCAAATCAACGGATTTGGTAAAGCCCTAAAGCCCTTCAGGCGAGTAGGCGACCAAAACTGTTGATAAGAGTTTCTTTCGGCGTTTAACGAAACGCTAGTAGTCTGTAGCTTTTGAACAATAAATAAATACATATATCTAATGAGATCATTTTAAATATGATATGACGTGAAAAAGTGCCTGCAAAGGCCTATTTTCTGAATAAACGATTTAATTGATTTTGATTTGAAACATTTTGTAAGTAAAACAGGTACTCTACCCCTATACTTAAAGTCACTTAGCAGTCTTATCACGTCACCATTGCTCTTTCATTGCTTAATTTACAAACGGGATTCAACTAAATCTTCGTTTAAAAAGGTACGGTACAAAGCAAACGTATTTCCCGAGTAGCCTGCCCACAAATCGCTACCTTTGTCTCGGAGGAAAAGAAAAAAGAAAAGTTTTCTTTTACAGATGGGGTCTCGATGTGTTACTTTGTTTGTAACGGAAAGCCTAGAATTTTAAATCGTTTCGCCCACGTTTAGTACTTACATGAAATTCGTTAGGGATTCGAAAAAGTTTCAGGCAAGCTTATCGCAAAGTTAGAAAAATTTTGCTTTAAACAGTACCTATTTTCTTTAATATTTTTTCTTTTACACAATGTATAGAATGTTTTTGTATGGGAAAATGCGATTTTAGCCTCCGACACAAAAAGAGAGGTATTATAACTTTGACCGCTCTGTATGTCTGTCTTAGTCACCGGAGCTCTAAAACTGATGAACTGATTGCGATGAGGTTCTTTTTATATGAAAGCAGATTTCTAGTCAACGGTCATTAAATATATATATATATATATATATATATATATATGGACATATCACACAGATTGAGCTAGCCCCAAAGTAAGTTCTTTATAAGACTTGTGTTATGGGATACTAACTCAACGATACTATATTTTATAACAAATACATATATAGATAAACATCCAAGACCCAGGTCTATCTGAAAAAGATAGCTTTTCATCTTGACCTGACCGGGGATCGAACCCGGGACCATCCGTATCACAGACTCGAACCCGGGACCATCAGTGTTGACCGCTGCGCCACGGAGCTCGTCAAAATATTTCTCAAAATTCGTTAACGAGATGGAGGGCTTTTCATATCGTGATTTGCTTATTTTTTTTTATTTTATCGAACTTTTTACTCTTTGGATAAGGAACTTTCAAAGAAAGGCACCTAAGAGAACATACATTAAAACTACTAACACTGCATCTCGTAGTTGAATTACAGCTCTCGTCACCTGCAATTGTCCTGCAGTACTTAAAGCTGTACATACATACATACATACATACTATCACGCCTCTTTCCCATGGGGGTAGGCAGAGACCAAGGACCGCCACTTGCTACGATCCTTACAAAACTCTTTCGCTTCATCTACATCCACCACTCTTTTCATACATGCTCGCCGGTTTCGGGTACTCCTGACTTGCCCCTTGACAAGAATATCCGCAATCTGGTCACGGTATGTGCGTCTAGGCCGGCCCTGACTTACTCTTGAAAGCTGTAATTCAAGCGAAGCACCTTTCATCCAGCAGTAGTTCCTTTTTGTAGTCGCGAACGCCGCGTATTAGTTGAAGTACCTGTCTTCTCTTCCAAACTATGTTGTTTTCAAAATTGTTTCAGCCGTGAACGAAATGGAGTGATTATCGTGATGAGAATTGCTATTTTTTTAAATCTTATAAAACTTGTTACCCTTTAAGTACGAAAACGTAAAAACGGAAGACAAATATAACTGAATAATACATTAGAACTACTAACACTGCATCCCATAGTTGAATTACAGCTCTCATCACCTGTTATTGTCCTGCAGTACTTAAAGCTGTAATTCAAGCGAAGCACCTTTCATCTAGCAGTAGTTCCTCTTATAGTCGGAAACGCCGCGTATTGGTTGAAGTACGCAGTATCTGTCTTTTCTTCCAAACTATGTTGCTATCAAAATCGGATTAGTCGTGATCAAGATGAACGGAATTTTCGTAACGTCGATTGCTTAATTTTTTTTAATTTTATATTCCTTGTAATCTTTTAGGTACGCAACAGTAAAAAGGAAGCATAACAGAATATACATCAAAACTACTAACACTGCATCCTGTAGTTGAATAACAGCTCTTGTCACCTGCAATTGTCCTGTAGTAAAGCTGTAATTCAAGTGAAGCACCTTTCATCTAGCAGTAATTTGTAGTCTCTTTGTAGTCGGGAACGCCACGTACTTACTTAAAGTACGCAGTATCTGTCTCCTCTTCCAAACTATGTTAATATCAAAATCGGTTAAACCGTGAACAAGATAGGATCTTTGTATTTAGGATTGCAATTTTTTTAATCTAATAAAATTTGTTGCCCTTTATAGTACGGAACCGTAAAAAGAAAGACAACTGAATAAAAATTAAGGTTACTAACACAACATCTCGTAGTTGAATTACAGCTCTCGTCACCTGCAATTGTCCTGCAGTGCTTAAAGCTGTAATTCAAGCGAAGCACCTTTCATCTAGCAGTAGTTCCTCTTATAGTCGGGAACGCCGCGTATTGGTTGAAGTACGCAGTATCGGTCTTCTCTTCCGTTCAGACGTGAACAAGATGGAGTAAATTTTCGTATCGAAGATTGCTTAATTTTTAAAAATCCCATATCATTTTCTGCCCTTTAAGTACAGAAACGTTAAAAGGAAGCATAACAGAATATACATTAAAACTACTAACACTGCATCCCGTAGTTAAATTACAGCTCTCGTCACCTTCAATTGTCCTGCAGTACTTAAGGGTGCGCTTGTCAGGTGTTTCGCCATACAAATTCTGTAGGGTGATGACTCCGTTGTTCGGTATCGTCTGTTTAAAGTTTTTAATTCTATCGATTTGTTTTGTCGTTATCTATGCTTGTATGGAATCATAATTGTAAAATTATAAGTACTTTAAAAGTTATGAGTCTCAAAACATTCCGTTTTAACACGTAATTTTAACGCATCTTTGGGCACAATTAAATACCGGAAGGAGTATAAAATCTCTAAAACAAAATTCATACAAGCATAGTTTGGTTATTAAGAAATATAAATTATTTTACTTTTAATAAAAACATTCAGCTGTTTTATCACAAGAACACTTCTCCCAAACGCATACTCGCGAATTTTTAGACGACGAAGATTTAGATTTTCAACAATATTTGTGTTTGCACACACTAGACTGTTGTTCCGATGTGCTTATACATCAGTGTAAATAGTTCCGCACTGTTCAAAACCGAGTCTATCCCTTTCTCAGCGAAATAGCACGCATTTTAGCCACGTGCGTTGACGAGTTCGAGTTCCCGACTAGCGCATCCTTAAAGCTGTAATTCAAGCGAAGCACCTTTCATCCAGCAGTAGGTTCTTTTTGTAGTCGCGAACGCCGCGTATTAGTTGAAGTACCTATTTTCTCTTCCAAACTATGTTGCTTTCAAAATTGGTTCAGCCGTGAACAAAATGGAGTGATTATCGTGATGAGGATTGTTATTTTTTTTTAATCTTATAAAACTTGTTGCCCTTTAAGTACGAAAACGTAAAAACGGAAGACAAATATAACTGAATAATACATAAGAACTACTAACACTGCATCCCATAGTTAAATTACAGCTCTCGTCACCTGCAATTGTCCTGCAGTACTTAAAGCTGTAATTCAAGCGAAGCACCTTTCATCAAGCAGTAGTTCCTCTTATAGTCGGGAACGCCGCGTATTGGTTGAAGTAGGCAGTATCGGTCTTCTCTTCCGTTCAGACGTGAACAAGATGGAGTAAATTTTCGTATCGAAGATTGCTTAATTTTTAAAAATCCCATATGAGTTTCTGCCCTTTAAGTACAGAAACGTTAAAAGGAAGCATAACAGAATATACATTAAAACTACTAACTCAGCATCCCGTAGTAGAATTACAGCTGTCGTCATCTGCAATTGTCCTGTAGTACTTAAAGCTGTAATTCAAGCGAAGTACCTTTCATCTAGCAGTAGTTCCTCTTAGTAGTCGCATATGCCGCGTATTAGTTAAAGTACGTAGTATCTGTCTTCTCTTCAAAACTATGTTGCTATCAAAATCGGATTAGTCGTGAACAAGATGGACGGAATTTTCGTAACGACGATTGATTAATGTGAACAAAATGGAGTGATTATCGTGATGAGGATTGCTATTTTTTTAAATCTTATAAATCTTGTTGCCCTTTAAGTACGAAAACGTAAAAACGGAAGACAAATATAACTGAATAATACATTAGAACTACTAACACTGCATCCCATAGTTAAATTACAGCTCTCGTCACCTGCAATTGTCCTGCAGTACTTAAAGCTGTAATTCAAGCGAAGGACCTTTCATCTAGCAGTAGGTGCTCTTTGTAGTCGGGAACGCCGCGTATTAGTTGAAGTACGCAGTATCTGTCTTCTCTTCCAAATTACGTTCCTAAAGACTATTTAGAGTATTTCTTTTTAATGCGCTGTAGTATGAGTATGAGAAATTAGTGCCACCTAGCAATTAATTCTTTTAATCCTAAATCATACCAAATTTATAAAAAAATAATAGTGGAATGCCCTAAAACATTACTAGTAGTATTCTAAGATAAGAACAATGGAACAGTCATAATTACACATACAATGGTATTTACATACATACGCGCGTAAAACATAACCCGCCTTCTAAGTGGGTCAGTCGGGTAATAATGTTATAATACTGTCTGTCTACTAATAACTGGTGTTATCGATGATAATCTAATCGAATGAGAGTTGCGAGTACTTACCTTTATCGCATTAAGGACCTCTATGTTCCATTTCCCTGGTAACAACAGGCTGTATAGCAACACAATGTTTTCTATTCCGGTCATAGTGGCGCTAGTATCTTTGTTTGACTATAAATATGTTACGAAGCATCCTTAGTTCCAATTTGGGCCGCCGAAATAGATAACCTTGCGGCAATGTGTCTTCCATTTTCCTCCCACCTACACAGCTATTAGCCACCTGCGTATCCGTTTTGTCACAAATAAGAGAAGTACAGAGGTAACACTTAATGCAAAAGTGCCAGGTGATCTATTGACCAGACTGACTGACTGGAATCCTAATCCTTATTAATATTGTACATACGAAAGTGAGTCTGTTTTCGACGCTTTCACGCCCTATTTACTGAACCGATCATCATGTAATTTTGCATACACATAGGTTTGGGTATTGAGAAGGACATAGGCTATATTATCACGCGGGCGAAACCGTGGGTAACAGCTAGTACCTAATATATTTAATCTGTTTAACACATAATATATTTAATCTCTATTATAAATAATACAACTTTACGGCGCTTTGGAACATAGCATTTTAAGTTTGATCTAAAAATTATGACTTTAAAACGACCTTGTTTTGATTATCTATCATCAGATAACTATATTAATTAAACTTAATATGAAATATTTTATTGTTTGTTTGCCTTACATAAATTCTGAAACAACTGGACCGATTTTCAAAATTCTGTCACGTGTAGAAAGCTAAATTTGCGGGTGACATAATATACACAGCTATACTCGTAATATAAATAAATAAATAAATAATAATAATAAATATATAGGGACATATCACACAAATTGAGCTAGCCCCACAATACTTACAGTACAGATACTAACTCAACGATACTATATTTTATAATATATACTTATATAGATAAACATCCAAGACCCAGGTCAATATGAAAAAGATCTTTTTCCATCTTGACCTGACCGGGGATCGAACCCGGGACCCCCGTGTCGCAGGCTAGTGTGTTGACCGCTGCGCCACGGAGCTCGACGCGGATATACGCGGATAAAATCTCTATTTCTAGTAACTATTAATTTGCTATAATTTTTTTTATGTCATAGGACGGCAACGAGCAAGCGGGTCACCTGATGGAAAGTGATCACTGCTGCCCATGGACAACTGCAACTCCAGGGGTGTTACCAGAGCGTTGGCGGCCTTCATTTTTCCCTTCCCAGAGGGGGAGGGGGGGATGTGCCTCCGGCTCTCTCACTCACCGAACGTAGCATAGAAGCGGTAAAGCTATTACTCGCACGTCGATTTTCTGTGAGAGTGTGATACTTCCCCGGACGAGCCAGCCCATTTATGCTACTAGCAAAAGTGAATTTTGTTTTGGTAGTATTTTTCACTTTTAGACGAGCCTCTCATCTAGATCTTCCTATATTTTATGATGTCTGGCACACAAACAAATCACAATTAAGTTATTAACGAATGCTGATACAGTGCGCACACCAGTGGGCCACTCCCGTGACAACTACCTAGATTTACACCGCGCGGCGAGGACTCGAATAAACAATAGGAGGGACCCGTTTGCGCTTTGGATTTATTTATAAAACTAACCAAAATAATAAAGAAAAGACTAGTTCGAAGGCTATAATGGTAATAATTTGAAGAAAAAGTAACAAGCTTTTATTAAACTTGATTGCTTAGTTTCGATGTTTGAACCTAGAAATAATGGATATAGCTCCATAACCTTGCTCTTGATTATCTATTAACGAATATCTATACTTATAAGAGGAAAAATTTGATTCTTTGTATGCATATAGGTTCTGAAGCTACTGAACCTTTTTTCAAAACCATTTAACCGATAGTAAGCTTATTTGCGTGTGACATAGCCTATAATTGAAGCGGATAAAGTCGTGGACAAAATGCTAGTAACTATATAAATTTTAACTAATATATATTATTGTATAAAGTGATGTAGTAATTACGTTTTGGTAGCGTTCTACACGAGTTTCTCATTTGTATTCCTATATTTTATGATGTCTGGGACACAAACAAATCACAATTAAGATATTAACGAATGCTGATACAGTGTGCACACCAGTGGGCCACTCCCGTGACAACTAGATTTACACCGCGCGGCGAGGACTTGAATAAACAATGGGACCCGTTTGCGCTTTGGATTTATTTACAAAACTAACCAAAATAATAAAGAAAAAAAGGATCAAAGATTAATCTTTGATCCTTTTTTTCTTTATTATTTTTCAAAAAATTTGGTATGTTGATTTTAATTTATTTTTTCAAGCTGTTATTTAACGCTATTAGTTTGTTTGTGAGGCTGAACTCTTGCAACTCAATTTTAAAGCTCTTAACAGAGACATTAACGAACGAGAAGTGGACCGCAGGACACAACTCACGTGGAACAAGTATTGGAGTTTAAAAGAATTATTTAAAAATAACATGCCCACTAAGCTTAAAATAAAAGTATTGAACACTTGTCTTCTCCCATGTCTTACATATGCCTGCCAGACTTGGAAGTTCACTGCTAAAGTAAAGAAAAAAATCCGAACATGTCAACGAGGGATCGAGCGGAGTATGCTAAATATAAGGAAACTTCAAAAAATTCGACACACGAAAATAAGGAAAATTACCAAAGCCACAGACGGACTAAAACAGGCTTTAGCACTTAAATGGAAGTGGGCTGGAAATGTAGCGCGCCTTCAAGACCAGAGGTGGACTAAAACAGCGACTCTCTGGAAGGGACCACACGGAAAGAGGAAGATAGGAAGACCTTACGCACGATGGGTAGACGACATAGTCAAAACAGCCGGCTCAAACTGGCTTCAGACAGCCCAGTCTAGAGAGGACTGGTTTACTTTGGAGGAGGCCTTCACCTGTAGAGGGGTTCTTGCAGATGAAAATACAGATAAAAAAAAAAAAAAATCATCGTAACAATGCAATATTTAGAGACATTTGCTCACCGTAACGCGGATTTGCATTGTTTAGATTTTTTTATTTTATAAATATGTTACGTTAAGTTGTTTCTCATTTTTTGTTTCCTAGTGACTTTGATTTTAAACACTATTTTCATACAATAAGGTAATGCGAAAGAAAAGGTATGAAAGACTTGTAATTTATGCAGTGATTAACCCGATCTCTTCCGACCCTGTCTGTTTCGCTGGCGTCATTCCCGCTGTAATACATCAACCCCGTCACCCGCCTCCTGCACCAACTCATTTTCCTTGTTTCCAAATGACTTTAATTTTAAACACTATTTTCATAGAATAAGGTAATACGAAAGAAGAGGTATGCAAGACTTGTATTATGCAGTGATTAGAAATCCGTTGCATCCCGACCCTGTCTGTTCCGCCGGCGTCACTCCCGCTGTAATACATCAAACCCGTCACCCGTCTACTGCACCTACTCATATTTCTTGTTTTCCAATGACTTTGATTTTAAATACCATTTTTATAGAATAAGGTAAAGCGAAAGAAGAGATATGAAAGACTTGTATTTAATTTAGTGATAAGAAACCCGTTCTATCTCAACCCTGCCTGTTCCACTAGCATCACTCCCGCTGTAATACATCAAACCCGTCACCCATCACCCGTCTCCTGCACCGACTCATCTTTCTTGTTTCACAATGATTTTGATTTTAAATGCATTTTCATAGAATAAAGTAATGCGAAAGAAGAGGTATTTAGAGTATTAAAAGCAGTGATTAGAAATCCGTTGTATCCCGACCCTGCCAGTTCCGCCAGCGTCACTTCCGCTGTAATACATCAAACCCGTCACCCGTCACGATGGCTCCTGCACTGACTTATCCATGAAGTATCCACGAATAACAATTATATCTTACTAATATTTCTTATTTTCCACGACTTTAACTTTATGAGAACTATTTTATTAGAAGTTATTTTAATTGCAGAAATACAATGAAGGCATTAATTTCAGTGCAACATCTTGTTTAATCCGACTTACATGACTTTAATAATAATAATGACTTCTCGGTCCGCACTGATATTGATAAATCTATTTATTAATTCATTTTCACGAGCCGATATATTACAAAACACGGATTTAAGTTTATAAATGAAGCATGGATTAAAGTTAATATATAAAGCGGCTATTGGTTGTAACTTTATTAAGTTTGCAGAAAACTTAACCTTAAAAGTGTAAAACAGACAGCGTCAACTTCATCCCTATGCGATTGTTGGAAGTACCTTTCGAATCTATGTAAGAGCTACTACGAACTGACGAAAGCTATGCTTAATAAGTACCTAGATTATTTAAAAAGAAAGCCATTGTCTTTTTGACGGTAAACGTTCGCCATATTGATTATTACTGACGTCACATAGCTTATGACACTCCGGGGCAGAATAAAAATCGAATGATTTGTCACCAGAAGCTCCCACGAGGCATCAAAGAACATACGCCATCTTTGATGCTACTTGTTAAAACTTTACCGTACAACACCGATACTTAGTATCTCAATTAACTGGACATTGACAGAATCATAATCACTGAAACCTTGGTGGAAGCCATATTATAAAACAGAAGATGAAGACGAGGAATCGAATGACATTTCACACTTCAAAATAGGTCAATCCGTTTTGACTTTGGGATGCAACAATGGAACAGATATATTATATACATACATAAATACATCGATACATAAATACATATGCGCGAATAACTTTACCCTCTTTTTGGGTGGGTCAGGCGGCTAAAACGTATGTTTACACGTCAAAATTTTCATGATTCATGTCGACGTAGTCCTGACGGTGATCACAACATGTTTATTGCAAACCCAGGGGGGATTGGAGTTCATTATATTTAAGTCGATTTTCAGTTGTTGTATCTGAATGTCCAGCTTCCTGCACTCAAATAGACCTTAATGAGGCAAATGACCGGGCAGTCGCAGTTGCAAGTTATTGGTTAAGGCAAATATAAAACTAGCCATCTACGACTCGAAAGAAGAAGAAGAAGTTGTGTGAAAAAAAATAAAAATAATTACAGGAATAATAAGTTTATTAACAAATTCATTCTGGGGATAAGCTTACGAGCTGCTTACGAGTATATTGACAGCCAATGCAATATTTTTTTACCCGACTGACTGACCCACCTAGAAGGATGCTTATATTTTTCACTCATATGTATGTTTGTATCTATGTTTGTATCAGTCAGACATACTTCTGTTACATTGTTACCTCCTGTAGCTTAAACAGCTTAACCGATTTTGAAGTGTGAGGGAGGTGTCTTCGAATTCTTTGCTGGAGTGCCCTAGGCTACGTAACGCATAGCAAATTCAATATGACGGCCGTAAAATGGAAATCAAACAAAGGCATACTTGGCGTGTTAATCATGAAGGCTGTCAAAATTTGACATATTATCAACTAGCTGTTACCCGCGGCTTCGCCCGCGTGATATATAGCCTATGTCCTTCTCAGTACCCTAACCTATGCGTATGCAAAATTTCATGATGATCGGTTCATTTGATAGTGCGTGAAAGCGTGACAAACCAACAAACTCATTTCGCATTTATAATATTAGTTAGGATTAGGATTTAGTATAAAGTAGGTCGATTCAAGCAATTACTGTTAAAGAAAAGTTCACTAACATCGCTGCATAATAACAAAACTAAGATTTCCAACATGGCGCCCTGTCTAGCTTTGATGTATTACAGAGGGAGGGGAAGTGAAGCGAACGCCAGAGATGAGCAAAATAATTCGCGTCTAATCACGATGGTTCTAGCAGGCTATTAACTTGTGTATTTTCTATTTAAATACTATAAAGGAAATTAAAAATATCATTTTTTCCCGCGCAGATAATAACCATTGATCGATTGGATTGGTAGTCAAAGTATATCGTACCAGTTATTATAAATAAATGATTCTCTTCAAAACAAGCATTAAATTAAAAAGTATAAGCAACTCCCGCAACGAAGATCCTTTGGAAATGGCTGGACCGATTTTGACACACAACCTGCTTTATAAATGAAAAACCGGCCAAGTGCGTGTCGGGCCACGCGCAGTGTAGGGTTCCGTAGAGACGAATGACAACTTTGAGTTCACACAGTTCACACTCGCACCTCATAGTTTAACGACCGAAAGCATCTAAAAAGGAAAATTGTATGAAGTTTTACATTTTCCAGTACATTTTATAAGTTGGTTGCCTATAACTTTTAAGTTTGCACTTAGTACTCAGCTCTGATAGGTTTCCTTTCAACTTCAGTATATATACTACTGCTGTATTTTTTTTCCATATATAACCGTTTAGCAGATAGAGGGGGGGGGGGGGGGAGACATATACCTCTAACAAAAATTTGCACTTTAAAACCAAATATTTCGGAAATGGATCCCTAAATCGAAAAGTGGTGTTATCAACCTCACAATATTTTTTAAAGACCTATTTAACGATATCCCACATGATGGGTAAGTAGAGAAAAACAATTACTCCCCTACTTTAAATGTATGGGAGCAACCCTATTTTTTTTCAAGATTTTTTTCTTCCACTTTTTTGCGAGTACAAACTTTTTTGTTTGTTTGCACTTTTTCACTTTTTCTGAGTAAAACCGCGGACGAACAGACAGACAGACATGGCGAAACTATAAGGGTTCCTTGTTTACTACGGAACCCTAAAAATCACATCCAAATCGGTCCATCTATTTGGATGTGATGTGTCAACTTCATAACACCTTTCTTTTTGCATCCGGGGTTCAAATATAATTATAAGTAAATGCACTTGTACGTATTGTACATTTACTTTAATAATTGTGTACTTTAAAAAACAGCAAATCTGACAAGTGCTGAAAATAATCCAATATGGATTTTATTGGTTTTCAGATGTTTGCACCTGAAAACAAAACAGGGATATGGATGCATAGCCCCAAAGGTAGCAAGACCAAATCCACTATAACCTAGTGAGGCCACCCGGAGTTGTGACAAATGGATTTTGATTTCTAATTTCCTTTAATTGAGGACGGAAGCGATGCCGTTAACAAATAAAAAATATCGACCTTTGGTTCCGGCTGTCATCATTGATGGCTGTCGTTAAGCTATGTCAGATGCGGAGTTCTTGGCGGGAATTTTAGCTACGGGGACTACTTACACGGTATCTGTTTTGGATTGTTTTGCAAATTGATTCTAGTGGACTTTATAATGTGAAATTAGTGTTATTTGGTGTTATATCCCATCCCATATTTAAGAACAATGTGTAGAATAACTAAAGTAGACTGTCATTGTGCGGCTGTAGTGAGATTTACATAGCGGGCTGTTGGTTGTCCGCCTTGCTGCGTCGTCAATGATGAAACCAGTGGATTCGCGAAGAGTTGTCGCCAGGGGCTCCGTGAAAACAACGAAATGAATTACACCATCATTTCGTTGACAACAAACAAGAATAACTCGCCAACTGGCGAAATAAATGAAGAAAGGCTCTAAAAGACTTGTATCCAGGGCCGTAAAACAATACTTAAAAAAAATATGTCAGATGCCTTGAGGTAGCTTGATAAATCTGACACCAGCGTTGAACAAACATACATTTCATAATAAATATAGGTACCAAAAGCTTTCAATGCAACGGAAAACGCATCCACAGCGCAAAGTCCGTCCATCTCAAGTACTTGTCTCCCTTTGTCTCGACTCTCGCCACATCCATCTCTACAATCCGGACGTCCCCACACAAATAACCCACAAAGGGATTCCCGAACCTCCAAAGAGATATATGATATCTATCTGTCTGTCAAAATATACTATTAGATTGATGTTTGCCAATACCCAGTACGGGCAACTTCGAAATTCGACGTAACTGATGTTTCGCCTTACACCTTTGGGACTAAAAAGTTATATAATAAATGTACGCAAAATGTTTTTCCCTTTGCATAAAAAATAACGGTATATCAAAATAAGTTATTTGGGAGCTAGCTGTATGATTATAGCGCTTATTCCAAACCAGTAAAATACATATTTATGTGTGTTAGGATTATTAGGGTCGGTGAAGATTATAAGGGTGTAGGATTCGATTCGGAATTATAAAAATTCCGAACGTATGCAGGTTTGTATCCAGGATTAGTGATCAGGGTAGAAGAGGGGAAAGATTTTTATGGAAGGTTGATTTGATGACTTTTGTTTGCTTCTGCTCTGTGGTTTTGCTCTCGCCTCTTATAAGCCCGTCTCGGGGACAACCCCCGGTCAGGTCAAGATGTTTTTTTTTTTGGTTTGGTCTGATATCTATGTTAGTATCTATTCTATTTAGTACAATATACCTTTGTTTTGACGCAATTCGCAACTTAAATGTGGTTATCTCACTTTGTGGGATTTGTCTCATTTTCTTCTTATATAGTTAAGTCCAAGGAACGTTTATTAAATTTTGAACTAAAGAACGTTGCATAAAGACTTATTATTTATTAAATTTCTATAATATATACCATACAATGTAATCTTTTCAATAATTGCAATTTTCAAATCAAGTTTCTGTAAAAAATCACTGCCCTATGGAAGTTATTGTTGAATAAATAAATTCACATACATACATACAATCACATACTTTCTTATACGAGTATACTAGAACAAATAAAAACAATCTACTTTTTGTGCTATCAACTAAAATAGATATTTACATAACTATCTCCTTGACCGATCAACCTTGACCGAAATAATAACAGGATTACTATCGAATTACGTCCCTCCTGTGTTTCAGAGCAAAAATTGTACAGTGTTATAAAGTCAAGTATTTTAAGGGGAGTCTTAATATTATTTCCCCTGTATACAGGTCTGAACATATGCTCGTGGTAGATTATTTTCTTCATTCTCGAATTACGTGGATTACGGGGAGGTAGGCCGGGATGAAACAGCAGATCGGGGATTAGGGCCGTAATTGAATGTCGACAACTGTTTGTTATAATTTCGGAACACGCGTATTTTACAAGAGATTGATACTTACATACATACTGCCACGTATTTTTCCCTTGCGGGGTTGACAGAGCCCAAGTCTATAAAACCTGAAGTGGAGAACGAAGTCAAAATTGTGTTTTGATTCATCGGTGAAAAGTTGTAGTAACAACGGAAATATTCAGATGAGCAATGGACAGACCTCGTTTTAACATTATAAAATAACGGTAAAAAATTGTAAGTTCTCACTGTGGAGTTTTAGTATTATCAGCTCAGAACAGTTTGCTGACTGCGAATATTATGTAAAATAGCTGACTGTAACTGTAATTTTCTTTAAACATTTGAAATCCTCAGCGCACGTGGCGCCATCTGGACTCCCCGTAAAGTTTATGTCGTATTCAGTGACCGACTTGGGTGTAACTTTTTTTGCACGTTTCTCCCGAAATTGGCCGTTTTGGTGTCAATGCCTGGCTTTATGGCTTGCCACCTGTCTGGGACATCAAGCGTAAAGTATGAAAAGTACAGAAACACGTAGTAAATATATCTCCATGATAAACATTGTAGTTGTGGTAGAGCCACGCTACTGGCAGAATTGGCTACTTGACTAAAAATTTTTTCGTGTCCTGCCAAAAATAAACACAATAGTGACAGAAATTCATTTCTAAACAAAAATACTTTTTCAGATATAGAAGTTTTAAAGACACATACTTTTAGACGATAGTTTTTAGACGTGAAAACGCACTGCTGAAGTGCCTACATATTTGTGACGTCACAACTTTGTATTTTGTATGGGCGGCGTGAGAACTTTGTTTGGTAACTATACGAAATATTACGTTTGTGGTAATGGTTTCATAATAAAAGTTGCTTTAAATTTAGCGGACTACAATACAGTATAATTGTAATTTAAGATTTTCATACTTTAAAAAATGGTCCTACTCGCCCAACTTTAAAGAAGCGTTAAGAACACTTAACGAATCGATATCAAATTAAAAGTGATCTTTATAGTGTTTTTAGATAGAAATTAGTATCATTAGAAACAAATTTTATGTAATCTTAACATTAGGCAAATACCGAAATCACTTTTGTTAGTACATGATTGGGCCGGCTGTCTGGGACATCAAGCACAAAGCATGAAAAGTGCAGAAAAATAATATGTGGGTGTAATTTTTTGTGCCCTTTTCTCCCGAAGTTAGCCATTTTAGTGTCAATGCCTCGCTTTATGGCTTGCCACCTTGTTGCCACCTGTCTGGGAAATCAAGCACAAAATATGAAAAGTACAGAAATCATTTGTATGTGCTGTCGTTATACAAGTTGTCTTATCGACATGGGTTGGTGGGAAAATTTTTGTCTTTAGGAGAAAAATGTTAAAGTAACACTATTTACGTATTTCAATTTGAGTAAATAAAAACAACTACTACCTACTAACTTACACACTTAGGATAAGCAACTAGCTCCGACCTGAAAAAGTACCTTATGTTGTATTCAGTTATGTTTTACCTAAATTATTCAACCTTTACGCGACATAGAGCACCCAACAAACATTTAAAGATATAAAACGTTCCGTGTATAATATTAGTAAGATTATACTTCTGTAGCTTCGGTGTTTTGTAAGTTTGTAAGAATCCAGTAAATGCTTCGATACCTGAGGAGGATACTAATTCGTTTTATAGCTCTTATTCGGACGCACGTGTCCTTTTAAAAAAAGCTCGTTTTCCACGATTCGATCGCACTTTCAACTCAAAATAGTAAAACCCTTGAGTTTTATTAGGCTTTATATTGGACACAAATCTTCATTTTTACTACAAATGAAGTACAGTAGAAACCGTTTATATTGACATCGAAGGGAATTGACAACCCCGTCATAATAAGCGGACGTCATACAAAGCGTTGAGTGAAAAAAAAAACTTTTTTAGGTAAATACTTAATTTTATCTTAAAACATATGAAATCAAAATATAAAATACACGTACTAAGAACGAAACATGTATGTATGTACATACAAATGTATCAATCATTCGAGATTATCGAATGACCCATGCCGAATTCCTTAGCAGGAGAGGAGTTAGATTCTCCATTTGCTTCCTTGTAAAAAATCATGGCGGTCATTATAATCGTAAAATTTATTAAAAATGGGTCATAATAAGCGACATGTCACTGTAAGCGGAGTCATTATATTCGACGTTTTTACAAAGATTTTTATATGATAACCAAAGTTCGTTGGGTAACTATACGTCATAAAAGGCGGTTGGTCAATGTAGGCGGAGTCATAATAAATGGATTCTACTGTATATGGTGCATTATTCCTTTATACTTATAGCTTACCCCCGCTGCTCCGCTCGCTTTAATGTTGTTCCTTCGCAAGCAGTACTTTTTTTCGGGACAAAAGGTAGCCCATATTCCTTCTCTGTATAGTCAACGCGTACGAGAAATTTCATGATGATCGATTAAGTAGTTAAGGTGTTAAATCGTCACAAACAATTAATAACAAACGAAGTTTCGTGTCTATAATGTTAAAATTATCAGGCTTTTGGTAGTGGTATATTGGTGTTTTTGGTGCAGCTCGCAGCAGTCTCGTAGCTTGGTCTCATTAATATATTTCACGCCACTTTTGAGAAACTACCGTCTAAGCTTTACCCTTGAAGGTATGACAGCCTTTCAAAATGAGCATTGAAAACGACGGGCAGGCCAGACATTCTTATATGGAAATGACGATTTTTTTTGAGTTTTCAGTATTGATACCATAGGAAAAATTGTTAAATTTAGATGGGCGGACTCACCCATTTCAAGAAACGTAAGTGGTAATTTTACACGCTGTATAAATCCAAGAAATATATACGAGCATATAGATAAAAAATGCGTTTTTTTAATGTTGTTCTATATAATTTCGTTGTGATAAATCGGTCAGTTTCTATGGAAAGTCCTAAAACTTTTCTTTTTTTTTGCATTTCATCTTAAACAAAACGTTAAAACATTAATAATACTAAGTTCCTTGTTTAAGAGCTTGATTTTTATTAATTTAAATAAATTACTATTTTACCTGAATTATATTTCTATTCAACTCGACAATTTTGCCACGATAATAATAAAACAAGTTTGTCCATCTGGAACACTGATAAACTTTATCAGTTTTTCAGTTCACAGGTTTCGTCTGGATTCTAAAATGTTTTCGGTTATTATCCTTTCTGTCACTCTTTTAGTTACACAAAAGTATTTTGAAGCAACATCTGACGAGCTCCGTGGCGCAGTGGTTACCACGCCAGCCTGCGACACGGTGGTCCCGGGTTCCATCCCCGGTCAGGTCATGATAGAGAACGATCTTTTTCAGATTGACCTGGGTCTTAAATGTTTATCTATATAAGTATATATTATAAAATATAGTATCGTTGAGTTAGTATCCTGCGACACAAGTTCACAACTTACTGTGGGGCTAGCTCAATTTGTGTGATATGTCCCTATATATTTATTTATTAACATTATGAAAAGGTCGCTCAAAGAGTTAGAGAGAAGAGTGCTAAGCTCGGTGTTTCTCTGCGAAATCGATTTGGAAGCGAAGAGATTAATAGAAGAACACATGTTATCTACAATCATTTTTGACGAGCTCCGTGACTCAGTGGTCAACACGTCGGCCTGACCAGGGATCGAACCCGGGAACATCCGTGTCACACGGATGTTCCCGGGTTCGATCCCTGGTCAGGTCAAGATGGAAAATGATCTTTTCAGATTGACCTGGGTCTTGGATGTTTATCTATATTATGTATTTGTTATAAAATATAGTATCGTTGAGTTAGTATCCCATAACACAAGTCTTACTTAAGAACTTACTTTGGGGCTAGCTCAATCTATGTGAATTGTACATATTTATTTAATCTACATAGCTTAGCGGATTACCTGTGGCAGTGGGCGCCCTGAGTTCGTATAACCGATGGCCGATGGGGCCGAAAGGTTCTCGAATAGCGTCCATATACCGATAAGTGCAGCGTTGGACAACCATTCACCAGGTGGTCGGACAACCTGACCACGGTCGCAGAAAGATACTGGATGAGGCCGCTTCTAACCGGTTGAATTGGAAATCATTGGGGGCGGCCTATGTCCAGTAGTGTAACTCCTGCGACTAAGATGACGATGACATTAATATCACTTTCAAGGTGACCAAATAGACGTATGTTTCACTTGGCGCATGTTAAACGACTTTAGGCATGGTCAGTTCTCGGTTGGGTCATACAAAGTGGCATACAAATATTTCGAGTTGCTCAACACTAGGGAAGGCAAGTTAAGCTGTTAAAATGACACTCGTTAAGCTATGTCAGATGCCTCTAGGCAGCCTTAAAAATTTCAAAGCAGTATTTGGTCATTTGCTACCGCGAATCATATGAAAGATCATCATCATCATCATCAGAATTTAAGAGCGATGCAGCTGCTCTTGTCGGTGGAGGTACCTTCATCACTCTCTCTGCGCCGCCAGTCTGTGTAGAAAACATCGAATCATTTGCCGAGTCTACCTTAATTAGTAAGTATCCGAAAATTAATTAACTTTTAGTGTAGAGGTGAAAAGGAGAAAATTCATTATATTTTTTCCGATTCGTTTGTCCCAAATCAAGTTGGGCAACTATTCGCCGGCGAGATAGCGCCGAATTCCTGAAGGAACAACTCTGAGATCCGACCTGTATAGACCGAGGGCCAGTCATGTTTTATAAATATCTTTGACGGTATTTGTTTGTAGTGCATTAGTAAAATAGTTAGCTCTAAGTTTCATTTTACGCATGCGAAAATACATATAATTAATTTGTACACTGTGTATATGAATGTTATTACTATATCGTTTATATGCAACGGTTAGGCACAGTTGAGGTGATTGCCTGAAGATGCTTGGTATAGAGGTAAAACACATGTCGCAAGTATGACAATGGATGAATATCCGGAAGGGTTGCATGCATCAACTATAAATGGCGGGCATGTTGGCACTTAAGGTAAGAGGTGGGTATTGAACAGCGGTAGGTTGTATGAGCTCAATAGTTGGCGAAGATCACAAATGCATCACTAGCCGAGTCGGTTTATTCTTTTTTGTTGGTCTCTAAATGCTGAGGATCGTTTGGGTTAAAGACAAAAGACAAGCATCCAGGAGTTGTTATGGAATAGCGACTGCCATATAACTTATAGCCCTGCCAGGAAAGTCATCGTCTTATTCTGCCAAGTCCGTGAATCCGCGCATTGTTCCAGCATACCTAAGGAAAGTTGGTGCCCGGTATGCGGCCAACTGTTCTCTATCATCTTGGGCAATTATTTTACTGCTAGAATAAAGTACCTCCTATCAGAGGTTGTCTTAAAGTTGGAGTTGCATGACATGATGACAATAATAACATAAAACTTAAAAGTGAATCTCAGGTTCGTACCACGGCTAAAGATGTAACTAGGAACTAAAACAGTAACTTTGGTTAAATGTTAAAAGAAAAGCATCCAGTTCAAGCTATGACGTGGATAATAGCTACCTGTAAGGCCTTAGTATCTTATAACCCTGTCAGGACATACATAAAAACAATTATCAAGTATATTTAGCCTACAACTCTCGGTGTAGGAATCAGGTGGTATCAGTTAAACACGCGGCAGTTTTAATTACGCGCCAATCGCATTCCGCCAACTCCGGAAATCCAAGGCGCGGAATCCGGTCGTTGTTCCGCCAGGTAATTGGCGGACTTGTGTGAAAACATTTAATCGGAGTAGAAAATAATATAAATGGTTGCGGCTCATGCTGTGGACGCCGACCAATTGCATGTAGGGTGACTGGTATGCATCGAAAATAGTATGCAGCGTTATTCCCGGGGCGCTACGAAATTGGAACCTTAAAAAAATACTAGTATTCTTAGGCTAGCAATATTGTCCCTGGTATTGCAGTTCTCCATGGGCAGTGATAGTCCCTTACCATCAGGTGACCCATTCGTCCTATTTCATAAAAAAAAATGTATCGTACACCCCTTTAAATTTTTTTTTAAACCAGCTTTTCCCGGGGTTCCATTCACGTTAATTGAGATCCCTCGGAAACAGTACTATTTTCGATATTATTATCGATCGGTATTTTATTCTTCTTCGTACCCCTAACAACATGCTGCTATCAAGCTTCATGTTTACCTGTTAATGTAAAAAAAATATTTCACATTTATAATTTTACAGAGGATTCAAATACATTGTTTGAATCACAAACGCACAGTAAATAAATTATTTATTAAAAGCAAATATTTTTACTGCAAATATTCGATAAGCAATAAGCTATAGCTATTTTTCCTCACCTTCCCAGACCTTAAAACGCTAAATACTGAAATGAATCGTTTCTATATTTATTTTATACTTATTTTAAGATCATCATTTCCAAACAAAAACGCAACAAAACGGAATAAAAGAAACAGAACAATAAAAGACTCTAAGGTTTAAAGTATGCAAAACAGAAACCATATCCTATTCGAAACGATAATAGAAAAGTTCTCAATTCTCAATTAAGAATACCTATACCAAGCCACAGTGGTAATTCCGTAGGAATTATGTTAGTTTGGGAAGTTGCGCCGAGCGGGCGCACCCTGTATTTGTGTTATCCACTTGAGTCAATTTTAAAGTTGGCGGTGTTTGTGCGGAATTATAGCTAAAGTAATAATAGTATGGCTTCCTGAAGATTTGCATTGCTTTTCAAACTTTGTACAAATACCGCTTGCAGAAAATTTAAGAGCTGATGCTGAAGTTAAAGCATGTTATTTATCAACTACTCTTTCTTAAACTTGTACTAAGAATTATGTTTAATACTAATGAGTAGGTAAACAGACATACGGTAAAGCAAAAAATAAAAGAATCAAAGCAATAAAATTTGCCGTGTGGTTCCCGACAGAGTAGAATAGGACCACTCCAAGACTTCCCGTGGATGTCGTAGAAGGTGACTTAGGAAACACAAGCTAAACAAAGCTTATAAACATCAAATATACCTCTTGCACCCGTCTAGTTAACGTGGAGAGTGTAGGCCAACTCCTCTGACTACTCTGGCTAATATATGGCTCTGTTAGCACAGAGAGGGTCGTGTTCCTGAAGTGAAGACTAAAAAAAAGACCTCATGATGATGATGACGAAAACAATAAAAGACTGAAAATTCTGAAATAAGCAAAACAGAAACAATATCCTATTCGAAACGATTATAGAAAATTTCTCAATTAAGAGTACTATACCAAGCCACAGTGATAATTCCGTAGGAATGATGTCAGTTTGGGAAGTAGCGCCGAGCGGGCACACCCTGCATTTGTGTTATCCACTTGATTCAATTTTAAGTTGGCGGTGTGTGTGCGGAATTATAGCTAAAGTAATAATAGTATGGCTTCCTGAAGATATGCATTGCTTTTCAAACTTGGTGCAAATACCGCTTGTAGGAACAGCCTCCGTGACTCCGTGGTCCGTGGTCTTGTTGACCTGGGGGTTGTGGGTTCGATTCCCACGGGAAGCATACTTTGTTAAGTTGTTTCCAGTTTGGTTAGGACATTGCAGGCATGAATCACCTGATTGTCTGATAAGAAAGATGATTCCGTGCTTCGGAAGGCACGTTAAGCCGTAGGTCCCGGCTGCCATCTGGTAGTCGTTAAAGGAACCACGTAAGAGGCCTAGAGGCGGTTCCGAAGAACTCTGACACCCAGGGTGTGCATGGTCGACTGACCGTGTCACCTACACGAAATGATTAGGAAATTTAAGAGCTGATTTGAACTTTTTTCTTACGAGTTTGTCAAAATATTAAATTTACATCAACTTGCACTTAGGAGTATGCGATTGATTTCTTGTTGTGGACAGTCTACATACAAATGATGTCTTTATAGCTAGTGGAAATAAATATATTTTTTTGTCAACCTCCTGCTAAAGGGTGTCATTGGATAGGTTTTTCAAAGATGTTGTTGGTGTTTGAACACTGTTTTTCGATCTGTTCGTGATATATTAAGCGTCAAAATGCAATTTTTTGTTAGAGGTCAAGTGTCCTAATCTTCTGCATGCTAAATGGTTGTTTATGAATACGTGAAAAAATTAAAGGGCAGTTGTAAATATAACAAAATTACAAGGAAACTATCACAGCTAAGTTGGGTTCACAAGCCAAATAGCGACTGTCCACTTACTAATAAAATGACGCAAAACAACGGAACCCCACATTGCGCGTGGCTCTACACTACACGCATTTGGCCGGGTTTTTAAGTGTACTGTTCCCTTTGGATGAACGTGTAATATAAATAAATATATATAGGTATATATAAGTAAATATACACGGTGAAGTATGATCGCTTTGGATCTCTAATTTATAGCTATTCAGTCCGTCGATATGACCAACTTTTTCTATGGGACAAATACTAGAAACTAAAAAAAAAACACATTTTCTTACAAAAGTGTTCAGCCCGGTCAATTTGCATTAGATGTAAACATATATTTTTTTTAGTTTCAGCATCGGTCTCGTTGAAAAAGTTTTTCATATCGACGGACTGAATCATAATATACTTCGTGGATTAAATAACTCCTTTAAAGGGTCAAAACGGTCATTATTTCACCACGTATAGCTAAATATACGCCGGGAGTAATTGAGTCCAAGTTACTTCTAAGTTACTCTCTGTAAGTCAATTAACACGGTACAGCACTTTGTACAACTTCCCTAAAGGAAATTAACGTGAGAAGAACGGACTAAGATTTGCATCTATAGTTTAGAACTATTTTGACGTTTTATACTAAAGGACAAATTTTCTGTATTGTTTTCATGATTCAACATTATTCACTTACTTCCTGGGCGCTACAATCCTTTATGCTTGGCCTCCTCTACAATCTTATTCCATTTCGCTCTATCTCTGGCCTTCCGTCTCCAAGATTTTTATTTGCCTAGTCTTTTTAGATCCTCCTCGAGACAATCCTTCTACCGCTTTCTAGGTCCTCCTTGGGGTCTTTTCTGCTATGGCCAATTATACATGATTTAAGGAGCTCTGGTTTAGTAAAATTACTTCTAAGTTATGCTCGGTAAGTCAATTAACACGGTACAGCACTTTGAACAACTTCCCCGAAGGAAATTAACGTGAGAACGGACCAAGATTTGCATTTATAGTATAGAACTGTTTTAACGTTTTATATTAAAGAACAAGTTTTCTGTATTGTTTTCTTAATCCCAACTATCCCAACTAATAATATTATAAAAATATTAAAAATGCGAAAGTGAGTTTGTTTGTTTGTTACGCTTTCACGCCGTATCTACTGAACCGATCATCATGAAATTTTGCATACGCATAGGTTAGGGTACTGAGAAGGAAACAGCTAGACAACAGCTAGTTCATCATACATAATTACTTACTTAATTCCTGGGCGGTACAACCGTTTTTGGTTCTTGGCTGCTTCTACAATGTTCTTCCATTTCGCTCTTTCTCTGGCCACCCATCTCCAAGATGTTTTCTTGTCTAGTCTCTTTAGGTGCTCCTCCAAAGCTAAGTTCTGGTTAAGTAAAGTTACCTTATAAGCTACCCTCGGTAAGTCATTTAACATGGCACAACACTTTGTCCAAATTCTACTAAGGGAATCAACGTGAGAATGGGTTCAGATATGCATCTCTAGCTAAACGTACCTTACCATTGTTTTCTCAGTCTATTTTTATTGTTTTCCGTAAGTGTAGAGCTTCCTCAAGACATAATATAAAGCAGAAGAAAAAGAAGTAACTGTCCAGAAGAGGTTGTATTTTATATCCATTTAAGTCTACTGAATACGGAATAGAAGACGATAAACGTTAATTGATTATTTGTAAATCCTCATTTTCGTAATCGACTATCTAAATTATATTTTATGCAGTCATATTGTGCGCACGGTGGCAAATTTTAATGAACTCTCTGTTATAAAACTTAACTTGTGACTGTTTAGCTAGGAAACTCTTATTAAGGGTATTTTTAAAGTAAAAAAGCTATTTTTGTTTGTTCTGAAAAACATGGTTTTTTTAAAAATATTACATAAATAAAATCGCTCGAAATGATTATGAAGACAGGAGACAAAATCGTTTGAAATGATCATAAAATTACTTTCTAAACAGATCTATATTGTTTTATCATACAACCTCTGAAGAATAGCATTGGGGGTTTCTATTTAGTCTTAGATTGTTTATCATAAACCTCTTCTTTTTATTTTCGTAATCAGCTAACACAATTATATCTTATGCAGTCATTTTGTGCGCACGGCGGCAATTTTTTTATGAACTCGCTGCCGGTCAACAAAGTTACCGGCAACTTGTGACTGTTTTGTTAGAAAACACTTGTTAAGGGCATTTTTAAGTAAAAATCTGTTTTTTTCTGTAGATAATATGAATTTTTAAAACATAATCAAATTAAAAAAAATGCTAGACACAAGAAATAAAATTGCTTGAAAATATTATGAAAACAAGAGACAAAATAGCTCGAAATGATTACGAAAATTGGTTTCTCAACTGATCTTGTTTTATCTTACAACCTCTTCAGAACAGCATTGGGGTTTTTTATGGTGTTGTTGTTGTATATCATAACTCTCCTCTTTTTCTTATTGTCGTAATCAGCTAACAAAATTATATCTTATGCAGTCATTTTGTACGTACGGCGGCAACTTTTAATGAACTCGCTGCCGGTCATCAAAGTTACCGGCAACTTGTGACTGTTTTGTTAGAAAACATTTGTTTAGGGCATTTTTAAGTAAAAAATCTTATTTTTCTGTAGATAATATGAATTATTAAAACATTATCAAATTTAAAAAAAATGCTAGACACAGGAAACAAATTTGCTTGAAATTCTTATGAAGACAAGAGACAAAATAGCTCGAAATGATTACGAAAATTGGTTTCTCAACTGATCTTGTTTTATCTTACAACTTCTTTAGAATAGCATTGGGGTTTTTATGGTGTTGTTGTATATCACAACTCTCTTCTTTTTCTTAAATTTTATCTTCACAAAATGACTGCATAAGAGCAGTCATTTTGTGCGCACGGCGGCAACTTTTAATGATCTCGCTACCGGTCATCAAAGTTACCGACAACTTGTGACTGTTTTGCTAGAAAACACTTGTGTAGCGTATTGTTAAGTAAAATTTTATTTTTCTGTAGACTATATGAATTTTCCATAGCTCATATTATCGGTTAAAAAAAAATGTTACACGCAAGAAACAAAATTGCTTGTAATTATTTTGAAGACAAAAAACATTTGGTTTCTCAACTGATATATATTGTAATATCATACAACCTCTGCAGAATAGCATTGAGTGTTTCTATTTAGTTTTAGATTTTTATCATACTTCTCTTCTTTTTTATTTGCCTAATCGGGTAACTAAATATTTTATGCAGTCATTTTGTGCGCACGGCGGCAACTTTTAATGAACTCGCTGCTGGTCATTAAAGTTACCGGCAACTTGTGACTGTTTTGCTAGAAATCACTTGATTTTTAAGTAAAAATCTTATTTTTCTGTAGTTAACATGAATTTTCTATAAATATCAGCGACGAGAAACAAAATCGCTTGAAATGATTACAAAAATTGGTTTTTAAACTGATCTATATTGTTATGCTTTCATGCTGGCTTGAAAGAAATGAAAAAAACATAGAATATACCAGCTGTTTTCTTCCCGCGCATACCGTAAAGATAAAGATATATTTATTTGCACCGTAAAAGCCGGTCAATGTATTGGGCAAAAGTCTAAAGAATCACATCAATAGGCGATGCGGTTTTTCGCTATCTTGATTCCGCTTTCCACCTTTACGCCCACTATGATGGTAAATGTGGCAGGGTCTCATGACCTTCGGTCCTGTCTACCCTGCCAGTGATAAAATGTGACAATATGTATGTATAAATTGTTATATCTGACAACTCATTCAGAATAGCTTTGGAGGTTTCGTTATCGGCTAACAAAATTATATTTTACGAGTATGCAGTCATTTTGTGCGCACGGCGGCAACTTTTAATGAACTCGCTGTTGGTCATCAAAGTTACCGCAACTTGTGACTGTTTTGCAAGAAAACACTTGTTAAGGGTATTTTTAGCAAAATACTATTTTTTAAAGCATACTATACATAGGTGCACTTTTTATGGTTATACTTTTTTACAATAAAAATTTACTCATCTATTGTTTTGGAGATCGATCACATCAATCAATTATTTCACCGGATTTGTCGATTTGTAAAAGAATTCTTAGCCGCATTTTGGCAAAGGAACTCTAAAATACTTCCCGAGCCTTGTCATCAAATCACATCATTAATTACAATCAAAAAGCTAATCAATCCAGCGTTTCAATCGGTTCAAATCCTCGTCAAAGTTACAATGAACCGAGGCTATAACTTATAGAGTTAATTAAGCCTTCGCATTTAACTGGAAACTTGAACCATTAACGGCCGAATTAGGTGAGTTGGAACTCCACCAGTGAATTTGCAATGTGACCCTGCAGCTACTGGTTTTTGTCCAAGATCTAGAAACGTAAATTAAACACTTCCTTAAAGTTAATTTGTACAAAGAAAGTGGGTATAAAATTCTACTATGACAGCTTTGGAAACGCTATCGCATTAGTTGGGTTGAAGGTTGTTGTAGTTAAGGTCTCTGATATTTATCTATACAATAAGTATCTCTTATAAAATGTAGTATCGTTGAGTGAATTAGTTAGTGTATTTTGAAAAATAGGATCATTATATTTAATACTAATTGTCATTGATAGGAAATGTTTATGATTATTTTATTATTGTTTTATTTCTGAATTCATATGTATGTTATTCATATATAGGTATATGTAGATCTGCATCCGCTTCCAAATCCACGAATGTGAACCATCGGCATGCGCAACATCCCTGGTAGGTACCTACTTACCTATACTCAACCCTTACTCAAACCTGACATAACATAACCAAAATTAAATTAAGCCGTATTCGTAACTTTTTACAAATTCTACATACTAAAAGTTATTTGTTTAACTTTGTATGTTATTGACGATTATAACAATAAGATACAAATTAGATCCTTTCGGGTCGCCACGGAATTCGCGCCGTAAAATAGGCAAACAATTACTCGATAAAGCCGTTATTATTTCAACGATTTCGGCCAATTTCCCGCCGAATGCGAAATAAGGGTGCAGAAAAAATATGTCTGCGCGTAGGACGTCGCTGTGCTGGATGTGGCATCTTTTTCTTTTGGCAGTTTTAAATAGGTTAAGAACATACATTAATATATTCATATTGATAATAGTAAACCTCTTTCGGGGTAGACAGAGCCTCGGGACACAAATGCTAAAAACAATTTTCGATTTTCCGGTGAATGCGAAATAAGTGTGCAGAAAAAATATGGCTGCGCGTAGGACGTAGCTGTGCTGGAAAATTGATCTTTTTCTTTTGATGGAGGTCCGTAGGTAATGTAAATACTTAACTTTATACGAGCTCCGTGGCGCAGCGGTCAACATGCCGGCCTGTGACACGGACGGTCCCGGGTTCGATCCCCGGTCAGGTCAAGATGGAAAATGATCTTTTTCAGATTGACCTGGGTCTTGGATGTTTATCTATATATGTATTTGTTATAAAATAAAGTATCGTTGAGTTAGTATTCCATAACACAAGTCTTAGATAAGAACTTACTTTGGGGCTAGCTCAATCTGTGTGAGTTGTCCGTATATATTTATTATTATTATTTATTTATATAGAAACGCATACACGTTACTATATGAATATACCGCTTTCGAAGTAGACAGGACCTTGGGTGCAGAAAAAATATGTCTGCGCATTGGACGTATATGTACTGGATATGGCGTTTCCTTTTATTGTGGTAATATGGGTTGATTTAGCGAAATGTAGATTGCTCGTTGATATTTGTTATATTGATTATACATGTTTATATAATAACTTGACGTTGTTGTCTTGAAGTATAGGTTCTTGTATTTATTGTCCGTTATATACCTATACACGTTTCAAAATTTGACTTTCTTTCATAGAGTATTGAGTATTAATATATATATATATATATTATACAGTGCGAAATTTTGATCGTTTTGGACCCTTAAAGGGGTGATTCAGCCCGTCGATATGAACCATTTTTCCTATGGGGCCAATGCTGGAAACTCAAATTTTATTTCGACATTTTCATACAAAAGTGTTCAGCCGCCCGGGCAATTTGTATAGGAATGTCGAAATTTTTTTCGAGTTTACAGCATTTTTCCCATAGGAAAAGTTGTTTATATTGACAGGCTGAATCACCCCTTTAATGGTCAGGAACGATCAAAATTTCGCCATGTATAATATATAAAGATGTAGGATGGTAACACTGAGCGGAAGAGGAAGTAAGGGAGAAGGATGTACGAGTGAGCGAGATGAATGGATTGAGACAAGATGGCTACTGACGACTGCTAGTGAAAGTGTGTCCGCTAAGATTTTTAAAATATTGTATTGTGCCGTGCGTGATACCTTGAATAAACGAAGTATTTGCACTCCGTGGTTTCACTTCGCCTCCCAGCCTACATAGATATATATATCGGGTAGCATCCGTTTCTATTTGCAATTTTAATAGTTCGGTGAATGCATGACATATCCACCAAATTATCTCGTCCGTACTAACTTTCATAGATCTGCTTATATTCATCTATAGGTTTTTGCACTGTTCTCCACCCAATGCAACTTCAACGCGCTAGTCTATACAGCGTGTAACCTTTGCCATTCCCTTGAAGGGGTAACCAACGCTGGGACTTAAAAAATCGATATTTCCTTAAAAATGCCTGGGCGGCCGAACACTTCCGTATAAAAATGTCGAATTTTTTTTGGGATTCCCAGCATTGGTCCCATTGAAAAAGAAGTTCGTATTGACGGGCTGAGTAACTGCTTAAACGGTATGCCATATCGAGGATTAATTTACTTGCTGTATTTAGGATGTTTTGTCGAAAATATTTGCTTTTAAACGAATCTCTTTTCTAATATACTCGTTATAGAAAATACAGGTATGCGTTACTCCAGCCGAAAAGTATTTCTTTTCGAAAATTGACAATGGCAAGTAATTAGAGCCTAACGTAGTATAAAAGTGCCTGAAAGTCTTGAATTTGTGCCGCCAGCCGTTTAAGAGATATTCGAAAAAACAATTTCTGGCTGGCGTAACGTTACTCCAGCCGAATTTTTTTGATCCAGACTACCTAGGTCTAAATGAAGTACACACACGGATAGCTTCAATTTGTGCTCAATAGTGCCTTATATTTTCAAATTTGTGCTCCATACGGTTTCAGAGGTATTCAATTTTCGGCTGGAGTAACGTTTGCTCAGTTGCTGTATCTCTATAACGGCAGGCCAATCAACCGTCGTTTTTTGTATAGATATAGAACGCTATTTGTGCCTATTTGTGCCATAGGTTTCATAAGTATCACTATTATGGTTAACGAGTTATGATTTTTTCTTTAAAAATCGAAAATAGGCTCTAGCTCTTAAACAAAGAAACCTTACCAATTCAAACTGGTACCAACATGTAGTTCTTATACCACCACACATAATTAGAAGAAATCATCAGCCTATCCCACAAATTCGGTGAGTTATGACGATATTCCTTATTTCGGAAAGTCAAATCCGGTCCTGTGATTTTGAATAAAGAATTCACTATTTTCCTGTGAGCTGACTGATTTCATATTTATACATTATTTAGAGCTTTCATTTGAGAATATACCCTCAAAAATGTAGATAGAAATACCTACGAATTAAATTAATAATAATTGAAATCTATACTTAACCATTCTTACGCGATTACCCGACCAAATTCAAACGTATATTAAAAAGCGGCCGTGGCATACTGCTAGGCATTTACTCCCACTTGGCGGTATTATAATCGAATTTAGTCAGTACAGGTGAGGTGAAAAATGTTAAGTCATATCAATATTTTACTAAAATAAATATTGGCTACTATGTTCTTTTGTGTTTTATGTATACCAAAGCATTGTGTGTCACAGCAGCGGGCAGCGGTTAGATTAATAAGTTTGACTTATTAATGGTTAAAAAATTGAAAGGAAATAACAAAAAAAAATGTAGGGGCAGCCTTAAATCAAGTAAGGTTAGCTTATTATGAGTCGGAGAAATAAAACGCCGAAACGCTAGTGGTCTGTAGCTTTTGAACAATTAATAAATACATATTATCTAATAAGATAATTTTAAATATGATATGACGTGGAAAAAGTGCCTGCAAAGGCCTATTTTCTGAATAAACGTTTTGATTTTGATTTTTTGAAAATACAGTGTAAAATCTGTGACAATTATTATTGTACTTTGATTTGCTTATTTTCTACGTTGCTAAAATTAATAGGAACTGCAGCTGTGTTTGTTCTTCTGTTCGTCATTTTATTGTTTAATTGTCTAGCTCATATAACCTTAACTGTCGGCAACGTATGTACCGGTTTTAAGAAATCCGTTCTTTTGTTCGTTGCGAACACTCTGTATGTGTTTACCGTATACCGTAGCTGCTATTTATTATTATGCGTTTATCTATAGGTCATTCATAACATTCTTGGTAGCTCAAAAACTTTCTAACTATGAACATAAAATAACTCGTTTTCTATTATTGACACAATAAAGATGGGACAAAAGTGAAAGAGTTCATTTAATTTTCTCTTCCGCGTCATTTTATTAGGGTTCCGTAGTAAACTAGGAACCCTTATAGTTTCGCCATGTCTGTCTGTCTGTCTGTCTGTCCGTCCGCGGTTTTACTCAGAGACTATAAGTACTAGAAAGCTGTAATTTGGTATGAGTATGTATATTAATCATGGCAAAAAAGTCGTAGAAAAAAATCTTGAAAAAAAAATTTTTTTTGGGTAGCTCTCATACAAGTAAAGTGGGGGAGTAATTTTTTTTTCTCTACTTACCCATCGTGTTATCGTTAAAAAGGTCTTTGAAAAATATTGTGAGGTTGAGAACACCATTTTTCGATTTAGGGATCCGTTTCCGAAATATTTGGTTTTAAAGTGCAATTTTTTGTTAGAGGTACGTGTCCCCCCCCCCTCTATCTGCTAAACGGTTATATATGGATACGTGAAAAAAATTACAGCAGTAGTATATATACTAAAGTTGAAAGGAAAACTATCAGAGCTGGATACTAAGTGCAAACTAAAAAGTTATAGGCAACCAACTTATAAAATGTACTGGAAAATGTAAAATTTCATACAATCTTTATTGTTAGATGTTTTTTATCGTTAAACTGTGAGGTGCGAGTGTAAACAGTGTGAAATCAAAGTTCTCATTCGCAACTACGGAACCCTATACTGCGCGTGGCCCGACACGCACTTGGCCGGTTTTTTATATAGAGAATACGAATACCGTCTTTTCCCTAGTAATTCTTGTGTAACCTTTGATCTGGTCCGGTATAAGATAACCTGTTTCCGATACCCCCGAAACTGTATATTTTACGAGTAAACAAATTCCTGATGCATGTGATGTTTCACCTCCATGCATCAGGAATTTCTTTCATTTATTTCAATTTTTGTGTGGTCTTCAATATAAATATCTAATACATAAACATATGTTATAATATTTTAGCATAAGTTCTAATCATCTAAAACAAAAAATGAAAGACGTACCTACTTACATAAATTTGGTGTTCATAGTTCGCATGACATTGGTCCATGTGTGTAACAATCAACATCTTAATTAATTTTTGATCTTATTGTTTTTATTTAAAATAATACAAGCCTTCAAAATATATTTAAACTTTTTTTCGACACGATTGTACTCCGCCACATAATATAAGAGTACATAATTAAGAAGTGATGCATTAGGTACCGCGCGGCCGCTTTTTAATATACGTTTGAATTTGGTCGGGTAATCGCGTAAGAATGGTTAAGTATAGATTTCAATTATTATTAATTTAGTTCGTAGGTATTTCTATCTACATTTTTGAGGGTATATTCTCAAATGAAAGCTCTAAATAATGTATAAATATGAAATCAGTCGGCTCACAGGAAAATAGTGAATTCTTTATTCAAAATCACAGGACCGGATTTGACTTTCCGAAATAAGGAATATCGTCATAACTCACCGAATTTGTGGGATAGGCTGATGATTTCTTCTAATTATGTGTGGTGGTATAAGAACTACATGTTGGTACCAGTTTGAATTGGTAAGGTTTCTTTGTTTAAGAGCTAGAGCCTATTTTCGATTTTTAAAGAAAAAATCATAACTCGTTAACCATAATAGTGATACTTATGAAACCTATGGCACAAATAGGCACAAATAGCGTTCTATATCTATACAAAAAACGACGGTTGATTGGCCTGCCGTTTCAGAGATACAGCAACTGAGCAAACGTTACTCCAGCCGAAAATTGAATACCTCTGAAACCGTATGGAGCACAAATTTGAAAATATAAGGCACTATTGAGCACAAATTGAAGCTATCCGTGTGTGTACTTCATTTAGACCTAGGTAGTCTGGATCAAAAAAATTCGGCTGGAGTAACGTTACGCCAGCCAGAAATTGTTTTTTCGAATATCTCTTAAACGGCTGGCGGCACAAATTCAAGACTTTCAGGCACTTTTACACTACGTTAGGCTCTAATTATTTGCCATTGTCAATTTTCGAAAAGAGATACTTTTCGGCTGGAGTAACGCATACAAAATACAGAGTAAATACAAAAATACAGTAGTAAGTTTAGCTATTTCGGACATTTTTCTTTTCGCGTGGCGTCGAACAAGTCATATCTTGTCGGATCGGCGCCTCGCGGGAGAACAAGGTCAAGAGGCATTAATTCTACGCAATCCTCTTTGCAGATATGTGCCCTGCCTTAAAATAATTACGTAGAAGCAAGCATGTGAAATATTTTCTCTACCTATAAAATGTAAACATTTGCAAAAGACTATAAAATTCTTTGACTTGAAGAAAGCTTATTTATCTGCGAGTGGCTTACGCAAACGAAGTCGCGGCAATTGTTGGTTTCTAAAATACTCGTTAAAAAAAACGTAGAGTATACCTATACAAAAATACAGCAGTAAGTTTCGCTGTTTCCGAACATTTTTCTTACCGCGTAACGTCGAACAAGTCATATCTTGTCGGATCGGCGCCTCGCGGGAGAACAGGGTAAAGGCATTAGTTCTACGCAATCCTCTTTGCAGATATGTGCCCTGCCTTACAATATTCTACGCCAAGTAACTTTATTCTATAGGACGTAGAAGCAAGCTTGTGAAATATCTTCTCTACCCATAAAATGTGAACATTTGCAAAAAACTATGAAATTCTTTCACTTAAAGAAAGCTTATTTCTCTGCGGGTGGGATAGGCTATAACTTACGCAGACGAAGTCGCAGATAAATGGCTGGTTTCTAAAATACTTGTTAAGGAAAACACAGAGTACTTATAGGTATACAAAATACAGCAGTAAGTTTCGCTGTTTCCGAACATTTTTCTTTTCGCGTGGCGTCGAACAAGTCATATCTTGTCGGATCGGTACCTCGCGGAAGAACAAGGTTAAGGCATTAGTTCTACGCAATCCTCTTTGCAGATATGTGCCCTGCCTTACAATATTCTTCGCCAAGTAACTTTACTCTATAGGATATTACGTAGAAGCAAGCTTGTGAAATATTATCTGTACCTATAAAATGTAAACATTTGCAAAAAAACTATAAAATTCTTTGACTTAAAGAAAGCTTATTTCTCTGTCGGTAGAATAGGCTATAACTTACGCACACAAAATCGCGGGAAAATAGCTGGTTTTCAAAAATACTCGTTAAAGAAAACACAGAGTATATACAAAAATACAGCAGTAAGTTTCGCTGTTTCCTAACATTTTTCTTTTCGCGTGGCGTCGAACAAGTCATATCTTGTCGGATCGGCGCCTCGCGGGAGAACAAGGTTAAGGCATTAGTTCTACGCAATCCTCTTTGCAGATATGTGCCCTGCCTTACAATATTCTTCGCCAAGTAACTTTACTCTATAGGACACTACGTAGAAGCAAGCTTGTGAAACATTTTCTCTTCATATTAAGTTCAAATTAAATGATAATAAAGTCCATTTTAAGTAAGCGCACCGACTAATCAGAGAAATTGTTTAGTAGCAAATAAAGAGAAATCGACACGCTAGCTTTTTTTCTTCATCTCATACCATTATGCCAACCCCCTGTACAGTGATATGAACTCATTTAAGGTAATAAGCACCACCCATTACGTATTCTGTTTGCCATATTTATCTTCTTTAGAGAATAGGTAGTATGCACCATATTTTGCAACTTTAGGACCTTTTAGAGTCCTAAAGTTGCAAAATTTTATGATGGATGACTAGGCTAGCATATTGTGCTAGCCTAGTCATCTATCATAAAATATAGTTTATCGCCTCGATATGAAAAGGCGTAATAATCATATTTCAGGCCTTAAACTACACGACTACACTACAAATCTGTGAAATACGAAAGTATCTGCATTATTGGCACTGAAATAGAGTATGTTGTTGGAGCGACCTAACTCTCACGAGACACCTGCCTCAAAGAGCTGCGAATAGTTCAGATGCTCTTGACTCTCATGCTCACAGAATATAATAGATACAGATTTAAAACAATAAATTCAGCTGAGCATCGTTCAAACAGAGTATGATTTTTGTAAAACTACGTCTTTTTTAGATTTTAATCAATCATAGGCCAAGGTTTATCATCCATCCATTGTATAAGATGGTGTATCACCTTGAAACGCAATGACAGAGCTCAGTCATCGTGATGGTTCAGGCCTGGAAAATGACACTCCGTGGAAAGATCGTAATATTCCAGGGCTTAAATTTTACGATACACTCCGACTCTAACAAATACGATGGTATTTATTTGCATTATCGGCACGTTGGCACTGAACTACAGTGTGTTGACGACCTCAATCGCAGACACCTGTCCCAAAGAGCTGCGAATAGTTTAGATGCTCACAGCCCCAGCTCTCATGCAAATAGAATAGATACAGTATTTCCTTAATACTAGAATTTTAGCTGAGCGTCGAACAAAACAGAGAACTGTATGATTTTTATAAAACTGCCTTGGTCTTTTTTAGATCATCATTCATAGAACAAGGATCATCATCCATTTATGGTGTATCGCCTCGATTCGAAAAGACAGACTTATCATATTTCAGGCTTTAAACTACACGTTACACTCCAAATCTAATAAATAAGATAGCATCTGCATGTTCGGCACATTGGCACTAAACAAACTACATACAGTATGTTGTAGGAGCGATCTAGCTTACTCGAGACACCTGCTTCAAAGAGCTGCAAATAGCTTTAGATGCTGCCAGCTCACATCCACGATCACAGAGTAAATGCAAGTTTTCTGTAATACAGAAAATTGAGCTGTACGGTTGTAAAGAATAGAAAATTGCACGAGTTTAGTAAAAACTAACTGTGTCTGTATTGGTTAAATCATTATTAGCTAAGCTTATTCGTCCATCTATCCTATAAGAAGGTGTAGCGCCCCGATACGAAAAGACTCAGTGATCATATTCCAGGCCTGAAACTACAATAAAAATCTATAAAATACTATGTATCTGCATTATCGGCACGCTGGCACTGAACTACAGTGTGTTGACGACTACAATCTCACAAGACAACTGCCTCAAAAAGCTGCGAATAGTGTAGATTCTCCTAACTCTCATGTTCACAGAATAGATACAGTTTTTCCGTAAAATAAGAAATTTAGCTGAGCGTCAATCAAAACAGAGAATTGTATGTTTTTTTTTGTAAACGTGCGTGTCTCTTTTTAGGTTAATACGAAAAGACGGACATATTCCAAGCTCACCTGATGTTAAGTGATCACTGCTGTCCATGGACAACTGCAACACCAGGGGTAGAATAAGAGCATTACCGATCTTTCAAGAAAACTAATACCTACTCTTTTTTTGAAGGTTCCAATGTATACGACATATAAGTATTTCGTCGATGACTGAATGTTCTTGTAGTCCTTTTTACAATTTTACAATGATTATGCTTTGACGTCAAGCACTGTTTAACATTTTTTTTCACGAGGACTAAACCGAGCATATAAATGTACCCTCGACATGGCATTGAATTAATCTCAAGAGAATCAGCCCATCAATATGGACAACTTCTTATATTGGATCAAAGTTACTACTCAAAAATAAAAAAAACAACGGGATACTCCAGGAGCGCCGGCAGAAGTGAAAACTTGAATATTAATGTTGTGTTTTGATCAGGTCACGTGTCCGTCTTTTGAATTTTCAATCTGACGATTTTGTCGGTCACGTGACCTGTCGCGAGTTTAAAAATTTTTCCCCATCACAAAAAGTGCATAGCGTCGCTAAAGAAGTTTTTACTTCAAATAAATTCGTCATTCCCGGCCGGGCGTTTGAGGTAAGTACTAAGTAAGGTAAGTATTAAAACATGAATGGGTCAGAGTTTATTTGGACTTAGGAAAGCTAGATTAATAGGAACAAATATTTTAAACTTGTTTAACACACAAACGTAGGTACTTTCGTACCGTTTTTAGGGTTCCCTTATAGTTTCGCCATGTCTGTCTGTCTGTCTGTCTGTCCGTCCGCGGTTTTACGCATAGACTATAAGTACTAGAAAGCTGTAATTTGGTATGGGTATGTATATTAATCATGTCAAAAAAGTGGTAGAAAAAAAATCATGAAAAAATTTTTTTTATGGCAGCTCCCATACAAGTAAAGTAGGGGAGTAATTTTTTTTCTCTATTTACCCATCGTGTGGGGTATCGTTAAATAGGTCTTTAAAAAATATTGTTAGGTTGAGAACCACTTTTCGATTTAGGGATTTGTTTCCGAAATATTTGGTTTTAAAGTGCGAATTTTTGTTAGAGGTAAGTGTCCCCCCCTCTATCTGCTAAACGGTTATATATAGATACGTGAAAAAAAATACATAAGTAGTATGTATACTGAAGTTGAAAGGAAAACTATCAGAGCTGAGTACTAAGTATAAACTAAAAAGTTATAGGCAACTAACTTATAAAATGTACTCTAAAATGTAAAATTTCATACAATTTTCAGTGTTATATGTTTTTGGTCGTTAAACTGTGAGGTGCGAGTGTGAACAGTGTGAAGTCAAAGTTGTCATTTGCAACTACGGAACCCTACACTGCGCGTGGCCCGACACGCACTTGGCCAGTTTTTTTTTGTTGATGTGGATTTGAATTCACTTCTAACGATATATAAATAAATCCAGCAACAAGCAAACAGCCTAATAAAGAGACGAACGTAATGTCGGTTTTGTAATATGGTTTTGAATTCACATCTAACAATACATACGTTTGTAGATCTGTGACCCGACGTAATTGTTTAAAATGCGCGGTCGGCCACCAGATGTCGCCTCTTTGTCACAAAAAATATACAATAAGAACGAAACGTAGCATAACCTTCGCTCTGCACATATTAAAGCGGCGACGTGATGTGTGCATATTTTTGCAATTTTTCCCGAAAGATTTCCACAGTTTTTTGGGGTTGAGGTCTGGGGGACATGTTAGATAATATTGGTTTTTGAAAGTATCGGCAAAGTCGTCTGCAACAAGTTGGTTATGAGGTTAAAGATAACATGCATACTATCACGTATTTCATTGTATATTGTTATTTTCTATAGCCATAACGGCTGGTCCGATTTTGAAGTGATGTGACATTAGATTCGTATTCTTCCCCAGAGTGTCATAGGCTAGGTGAAGTCAGCAAAAATCAGTTTGGTGGACGTAAACTGTCAAAAATAAAATAAAATAGTGCTGTTTGTTGACTTGTTAACCTTTCAAGTAAACATAGAATGTACGAGCTGCTTTTCTTCCCGCGCAGACCGTATAAGCCGGTCAAGGGATTGGGCTAAGGAATCTCGTCATTTGGCGATGCGGTTAGCAACCCATCAATCACTATTTTGATTCCACTTTCCATTATAACGTCCACGCTTAATGTGGCCTTTAGGTTTTATGACATTGGGTTCAGTCTACCCCGCAAGGCATAAAGACGTGATAATATATAGAAAGTGAGTTCTAAAGGCGTAAATAGCCGTGTGGTTCCCGGCAGAGTAGAATAGGACCACTCCAAGTCTTCCCGTGGATGTCGTAGAAGGCGACTTAGGAAACAAGCTAAACAAAGCTTATAAACATCTAAGAGACCTCTCCAACCCGTCTGGCCAGCGTGGAGAATGTAGGCCAAATCCTCTGACAGCTCTGGCTATATGTATGATATATAATATATATGGCTTGGGAAGTGCAGAGAGGGTCGTGCTCCTGCAGTGGAGACTTACAAGGACCTGATGATGATGATGAGTACTAAGGGGAAATCCTTAATTTTCTTTTATTATCTAAATAATTAAAACATATTCAAGGATAATCTTCATTCCATCCTTAAATGTGTTTTTATTATTTAGATAATAAAAGAAAATTAAGGATTTCCCTTTAGAACTCACTTTCTACACACACATTCATTCACGCCCAAATAAACTTCGACCCTGAACAAGCAAACAGCATTAAATCTTAAACAGGAGTTAAAGTAAATTAGTATTTATTTGGCACATAAAAATCGGTAGGCGGGTGGCGGTCGAAGTGTGAGAAAATTAAATTATTTATGTTTACGGCCGAAGGGCGCTAGACGTCCGCTTAGGCTATGTTTTATTAGTTCGACCTTTCTGGATTAGTATTCAGAGTAAATTCGAGTAATGAATTCTAGCAGTACTAGAGTTTGAACCGCAAGATTGCCACGAAAAATTGCCCGTTTTTAAGGGTGCATAACTCAAAATTGGAAGTCCTTAATTCGGCACTAATTTTGTAAAAAGTAGAAAAAATAATTGGATAAAATCGTAAATTGTCTTGATAGATAATAAAATGTTTAAAATAAATACAAAAATTTTGGAATGAACTGGAACACGTTTACGTAAATTCATTCTAGTCTACTTATATTGTCTATAGCTCCCAGCTCCCCTAAATAGGATTCATTATAGCTATCATGCATGACCAATGAGTGAACTAAGTCTGTAGGCACATTATGACATCAGTATGGTCAATGCATTAGTAAAATAGAGAAAAAAATGTCATTGTGTTGTTTTTCAAACACAATTTAGATTGAATGAAATTTTCAGTACTCTATTATCCATATGTAACAACAATGGTACCTAACGGGAAAGCAGCAAAGATCAAAGACCTGAAAATAAAGAAGTGAATTAAATTATTCTGAAAAACAGCGTAAAAAAACATCATCACTTTTAAAAACAATCTACCGCCAGACACAAAACGTTTGAATTGTTTTTAAACGGAAAATATTGTTTTTCGGTAACCTTTCCAGCCTTTATAAAGTACCTAAATCATTTTTATGTCGAGCATTAAATTGATTTAGGCTTTGTCCAGCCATCGGTTCGAGTTCCCAAAGATATGTTTTATTTTGTTTTATTTAGATAACAAAGTTTTACATGTTGCTTTTTGGGCTTTTATTTTGTATTGGAATATTTTTGAATACAAATTTAAATGAGTTGAACGATTAGGTTATAAGATAATAAATAATCATTTCTTCTGTTTTTCGTGTGTGTATGTGGCTAACAGTGCCAGCTGCCAGTCAACCTGCCAAAAGGCATCACTCATAGCTTATCGATTGCCATCAATGAAGACAGTCGGACCAACGACTTAACGTGCCTTTTAAAGTACGAAGGAGCTCGAGATATTTTTATGCCAGTTGCGGTCACCCATCTAAGTGGGGACTTGCTTAATTTGCGGAAGCGCTAACAATGTTCACGCCCACTGAACCATGGGCTCCTCATCTTTGATCAAGTATAATAAATATTACAATGGAGAAGGCCTTGGCAAACCACTTTATTTTATCCTGCCATATTGCACCTTAATATTGAATAAATATCCTATCTGCATTTTATGACAGTTTACGTCCGCCATATCGGTTTTTGCTGACGTTACAAAGCTTTTCTGAACCTCCTAATGACAACAAATCTAATGACACCTCACACTTCAAAATCTGTCAAGCAATAGTTGCAAGATTTGACCCAAAACAAACATACAAAATACACACACATGCAAGTTAAATGAAAACCTCTTAAAATCCTTTACACTTTCGCACACAGTTTAAGGAATAAGCAGCTCATTATGACGATAACTTCCCCTACCCGAGCGCCACACACCACACGGCGACCTCGAGCAACTTTTACTTTTAAATGAAATTATTTACGGCTCCCCTTCGCGCCGCGAATAAAATAAATATTTTTTCTTTTGTCTCAGGAATTTAATATTTTTCATTATGACATGTTTTATGAGACCTTTTATTGAATTTTGTAGCTCCGTTATTTTTGATTAAGCGCCGTGCTCTGTTTTCGCGAATTTTTTAAATGCTCCCACGGGTTTCGTTCGCGCGGTATTTCTGCTTTTGCTTTTTCTTGTGGGTGTGTTTTTTCTTCGGAAGGAAGCAATGTATTTTGTCGATTTAAATAACACATACATAATGTTTATTTTTAAAACAGTACTGTCTGATATTGACTTACAAATTATCCCAACTAATATTATAAATGCGAAAGTGAGATTGTTTTATTTTTTTTGAAACCATTTTCAGGGTTCCGTAGTAAACTAGGAACCCTTATAGTTTCGCCATGTCTGTCTGTCTGTCTATCTGACTGTCCGTCCGCGGTTTTACTCAGAGACTATAAGTACTAGTAACTAGAAAGCTGTAATTTGGTATGGGTATGTATATTAATCATGGCAAAAAAGGGGTAGGACAAATCTTAAAAAAATTTTTTGGTAGCTCCCATGCAATTAATGAAGGAGTAATATTTTTTTTTTCTATACAAACCCATCGTGTTGGGTATTGTTAAATAGGTCTTTAAAAATATTGTGAAGTTGACATCACTATTTTTCGATTAAGGGATCCGTAAGTGTAAGATGTAAGTGTCATCCCCTCTATCTGCTAAACGGTTATATATGGATATGTGAAAAAAATTACAGCAGGATTTAAAAGGAAAACTATCAGCGCTAAGTACTAAGTGCAAACTCAAAATTTATAGGCAACTTATAAAATGTACTCGAAAATGTAAAATTTCATACAATTTTGATTGTTAGATGTTTTTGGTCGGTAAACTGTGAGGTGCGAGTGTGAACAGTGTGAACTCAAAGTTGTCATTTGCAACTACGGAACCCTACACTGCACGTGACCCGACACGCACTTGGCCGGTTTTTTATGTACTTATCTCTACATACTAATAATAGCCCACCTACAAGCCACCAACATACAGGGTATTACAGACCTGGGCTCTGTCTATTCCGCAAGGGAGAAAGACGTGATAGTATGTATGTAGGTATGTTAAAATATACAACCGATACTTATTTCTACTCCTTTTGCAGAAGTCGATTAAAAATACGATCTCCATTAAAAAAACATAATTTATTCTTAGTTAATTTTTTCGCGTATTGTGGACTTCCCGATAATTTCCGTCAGGAATCTCGGAAGGTCTCCAATATCCGGTGACCCTGTTTTATCTGCTGTGGGAGGAGCAGCGTCCGGCACCAATTACAATTTGACGAGCTCCGTGGCGCAGCGGTCATCACGCCTGCCTGCGACACGGTCCCGGGTTCGATCCCCGGTCAGGTCAAGATGGAAAACGATCATTTTCAGATTGACCTGGGTCTTGGATGTTTATCTATATATGTGTTTGTTATAAAATATAGTATCGTTGAGTTAGTATCCCATAACGCAATTCTTTCTTAAGAACTTACTTTGGGGCTAGCTCAATCTGTGTGATTTGTCCGTATAAGTATATTTATTTATTGCTATATTTAGAAAAAGTGTTATAGTATCTAAAACAGATAAATAAATATATACGGACAAATCACACAGATTGAGTTAGCCTAATAAATCTTTAAATTAAAGTCCTACTAAAGCCTAACACATAAATCCACCTTTTTACGTTAGTCAAAGAAAAAAAGTAGGTTTTGAGCCAAACAAATATTTTGTGTCGCTCCCAAAGATGTCGTTTCTAAGCGACAAATTCCCGATGAAACCCCAGGACTATTTCGGGGAGGAGAGCGGAAGGGGGTGGTCGATCCATCAATCTCTGGCATTCGATATGCCGTCGGTAAATGTAGTATCTTATCTGGATCTAGATAGACTTTCGTAGTGGCAATAATTGATTGTCGGGCATTGACTGACTAGGAAATCCGACTTTTATGTGATGGATTTGTTGTAGATGTAATGTGATTTAATAGATTCTTTATGTTTATATAAAGTCAGTAGTTCTGAATGTTTTTGGAATGATGTGGTCGGTTTCACACTTAGGGCGTATACTGTCGTGGTTCGAATCTGTGGCTCGTAAAATGTCGAACATATTTAACATCGAGTGGCGAATGAAAATCCAAAAATATCTAACATTGTGTTTGTAGATTATGCATCAAAATAAAACAATTCAATATTAAAATTTACTTAAAGTCTCACTAAAACCTTACGCCTAAATCTACCTTTTCACGTTAGTCAAAGAAAAAAATAGGTTTAGAGCCGAACAAATATTTTGCGTCGCTCCCAAAGGTGTCGTTTCTAAGTGACAAATTCCCGATGAAACCCCAGGGTTATTTCGGGGAGGAGAGCGGAAGGGGGTGGTCGATCCATCAATCTCTGGCATTCGGTATGCCGTCGGTAAATGTAGTATCTTATCTGGATCTAGATAGACTTTCGTAGTGGCAATAATTGATTGTCGGGCATTGACTGACTGGGAGATCCGACTTTTATGTGATGGATTTGTTGTAGATGTAACACATGATTTATTACTTTCTTTATGCTTATGAAATAAACTTAGTCTCTTATTTTTGTGGAATGGTGTAGTTGACATTACACATTGAGCGTATACCTAAGAGTCTTGGTTTTGAATCCTAACTGTGGCGCGTGAAAATATCGAAAAAATCTAATATCGTGTATTTATATTGTTCTGTGAATTGAAATAAAGCAATGTTTTCCATATTAGTTTACGTTTTTTTGTAAAAATAAGGATTAAAACAAAGTCTCACTAAAGCCTTACACCTTAATCTACCTATTTACGTTAGTCAAAGAAAAAAAGTAGGTTTTAAGCCAAACAAATATATTGTGTCGCTCCCAAAGGTGTCGTTTCTAAGTGACAATTCCCGATGAAACCCCAGGATTATTTCGGGGAGGAGAGCGGAAGGGGGTGGTCGATCCATCAATCTCTGGCATTCGGTATGCCGTCGGTAAATGTAGTATCTTATCTGGATCTAGATGGACTTTCGTTGTGGCATTAATTGATTGTCGAGCATTGCATGACTGGGAAATCCGACTTTGATGTGATGGATTTGTTGTAGATGTAATGTGATTTAATAGATTCTTTATGTTTATATAAAGTCAGTAGTTCTGAATGTTTTTGGAATGATGTGGTCGGTTTCACACTTAGGGCGTATACTGTCGTGGTTCGAATCTGTGGCTCGTAAAATGTCGAACATATTTAACATCGAGTGGCGAATGAAAATCCAAAAATATCTAACATTGTGTTTGTAGATTATGCATCAAAATAAAACAATTCAATATTAAAATAAGTTATTCAATAAAAATAACCTTTACTTAAAGTCTCACTAAAACCTTACGCCTAAATCTACCTTTCCACGTTAGTCAAAGAAAAAAAATAGGTTTAGAGCCGAACAAATATTTTGCGTCGCTCCCAAAGGTGTCGTTTCTAAGTGACAAATTCCCGATGAAACCCCAGGATTATTTCGGGGAGGAGAGCGGAAGGGGGTGGTCGATCCATCAATCTCTGGCATTCGGTATGCCGTCGGTAAATGTAGTATCTTATCTGGATCTAGATGGACTTTCGTTGTGGCATTAATTGATTGTCGAGCATTGCATGACTGGGAAATCCGACTTTGATGTGATGGATTTGTTGTAGATGTAATGTGATTTAATAGATTCTTTATGTTTATATAAAGTCAGTAGTTCTGAATGTTTTTGGAATGATGTGGTCGGTTTCACACTTAGGGCGTATACTGTCGTGGTTCGAATCTGTGGCTCGTAAAATGTCGAACATATTTAACATCGAGTGGCGAATGAAAATCCAAAAATATCTAACATTGTGTTTGTAGATTATGCATCAAAATAAAACAATTCAATATTAAAATAAGTTATTCAATAAAAATAACCTTTACTTAAAGTCTCACTAAAACCTTACGCCTAAATCTACCTTTCCACGTTAGTCAAAGAAAAAAAATAGGTTTAGAGCCGAACAAATATTTTGCGTCGCTCCCAAAGGTGTCGTTTCTAAGTGACAAATTCCCGATGAAACCCCAGGATTATTTCGGGGAGGAGAGCGGAAGGGGGTGGTCGATCCATCAATCTCTGGCATTCGGTATGCCGTCGGTAAATGTAGTATCTTATCTGGATCTAGATAGACTTTCGTAGTGGCAATAATTGATTGTCGAGCATTGCCTGACTAGGAAATCCGACTTTTATGTGATGGATTTGTTGTAGATGTAATGTGATTTATTCGATTCTTTATGTTTATGAAATGGTAAAGTGTTTCTTGTTCAGTAGGTACAGATCTTAAAACTTTATAATCTATTTTTTGTTTTGTTTTTCGTGCAAGTAAGTGGCCAGAACTGGTGTCAGATCGTTCAGACTGCCCAAAAGCATCATTTAGCTTAATGATTGCCATTAATGATTAGAACCGAGACTGACGGCTAAACATACCTTCCGAATAACGAAGTTTACTTCAGCGTAGCAAGCTTCTACGTCGTAGCAAAGTTCTACACACATGACACGACAGCAAGCGCCATAATAGTTAGCTACAACGCTGTAGAAAGTGGCTACGACGTAGCTAGCTTTTTACTGACCACTTAAGACCAATGCCCTATAATATTTGAGTCAAACCTTACATAATAAGAGGCATATTAAACAGGTCTAGATTTCAATATTGACAGTCTCTACATCGTCAGTCGCGGTACCAAACCTGTTTCATCGGGTCGGGCTCATCATTTTTGCTAATCCACCGGTTTCACTTACTCGTCAGTCGGTTTACTGTTGCTACAGTAAAGGTACAACATATCGCTAGAAGAAGACATTCAACCATATTATTGGTATACTGACAGCGCACAATATTGATGATTCATTGTATCGACAGTGCACCAAATGAATAGCATATTTTTATACAATTAAGTAGGCAAACAGGCATACGGCTGACCTGATGGAAAGCGGTTACCTTACCTATGGACCTGCAACACCAGGGGTGCCACTTGCGCGTTGCCGACCCTGAAGAAATCTTTTCACGCTCTTTTTGAAGAACCCCATGCCATACAGCATGTTAAAGTAAACACTGTAGTCCCTCAAACCATTGGATCAGCCTGTCGTTTTTTATTTGCCCAGCATTTTGTCTTAGGAAAAGGGGGTAATTTTGACAGGTTGATTTTATGGTTTGAAAAATTATGTTGTTTACCCTAATATCTATCAATGCCGTTTGGTTCCCGGCAGTGGGCGGCCACTCCAAATCTTCCTGTAGATGTCGTAGAAGGCGGCTCAAGAAATACAAGCTAAACTAAGCTTATAAACATCAAAGAGCCTTTCCAGCCCGTGTGGCTAGCGTGGAAAGTGTTGGACAAATTCTCTGACTGTTTTGGCTAATAGTTTAACTATAGCGTATAGCTCTGGTAGTACAAAGAGGGTCTTGTTCCTGTAGTCGAGACTAAAATAGACCTGATAACCATAATTATTACAATTCGTATAGCCCACTGTATCGATGGTAATAATAGTACAGTTAAATGTAATTAAATATGCATTACCATGAATTCTGACGTATTCCTAGAATACTCTATTCTATTCCCTTGCAGTGAAGTCAATAAATTAAACGCTGAGATGTTTAAGTGCACTCTACAGCTACATTCACTTACAGTCGCTGCGCTTTCACGAGACATTTTTGCTTTTAGCATCGCTTAGTATGAGTTATCATTATTTATGACATGAAGATTTTATCTCTAAAAATCGAAATATTTTCAATTTTAATATTTAAAATAATTTGTATGTACCAAGGAGATTGGAGGTCGGACGACCTGACAAAGGTCGCGGGAAGACATTGGATGCAGGCCGCTTCCATCTGGCATTTTGGAATTCCTTGGCCTTAGAGCCCTAAGTCCACCGACACACGTCAAATTTTTTTAATAATGATTTTGTTTGTGTCTTTATTATAGGCAAATTCATACTAATAAGAAACAATATTAATAAGATAAACTAATGACATCGACATTTATTTACCTTATGCGAACTATATATGCGTTAAAATTAAACCACACTATGATAATATAATTATTTACCAAAAGTACGTCCCTTTAAGTTACGCCACCTATACACGCTTTAAAATATTACCACACTATGGCACATATAAAGATACGTATGTACCAAAACTACATCCCCTTTGACGTTGTGATTTGCAAGAATACTACGGTAAAGAATAGCGTTAATCGCGCCACAGTCGCGCCACAGTCTCGCTGCAGTCGCGCTATTGAAGCGATGTTCTTTGTATCAGCGCTGATCATTAGGCATTCATATCGCGCACAAAACGCCCTCCTTCTTTATTTTTCTTCATTAGCCGTCTGTATCGATATTTCTAGCCACGCGTTCATAGGAAATATGAAGTCTGATAATTTCAGAATACTTAATATTTATGTTTTTTACATACATACATATTATCACGTCATTATCCCTTGTGGGATAGACAGAGCCCAAGATCATAAAACCTAAAGGCTCTGTCTTCCCCGCAAGAGACGAAGTCGTAATAATATGTTTGTTTATACATCTATGCACTTTGAAACAGTAAAAAGCAGCTAGTAAGTAACCTCATTTTAAACGCCTTTTACCTTTTCAATTATGTTTTCTTCCATTTCCTTACCCAAAATGAGTAGGAGGGTAATGTTACTCGCGCTTAACTTTGTATATTATTTATGTAAGTAAGTAAATTTGTCTGTTCCATTGTCGCTTTCTGGATCATAACGGCTATATTGATTTTTTCTATATTGAAGTTTGAGTTGGCTTTCGATTTGTATTCTTTCCCGGAGTGTCATAGGCTATTAGAGAGCAAAGAAACCAATATGGTGGATCCCTTATTTATTGAAAATAACTTATTTACTCGCTGATAATGTAGTTTACGATTAGTGAAAGATTTTTTTAAATAAATGTAGTAATTTTTGGGTTCATCCATTGCAAACAAACACAAAACATAAATACAATCTTCCCTTTTTATAAAATTTGTCTTGAAGTTTAGATAATATTTGCTAGTATGATGCTTACGCTCAAATGAGAGAGAGAGAGAGAGAGAGAGAGTTAGCGTAACTTCAAAAGTATATCTTCTTAAAAGCCTATGTAACAGATTTAGATGTATCAGGTTTTGTCCAGCTGTTTTTCTAAAACATTGCCTTGTTAGTGATTGTCTAGTTCCACGTATTTTTTATCCCACGAAACGGAATTCAAAGCGATTACATCTCAACTGGCTTACAACATCTGACTCGATTCGCCTTATCGAGTTACCGCCGCCGCTGAAATCGATACTTTACGTCGTATTAATAACTGTCACTTGCTGGTGAGACAGGGAACGTAATAAGATCATCAGTGGGGAATATCATACAGGCCATGTAAGCAGGCTGCCTTAACACCAAAGCAAATGAGTTTTAGTAACGATGCTACATGATCCCTTCATGTTGCTTTTCACCTCATTTCTCAATCATCGTCATCCTGGCCAGTTTTATATTGTATTACTTCAATTTCGAATTCCATATGCCATTTTCAAAATTTTCTTCTTCTGTTTTATAAAATGGCTTCCACCGAGATTTCAGTGATTCTGCCAATGTCCAGTAAATTGAGATACAAAGTATCGGTGTTGTACGGTAAAGTTGTAACAAGTAGCATCAAAGATGGCGTATGTTCTTTGAGTTTTTAGTTGTAAGTTTGAGTTACATACGAGTCCATGTAACAGTCCATTTTAACTATTTCACAAATTGTTCCATGAGCACCAGCATTTATAACACCAAACTACACCAATTTCATATTATAAAGTCCACCAAAATCAATTTGCAAAATCGTCCAAGGTAGACCAACTGCACCCCTTGACTTCCCACCACAAACTACAAAATTTTCTTTACAGCCCTTCTTTAGCAACTGACACGCATCTGTCATACTCTATCTCTATCCTCTACGCTTGTAGACACTCGTCTACAGAATTATAGTGAATATGAAAATTCTTGTGAATATGTGAAATAGTCAACAGTTACTAAATTTACCTCGTTATACTGTGTCATCTGTACAAAACAGATGATACACAGGATAGAGGATTTCCTGTCTGATAACTCTCTCTCTGCTGAGCAATACCTACTTCATTTATGGTTGGCCTGCTCTAACAGAGCTGGGACCTCTCAGCCCAAAGACATCTGACACACTACAGTTTATTGACTGCGATCAATGATGACACTGAAACTAACGAAGTACCTTGAGATATTTTTATGCCACTTACGGTCATCCATCCCAGTGAGGACCGCGCCTGGAGTTGCTTAACATGCGTAAGCACTAATAATGTTCACGCTTAACTGGCCATCGGTCTCAATAAATAGCTAAACATAACAGTCTTGAACAGTAGGAACGCACAGACACAATTCGTCCTAGACGGTGGTACCACGGCCACTCTCTTCTTTTTATTAACACGTTTTTATTAGCTTCACTGGTACATACGAGTATGTAGGTAAGAAAATCTTGGAATCTTAATTTGACTCACTTCCCGGTCTTTGATTAGGATGAAATTTTGCACACGTTCTGAGTTCTGATGACAGACATGACTAGCGTGCTAAAAGCGTGTTTTTTAGTTTTTTAATTTTTTAATTTAATTATAAATTATTTGATTAAGTTTTTATGTAATTTAGTACCTATAACAAAAATATTTTCGTTTTTCATTTCGTTTATTATCGTTTACTAGTAGAATTACTTATGTTTCGGGATATATGTCATTTAAAGAACCCCAATTAGGCAAGAGCTCAATACTGGGCATAAACATGTCGGGCGGGGTTAGTATTAATGTGTTCAACTCGCGTTGAAGAGGGGCCGCCACATTAACTGTTGTAAGACAACCCGAGGTGTGGCCACGAAACCAGAGTGAGTGAGCTTAATACTCGGCATCGACTTTTGTCTCTATACTGTCTAGACTCCGACATGCCTTTATTTCAATGATTTTTAATGCACATGCGTCATGTCAACTTATATGCTGGACCGCCACAATATTATGTTGTAAGACAACCCAAGGTGTGGCCACGAAACCCGAGTGAGTGAGCTCAATACTGGGCATCTACATGTCGGGCGGTGTTGTATCATGTCAGTGCTGTGTTTAGCTCACGTTCAAGAGAGACTGCCACATTAACTGTTGTAAGATAACTCAAATTGTGGCCACGACACGGAGTAAGTGAGGTTAATGCTGGGCATCAAAATGTCAAAAACAAAGTTTATAAATCTCAAAAAAACCTCTCCAACCCGTCTGGCCAGCGTGGAGAGTGTAGGCCAAATCCTCTGACTGCTGTGGCTAATTATGGCTCTGATAGTACAGAGAGGGTCGAGTTGTGTATGGTATATGGTAATGTATTTGACTTTGTACTTCGACTTCGCAAAACCAATCTAGAATAACTCTGGATTGGTGGCGCATTAAAAATAGGAAAAATACATTTTTCTTTTTGAAACTATTTAAGTTATTATACAGTCTATCAGCCGCACAATGGATTTCTCATTTCATTCATTAGTGTTTGTTCAATTAACTTACTGCTTTCGAAAACGTTTTAAAGCACTTAATTAAAGCGGAGGCAAGTATCTATCCCTTTCTTGATAAACTACATGTGTCATCCCACATCACTATATCGATCATTTTTTTCTGTATACTGGTATATATTTGGTATTTAAGTATATTAATAATTACATTATGTACGTAATTATCAAACTACCCACATAAAATAATTATTTGAAGACTAGGTTAATTTTAATGTTATAATCAAGCCTGTTTCATGGCCACACTAGGGTTGAACCTATCCAAAGTCTACTAATGCGTCAGGCTCGTCTTGATTAATTTTGTCCCGTAATAATTTACTGTCCCATTGGACACGACGCGGAAGCCTGCTTGACAATTATTAACTCTACCGGGATAAACTGAATCTATGATACATAATTCCTAGATCCACATTAACTCTTCATTAGACACACGTTGTACAATGGGTGAATAGGTATATACTTTTGAGTTTTACCCGACTGACCCACCCAGAAGGAGTCGTTATATCTTTCGCGTGTATGTATGTCTGTTTTTTGTTGCATCCTGTAGCCTAAGCTGAAACGGCTTGACCGCTTTTAAAATGTGGGATGTCATTAGATTCTTTTTCTTCGTCGAGTGTTATTGGTTTTGTATCGTCAACAAAAATGAATATGGCAGGCGTAAATTGTCAAAAACGGTAGTCGAAATTTTTTTTCTTCAAATAATGCCACTTGTTATCGCAACTTGTGAAGAATACCTACCAACAGTGGCCGTCAACAGACCGATGCAACCGTCTTCGCAATATATACCGTTATGAATTCAAGTCTTTGGATTTGACAAATTAAAATATAAAGACATAATAATATAATAAATAAAATAAGTAAGTAAATTATAAATACAAGAGGAATTCCAATAAATCCTCGTAGAATAACTTTATAGGAGATGTCAAGTTTAGATTAATATAAAATGAAATTTGGGTCAGAGTAAGGTCATAAGTAATAGAAATCTGTGGACAAAACTATTAGAGCTACCTGTAAAAAAATTGATAACTAAGTGATAAAAAAAAATTTACTAACAATACAAAAAAATCCTCGGTAGGATCCCGTTTTTAGGGTTCCATACCCAAAGAATAATAACAGGACCTTATTACTGACACGTCGATGTCCGTCTGTCTGTCTGTCCGTCTGTTTCACAATCTGTGATAGATACACAGTTTAAATTTTCACAGACGATGTATTTTTGTTGCTCATGATCTTTCGCCGTTTTTACTAGTATAATGTTGTAACGATAATGGTCGAGTGCCGAGTCTGACTCGCACTTGGCCGATTTGTTAAATATTTTTACTTTGGAAATTGTGTAGTTAGGTTAGTAAATTAAAATGCACTAAGAATTTATTTCTGTATCCTGAAATAAAACTGAAAAGTTAAACAAGAGCGACGTCACGAACAGATTCTTTGCAAAATAAATACAACATTAATTTTTCCGAGATATAATTAATATTTCCCTATTTATTTTCTTGTTTTTCGTGTGTAATTGGCCAACACTAGTGCCAGATTTTTCAAGCTGCTAATATAGCTTACAGACTGCCATCATCGATGACAGCCAGGACGAACGGCTTAAGGTGCATTCCGAAGCTTGGAGAAGCTTAAGAAGATTTTGCGGTACCTGTGGTCACCCATCTCTGTAAGGACTACACTCGGGTTGTTTGACATGCGTAAGCGCTAATAAAAGTTAAGGCCACTGAGCCATCGAGCTTTTTAATTAGTTTTCATTAATAATTCATTGAACACAGTTTCCTCTAATATGACGGATTGCCTTTTAAAGAAACACTTAGGTATTAAACCCTTCTTACCTAAATACCTACAAGCCCAATTTACATTTGAGCCCAGCCCATTAGTGGCGGATATAGAAAATTTCCATACGGGCCGGATCCGGCAGTTTTTCGGCCGGTAAGTTGTCGATTTGTTATGTTAAGCCGATCCCTACCCACGTCCAAACAGATTGACGGATGTGGATACATCTAAGGGAATACGGAGTCTTATTGTTAGTTTACAATGAAACTACGAAATAGATCGCGTCTAATATTATAAATGAGATACCTAACGAGTTTGTTTGACGATTTTGTTTTTTTGTTTTGACGCTTTAACTAAATACTAATTCAATCATTATTAAATGTGCATATTGTTAGTGGTACGAAAATGGTCATAGGGATCCGAGAAAAAAGTAAGACTGGTCCTGAGTCCTGAGGGACCTAGATTAACTCGAGCGTAGCAGCAGACGAGAGCTAGCATTTTTAAGGTAGGTTTTGAACTGTCTCCGTCGCTTAGTATCCACCACGCCAGCCTGCTACACGCAGGGTTTTATAGAAGTCAGTTTATTAAGCATCCAGTAAAAGTGAGTCATCCACTGCTTTTACGGCACTGCTGTTGTTTTCACGACACTTGGCTTAGCATAGGTATGTATGATAAGCATTTTAACACGCAAAAGTCAAATCAATCTACCTATATATTGTATGTCATAGGGATAAATATTGACCCTAGTATTTTCGGCGTATTCTTCTGTGCAGTGGTCGTTCCAAAACGCTAGTAGTTTGTCGATTATGTAAATAAATGACGTTCATAAAGAAACATTATTATCTGGATTTTATTAATTTCGTCTAGGCACTACCATTAAAAAATGCCCTAAGTTAATTAAAACATAATTACAACAAACTGCGGGATTCTTCCGCTACATCTCACTTGAGTTTGCGCTTTGATTAGTGCGATAATCAATGCAAGTGTGAGTGCTTAGTTTGTGTAGACGGGTATCGTGGCTGATGTTACTTGTTGGTTTAAATAAAAACATAAAATGAGTTAATTTAAGTTATTTATAAATTTCTTACACTTTTAATTTTTGACATTTTCATACAAAAGAGTTCAGCCGCCCGGGCAATTAGTACAAAAAAATTCAGCACGGGTCACATAGGAAAAGCTGTTCATATTGACGGTCTGAGTCACCCCTAGAAGGGAATGACGATGGTCAATTTACAAGTAGTATAACTACTATTTGTGTCTTTCATTTAGGGGGGGGATATTGCCATAATCGCCACGCTTGGCATGCGGGTTGGCGATCGCAGGATGGGGTTTTTGGTGTTGTGCTGACGGTGCTGCTGCCCACCGAGAGCGTGGTTTAGTAATCCCTTAGTCGCCTTTTACGACACCCGCGGGAAGAGTAGGGTTGGAGCTATTCTTAGCCGGACTCCACACGGAATAACTACTATTTGGGAGTACCTTTAAAATATCACATACCCTAATGAATGTATGATAATATTACTATATAGTTCCAGATTTTACCATCGGCTTTGCCATCGGTACAGAAAACTGAGTGAGTCTGTGAGGATAACTTTCTCTCTATGTTCTGAGGGTCCAACTAGCATCAGCGAGTACCTAATGTTTAGAGAGTGTAGGGAGTAGCAATGTATGTAGTGGTCCTAATAAAGTTGCTATTTAATTAAACAACTTGAAGAAATATGAAATTAAATTTTTAGCGCTCGAATTCACTAATGAAAGTTTTAAATGACCGACAAAAAGCAAAAAACATCGTGACCTCGTTATTTAGAAAGCCAACTTACTATTACGGCCGAAAAATTCAAAATTATATATTTTGAGTCCGTAAAACCTAGAGAATAAGATGCAAAATCGCAAAATGAAAACTTTTTCGATGGTAGTCGACGGAGGTTGGCGTGTAAGAACTTTTTTTAAACTTTTTTAAATCCGCACCAAAACAATGGCTGGTGAAATTCATAAAAGGCCCCCAAAGCGTCGACAACAACTGGAACAATGGCGCGATTTGAACAATTAATCTTTGAGACGAATCGAACTTCGCCGAAGTTGCTGTAATGATGGAAGGAGCAACTTGGGCGATACTGGAATTCCGATATTGTGATCATGTAGTACAAACGGAGGCTTTTCATTACAAAAAAGTTTTGGGGATGCTTTAGAGGGGTCATGAACACATGTTCTTAATTTTTTTTTATTTTTTACTTGCGCTGATTGACAGAACACAGAAGCGCCATGGAACGTGGAAGTGCTTAATACCTGTGAAATAAAAAAAAAAACAGTTTTCATGTGTCAATAAAGAAATAAACTCTGCTGGGGAAAAGTATATTGTAGAATACCCCAGTGGCTTAGTGGTGCCGCAAGTGTCTTTGAATCGCAGCGTTCTGGGTTCGATTCCTGGCAAGGTAATATGGAAAATGTCTTTTTTGACTATCATTGAGTAAGTATCTATGACACAAGTTTACAATTACCTGTGAGGCTCGCTCAATATGTGCGATTTGTTCCTATATTATGTCTCTATAAGCACCAAAACCAGATCTCTTAGTAAAAAGATTTGAAAAGTCATCATTCAGATTAATTACTGACAATATTAATATGGGAAAGAACCAATATATTGATAATTTATCAAAATCTTCGGAGCAAATATGCAATGCTCCTATTCAGATTTAAGTCTTTGAATCGGTTTGTCCAACCATTAGACTATTTCATCACCACGTAATACGAAACTAATATCTGAAATAATCTAGATTAGTGAATATCTAGGGCGCCTGGCATCCATTTACTTAAGTTCCACTCCGGTTTAGGGTCAAAGAAAGGAGGAGAGTAGCTAATATTGCCCTAGTTATGTTTCCGGCCTTTACAAGGATCTTTAGCTTTCTGTTGTTATGATGTTACACGAAGCGATAAAGGATAGCAGCATGGACATTTTGTAAGAAAGCTAGGCCAAGAGATCTTTAGTCTAAGAAGGTATTCCCATTTTAATTCCTAGACGTGTAATAAAAATGGGAACACCAAAACAGGATCGTGTTTTTTGAGTTTATGTAAAAATGTACGACTTATTTACATTGTTTACATGCAAGTTTTTTTAGTCTTCCGTAGTTTCTAAATTTTACATATAATAAAGATATTGCAATAAATCTGAAATTTACCAATCTACATAAAATAATTGTACGAGAAAAATTAAAACATAAGTCATCATCATCAGCCGTCAGAACTCCTAGATTAAAGACCTCAAGAAGTGCAAAAAGTCGTAAGCGTTTTGCATCCAGATTTTGTCCAACACTGGTCGGTGGTTGTTGAACGACGCTTGCCGGTACGTTTTGAAAATCTTTCCACGCGCGGCCGTCAGTTATGATCTTACGCATATTTCCTCGTTTCTATTATCTTCTTCAGTCCGCTGTAATTGGAACGCAGTGGACACAAGTTGGACACATCCGCCCGAGGAATGTTTAATCTGTTCTCGCTCCTTTATTTTTCTCTTAGTTATTACATTGGACCCGAAAGGTATATTGAATTTTATTGCTCAGCAGATATATTTTGGGTTATTTATTCGTGGAAGTGGCCAATAATGGCGTCATAGCGGTTTTTTAAGCTTTAACAGGTTTGACTGATGATTTTTGCAAACTTAGACCTTGAATATTTAAGGTGGCTCTCACGTTATCATATGTGACTAATTTATTCTTTATTAATATGTATTATAAAGAGGAAAAATATGATTGTTTTTTTGTTTGCATTGAATGGGCTCCGAAATTACTGGACCGATTTCCAAAATTCTTTCACCCGTAGAAAGCTAATTTATCTACGGGTGACATTGGGTATAATTTACGCGGATAAAGTCGCGGCAAAATTGCTAATAAAACATTTGTAATTCCAAAATAAAGGTTTAAGCAAAAATTCAGCTTATTCCCTGCCACACACAACAAAGCACGTGCCGCCGGCATGAGTTACATTCCGAGGTGAAACCCTAAGATGACTGGACTACTGCTATGTGTAATTGGGTTAAACTTAACTAAGCTAATGGAGAGGCTTGGTGACTAGTACTACATGTTCATTGGAAACCTAGCATAGGCACTAATTCCCACTCCAGTTTGATAGGTTTTTTACACCCTTGTAATAATGGCAGCCGCAGTGGTTATTACGCCAGCCTGCGACCCGAGAGGTCCCGCGTTCGATTGCCGGCCAGGTCATGATGGAAAAAAATTTTTTAGGTTGCCCTGGGTCTTAGAAGTTTATCTATATAAGTATCTATTCTAAAATGTAGTTGTTGAGTTAGTATCCTGCGACACAAGTTCACAACTCACTGTTGGGCTAGCTGAATATGTCTGATTTGTCCCTTATATTTATTTCTTAAGTGTAAATTTTCAAAAGGAATTTATGTAATCAATTGTAATTTCATCTTATATTTAATTTTGGTTGTGGTGAAAAGTATTTGATTTAGAAATAAATTTAGTTTCAACCAATAATTGTCAACCTAAACTTTTGCGTGAAAGTGCATGGGTAAAATTCACTTATATTCATTAAACCATGTTAATAAACAAAATATAAACAAAATGTGTTTTTAAAGAAATGTAGGTAAAAATTGACGATTGTCAAGTTTGAAAATTGAAAAAAGTTTGTGTGTTGATTTTTAATCGTACACGAGCAAGCCTTGCGCCAACAGCATCCTAAATGTATTTTCTGGTAGGTGGGACACCCCCGTCTTAAAAGATGGATGGAGCTCCATAACTATTAAATAAAAATTGATGTTTTACTAACACTGTTTAATAAGAATTTGGTTTTGGTGAAAATTAAAAAGTTGATACTTATGTTGTACTAGCTGTTACCCGCGGCTCCACCCGCGTGATATATAACCTATGTCCTTTTCAGTACCCTAACCTGTGTCTATGCAAAATTTCATGATGATCGGTTCAGTAGATACGGCGTGAAAGCGTAACAAACAAACAAACAAACTCACTTTCGCATTTATAATATTAGTTAGGAAGTTAGGATTAGGATTCAGTATGTCGCGTAACTTGTTAGTTATAATTCCCTTCACCACTACTATTATGATCTCAGATGATCTCCATGGTGCCGCAATGGACAATTCAGCCAATATGATATCAACAACTTTTATATATTTTTTTTTATAAATAATTCGATATTTAAATATAGAAAAATCTTCCAACGCTTCACATCGAGGCGACGTGCCCAGAATACTGGCCGCGTTCCCTCGTTGGATTGCTAAACTTATCCGCTGAGCAAATAAATTGCCAGCTCTTGGATCTCCCGTTGCCTCGATGAGCCGCGTTGTGACGTCCGTTAAAAATAATTTAGCCTCAGGGCCCCAAGGGCCCAGCGTTTCCACCGCGAAAGGTAAGAATATATGATTGGCTGCCAGGCCCATATATTTCCTTTTTATCCCCGACTCAGCAGCAAGAGCAGCCGCTCCACCATGATTAGAAGTGGAGGACAGGTGCGAGGGTGCTAACGTATCTACACAAGTGGCGTCCCACACAAGACACTTTCCCATTCTCCACGGGTCCAAAGTAAGGCCATCTGGACGCTTACCGTCTGTGCGGACGAATCCATTTGGCTCTAAAATTGACGGAACACCGACAGTAGCCAATGTTCTGCGGATAGTGTCATTTAATAATGCGTGCCTAGGAATCCGCCCTGCACTTCTAGCACAAGAAAGTCCATGATGCTCCAATCCATCCACGGCAGCTCCACAATGGCATACATGATTGATTTTTGTACCCAAACGAAGGCCCATAGCTAAACTAAAGGTGCAATTATCAAGCAACGTACCGATGAGGGCCGAAGGAAGCGCCTGCAACCAGAATCCAGATTCCTTCTCAGCTAAAGCACGAAGACGGGAACGATCTTCCAGGCGATCACAAAGAGAAATCGCCCTTTGCTGGACGTCCCTACATATTACTACATAAAAGATGGTCCCATTGCCTTTGGGAACATAAGTTTAAGGGCAAGTCCACCGAACTGATTGACAACCATGCCTCCCTAGCCTCAGTCACGCCACATACCTCAACGGAACCCATAACTGGGGAAAGAATCCTACCGCACAATGAGGATGAAGCGTGAGCAGAAGATAAGAAAGCTGGAAGAGCCACAGTAGATACCCGACGTACACCTATGCCCCCAAATCGAACAGGAAGGGACGCAAATTGCCAAGACTCGTTACTAATTTGACAATTTAAAACCTTAACAAGTGACGCGACAATCAAATCATCCAACACTTTTAAATGATTATGATGTTTCCACATCAGGGAACACCGAAGAGCATATGTAAATTTGGGAACGAATAGACAAGATTTGATTATAAACCATGACATGTGGCTGTCAATTTTAAAAAGTAGGTCTGACGAGTTGTTAAATTTGTCCATTTGTTCATTTACATAGCTCGAGACTGATTGATCCAAAAGAGGAGCACCCAATAGTCGTAAAGAGCCCTCATCTACTACCCTTATACCTGGTGCCACCCTACAAAATGCAGATATAATTTCACCCCTGTCCAGACCAGCTACGGTGTCTTTTATGTACAATTCGCATTTGGTGAAGTTAAGTTTCAATCCTATCTCTTCAAATCGATAAATAAGTCGCAATTAATGTCGAGTCGACGACATGAAGTACGCAGCACAATTTATTTGTCTGGGTACCTGTGACGTCATCAGCTAGATTTATTGAGAGCTATAGCGGTATTATCTATGTCTCATCCCTTGTCAAGTTAATTTATCAAGAAAAAAGGTTTGTGATCTTTTAATTACTTTCTTGACTTAATTATAGGGTAAAACCCGGATAGTTGCGTCGGGGGGATACTTGCGTCGGTTTCGAATTCTCTATGTTAGGTACATTTGTGGCATTACTGCTTGATTATTGTTAGAAGCAGTCCCCCCGCAGGCCTCACTGCCACGTAAACCGTTGGAGTGGGTGCACGCGTTTCGTCCGTGTGAGCAAAAATCTTCCGCTGCGAAACATTAACGGACGTCGAAATTATATTGGTACCTAGTTTTTGTTGGATATCTTTATAATTGATTGTTGTTTCAGACTACATTTTGTTTCTTTGCTTACATTAGACCTTTAATTGCCCTATTAATTGCGTTTTATTGTTAAAAAGATTTTATTTATTTTCTAAATCAAAAAGGCAACTATCCGTATCAAAAAGGATAGTTGCCTTATTTATTGTGGCGGATAGTTGCTCTAAGTGCAATTATCCATAACTTTATTCCTTAATTAACGAATATTTTTTTTTCACTTAAACGGTTTTTCAATAGCATTACAATGCTCGTTATATTATTAAAATTGAAAATATGTGATGAATGTATTCGAAACCTACCTGTAGCGAATTTTTTTTCATCACATATATTCAATTTTTTTTTCAAGTAAAAATTATGCTATACTTACTTGTTTTAAATATAAAACAATATTAATCGCTTGCACGTGCCCATTCTAGGTAAACAGAATGCCTCGCAAGTATAAGCAAAAACCAAGTGTTATATGTATGACTATGCGGCAAGTATCCTCCTAACTCTTTTTAACATTAGGCAACTATCCGCTGCAGTAGGCGACTATCCCTTTTTTAGGAGGTCAAATAAAACGTAATATACTCAAAACCAGTATCAATTATGTTAACGTAATTGGTCTTCTATAAAAGACGAAGAACCTATGTTTTCGTATACATTATCAGGTATTTCTAATAACGACCCATTCTTTTATAATTTAAACTTTTTGAAAAGTGAGGCAACTATCCGTGTTTTACCCTACAATGGGATGAAGTAAATGCTGTATTCAATGTTCTGCGTAACTTGCAAGCCATAATTCATTTCGCCACTACTATTATATTCTCAAATGATCTCCATAGTGCCGCAATTAATGTCGAGTCAACGATATGAAGTACGCAACATAATTTGTCTGGTACCTGTGACGTCATCGGCTCGATTTTTTGAGAGCTACAGCGGTATTATCTCTCTCTAAGCTAAGTGCGGTCCCGGTTGCAGCCTCAGTTGAGATATTTTGGAGCCTGGGGTCCGCGTAGTGGCTATTTTATAGCAACACTGGCTGTTACCCGCGGCTTCGCCCGCGTAATTAATAGCCTATATCCTTCTCGGTACCCTAACCTATGTGTATACAAAATTTCATGATGATCGGTTCAGTAGGTTGGGTGTGAAAGCGTAACAAACAAATAAACAAATAAGCAAACTCACTTTCGCATTTATAATATTAGTTAGGATAGGATTATACATATTCCATGCTGGTCTGGGAGAAAAGAAAAACGTAGAATGTCAGCCGGTCAAGGAGTTGGGTCAAAATCACGTCAATGGGCGATGCGGATAGCACGTATTCACTATTTTGACTCTGCAGCCAAATTATTTAACAGCTTGATCCGCTAATGTTATATTGATTCTTCTTCCTTTACCTTATCCCATTTTTTTATGCGGGGTCGGCACAGTATGTCAGTTCTTTCCACCTTGATCTGTCATCCACCATAGCCTTTGTCACTCCTGTTCATACTCTCTTTGACACAATCGATCCATCGTTTCTTAGGTCTCCCTCTGTTCCGCGTTCCATCTACTTTCAAATCTAATGCCTTTCTTGTGATATGACTTTGATTATTATTATTATCTAAATCATAATCTGAAAATAATACTCAATATAATGTTATAAATGTGAAAGTGAGTTTGTTTGTTTGTTACGCTTTCACGCCGTATCTACGGAACCGATCATCACGAAATTTTGCATACATATGGGTTAGGGTACCGAGAATGACATAGGCTATAAATTACGCGGGCGAAGCCGCGGGTAACAGCTAGTACTCAATATGACACGAATTGAGATTCATAATTATCATTCCATGAAAATGATAAATTACCCCATCCAATCCACTCCTCTTCCCTATAAATCACAAATATTAAATTATAAAATGTGGGTTACTAACCCACATTTTATAATTTAATAATTGTGTTAACGTAACGTGAATATAATATTATTAAGTGAGTTATTATCAGCTTTATCATATTATATTTTGTTGTTCTAACTCAACCGCTAACGACTCACAACTTGCCACAACCCACTTCTAAAACTAAGTTCTAAAATGATGATACTATTATGAATAAATAAAATTATGAAACATTACTATCAAAACAATAAGTCTGTATACTTATCTGGTGTAGGCTTTAGGTCATCATCATCATCATCAGGTCTTTCCAGTCTCCACTGCAGGAGCCCGACCCTCTCTGTACTACCAAAGCCATATACTAGCCTGAGTAGTCGAGGATTTGGCCTACACTCTCCACGCTGGCCAGACGGGTTGGAGAGGTCTCTTTGATGTTAATAAGCTTTGTTTTGCTTGTGATTCCTTAGTCGCCTTTTACGACATCCACGGGATGACTTGGAGTGGTCCTATTCTACTCTGCCGGGAACCACACGGCTTTAGGTATTAATTACTTAGGATGAATTTAGATATTTTGCGGATTGGAATAGATAGAACTCATCTCTTTATAAAGACACTAGTTTTAAAGCGCGGAGTTGCTCGGGCCGTTTGAAAATTTTAAATTCATTAACTTTCATATTTTACATACAAAATGACAAAAAAAAAACAAGTTGGTCACAGAAGGTAGGTTCGGTTCGTTCGGTTTCCTTGAGACCAAAACAGAGCGAGCGAGCGAAATCCCAACTTTTATGTTACTTGAAAAAATTGAAGTGCTATTCATATAAAAAAAAAAATAATAATTACATCACTGCGCTTCAAAAGTCATATTGTTGAGAAGAAGTTCTATTAGATCCTATCCTCAGAAATAACAAATTCGTGCTAAGCTATTCTAAAGCTTACCCCTTATCTGTGTCTGGTGACGTGACATTTAGCGCAGATGTGGGCATGATCACATTTGCCCAACTTTTGATGTATCCCACAAGTTTGTCAACACGGACTTTTATAAATTTGACGACGGTCGGCCGGCGGACGTGTCGCAGTCATTTTAATAATTTGGCGCGAGGAAATTATGCGGTTGACAAATAGTTTTTGCTTTTTGTACAATCTATGTCCTAAAAAGAAAAGAAAGAAAAACTAAATGATGATAAAGATTGTTTCTTTTTTTGCGTCCTTTGGTATTTGAATGCGCTGTGTAACCTTTTTAACGGGGACCCATGATTTCAGTGGTGCCCCCATTTGAAACAAAATCATTTAAAAAAAGGAAGAGGTTATTTAAAATTTTGTGCCTTTAAATCCCTAGATAACCTTTAAAAATATTATAATGAAATACTGTTTATAGTGTAAACGTGAAGCTTTTTATAGCTTTTTGTCAAAAATGCCACTTTTGGCAAAAATGCTAAGTAAAGTCGAGGGAATGGGCAAAATCTAAGCAATCATAGCAATAAGCGATGCGGTTATCAGCCCATCATAATTTGGATTTCGTTTTCCAATTATGCGTTAGGGAAAAAAACATGATAATATGTATGTACGTATATATTGAAGTAAATTAAGATACACATTTTCACATTACAGAAACTTTCTCAAACGCGTTGATAGAGGCCATTTATTACCTTAGATAAAAACCAAAAATAAAATTACCAAAATGCAAATAATTATTTGTGAAAAAAATGCCAAGAAATTAATTAATTTAAACAGATTACATAAGTCGGTCAACAAAATTTACACAAAAACATTTGATATTAGGCCGGTACGGTACACAACCAGCATTTTAGTGTTGATGTGTATTAAATGCGTTTTTTTTTGCGAATGCCAATGAATTCGATTACACCCTCTATATTTTAATTCAAGGTCAAAAGTTTAATAAGAAAGTGAAAAACATCCATCATAAAATATAGTAATTAATGAAACATTTTATTTTAGATTCTCAACGCGCTTTCAATGCGAAGTTAGTCCCGAACGGCTAAAGTACTTTGCAGACTAAATCAATCATACTCCCCAACTGGGAATTTATTAAAACAACGTATTTAGCCTAACTGCTCGCAACTCTCATTCCTGCGGTGGAACAAATAGTAACAAAGTTTGTAGACCCTTCTTCATTTACCCTTGTGGACTTAGGTTGGACTGCTGTATCTATTAATTTAGTGCCTAAGTATATTGTAAGGTACTAAATTAATACCAAAATATTAATTTATACATGTGTATTGATCATTCTAACAAAAGAGGCCTAAACCCACGTAGAATTAAGGCCTATTTTGTAGGAATAGTTGAGATGACTGTTCATCATCATCAGCTTTCTACGACCCACTGCTAGGTATAAGCCTCCTTTTGTCTGCGCCATCTTTGAATACAATTATTTCCATATAATCCCCAATTCTCTCCATATAAGAAACTTGCCGTATAGTTCCCGACAGAGTAAAATAAGAGTAATCCAAGTCTTCCCGTGGATGTCTAAGAAGGCGACTTAGGAAACACACGCTAAGCATAGCTTATAAACATCAGAGACCTCTCTAACCCATTTGGCCAGCGTATAGAGTGTAGGCCAAATCCTCTGACTGCTCTGGCTAATATATGGCTCTGGAAGTACAGAGAGGATAGGGCTCCTGCAGTGGTGACTAAAAGATCTGATGATGAAGAAATTATTTTTTGCGTATATCTAGACGATGTTTGACGTTCATTCACAGAAAATAATTAAGAACGTGTTAGTATGTGCAGGAAAAAGTTTGGTTAATTAAGCTCTCAAAAGAAGCCACATAGACGAGGTTTTAATGTTGTTGTGATTTGTGCTTATTAAATAAATAATAAATTTCAAATGTTTTCATACAACGAACATATGTTTCGAGCGTTTTTGTTGTTACATATTGTATGGCGGTACGGAACCCTTCATGAGCGATTCCAACACGCACTTAGCCGGTATTTTTTTTATATAGGGACAAATCACACAAATTGAGCTAGCCCTAAAGTAAGTTCGAGACTTGTGTTACGGGATACTAACTCAACGATGCTATATTTTATAATAGATACTCATATAAATATGTTAACGTCCAAGACCAAGGCCAATCTGAAAAAGATCATTTTCCATCTTGACCTGACCGGGGATCGCACCCGGGACCATCCGTATCGCAGGCAGGTGTGATGACCGCTGCGCCACGGAGCTCGTCAGTTTGTGTTTATTTGTTTTATCTTTGTTTTCTTTCACTTTGTTTTAATAAAATATTGAATTATTTGCCTTCTTCAGTATATATTCGAAGAAAGCGTATAAAAAATACAAACTAGACTGGTCTCCATTATTCACGATATTTGTTACACGAAAATATCGTATAGTTTTATTTACCGATGTGTCTATGTTATTGCTTTTTTGTCCAAAAAAAGCATTATATTATGATTTTTAGGGTTCCATACTTGAAGAAACGCTTAAAAGATCACTTCTATGTCAGTCTGATGTTATATTACATGATATGATGTTACATCATATTCATCATTACGTGAATGTGTCTTCTTGAAACGGAAACTAAATGTACTTAGAATACTTTCCGTAGACATTGAATCATAAAAAACGGCAAGAAGGTTTTATGGCACTAGTAAAATGGCAAAAGTCCGAAAATCGTAAATTTATACATAAATACATATTATCGCGTCTCTTGCGGGTTAGACAGAGCCCAAGCTTATAAAACTTAAAGGGCCACGTTTAGCGTATTAGTAGGCTAATTTATATGGAATCTTCTGTACGCGATTTCAAGCTTTAAAACTCGCTCTTGCCTGTTTTTTATTTATGTCTATAGCAGGAGCACTTTATTATGTTTTTCACTTCACTACGAGATGAGCTAATGGAAATTTAAGGCCATCGGCGTAAAGAAGAGTGTTTTTATCGCTGAATTTTTTATAATCACATTATCATAATTTACTGATTTGGCTTACGTGTACTCTTCAATAATAAGTAGGGTCAAGATTTTATGTAGGCTTGACCTTCATTTTATGTTAACGAAGACAAGTAAGTATGGATTGTTTATTTTTTTATGGGTTGACGTGGAAAATAATATAAATTTCTTTCTTTTAATATCCAACTCACTCAGAAGGAGGATAATGTTTTTCACGCGTGTGTATGTAAATATATATTTATTTATGTATGTAAGTATGTCAGTTCCATTGTTGTCTCAAGACCGATTTTGAAATGTGAAGTGTTATTAGATACGTATCATCAAAATGGCGGACGTACATAGACTATCAAAACAGCAGTTGAGTTGTTTAGGCTGATAAAGTCTGGTGTCCTACAGTGTTCAATGTGTTAAAGAGTCTAGTGTCCTATAACGTCCAGTCTCATAATGTTGAGTGGCTTAGAAAGTCTAGTGTCAAAGGGTCCATTTCCTAAAATGACTTCATGTGCTTCAGAATATCTTGTCCTAAAATGACCGGTATCAGTAAGTCTGGTTGCCAAAATGATAATGTATTTATCTTATTTATTAAATAAAGAAAATAAGAAATGGTGAAAAAATTCCACGCGGGCAGGACTTGAACCTGCGTCTAGATCTCAGTACGATCTATGCGTTGCCAATTACGCCTCCACGCTTCAAGCCCCGGCGCCGAATTTCTCCACCATATCCCATTTCTCTTACACGCATCTAGGCTTGCGTCAGCCAACACAATTACCCCACTTTTACAAGTGCGGTATTTGATTTCACCTCATTTTGTAATTCATTCCTTATTTTCTTTATTTAATAAATAAGGTATAATAGCATTGTGAATGCAAAATAAAATCCCATATAAAGTAATGTATTTATCTCTTTAAAAAACTTCAACTTGATGTGTTGCGAGTGTTATTTCGTTATGTTTGATAGCGAGTGACTTTTCGGCATACATGCTGAGTTTGAAACTGTTTGAAATGGAGACAGTGTTATGCTAGGGTGCCATTTTTGAGGGATAACTGCTCTGGGATGTAAGATTTTTCTATAGAAAAATCGCTCGTTTTGTGAAGTCACTTGTATGGAAGAATCCCATATTTTTATATGATTCTATAAAATTTTCTACTATGTTTTGTTTTCTCTGTGTGATATCACTTTTATGCACCTGTTATGTTTCCGCTTTTATTTTGGTTAGTCATTAGTGTGAAGTTCAAAGGCAATATACGATCTGTGAATTATAGTACTATGTTTTTGAATTAAATAAACCCATAAGATAACTTTTGTACTATATGTTTGTTAATAAAATATGCCCTAATGACACTTTAGCCTACTGGTCCATAGTGCTTCTACAAAGCTATTAATACTCTAACATGAACAATACACATTGTCTTTCAAAAGTCACAAGTCAAAGTTAATTACAAAATAGTTGGAGATAGCAACAAACAACAAAACTCAGCTTTTATTCATTAGAACAATCTGTTAGTCAAGTTCTAACACAGTTGCAATGTACCCTAAATTATTTACGAAGCACTCAGACTCATTGTCACCTTGCGAATGAAATAAAGTTGAGTCTCATCAAATTATATTAGGCTTAAAACATTTCGAATTCAAACATTTATGTGGATTAAGTTTAGTTATGAAGTATGGGATTTATCTCGTCTGTGTTTTGTTCTATTTCTTAACCGACTTTAAAAATGAGGTAACCAATTCAAATAATTATTGTTAAAATTGCACCATTTGAACATTAGTGTGTGTTTATTTGAGTATGACGGTTCCTTTGTATATTTAACCCAAAAAAATTGTTAAAGGATGCGATTCGGTTTAAACTTATTTGTATTTTATTCTTATGCGTATTAAGACAAATTGATGTGAACGTTTCTTCTCTGTTTTGACTGAACTTCAAAAGTGGTCCTATAATTTTTTATCGAAATGTATCCAACGCTTTTATAAAAAATCAAAAAAACAAAAAAAAAAATGTACAAGTATGCCGTTTGGTTAAATTTTATTTCTGTTTAATTTTTTCGCAAATCAAGACAAGTATAACGACGTTATTTCTCTATTTTGATTGAACTACCACACCCATTTACGTACCTATAGGGTGGAAGTCGGTTTTAATTTTTTGTTAAAAATAATTATTGATTTCACTGTTCCCTAAGTTATGAAACTTGCAATGGTATAGTGTATTAAAATAGGTTCATTAGTTTTAACATAAAGAGAGCTATCTGTCAGTTACTACGTTTAAGGTAAGTTGTGGTTAATAAGTGTTCAAAGAAACCTATATTAAATAATCGATTGAATCTGAGACTTGACTTGGATTTTTAAAATTAGTTTATTTTTATTTACTCTCTCTAAGATCTCTCTCTAAAATCTGGGCGTAATTTTAACAGTTACTAATAAGTAACTGTTAAAATTACGCTCAGATTTTGCTGTTTAAATTATTTCAACATATTTGAATATTTGTGTGAAATAGTCTTCTGTGTTAGTATTGAAGTTTTTTTTTATTAATATGCTCACGCCCACTAGGCCATTGGGCTCCTACGTATTGAAGTAAATAAAAAAAAGTTTATTTTTCCTCCCGAGCGGATCAAAAAATATCTAGTAAATGGTTATATACTGTCCATTTAGATTTAAAATACATTCATCATATCATATATTTTATATTTTTTGAATAGAAATTTCCCATCACTTCGTCCGGTAAATTATACTTAGCCTAATTCCATTTAAATTAAAAAAAAAGCAGTTATCATAATCTTACGTATTTTTACTAGAAATTTTCACGCCTTTTCGTTCTGTAAATTAGCCTCATAAACTTTCTATAGCTGAAAGAATTTTGGAAATCAGTCAAATCGGTCTAGTATTTTTGGGGCCTATTCAATGCAAATAAACTTAAGAGGATCGACTACCTGTTATTTTCATACAAAAAGCGATAACTCTTCCACCCCCCTAAAACTTTACGAAATGAAGAAATTAAGCACACCTTAATCTAGGGCTAACCGTTTTTCTTTTTTATTGATTTGGTTTAGATTAATTTAAATAAATTAAAATGCCCCGGGTATTTTTTATGTAAAAAATATTGATATTTACTTAGATGCTCATAACCTTTGTTGTAAGCAATATATCTTAAATATCAAAACGTACAGCCCTAATCTTCAATTTATCAATAATCTGTAAAAAAATATTGAAATTGGACTATGTTTAAGAGGAGGGAAACGTTATCACTTTTTGTATGAAAATTTACAGGTAGTCTATCTTCCCGGCTCTCATCATTAATAGTAGTCGTGACGCTGTGTCAGATGTCTTTAGGCAGCTTGATAAATCTGACACCAGTTTTGGCCACTTACACGAAAAACAACAACAGCAATAATAAATAATAAATAAATAAATATATACAGACAAATCACACAGATTGAGCTAGCCCCAAAGTAAGTTTTTAAGAAAGACTTGTGTTATGGGATACTAACTCAACGATACTATATTTTATAACAAATACATATATAGATAAACATCCAAGACCCAGGTCAATCTGAAAAAGATCGTTTTCCATCATGACCTGACCGGGGATTGAACCCGGGACCCCCGTGTCGCAGGCTGGCGTGGTAACCGATGCGCCACGGAGCTCGTCAATAATGTCTAATTTGAAGCGAAATGTGCGTTAAATTGCTGTCATCGATCAACATGGTATACAATAGAAGATATAGATTTACAGTAAATTACGTCGTCTATTCATCAGTATCCCGTAACATTTTCGATTACAAAATTGATAAATAAATGTAGGTAAGGAGTTGGTTTCTATTACAGCGGTTAAAGAAAGAGAAAGAAAAAGGATATTAAAGTTTTTCAGTTTTGAAAAAATACTCGTAGGTATAACCGTTATCATTTTTTACTTCTACTCATTGATTTCTCTGGAGGTATTTGTTATGTCTTAACAAAGTACTAAGTAATTAAATTTTCTTTCTTTCTTCCTAAATGGCATATTTTATACTTCCTTTTGCATTCAATTCCGTCCGCATTCTTCCTCCATCAACATTTCAATAATCAATTTTGGGCAATACTAGTTGATGAAGACAGGACGGAAACGTCATATTTTGAAAAAAATATATTGATAAATAATTTGATAGTCCACCACTGTTTCGTAACACTCCAACACACGTCATCAGAGCATATATTTCAGGTAAACAGAAAACCCTTCTTGCAAAATATAAATTTATTTACTCTCATAGCTAATGAATAGGTTGAAAATATGGCTTGTAAAGAAGAAGAGCTTGATTTCGGGACGTTTTCTTCTTAATTCGTTTCAATTGGTCATGCTAAGAAGCATGCTTTCAAGCAGGATGTTTAAAATCTCCAAAACCAAAAGAGTACAAATTGTTAAAAATATGTATACAATATTATATCTAATACAAACTACCTTCTTCATCCTACAGTTATGTAAAAGCGTCATGCTTTAAAGTAGTGAGAGCGTCATGCTGAGTAGTACCATACCATTTTTGGTCAAGCTAAAACGGGTCGCCCGCTCCACGCTCGCTCGGTCAATTATCGTCCAAATCGCAGTAACCAATCAAGAAAATAGGTATTTGATCGCTGTCTACTCGCACCATGGAGTGGTCTACAAATGTGTCTAAACAAAGTATTAATTTACCCAAAATCAGATTTCGTTCATTAACGAACTATCCTTTGTATCTTATAAACATTGAGACGCGCACAATACGCGGTGACGTCGCCCCGGGCTTTAATTAAATTATTATTAAGTTTAGAGAGGGTTGTTTTACTTAGAACTGCAATGTTGATCCCACTGGTCCACATTAAACTGACCTTCTTATCGCTCAATCAGTTTGGTTTAAAAATGTGTTTGAATCTACGAATCAGGTTCGAAATGATACGAGTACGTTTCAAATTAAGACTTATGATATGGAATATAAATATCAGAAAAACAGCAATCTCGGCCCTTGTGATTATTTTACTTCATAGGGGCTCAGACTGCTGTTTTTTCTGATATTGGTCTTCGAAGTACTTATTGGCTAACATTAACGACAATTACTGTTTCTTGGACCGGTAGGTTAAATGTTTACCCATCTAGGTATTTTACAGCCCACTAAATGAATTAATGATTCCAAATTATTTTTATATATAAGCGCTACTTGCAAAGGCTTGGGCATCTGGAAATAATGAAGGAGGACAGTGGCGTCAAGACAGCTTATATGGGAAAAGTATCAGGCCGAAGACCAGTGGGCCGACCCAGATATGCTGGAGCGATACTGTGCGGGCTAGTCTGCGGAAGATGGAAGTGGTCACCTGGTGAGATATCGCCCAGAACAGAAAGTTGTGGTGTTCCCACGTCTCGGAGTCCAAGATCCACTTCGAGTCGCTGATACAGCGGAGTAAGTATTTTATAACATTCATCATCATCATCATCATTATCATCATCAGGTCTTTTAAGTCTCCACTACAGGAGCATGACCCTCTCTGTACTACCAGAACCGTATAATTCCAGAGCAGTCAAGGGATTTGGCCTTCACTCTCCACGCTGGCCAAACGGGTTGGAGAGGTCTCTTGATGTTTTTAAGCTTTATTTAGCTTGTGTTTCCAAAGTCGCCTTCTACGACATCCACGGAAAAACTTGGAGTGGTTCTACTCTACTCTGCCGGGAACCACACGGCTTACTTATAATATTCATAGTAGGGAGTAATATCGGGTCCACAAGGAAAGCATCTTTAGAAATCCTTTCATATCGAACGGCGCGGGCTGGTGCTCAAGATAACGGGATTATAAAGATTTGTAGCGAAATCTTGGAATCAATATTAAATATAATTATGGAACCAGGTCTTTGTCACAAGTCACGTTTGGCTACAAAACATTTTTCGCAAGATACAAACGCTGTATTTTTAATTTTAAACACTAATGAATAAATGACTATTTGTAATATTTCTACATCTATTCAGTATTTCTTCTATTCTATTAATTAAATTCAGTTTCTCGAAATTCTCTGTTAACTATACATCCAAAATGTAAATTATTCATTATGTTTTCATACAACATTATTTTATAGGATAAATTTACAATAATTTTATACATTAACATTGAGACAAAATACTGTATCGTGTGGTTCCCGGCAGAGTAGAATAGGACCACTCCAAGTCTCCCCGTGGATGTCGTAGAAAGCGACTTAGGAAACACAAGCTAAACAAAGCTTAAAAACATCACGATACCTCTCCAACCCGTCTGGCCAGCGTGGAGAGTGTAGGCAAAATCCTCTGACTGCTCTGGCTAATATAGCTTTGGTAGTACAGAGAGGATCGTGCTCCAGCAGTGGAGAAATAAAAAGATCTGATGATGATGATGATGACTGTATCAAAATTGATACTTACATCGTCATTGATAAAATGTGGTACGTTTACGAACAATACGCTTCATACTTCATGTAATGACTTCATTTGTGTAGAGTTCTCCGTTAGACACTAAAGATTAATGTTTCGGCATGGCAAGGCTTTCATTCACCATCTTAGCCAAAAGAAGTCTAATATCGGATAATTGGTTAGCAATACGAACGGTTGGAAGTGGCCTGGGGTACTATTTTTGAACGCGTGCCACTCGTTTTCAAACGATTTTTCCATACAAAAATTGCTCGAAGACCAGTGGCCCGCGTTCAAAAATAGCACTCCTGTACTGTAACCAGCGAATTTCTGCTACCTTAGGGCGTCCGGTGAGTGGCTGCCTGATGCTGCGCTGGCCGGTAAGTGCTCATTATTCGAGAACCTTTTCGACCTATTGACATCAAGATTTGAAATAAGACATTTCAATCCCAAGTCAATGATTTTCTTCCTCTAATCCTAATAAAACTTTTGTTAGAAATAAAGGAGGTATATCACTGAGCTAGCGGAATTTATGTATAGATAAACAATGTGTTTGGTATTGAGCTAGGTGATAATATAAATTCACGCTCTCAACAAGCAAACGAACAACTTTTGTTCTGCAAACAAGCCTGAAAAAGAAAAGAAATCAGATGCTCCATATATTTTGGATCAGAAGATAGATAAACAACTATACTATACTAGCTGTTACCCGCGGTTTCGCCCGCGTAATATATAGCCTATGTTCTTCTCGGTACCCTAACCTATGTGTATGCAAAATTTCATGATGATTCGGTTCATTAGATACGGCGTGAAAGCGTAACAAACTAACAAATAAACAAACAAACTCACTTTTACATTTATAATATTAGTTGGGATTGGGATTTACTTTTCACATACGAAAATTCCAAACAGCTAATGAAATGACTGCTTAGCTTTGTACATTTCATTTTTGAAATGTCATATTGTTTACTTCGAATTACAGCTGTGCCTGGATTTACGAAGCCTACTATGAACATAACAAAATATAATCACCAATACGGGGATATACGATCGTCGCCGACATCGGGTCCTCCATAAACTTTAAATTTTGAAACATTTGGCCCTACGTGAAGTCCAGATGTTGTCGTGTGGTCTAAGGCAAAGAAAATATAATACTAACGTAATAGGAGTAGTATAGGACCACTCCAAGTCTTCCCATGGATGTCGTAGAAGGCGACCTAGGAAACACAATCTAAACAAAGCTTATGAACATCAAAGAGACCTTTCCAACCCGTCTGGCCAGCGTGGAGAGTGTAGGCCAAATCCTCTGACTGATCTGGCTATTATATGGCTCTGGTAGTACAGAGAGGGTTATGCTCCTGCAGTGGAGACTAAAACGGACCTGATGATAATGAATACGACTGACGACTGCCAACCTTTTAACAAGAATATTGGGCCAAATTAGGTGGGCTAATGTATGGCACTGCAGAGTAGCTTTCCACTCGATACTAGATGGCGGTAATCAACGTTAGCCTAAACTTAAGCCAAAAATATTGTTCTAATTTTTAAAAAGATATCTTCTGTTTTGTGAATAATGCTTTTATATTCTCATAATATAGTAGAAACAATTTTGTGTAGCAACGAGTGACACCATCTATGTGAGTCTGTGTGAACAAATCGTACGATTTAAGGGGTTGGAATTCTCATTTATGTTTTAACTTGGTTACATTTTGCTTAAAGTGTTTACTTGTCAATAATTGTATACAAAACATTCAATTTTGAAACATTTGGCGTATACTATGCTATAACTACTGGAGTATGCTTCTACCTTGGACCACGGCCCAAGAGCGGCAAGTTGCGAACTAACTACGGGTTGGCAGCTGCAGTCGCGTCAATATATTTGGATTTCGCCGCTGCTCCCAAAACAATAATCGTATCGTATAATTTTAATAATACGTTTAATTGGGACACGGGTTTCTGTTGGCAACGCAGAATGTTTAGTGTGCACTGGGGGAATAAATAAAACTTCTTGCTGCAATGTTTTGGGTATTCTTTTTGATTTTGTTTATCATCATCATCATTTCGTGTAGGTGACACGGTCAGTCGACCATGCATACCTTGGTGTCAGAGTTCTGCGGAACCGCCTCTCGGCCTCTGACGTGGTTCCTTTAACGACTACCTTAACGTGCCTTCCGAGGCACGGAATCATCTCTCTTATCAGACAATCAGGTGATTCATGCCTGCAATGTCCTAACCAAACTGGAAACAACTTAACAAAGTATGCTTCCCGTGGGAATCGAACCCACGACCCCCGGGTCAACAAGGCAAACGCCTTAACCACTGGACCACGGAGGCAGTTATTTTGTTTATTATTTCACTAAAGCTTATTCATGCTATGTACAATTTTTCTTTTTACGCAACTGACTCACCTAGAAGAAGGGTATTGTTTTTAGTGCGTATGTATAAGTAATCATGTCTGTTCAATTGATGCTTCTTTTAGCTTTAACGGCTTGATTTCGTATTCTTCCCCAAATGTCTTAGGCTATGTTATGACAGCAAAAACATAATACGTTGAAGATAAACTATCACCAAGGGCAGCCAGGTTAGTTACAATATTTATTTAAACAACTTGTTAAACTAATGCTACTTGTTACTTATACCTGGTTACACAGAGAGTTTTACGACTAATAGGTTTTTTTTTTGTATGGGCTTGTTTTTGTATCATTTAAAACTAGTACTTTTGATAGGAAAATGAATCTACAACGTGAACATTTTCATGCGATGACTTTGTACGATATAAAATTTTAATTAATTAATTAGACAGCTATGCTTTGAGTTTTCCTACAAAGAGACACGTTTTATATTAATTTAAAAAAAATATAAAAACCATCTGTACTAACAGTAAAAACACAAACACCGCACTAGAACAACGCAGCTCAACAAAAGCTCAAAACTAAGCATTGGTACAAAACGCCGACTAAATATTCCTTTAGTTTCTCAGCGCGTTCTAGCGTTTCTTGACTAGGAACAAAGCGCTATGTAAATCAGTCGCTACTGTTAGTAGCCAGCTGACAAATGCCGTTATTTTTGGCGTTTTTGATGAATATGGAAGGTTTGATATTGAACTTGTAACGCAATATTTTTTTTTCAATTTACATATGTTTTTAAGCACGGTGTTTATTATATGTATATCAACATCCTCTGGGCGTTTTACTGACTGCATCATCAGCTGAAGAGTAGAAACTTAAGGCCTACTATTATGACGGTATTGTAATTTGTCTTGGCGTTATTTTTACTCCATAGGCCAACCTTCCTTGGTAGCTCCAGAATACACAGTTATTTGACCTGTGAAAATGGAGTATAAGAATTTGCCCGTTTAGTAGGCTCGCATGTTACTGCGGTGCCACGCAGAAAATCACAAAAAAAAAAACATTACCTATAGGAAGATTATACAGTAACCTCATAGGAGTAGAAGGCCAACATCATAAATACCAACGTCTGTTCTATGAGTTTTGACATACATTAGATAAAAATGATGTTTCCAGTTTTTATTGTCCTGTCGTAATATTTTATGTCTATCTTTCATTCTTATGAAAGGATGACGCAACTCAACGCGCGCGAGCTCTGCGCGTAGATTTGTAGACCGGAAAACTAACTTAATATTTATTTTGTGCGCAATGAATATGTAACAAATTATCAAAAGTTGTGAAAACGTTTTTGTTTAAGATGTTAGCTTTATACTCCTACGAGGTTACTGGTGTTTTAAAAGTAACCTCGTATAGCATTAAAGTTACTTAATAGATTATTATCGTTAAAAAACCTTTTAAATCTATACAGTGTGTAGCTAGACACTTTTGTATCAAAATGTTAAAAAAGAATGAGTTTCCAGCATTGATCCTGTAGCAGCCTTTAAGGGTATGTCGAGGGTCAAGTTATACGCTGTAAAGAAGAAACAATAAGCACGGAAAATAAGCACGGAAATACTCAAAATACAGAAAGGAACAATACTCACAATCCAAAACACAAACACTGAACTAAAACTGACAACACACGCCAACAGCAGGCTTTCAGAGTCAGAGATGTCTGAGTGGAGTCCAGAGCACCGACAAATATTCTGCTCCGCGTTTTTCGCGTATACCGAATTGGAACAAAGCGCTATGTAAATATAGGTACGCCGTTATTGAAATCTATTCCTTATATTGTTTTTACTTTTTTATATGTACGGACTTACCTCGCACATTGGCGGTACTCGGCTACATATGAAAGTAGTATGACAGCTGTTTTAGATTAAACATCTATTTTAATATTATAAAGAAGAATTGTTTTTTTGTTTATTTTTCAGCAGATGATGGCATTCTGACAAGAGGTTTTTTTGTCAGCCGCTGTCGCAATCTAGCTATCATGTATAATCATATAAATTCTAAATATCAAAAAAAAATTTAAAACAATGCAATGGTTAAAAAATACTCAGAATCCTAAAACAAACCTGGGACTCACAATACAGCACCAACAGAAGCTCAAAACTAGACTGGATTCCAAAGCGCCGACAAATATTCCGCTCGTTCTTTTTCGCGTATCCCGATTTGGAACAAAGCGCTATGTAAATAAGCCTTCGCTATCGATATCCAGGCGAGAAAAGCCGTTTATTCTTTAGGGTTTTCATGAACGTCAGAGGTTATACTGTAAATGTACAAAAATATATCTTTCCGAAGTTTTTCTTTGCATAGTTTCTATCCGTTTCAAACTATCTCGTTATTATACAGCATGTAAACTAAGCATCAACATATTGAAGATGTGAAGCACACTTTAAAGAAATTATAGGGTGAGTCAGACCGTCAATATGAACAACTTTTCACATTGAACCATTGCTGGGAACTCGAATAGAAAATGTCGAAATTTCTATAACTTCCCAGCATTGATCCTCTAGGAAAATTTTTCATACTGCAAGATATGTAAAAGAGTATTAGTAAGCATTGGACAATCCTAACAATACAAGTACCCGCGTTATATATAACAACGGGTCACTCACGTGCTATTTGGCGGAAGTACCCGCGTATAGAAAATACGCAAAATCTAAAACACAAACCTGGAACTAAAATCAAAACAGCACAGCCTCACAGAAGCTGAAAGGCACAATACGGAGTCCAAAACGCCGACTAAATATTCCACTCGTCGTTTTGAACGCGGAACAAAGCGCAATGTCAATAAACCGCTACAGCCGCTATCCAGCGGACAAAAGTCGTCCATATTTTTTTTGGTGTGTATCACAGGATTTATATTGAAACTTAGCTTTAGTCCGTGGCTTTGTTTTATAGTTAGTTAATACAAGTTAAGTTAAATACAAAGTAAAGTTAAATACAAGTTATGGATCGTCACTTCCCCCCTTAGGGGGTGAATTTTGTAATTTACCCTTTCATAGTAAAGGTCTGCGTCATTATAACTATCTGCACATTCATCTGCACAGCTCAATCCATTGAGTGGTTTGAGCTGTGTGTTGATTGATCAGTCAGTTACGGCTGCCTTTTACACACGGAAGAAGAAAATGACATGTGTAAAGAAAAATTTCAAGAGCTTTCCTGCGTGAAGGTACTACACTCTTCTTACTATCCTGTTATTTATGAATGAACTAGGTATCAACTTTGGGACAAACGTCTTTAAATAAATAATAGCTTCATACTTTTTGTTACTATTTCATTACCTTTCATTCATCTCAATATTTTATTGTTATTTACAGTGCTAATCGATTCAAATGTAAAATCCTCATAAACAGTAAATATAGAAAATCCGTCAAGCCTGGGAAAAATATGCAAAAGCCAAAACACAAACTCTAAACTAAAACTCACAATACCAATAGCCCAACAGAAGCTGAAAACTAGTCCTTGGTCTAAAACACCGACCAAATATTCCGGTAGTTTTTCGCGTTTCCCGACTAGGAACAAAGCGCTATGTAAATAAGCCATTTTTGCCGCGGTACAGTGCCGTCAAAAGCTTTTGAAATTTTATGTCTTTTTTTATTTTACTGCCGGTATTGAAATGAATCCGCCGTGTAGTTCCCAGCAGAGTAGAATAGGACCACTCTTAGTCTTCCCATGATTTCGTTGAAGGCGGTTTAGGAACACAAGCTAAACAAAGCTTATAAACATCAAAGAGACCTCTCCAAACCATCTGCCCACCGTGGAGAGTGTAGGCCAAATCCTCTGATTGCTCTGGCTAATATATGGCTCTGGTAGTACAGAGAGTCGTGCTCCTGCAGCCGAGGCTAAATGAATATATGAAAATATACACAATATGGCTGTCTAGAAAGGATACCCTGGATAAGTTTTGCTTCCTTTTTATTGTTCTTGCCATGACGCGGTTATAAAATTATTTGCGTTTCAGTAACTATTACTCTTATCACTACATATTATAAAACAAAGTCTGCCGCGTCTGCCTGTCTGTTCACAATAAGATTAAAACACGGATTTTCATGTGGGTTTCACTAGTCGAATGAGTTATTGAAGAAGGTTTATAGGTATATTACATGTCCGGGCGCAGCCGGGAACGGCCGCTAGTTATGAATATAAGTATTTCTGAATAAGTCTGCCATTTATAATAACTATAGCTTAATATTTGTTTATCAGTTATTTAAAATGTTACCTAATGGAAGCTCTTTAAAAACTTAGATAAATTCAGTGCCTTTTAAGTCTTCATAAAACTTAGACTCATTCTAATTCGAGTTTAACTTCGCGTAATCTTCACCCGTTTATGGCGTTGGGTTGTTCAAACTCTTTACGACTTCAATTATGACACTTCAACTGTCTCGTAAAATGATCTTTAAGTTATGAAAATCTTGTAAAGCATATAAAAACGCGATTTCGCTGTTGTACTTTGGACCATGTGGAATTATGAAGGGAAGAAATTCGTAGTCATATTGTCAAGTGCATTTGGATGGCATGGTAATAAATAAATCTCAATGATTTTATTCAAAATTGGATGTGTAATCTCTTTTCGAACGTCATAGTTTCTTTTTTAACCGACTTCAAAAAAAGGAGGAGGTTTACAATTCGTCGTAATGTTTATTTTTTTTATGTATGTTCCCCGATTTCTCGAAGACGCCTGGACCGATTTAAGAAATTCTTTTTTTGTTCGATAGGTAATACTTTACAAATGGTCCCATTAATTTTTTATCGAGATGTGGCGAGCGCTTTATGAAAAAATACACAAAACCAAAAATATGTTTACAGGTATGCCGTTTGGATTACACTTATTTCCATTTTTTTTCTTATGCTTATTAAAAAAAATTGAAAGGGTTGAAATCGGTTTTTGTTTTTTGTATGCAAAATTGATAAACTGCCAGTGTTTGGAACGACCACTGGTGAAAAGAATACGCCGGAAAAACATAACCCACACATGGTTTCTGGGTGTTTAAAAGGCTCCGATTTCAATATTTTACAATTATCTTATTTATTTATTTCTAATATTATTTCAATTTATGTTTTTAATAACAGCAAATAAAGTAATGTGACTAGTTTTTTTTCTTTTTGACTTAAATTAATGACAAATATTTTTTAATCTATTTTCTCGCATTCGGGCAAAGGTCTCGCCCATTTACTTCCAAATTCCCCTATTGCCACTTCTAACCATAGCTCTTAATATCATCACATCAACACTTGTATTATCCTATATCGCTTGAAATATAATTATTTTAAAACACACCAACTGGTTACAACACAGCAAATATTGTGTTTAAAAACTTAGAGAAACGGGCTAAAAACATTTCAATCCAACATTTTATATGTTCAACTGGGTAGAAAAATTGTATAAGAAGATCGGATTTTTACCTTTTTAGGATTTCGTACCCAAAGAGTATAAACGGGACCCTATTCACGAGACTTCTATGTCTGTCTGTCACTCAGTCTCACTCACAGTTGAAATTTTAATGATGTATGCGCGAGTCCGACTCGCACTTGACCGTTTTTTTCTTTTTCTTTAGCATGTCGCTGTGGGCGAATTATATTTGTGTTGACCAGAACTTTAAGTGTCTTAAGTCATACTATTGAGTGATGCAAATTTTTAAAACATCAAAAAACATATCTATAGCCTGACCGTGTGGTGACCTCTAAGAGCGGCCTTAGGAAAAACACCCTAACCGTTCATTACTCCGTAACCTGAAAGTTTAATATCTCGCTAAAAGTTGAGATATCTGGACGCAATTAGGTCGACGTTCGTATAAATCGTGGCTGTCAGATCGCAGATATCAACTTAATTTGGAACTAGGGGAGTACATCACAACATAAGCGGAATCTTGGTTTATGGGGCTTGAATACTCTGAGATATTTCGAGGAAAGTTGTGAGGATCTACTTACAATGAAATATGATACAAGTGTTAAGTATCATTACATTAACACTATAAATGAACTAACTAAGCAACCTCAGGTTGTCGCAGGGAAACGCTGGATGCAGGCGCTTCTAACTGGTAATTATTGAAATCCTTAGGAGTGGCCTATGTCCTTGACTTAATCCATGATATGACTTCTTGCAACTGAAATGATAATGATGAGTCCAAAAGGCTCCGACACATCACAGTTGAGGGCGCTACCGGAAAAGCGCTTGCATGAGGAGGAAGGGAGTCATACCGAAAGCACACTATTACATTACTCGGCCAAATCAAATTTACCGCAGGCCTAATGTTTTATTTGTAAAAGGGGGTAAATAAGAGCATTAGCGTAATTCGGCGTTACACGGATGTTTCGTGTAACAGACGTTACTGTCTCGGCTCGGATTAACTTCATTACGCTCGCCGCTCGCTAATTCAATGAGGTTAGTTCGCCTTTCTTGCGACGCTGACACACTGATGATGAGATCGTATAATTAACTTACTCCGTTTATAGTAAAAACTTCTTAAGTCACATTGATAGATTTATCACCAGGAAGTACTTATGGGTTCGCGTCACAGACATGCACGACATGCTCGTGGTGACGCGATGCTAGCTGCTTTTTAGCTTTCACTTCTGCTGACTGCCTTTATGACTTTTTAGACGTTCGGTGGAACGCGGATGTTTCGTGTAACAGACGCTACTGTGTCGGCTCGGATTAACTTCAATACACTTGCTGTTCGCTAATTCAATGAGGCTAGTTCGCCTTTCTTGCGACGCTGACACACTGGTGATGAAATCGTACAACTTATTCTGTTATATCGCTAAAATATAAGCAGTATAAATAAAGGTTTACTGAGACCCGAATCAATGGTAATTCGGCGTTACACGGATGTTTCGTGCAACAGACGTTTCTGTTTCGGCTTGGATTTACTTTATTAGTTTATTACGCTCGCCGCTCGCTAATTCAATGATGGTAGTTCGCCTTACCTGCAACGCTGACACACTGATGATGAAATCTAACCACTTATGCACCATATACTGAAAATTAAGCTGCATTGAGTGATTTTTGATAGGGGGGAAAACTTATTTGTTCGCGTCACAAACCTGCGCGACAAATTTGTGACACGGTACACCCTATTTTAGCTTTCACATCTCTCGGAAATAAAGGCTGGTTTTAATTTTTTTTATTCCTTAAATATATAAATTTATTGAAGCGTTGATGAATTCCTCCCTGTAGTAGTCTGGCGTGTTAAACACAGTGCCACGGATGTTTACGTAGCGATACGGCCGTGTGTCCGCACCTTCAGTGTTATGTCTAACAATGAGTCTATTCTAATAGCACATTCATTTTATCGGGTCCCGAGCGAGTCGGGCAAATGATGTGTTTTTGTTTGTTTGCGTGCCCCGAAGGCAGAAAGTTAAATTGAGAGATTAGCCACGGGTTACAACATTTATGGCTGTTTGATTGGAGTTCAGTAAAAATAACTAATTTTGTTACAGGTTACAGAGCAGACAGGATACTTTTTGGCACTGAATAACTGTCTGTGCCATACATTTGACAAATTAATGTAGTCCACTATTTAGTTTTTATACCTAGCATAGACGAATACTTGTACTTACTTCATTTAACAGGCATGTAGAGACCTGTTGGATTGATTGATAGAGTAAGAACAAATACGACTGTGGTTAATGACTAGTAGGTATATTATGATGCAGGTACGGTAAGCAGGATATTATAGTAGAGGTCTTCATAGGCGCGAGGCGAAGTTGAGTGCTTATAACAAACCGATGACTATAATATCCAGCTTATAGAGTACGAGCATCATACGACGATTTTCAATACATTTGTAATGACTATGAACCAAAAAAAAAGAATTATGTTTAGCAAATGGGGAATTTATTAAAGTTATTAAAAGTACAATTATAGTAATCAGGTACATTTAAACAGGTTCTTTTACAAAAAACACTCATCTCATGAATCAGAAAAAAGTTTTTATGCTAAAATGAGAAACCATGCTCGGATTCTATGAAAAATGTTCGATGTTGCGTCTGTGTCATCGGGCTACTGAGCAGTTGTGATTGGTGTAAAGTAAAAGCTCCTTAGCATGGGGAGAGGTGCGGCGACGCCATATTGCGGGGACTCGAGTTTTCGTTCTGTACTATTTTTAATTCTGTGCTCAGGCAAATCACGTTCGTTTTGACCAGAACTGATCGCCACTGACACAACGTCATCAGTAGAATTTTATAGATAATTGCGTGTGCAAGTGGGGGCAATACAATAAGTTTACCATGGTCTGGGAAGAGACACCACATGTTTGGGGAGTGTGTTGTGGATGTTGAAGGAAAGCGTATGTTTAAAACTTCACTTCACTTTATTCCCGAAAATATGTTAAATGTTACAAAAAATGTTTAATGTTACTGCATGCACCCGTCCTCGCGCGTGTCTAAAGTGCACTGATTTCGTAAGAAATACCTAAATTCAACGACGGCCGACCGACCGAAGTCATAGGTGTTCGGTTACACCGAACACCACAATTGCAAGAAAGTCCCGACCTAATAATATTTTTCTCGCTTCGCCCATTTGTTACCGGAGGTCACACAAGGTCATTTTATTAGAGTTGCTAGTGAAAACAGCAGCAACTTATATCTCTCCCTTCCAAAAATCACTCACCTTATGAAGATTTTTAGTAGCACGTTTGCTCATTTCATAAAGTAAATATATGAGGATTAAAATTCAATTACGAAAATAAAATTACTTTATTTTATTATCTTATTGAATATGAGTTTTCGATTGAAAATATTTAATCCTATCAAGCGAAGATTTAATATATTAGAAATTGGAATGAGACAATTTTATTAAAAATGATACTTGTGAATTTAATAAGAACTTAGTAATGCATTAAGTAATACTTACATATAACTTCATATTGAAGTTCTGAGTACTCTTCGTAAAGCTGCTTTTTATTTGCTATGCTTAAAATATAATAATTATATATAAGCAAATTTCTGATGAGTGTATAAAACGAACTATTAGAACCAAAGTTATACTCCTCTTTCTAGTCCCAGTCGTGTATCTGCGCCGTGCCTGCGCCGTACGCCTTTTCTAAATGTGTTTATGCCTAATTTTGTTGTTGTAAATTGTATTTTGTGTACCTTCGCTACAGTCAAAGAAATACACTACGCGAAAAGAAATGGCACTCAAGCATGTGTGCACGCAAAAACCGCTTGCGGATATGTGTAGGTGTCTGGACGTGTGCGGGGGCAGCGAGCGACGCGCGGGGCGTGAACGGCCCGCCACGAAACTGGAGGGCTGTCTGTATTATCACTTTTTTTTTTTTTGAGTGATTGTGTACCTACGCGTTGTCAACCCTACGCTTACGGCCCGGCTCAAAGTCACCTGTGCTTCAACTCTGACGTACAGGGAGTGTTCCCGCCGTGTTACAGTAAACTGCCTTGAGTGTATTTTGTGTACTATGAAATGGGTTCGATACAGCTAGGGTTGCCAGGTCTTTAAAGTGAATAGACGGACAGAGCCGCCAGTTAAGCCGGACATTTAGCTTAAAAGGCCGAAGTCTTTTTGACGTAGTACATATACCTATAACACGACAATTTTTATATAAATCAGGCAGGGGTTTGTTGGCATAAAATGTTAAATACTATCAATCTTCATAAAAATGGTCAAATTTAAAAAGCCTAACTAAAGCCGGACAGGCCGGACTCCGATTGATTCGGCCGCATATGCAACCAAAAAGCCAGTGTCCGGCTTTATCCGGACGCCTGGCAACCCTAGATGCAGCGACAAATACAATGTAGTATAGTGGCTGGCGATATTGTGAATTAGAGCGATTTATACTGCTGCAGGACCTAACGCCCTATCGATACTATGATATATAGATCTAATAATTCTTCTAAAGGCACCTCTGACCCGTCTCTTGACTCTTCCGAAACTACTGATGCTAGGGATTTTCCTGCCTACTGGCTGCAAGGTTTTGATGTTCAGCTTGCTTCGTCGAAATACTTGGATCTCCACGGCTAGGGCCAAAGCTGAAAACGTATACCAAGCATATTAATAATTATAATTAAATTTTTGTGATGAAAAAGAACTTGCCACAGGTAGGATTCAATCACACGACCCTTAGGTAACTGTACGGCCTAAGTGTGATACCAACTACAACACTGTGACTTCGGATTACCGCATCGAATTCTCTCATCACATAGGTATAACTCCGTAGGCTACACGACGCATGATGCTTATGGCGAGTTTTTATTTTATCACATATGTTTAAAATAGGTATAAAAATATGTGCTATCCTAATCCTAATCCTAACTAATATTATAAATGCGAAAGTGAGTTTGTTTGTTTGTTACGCTTTCACGCCAAATCTACTGAACCGATCATCATCAAATTTTGCATACACATGGGTTAGGGTATCGAGAAGGACATAGGCTATAAATTACGCGGGCGAAGCCGCGGGTAACAGCTAGTTTAAATATAAATGGTAATAATTAATTTAAGTGGTATCTCTGACACCAATAGACAGTGTTTCATGTCATAGGTTTATAAGTAAGTACAATACATTCCCGGGCCTAGCCGGGGAAGGCTGCTGGTTTATAATTAGCAATTGTCCCGCGACTTCGTCCGCATATATTAAAGCTTATGCCACCCGCAGATAAATAAGCTTTCTCTATAATTTTGAAAAGCAGTCGTGTAGTTTCGGAGCCTATTCAATGCAAACAAAAACACAATTACATCTTGCCTTTTTATAATATTAGCATAGAACTATAGATAATGTAAGAGCTTTAAATAACTTACCAGCTAATAGATATCCGATGCCCAACAGACAAAACGCTCCTCGCAACATCACCAAAGAAACAGGCTCCAAACCCTTTGTTGATTCGCTTTGAGGCTGTAATTGTTAGAAAAATCGTCCAAGCGTGTATGTTCAAATCAATCGGTATAGTAAGCGTTCGTTAGCTCCTTAGAACCCAAATAGAACTGTTTAAATTTTTGATTTGTGCGATATTAACTCTTATTAGCTTAGTTTAGAGAGCATAATTCTATGCCAAGACTGCGACCATGAGACGGTAATACTACAGGTTGGGGTCCCGCTCCCATATATGTTTGACTAATATTATGACTATTATGACTATGACTATGACTATGTATCTATGCATGTAACTATAAGTATAGTTTTTATACAATTAAATATGTGCGAGCGGGATGCCAACTTGAAGTATTTACGTCTTTATCTAAGCCATAAATTACAAGAGGTACCGTACAGTCCTACTAATATGTCATGTCCTTGCTTGAAACTTGATTATCAAATAGTCTATTGATTGCCGTTTCAAATAGAGACATTAAATTGAATCGTATACGAATTGTTCCTTAGTTCCCTACCATTGAAATGAATTACAAATTTCAATGCGTCCTCCATACATATTAATTTCAATAATCTTTACACAATGTAAAGAGATAGAAATCGTACGGGCAAAAGAGAAGCATTATGACCTCAATTTCTCAGGTTTTGAGTTACGGTTTTCCCACTCTCGTCCACCTCATCTGCAGGTATATTAATATGACATTTGTGTCTTGCTGGTTTTTTATGTCTATAATTCATTATACTTTCAAGTATACAAGGTGTAAAAGTACCTTAAAGGAGTGACTCATACTGTTTATATTTTAATAACTTCCCATGAGCCCCATGCTGAGAAACTAAAAGAATGCATTTTTATTTAAATTTGTTCAGCCGCCCGGCCAAATTATATGGTAATGTTGAAATTTATTTTGAGTTTTCAGCATTGGTACAAAATGAAAAGTTACTCATAGTGATGGTCTGAGTCACCCCTTTAAGGAAATGACGAGGTAGATTTACATGCTATATACGACGTCTTTGTCATACCTGAGAGGCAGCTGGAGAGTCTCCCGAGATGTCACTACTTTCCCTGTCACTTTCCGTAACGGGTTCAGATCTTCTGGACTGCTCTGGCAGGTTTTTGTATTCATCCGTCGTCATCTTCGCTAGTATGCCAGCTTCGAATAACGTCATTACCCTAAAATATTGAAGTTTTGTATAATAACAACGATGTTAATATACTTCATCATCTAGTCACAGGGATTTTCATTATGAGTTCACCATACTCACCGTACTGCGCAACTTACAGCTAATATACGATCTGCAATAAAGTTCGGCGATTTTGTGTGACCAAATGTTTTAGGTACCTAACCTTTATAGTGCAAAGCTAAGGTTTAGTCTTATAATAGTCATCCCAGATTGACTTGAATTGGAGTACATTTTGTTTTACCTAACAAATCACTAGACGTAAAAGAAAACAAAGCGTTGGTACTTACACGTTATTGAAGGTCTCGAGATAAGGGCAACCGATTTGTAAAGCTATAGCCGAGTAACGCGTATACAGCTTTTCGCTTAGGTGGAAATTGTGAGATCCTGAAAAATATCGTACTTATTAAACAAGTTAGTAGCTCTAAGAGCTTTAAACCTCGAGAGTTCAAGTTTGTTTTTTGAAATAGGAAGATTTTGGAAATGGTCGAGACGGCTTATAGCACTTAAGCGTCATTGGGGTCTATAGAGCTTGTGACAAATGCCGAACAAAATGTTACCCATACAAAGACAACAATGGATTTTGGTGAAATACTACAATTTTATCACTATATACATTATTGCATTTTGTAAAGATTATGCCTTTTAAAAATTATTGCGATTTTTGTACACCTAGCATAACAAACTAAAACATGTTTTTTAAATATTTGTACGTCTCTTTGTACTTAACTATTATTTATTATAAACATATTTTGAACTCTAGTAGAAACAATACCCTCATGGATTAATATATTTCTACACACTGGGGGGATTACGTAACTTTTCATGTTGAGCTGACCGAAATGATTTTAGGAAACCTTTTCTGACATAATTGCCTTAACCTATCAACAACCTTCATGTTCTCACGAAAGGTTTTCACCTTGTCATAGAATATTATTAGTAACATTCAGAACTGAAACTCGCAGCGTCCCTCGCAATATAGTGTCCCCGCACCTCTCCCCTGGGCCAAAGACAATATAATACTAACGTAATAGACTGCCCACCTCATACAAAAATATTGGACCAAATTAAGGTCGCGAAAAGCAGGCGAATGTATGGCGCAGGAGAGTTGCTTGCTACTCTTTACTAGATGGCGGTAATCTGCGTTAGCCTTTAACTTACTAAATATACGGTGTCATTTTAAAATATTATGCCTAAAATATTGTTTTGATTTTCAATAAGATATATTTTGTAAATCATGTTTTTATATTCTCATAATACGGTAGATACAATGTTGTGTAGTTTCGGGTGGCGCCATCTATGCGTGTTTCTGAGAACAAATCGTACGATTAAGGCGTTGAGACCACATGCCTGGGCTAAGGATTTCTCAAAGTTTCGAAATACATGGTTAGCTGCTACTGTTCTTAGCCGCACGTTACACGCCGTCTTTTATACGAAGCGGTGTCGACCCATGGTTAACTCACACACAGACGTGTGCACGGATGTAGATTCGTTTGCAGTAGTTTAAGGCATAATATCATTCCACTTATATGAAACGCCGTACCTGTGAGGTTGTCTTCAAATAAGTTTCACCTATTCGAATATCATCCTTTGACCTTTCCAAGTTAAAACGCTGAATTTCATCCTTTTTCGTTTCACCCTTCACATCCGAGAGTTTTACCGGTTGCATTCTCAGCCAAGGAACCTATTATGCTGTAATATGATTTGGCAGAGTTTTTACAACCGGCTGCTTGCCTGACGCACAACTTGCTTGGGTATCTTCAAAATCACAAAAAAATACCTGTATAAATGTACTGCAAGTATTTGCCTACGCTAGGAACCAAATCCAGGGCCTCTCGTGTAGCAGACTACTGAAATATCGTTCAATATGGAGCGTAATAGAAAGGCGGCTTTAGCGCGGGCTGAACTTAAAAGCTCATTTTTCAAGTGACCGAGTGCAAAGAACGTGCAGGACCCAGCGACCTAATGCTTATACTTCCGGATTTAATATAAAAAGAATCATTTTATTATTATCTTCTTTAAATGTACTATATATATTTTTAAAGTTCCGATCCTAAAACTTAATTAAAAACAAAAAAAAGTGGGCACTACATTATAGTAATGATCCGAAATATATAATATAGTCACTCGTAATGTATGTTGCATTCCTCTTTGGTAAACCTTGAGTTTTAATTGTTTCATTCAAAGACCATAAGTGCATAATATTGAGATAGATTCTCAGACAATAATTGCAGATGTGGAAACAAAAAAGACTGTCAGGCTGAAGTTGAACTGGGCGGGACATGTTGTGGCGGCCAGAAAGGTGACCAAACATTAAAGCGGATCGAGACTTGTGGAAAATCGGGGAGTGCCAAGCAGTGAGACAATACATCTACAGCCTAGTAAAAAAGAAATATGTATGTTCAATACCTTACTACTAAGGATAAATTGGACAATTACAGTTGAAGATAGATCTCGATGGCGTACAATTGGGGAGGCCTATGTCCAGTAGTGGACGAGTATAGGTTAATGATGATGAAGGATAAATTTGAATCAACTGTGGATATATAACTTATATTTTTATCTAAGAAAACTGGTTAGCTACAAAAAAACAAAAAAAAATCACGTGGGTGTGAACCAGCGACTTTAGGTCTTTGTCTACCTGTAGGTCGATAAAATTCATTATGCTATGTATAGTACATATAATGAATTCTATCGTCTACTTACCGAATCTCTCAGTATCGTAGTAGAGCGTCTCTCTCCCCCCTAAAATGGCGACTCGTCGTCGAGATAGCACAAGTCGTACCCCCACTTCGACGCTGCGTACACGTTGCACGCGCTGCCTTCGCATCAGCTTGGCGAGACGACCGTACACTCCTGTCCCATTCTAAAACAAAACAAGTAGGTAGTATAACGTCGAAAAATAAAAAAAAAATCAACTGCCTTCACTTTTTCTGACCTAAAGACAGGGTATCTACTCAATCCGCGTACATAATATTACCAGGATAGCGTGGTTCTAAATCAGCTTGTAAACATGTATCGTACTTATGTCTTATTCCCTTGCGGGATAGACAGAGTCCAGGTCTGTAAAACCTTAAGACCACGTTTGCCCTTTTGCCAAATCACACCAACTGAGTCTGTCCGATGCTACATTTTTAATGGCTCACACTGGATAAGTATTAGTTATGGTCGACAACAACCGCAGATGAGTGAAAAAGAGATTTCGATACTAGTTATCCCGCATGAGCTTTGAAGGTTTGAATCTTAGCGAATACGTAGAGTCGTCTTTAAGTGAAAATTGAATGTTCTTACGTAATGTATGATGCTTAAACATAAGAACTGTTAACTTAAGCACTGTTAGTACAAGTAGATATGTAGCTAGTTAAGTAACGGGTTAAGATAATCGGTGTTCTCGCTACAGCTCGGATTAAACTTAATATGGTAATCTAGTACATCCCGCCGCGACGCGAGACTACTTTTAGCTGTTCGCGTTAAGTATGGTAATCTTCGATGAGTCTTTGGTTCGTAATTAAAATGCTTCATTGCAAAAATAGAAATAATTTGTTGACTACGACTTCACATGGTAACTTTAGACCATTGTACGACGTGTACGATTAATCTAGCATGTGAACTCATACAAACGTTTTTCTGATTGCATATTCAGCCGTAAAGTTTCGATGCCTACTTTTTGCCAATACAGTGTAAATTTACCCTTGATAGTGTCTTAAGAGGATTGACTACCTGTAAATTTTCATACCAAAAGCGATAACTCTTCCAACCCCCAAACTTTCACAAAATGAGGAAATTTTGGTGTCATTCGATTTAGCACACCTTAATCTAGGGCTAACCGTTTTTCTTTTTTATTGACTCGATTTAGATTAATTTAAATAAATTAAAATGCCCCGGGTATATTTTAAGTAAAAAATATGAATATTTACTTAGATGCTCATAACTTTTGTTGTAAGCAATATATTTTAAATATCAAAATGTACAGCCATTACTTCTCCAATTTGTCAATAATGTGAAAAAAAATATCGACATTGGAATATGTTTAAGGGGTGGGAAGCGTTATCGCTTTTTGTATGAAAATTTACAGGTAGTCGAGTCTTAAGGGATAACTCAGCCCATCAATGTAGACAATTTTTCTTGTGGGACCAATGCTAAGAAATCAAAATAAATTTTGACGTTTTAATGCAAATTCTCGGGCGGCCAAACACATATTAAATGTAGATTTTTTTGAGTTCCCAGCTTTAGTCCCACATGCAAATACTAATGGGCTGAATCAAAATTTTAATGATATCAAGAATTTTACACGCTGTATAGCATGCAAACATTCAAGATATTTTGACGCTTTGTAACACTCATAGCGTTCATTAAATAATTTCGACCCTATGCCAATCTTGGACATAGCCTCGTAATATAAAAATATCTGGTTAAAGTGCTTCGATCCCAACTCTACTCGTACAGAAGATACCAATCCTTAAGCTATGTAAGATGCTTTTATATTTTGCTTGGATCTATAATTAAAGACAGCGACAATAGTTACGAAAGTGAATTTCTCATTTGTGTTGCTATTTATCTTACCTCCAAAATAGTTAAAGAAGAACTGTGTCTTTCTACCACCAGTTCGTATCCGTGGTCTCTCATGGCCTCTTCCAAAGCTTGTAGAGTCCCAATCGGCTGTTCCCTAGCCGGTCTGGCAAGCAAGCTGGTTAGATTGGCAGAGTACATGTCTCCGATGACGTAGGTAGCTCCGAGGGAGACCAGGACAGATACCAGGCGGGCCTTATGGGTTTTTGACGGCTCTTTACTGGATGCTAAAAAGTTGAAATATTAAGTTTTACAATCAGTAACCATTAATGTAGAATTAGAATGAAAGGATTTTAGGAACGGAACGTATTTAGCCTGACTGACAGAGAGTGAAAGAGGTAAACAGAGACGCGCTCTAAATTTGAATTTATTAAGTAGAAAAAAAAAACATAACACGATTCTAGACGATAAGCTGTAAAAAGTGTTTAAAATGAACATTATATTAATATCCATACTTATTAAGGTTCCTCGAAATTCTTGGATTTCTATCAATCATCGAAAATGGTCAAAAACAGGTATGGTAACAGAATGTGATTAGGTATAAATGGTTCTGCGTGATGTATGTATTTATTTTTATAATTGGAAAAACAAAAAATCTTACATAAACATAAATAATAATCTTAAATATCTAAGACAACTGATAGATAAAATTTGCTTAAAATAAAATCGTTTTGTGTACGTCCTAAGACGTCTTACTATGATAACTGACCAAAAAACAGCTCTACATGCCTACCACGGATATGTTGCTTCCAATTTACGATATGGAATTCTATTTGTGGGGTAATTCAGTAGATATACAGAGGCTCTTTCTAATTCAGAAAAATTGTGTTAGAGCAATTCCTCCTCTGACCAGTTGCAAAACACTCTTTAAAGAGCTTAAACTTCTGACTCTTTCTTGTCTATACATCTATGAAACTTGCGTTTTTGTCAAAAACAATATGCACCTGTTCAGGAAACGAGGCGATCATTGCAATTATACCTGCAGATATCCGAATCGCTTATAAGAATAAGCGATTCGGATATTAACTATTATATATATATTATATATATAATATACAATATATATATTATATATAATAGATATATATAGATACTATCTACTAGCGGGCAACAGCCCGCTAGTAGATCTGCGATATGTTCTAGAGGTTGTAATACTATGTGTGCTAGAATATACAATAACGTACCTGACGAACTTAAAGAACTACCTCTGAGACTGTTTAAACGAAAATTCCAAGATTGGTTAACAGAAAAATGTTATTATAATATAAATGAATTCTTAGAACCAAATGACAATTAATTATTAAATTTTATTCATTTAATATAATTATTTTGACATATACTACGCTTAGAAATTAGTTTTGCATCCTGAAAAATTCTATTTAAATTGACAATGCATTGTAATTGTAAGTATTATTAATACGATTAAAATGACTTTGACACATGTAACGCACATAAATAATTTTACTTTTGCATGTCAGAAACGGCTAAGTGTGCGAACTAACATTAATGTATTTCACCCACTGTCCCACACTTAGGCAAAATAAATTTCATTTCATTTCATTTCAGTTAACTGCGCACCATTGGCATAGTTAATTAGTTTTCAGATATTGAATACCTACATAATTTGTCTATATTTTTAGTGAATGTCGAATAATAATTGATAAAAAATAGAAACATGGTACATTTTTAGCGGTATTGCAATTATATTAAAATATAAAAAATAGAAGCCAACACACACTATTTACGTACGTCTAGTATTCCATAACTTGCTTTTATAAGTAACAAAACAATTATCTAGAACCCTTAACGAATGTCTGCTGCTAGATCAACATGAATACTATGTTTATTCATATGTTAAGTACCCATCTCTCAACTTAGCCAATCAATTATCCAACCGTCTTCGCACACGCGTAGTTATAGAGTATTTCCACTACTGGATGTAAGTGAGCAATTTTGCTAGTATCTGGTTTAAGTTTAAACTACACACTAAGCTGGTGTTCAAACGCGTTTGCAGATTGAGTGTGTTAGATGTTGAAGTGGCAAGCGTTTTAGGAATATTCTGTAATTTTGTAGATAATATTATGGTCTAAGTATAAATGTAAACTAAATAAATCAGTACTTATAATAAAGCATGGGAGTGAGTGAGCAATTTCGCGAGTATCTGGATAAAGTTTAAGCTAAACGCTTAGCTGGTGTTCAAAAACGTCCGCGGTTTGATTGTGTAAGATTTAAATGTACCAATTTTTGTGTCATATTAGGGCATGAAAGACATTCGGCCATTATGTAAACGATATTATGGTCTTGATAGTAAATTGTAATGTAATTAAACTAGATAGATCAGCACTCAAGTTGAAATAAATATTAGTGGCAGTATGTGAGCAACTTTGCGAGTATCCGGATTTAGTTTGAAATAAACACTAAGCGGCTATTGCTGTTCTAAAAGCGGCTGCATCCTATGTGTGTTAGATGTTGAAGTGGCAATGTTTGCGTAACATTAGGGCAATAGGAACATTACATCATTTCGAAGACGATTATAATGGTCTTAGTAGTAGTATTATATTAAATCAGTTTAAATCAGTATTTATAATTAAACTTACACTAGTGGCAGTAAGTGATCAATTTTCCTAGTATCTGGAATACATTTGAGTTAAACACTAAACTGGATTTCTACAGGCGTCTGCATTTTGTGTGTGTGTTAGTAAAACGGTAATGTTTGTGGTTTGTGTACAATTAGGGCATTAGGAACATTTTACTATTTTAAAGACGATATTATGGTATTAGTAGTAGTATTATAAAGTGATAAAACTAGATTAATCAGTACTTAGGTTGAAACTAACACTATTGGCAGCAAATGAGCGATTTCTTGAGTATCCTGATAAGATTAAAGCTACAGACTGAGTTAGAGTTCTGCAGACTGTGTGTGTTAACGTAAGTGTCGTTAGCGATGTTGCAGCAATGATAGTATTACATTAGGGCATTACAAACATTCTGCTATTATTTAGAAAATATAATGGTCTCAATAGTGTATTATAAGGTGTTAAAATAAGTAAAACAGTACTTATGATGAAATGAACACTAGGGACATTAAGTGAGCGATTTCTCCAGTATCCGAATTAGATTTAAGCTGCAGACTGAGCTGGTGTTCTGCAGCCTGTGTGTTTTAGATGTTGCAGCAGCCGTTGCTTGTATAACATTAGAGCTAATGCTCTAATGTTATACAAGCAACGGCTGCTGCCTCCTATTTTGTAGAAGATATTAATTACAGTCTCGATAGTCTAATAGAAAGTGTTAAAACATGATAAATCAGTAATTATAATGAAACTAACACTATTGGCAGTAAGTGAGCGATTTCTCGAGTATCCGGATTAGATTTAAGCTTCAAACTGAGCTGGAGTTCTGCAGTTTGTGTGTGATGTTGCAGTGGAAATGTTTGAGTAATACTTTGGCGTAACAGTTGAATATGCCATTTTGTACGCCATAACATGTCAAAGTACTGTGTTTAAAAGTGATGGGTTTTTCCTTTTTATTTAGTTTACGGCGTTTAAGACGTTAAAATAATTAAATTTTTTTTGTCAGAGATGCTAATTAATAAATAATTTAATATAATATTGGAAAGGGTATGATATGCATTCATTTCAGGTTCATATACATTAATTTTGCGATTCTTAGATTTTATACAGAAAAAGAGACTTTGTTCGTATGCTTGGTTCAAATACTCTCTAAATATATTATTTTCAACCAGTAATACTGAATTCACTAGATATATCTGGCAAACTAATGTTCATCGGGCGAATTATGAAGGACCATGCGCGTCCATGTGAAAAATTATGCTTGGACATGAATTACTGAACTTAACCTAAAGAAGGTCAATCGCTATGAGGCACTTACACTGTCTTAAAAAAAGTGTAGTAGTAAACCAGCAGCAGTTGTTCAAGAGATTGAGTTGGTCGCGTCGCCGACGTTGCCACAGAGAAGGAGCGGCTATGACAAACCATAGAGCTGGGCCCGTCACTAGAATTGTTGCGCACACCAGTGGCCACACCTGGGTTGATATTTAACATATTTCATTATCTGGTCCTAGATCAAATTATGCAGATATTATCATACATGTACTGCTATTGTTGATGATATAGGAATTAATGCCTATTTATATATTATAATATAGAGATAGTCTTGTTTTATATATTATAATATAGAGATAGTCTATGACTAAACCATGTATATTCAGATGACGATCAGCGTAAAGCTAAATAACCTGCTATATGGATTAGTTTGACCAAAGAAATTTTGATATTGTTACTACAAGAAATTCGTCGGAATAATATAATTGTTTTTATTTGCTTAAAAGTTAAAATACTTTATATTTAAACTGTTGGTAGATTATAAAAAAATAAAGAAATTAAAACTAATACGTGATCCGCCATGAAAAAATATAATACTTATATTTTTACTCTCTTAAGTGTCACTCAGGAGACTGTTTCATTCATCATTATTTAAATTTAGGTATGTCAATAACAGTTTCAAGAAATTGATAGTCTCTTGCTAATAAAGTTCAATGATCTGCATGGTTTTTGAGTTCACTATTTGTTTATAGTTATATTTGACTACCTGTTACCCGCGGCTTCACCCGCGTAATATATAGCCTATGTCCTTTTCGGTACCCTAACCTATGTGTGTGCAAAATTTCATGATAATCGGTTCAGTAGATTCGGCGTGAAAGCGTAACAAACAAACAAATGAACAAACAAACTCACTTTCGAATTTAAAATATTACTAGCTGTTACCCGCGGCTTCGCCCGCGTAATATAAAGCCTATGTCCTTCTCGGTACCCTAACCTATGTGTATGCAAAATTTCATGATGATCGGATCAGTGTAACAAACAAACAAACAAACTCACTTTCGCATTTATAATATTAGTTGGGAAGTTGGGATTGGGATAGTTGGGAAGTTGGGATTAGCAATTTTCCCGCGATTTCGTCCGCGTAAAATATACCCTATGACAAGCATAGATAAATTAGCTAGCTAAAGGTGAAATAATTTTGAAAATCTATTTATTGCAAACAAACAAACAAGCAAATCTTTCTTCTATATATTATTAGTAGTGATATAAATAAACTTACTTCACTTCACACTACTTATAGGGCTAGAGACCCCTATATTACTTTGCATTAACGTTACTACAAGAAAAGTAGCAATATTAAAAAAATATATAAAATCAGTAGTAAGGTTTTTAATTTTTGAAATTCATCTCAGGATGACGTTTTTGACTTTTTACCTCCACAATAGATTTTTTCTTTACATCACAAAAACAATGAAAAATCGGTTTGTTTTTAGAAGGCAACTATCAGAAACGAATTTTTTTTTTAATTCTATGGCTACTATGGAACTGACATATTTGTATTCAAATAAACAAAAAGCATTAATTCATGCTTTCAAGCCATCAATTCATAGTTTTCGGGTATAAATATTATCTTTAAGTACATACCTCCCACCGAAAAGGCCTGATAATAGCCAAAGTCTCACTCAACTTAGCAGGCGCGTGGGTTAGGAACGCTCCAGAGTCAGCCAAAGTCAGAAATGAGAACTCGACAGCTTGCAGTCTCTCCCAGGTCATCGTTACGTCTCCGATGAAGAAGTCAGCTTTCTGGACAAATGATTAAATTGATTGAACTTTCTAACTTTCTCTAAGAACAGTTCATTTCGCCGTTTGGTTCCTGGCAGTGTAGAATAGGACCACTCCAAGTCTTCCCGTGGATGTTGTAAAAGGCGACTTAGGAAACACAAGCTAGAGCAAGACTTCTCCAACCCGTCTGGCCTGCGTGGATAGCGTAGGCCAAATGCACTGACTGCTCTGGCTGATATATGGCTCTGGTGGTACAGAGAGGGCATGTTCCTGTTGTGGAAACTAAAAAATGCCTGATGATGGCAGGAGAGTTGAAAGGTCCAACATTCAAAGAATTTATATGTTAGCCTCCTTAGCGCAGTGGTTACCTAACACGCCATCCTGCGACACGAAGGGTCCCGGATTTGAACTCCGCCATAATTGGAAATATGATATTTTTCAGATTGGCCTGGTTCTGGATGTCCATCTTTATAAGTATCTATTATAAAATATAGTATCGTTGAGTTAGCATCCTACGACACAAGTTCACAACTTACTGTGGGGCTAAGTAGCTTAATCTGTGTGCTTTGTCCCTATTTATTTATTTTTGAATAGTTAGATGAGGCATAAAAATAAAGACGAAACTCTCCATGGTTCGTGCACGTATAATAAATATGACCAGATTGGTAATTTTTCCTCACCAAATATGGAGAGATATACCTAAGATTTTTGACAAATCTCCAAACATTTGCCAGGTTTTTATAAGCACAGTTCCTGCCGAAAATGAATACCAATATATTTTTTAAGTTAAGTTGCTAAAAAGCAGAAGAATACCAATCTTCCTTAAAAGACGCATGTTTGAGCAGTGTTTGCTACCTGTAATAACCTACGGCGCTGAGAACTGGACACTCACAAAAAAGCTTATGCGAAAACTTCCGGTGGAACAGCGAGCGATGGAGCGAGCAATGCTCGGAATATCGCTTGTAGACCGAATCCGCAACACAGCTATTAGGAAACGCACTGGAGTAACAGACATCGCACTAGTAGTGACCAGGCTCAAGTGGAGATGGGCTGGGCACATGAGCAGGAGAGAAGATGGCCGCTGGGCGCGTAGGATTGCGGAATGGAGGCCCAGACCTGGATGGAGAAAAGTCGGGAAACCACCAATGCGCTGGGCCGACAATTTCTCAAAAATATTAGGCAAGACTGGGCACAGCGCAAGACCGGGTCAAATGGAAAAACCATGAAGAGGCCTATACCCAACAATGGGTGAACACAGGCTGAGAAAGAAAGAAAGATATTTTTTATATACTTACTCGTTTCCAAATTAATCCAAGTGTTCCCTTAAAAGTGCCATTGCCTGATATACTTGATCCTTGACTGCGGTCTGGCGGGTCGTAGTATTTATATCTGACAAGCAAAAGAAAAATAATGCACCAATATTTTATAATAGAGGCACGCACCAAACTGCTGCAGTCAATGCGCTGCCTGTACTCAATCATATACTACATCATATTAAGTAATTTCACTGACTTTTTCCAACCAAATAACAGCTTTACAAGTTATAAATAACGAAAATAAAAAAACAATACTGCCAAAAACTTTGTAACTTGGTATTGCAGTTGTTCATGGGCATTGGCCGCATTGGTGATCACTTACTATCAGGTGACCGGCTTGCTCTTAAGTTATTTGAGACGATGTAAAAACCCAATACATCCAGAGTTAAGAAGTTATGACAACATTACGTTACTTTTTATGGAAAGTCGTGTAAAAAATATCTAAGTACTTGTTAATTAAAGCTGGTGTTAAATATTTGACAACTTTTGTATACAGGTTTTGTAGGTATCTCTTGGTGAACTACGCGCTCACTTTCGTCATAGGAAAAGCAATTGAAAAATCTCGCATAAAATTGTTGTTATATAAAATGGAAGCTTAAAGCAAATCAGTTTACCCTCTTTCATAATAAGGGGCGTGCCTGACAATGAGTAAAGCGACTAAGAACATTATATTATGCACCACGGGCGTAGTCACGATTTAGTATCGGGGAGGGTTCAAGAAAATAACACTAATGCACGAAATAACTGTAATATTCATGGGAGTCAAGCCGTTCAGATTGAATACGATCTGATGGATGACCGACGACGGCGGCGAGTAGTAGAGAGGGTGAATCTAAAAATTCAAAAGACAACCTATTGGCATGAGCCCTTGTAAAGGCTCTGGCAAGCTAAGTTTTAAGAAGCCACCGTTAGATAACAGTAGGTCCACTAGACTAATTTGAATGTTTTTAAGCGTAAAAAGGATAAAACGCATTTATTTGGAAGATAAAAATGCAATTCTGATTTAATGCAATCATCAAAAATGCTTTTTTTAGTTAGATGTTATTAAGAATATCCATTAAATAAAGCACCGTAGCGCCATCTTTATATAGTTAGAGTACAAATTCCTTTTGTATGAAAATTCACACATCAAAGATGATACCACGCTATTAGTGTAATATTCAGTATCCTAATAAGTTATGGCACTCGCCTCTCATCTTAACTTTTAGCGAGGGGTTTGGCTACGCCCATGATATGTACTCACTTGAAGTTTAGTTTGTTCGCGAGCAGCGCCAGAAGTTTGTCGTCTCTGCCGCCGGTAACGTTCACCGTGGAATCGTTGTTGTATCTTACAAAGTGCCACGGTGGTGCCTGATGAGGAACATTTAAAATCATCAAGTATCATTACACTTCCCACTTAAAAAAAAAATGTGTATATTGACCCTGACTCAGACTGTCAATATGAATCAATGCTGGGAACCCGAATTTTGTGGCTTACCCATACTATTTGCCTACTGAACTCTTTGGTACGAAAATGTCGAAAATACTTTTTTAATTCCGAGCAATGATCCCATAGAAAAAGTCGTTCATATTGACGGTCTAAGTCACCCCTTTAAGGGAATGTCCAGGGTCAATTTACACGATGTAGGCTTAAAGGCTGTAGGTAGGTAGGTACCACTGCCGAAAAACTGCTTTTATGGTTTTTTTAGGGCATAAAACATACGTCAATTGAGTTTGAATTTATGGCCCCCAATAGAAACTCAAACGAAATTGTATGACATTTTTTCATTTTCACCCTCACTCCATTATTTGTCTATGAGAAAACATAAGGCAGTGGGTCGTCTGATACTAGTAATGGTATCTTCTTCGTAGTTTGTGGTAGTTACCTACCTACAGCCTATAAGCCTATACGGCACAACACCTAGGATTATGGACAAGGCGCGAACGACGTTACAAGTGACGCCAACTTTTTGCGTTACATGTGACTAGCATAAGTAGTACTAATTTACATTTTGAACAGGGGAACATTTAGGAAACCTTGCATGCATAATGAATGTCGATGTGTGTGTGAGCTTGTGTCACGACATATTGGCATACGTTGGAATTTGCGTCACTATTTGGTTTCTTACAGGGTTTTAATAGCAAACTTCTTGTCTTATTGAACTTACATGTAATACAGGTACATCAAACACCCTCCCCTTGAAGTTTTCATACACCTTGTCGGCAGGGGGCAGCACTGGTGATTTGTACAGTCGGCCAGACCACCAGTTCACCAGCGATAGATAGTGAAGGCGATTTGGGGTCGCTTGGTTGTAGTACACGCGAAAGCTGTGAGAAAGAAAATATGATTTGATTGGACTCTGGGAGAAACCAGGTATAATATTATGTTTAAGAACGGGTCACTCACGTACCATGTGTCATTCGGACTCGGACATTTCGGACACAATTCATTTCGGACTTATAAGGAGTAATTTTTAAGACGAAATCTTCGTTAAAATCCGTCAAATTGTTTAGGCTAGCAGGAGGCAACAATTGAACATACATACTTACATACACACGTGCGAAAAACATTACCTTCCTACTGTGTGGGTCAGTCGGGTAAAAAGAGGCCCAAAATTTGTTAGTCTAATGGAAAGAACTAGTGACTTAACTGATCTTAATTGCTTGCCACTTGGATGCCTAGGCAATAAGTTCTTACCAATGGCAAGTTCAGTTAGATACTTACTGGCGTAGTACTGAATTGTTTTTTTGGAACATTTACACACTAATTACTAAATGTACCTATTGTGATATTTTTTCTTAAATCAAGGGTGGTTTGGTGATTATCTGTATAAAATACTGACTGATATTAATAACGCTTTCTTTCTTTTTCCTTCAAAACGTGATCTTTATGAGGATGTTTCGGTTTTGGTCCTAAAAATCAGTTTCGGCCGTCACTTAAAATAAGTAAAACTCATAGATTTACCTCGCATTTTACCTTAAATTGTTTTGTATCTTCTCATACAAGTAAAACAAAAATATATTGCAGAAAACATTTCGCAAAAAGAAAAACTTATTTTGTAAATCGAGAAATCAGCCAAGACAAGACAAACGCCTATCAAAATTAACCTCCAAAAAACGTTACCATTTCTCAGCCAATAAATTGTATATTTTCTTTGGCGCTCATGAAATATGTTTTGGCCAAGTCTCAATCGGCGTTCGGGCCAATCGAATTACAAAGTACGTGACAGTCCGGACCTTTGTATTCTTCGTACGGGTTTATTGGGCTCCGACGGAGGCGAAATGTAATTTTTAGAAATACCCCTAGGCAACTGGCCGCCCAATCAGCTGTCGTTGCTTGTACACTTTTAAAAAATCAACGTCTGCCTTCCGGTCTGTCCAGCCAGCACTCAGAGTTATGGAGTTTTTTCGAAATTCGAATTGATGAATGGTTCGCCATGCGGGAAAATTCAAAAATACTTTTCGATACGTTGCACGAAGTAAGAGAAGGAGTAAAGAAAAAATGAAACTATACAAGTGTGAGTTATATTCTCAGACGGTTCCTTATCACCGTTGAATCAATGTAAATTGTAGTGATAATCCTAGTCGTCTGGGAGACCGTCGGTCGTTGCTTGTACAGGCGGGAAAATTCAAAAATAATTTTCGATACGTTGAACAAAGCAAGAGTAGGTGTAAGGAAAAAATAAAACTAGCCAAGTGCTAGTTGGATTCACATAAGCAGCTTATGGATCCATACCGTATTTATTTAATTCCTTGATGTATAAGTATGCACATGACCAAATAAAAACAACACAGATGAAATTTCTTCGATGTGATTTTCTTGTGAGGAACATCTCTGTATCATGAGCTTTATCAGCCACCGGTTGTGCTCGCTAAGTGTTCCACCCACTGCCACTTCAATGACCTATGCTGGTGGAAATTATTCTTTTACGGATCCCCTGATGCCTAGTTGGGTCTCGTAGAGAAACATCGAACTTAGGGTAATAAGCAACCTTCCAACATCTGAGAATTTTCCTGGTAAAATACTATGCTAGTGCGTCGGAGCATTCATGCTGTAATATGATTCGGCAAAGTTTTTACAGCCAGCGGCCTACCTGACATCAACCAAAGTGTTATAGAAAAAATACTACACGCACGTGTTTACAGAGCCGATAACTGATGGGTAGAAAGGTTTTCGAATGGCAACCATGTACCGGCAAGCGCAGTGTACCGACACTGCGCTGCTGGGTGACCGCACCCACCGACTAGCTAGTCGGACAACCTGACCAAGGTCGCAGGGAAAATGCAGGCCGCTTCCAACCGGTCATTTTGGAAATCCTTAGAAAAGGCCAGGCCAATGTCCAGCAGTATGGACTTCTTGTAGCTGAAATGTTGTTGATGATGATGATGACGTATTCGGTGACGGGGCTGTAAACTGGTCCTCGATATCTAGAGTGTTGTTTTATCCTAATGATACATTCTTATTAACAATTCAATTTACCTAAACGGCTATTGTCACTGTCGTAAATCTTTTTCGTTTTTATTTTTTTCCTAATAATTGTCTTTATTTAAAAAGAAGTCTAAAGTAAAAATGTTAAAAATAAAAGATCCATTTCGTTGTTTTTGTTTTCCTGTTGATATTTCTGAAAACAATTTGGAGGACATCCTTTGTAATGCCGCGAAATTGCTTTTAGGATTGTAATTAAAAGAAATATTTTAACCCCTTAAAGTACCATTTCTGATGATACAGCCAGTTATATTTGGCCGATTTTTGTTTTCGAGGAAATTCTAAGAGTTTCCTTGTTCATTTTGGTTCTTCGTAAGTAAACTGTAAACAAATAAAACCTACAAAAATCTAAAGCCTACTTTCATCATTATCATATCTTTTAAGACTCCAATGCAGGAGCACGACTCTCTCTGTACTACCAGAGCCATATATATACTCGTATTAGCCAGTGCACTCAAAGGATTTGGCCTACACTCTCCAAGCTGACCAGACGTGTTGGCAACGTCTCTTTTGATGTCAGATAAGCTTTGTTTAGCTTGTGTTCCCTAAGTCGCCTTCTACAAGTCTTCCATGGGAAGACTTGGAGTGGTCCTATTCTACTCTACCGGGAACCATACGGCTGTAAGACTACTTTATCTTCCTCATATTGCGTGATATTTAGTAGATAAGACTCTTATGTAACTGAGTTTAATGTTTTAATATATTTATTTAAACTTTATTGCACGAAAATATGTACAAATAGGTGGACTTAATGCCATAAGGCATTCTCTGCCAGTCATACCTTGAGACCAATCCGAGATATATGAATAGGGTGGCGCGATGAATTTTAAGAGAAAATAAATTAAATTATATAAAAAAGAGAATTACATGTATATATACACAAATGTGGAAAAAATTGGGGGAGGCCTTTTGCAATAAGCAGCATGCAGAAAATTATGTTTAGCTTTTTGTATGTTATTATATTATTTCATATTTAATTTTATCAGAAACATTAATTATTTTATTTAAGTCTTTAAAAATAATGTACTTACTTACTGCATGAAATAAAGGCTATATTATTATTAAATTATATACAAAAATAAAATAGATAAAAAAATATGATGCTGTAGTGGCTTAGTCGCTTGACCTTGGGTTCTATCCTCTGCTTTAATAGTCCAATCTGATTCAAGTATGATCATTTTCATACAGCACTACCTGATTTCGGTAAAGAACAGGGCTTTCCTGTACAAAAGCAGGTAATTTATAATCTGTTTTATTTAGTACCGACTCCAAATGAAAATTGACAATAAATTGTAAAAAGGTAGAAAGCTTATATAGTCAAAGGTAGAAAGGTATAAATTTATATTTATTGCCTTTGCTTTCAAAGTAAAAGTTGAGTAAAACAGTATTTATTTTTTCTAAAAAAAGGCCAACAATACTCATCTGGCGTCTGTTGAAGGCTAGGCCTGTGAGTGAGGTTCAAGTAATTAAATTATTATTTTATTTTTTTAATTCTAGATGATCTAAATAATATATATCATATCACTATCACTACATATTATAAAACAAAGTCCTCTGTCACGTCTGTTTTGTTCGCGATAAACTCAAAAACTACTGCACGGATTTTCATGTAGTTTTCACCAAAATATATAGTAATTCATGAGGAAAATTTATAGGTATAATTCATGCCCGTGCACGGCCGGGGAGGGCTGCTAGTGTGTAATTATAATAACTAGGTATATCGGATAGTGCAATAACATTTATTGTAAGAAATTTTATTCATATTGGTATGAAACATTCGGATTCTGTTTGTTCATGATTAAATATATGATGTTATGTACTTCCTATTAAATCCATTACGTCATATTAATGAAGTGGCGCCATCTACAAACAAAAATTAATGGAGATTGATGCCAATATCCCATTTGGAGTTCATTACTTTATAATTCATTAATTACTATGTGATTGGTTGATGAAAATTCCGGGAACTGGCCATTGTTTTGCTAGGTGGATACTTTTGATTATAAAATTTACGGTACGAAATAATTCAATCTATTTGTAAATATTAACTTATGCCCCGGGCTTCGCTCACGTTAAAAACAAACTTTGGATCCCCTTTTATCCCCTCAAGGGGTGAGTTTTTTGAAATTCCTTTCTTAGTGAATGCCTACGTCATAATATCTATTTGCTTCCTAAATTTCAGCTTGTGCTCACGGCTTTGCTCGCGTTAAATACAAACTATGGACCTCCCCTATCCCCCAGAGGCTAAGTTTTTGAAATCTTTCTTATTGAATGCTTACGCCATAATATCTATCTGCTCCCCAAATTTCAGCTAGTGCCTAAGGCTTTGCTCGCGGTAAATAAAAACTTTAAATACAAAGATTTCAAAACACTTACCCCCTTCTATCCCCCACGGGGTGAGTGTTTTGAAATCTTTCTTTTTTCTTACTGCCTCCGTGGTCCAGTGGTTAAGGCGTTTGCCTTGTTGACCCGGGGGTCGTGGGTTCGATTCACGCGGGAAGCATACTTTGTTAAGTTGTTTCCAGTTTGGTTAGAACATTGCAGGCATGAATCACCTGATTGTCTGATAAAAAAGATGATTCCGTGCTACGGAAGGCACGTAAAGCCGGTGGTCCCGGCTGCCATCTGGTAATCGTTAAAGGAACCACGTCAGAGGTCGAGAGGCGGTTCCGAAGAACTCTGACACCAGGGTGTGCATGGTCGACCGTGTCATCTACACAAATGATGATGAGCGCACAAGCTTTGAGCTGTGTGATGATCGATCAGTCAGTACCTATTGGTTTTTCTATGTCATAGGACGGCAAACGAGCAAGCGGGTCACCTGATGGTAAGTGATCACCGCTGCCCATGGACAAATGTAACACCAGGGGTGTGACAATAGCGTTGCCGGCCTTTTATTTTTCCCTCCCAGAGGGGAGAGGGAATGGGCCTCCGGTTCTCTTACTCACCAAACGAAGCATAGCAGCGATATAGCTACTACTCATACGTCGATTTTCTGTGAGAGTGTTGTACTTCCCCGGACGAGCCGGCCCATTAATGCTACTAGCAAAAGTAAATTTCGCCGGTAGCGTGGCTCTACCACAATTATTTTATAATAATTTTTATTTTAATTTTTAGGTTGCCTTTTATGATAAATATAAATAATGAATAAATATAAACGGACAAATTACACAGATTGAGCTAGCCCCAAAGTATGTTCGAGACTTGTGTTATGGGATACTAATTCAACGATACTATATTTTATAACAGATACTTACACAGGTAAAAATCCAAGACCCAGGTCAATCTGAAAAAGATTATTTTTCGTCTTGACCTGCCCGGGGATCGAACCCGAAACCATCCGTGTCATAGACTGGCGTGTTGACCGCTGCGCCACGGAGCTCGTCGTTTTATATACGTCATTTTTCTGAAGTTCAAACACTCCTTGTCCTAAATTTACTAAAATATTTTCGTTTTGTTTCTTACTTCATATTACCAACTCATTGTACCGGTACCAAAACCTTTTTCAGAATGTAACAAATACTTTTCTTAAAACCACATCAAAATCGGTTCACCCGAACGCGAGATAATTACTGACAAACTATTACATTGCAATTTTACATTTAACAATTTACATTGATATTTTTTTTATTGAAGTCAAAACTTGAGACAAACTTTAGTTTCTGGCAAATTAAAGTTATTATAAAATTGTGTACGTACACGCTTTTCCTCGGATTTGTGATCACTGCAACTCTCATAGCTTCCCTGATGGTGTTCAGGAATTTGTCAGTGATGTACCCTCGAGGCCAGAAAAAGATGTACAGGATGGTCCGATGAATAAGGTTGTTATCTGTTAACTGATAAATAATTCAAAATAAATAATTAAAAACGTTTATTCAGAAAATAGGCCTTTGCAGGCACTTTTTCACGTCATATCATATTTAAAATTATCTTATTAGATAATATGTATTTATTAATTGTTCAAAAGCTACAGACTACTAGCGTTTCGGAACCGACCACTGCAGAGAAGAAACGCCGAAAGAAACTCTTATCAACAGTTTTGGTCGCCTACTCGCCTGAAGGGCTTTATATGATTACGAATATTTATTCCTTATTGTCTTTTTCTTTCTTTTCTTTTTTCTTTCTTTTTTCTGTTTTCATGTTACAATTTCAATATACATAGATTTATTATTTTTGGAACATGTTTATGTTAACGATCGAGTGTGTAAGCCAGTAAACAACATATGATACTTAAAGTAGTCTCAAAGAGGCCGAGCAGACCAGTCCCCCCTGACAGCACCCGTTCACGAGTTGACGTGTGGATCAGCCATCGCTGAACTCAACCATATTAGAGGGATATCAACGACCCGACACACAACGCCGCCACCAGATTGAACATTTTTAGTGAGCATGACTAACTCTAACTCTTAAGACATTGTCAAACAAGGTTAAATAAGGTTATGGTCTATACTTGTTGCTCGCTCGCTAACATTTACATGTTTTACAATCAATTAGTAGTTGATTCTATATAATTTAACATTGGGTGTGTTAAAAAACCAATCCCAATATAGCAAAATCAATAGATAAATAACGTTTTTGAGGTCTCCTGTATCTCACACGAGGTCAAGGCTCCATGCATTTTTATCCGCTAAATAATGATTAACGTTATAATAGGCTCTTTTTAATAATATACTTTTAGTCACTTCTTTAAATTTTGGATAGGGCAAAGATGTAAAATCTTCTGGTAGTTTATTGTAAAATTGAATACCAAGCCCTAAGAATGAATTACTAGTTTTCTGTAGTCTACAAGCTCTTGTCACAAGTTTATTCTTATTTCTTGTGTTGTAATTATGAATGTCACTATTTTTACTATATTTTTGAAAGTTTTTATGTACATGCAGTATGTTAGCGAAAATATATTGAGACGCAACAGTTAAAATTCCAATTTATTTGAATAACTCTGTCAGCGAGTCCCTAGCCTCAAGTTTATAGATAGATCGAATAGCACGCTTTTGCAGAACGAATATGGTGTTGATGTCTGCTCCCTTTCCCCAAAGTAATAACCCGTAAGACATTATGCTGTGGAAGTAGCTGAAATAAACAAGGCGTGCTGTCTCGACATCTGTTAGTTGTCTTATTCTCCAAACAGCGTACGCTGCGGAGCTAAGCTTACCAGCAAGAGTTGTTATATGGGGGCCCCATTGTAGCTTCGAGTCGATAGTTATTCCCAGAAATTTGGTTGAGTCAACTAATTCTACTGTTTCATTATTAACAACTATGTTAGCTGGCACATGCTTAACGTTGGGGGTGCAAAATTTAATACATTTAGTTTTTTTAGAATTAAGCAACAGATTATTAGCAGTAAACCAATCTAATACCTGAGTAAGAGTGTTATTTACATCGTCAAAATTTGTCTTCTGTCTATCAACTTGAAAAACAAGTGATGTATCATCAGCAAATAACACTGCTTTACAGACACTGGCGTAGAATGGCAAATCATTAATATAGATAAGGAATAACAAGGGTCCAAGGATTGATCCTTGAGGTACTCCCATTCATACGATCCATTAGATTTCACGCCATTTAAAGTAACTTTTTGAAACCTATTAGCCAAATATGACCTAAGCAGTTCCAATGATTGGTTTTTTACTCCGTAATAACTTAATTTAATTAATAGAGTCTCATGGTCAACACAGTCAAACGCCTTAGAAATGTCGCAAAAAACTCCTATTGCATTTTGTGACTTCTCCTTTATCATCATCAGGTCTTTCCAGAGCAATCAAAAGATTTTCCTACCCTCCAGACTAGCCAAGATTGGTTGGAGAGGTCTTTTTGATGTTTAGAAGCTTTGTTTGACTCGCGTTTCCTAAGTCGCCTCTACGACACTCACGAGAAGATTAAGAGTAGTCCTATTCTACTCTGCCGGGAAACACACCGCCGTGTCTTTCCCGGAACTGAATAAATAATACAATTATATTTTTACAAGGGCCTCTTTTGAAGACGGGTAAATTCCTATTAAAAGGCCAGCAGAATTAATTAACAACTCTGATGTTGCAGAAGTTTATGGGTGACGATGACTTTAAAGGTATTTTGTATGCTCGTCGACCCATTCCATTAAACAGGGTGATTTTGGATCAGAATCCCCATTAGAAATACACACGCAAAAAAAGCAAAGAGTAAAAAAAGTATTTTTTTTTGCGTCTCTTCCAGACTGGAGATATAAGTTAAATTTACTTACCTCAACAAGAATATTTTCACATTCAAAAGGTTCACAGAGAATGAGACTGATTCTTTCTTCTGAAATATCTAAGGCTTTTTTCAAGAAGCCATAATACTGAAACAAAAAAAGTAGTGGTAATTTACCGCCAACATTCCCTTATAGGGGTGACACAGCCTGTCAAATTCCCTTTTTATAAGGGACTGACTATGGGTGTTCGTCAACGTCTTTGGTAGTTCAGTCCTATTTTATTTTTTTTATCTGAAGTATTGGCCTTTGTCAAAGCGTTTAAGGTATTATTAAAAAAAATCATGTGTTATTTAAGTTTACTTAACATTAGTCTTGAATAACTTTGAATTATGGGTATAGTTTAAAAATGGATGAATTATATTTAAAAGGATACTAATGAATTAAATAACGCGCCAAAATTAATAAATTACCCTTGTTCTAGGTGGATTAGTCGGGTAAAAATAACACATTTATCATGATTCATGCCACTTAAAAAAACATTTAGTTCAAAAGTTTGGCCGAAAGTTTAACGACAATTTAGAGCAACGGCCTACGTTCAAAGCTTTTCAATTCGTGCTAATTAAGCTTTAATTGAAATGTACGAATTAGTAGCAATTTAACGTTAGATCCAGATACTCTGGCGTTTATTTTGATAGTTCACCTTCAACTCGCACATCTTTATTTCTTTAGTTGTAATAACATCTGTTGATTGCTATTTCTACTATAGTCAAAGATACCTATAATGAAACACGCAATAATATACACTGCGTAGTTTAAAATATTTAATTGTACTTACATACACGGCGGTGACTATGTTTTATATTAATTTATGATTAAAATATTATAAATATCAGGCTCTACGTATGTTTGGATATATATAACCTACTCACACAAAAACTGTCGAACGAATTCTAATGACCTTTATATATAACACTAACATATATGCAAAAGAATACAGGAATCTATCCATAAAATAATAGATTTTTTTTTTTAATTAAAGTTAAAGTTCACAGGGCTTATGGTGGTTACTGCTCCTGACACTTACAAATCCCTGAGGAGCAATACTTTTCTGCGGGATAAAAATTACCTTACCTCCTTCTTTATCGGTTGAGTAGTTAATGCTTAGGCGTAGCAAACAGATAAACAAACACCCATTCGCAGTTATATAATATTAGTACTCGAAGGACAGTTAGGATGTTAAATCACTAAAAGTTAAAATGTGTTGATTTCTTATCATTTTTATTCTTTCTATTCCAAAAATACTACAAGTAATTTACAAGTACAGTTTTAGATTCTGGCAATTTGATCTGATTAAGGAATTAAATAATTAAAAAACATTAAAATGATTGATGGGTAATTGTTTCGCTCATGTAAGTTTCGTAGTATCATGTCGAAAACGGAATAAATCATATACTATTAAACGGAAGAAAAATATATTCTCTTTCTGAATAAAGTTTAGTCTTTGATATCCGTTATTGTTTTAGCTAGAAAGGTAAGTTGACGAATCAATGTAGCTACAAAGCTTTGATGACCTCATAGTAGGACTATTCATTACAAACTTCATTAATTTACTGTAGCTGTATACTATCTCTGTTTGCCGATCTCGCTTTTGTATTAAAAAAATATTTTTATCTATTATAAAACTTAGGTATTTTACAGATGAACAAGTTTTACTTTATTTATTTAAAATACAATTTAAAGGCACAATAGGTGGACTTAATGCTAAAGCATTATGTAACAGACAACCTTTGGGTTATGCAAAGAATTTTAGGTGGGTGTAAAACAAAGAAAAGATAGTGACAGTAAAATTTAAGACAAATTCATATTAATAATAGTACGATTATAACTAATGTCATTGTTGCAGGCATGAATCACCTGATTATCTGATAAGAAAGATGATTCCGTGCTTCGGAAGGCACGTTAAGCCGCTGGTCCCGGCTGCCATCTGGTAGTCGTTAAAGGAACCACGTCAGAGGCCGAGAGGCGGTTCCCAAGAACTGTGACACAAGGGTGTGCATGGTCGACTGACCGTGTCACCTACACGATATGATGATGACTGCATAAGCACTTGAAACGTCTGAAATATCTGCTACGTGCAAAATACAAGTCTTCGGATAATAATTTTAAAAAACCATCGATTTATAAAGATATAGACGAAGACTAATTTATATACATACAGACATTCATAGTGTTATAATATCTTTAGTATCACAAACGACACAGTACATACTCGTACCATGACAGTGAGGAGCTAGTGACAGATTGGGAACCCAAACCCTTCATTCTACCCATCGCTCAATCAGGATATTCTTATCTTATTAGGTATATACGTTATCACTTCATATTATAAAACAAAGTCCTCTGCCGTGTCTGTCTGTCTTCGCTATAAACTCAAAAACTACTCCACGGATTTTCATACGGTTTTCACCAATAGATATAGAGTGATTCACGAGGAAGGTTTTAAAGTATAATACATGTCCGGGCGCAGCCGGGTAGGGCTGCTAGTGATTAATATATGCTAACTCATAAAACTCACTTTCAAACTACCATATTATAAATTTAATTGTAATGTACCTACCATACTGAATGTAGCTAACATTCTAATTAATATTTTTTATCTTTGCAAGTATAAAAATACAAATAGGGCTTAACTTACTTTGTTCTTATTCTCTTCCGTGTGTATGTCTAAATTTATAACTTGTATTTTGTGCTCACTCAAGATGCAAAATAACTCGAACATATCTCTTGACCTAAAATAAAAAAGTGGTGTTCAAATTTGACAACAAATTTGATATTTAAGAAGTCATGAATATTAAAATAAATGGCGATAACTACGCAATGTTTTTGCGAAAAGTCTTTAAAGAGTATAATGATCTTATAGGACCTTATAGATATTTTGAGGTGATACCCAATATCTGACTCCAGAATTAGCCATTAAAAAAAAACAAAAAATAAAATTAATGACGTATAGGTAAATAAATTACTTAGTCAGGGGTGTTGAGGATAACCTCAACTGCCTGTCTGGTAGTTATAAGTATGGCTTCGAATACGCGCACGCGCACCCAATCTCTCGAGCTGCTACTTTTTCATCCCCAATCCATCCGAGCAAGTAGCATCCAAATACCCTTATCCCATCCCCTAAGTCTAACAAATTCCTACCTTTCCTTCGCTTGAAAAACGGTTTTGATAGGCAGCAGCAACGGAAATATGCTGCTGCTTATCAAAACCGTAGCCAAACAAACTGCGCTCTACAACCCGTCTGCCAAGTCTGGTGAGTATGGCAAAACTCCCTATACTAAAATTCCTTAGGGAAGACTTAAGGAACCTAAGTCCAGCAGTGGACTTCATACGGCTAAGATGATAATGGGATAATTTAAATAAATTACCTCAAGTTGGTGGACTCTCCTCTCACGACAGTTATCGTCTTAGCTGGCAGACCCTCAGCTATGTCCTTCACCGCAAGCGTAAAATCTTCAGGCAACTTCGTCATAGTTTCCGAAATAATATCTTGAATGTCGAAAAAACAACTCCCACCGTTCAGACAAAACAAAACTAAAGCTAATACAATTTTCAGCATTTTGTACGACAGTCGATACGTTTCAAATCCAGTTGTGAATATTTTATTTGTTAACGAAACGAATTTTACTAGTATTTATTAAAGTGGTACTGGTTTTATGTTTCGGTAAGGTTACTTTAAATAAAAATACTTTTTCATTTTCATGTTTTTCAAAACAGAGATATTTAGTTAAAGTTTTTACAATGAATGTCGCAAATATTTTCGACTTTGAAATTCGATATTATCAAGATATTTCGTAGTGATAGAGAATCGAATACTGTTTGGATAAAACTGATGCTTGTAAAAGAAATAAATCCCCCTAGAATTGACGTTGCTTTCGTGTGACGACCGAAATGCTCTGAAATATACTCGTGAAGATTATTGAATTATGTTTGATACATAGACTAGTTTGGAGTAGAGGCGACATTCCATAAGTTGGAGTCAATGCCAATAATTTTTTTTTCTTTCAGTAGTATGAAGAAAATCGTGATTTGATAAAATTACACAAATATTCAATAGTCATCATCATCATTTCGTGTAGGTGACACGGTCAATCGACCTTGCTCACCCTGATGTCAGAGTTCTTCGGAACCGCCTCTCGGCCTCTGACGTGGTTCCTTTAACGACTACCAGATGGCAGCCGGGACCACCGGCTTAACGTGCCTTCCGAAGCACGGAATCATCTTTCTTATCAGACAATCAGGTTATTCATGCCTGTAATGTCCAAAACAAACTGAAAACAACAAAGTATGCTTCCCGTGGATATCGACCCCCGGGTCAACAAAGCAAACGCCTTAACCACTGGACCACGGAGGCAGTATTCAATAGTAAAGTAAGTACTGAAAATGAAAACAGAATAAAATTTGGTTGAAAAACGAACGAGATAAACGCGAAAACACTATTTTATATAGCAAATATATACATGATATAGATTTTGACGTCACTAGTCCATATCGGACTTCTCTTTCTTATTTAAACTTTAAAGTATCACATCTTCATCGCTAATTATTTATATTATTTTAGGGGTTATACTAAGCATATAAAAAAATTACGTGCATATTCTCTATTAACTTTGAGAAGCATTGGTTTAGACCTATGGACATCCCGCACGTATAGGTAGTAAAAGTAGGTAGATTCAGTTCCATGTATGGGGAGCGCTCTTAATATTTTTGTTTTTATTTAAAAGTTGTAAAACGATTCACAGAATACATCTATTTAAGTACTAAGTTTCAACTAATAGTTTAAAAATAAAATGACTGTGATATACGGACAGTCAGACTGACTAGATGAATCTATAAAGGTACCGTTATTGCACACGAAAAAAATTGAAATGGAGATTTTATAAAACTAGCCACCAACTGACACAATATTTTTTTTTAAATATGTACGGACAAAATCACACAGATTGAGCTAGCCCCAAAGTAAGATCGTAACCTGTGTTATGGGATACTAACTCAACGATACTATATTTTATAATATATACTTATATAGATAAACATCCAAGACCTAGGTCAATCTGAAAAAAAATAATTTTCCATCTTGACCTGACCGAGGATCGAACCTGGGACCATCCGTGTCGCAGGCAGGCGTGTTGACCGCTGCGTCACGGAGCTCGTCTTATTATAATAGGCGAGTTTCCTAAAGAATAATAGTAGTTCGTTAGTTAGATTATCAAAAAACATTTGACACGTGTTTTTCTTTTGTCAATCAAACAAAATGACAAAGATATAGTCCGTTAAAATTCCGTGTGACGTCACTGGCCACCGTCTGGTACGTTTTTTAGTGAACTGTGATGTTACAAGCTACAGATAAAGCGCGTCAAAGTTCATGAGTGGGACACTCTTGAAACTTTGACGCGCTTTATAATTAACATTATTGTTTAATTGACGAAAGAAAAAATATTTATCCAATATTTTTTGATTGTCTAACTGACGGTCTAATTTTATTATTATTATATTGACCCGGGAAACTAGCCTATTTCCTTAGATTTTTTAGACTCCACGCTCTGCTTAGATGCAGTTAGTTCATTCAAAGTCTTTTTTCTTCTAGATTAACAGAAAACTCACTTAAAGTTCTTATAAAAAAAAATAAAGTTATAAAAGGACTTGCAATGCACGAAAAAATAACTTAAACTAAAAAAATTTACATCTGAAGTCCACTGAAAACGCGTTCATTGAATTAATAAAGTTGCTATAATTAAATTATCGAAAATAATATTATGAATTGAATACTTTGAATATTTTGCAATAACGTTGAGTGATATTTTAGCGTATATAGAGTCATATGGCGACTGTATGCGTCTCTACATACGTTCCGATGTTTATAACATATTTTCATAAAAACTATCAAACGGATTTTAATTAAACTTGAAACATAAGACGTATGCATTTATGAAAAAATCGTAATTTTGTGCATCGTGTTAAATAAATACTAAGCCTGGTTCTAGGCTCTGATTTCTCTGAATTATTTGATTCGATGTAATGTTTTGTATATCCAAGTTTCTCAGCCTGACTGATTGTCTAACCTCTACATTGGCTATGCACAAGTTATAAGTGTTATTTATGATATACCCTTCTCACCTGGAGCTTAATTTTTGAACTGGTAAAATCAATTCGTCACTCGTTGTAACGTCACATTTCGATCGTATTCCCATTTTGAACGTTTTTCAATGAAATTTATGAGTGGTCCTTTTTTAACGTATTTTTGAAACTTGCTAATATTTTTTTAATTTTCTAAGAATAGCAAATATAATAAATTTGGCAGTTTTTGATGGTTCTTGGCTCTATGAATGGTACCCAATTGAAATCGGATAAATGACATACATGTTATCCTGGAGTACCAACGGTAAATATTGATTTTTTAAAATTTATTATAGTTAGTCCAACTTTTGAGTATTTTAAAATTTGAGTTTTGTCCTTTTAAGTTAGATATCCATATGAGGTTAGGATCCAACGGGACCTTATGATACCGATCGGATCCACTGTCTACTTATGGTGGTATGGGAATCTATGGTACTGATAGGACTCGTTGGGAATCTATGGGACCGATTGGGCTCCGTTGGTAGCCGATGGCACCCAATGTCACGTCATATTTTGTACGCCTCTTTGACTTCGAGTGGTTTCATGGTCTCGTGTGACCATTTGGAGAACGCATTCAAAATATTTAATAATAGTTCAAAAGTATGAACAATTAAGACACACCGGGTGGAAACTTAACTCGGCGTTCGTCGCATCCCTATAAGCTACATACATACTCGCTATGGGTAAAATATACCCAGATATAAAACTAGATACTTGTCAAAAGTAATTGCTAATTGGCTTGTTTCTTTATTTTATATTTATGAAATGATACCTAAAGATTTAATTAATACCAAAAAAACTTAATTATATGGTTTATTTTGAATTGGAAAAAAAATTCTACAAGAGATCAAAAATCTCAATTCATTCTAACAACTTACACACCATATTGTGAGTATGGGTGAAAATCACCCATACTCACTTTGCATGTCCACAACTCACCAATGAGTCGCGCCAACTCAACCTCCCGATGGGAGACGACGCTCAAGGACGTGACTCGAAGGTACTCAAAAGCGCGTCACACTGTGGTTAGTCAGTTAAAAAATATAGTCAACTGTTTGTAGCTCTGGGTAAAATTTACCCAAAGCGAGCAACGCCGAGTTAACAATGAGTGGCGGAACAACTGCCTACCAGTTCAAAAATTGAGGTCCTGTAGGAATTTCCACACATATTAGTGAGTATAACCCAGTCTCATCTGTACCGACATTATTCTTAGTTGATGTGCATCGTTCTAAATAACCCGTGAGTGGTTGGGTCGTAGGATTGGCATTTGACGAGGTAAGTGGCTACTTTTCATCGGAAGGGCCTACATGACCGATGGTTTAAAAGCTTTACCGTGTTGCCTTTGAGCCTTCGCCCTTATGGGAGGGATACACGTAAACATATGAGGTTATTTATTTATGTGTAATATTATGTATGCAGAAGGTTTGAGGAATGTTAGGTCTTAGTGTTGGTTAAGGAGGAATAAATAAATGTTTTGTGATGGACCACGATACAGCTAAAATATTTTTTACATGAAAGATTATGTTAGTATGGATCATCCATAATTTTATTATAAATGCTTAAGTAACTCTGTCTGTCTCGCTTTTACGCCAAAACTACTGAACCGATTTGAATGAAATTTGGCACACAGATACTCTAGACCCTGACAAAGGATTCAGCTAGTAGTATTTACTAAAAATATCGAAATAATTGCCACGATTTGGCCCGCGTAAGTTAAAGCCTAGCTTGAAGATAAGTTAGCTTACTATAGGAGAAAGTGTTTCTGAAATTATATAGTCTAGTAGTTACGGAATCTATCAAATTGAAACAACTTTTAGATATTAAATATTGCTAGAGTTTATTTAGTGTTGGTCTGTATGTAGCCTTATTAAGTGCCGAGTTGTAGCTGTCAGCTGTCAGTGCTGAATTATGAAGGACACGAAATATCAGTTTGAGGTCAGGGGTCAGGTAGTCCCGAGAGCTTTGAAAAGTAATACAAGTTGAGTTTTACATCGGTTTCCTGTCAGATTTACTCATTATTGTAAAATAAAGAAATTTTAATCATAAACGAAGTACGTATACTGCACTCCTTTTTATGGCAGTCATTTAAATAGTGTCATCATAAATAACAACGTGTGTTCTACGACTTTGATATTATGTCATTGTTTTCTGTCTGAAATAAATAATATTGTTTAATTACTTAATTTTCTGACTGAATATTAACAAATGTTAAGAAATGAAACATAGACGCACAAATGTCACAACAGAAAAAATAAAACTTTAAAAAATATTTTTATTTAAAGTATTGAGCTAGGGTTAAAAATCTCATCGCACAAACTTTATTGTTTATGTATCTTCATAGAGACCAGCGCAACTATTGGTGTTTACTTGTAACTCTGTATAGTACTGGATCAACTTTGTTAAATTATTTAATTATACTCTTAAGAGTAGCTGGCTATAAGTAACGCGCAAAAAGTCTTGTAATTTGCATTTCCATAATAGTAAAAACTTGTTTCTCGTAGATATTATTACTACAACACTAATAATAAGACCGTTGAAGCCACAGGAAAGAAAAGAACGTTATTATAAAAGACTATTATTCTGCTGCCCCACTTTTCAATACATTTTACTTCTCAATCTTCCATAAGACATTATCTAAAATCGATAAAGCCCTTAAAGATCTATAATCATAATTTCCTCGGAAAATATCGTAAATCGGATGAACTAATTCTTGCCCGACTACCTTCAAGCATAGAGGAGAAATATAAAGAGACTAATCTATATAAATGTTATTAATGTTTAACTTTAACTTATGTTACGCTTAACAGAATTGTCCATTGATATTGATGCTGTGGTTCCACCCTACCCTTGCATTTATTATCGAATCTAGCTCATGAATAAAGAGGTATTTTGCTGCTTCTACTACTAGCAAAGATCTATGCTTTAAATAGTTATAGCTATTTTCTTACTATGATTATCCGAAAAAGAATTGCCATTTTTACAAAAGTTTTGCAATAACATTGATATTTTTTGCATTTATCACAGGTGACGAAATTACTAGGTGCTTATTTGACGATTTCAGTGACGCTTCCTTTTTCGTGACACTTTTGAAACAATATTACAAGCGATTTTCGATGTTGATCGTGGCTTTATGTATGTCTTCTTTAATTCCTATTTTCCCTCTTACCTTTCGTAAACGTATTTAGAAATAATTAAGAAACTTAGTCTCTACTTATATTTTACTTTATTTTCCAAGGCAGGTTAATAATGTTTTTAACGATTTGCCTGGAAGGTTTTCCGATAATTGATCTTCGGTGCTCATTGGCGTGAAAAGTAATTAATAGTATGACCGAATTATAACGGCTTACTGATCGGGCCGTAATACATTTTATTACACGGGTAATAGGCGTGGGCATATTACTTCTTAACAGCTATTCTTAATATAAATAAGAGAAAAGTTGGAGGGTGATTTAGCCTATTCATAGTAACAACTTTTTGTATATTTATGATGTAGTCTTTCACCAGTGACTTTTAAGCGTCAAACTGGTACATGAGGTCAGGGGTACTATTTTTTATCTTGTGACGACTCGTTTTCAAAGGAATTTTGTATAGAAAAACCACTCGTTTGCGAATGGCGAAATTTCAAAAATCGTACCCCTGGCTTTGATTCTCAACGCGGAAAACTATTTGTACCTATATGTATATTTGTACCTTTATTTCCACAGGCATTTGTATGCGGTTCTGAAATTATGTAAATGTATATACTTTTTTTATTCAATTGTAAAAATCACCCCTTCAAGTACTACTTGAAGGGGTGATTTTTACCAATTTAATTTGGACAAACACAACTATTACAAAGAAATCTAAATAAATAAATATAAAAATTAAATGGAATTATTTCTTACACTTTTTTTTAATTTAATGGCAAATTCTCGTTTACCATAAAAAAGCCATTTAATGCTTTACTTTAGGTACACTTCTCTTTATCTTTAGGTAAAATTCGGTGTACCGTTAAATGACAAAGTTTACATAGGCGGCGTAGAGGAGTTTCTCTGTTTTACCAGACCTATGTCAAGTGTACTACAAACGTAGTCAAGTCAGAGGTATGAGTCGACCCAGTAGAGGTTACATACAAGTCACGTTTTGACCACTCAACAATTCACAAATTTTATTCTTTATTGAAATTTGTTCTATTTGTTTTCCACGCTGGTCTGGGAGAAAAGAAAAAACCTAGAATGTACTAGCTGCTTCTCTTTTCGGGCAGATCGTAAAAATCGATCAAGGGAATGGGTGTGAGGAATCATGTCAATAGGCGATGCGGCTAGCAACCCATCTCTATTTTGATTCCATTCTCCACCTACAAGTCCACCAAAATGCTAAAGGTGGCCTTTAGGTTTTATAGAGTTAGGCTCTGTCGACCCCGCAAGGGAAAAAGACGTGATAGTATGTATGTATGTGAAATTTCTTGTCGATATCCTAGAAAAGTAACCGTAGCAAGCAAAAGGACTATTTTAAAATTTTAAAATATAAGCAATTTTCTGCTATAATTTTACCAACAACAGCGTTCGACTATCACATGAAAACATTGTTATTCATTTTACATGTTAGTGAATCTGGCGATCCACAACAACACGTATCTCTAGACTTTTTTAGGGTTCCGTACCCAAAGGGTAAAAACGGGACCCTTTTGCTGAGACTTCGATGTCCGTCTGTCTGTGTATCACCGGGCCGTATCTCTAGATCGCCCAGAGTCCCGCTAGAAGGACTTCGAAACCTTCCGGAAGGACGCAACTCTTTTCGATCATAGTAACTTAATACTAATTAGTACAGAGTTCAAATTTACATGAAAAAATAAAGTATTTCTGTCCCTTTCTTGCAATAGAGAAAACTATTGCTGTGCGGCACTGGCCTTCAGTCAGCAAGTGATGGCGCACGGTTGACGCCAAAGAAGTTTCACTCAAAAGAAGAAGTAGTGTGTGAAATATAGACGGCAACAAAACACTATTTTCTACCAAATACATGAGTAAGAAATGTCAAGCATATTACGTTTAAGTTCATAAATCAACTTAAAAGAATAGACATTTTTAGTACTTTTAATATGAAACCATATTTTAACACTGTCCAAAATAAAACTTTATTTTCTAGAACGCTCTTGCAGTAAGTCATTACCCGAAAACAAATACGACACGACCGCGAGACACACGTCTAGTAAACAACCGCCAAAAAACACGACACATGCACATGTTCTCACATTGCAATATTAATATGGTTGGTAATGTATAGACCTTACATTCACTTCGAAAATGGACCTTATTCCCCAGACAATAAGTTTAAAATTGCATGAAATTAAAGGCATTTCTGGTGTAAAGAGGAAGCGAAAGCAATTTTGAAACCGTTCCAAGTTCAAACAACAGATTGATGTCGAAATTGTTCTATTTTCAAATGTTTCCCCACATTTGAAATTAAATTAGGTTGAATTATTGTTATTGTGGATGCTCTAAATTGTTGCAACATTAACTTAGAAGGGGCATGGAAGTGCTTTAAATATACTACATGGTCGTGTTCACTTTGCCAATGATAATTACGTCTGTGGGAAGTGGGAGAGGTTATCAACGCAAAGTTGACGTCGACATAATATGGTTACTAAAAAGAGTACTTAAAAGGTTTAATTTTATAGTTCCTTTTAAGCATCATACATCCATTATAATAAAATATTGTGGTCAAAGTATTTTGTTTTTGAAAAATTATATCAACTTCTACCTTGCGCCACTCAGTACATGAAGAGTGACGCCTCTGGGATCGAACCTTAGATTCCCGCACTCTCGCAAGAGCTGATCGCGTTACAGTTCACATTACACGTTATATATAGCTAAAAGCAAAAAAAAAAAGAAATAATACATACGGTCACACTTCTAAAAAAGACGAACTTTAACAAGTGTACTTTTCCTCCCACACTTTCATACGTTTACAAATACAATTACATTATAATGCAAGTATGTCAATCTGTATGAGTATTATAGTACAAGGCGAAGCCGAGTGCATATTACATATAATAGACAATATCACACGTCATTTTTCAATACATTTGCGATCACCCCAAACTAAAACAAGACTGCAGTTAAGCAGGAATTCACATAAACTACTATTTATCTTTATATAATTTTGCGACATATACTTTTATTTATTTTTATCAACACGAGTTACGTAAGTCTATATATTTACAACGCTCGACGCTCGTGGGCGGGAAAATGTCGTAGCGATACTGTTCATAGGCGTCTGTAGCACATTGTAGCGTCGTATTACTACGAGTACTACGCCGTAGCACGTAAATTATTACAGTTTGTAGGCGTTTCTGTTGCGTAGTTAACGATTATTTTGCTTATTAAATTTTAAATCTTCATTTTAATGGGTTTTTAAATAAGGTGAAAGTTATGAAACTAATTAAAATTTATTTAAGTAAATTGGTAAAAATCTAGAGACTAGAATTATTTGTTCCTTTGTACCTTGTACTTATCGCTTTAAAAATATTTTGATACCCTACGTTGTGAAACCTACTTTTTCGGGTTCCGTAGTAAACAAGGAACTCTTATAGTTTCGCCATATCTGTCTGTCTGTCCGTCCGCGGTTTTACTCAGAGACTATAAGTACTAGAAAGCTGTCATTTGGTATAGGCATGTGAGTTGCGAGTGTAAACAGTGTGAACTCAAAGTTGTCATTCGCAATTACGGAACCCAACACTGCGCGTGGCCTGACACGCACTTGGCCGGTTTTATTACTTTTACCAACTTGACTAACGTAAGTCAAAGTATATTTACAACGGTCGTGGGCGGGAAAATGTCGTAGCGATACAGTTTGTAGGCGTCTGTAGCACATTGTAGCGTCGTATTACTACGAGTTCTACGCCGTAGCACGTAAATTATACAGTTTGTAGATATAGGCGTTTCTGTTGCTTATTTAACGGTTATCCTGCTATTTTCAATTTGAAATCCATATTATTAAAAACAACTGAAGTTATTTTAAATCATACGTACCATACTTTACATACATGGGAGGAACCTAAAAAATTTATTGCACCACTTTGTTGGTGTGGTTAATATACCCATACTAAATTGCAGCTTTTTAGTACCGCGGACAACCTAACAGACAAATCTATATAACAAAGTTAAGGGAAAAAATTATTTACTTTCTACCAACGTATAAAATAGCATAAAACTACGGAACTACTGCGCGTATCCCGCCCGCACCTGAATGGTTTTAAGGGTTCTGTACTTCAAGGGTATAAACGGAACCCTATTCACGAGACTTCGATATCCGACTGTCTGTCTGTCTCATACACAGTGATAGATAGTCAGAAATGCTAAAAACGGAATAAAATAAACATATATGGGAGGCTCCCATACAGCAAAAGTGTTTTTTTTTTGCCGTTTTACTCGAATAATAATAACGGTAACAGGTAGACGCTAGACATTTTTACGAAATATAGTAGTATATTTACTTTAATAATAAGCAATTAAATCAAAATAAAATAAATATTTAAGGGGGGTTTGACATTCTTGCTCGATAGTCTAATGTTGTAAAGATAGGTACGGAACCCTACGTGCGCGAGTACGACTCGCACTTGGCCCATTTTTTATAGTTTACAGCCCCTCGTCGGTTAAATTATGAAAAGTTTTATTTAAGTTGCGCATCCGACATCATTTTATGAATGCACGTTATAACTTTACGTTAACAAGCATTAGGAAAGAGACATTCAAAGAAAACTTCAGCTAACGAGCCCAATACAACCATGATCTAGGTAGTTGTCAGTGATGTATATAGAAATAGACAACACTAATAAATAACAAGTTATTTTAAAGTCAAAAATCCGAATACCCTAACTAATATTATAAATGCGAAAGTGCGTTTGTTTGTTACGCTTTCACGTCGAATCTACTGAACTGATTATCTTGAAATTTTGCATACACATAAGTTAGGGTACCAAAAAGGACATAGGCTATATATTACGCGGGCTAAGCCGCGGGTAACAGCTAGTATTGTATAAGGCTCAAATCAAACGATTTGAGCCTTATACAATACTAGCTGTTACGACGACGACTGTTAAACGGCGACCGAAACGGCAACCACTTACAGTGTGATAGGATTTTAAGCCTTATTAGTATACCCAAAACGCATTGCAAGAAATCTTCTTCTTTGGCGGCCGCAAGATGCCGCGAGCGGCCGGAAAAGGCGACGAATTTTTTAATTTTTTTTATACGTTAGTCTTCTTCTTCTTGTCGAGTCGAAATGATTTTATTCAATTTGAGATTTTTTGACCAGTATTTAGAAAAACTAATGGCCTTCAAGACGATCCTTTACTGTGATCATTGGCCTAAAGAAGGTCCTTTGCGTTGCAAGTAGTGGTGCAGTGAGGTGCAGGTGAGGCATAGACTGATTGGCACCGTAGTCATACGAACTGTTGGTAGAGAAGAGAGAACTTACTCTGTTCTCTCGACATCTTCCAACACCAGCCAGGAGTCGGTTTGGGGAGTCTAGACTGCCCAGGGGATATCTACATCAGATAACCTTCTAAACAGGTGGAATATAGGACGAACTGGGTGGGTATCTTTTTTATAAAGCTGCCTGATTTTTGGGGATTTTTTGCGATCTATACTGGACTGTCATGTATCATGTTATTTTGTAAGATATATATTCTTTGGGTCTGCAATATTTTATGAGTATTCTGTTGCCCGATGAAAATAAATAAATAATGAAAAAAGTATAAAAAATATTTGTAGGTTTCTTCTCTATATTATAAGTATACGTTTCAGATGGAACTACAATTTAGAATCATGCGGAAAAAACAGTCCTAGTATATTTAATTATAAAAGATTCCGGTTGTTGATCTTTGATGTTTTTTAAAACGCAATTCTTCTTTTATCATTTAGGTAGTGTTTTTACAAGGGATGGATAGCATGAAGGCGATATTGAAAGAAGAGTGGCTGCTGGTAATCGGGTAAATGGGGCATTGCATTCTTTTATGAACAGTAGGAAGATATCCTGCAAAGCCCGCCTTGCTGTTCATGAAGGATTGTTAGTACCAACTCTTATGTATGGCAGTGAAAGTTGGGTATGGCAAAAAAGGCACGAAAGTAGAATAAATGCAGTTGAAATGAGATCGCTAAGAAGTATGTGTGGTATAACTTTGAGAGATCGGGTAAGAAATGACGTAGTGCGGGAGCGATGTGGAGTGAAAGATGATGTAGTGACTAAGTTTGAGAAAGGAATGTTAAGGTGGTTTGGCCACATTGAAAGGATGGATGAAAGAAGAGTAACAAAGAATATATATAAAGCCAGTGTGAATGGGATAGTTGGCCAGGGTCAACCTCGTCGAACGTACTGTGGTCAGATTGCTGACGTTCTTAAGAAAGGAGATGTAAAAAGTACCCGAAACCGAAGAGCATGCATGGGGAGAGTGATGAGTGTAGATGAAGCTAGAATAATTTGTCAGGATCGTAGCAAGTGGAGATCCATAGTCTCTGCCTACCCCTATGGGAAAAAGGCGTGATTATATGTATGTATGTATGTATTCTTCTTAGTCACAAGATTATAGGAATTTGTGCTTTCATTGCCTAGTGGTTTTTAAATCTTATAACCTAGTCTTCTTTTATGCTCATTACCAAAAAACTTAAGTTTATTTTCTTTAGTTGAATACAAAAATATATTATATTTTAGTATAACAGATTTACATGAAAAGAATAAATGAAATGAAATAAAAAATGAAATGAAATGAAATGAAATGAAAAATAAAATGAAATGAAAAATATTTATTGTGACACAACAACAACAGAAGACAATGCAGCTAAAACATATGCCCACAGTGTCACAAAAGGTGACGGCTCACTGTTACGCTGGACTAGGGGACCCTAGTGTAGCACTGATTTTCAGCCGTCACCTTACGAGGTATCACGAGCCATCCCACGACACGTAAACACAGACAATAATAAACAGTATAGTAAGAAGAAAAAGAAAAAAGATACACAGACAATAAAATAAACAATTAAAAACAATACTGATTACAAAACAAACATGAAATTAACCCCACAAATAACCACCAAAAATAATACCAATCAATACATGGAACCGGTTGTACATAAATTAATACAGAGATGGCAAATCTTCTCGCAGCAAATCATAAAGATAATTTTAAAATCTCTTCCTTCAGATGTTTTTCTAAATGTGACAATTATCATTAACATATTACTAGTACATAGTATTTTTTTATTCCGTGATATTATTTGCACACGGATGCAAAACTTAAGATTAAATATATAATACTTAAAATTGGTTTAGAAACTTGCGCGAGATAAATTAATTATAGAAACCTTGCTTTACTCAAGTTTTATTTTGTCAGACGCTACGTTACATTTCACATAAAGCACAAGTGCTTTTAAGGAAGCATGACCTTCGTATCTCCGCCTTTAACAATCGCCCCAATGACGGTCTTATCAACAGACCAAACCTAGTCGGCGACTCCGACAAAATAAAACATGAGTAAAGTCCGGTTTACATATTGAATTTATAAATCAAGACAATTTTACAAACATATTGTCTCATCAACATCTGATTTGAAATCACGAGTTAAATCAGGCAATTTAAAACACATACATCTGTTTTGATAAAACGAGTCCGTGTTTTTCGTTAAGCTCCATGTTCATTTGGAATTAAATGTATGTTTTAATTTATTTAAATCCAGCGGTTGATTTGTTGATTGGCTGTCGTCAATTATTGCGTACGCGTAAATGCAAATTGTGTTGACTGACGGGAAAAAAATATAATTCCTTGCAGATATGAGTTCTTAACATTAATCGAGGACAAAAATAAATGAAATATATACGGACAAATCACACAGATTGAGCTAGCCCCAAAGTAAGTTCGAGACTTGTGTTATGGGATACTAACTCAACGATACTATATTTTATAATAAATACTTATATAGATAAACATCCAAGACCCAGGTCAATCTGAAAAAGATCATTTTCCATCTTGACCTGACCGGGAATAGAACCTGGGACCATCCGTGTCGCAGGCAGGCGTTTTGACCGCTGCGCCACGGAGCTTGTCAAAATATCGATCGAGAGTTGGTGAAAATTTCCCGCAACTATATCCGCGTAAAATATAGCTTATATCACCTGCAGATAAATTAGCTTTTTACAGGTGTAATTATTGCAAAGAAATAAACAAAATCTTCCCTGTATATATTTACTAGCTGTTATCCGCAGCTTTGCCCGCGTGATATATATAGCCTATGTCTTTGTCAGTACCCTAACCTACGTGTACGCAAAAATGTTTGGTGATTGGTTCAGTAGATAGGTCATGAAAACATTATAAACAAACAAACAAAGAAACAAACTCACTTTTGCGGTAATAATATTATAGTTAGCAAGTTAAGATTATACTTAATATTATACTAAAGATGTTGGTTATAAGCGGTGCGGATGTTGACATAATCTATCCACCACCGAAAAAAAGTGGTCTTATGTGACTGCGTTTTGGCTATGTGTAGCTACGGGATACGGGTTATGCAATGGTGCGACAGTGGCTGAGCAGTTAATGTGATCAATTTACTTTTAGAACCACGTTTCATGTTTACTTTACTTACTTGAATTGGTTTTTGTTGTTTGTTTGTTTGTTTGTTTGTGCAACTGCCTCCGTGGTCCAGTGGTTAAGGCGTTTGCCTTGTTGACCCGGGGGTCGTGGGTTCGATTCCCACGGAAAGCATACTTTGTTAAGTTGTTTCCAGTTTGGTTAGGACATTGCAGGCATGAATCACCTGATTGTCTGATAAGAAAGATGATTCCGTGCTTCGGAAGGCACGTTAAGCCGGTGGTCCCGGCTGCCATCTGGTAGTCGTTAAAGGAACCACGTCAGAGGCCGAGAGGCGGTTCCGAAGAACTCTGACACCAGGGTGTGCATGGTCGTCTGACCGTGTCATCTACACGAAATGATGACTTGAATTGGTAAAATTCGTTTCAAAGCGCTAGTACTCATTCTTATCAGGACAGTTAATATTTTGGTAGACATATATTTATATGACGTAGTCATATATTTAGTTTTCCTATTTAGTGTGTGCAAACACAAATATTGTTGAAAATCTAAATCTTCGTCGTCTAAAAATTCGCGAGTATGCGTTTGGGAGAAGTGTTCTTGTGATAAAACAGCTGAATGTTTTAATTGAAAGTAAAATTATTTAATTTTTTTAATAACCTAACTATGCTTGTATGAATTTTGTTTTAGATATTTTATACTCCTTCCGGTATTTAATTGTGCCAAAAGTTGCGTTAAAATTACGTGCTGAAACGGAATGTTTTGAGACTCACAACTTTTAAAGTACTTATAATTTTACAATTATGATTCCATACAAGCATAGATAACGACAGGACAAATCGATAGAATTAAAAACTTTAAACAGACGATACCGAACAACGGAGTTATCACCCTTCAGAATTTGTATGGTGAAACACCTGACTAGCGTACCCTCAACACAAAAAATTAAAGGGCTACTAAGCCCGTCCATACGATCAAAGTTTCTCATGAGACCAATTCAAGGATCACTTTTTATTTCACACTAGCAGCCCTCCCCGGCTGCGCCCAAGTATGTATTAAATATATAATTAATCCTTTTGAATCACTCCATCCATTAAAAAAATTGTATCAAAATCTGTTGCGTAGTTTTAAAGATCTAAGCGTCCGGTGAAGTACCACACTCGCACAGAAAATCGACGTTTTTAGTAGCTTAGCCAGAACCCCTCTTCCTCTCCCCTCTAGGGAGGGAAAAATAAAAGGCCGGCAACGCTCCTGTGACACCCCTGGTGTTGCAGTTGTCCATGGGCAGCGGTGGTCACTTACCATCAGGTGACCCGTTTGCTCGTTTGCCGTCCTATGACATAAAAAAACATAGTGACAGACAGACATCGGGAAGTAACTTTGTTAAACTATGTAGTGATAGTGATTCCTATATCGTGTTTAGCTAGCCAAGCTGTTTTATAGATAGGCCAAAAAAATCTAGTTCCCGGAATTGGTTTATTAAAATCTACATGTAATAAGTAGACTGAAAATACATTCTTGCATTAAATGTAGTATAAATCTAAATTTTGTGCGCTACGAGGCTTCCTGAACTATCCAGAGTAGCCAAGACGAGAGTCGCGGTCGCCTGTCGTCATTTCCGGTCGCGAGTTTTCAATCTCTTGTCAAATAATAACTCAATAAAATCCTGTAATTTCATATTGCGCGGCGCTTGCCACTGTCACCAATGATTAAATGAGACAGTTGGACTTAATACAGCGTTTTTTTATTCAAATATGGGGCGGGGTACAAGCTGAACGATGACAATTTTTTAATAAGGTAAACCGAATTAAATCAATACATGGTTAAAATTTTTGGCCACCTCAACATTAACAATGGCAGCTAAGAAAACGTCAATGTTTTGACTTATTTTGGTCGTATAATGTTTTATACTAGGTAGCCGCCCTTAATATCTAGCGAGAACTAACTAAAATACAGTAAGTTCTTGTTATAGATTATGGGTGGTTTCATACAGGAATGGTATCAGCCGGCAGCGACGCAACGAGCCCCTAAAACAGTGTATCCCCTTCACGGACGAATGATAAATTCTACATCATTTCAGAACAACAGTTTGCCAGTACGTAACATCCGTCACTGGTCGCTTTATCTTAGTGTTCTAGCACCTGACTCCGGATGGGATTCACTCAGACTACCACAGTAACCTCAGAGACGATTACTTACAGACTAGCTGTTTATTTGTTATGCACTTGAAATATTTTATAAAAATAATATTCTAATTATTGAACTCATTTTGAGTTCAATAATTAGAGTTTTGGGAATGGAAGTTAGGGGTCGTAGAAATAGGGGAAGACCAAAGAAAAGGTGGATGGAATGGGTAAGAGAGGACATGTGTAAGAAGTGTGTAACAGAGAGTATGACCAGCGATAGAGTGAAGTGGAAGAAACTGACATGTTGTGCCGACCCCACATAAAGTGGGAAAAGGTGAAGACGAAGAAGAAGAAGAAGAACTCATTTTGAGAATATCACATAAGTAGACGGTCTACATGGGACAATTGTTAAAATAATAAATAAATGTATAATAGCGACAATTACATAAATTCAGCTAGCCACACAGTTAGTTGTAAACTCGTGACATAGGATACTAACGCAACGATAGGTACTTTATTTTATAATAGACACTTATATATATAAACATCCAGGACCCACGCTAATCTGAAAGATCGTTGTCCATCATGACCTAACCGGGGATCGAACCCGCGACCACTCGTGTCGCAGGCTGGCGTGGTAACCACTGCGCCACAGAGGTCGCCGAATACACAACACAACCGCCTGTGACACGGAGGCACTGAGTTCGATTTTCAACGCGAGAAAATTCTTGAATTCATTTTCACAGGTCAAACCTACAAGCCAAAGCATTCTAAAATTAAATTAATAAAATTAAATCCATATTCCACCTTCAATCAAGTATTATTCCACTAACAAAGTTTTCCCGCTCACTGCGCCTTTTTTATGCAATTCCAGCTCTCACTTTGTTTCTGCCGTTTTTTTGAGCGGCGCAGTGGCTCGTGTTGAGGAAATTGAATTCGTTCTAACCGCTGCAAACCGGTTCATTGCGGATCAAGAGTGTGTGCAATGTTTAAAAGTTAAGCCATGCTTGCGCTGTTGTTTAAGTGCTTTTGATTTGAATTTGTCCATGTTCCCATTGGGTTTTGGGTGTTTGATGTAGTTAAGCTAGTCTGTAACGTCCAAGTTTTATAGAAACCCATTAAATGAAATCTTTTTTAAAAATAAAATACCTAACTGACAAACATGATATTTGTTGCTCCTTAAAACAGACACTATCGTATGACACTAGCATATCTAAAATAACATTTCAAGCTTTCATTCCGTGGTAAAATAAAGCGTCATATTTCACTGCTTACAATGTAGACAGGGCCGAAAGTTGTAAGACGACAGGACACGTTTAGCAAGGCTGTAATAAGTTTTTCAAAAAATCTCCCTGCTACTCGGCAAATAAGAATATTAAAGTCCCAAAACTAATTTATACAAAATAAACTTTATATTTCACTTGAAAATTTACCCATTTACTGCACCTTTTTTATGCAATTTCAGCTCTCATTTTGTTTCCGGCGTTTTTTTTTGCGGCGCAGTGGCTGGTGTTGAGGAAATTGAATTCGTTCTAACCGCTGCATACCGGTTCATTGCAGATCAAGACTGTGTGCAATGTTTTAAAGTTAAGCCAAGCTTGTGCTGTTTTGTTTAAGTGCTTCTGATTTGAATTCGACCATGTTTTTATTGGTGTCTGGGTATTTGATGCAGTTAAGCTAGTCTGTAACGTCCAAGTTTTATAGGTTTCATAGAAAACCCATAAAATTAAAACCTTTTTTTTTTAATAAAATACCTTACTGACAAATATAATATTTTTTGCTCCTTTAAATAGATTCTATGACACTAGCATATCTAAAATAACATTTCATGCCTTCATTTTGTAATAATATAAAGCGTCTTATTTTAACCCTTACAATGTAGACAGAAGACCTAACGATACAAGACCACAGATCTCATTTAGCATGACAGCAACAGGGTTTTGAAAAAATCTCCCTGCTACTTTGGCAAATAAGATAATGAAAGTACCAATAAACCATATCAAAATTAATTTCCACTAAAATAAATTCCAAATTCCACTTAAAAGTTTATCGACTGAAGGCCCATTTTTCTGCAACTCCAGCCCGCACTTCATTTCTGGCGTTTTTGAGCGACGCAGTGGCTCGTGTCGGAGAAATTGAATTCGTTCTAACCGCTGAAAACCAGTTCAATGCGGATCGCAGCAATCAATCGACCGCCGTAAAAAGTGTATGCTACGAGTTAAAACCTGACTTAATTTTTCATTGGTATTTCGATGATGTTTGGTAAAACTTTGTGGCTTAATAATAAGCTCCAAATGATTTTAGTCATCTTAAATGTATTGGAAAATAATTTAACAGTTGTTTTTGTCGTCAAATACATTGCCTTTTAAAACAACTCCATAAACAGTTTTTTAACAATACAATTCAGCAATTGTCATTTTTATAATCATATTTAATTAATTTTTAATTTGAATTTCCTTATTGAATTTATTAAAACTAAGTGGACACAAATAAACTTAAAAAAAAACCGAGAATTCTTAAGTGATATTTTCTAAAAATCAATTCCATATTCCATTTTGGAAGATTTCCGCTTACTGCGACTACCACTTTGTTTGCAAGCGGCACAGTGGCTCGTGTTGGAGAAATTGAATTTATTCTAACCGCTGAAAACCGGTTCATTGCGGATCGCGTCTATCAATCGAACGTCGGTATAAACTTACTTGATAAGTCAAATTCGTTTGGATCATTTATGATTAGTGGCTAGATGACGCAGCCTATTTCTTTTTAAATAAGTGCAAAAAAATTGTATTGGCATCTTCATACCAGCACCATCTTGTTTGTGTTTGTATCGATTTTTTATTAATTAAAATATTACTTAGTCAATTGAAAAATTATGAACTAAATAAAAACCAACCAAGAATTCTAAAAATGAATTCCATATTCCATTTAAGAAGTTTTACCGCTTACAGCGACTACCACTTTGTTTTCAAGCTGCCCAGTGGCTCGTGTCGAAGAAATTGAATTCGTTCTAACCGCTGAAAACCGGTTCAATGCGGATCACGAAGATAAAAAGCGTGTGCAACGCTTGAAAGTTAAGCCGAACTAAATGAGTGCTGTTCGGTTAGATTGGGCCATTTTTTCATTAGTTTGTAGCTGGTTGATTGGTGTAGTTAGGTCAATCTTTCGTGATTGACTAATAATTTTGTATTCAGCTTAAATTCACATAATAAATTCACACAGAAATAACGTTAACTTTTGTATCTTTTCTTTAAACATTACTAATTTGGTTTCTTTCAGTGAGCAAATCAGGCAGTTTTTTTTCATTAACTACCATTTTTACTGAATTACCAAAAATACATTTTGTGGAGTTTATTGAATTTAGGTAAGTTTTTTATCCACAATAATTTTTAAATGATTCAACAAACTTGGTATGGGATATCGTTAGGATCCTCACCCGAAAAATATAGGCTATTTTTTTGTCATGGCAATCGTGTTTAAAGAAAAGGTTTGTGTAAGTTTTACTTAGATATCTAAGTTTATAATTCCGATGCTACTAAGCTAACTAAGGTCACCATAACAGGAACACAATATTTGAAAGAGTGACATGTTGTACTAGTAACACACAATCATCTTCATCGTCATCGGGTTTTTTTAGTCTCGTCTGCAAAAACACAAACCTCTCTGTACTACCAGAGCCATGCAACACACAATACAAAATTTTTGGTTAGGTACTTTCTTTGAACCGCATGCAATATTTTAGGCGGAAAAGCCATAAAACTACACAAATAATTTACAAAACAAAGCTCCAAAGCCCCGACCCCAACAAATAACTTAATCGGAAGACTTTAAAACATGTCAGGACAATTAGCAAGCTCCCAACGTGACAGCTTTAATTGTGGTCTGGCGAAATTTTCCCAGAAATTATTCATTTTCCCACTTTGCAGTGACCACGTGTAGCTGCAATTTTGTTTATTTGATTGAGTGTCGCCGGACCAGTTGTACCATTGAGTAGTACCATTAATGGTACAACTGGCACCGATTTATGCCACTAGTACCATTGATGGTACACGTGGTAGTAATCAATCCCATTAGTACTATCAATGGTAAAGCTTGACTGATTTATCCCACTAGTGCCATTGATACTACAAATGATACCCGATGATATCCCAACAGTACCATTGTTAAAGTTATACGAGTAGTTCGAACTCTTTCAGTTTTTGAGTTGGTCGGGTCGTTCCTGTTTAGCTATTCTGCAGCGCTTTCTGATGGTGGACACTCCTTGTTTATGGTTTTGTACGAGATGTAAGTGATTTTCTACTAGCCGGTTCGAACAAAATCATCAAACGTCGTTGCACCTATAATATCGCAAAGTAAGAAACATGCCGTACAGGGAACTACATTGCAAATAAACCAATCTTATTGTAATGAAATTTTTGGCTTTTGAAAATTTTACATTAATTCCATGCTTTAAAAAGTTTTACTGTTTTGGTTTCCTAGGAGTTTTATTTATACGTATTTTTAATTTATTAATTTCGTTGTTCTAAGAATTCAGAACTCATGGTAACCCTGTTTTACACACACATTCAAATAGAAAGAAGAGTTTAAATCAAAAGATTCCACAGGATAGTTTTGTTAATTTTTGGTTTCCGTACTAAAAGAGTAAAATGGGACCCTATTATTAAGCCGTGCGGTCCATATGTCACAGGGCTGTTTCTATTAAACCGCAATAGAAAGACACTTGTTTTTTTTCACGGAATGTGCCGTATGTATATCATTTGCCGCTATAACAACAAAAAATAAAATCAAAATAAAATTAAGAACAAAAGTAGGGTATCATACCTTACAACAAAATATTTTTTTTGGTGTTATTACTTGATTCAGTAAAATATGCTACTCATTTATTGCTGAGACGTAAAACCACAGACAATTAGAAAAACAAAGTTATTTTATCCCAAGACGATGTATTTTAAAATAAAATAAAATATTACCTTTATTAATCGCAAAAAATTTAGCTTTCTATTATTGGAATATTTTTTCAATTGGTTCAGTAATATGGCGTTCAAGACGAGTAAAGTCTTAAACAATACCTCGTTAATGATGAGCCCAATGCCCTAGTGGGTATAAGCTTTATAAGCGCTTTCGCATGTAAAGCAACCCCGAGCGCAGTCCCCACTTAAATAGGTGACCGCAAGTGGCATAAAAATATCTCGAGCTCCTCCGTGCTTCGGAAGGCATGTTAAGCCGTTGGTCCCGGCTGTCATCGTTGATGGCAGTCGCAAAGCCATGTCAGATGCCTTTAGGCAGCTTAAGAATCTGACACCAGTGTTGGCCACTTACACACACATAAATCAAACAAACAATACCTCGTTTATTAGTGTGGATCTGTACTACAACTTACTGTCGACTTGTTAGCAAAAGTAATCAATCAATGCTCCAGTCAACCTTTACATCAAGAACCATTCATCAATAATACCCTAAGTAAGCGCGAAAATATTATCTAGAAATGTCGTTTCATTTGTAGATCTTAGGTATTATTATAAGCCTTTTTGGTATTTGTTTGTCATTTTCTTTTATTAACGAGTGAGCCAAGCGTCTGGTTTCAGCTTTGGTTAAATGTTCTTGGTATGTCTGTCCGGCTGATCTTCCCTACAGTCCTTATTTCTCTACCGATTCTCGTGAAATTTTGTGAGCAGGTTCAATAATTACATAGAATTATTTTGTCGATTAAGGTTCTGGAATGTTTTTAAAATGGCTAGTTCGCACAAATGACCTTAGTGCCTCCGAGGTTAGTAACACTTGTGACCATTGTGGACTGTATGTTTGACCGAGCAAGTGTAGCGCAAGATAAGTGTCTCTATTTCATTTTGGGCAAAAATGCTTAGTCCGACTGTCTCAACATTTGTTTTCCTCTAAAGGTCGTATTTGGGATGCTACCTTCTCTCTACATTGGGGATGAGAAAGTAGTAGTTCGGGAGGCTAGCGCGCGTACCCGATGCCATACTTGCAACCATCGGAAAGGCATTTGCACTTGACATCCTCGACTAAAAAATATTTCAATCAAAAATTCCAAATATGTAAAACGATTCCAACCTTCTTTCAAAGATTAAAAAAATATCAGTCCAATAGGTCCTTTCAAGACTATCTCACAACGGCCCGTGTTGCACTTGACTGCCTTTCATATCCTATTGTATTACTATCAGTCCGGAGACGAGTTTATCTCCGTGTGACGTAATCCAGCCGGATTTCAAAGGTCCGATCCTACCTAAAATTACCATGATCCATTCCTTACCTTTTCGTTCGGTAATAGTTTCTAGAGATTTGAATTACTAAATTTGGTATGAATATGAATGGTATTTGTTAAAGCACCTCAAAGGGAGAGTCCTATACTTAATATATACTTAACGATTTGAAATTGTTTTGTGTTTATGCGTGAGTTAAATATATAATAACTAAATATTTACTAAAACAATTGCTGTCTCTTGATATATTTAGTGTTAAAAACCTACTTCTGATTAAGTTTATGTCCATAAATATATATACAACATGTAAATTGACCTTTGACAGAACCCTTAAGGGGTGACTCAGCCCACCTATGAAAAGAATAACTAAGGTAAGACAACCGGAAAACTATTTTTGCTCAAAATAAAATCGAGACGCTTCGCTTGCACTATGCTCACTAGACCGACCATAGTGACCATCATTTATATTCATAAATATAGGCCAGAAGGGTAGTGGTCCCTCGCTTCTGACCATCCTTTCCCAAGTTCTGAGTAGACCTCGACGAGGTAACAGGACCCCATACTTACCCTTTACCGGCCGGCCAGAGTGGAGTCACAAGAGTTTTATTTTCGAAGTGTGGAAGTATAAAATGTTGTTACGCATATACCATATGGCATCATGAGACTCACCCTTCTACATCCTTAGCTACCACCTCAAATTGCCCTTCTATCGCCAATCGCGATAACTGATTTGGAGGCCCTAGTTGATAGCGAGTCACAGCGAGCCGCAAGTTATCCTTTAATAATTAAGGCAGGGGTCACTTTGGCAATAGTCACATTTAAAGTCCACTTAAACATCAAGCCCGGTGTTCTTTTTCCATAAATTGTCAATAGTTCTCTTCAGCTGAGACCTACATAGCAAATCAACTCATCGATATATCCGGGACCAGTTTTTAGCCTTAACCGTGTCAAAGAATTAATTATTGATTAAATCGTGTTGCAATTTTAACATCCAGCGTAATTTGAACAAATCCCTATAGTTTTATCATTTCCCTGCGCCATATACACTACGCGCCTGTGTCCCATTGCAAGTCTCTCAAAGGATGAGATCGCCCGTATTAATTATGCGAGAGAAACATAATAGTGACTAGCATATAACGCAAATGACAGCGTTAACTGTCAATCAAACGGAACAAGTGTTACAATGAATTACCCATTATCCCGCCCCCAGACAATAATAACGCTCATTATCCCGACAAATTAGTGCGCGTTACCCGAATCATTGTGCCATTAAACAGGATTTGTTTTAATGAACTGTTAAATACTGAGTTTAATCGCGCCGCCATTTGTATTCTGAGACGAAGACGTCTGCTTTGAGATGTTTATTTCATTGAAATTAAAATAAAGAAAATTTTTGTTTAACATGAATTGATTTTTGATTCTAACATATTTGCAGACAAATTTTAAAAGAACTGTCATATATTTCTAAAATATGAGTGTACTGCGGTTTTTTTTTTGTTTAATTGAGCATATCAAATTCGCATTGAATTTATCATCTTCATCATCATTTCAGCCGCAAAACGTCCATGCTAGACAAAAGCCTCCCCCAAGAATGTCCAATACGACCGGTTGGAATCGGCTTGCATTCAGCGCTTTTTTGCAACCATTATCAGGTCGTCCGAATTTATTATTCATCAATCGCATTAAATTGTAAATCGACAATTTGAGGTTAAAATACATATGTCACGGGCTGTATCTAACGAACCGACCAAAATGATGGCTTGCTCAAGAGTGTAAAACTAAATTAAATATTTATGCAAAAGCAATATGTTAGAATCATTGTGCCATCCGAACGCTGTTAAACAGAATTTATTTTAATGAACTGTTAAATACTGAGTTTAATCGCGCCACCATTTATATTCTGAGATGAAGACGTCTTTTAAGATGCTTATTTAATTGTAACGGTAGAAGTTTTTATTTAGAACAATTTGGTTTTTGATCTGTTTTATTATATTTGCTGTGCAGACAAATTTTATAGCACTGTATATTAACCCATTGTTAGGATTCCGTACCTAAAGAGTTATTATAAGGAATTTTACTAATTAGTAAGCCACTGATGTCTGTCTTTCAAGGGTCTTTAAAAGCTTATTGATTTTCATACGTTACTTTATAGTTTGTATATTATACTTATCAAATTGATAACGATAATTTAATGGATTTTCGAGGGGATTATTATCCACGTAAAAGCAAAAAAGTGTAAAACTATAAAGACTTAAAAAACATAAATAAAAATAAAGGAAATCGAAGAAAATCCATTCGTAGATGCTCGATGGAAGTACAATAGCAATGAAAGCAGTGGATTGCGAAGCGGTGGACGATTACAGGTTAAGAGCGATCTTACGGCAATGTTGAGATGTCTGGGCATTCACAAGGACAATGGAGAAATATTTACTATAGTATATTTACAAGTGGCGATCCTTTCACGCAAGCCCAGAGGTAAAAGAAATGCTTAAAAGTCTAGTCACTATCACTACATATTATAAAACAAAGTCCTCCGCCGTGTCTGTCTGTCTGTCTGTCTGTTTGCGATAAACTCAAAAACTACTCCACGGATTTTCATACGGTTTTCACTTATAGATAGAGTGATTCACGAGGAAGGTTTTAAGGTATAATACATGCCCGGGCGCAGCCGGGTAGGGCTGCTAGTAAGAGATAAAAACGCAATAGTGTTCATTTTTTATTTGCTTGCTACTAAAGCTTTGTTCCTCTGTTCGTCTGTGCTGATCTGCGAAGGATGAACATTCTAAAACCATTTGCTATTAAATTGAATATTTGAGTTAAATTTTATTAGCACATACAAAAACAAAATCAACATGTGCGTGTTTCATTATTTAAATATGTAAAGGAAGAAGAAGAAAACAAATTTAGAGTACCTTGGGGATAAAACTGTGGCCTCTAAAATCTCTATAATTTAGAGGTCAGATGCATCACACCTGCCGTTTAGAACGCGCACTATGCGGATCTCCTTCCGGATAAAGACCACATTGTGGTTACCGCTTTCTGTTGCAAAATGGTTACGGCTTACGGCAGTCTGGGCTATTTGCAATGCCCACGCGATAAAGGAGGCCCATATCTTGCTCAATGTAGTTTTGACTTTGTCTAGTCTCGTAAGAACATTGACTATTATACTCTCTAGACTCCGTCACGTATTTATTTCAATGATTGAAAATCTGGCCATTTTCAATGCTTGTGTATGTGACAGCTTTGGGTTAGCACACGCGACATATCAACTTAGGTAGGTATGTTTATGCATTATAGAATAAGTATACAACTTTTCTCTACGCTTTTAGGCTACTCTTTAGCCTAGACTCTTTATCTAGACTTTACATAATCTAAGCGTAAGAGATAAAAACGCAGTGTGTTATTTTTAAATTTGTTTGCTACTTTAGCTTTATCCCTCTGTTTGTCTATGACTGCCAAATAAGCGAATTATTTAAACATCATTTGGAACTAATAAATTTAATATTGAAGTAAAGTTTTGATAGCATATACAAAAACAAAATCGTCATGTGAATGTACATTATTTAAATATGACTGGCATGGTAATGTGTGCTTTATAATATTATATAGTTATTTACACGACACATTAAACTAATACTAAATAAAAACTTAAACTTAACTTAAAAGAAATAAAACTATAAAAAAAGCTGTAGTGTATGTGTGCTTAGATTAGGTGACCCGCTTGCTCGTTTGCCTTCTTATATCATAATAAAAAATAGGGCTTATACATGTATCCGAGTGTGTACCCTGGGTTCCAAAACACCACAGCTTATGCGCAACGAGAATAAAAGAGTAGATATCGATTAATGAATTTATATGTGAATCGATCTCCATTTTTGTCAGCTATTACGAATGTTGTTTTTCTTATGTGTAAGTGGCCAACACTGGTGTCAGATTTTTCAAGCTGCCTTAAGGCATCTGACATAGCTTAACGACTGCAATCAACGATGATAGCCGGGACCAACGGCTTAACGTGCCTTCCGAAGCACGGAGGAGCTCGAGATATTTTTATGCCACTTGCGGTCACCCATCTAAGTAGGGACTGCACCAGGGGTTGCTTAACATACGTAAGCGCTCATAGAGCTCACACCCACTGGACCATCGGGCTCCTCGGCTATTACGAATGTCCGCCGGCTGCGGTAACTATTCCGCAACGGAAGCTTTTACCGAAATGTGGATTCCGTTCCAAATACTATGCTGTATGTACATATTGTCACATCCTTATCCCTTGCGGGGTAAACAGAGCCCAAGGTCATAAAATCCAACGGCGTCAAAAGGGTGTCAGAGGGCGTTATAGTGGTAAGAGGATCAAAATAGTGATGGGTTGCTAGTCGCACCGCCTATTTACATGATTCTTTAGTTTCGTTTCTGCGCGAGAAGTTCTACGTTTATGTTTCCTCCCAGACCAGCAAGGACTGTAAGAAACGATATCGATTAAAGTATTTTTATGTACTTATGTCAATTGATTTCCATTATTGTCAGCTATTGAGAGTGACTGCAGGCTACGGTAACTATTCCCAACAGAAGCGGTTACCGAAATATGGTTTCTGTTCCAAATACTATGCTATGCTGCAGTTTTTGTAACTCGTAGGTGTAATCCAAAAGTATGGTAATGTTTCAATTCTTTTAATCATAAATACTGCCTTAAGTGCTTATGTCAGTGCTACTTTAACTTTGTCACAAATTGTTAAATATAATAAACTATATCAGGCCTCACGCTATATCTATTTATCTAACCCGTGATTAAAGAATAATAAAATTTATGTATATCAATAAAATAATCGGCTGAGTAATGTAATAGTACACTATGATTCAAGTGAGCTAAGTTGATAATTAGGTATAACATGAGTATCGAAACGAGTATCCCATCCTATCCTATCCCAATCCCAACTAATATCACCAATGTCGAAGTGAGTTTGTTTATCTACTGAACCGATCATCATGAAGTCCCAATCACAATTAATAGTATAAATGCGAGAGTGAGTTTAATTGTTTGTTTGTTACTTCTTCTCAAAACATACTAGCTTTTTATTTAAAGGAGTTAGGAATTTTAAGCCACGATTAAATACAATTAATATCTTAGGACACTGAAAAAGAATGGGAATAGAAAAATTAAAATATTTTTCGTGAAAATATTAAAGACTATCTGTGCCCGCCGCGACTTCATCCGCGTAGAATAGTGGGTTAAAACTAAGTAGCCTGTCTTTTCTCAGACTTCAGACTATTTTTGTTCCAAATTTCAGCTAAATCGGTTCAGTACTTTTGGCGTAAAAGCGAGAGAAGCATATAGACAGACTTTCACATTTTACATAATATTAGTATGGAAAAAGGGTCGTATGGATTTGAAAAACAAAAACTGCCCAATTATCCGAGCTTATCTCTTTGATTATTAAGAGAACCTTGAGTTTCAGTTCGCAATACAAAGTGAGTGGGTTTACCAGGGATTACTTAAAGCGACCCCCTCAAAAATCCATGGAAATGGTAAGGGTGGCTCGTTGGAGATTTAAGCAACCGGAAGTGATCGCAATTTGTCTAAATAACAAACTTGGTTAAACAAAGTTTTTATTAGATAGATATTGTTCATAGGTATACACTTCAAACTACGATTTGATCTTTATTCCAATCTATAGAGCATCAGCGCATCTAGATAATATTAAAGATATACAAAATATAGTTGAATCCATGTGAATTAATAAATATCCTTGATGATACTGCATAAAAAAGATATATAAAGCGTTTCTACTATTGCATTTTTATTTTTAATCCTTGCATGAGAAATTGAGACTTTAAGCAGGTATAAAGGTTGAATAGAATAAAAAACCTTGACTTGTTTAGTGGGATACTAACTCAACGATACTATATGTTATAAAAAAATATATATCTTATAATAAAATCATCGAAAACCGAGTCCGATCTGAAATAGATCCCATCATCCATCATGACCTGGCCTAGGATCGAACCCAGGACTCTGCAATTCAAAAACAATGGCGGGACCACTGAACCAAAAGGGTCGAAATAGAAAATCTGTTAATTTAGGGCGCCTTTAGCATGATTTTTGATCGAATTTTCAATAAAAGTAGGCAAGCAACGACATGTTAGACAACTAGAACCAATTCCTGGAAAATCTATGTTCTTCCCTACAATACGAGCTAACCTACTCATGTACTGCGCTAAAAATTGTGTGGGTTGAACATTATCATCATCAGGTCTTTTTTAGGCTCCACTGCAGGAGCACGACCCTCTCTGTACTTCTAGAGCCATATATTAGCCTAAGCAGTAAGAGGATTTGGCCGCGCTGGCAGACGGGTTGGCAAGTTCTCTTTAATGTTTATAAGCTTTGTTTAGCTTGTGTTTTCTATGTCGCTTTCTACGACATCCACGGGAAGACTTGGAGTGGTCCTATTCTACTCTGCCGGGAACCACACGGCAACCGCCCATGGATTACTTTTTTCTTTCCTCAAAAAGCTCATACAAATGGTCAGGGCGGCCTTACTGGCAATATAAGCGGGGCGGGCTCGCAAATTGAATGAACCGGTCGGACCCGGTATAAATCACAAGTTAGCCAACACCGCCCGCGGCGACGAATCAACTTTAAACTAATTTATTAACACCAAAGACGTTATTATTAACGCCATTGAGAGGCCCGACAAACAGCAACAGTGGAGGGAAGGAACAGTGGCTCGGTAACGTCATTATTTAGTCCAATTTGCAGAATTAGCTTGATAAATGTGTTTAAATTACCGTTTTGGAGGCTTGCGCGCGCCGTGGCCGCTTCTACAGGACCGAGAAGGCTCAGTTTTACCGCGAGCCCCGTATGAGCCGCCGCGTACCGCGTACCGCGTTGCGTATTTTTACGAACATGTTATATCGAGTGACAGATTTTAGTGCCACGGTTTAGTGCTAATGTGCTGTGTTTTGTGATTCAGTGAATTAAGTTCGAGGTAAGAACGCCTATTTTCCCGCTTTTTTTACGCGCGATAAAATTTACGGCGTGATTGACAGTTGTTTGTTCCGCGACGGAGGGATTTTTGAGAATGTATTTTATTCCTCTTAATGGCAGGCTTATAATAAAATTGATGGAACGAGATATGGGGAGAAAATATTCAATTGTTCGTTTTTATGATTAATGGTTACTATATTTCTTGCGAGCAGTCACGGTTGGTGTCGTTCCGTGTTTTTGATGCGAATGAATTTCTATATTTTATCTTCAATCCAAAAAATATATTATAATATCAAATAATAGGTATATTGAGCTGTCGTAATTTCAATACGATTTGTTTAGTTTAAAATAAATAATTAAAACATCTAAAAATTTTCTTTGCTATAGGACTAGGTATAATCAAATCTTAAATGACTTGCCTCTCCGAATTCGTAACTCCGTAACGTCTGTAATTCGAAAACTTTAATTAGAAACGCGAGCGAGTCAATGACATTGTAGAGCAATTGACATTTTACCGCGAATACAATGTTGCTTATCGTTGTTTATGACGTAATGTATCTACGTTATTGGCGTCATAAAAACACGTAAGTTCAACATAAAAGTTACGGTATCTACATTTGCATCGAAGTAGATTACAATGTACAGTACATGCTTATGCCCGTGACTTCACTTGAATTAAAAAGATTTTCATCGTTCAATTCAAGAAACTATCTGAGCTCTAAATCAATCATCTATATCAAAATATCTATATTTAACTAATATTTTAAAGATGAAGAGTTTTTTTTGTTGGTGTGCGCATTCATCGCAGGAATTATGGTTTGAATTGAACAAAATATTTTGTGTTGGATGGTTCATTTATCGAAGAATATTTTTGGCTTCCTTATATTACTCTGCAACTAATAGGAGTGGAACATCAATGAAAATCGTTGTTAAACGGGAGAAATTATTCCTTTTGAGAGCTTCTGTTGCGTGTGCTGCGTAAACGGTTTAAATTATATAAAATGGAATTGTTCGTGTATAAAAGCATATAAAGTTATTAAAGTAGCTCTGTCTATGAGCTACATTAGTTCAATTTTTTCAATTATTTTTTGGGGAAGAATAAAAATTTAATATGACCACTAACTACGAAATTGATCGGAACGAAATAAGTTTCGACCTTCCTATACAAATTGCCAGCTGAACACTTTTCTATGGACATTCAAAAAGTCGAATAACCAGCAATGAATTCAAGGGGAAATTGATTTACCAGCAAAGGTCTTAAGGGAAAAGTAAGTCGTACTAACGGGTTGAATCGCCCCTTATAGTTTTGTTGAGGGAAAACTTACACGCGGTTCGAGCTCGGTTTACATTTAAAGCTAGTCTTTTAAATAATAGAGCGGGCTATTATTCACTTGTTGCTAGTCATTTCACACTTACTTCTTGTCATTTGTTCTCATAACAGCCTGTTCACACGCAGTGATATGTGCGAATGACAGCAGCTGTAGGTAATTTGTCAGTGGCACTTGTCAAAAACACTTTTCAAGACATTAAACCTTGGAACATTGCTCCGAGATGTAAATTAAAGACGCATTTTGTTTAATATACTTATGGTGTAAAGGGTTTACATCATAAGTATATTAAACAAAATTAAACCTACTTGCTAAATTTAGACTCCTAGGATGTATATCGTTTTCATGGTCCTATCCTAGAGATAGGTCTTAGAACCTATCCATTACGGTTTACATGACGAGCTCCATGGCGCAGCGGTCAACACGCCTGCCTGTGACAGGATGGTCCCGGGTTCGATCCCCGGTCAGCCCTATTTACTAACTCGGATGACAGGTGTCGATGCCTATCAATCTAGGATTTGCTGTTACAATGCGGTTTTTGTATTCCAAATAAAAAGTTCTAGCAAGCAAAACTCGCATTGTAACACTAAATTCTAGATTGATAGGCATCGACACCTGTCATCCGAGTTAGTAAATATGGCTGGTTAAGATGGAAAATGATCTTTTTCAGATTGGCCTGGGTCTTGGTCTGGTTTATCTAATCCTAACTAATATTATAAAAGCGAAAGTGAGTTTGTTTGTTTGTTACGCTTTCACGCCGAATCTACTGAATCGATCATCATGAAATTTTGCACACATATAGGTGAGGGTACTGAGAAAGACATAGGCTATATTTCACGCGGGCGAAGCCGCGGGTAACAGCTAGTATGAGTATATTATAAAATATAGTATCGTTGAAGTAGTATCCCATAACACAAGTCTTATTTAAAAACTTACTTTGGGGCTAGCTGAATCTGTGGGATTTGTCCGTATATATTTATTTATTTAAATATGTTAAATAAAAATAAACGTCAAACAAATAAAAGCCGTAATGGATGATGAAGTGACCATCAAAACATTGCACTCTGTAGTTTTAAAAAGTTAGTAAATATGCCTGTTGGTTATGCACACAAAAAGCATTACCCTTCTTCTTTTCCTAGTTCAGTCGAGTAAGAACATCCTTCCCATCAACAACGGAATATTCTTAAAAGAAGTTGCTTTATTCTTTTAAATTAAAATTAAACAACAAAGGAAGTAGAAGGAAGAATCGTGAAAATTAGCTCGAGGGTCTTTTAGACACTTTGATACATCAAGCGAACTTTGTATTTTCCTCTTTTTAAATGCCAGAGTTTACATGCAATGTGTTTATAATTTTTTATATCATTATTTTCATTTCAGATTTTTTTCTCACAATTGGCTACTTGACAAAAAAAATTTTCTTGTCGCTATGTAAAGACCTGTGAAAAATAAACACAATAGTGACCGAAATACATTTCTAAACAAAAAACTCTTTCAGATATAGAAGTTTTAAAGACACATATTTTTAGACGTTAATTTTTAGACGTGAAAACGTTTGTGTTGCGCTTAACTCGTCACTCGCTTTTCAGCTTTCGATTTGTAAATTCACTCCACAGTTTTCGCTTTAAAGTTGTGTGTGATATCAATACGCTCAATAAGTTTTTGGCTAAAGTAAGATCTGTATTTAAATGAAAACTTACACTCTTTTATTTTTGAATAAATGCGATGCCCTTTTACGTAAATTAACTCAAAAATTTTTACTCTAACTGTTTTTTTTTTAAATTTACATATTTAACGCACAGTTGTCAATGTGGTGACAATACGTACTTTATTTAAATCAAAAAAGAAAAAGAATCTACTTTTTATTGTAGGAGTCTGACTAATTTAAATTAGTTATTACATTTACGACGTAGTTTGTTGCATTCGTATAAGATAGTAGATACGTTGTAACTCTGTAGAAAATGAATGCAGAATAGCACACGCCACGTGGTTGCGGAAGAAATAACGCATGTTTTGCACAAAACAAAACAATTATTAATAAGTATTGCGCCTAGCACGTCACTCGCTTTTAGACTAGCAATGTGTTTATTCACTTACGCGTTATCGAAAATTCTTAACCCCTGCGGTGGCAAGTAGCCGTATTTTGCCAGTATTAGTACAGTGGCTATAGGTGTAGATTAAGATACTTCAGACAATTTTTTCCGGACTCTAATCGCGGTGCGGAAATAACGAATTCTACAAATAAAAACAATAAAAAAAAAACCTGTGTTGCGCTTTGATCATCATTTGCTTTAAGACTCGCAATGTGTTAATTCACTGTAATCAATTCTATTTAATTTTTATTTAGTAATGAAAACTTATGAGAATTTATACTCTTTTATTTTCGTACTACAGTAGTTGCATTCGGATGAGAACTAGTAGATATGTGTAAGGACTCTGTAGAGAATACTCTTATCATATCCATGCAAAATTCCACAAGGGTGCGGAAATAACGCATGTGGCGAGATTCCACAAACCAAAACAAATGTTTGTGATGCGCTTAGCGCGTCACTCGCTTTACGGCTTGAGATTCACTCGAAAGTTTTCGCTTTACAATTGTGTGTGATATCAATATTTTCAATTTATTTTTCTTTAAGTTTGTAGTAAAACATTAATAAGTTAATAAGGTGCATATTGTTTTTTGAATAAATTAAGTTTACTGTTAAATAATGTTTGAGATCCAAATTTAATATATTTATTTAAAAAAAAAAATTGCATTACTTTTGCACAATTGCCAATGTGGATACGGTAGGTACTACTACATAATTTTTTAGATTGAAAGTCGATTGTGCGAATTAAAACTGTTACCAACTCTGTAGAAAATGAATGCAAAAGGGTACATGCAATGGTATAACGCATGTAGCGTTTTCCACAAAACAAAACAAACGTTTGTGTTGCGTTTAGATTGTCACTCGCTTTTAGACTGGCGGTGTTTTCATTTGATTCACTCAATAGTTATCACTTTACAATTTTGTGTGATATTAATACTCTGATTTTTTGTTCTTTAAAATAATTCTTATTAACTACTTATAAACTAAAAACTAAATGTTAACTAGGTATTCCTTTTGTTTCTAGTAAAACATTGATAGGTATATAAGGTACATGAAAATGTATAAGCTTTTATTTTTGAATAAATGCAGTGCTGCTATTTATAAATAAATTAGATTAAAAGTTGTTGGCGATTCAACCTATTTTTTTTAATTTATTTTACATCACTTTCGCACAGTTACCAACTAGGTAACTGTAAGGTCTATATTTAAAAGAAATACGAAGTGTATTTCTTTTAAATATAGACTTTATTGGTTACTATATTTCTAACTCTTGTGTGACCACTTTAGATTAACTACTACATTTACTAAGTAATTGGTTGGGTTCGCATGAAACCCAGTAGATACGTAACAACTCTGTAGAAAATGAATGCAGAACGGCAGATGCAACGCACGTGCGGAATAACGCATGTAGCGTTTTCCACAAAACAAAACAAACGTTTGTGCGTCACTCGCTTTTAGACTGGCGATGTGTTAATTCACCACCCAGTTTTTTGTTTTACAATTTTGTGTGATATCAACACTAGTCTTTTTCTTACTGATAAGCTTAAAGAAAAAAAAAACATAAACATTAAGTAAATTTTTGTGTAAAATTCGTAGAAAAAGTGAAAAACAATTGGTACACAATGTCGGACTCAAAAAATATAGATTTAGATATGTTGTATATTTACGTGCCATCCTCTGATTTTTAAAGCTGATTTGATTCTAATGATTTTATTCTAAAAATGAATACGTTACAAAATGAACGATTTTTATTTCATGAAACACAACAAAGAGAAAAAGACGCATACTAATTACTTGAAATAAAACTTGAAATAAAAAAATATATTTACAAAAACATATCTACAAAATAATAAAATATAAATAAATATAGTATGGGTTTTTAATGAAACTTTTTACTTACTACACCCCTTTCTTTGGTAATTATTTAATACTGAGAAGCATTTTAATGTGTATGATGAAATTCACAGTTAATTTAGCAATTAGCTAAGTAATAATGAAAAATCAACTGACCGACTTTTATTTGACAACTCGTTGCCCACATATGAAACCGATTCGGAAAAATCATCATAATCATCATAATCAGGTCTTTATTAGTCTCCACTGCAGGAGCACGACCCTCTTTGTACTGCCAGAGCAGTCAGAGGATTTGGCCTACACTCTCCACGCTGGCCAGATGGGTTGGAGAGGTATCTTTGATGTTTATAAGCTTTGTTTAGCTTGAGTTTCCTTAGTCGCCTTTTACGACATCCACGGGAAGATTTGGAGTGGTCCTATTCTTCTGGTGCTTATTAAGCACATGTAGAAAATACTCCTTATATCTCCATATTATTAAGAAATAATAATATTAATTCTTTTAACATTACACTTTTTATTTTAGCAGTCACGTTATGTATGAACTCTGTGTTCCGTAATTCACCAATAAATACGGAACATTAACTGACCGGCTTGTAATTGACAACTCATTCATATATGAAACCAAATCGAATATAACGCATGAACAGTTTTAAACTTGTGAATAAAGAAGTATTTATTATTGAGCATATAAAGAAAATACTCGTCATGTTACTAGTATTTTAATACTAATAAATTATTATACATTACACTGTTTATTTGCGCATTCACTTCATGAGTATTATAAACTTAACAATGTGTTCAGTAATTCATCAATAAATACGGAACATTAACTGATGGGCTTGTAATTGACAGCTCATTGCCCACATCCGAAACTGATTTCAATATAACGCATCAAAACTGCAAACTTATCATTGTGAACGGTATTGTTTGGTTATAAGTTAGATTTCATTTAATCATATCATTTATAAGTCCTTATCTAAGATTGTGAGGTCGGTCGGACACGGATGGTCCCGGGTTCGATCCCCGGTCAGGTCAAGATGAAAAATGATCTTTTTCAGATTGACCTGGGTCTTGGATGTTTATCTATATATGTATTTGTTATAAAATATAGTATCGTTGAGTTAGTATCCCATAACACAAGTCTTACGTAAGAACTTACTTTGGGGCTAGCTCAATCTGTGTGATTTGTCCGTAAGTATATATATTTATATTTATATTTAATTAATGATAGATTACTGTCAGGATACCATATTAGCGGTATCGCGCCACTGAGTCTATCGTTTATTTAATGGTCTGAACAGACGTAATAGTCTTATGATCTTAGACTCTGCCTACCCCGTTAGGTATAAAGATGTGATAATTGTATATCATGTATCTATCCTCATAATAATAAATGGAACTATGGTATGTTTACGCTGACGTGGCCAGTTCATTAGTGAGAGCTAATTAAGTGGACATTTTATAGTGTAGCTGACGTTTTATGCTTCAATAATATGAGTTGTAGCTACTAATTACTAGTTTTAGCCTACAAATTTGCTTGCGATCACTAAGTCTCAGAGGAAACTGATGACCCAGGGGGCATCACTACCGTTTCCGTATTTTAAGCAACCCTGGGCGTAGTCAACACTTAGATGAGTGACTGCAAGTGGCAAAAACTATCTCAAGCTCCTCTGTAATTGTATAAAACTGTAACTATAGTTTTTATACAAATGAAAACTATAAATACTTATTGTTTTATACAATTGCATATGTAAGAGCAGGATACCAACCTGAGTTATTTCCGTCTGTTTTATGCCAAAAGTTCATATAAGTACTAAGCCCCTATTTTAGTAAATAAGGTCCTTGGTGAAGATTTATCACTTTTAGAAGGAAAGAGGGAGACAGGCAGACACAGATACACACAGAGAGACACAGAGAGACACGCTTCTTTACTGGAGATTAAAAAAACTGATGATCAAGGCTTATCTTGAGCATTTTTCATTACACACACTAGTGTGCTAGTAGCCTCATCGATGTTTTTCTTCACCGGAAACTCTATTTTCAAGAGGCATCAAAAAGTCGGGACACACCTCAGGGGACAGCGTTCTTCAATTTTAAACAGTCGTTTAATAAATTGGTTTCGATGGCAATCTTAGTGAAAAGAGATCCGTCTCCTTTATCTCTGGATTATGGAAATCAGGGAAATGCTTTAAGACAATGTTTAAGACAGCTACGGAAATATTGATTAAAATGTGTCCTTTTGATTAGAATGTTGTGATAATCCTTTACGACCATACTTTTAAATTCTAAAGTGATATGTGTCGTGATTAATTCTACATTTTTTAATTTTTTTGTGACTTTAGAGTTTTTTAGGTGACAATAATGCGATTTCTAGCTAGGGCTTGTATAAACATGCTCTGTAATATACTCCTACTCTATTACCCTACTCGCACGTAAGACTCCTACTTACCTCCAACTCTGAAACTGTCCCAGTTTCTACATGAAATCAATTTTCAAATCACTCGTACGTAAGGACTCAAATGACATCAGCACTCCAATGTCATGTGAATATACATAAATCAGATGGTCTCTTTTCAATTTATTTTTGATACTTGAATGATTAATTTGATCACTGAATTTCCATTTAAATAATACAAGATGCATTAGAAGACATGTAAAAGTATATTTTTCTGATGTCCTATTATATCTTACCTTTTGTTTGCACATCAGTCAAAATATCCTATAATAGGCCATGAACTCTTTGAGATTTAAACGTTGCAAAGTCATAATTTTTGGACTCGCCATTTACAACGCCTTGAATAGACTAGACAGATGTGATGTCACACATGACGCTTTTGTACGAGTTATAAGAGAAGAGTTTCATATTGCGTTTAATATGGGAATAGCCTCATAATGAAAGTTGCTGTATACATTAAGAGATATCTTATGATAATATATATTCCTTGTATTTATTCATCATACTAATAAATGTTTTAATTTATCAGAAATATTTATCAATATTTACGTATTATGAGCTCTATTCGGTTACGCAGAATAAATTGTAACTAGTCCAGAAACCCTACTAATTAAAGCTGGTTAACGGTGTTATTGATTTAATTCTATAATTCATAAACTCGTATGCGGAATTTTAGTTCGTTCGGAAATATTTCTTGAAATTCGTATACGTAGGCCTTCGACTGACCCAGAAATCGGCTCCCAGTACCTTTGAATTCGAAGTCCAATCTGATTTATGTACGGCCATTTTCATCGATCACTGCTTGCTTCTACTGAAGCAAAGCATCGCAAGGTAACCTACAGACTAGTATTTGGCTTTTACAAGCTTTTTAACAAGCTTCTTTACAATCAGCTTTATTTTACTTGCCTTGTTACTTATCATTATCCTTAACCGATTGAGCTGAATTTTATGTATACTTATGTCAATCGGTTGACAATTAAATATTATGGTACCTGATCTGATAATGGAGTCTAAAGGTGGTCATAGGCTCAAGCCTTTCATCATCATCCGGTTTTTTTTTATTCTGCACTGTCGGAGCATGACCTTCTCTGTACAACCAGAGCCATATATTACCCAGAGCAGTCACAGGATTTGGCCTACACTCTCCACACTCTCCAAATGGGTGGGGAAGGTCTCTTTGATGTTTATAAGCTTTTTTTAGCTAGTGTTTCCTTAGTCGCTTTCTACGACATCCACGGGAAGACTTGGAGTGGTCCTATTCTAATATGTCGAGAACCACATGGTTAAATGTATGTAGTTAATATTCTTTGACAAACACAAAATGCGCCACAAAAGATAAGAAACAAAGTTCTACAAAAGCTACCCCATTGTATTTAAGACTCTACTAATATTTAATTGAAGCAAAGTGAAGTTACAATACACAAAGTGATGGGATAGTTTGCAACTTTCCTTTTTTACGGAGAAAGTTTTAAATACAAAGCTCGAAGTTATATTTAAAATGAACCCTGGTTCAGAACTTTCCTTGTGTATTTGAGATTAAGCGGTTTTATTTAGTTCTACTTGAATTTTAATTAAATTCATATCTTTTGCTGTTGTTGGTATTTTTAAATGGCTGTTGGAAAAAAAGTGAATTGTTTTTAAAGTTTATTTATGTATAAGTGTGTATGTGTCCAGCCTGAAGGAAATACAATTTTTAAGTAAGCAAGTTAAAATCGATTACTACAATTTTTTATTATTTGTATCATTTGTAAATCACTTAATAAAGATTTTTCTATTCTATTAAAATCGAAAACCTGCAAATGTTTAAAAATAACCAATGTCTTCTGCCTATTGATCAAGGAATTCTTACAAATCTTTAGTATCAATACGACGTCGCGGCGTGTATCCAAACATTTTGTTTGCAGCGTCAGGGGCAGCCTGATTTGAATGATTTTCTACACGACGACCGGGAATATCCCTTTATCCGGGTCTATCGTGGACATGGATAAACGGGATATATCTGAGTATTTTTACGCTTCAGCTCATTTTTAAATTGTAATAGTTTTAGGTATACATATAGAAAGGCAAAATTAGGTTTTTTTGGAAATCGGTTACTATAAAGTGGCATACAAAAATGAATGGTTCCTCTTTGTTACGAATATTGTTCCCAATTGATATTACCATTAGATTGAAGATTGCCTATAGACAACTTGAAAACCTGTAGAAAGCTATTATGACAGAATTATTGCTGTGAAATGAATTGGCAATAGTTTTTACGGCCGGCGGCCTGCCTGAAACCAACCTTTCTTGGGTATATCCAGAATTGCAGACAAATACCTATGAAAATGAAATACTTGTATTTGCCCGTGCCGGGAATGCGTGCCCCGTGTCATTCGTATCTCAGGCTGGCATGTAACATGCTGCCTGAGACACTGAACCACGGCCAGCCCATCAAGTGTCATGACTTGAGGTATCGGTTATTAATTACATAATATTAAGAACAAATTTTAAAATGTTTGCAACTAAAACACATTATAAGCACAACAGATTTGACATCACAACATTCACCACCCTTGAAAATGCTGCAGGGTGACTCGTAATTAAATAAATTCGTTTAGCACACCTCGGGATGTACTCTTTAGGGGCGGGTGATTCTGCCAACGACCATTCTCAGGCGACCTTTGTTCCACTGAATGTTATGTAGATTTTATTGGCTGGTAGGGAATTGTTGTGCTTTCCATGACTTTTGCTTTTTAGAATTAATTTTAACTGTTTGTAAACTGTTGATTTATTATGTTAGAAAACTTTGCATTTATTTTATGAAAATACTCTGCTTTTCATTTTTCGACTTTGAGGCTGCAGATTTTAGAACATAAAAAAGAATTTCTCGTATAGACGTTAAAATATTGATTGTATTGGAAACTTAAAGGAATATAATATATCTAGGCAGTTCTTATTTAAGATGCATCATAGTTGCCTTTGATTTTTCGACCGTTAGCTCTTCTTACTACTTACATAATTATATTCATCTTGACCCGTCCCGTACCTCTCCAACCCGTCTGGCCAGCGTGGAGAGAGTAGGCCAAATCCTCTGACTACTCAAGCTTATATATGGCTCTGGTAGTACAGAGAGGGTCGTGCTCCTGCAGTGGGGACTAGAAAGATCTGATGATGATGATGATGATGATTCATCTTGAACGTCTTGCACATATGTGCAATGGGTATTTATATACCCATTGCATATGTGCAAGACGTTTAGTGATGCTTGCGTCTATTGGGTATCTCAAAGTACACGAAAGGTTTTACAAAAGCAAATCAAAACAAGTTTTCATGGGAGCAAGATTGATGAGATGTTTCAAATGCTGCTGAGAGCAAATAATTAATCATTTCACCTTCCTAAACAAGCATAGCCCAGCGATCAAAAGTTAGCCACGCGATGTCACAAGTTTTCAATACACGTGTCAAAAGTTTTGCCGTATGTCCACCAGAAAACTATGATAATGATGAACAGAACTTACTTTATTACTACAGTATATTCAACCTCATATTTTCAATGCTACCTAGAACAAATAATCAATCATGTTACCTTTCTAAACAAGCATAGCACAGGGATCAAAAGTTAGCCACGCAATGTTGTGGGTTTTCAGTACACTTGTCAGAAGTTTTATCGTTTGACCACCAAAATACTGTATTTATAATGAGCAGAACTTACTTTATTACCACAGTATATTCAACCTGATCTTTTTAATGCTACCTAGAATAAACAATCAATCATGTTACCTTTCTAAACAAGCATAGCACAGGGATCAAAAGTTAGCCACACGATGTTGCGGGTTTTCAGTACACTTGTCAGAAGTTTTGTCGTTTGACCACCAAAATACTGTATTAATAATGAGCAGAACTTACTTTATTACTACAGTATATTCAATCTGATCTTTTCAATGCTACCTGGAATAAACAATCAATCATGTTACCTTTCTAAACAAGCATAGCCTAGGGATCAAAAGTTAGCCACGCGATGTTGCGGGTTTTCAGTACACTTGTCAGAAGTTTTGTCGTTTGACCACCAAAAAACTATGATAATGATAACCACAGCTTACTTTATTACTACAGTATAATCAACCTGATGCTTTCAATGTAACCTGTCATATACAATTAATTATGTTACCTTTCTAAACAAGCATAGCCCAGCGATCAAAAGTTAGCCACGCGATGTCACGGGTTTTCAGTACACTTGTTAGAAGTTTTGTCGTTTGTCCACCAGAAAACTATGATAATGATGAGCATAACTTACTTTAATACTACAGTATGTTTAACCTTATGTTTTCAATGCTACCTGGAACAAACAATTAATCATGACACCTTCCTAAACAAGCATAGCCCAGTGATCAAAAGTTAGCCACGTGATGTTGCGGGTTTTCAGTACACTTGTCAGAAGTGTTGTCGTTTGACCACCAAAATACTGTATTAATAATGAGCAGAACTTACTTTATTACTACAACATATTCAACCTCATATTTTCAATGCTACCTAGAAAAAACAAATCAATTATGTTACTTGCCTAAAAAGCATAGTCCGGTGGCCAAAAGTTAGCCACTCAATGTCACAAGTTTTCAGTACATGTGTCAAAAATTTTGTCGTTTGTCCACCAGGAAACTATGATAATGATGAACAGAACTTACTTTATTACTACAGTATATTCAACCTGATGTTTTCAATGCTACCTGGAAAAACAATCAATCATGTTACTTTCCTTAACAAACATAGTTTGGCAACCAAAAGTTAGCCACCCGATGTCGCAAGTTTTCAGTACACGTGTCAAAAGTTTGACCACCAGAGTAGTATAATAATAAATAACAAAACTAGCTTCATCAGTACCAGATATATTCACCCCACAATGCTTTCACGTACATAATTATACCACGTAACGCCGGGACATCTGAGCGTCTTACTGTTTCCATCCGCAGCTATGGCTTAGCTCGGAGCCTGTTATTATGACTGCATGTTTATAATTCTACTAGCTTTCGCCCGCGGCTCCGCTCGCGTTAATGTCGATCCCTCAAGAACAGTACCTTTCTCCGGGATGAAAGGTAGCCTATGGACTTTTCCTTACTATTATTTAATTTCCTCTTTATTTATTTCTTTAATCTTAGATTTAGGTTTTTATAAAATTGGCATAAAAAGTAAAATATAAAACTATAATACAAAACATAAAAACTTTATAAAAACCTAAACCTAGAGTGCCGCCAGCAGCGGAGCAAGGCTCAAGCTACCAGCGGTCAGGGCACCAGAGAAAGAAACCTGACAATACGTGCCGTATCCAAGAGTACTGCCTTCTGTATTATTATTATTATTTAATTTATTATTATAAAATTTCCTGATGATTGGTTCAGAACATAGGGCGTGAAAGCATAAAAAAAATCAAACAAACTCACTTTTGCATTTATAATATTAGTTAGGATAATTTAATTTGGCAAGGATTTTTACACCTTCTTAATGCTTCTTATTGGGCGCGTTACTCATCTCAGATGCTTTTATGTTTCTTGAAACTCCAGCACCTATGCAATATAAATAAAAAGTCTGTGATCAATTATGCTCGCGTATGTTAAATTGGCGGCATTCTCAAAAGCGTAAAAACTCTTCATATAACCTATTTTATATAAATTACGCAAAATGGTTAAATAAAGGTAAACAAAACAAGTTTCATGAGATTGATGGGATGTTGCCTGGAACAAACAATTAATCATTAATCATGTTACCTGCCTAAACAAGCAGACAGGCCCACGACCTAAAGCCACTCGTTGTTACGGGTTTTTAGTACACGTGTCAAAAGTTTTGTAGTTTGACCACTAGAACAGTATGATAATTAAAAACAAAACTTATTTCATAAATATAGGTATATACGAGTACACACAGTCCATTTAGATGTCAACTTTCTTCTTTTTATCGGTTCTGTGGCTCAAAAAGTCTAACAAAATCTTATATTTTATCCCTCCAGTAGGTTGCAACAGCCACGCCACTCGCTGAAGCATAGTTGAGGTCGTACTTGTGCAGGTAGTCGGGCAAATGGGGATCGTGAAGGTCGTGAAGTGAGAAGTGACATGCTACGATCTCTTTAACTACATTCACACTGAACGGTCGATGTAGCCATGTTGCCACTTGACTAGGTTGTGCTTACATCGGCCAACCCCAGTTCGTTTAATTAGACTGAGTTTATTAGAAAGCACGTAAATCCGCCATCCATCATCCTCATCTGCCGGCCTATTTGCTAACTTTTTACAGCTACGTCCTGTACTGTACAACGTGGTCACGTCAACATCCATTACGGCTTTCATATAATTGGCCATTTCTATTCTAGTTAAATAAGCTATCGAAACTTTGTATGTCGTAGTTGTCAAAATTGACTAGTAGGCGAAAGTCGCGTACTCGGTTGGTCAGTTCATGTTCAAAAAATGATAAAAATGTGTCGTGATATGCTTTTGTAATTACGGTAAAAGGATTATTATTGCGAACTCTTTAGTTTTAGTATTTTTAATTTTAAAATATATTTTTTAAACTTTTGTTTTGTAAATATGTACGTCACTCTAATTTGTGTCATATAAAAATGTCTAGTAAATATTCGTGAACCCAAAGCGTTTTTCATTTATATTTCTTTTTAAAAGAACCTTTAATAGCGTAAATAAATATCGATTGGTATAATAATTATAAACAAATTTTTGATGTAACCTATATTTAAAGATAGTAGAAAATAGCAGATTTTTTACCTTGAAACTCAAAACCTAGTTTAACGGCACCGCCCCCTGACACACTTGTTTCGTATGAAAAGTGTTCAAAATGCCACTCTAGTAGCGCGCGAGCAACAGTCGCATCCCTGCTCTGTAGAACCGCCATTATGACAGCATTCATGCTATAATATGATTCCTATTGATGCTAACCTTCCTTGGGTAGCTAAAGAACCGCAGACAAAAATACATGGTCTGAGAAAATTAAGTAGATGTATTTGCCTGCACTGGGAATGAAATAATAAAAAGATTCAGATGTGGAGATTAATAAAAAGACCTGATGATGATGATGATGATGATGGAAATGAAATAAAAAGTGAAATAAATGAAATGAAATTATATGAATATGCCACGGGGTAAGACTGTCAACGTGAGGCCATCTATAAGTTTTTAGCCAGCTTAAACCTTTTGAGTGTGTGGATACTAAAAAAAGATGAGAAAACCCTGCTTTCAATAAATTGAATTCATTAAATAATTTAATAATATGAAGGTATTTTCATAGCAGTAAGTATCATCGTCATAATCAACAGACCTTTTTACTTTCCACTGCAAGAGCATGAGCCTCTCTGTACTACCAGAGCCATATATTAGCCGGAGCAGTCAGAGGATTTGGCCTCCCCTTTCTACGCTGGCCAGACGGGTTGGAAAAGGTACTACTATCATTACAAACTATTATTTATGCCCTGTAAATGCGAAAATAAATCTTATCTGAATGTACATACGTCCTTTTTGACACAAAATACCCTTAAAAATAATATACTTTTGTGAATGAAATTATAAAAATATTCACTCTGAGGTCTGTCGTAAAATTTAACTGACTTTACAACTAAAAAACCTCAGCGCCCTCGTGCGACATTATCCTTTTATGTGGCAAACAAAGTTTTATTATTTTATTACTGGTCCCATCCGTCAAATAAGTGGAACGCTGGTAATTATATTAATTCGTTTAATACTTGTAGTACGCTTGGGTTTATGAGCCTTTTTGGTGTTATTTTAGGGATTCGTACAAAGAACATTCATTCCTTTGAGTGAATTAAGTTGTTAATTTATTTAATATTATAGACATAATCTAGTGTGATCAAAACGAGTTTTTAGTTCTCAACTTTGATGAGTAAACTATTTTTAATAATTAATTATGGAGATTCAGACGTTTTTAAAACAGAATATCCTAACAGCGAAACGTCAACGGGGTGTAATATACATTTACAGTGTATGATCGATGGTGTTTTGATCAACGGATTAGTATTGAGACGTTTATAATCCGACAAGGAAATGCAGCCAGTTTCTTAGCATGCTCAATGCCTCATGCAATCTAACTTAGAGTTATTGTAACAACTTATTTCTTTTTACGTTAGCATTATAATCTTAATAAAACTAGAGACTAAATAATATCTTTGTCAGCTTTTTAATGAAAATACCGTCATAAAAGAGTATTGCTTTTTACCCAGAGAGGTATTCTCCCTGCACCGAGTCTTATCTTCGAAGCCACTTAACGGATTTAGGTGAGGTTTACCATTAGTTAAAGGTTCTGCGAAGAGTATTTAACCATTTGCAGCCATTGTAAAGTACCTTAAATAAAATTACACGTTACGTACAACAGTTTTAATTAATCCATATAAATTATATTTAAACATTTAATTTAGTTTAATTTGGAGGTGAAATAAATTTATATTCAACTTATATTATAAAATTTAATCAAAGTGCTAGCTGTTTTATATAAAACAGTTTATAATATATGCTAATGCTCATACTATTTTTTATTTATGCATATATTAATAAGGGTCACTCACGTGCTATTATGTCGGATATGAGAGCGGTATGCGGCGAGGGGTTTCGAACAAGTCCCGAATTGCTCGCGGCACCCAGCACTCGCCTTGAAAATGAGCTCCTGGCGAGTCCGAAACTATAGTCGGCAATCCCGACAAAAAAGCACGTGAGTTACTCGTTGTTATACATAATAGTTTTTCTCACATTTGTACTCCTAAGTCAGTTATTTAGGTAAAATAATAAATAAGACTTGAGAAAAAAATCCATTCGGGCAGGTTTCAAACTAGGAATCTTTAGTCTTTGTACTAATGTTGATCTGTAGTCGTTCAAAGATCACGATATTAGAATCCTACCCACGTGGATTTTTTCCTATGTCTTGTTGCATAATTAATTAAGAATATATCAGAATAGAACTGTTAATGCTATTCTGACATCTTCTTGTCATTCTCACAGTGCTTCAGATACACACACAGAACGGTCTAACTTATAACACCCCTCTCTTTGCGTCGGGGGTTGAAAACCACACAAACATACAAATCTTTCCCCTTTCTAATCTTAAAACTTATCTTCTTTTTTCCCTAGGCTACTGCTGTTGTATTCCTCTGCTGGGCAGAGGCCTCATCCTGCATACTCCACTTATTTTAATCCTTCGCCATTCATGTGTAAATGTATCCACATCATCTCGTCATCTCCTTCTTGGTCCGCCATTCCCCGATAACTCTTATTAAATACCAAAAAAATAAGTTGAATAATCTACAAGAGCAAGTTTTAGCGACAAAAGACGAAGAGTATTCTTTACGACAACAATATTCCACTTTTTCCTCGGCCCGTCTTAAAAATATCTTTTATTATAATTAGGAAATTCTTAAAAAGGCCGAGAAGGGTTGTAAGCTATAAAAGTGAGCGAAGGTCAAAGGTTTAGGTCTTTTGAAAGGAAACACGATGGAAACTTGTTTATCGCCCGATCAATTAATCAAAAAGCTAATGGCTTTATTAAACGTCAATCAAATTATTGCTTAGTAAGCATTCGTGTTTTCATTTCATGAAATTGAAAATGCGATTTATTTTTTTGACAGTTATTTATTCAAGTACAACGAAAAGTTGGTTCAACACTTAACCTTGATTTATGCGAGCTTCTGGTGGAAAATCTATACTAGTCCATGTGACAGTCTACTAAACTAACTATTTCACACATTGTGTGCACGAGCATTTAATCACCAAACTACACCAATGTCATATTATTAAGTCCTCTGAAATCAATTTGCAAAATCATATAAGAAATCTCTTCCATGCTAGTTTGGGAGAAAAGGAAATACATAGAATATGCCAGCTGCTTTTCTTCTCGCGCTAACTGTAAAAGCCGGTCAAGGGAAGGGGCGAAGATCTAAGGGATCACGTTATAATAAGCGATGCGGCTAACAAACCATCACTATTTTGATTCCGCAATCCACCTTCTTCTTCTTCTTTTTCAGCCCTTATTAACCCACTGTTGGGTATAGGCCTCATCATTGACCTTAAGTATCACCCACTAACACGCTAAACGTGGCCTTTGGGTTATATGACCTACAGCTCTGTCTACCCCGCAAGGGATAAAGATGTGATTATATGTATGTAACCCCAACAGACCCATCAAAACCTCCTATACCCAAAATGTTATTAACTATATAGTAATGCTATGGCAACGTCACACCAAAATTCAAGTATGCAATATGAGTGAAAATGAAATAGAATGCTTGCCTTGTTATATATGAAATGGTTTGTATTAGGTATTGCTGATATCCACGGATTTCATTAATATAAGCTAAGGAAACCTATTGTTGGGTTTGCGTTAGTAAATAAGTTTAGTGTTGTTTTGTTTTTTTAGTAATTTAGTGTTGTTTTGCTCTTGTTTTTTTAGTAATTGAAATTAAAAAAATATAAAGACATCCATAGCTTAACCGTAGATTTATTAACTACTTATTTTTAACTATGTGTGTATGATAGATAAGATAGAGTTTGACTAACCAAATGGTAATTTAAAGCTAAACCTTTAAATTACTGAAAATTTTGTATTCTTCTTTCCTATTCAGTTCGTTCGATGATAAAAACGATAGTGAGTTTATTTGTTACCATTTTGAGCTTAAATTACATTCACATTTTTAGAGCAACTAGAAAGCAAAGACAGGTATATATGTAAAAAAAATGTTCTCGCCTATAAAAAAAAAATTGTTTTGACATGATGACCTACATGACTTACATTAAATTTAGCTAAATTGGTAAAAATCCTAATCCTAACTCATATTATAAATGCGAAATTGAGTTTGTTTGTTTGTTACGCTTTCACGCCGTATCTACTGAACCGATCATCTTGAAATTTTGCATAAACATAGCTTGGAGTAATGAGAAGGACATAGGCGGGCGGGCGAAGCTGCGGGTAACAGCTATTATCAAATAAAGAAGAAAAAGAAATCAAGTCTTACAAAAACAATGGTAGTTCTGAGGTATAGCTGCAAAAACATAAAACTAAGTGACCACGAACATAACAATTTGCTCATTATCATCATCCTTCTTGTAACATAAACCTTACCTTATTAATACTAACCTTATTAATAAAATACCTCCATAACAGAAACACTAATAACCATAAGATCCAATCTTTAGTTCTATTCAGAGGGTAACAACAAACATGATAACATGCACTCAATAATCAAAGATGTACGATAGGTTTCTATCTGATTCACCCTATTGTTTCTCAAGACGTGTTATAAAGCACGAGCACAGTGGAAGAGAAAAGCTATGAGATATATTATTAAAACATGTACTCAATAATCAAAGATATACGATAGATGCTCTTTAAAGTAAATAAAGATATTCTATTCTAATTCTCCCTATGGCTTTCCAAGATGTGTTATAAAGCATGAGCATAGTGGTAGAGCGAAGCTATGATATAAAACATGTACTTACTCAATAATCAAAGATGTACGATACGTTCCTATCAGATTCACCCAATGGTTTCTCAAGACGTGTCATAAAGCATGATTACAGTGGTAGAGCGAAGCTATGAGATATATTAATAAAACATGCACTCAATATCAAAGATGTACGATAGGTTCCTATCTGATTCACCCTATTGTTTCTCAAGACGTGTTATAAAGCATGACTACAGTGGTAGAGCGAAGCTATGAGATAGTTTAACATTACATGAACTTAATAATCAAAGATATACGATGGATGTATCCTTTTCTTATTCACCCTATAAGCAATAGGCTTAATAAGAATACATATACATACTCAAGACGTGTTACACAGCATGAGCACAGTGGTAGAGCGAAGCTATGAGATATATTAATAAAACATGTACTTAATAATCAAAATGTACGATAGGTTCCTATCTGATTCACCCTATTGTTTCTCAAGATGTGTTACACATCATAAGCACAGTGGTAGAGCGAAGCTATGAGATATATTAATAAAACATATACTCAATAATCAAAGATATACGAAAGGTTCCTATCTGATTCACCCTATTGTTTCTCAAGACGTGTAATAAAGCATCCGTCGAGCTCCGTGGCGCAGCGGTCAACACGCCAGCCTGCGACACGGGGGTCCCGGGTTCGATCCCCAGTCAGGTCATGCTAGAAAACGTCAGTATGACCTGGGTCTTTATCTACATAAGTATATATTATTAAATATAGTATCGTTTAGTCAGTATGCTGCGACACAAGTTCACAATTTACTGTTGGGCTGGCTCAATTTGTGTGATATGTCGTATATATTATATAGGGACTATTTAAGGTAATTAGTATGTGAATAATTTATCGGAAAGCAAACAGCTCACGACTAACATGGTTATAACTTCATCATAATCCTAGTCAGTGGTCATAGCCTAAAAATTAATGTGTGGTACCTTCATTGATATTAATATGGGATTAGCTATATTAATGAGGATCTTAATGATATTACTTGTACTGGATGACGAGTACAATATTGTAGGTTGAAATACCCAAAGGGGTGTCCTTGTTTGCGGTTATAGTCGCTATTGATAAGGAGTTATTGTCAGCCGGTAGTGCGCAGTCTGTACCCACTAAATAACAGATGCTTTGGAAATATATACAAGACATTATAAGATATAATGTTATAAGATGTTTGTTCGCGTTATTTGAATAACTAACTTGGCGAATCCTAGATTCAGAAGCATTACCGCTGATGAAGCAACCGGGAATACTTCGGACGATGTATCTTCGGATTTGTATAACAACTGAGCCTTTTTTGTATGTCTAACAGCTAAGTATATTAAACCTTAACTGAAATAAGTCATCTCAGTATTTTCCCATAAAGACATGTAGTGATTCGATCAATCGGCATTAATTGTAAGCCTTTTTTGTATGCCTGATACATTAAACTTCAACTGAAATCAGCAATTTCAGGTTTATCTCATAAGTACATATAGTCATTCGATCATTCAGCATTATTTTTTTTTATATGTGGGTATTTAGTAACTCAGTCAGATAAATTGATGAGAAATGTAAAATATCCCTTACATTGTTACCACCAGGTGGCAATATCAATACATTTCATAACCCGAAAATATTTAGTGAACAAATTGTGCATGTAAACATATGAATAATTTCAGTATTTTGTCTCATATCAATAATATAATAATATAATATCATATCAATAGGCTGGCAATTTTCTTGGACAGAGGATAAGCATTGCCATCCAACGTGACAATGCTGCCACCATTCTGGGTATTTTGTGTGACAACGAACTGCGGGATATTTTTTATTTACAGCTTTTTTTTTGTTTTATCTAGTTAGGTATTTATTTATTTTTAGTTAAGTTTAAGTTTTTAATTAGTATTAGTTTAATGTATCGTGTAAATAACTATATAATATTATAAAATACTTTTAAAATGTCTCATATCATACAGGTAATGGGCTAAGAATGTAGAGACAAAAAGCTACCCATGTAAATTTTATATTACAAAACAGAATTTCTTTACAAAAATTTTACATTTGAACCGGGAAACGGAATCAGGTGAAACTCAAAAAAGGTAAGTAATTGTGTAAACCATGTGAAAAAATTTTAAAAGTATCATTCCCAAAATTACCATACTAAAGTGTTCCGCAGGTCGGGCAATTTATATGAAAATGATGATTTTTTTACTGGAATTTCTATGAGATAAGTTGGTCATATTGACGTGCTGAGTAGCTCTTTTTAGGATCAAATAAGGATATATTAACATGATCTATATGGACAGGGAAATAGAGATCTGTGTAGAAATTTATAAATTTGAAACTTATGGAACTAACTAAATTGCAAAAACCATGTGAACTAATGTTAAATAGTAAAAGAGACAATATTCAGCTTAAATTGACCGCTGGAGAGTTGCTGACAATTTCAGAAACGACATAAAGGCGACGAACGTTTTGAGCGCTCGAACATTCATTGTGTGCCTGACCTGACCCATTGTAAAGAAACAGAATAAGCTAGGTTATTTGAACTAGGTACATTGGACGGAATGAAGTAAAAGTCGTATATTTTGGTTCGAACTTACTTTGGGGCTAGCTCAATCTGTGTGATTTGTCCGTATATATTTTTTCATTTAATAGCCGTTTCTCAAGATAACCAAAATTGGATATTTAATTAAGACTACGATCGAGAAACGAAAGAGTTCTCTCTTAACTCTTTAAAATATATGACTTTTATTTAATTCCGTCCAATGTTAGCCTAGTTCAATTAATAACCTAGCTTATTTTGCTTCTTTACAATGGGTCAGGTCATGCACACAATGAATGTTCGGGCGCACAAAACGTTCGTCGATTTTATGTCGTTCCTGAAATTGTCCGCTGAATATTGTCTCTTTACCATTCACATTAGCTCACACGGTTTACACAATTACTTACATTTATTTTAGTGAGAGGTTAGGTTAGTTAAAGGTATAAAATAACTAACAAATTCAATGTTTCGTAATTTTAAATTTACATAAAAGGATAGTATTTTCATTCCTTCTTTCTTATCCTATTACCTGTCCGTATACAATATCTATTTGAAAAAAGCTCTATACGATTCATATATATTACATAGGACGTAGTTCGTTATTAAGAACTTTTCCTAAGCGACTTATGCTGCAAATTCTTAAACTAAATGAATATTTCCATACAAAAATATTCAGCCGGTCGGGCGTACTCATTAATAATATAAATTACATATAAGATTTTTACTTCATTCTGTCCATTGTTAGCCTAGTTCAAATAACCTAGCTTATTTTGCTTCTTTACAATGGGTCAGGTCAGGCACACAATGAATGTTCGAGCGCACAAAACGTTCGTCGCCTTTATGTCGTTCCTGAAATTGTCTGCAACTCTCCAGCGGTCAATTTAAGCTGAATATTGTCTCTTTTACTATTCACATTAGCTCACATGGTTTACGCAATTACTTACATTTATTTTAGTTCCTTCATGATGTTCAAAGTTGAAGGTATAAAATACCTTTCGACGCATTAACTAACGAATTCAAAGTTTTATTATTTTAATTTACAGGAGCAGCTTTTTTGTCTCTACATTCTTAACGCATTACCTGTCCATACAATATTTGATATAAGTACATATTATTCGTGGGATATGAAAAGTGTTGATATTACTTTACTTTCGACTTTTGACTTCCGCAATAGTATATATTTTTTTTGGTGAACATCGTAGTAAAAGGATTTGTCAGCCAAAAAAGAAGAAGAAGATATTATATAACGTTATAAATACTGTCGTAACAGCTGACCTAAGGCTGCGGCTATGACAACCAAAAACGCAACAGGGAAAACGCTCGGAAGATGATGAAGTGCTTATAAAATATAAATCAATCAAAATTACAAGAATCTTTTAGTGCTACTTGTAAAAAAGAAAATTGAAAGATGTAGAAAAGTCGTTTAAGCTTAAACTTGCCCCAAACATTCATCTGAATTAAAGCAATCGCTGGAGAATAGAAACGACTTGATTATCTCCTACTGTTTATAAATTACAGAACTAATTAGATTCGACTAGTTTTATAGTGTAACGAAATGCAGACGGACCAATATTCACACGTCTACCCTAACAGTCAGTGTTATGTTTTCAGAATTTATTTATTTTTGTATTACTATAGGTATGTCCCCTATTTATACCTTATTGTTTCGCCATGTTCGTATTTTTTTTGTTAATTATTAGTAAAATTACCTTTACAAAAATAGCTTTCTAATTGATCCCGATAATCGTCTGAATGCTTTGGCTAAATAATGTATGGCTCTGGTAGTACAGAGAGGGTCGTGCTCCTGCAGTGGAGACTTAAAAAGACCTGATGAAAATAATTATGCTTTGTAGACAGTGCTATTATAACTCTATTTGCATTACCATCAAAGATTTTCCAGTACAAAATTTACTCAACCCTCTAATATCTATATTAATATTGTAAATAAGAAAGATTTGATTGTTTGTTTGTGTTCACATTAAATAGGGTTCAAAACCACTGGACTGATTTTCAAAATTATTTCACCTATAGAAAGCTAATATTCCGCTCTATAATTTATGCGGATAAAATGACGGGAAAATTGCTAATGTCTACTGGTCCAGTAGTCGCTTATAAGACACTAGTAGCCCTACCCGGCTGCGCCCGGGCATGTATTATACCTACCTTAAAACCTTCCTCGTGAATCACTCTATCTATTGGTGAAAACCGTATGAAAATCCGTGGAGTAGTTTTTGAGTTTATCGCGAACAGAGACAGACAGACAGGCAGACGCGGCGGAGGACTTTGTTTTATAATATGTAGTGATAAGTCGCCAAATCGCTAGTCACCAACACCTCGTCTGCTACAGCCCTCATTCTCTTCGGCTAGTTCTATGGTATATCTCAATTAATTATAATGGATTGTCGGCGATAAATTGTAATGAAAGACTTTGATTTAGTGGACTCGAATGGCGCAGGATGACCTTGCCTCAAATTGAGTTCGGATTATTGTTACGCTGTAGTGATTTACTGCACTAATTTAATACTATTTTCTCAATATCTTATTTTAAACTATTATTTTGGTAATTTAGCTCTATTTTAATTGTAGCCCAAAAAGCTGGGAGTAATGGCTTCGCAATCCTAATTTATATTTTAAATACAAAATTCAGTTTGGTTATGCTGATGCTTTGAATACGTAATGGTTATCGATCGAAGTATTTGTCAAGGTACACATTTTGCGACTGACTCACCCAAAAGAAAGGTAATGTTTTTTGCGTGTATGTAAATATGTAATACGCACGATACATACTAATTTGTTCATTTCGTTCCTTTTACTACTAGTACTATTACTTGCGTTTTTAATTTATGAATTAGTTCATTATCTATTCGTGTAGATGACACGGTCAGTCGACCATACACACCCTGGTGTCAAAGTTCTTCGGAACCGCCTCTCGGCCTCTGAGGTTGTTCCTTTAACGACTACCAGATGGCAGCCGGGACCAAGCAACGGTTTAACGTGCCTTCCGAATCACGGAATCATCTTTCTTATCAGACAATCAGGTGATTCACGCAATGTCCTAACCAAACTGGGAACAACTTAACAAAGTATGCTTCCCGTGTGAATCGAACCACGACCCCCGGGTCAACAAGGCAAACGCCTTAACCACTGGACCACAGAGGCTTTAGGAAGTAGTTAATTAAGCAGTGTTGTCTAAAATGGTATTCTGCCAAAAGTGGTATTCTATACCATTGTAGACTTCAGTGAACAACTTTTGAAGATTGCATTTATTTATTCGTATGGAGATAAAATCTAGTATTGCATATTTAATATTCACGGAGTATATGCAATACATAAGTGGATTGCAAGATCAGTGATCTCGCTAAGAAATTAAAATAAATTGTCATGAGAAATAAGCAGATAAACTTTGAAAACTTACTCTCATAGATAACTCTACGAAAGCGAAGCAAAAACGTAGAACACTGTAACATCGTAAAAAGTAACATTGGTCGCAGCAGGCGATATAAAGTAGAAAGTGCAATTACGTGAAAAATGGCCAAGTCCAGCACAATGCCTGAAATATGGCGCGGGAACTCCCTGTGTACACTTTTTGTGAACTTGCCTTATGAAGCGGGTGAATTTAGTCTATTAAAAACTGACAAGTGAAGCTTTTTAAAACTTTTGTATACTAGGCTTTACCCACGCCTTCGTCTGCGTTAAAGTAGAGTATCTCTTCTTTTTGGTTTTGTTATACAAATATACTAGGTCACTAAATAGGTACATTCTTAAAATAAACCAGGAATCTAGTTTTAAATAAATGTCATTAAAAAGTAACTTCTCCTTCTTTTCTGCATCATAGAAGTTAATGCCCTTTTCATTTCCTGTGACGTATATTGTGGAATAAAAATTGTTGATTTCCCTCATGAGGGGTAACTATCTGCGTATAAAAGTTTACCTCAAACGGTTCAGTAATTTTTAGAGTTCTATACCCAAAGGGTAAAAAGTAGATGCTACTACAGAGACTTCAATGTTTGTCAGTCAATCTGTCTGTCAGTCACCAGGCTGTATCTCCTAAACCGTGATAGCTAGATAGTTGAAATTTTTATAGATGATGTATCTCCATTGCCACTATAACAACAAAAAGTAAAAACAAAAAGAATATCGGGGCTCCCATACAATAAACGTGTTTTTATTTGCTGTTTCTTGCTCGATATTAATTACAGCAACAGTAAGACTCTTGAAATATTCACGGAATATTTAGTTAAATAAATAAATATATACGGACAAATCACACAGATTGAGATAGCCCCAAAGTAAGTTCGAGACTTGTGTTGTGGGATACTAACTCAACGATACTATATTTTATAGTAGATACTTATATAGATAAATATCCAAGACCCAGGTCAATCTGAAAAATATCATTTTCCATCTTGACCTGACCAGAGATCGAACCCGGGACAATCCGTGTCGCAGGCAGGCGTGTTGACCGCTGCGCCACGGAGCTCGTCTATAGTCGAGTTGAATATTCACTTTGAAAATATATAATTAAAATCAATATTTCAAGGCTCCTGTTCAACAAAGATGATTTTTGCCGTTTTTGCTCGATAAAGTCTAATTTTGTGTAGATTGAGCGAGTCCGATTCACACTTGACCGATTTTTTGACAAAATCACGGCAAGTACTACACATCGTGATACTCGTAACTCGTAATATTGGTCGCTGCAAGCGAAATAAAGTAGGAAGGTACAATTTCGTGAAAAATTACCAAATTCGGTAAAGCCTGAATTATGACGCGGAACCTACCTGTGTTCAATGTTTTGCGAATATACCTTATCGTTTCAGTCTTCTAAAGATTCCTAAAATGACCAGTTGGAATCGGCCTGCATACAGCTTTTCCCTTATTTACTTCAACTTCCAAAACCTCTTATTAATTCCACTCTGTTACTCAAAGAATATCAAATGAAGCTGTATTAAGATGAAGCTATGCAGTAATTCGTAAAACTTAATGTTTCAAACATTCTAGGAAAGTCAGACAGCTTTTCTCCGCAGGCCATTTGGGATTATGACTCGCGAATATTATGAAACGTTGTATATTGTTATTTAAGACTAGCAGTACTGACTTGTTTTCCATTTTTATAAACCGAGGTTAGTAAAAATTAAAAACACAGTGTGAGAATTTACCCTAGATATAGCCTTGAAGGCATATTGTCATATCAAGTGACTAATCATCTTACCTTATAAGAATAAGGTGGGATGATTGGTCACGGTCCGATTTTGGGGTTTCATCAGATTTATATTCTTTCTCGGTATCATAGGCTATGTGACGTCAGCAAAAAATGAATTTGGTGGACCTAAATTGTCAAAACGGCAACCAGGATTTATTATTTGTTGAAATAATACACTTGTCAATTTCCGTTTACTGTATTTTTATTTTTTACATCTTCATTATTTGGTAAAAAGTTCCATAGGAAGGTTTTCCAAGTATAATAGGCATATCAGTGACAAAATTGCTTTGGTGCATTGCTTGGCCAAAATTTGTTTAACGAATAGATTTAAAAAAAAATTTTTCGTCTCCATATTTCTATGGTTTAACGCATTGACGGACAGTAGACGCCTATAGACGAACAATAGAAATTCTATTGTGTCTGGTTTATTGTCCATCAACGAGTTAAGATAACAGAATCACATTGTTTGCTCTTCATAATCTAACTTATTAAATCATCATCATCAGGTCTTTCTAGTCTCCACTGAGGGAGCACGACCCTCTCTGTACTACCAGAGCCATATACTAGCCTGAGTAGTCAGAGGATTAGGCCTACACTCGCCACGCTGGCCAAACGGGTTGGAAAGGTCTCTTTGATGTTAATAAGCTTTGTTTAGCTTGTGTTTCCTTAGTCGCCTTTTACGACATCCACGGGATGACTAGGAGTGGGCCTATTCTACACTGCCGGGAACCACACGGCGAAAACACTTTTTAAATGGCCCATCTCAATCAATTTTAAACAAAATTATGTATAAATATCGAATGAAAATGCACTCACACTTTTTATTACATTATTTAGCTGATGCTTACGATTACATATAGAAAAACATTTTTTAATTTTTCACAAATACTAATGCAATATCCCTAATATCTCTATGACTTCTGAAACGGTATATCGAAAACCGACACGTTGTAATATCCAAAGAAAGATTTCTAACCATGATTTAGAGAATAAAAAATTGCCTTCGATACAGTAAAATTCTGAATTGTTGCACGAATTGGGGAAATTCTACCATATAAAGGGTAATCACACCCGTAATCGACCACTTAACCGGTGACCGGCCGCTGACCACCGCAAAGCGATTGCAAATAAAATGCAAATCCGTGGCGTGCAGTGTGCAAACATTGCGTTGGTGCAAGTTTGGGTTTCTTTGTTAAATAGCTTTGAAGAATGATTGAGTCGTTTTTTATGACAACTATGAAGCTGCCTTCTTCGATTTCTAACGTCTTCCGTCTATATAATACAAGCTGTTCCCCGCGGCTTCGCCCGCGTGATATATAGCCGATGTTCATCTTAGTACCCTAAGCTATTCGTATGCAAAATTTCATGATGATAGGTTCAGGAGAAAGGGCGTGAAAACGTAACTAACAAACTCACTTTCGCATTTATAATACTACTAGCTGTTACCCACGGCTTCGCCCATGTGATATATAATAGCCTATGTCCTTCTTAATATCTTAACCTATGTTTATGCAAATTTTATGATGATCGGTTCTGTAGATACGGCGTGAAAGCGTTACAAACAAATAAACAAACAAACAAACTCACATTCGCATTTATAATATTAGTTAGGATTAAGATAAAACGATTAACTTAAGTACCTGGTTTAAACCACTATCCGACCAAAATAAGTCAACATTTATTTACTTTGACGTTTGGCCAGGGTCAGTGTCAATTTGTTTTGGACGGTTAAGGATTTAAACCAGTATTAAATTTATTCCTCTTTTGTAATCAGGCAGCAAATGTTTTATATAAAGTATACAGGTGGTTTAAATATTCATGCAATAGTAATATTTCACATCATTCATTCACATATCGTCAATTTACATTTCAGCTCAGTCGGGAAATATGTTGGAATAATTTTCACGATTTAATTGTAACGCAAGCGTTCTACATTTTCTGTTACTCGTGGTTATACATGAGGGCACCGAGTTCTATTCTTGGTAAGAACAAATAGTCATCTAGCTACCCAAAGAAGATGGCGTCATGCAGGTGACTTGGCCAAATCATATTACAGCGTAGATGCTGGCATAATAGTGAACCCCGGGCTCCAAAGCACCAAAGGATGAAACTGGGAAAACGCTCAGGTGATGATGAAGATGACTTCAAGCAAAACCTGAAATGTAAAATCGTTAAGCTTGGTGGGCGACCCATTTGACAACCAATTATGAAAAAAAAAATTAAAAGAAGTATTCAAAAAGTTTATAACACGATTGTGCAAAATGGGAGTGTTAGTTTTTTATTCCAACATTTTAATGCATAACTTATTATGTAGGCATAAAAGCTTTTTTTGCCTTTGACGTTCAATGGAGTTGTCGTTCTGGATTCCATACTGGTAATATTTTTTGGATACAAATTATCACCAGTAATTTATACAATGACTATCTGTTGAAATTCCTAAACTTTGTGATTTCAGAAGCATATTTGATTGTACGAGTATGAGATGTTGTTATTATCCTTTCAATATTCAGTGCTAAAGGATATGCAATCACGGCAGGACAGTTGTCTTTTTAAGTTTTCGATGAGTTATCTTATTTGATAGTTATTCAAACAAATCTAAAACAAAACAATTCAATGTTCGACGAGCTCCGTGGCGCAGCGGTCAACACGCCAGCCTGCGACACGGGGGTCCCGGGTTCGATCCCCGGTCAGGTCATGATAGAAAACGATCTTTTTCATAATGACCTGGGTCTTGGAAGTTTATCTATATAAGTATATGTTATAAAATATAGTATCGTTGAGTTAGTATCCTGCGACACAAGTTCACAACTTACTGTGGGGCTAGCTCAATTTGTGTGATATGTCCCTATATATTTATTTATTTATTTATTCTGAATCACTAACTTCTTAAATCTCAAAGAGAAACATTGTTTTTAATCCCAACACTCGATTGGAACAATAATCCTGTACAAGTGTAGCAAATCAGTTTCGCCCCAAAGCTCGACAGACGGAAAGCTTAAAGCGTGCTTAGTACTCGTACTTAGAATTAAGCACCATCCCAACTTCCACTAATCTTGAATTGAACTTTGAATACGCTAAGTTTGTATCCATAGGGTTAATGTTTGTGTTCAAAATGTTGTGAGTTTTGCAAATGAACGCGGGTAATTCGGTCACGGATTTTGTTAAATTAGGTTATGTTAAGGGCATTGAGGCAAATAGCGCAGGATAGAAAGTAGTAAGAATATTTGAAGGAGACCTTTACCCATCTTCCAAGCTGGTCTGGGAGAAAAAGAAAAACGTAAAATGCACCAACTTCTCTTCCCGTTTGGGACCTTAAAACCGATCGAAGGAATTGGCGAAAATCTGAGGAATCATATTACTAGGCCATTACCAAACCAGTTACCGCCTGCTGAGAAACTACCACCGGGTGGCAGTCTGCCCTGGCCAGTCTGGAAGTCTTTAAATAGACTGCGGGCTGGTGTTGGCAGATGCAACGAAAATAGAGCAAAATGGGGTTTCTCCAGCAATACTAATTGCGACTGCGGTGCTATACAGTCTATGGATCACCTTTCGGTGTGCCCAGAAAACCAAACTTCTTGCACTATGCAGGATCTCAATGAGGCAAACGAACGGGCAATCATAGTTGCAAAGCGCTGGTTAAAACATATTTAATATGTACAAATATTGCCATTCTACGACTCGATAGAAGAAGACTAGGCAATGCGACTAGCAACCCGTTACTATATTGATTCCGATTTCCATCTACACGCCACCAACATGCTAACCTGGTATTTAGGTCTTTTAGACCTGAGCTCGGTCTATCCCTTAAAGGACTTTTACCCAACCTGGCGATCTAGCTTAATGCATATTATTGAGAACTAGAATATGCCATTTAGTATAAGTCAATTAGCCTAAACAAAATAGAATTTAATATATATAAAAAATATAATAAAATAGAATTAGTAAATACTTTAATAATTAAGATGAAAATTGTAGCTTGTAGCTTGGACACATAAAGGCTTTTTTATTTTTGTTTTATTTTATATGCTAAGAAAGCCCAAGGACCTATGAAATAATTTTTTTTTGTAGTTGAAGATTTAAATATTTTACTTTGTCTATGTATCTGTTTTTGTGTACGATAGTCAGAAGTAATTGTTTAACCTTTTATGCTATTTTTTTTACTAACATTTGCTGTCTCACTGCTGGGCAAAGGTTTCCCTCATTATCTTCCACTCCTCTCTTTTATGCTATTTACTATTATTATTTTTATTATTTTACTTTTATTTGTTCATATGTTTGTTACTTCATAACTCTGTCATTTATGACAAGAATAACATTTATTGTAAGAAAAAAACTTAAATTTAAATTGTCAATTGGTCGAGTTAAAATTCTGTGTATTTATGGAGGCATTCATCACATTTTGACAAGAACATTTTAAAGTACATTGGTTCCATTATACAAAGTCGAGAGAAACCGCATTAAAAACATCTTTAAATTTCAAACATGTCAAGAAGAATTTTTATCACGTTTTTGTCACAGAAATATTCTTGTGGATAATGTTATGGTTATAATATCGATATCAATCCAGAGAGACAGTGTCTAGACACCTCAAAAACCGTGTCCTTAGTTCCTCTGTCTCTGTGTTTGTCACTGACAAATGTCCACACTCACAAAGCCCGCTCCAAAACGGCTTATGTTAATAACTTCTCGGAACTGGGAACTGCTTTTATAACCGTAATTTACGAATTAACTTACTCGTTTCAACCAAAATAATATTAAATGGGCATTACAACATCATCGTATTATATAAATACAAGGTATGTATAGGTATTTTATAAAATTTTAATAGGCCGAATCCTCTGACAGCTCTGGCTAATATATGGCTTGGGTGGTACAGAGAGGGTTGTGCTCCAGCAGTGGAGACTTACAAAGACCTGATGATGATGATATTGATGATGAATATTATTTTAACTAGGTAGATTTCGCGCGTGGCTCGCGCAAAATCGATCACTTGAGAACAATTCTTTATTCCAAGAAAAGAATTCATTTTCGTGTTTAAAATTAATATACTAATACTAATCCTAACTAATATTATAAATGCGAAAGTGAGTTTGTTTGTTTGTTACGCTTTCACGTCGTATCTACTGAACCGATCATCATGAAATTTTGCATACACATGAGTAACGGTACTGAAAAGAATATAGGCTATATACCACGCGGGCGGAGCCGCGGGTAACAGATAGTTATTGATACATTTCAATTAAGTAAACAATAAGTTTGATGTTTCACTTGCCTAAGGCGTTATTAACACTTGCTTAAGTTAGGCAACCCGGGCGTGGTTCAAATTTGGATTGCTTCCCTCTTGACTTTTATTTTGGGTCCCCGGAATTTGGTGACTCCTGAATTGGAGGCCACACATAGTATACAGGCTGCTCTTGAAAGCCCCTACGATAGAAATATTTCAATCTCAGACTCAGAATTCCTAATAGAATTCAGAATCACAAGAAAAAAAGTATAAAAATAAAGACAAGTGACCCTAATTTTTCCGATCAGCTGATGGAATTTCAATGAGACTCAACCTGTATGACTAGTGCTTTTCCATGCAAAAAATAGGCTTGTTTGGTCACAAAACAACACATAATAACCACCTTACAATTATGGGATGTAAGCCAAAAGTTACTGTAAATTTTGCCTTACACACCTGCATTTATTTGTTCTTTTTGTAATATATAAACCATTGCCATAAAAAATATACCAAAAGGTTTAATTGATGTGTGACCTATATTCTGATATCTATGGATGTGTGAAACTTCAGTTTAAAACACTTGCTCGTTTGGCTATATTCTAAAACAACATTCGTAAGTCACTGCTTTAACTTAAGCAAACTTAATAATTCGGCGCAAGAAATAATTAAGTTATATTCAAGCTGACAGCCTCGCGCTAATTCATCGCAGCTTCGGTGTCACGTAAGTTTCACGTTCAGAAGGCATACCACCTCTTTCGAAGTTGGCTATAAGCCCTTGTGTTAAAATTTACTATTGCATGGTAAAATTTAGGACTCTCGTGCGTTTGACAGATTGTTAAACAATATTCGTAATATAGGGTTAAGAACTTAGCCTAATAGGTGTTGGATACAAGAAATAATTAAGTTATATTCAAGTTGACAGTCTCACGTTAATTCATCGCAGTTTCTGTGTCTTGTAAGTTTCCTGTTCAGAAAGCACACCACCTCTTTCGAAGTTGTCTCTAAGTTGAAGAGTGTTAAAATAAAATAATTCATGGTAAAATTAAGAATTCGTGCGAAAAAACTCGTGCGTTTGGCTGATTTTTAAACATACACACATACTGTCACGTCCTTTTCCCTTGCGGGGTAGACAGGCCCAGGTCTATAAGACCTGAAGTTACGTTACGTTTTTCCTTTCCTTCCAAACTTAACTTACGAATGTTGTTTTGAGAAAGTTTAATTATGACAGTGACTTACGAATTGTCACAACTGAAGTAAACTTAACTTAATGGGAGTTTGGAACAAGAAATAATTAAGTTATATTCAAGCTGAGCGGCCAAGCGCTAATTCATCGCAGTTTCTGAGTCGTATAACTTTTGGTGTTTGAATGTTTGTTAAGAGGGTATACTAGCAGTGCGTTTTCCATACAAATGTATTACTCTATTTTCTCGCTGAAAACTGCTTCTAGAGGCACAATTCTTTTTACATACAATCTATTACTAAAATAGGTATGTCCCTATGTTTTATTTTTTTTCTAAAAACCTGTTTAAAAGAAAAAAAAATTTACAAAAACAGTTTTTTTGGAAAAAATAAAAAATAGAGGCATTCCTATTTTAGTACTAGATTTTATGAAAACAGAATTGTGGCTCTAGAATCAGTTTTCAGCGAGAAAATAGAGAAATACATTTGTATGGAAACCATATTGAAAAAATACTGCTAGTATACGCTCTTAATAAATTACACAATAACATCAGGAGTAATTAAACCAAACCTTACACACTGGGAGTTTGGCGCAAAAAATAATTTTATTAGGTTCTATTTAAGCCGAAAGGCAAAACTCTAAATCATTGCAGTTTGAACGTGACGTTAGTTTAAGTATTGTATTGTTTTTAGGGTTCCGTAGTAAACAAGGAACCCTTATAGTTTCGCCATGTCTGTCTGTCTGTCTGTCTGTCTGTCTGTCTGTCTGTCTGTCTGTCTGTCCGTCCGCGGTTTTACGCAGAGACTATAAGTACTAGAAAGCTGTAATTTGGTATGGGTATGTATATTAATCATGGCAAAAAAGTGGTAGAATAAAATTTTGAAAAATATTTTTTTTAAGGGTAGCTCCCATACAAGTAAAGTGGGGGAGTAATTTTTTTTTCTCTATTTACCCATCGTGTGGGGTATCGTTAAATAGGTCTTTCAAAAATATTGTGAGGTTGAGAACACCATTTTTCGATTTAGGGATCCGTTTCCGAAATATTTGGTTTTAAAGTGCGAATTTTTGTTAGAGGTAAGTGTCCCCCCCCTCTATCTCCTAAACGGTTATATATAGATACGTGAAAAAAATTACAGCAGTAGTATATATGCTGAAGTTTAAAGGAAAACTATCAGAGCTTAGTACTAAGTACAAACTAAAAAGTTATAGGCAACCAACTTATAAACTGTAAAATTTCATACTATTTTCATTGTTAGATGTTTTTGGTCGTTAAACTGTAAGGTGCGAGTGTGAATAGTGTGAACTCAAAGTTGTCATTCGCAACTACGGAACCCTACACTGCGCGTGGCCCGACACGCACTTGGCCGGTTTTTTAATGTATGTTGTTTCATAATACAATAACTAAGTTACATTTAAGCTGTATGACTAATTCCGTATTTATTTCGGTTCCCTTTCGTCGTTTGTATGGATTTTGAATTCATCGCAGTTTCTGTGTTGCGTAAGCACTTCACTGGTGGTGCAAAGCTGTGTGTTTACTTACTTATTGAAAACATTAATTATACGGAAACTTTAGGTAGGTCACGTGATCTTAAGCTCTACTTTTATGTTAGGATGTGATTATCATGTATTTATAGCATAGGCAAGTATAACAATATTTGGTTACGTAAAGTGCTGTTTCAAATTTCTCAACTTCATGTAAACTTCTGAAATAAATTTGTGCTGGTCTGAGAAAAATAGAAAAACGGTGGAATATATTAGCTGCTTCACTTCCCGCGCAAACCAGTCGTTTCAAGGAATTGAATAAAAGTAAATAATCATATCAATAGGCGATTCTGTTAGCAGCCAATCGCTATTTTTATTCCGTTTTCAGCTGTACACCCTCTGTGTGGCCTTTAGGGCGGGCATACAGCTTTAGGTTCTGTCTACTCTGCAAGAAATATAAACGTGATAATAAAATATTAATAATAAAAAATCTTTATTTCTCACCACAAAACTGAAATACAATGGTAATTATAGTAAGATAGGTACAAAATTGATAAATTTTCATATTTACTAATTAAGTGAGTGCTTATCATAAAACAGGAGTATACAAGTTTTGTGGGAGCTGGAGCCTGCACTAAATGTATCACAAGTCTCTAGGCAATATGTATAAATATGTATTTTTTTAAATCAGTTAAAGTGTTTACCAAATTTAAATACAACTTGTCGAGTTTCTTTGACTCGGCCGTAACTAAAGCAAACGTACTTAATACCAGTTTGGAGCAAGAAATAATTTAAGTTATATTCAAGTTGGGCGGCCAAGCATGATTACATCGCAGTTTCTATATAACATGTTTCACTTATACAAAACTTTAGTGTGTACTTGTCGTAGTTTTTGGCAGGAAAGTGAGCAGCCGTGTGGTTCCCGGCAGAGTAGAATAGGACCACTCCAAGTCCTCCCGTGGATGTCGTAGAAGGCGACTTAGGAAACACAAGCTAAATAAAGCCTTTAAACATCAAAGAGACCTCCAACCCGTCCGGCCAGCGTGGAGAGTGTAGGCCAAATCCTCGACTGCTCTGGCAAATATATGGCTCTGGTAGTACAGAGAGGGTCGTGCTCCTGCAGTAGAGACTAAAAAGACCTGCTGCTGCTGCTTTTAGACTATGACTGTTCAGACATTTTTTTATGATTTTTTCAAAGAAAGACCTTTTCAAATTAGTTAAGAATACTAAAAGTAACTGTTACCGCTACGACATTTGAAATACTCGTACGTTTACCAAATTTTAAAACAACTTATCAAGTTCCTCTGACTCAGCCGTAACTTAAGCAAACTTAACTTTATACGTGTTTGGAGCAAGTAATAATTAAGTTATATTCAAGTCGGGCGGCCATGCGTTAATTCATGAAAGTTTATGGGTTGCATAAGTTTTAGGGTTAAAATGTTTGTTATCCAATAACGGAATAAGCAAAACCGGTCGAGGGAATGTGCGAAATAATAATGCTCATATCATTAAGCGATGCGGCTAGACATCTATCTCCATTTTGATTCCGTTTTCCACTCTATCTCTATTTTGATTCCGATTTCCACTGCCAATGCCTATTAATATGCTCTACCTATGTCTCTATTTTGATTCCGTTTTCCACTGCCAATGCCTATTAACATGCTCTATCTATATCTCTATTTTGATTCCGTTTTCCACTGCCAATGCCTATTAACATGCTCTATCTACCTCGTAAGTATAAACTTTGTGATGATACATAGGTAAGCATGCAAATAATTATTACAGAATATGTTAAATTCAAGTATACTAATATAATTAACTGTTGCAGCTAAGACATTAAAAACAATCGTTCGTTTATCAATTTTTAAAACAACATAACAAATTTCTTTGATTCGGCTGAAACTAAAGCAAACTTAACTTAACAAGTGTTTGAAGCAAGAAATAATTAAGTTATATTCAAGTTGGGCGGCCATGCGTTAATTCATGAAAGTTTCTATGTTGCATAAGTTTGAGTGTTAAATGTTTGTTTCCTAATAACGCAATAACATTGACAGTTTTTCAAGCAAACCTTACTCAATGGGTGTTTGCAAGAAATAAATATTATACATTAGAGATGAACGGCAAAGCATTAGTTCATCGCAATCTGAAGTTATAAATCTGAAGCTGGTTAAAGAAATGTACAAAAAGGAGTGCAAATAAATTAATCAGCTATGTGGCTAGCAACCCATCTTAATTTTGATTCCGTTAACCACCTTTATGCCTATTGACACGCTAAATGTGGCCTTTAGGTAATCCTTAGACTATGTCTACCCTGCAAAAGTAAACGACGAGATATTATTGCATTGTAAGCATATATATTTTTTAATAAGTTAAAAGTAAGTAGCTGAAGCCTGGCTTAAACCAACAAAGCTTAACGTGGCCTTAAGATTTTATTACCTTGAGCTGTCTACGTCGTTAGGGATACAGACGTAAATGTAAACAACATTCGTAAGTCACGTCCGTAACTTAAGCAAACTTAACTTAATGGGTGTTTTGAGCACGAAATAATTAAGTTATATTCAAGTTGAGCGGCCAAGCGTTAATTTATTGCAGTTTGTGTGTCGTCAAGTTTCATGTGCAACCTTTTTGAGTTGTGCGATCAAATGCCAAAATGCTGGTTTGGGAGTTTGGGAGATCAGAAGACAGAATGTGCCACTTGTTTTTCTCACTATGTAGATCGTAAAAGCCAATTGAGTAAATGGGCAATTTCGGAATCTTGCTAAAGGCCTACCTACAAGCCCACCAAAATGCTAAACGTGGCCTCAAGGTTTTACAGACTTCGGCTCTGTTTATCCCGCAAGGGAAAAAGACATGATAGTATGTATGTTTGTATGCCTTAGGCAGTGCAGCTATGAGTAGCAACCCTTCATATTTTGGTACCCTTTTAGTATCTACGTGCTATATTCGTAGGTCTTATATCCCTAGGGCATAACACGTTATATTATTATATATTAATTTACACCATATAGGAAAACGACGTGATTGGGAATTCTGTATAGCTCCCAATCACGTCCTTTTAATTCATTGGCACTTTTAAATATAGACTATACCCATGATTGCAAGTAATGTAAGAGACGTTAAGGAGTGGGTTATAATTTTAATTTTCTGTGTAAAATAGTTTTAATCTATTGTAATTGAATAAAAAATTATTTAAGACTACTTTCAAGTAAATTAAAATTACACATTTTTCAAATTTAAGAAAAAGTCAATTACTACCTCAAACGCTTTGAAAGAGACTATTACTTTAGATAAAAACCCAAAAATAAAAGAGGACTGAATTTCCAAAAACACCGAAAAATTAATTCATTTAAACAGTATAAAATCAATCGGTCGGTGAAATTTACGCAAAACAAGTGACTTTAGACCGATACACAAGAAGCGATTTAATGTTGATGCAAGAAATGTTTTTACGTGTAATTCTTTTTGCGTATGCTAACGAATTCGATTCCACCCTGTATATTATGCAGGCGAATATTGTTATTCAAAAGTCTTTCAAATTTAATAACAAAAGTCATTTGAAGGAAGATTTTATTCCTATCGATTTCACGATAATTGGGACAGGTCTATTAAATGATGATTAACTATTTAGTTCTAGAGAAACACGATATGCAATGTTTTTATGTTGTGTAAAAAGGTCATCTATTTTAGAACATTCTAACGCTCTAATGTTACACGTTAACTAACACAGCGCCACTTGACCGCTGTGTAAAGTGTGCACTAATTATACTTTAACAAATTCCAGTGTGGTGTCTCATGGCACTTGACTCAAATTGAGGCTATGCTATTAAATATTGAGTTCTAGAGAAATGAAGTGTCGTTTTTGATGTTTTATGTTGTTGTGTTAAATAAGGATGTCTATTTTAGAATATAATAACGCTCTAATGTTACACGTTAACTCACACAGCGCCATTTGACCGCTGTGTAAAGTGTGCAGTAATTATACTTTAACAAATTCCAGTGTGGTGTCTCATGGAAGTTGACTCAAATTGTGGCCGTGCTATTAATGAAGTAATATATGTAATGTATGTAAGTGTAAATAATGAATAAATATTGAGTTCTCAAGAAAGAACACGCCTTTTTCGTCATTTTATGTTGTAAAAAGTTTGACGTTATATGTTATGTATCTTATCTTCATTGGGGCCGATTATAAATTGGAAATATGTCTCACCTTTGAGTTATTATATGTTATGTAAAAAAGACATTTATTTTCAGAACATTCTAACGCTCTAATGTTACATGTTAACTTTCACAAGCGTCACTTGACCGCTCTGTAAAGTATGCACTAATTATACTTTAACAAATTCCAGTGTGGTGTCTCATGGCACTTGACTCAGTTCTGCGTAACGAGCCGCGGAGCCTGCGAGGGCCCTCGTGTTAAAAATGTGGAAACGACCCACTGGAATAGACGGGTTTCGGCCATCTTTGTCGAGAGCTTCAAGGCTGCTGCATATTTTGGACATAATTATTGAGATTTTTAGAAAATTTGCAATTCCGTGCTGGTTTGGGAGAAAAGGTTTTGAATATGCCAGCTGCTCTTCTTCCCACGCAAATCATAAACGCCGGTCAAGGGATTGGGCGAAAATCTAAGGAATCACGCGATAGGCGATGCGGCTAACAACCCATCAATATTTTGATTCTGATTTCCACCTTGACACCCATTAACACGCTAAACGTGGCCTTTGTGTTTTATGACCTTGGACTCTGTCTGAACCCGCAAGGGATAAAGACGTGATAAAGTATTACAAAATTTGAAAACTGTGATTTGGTTTGTAACTACCCTGGAAGATACTTGCTGCATTATTTAAAGTACTGCAGTAATATTTTTATGGTTTAATGAAAAAAATGCTTATAAAATCCTTATGAAACTCAAAAATTACTCTTGCTCTCATCTTTCATATTGATGGTTAAAAAAAACATTGTGTAAACATAAAAACACTTAAAACAAAATGGCCATATATTGCAATTTCTGTATATTTTACAGTTTGCAAGGAAATCAAAACCTCAATTGCAACTTGGATGGTAAAATTTTTGACTATTTGTCCTAAACTTTTAACGAACTATTTGTTTAAGTAAAAAAAAAAGCGAAGCCATAAATTTTAAGTGTATGAAGTTTGAAGCTTAGTGCGAGACCAACACTTATGGTGCTACTATAAGTGCTCATTTCCATACCTCCTTCAACCCTGAACCACAAAAAACAGCAGTTTATCTACCTATATAATAGCTATACTAATATTTAATTGTTTGTTGGCATTTTATAGGCTCCGAAAATATTGGACCAGTTTTCAACATTCTTTCACTTATTACAATCTAATTTATCTGCGGGTAACATAGGCTATAGGTTACGCGGACGAAGTAAAAAAAAAAGCTACTATTAAAATTAAAGTTTACCAGTGCAGTGCCAATTCAGGTAATCAAGATATAGAATGCATATGGTTGGTCACAAGAACATCGATCATTTTTTTTATTTTGTGAATTGAGTAGACTACGTAAATGCGATTTGGCAAGTGAAAAATACTGTTCAATGTACGATGTCAGTTCAGGATTAAACTCGTGCCGTGACATTTTGTTGGCACCATTTCTGGGGTAAAAAGTAATTCCATTCATTTATTCAGCTTTTAAGTCACTATTAAGGTTTATACGATGGCATCAAAAAGACTTGCGTAAGAAGTCACATATACCTTTAGACTATATTTTCTGTTATCATGTTTAAAGCACTTTTAATAATTTTAATCCCAATTCCAACTATCCCATTTCATATCATGAAGTGAAAGTGAGTTTATATATTTATCTATAACATAATAATCTTCTTGAAGTTTGCCTGTTCCCGAGGCATTTGCGATGAAAGACTCAGAAATTTTATTTTGCAAAATTATACGCGAACAAAGCCGCGGGTAAAAGCTTATATTTTCACTTTCTCGCGTTATTTTATAAAGTATCTATTATATTCTCCTAATTAACTAATTATAATTCTCAAAATTTCAGCATTATATAATATGTGTGTGTCATTTAAATTAAAATAATTTTAATACGGTTTTATCGCGTTTAATACATTTCTTATACACTTAACGTTTCGAACACTTTACAGTAGTCGGGGTCGCAAGAAGACTATACCGAAAGTCACGGAAAATACTCCACTAACAACAACTCAGTTTTTAAATGTGTAGAAAGACAAATACATAATGTTTCTAATGTTTTCACGATTGTTACACATTTAAATTTAATTAATATTATCGCATTTATTACACATTATTTATACACTTGGTGTTTCCAATAATTTACTGTGTTAATGTCCGAAGGTAGAAAACGTTTAATTTTTTTTTTATTTTCATGTGTTTATTTGCAAGTTAGATATTTAATGCTTTTAATTCTTTTGGCTCTTGAAATTCTGAACTATTCACTTATATTTCATTAAATTCTATCACCTACTCGCTTCTCTCGATAACTTCAAATATCGTCCAGCTTATTCTATTTCGACACAATAAGCTTAGGTCACCGCTTACAATGAAGTTTGGGCGAACAAAGCGATCGTCGCCTTTATGTCACTGCTGAATTGTCTGTCCTCTCCAGCGGTCACTATTTTGATTAATAATGTCTGTTTTAACTAGTCCGATTATCACTATATTGCAAAATTTCTGATATAAACCGCAAAGTAATTTTTTAGTAAATGTAACTGTTGGTACTCGTATATCTCGATAAGTTCAAATATCACAGTCCAGCTTATTCTATTTCAACACAATAAGCTTAGGTCACCGCTTACAATGAAGTTCGGGCGAACAAAGCGATCGTCGCCTTTATGTCACTGCTGAATTCCCAACGAGAATGTGGTCACTTTATTTAAGAAAATGTGTGATACAATTAAAAGCCCCATCGCGGACGGTGATATACGATCATGCCGACGTATTGCTAAGATCAACCCCTCAACAAGCCGCCCCCGCACTATACTCGTGACATTGCCGTCAGAACGACATCGGGATGTGATTATATCAGCTGTAAGAAGATTTAACCGAACCAATCGGCAGGAACAACTTAACTCGCTCCACCTGGGTGTCCCGGGAGACAGGACTCCAGTGTATGTTTCCGAGCATCTATCACCGGAGTGCAAGGACTTGCATGCTGCCACTCGTAAAGCTGCTAAAGAAAAGTCGTATAAATTTGTCTGGGTGAAATACGGTCGTGTGTATGTGAGAAAAGACGATACATCCGCTGCAATCCACATAAAAGATAAAAATTCATTAAATAAAATTTGCTAACTTTGTAGTATATTTTCACTTTAGTTTTTTTTTCTCTAATGTAATTTAGTGTTGTGTTGACATTCTTTATACTTTTTCTTAACTTTTAATTAAATATGCGTATTTTTTATCAAAATGTGAACAGAATAAAAAGTAAATTAAAGGAACTTTATGTAAACATTTTAAATGACGATTACGACATTTTATGTATGTGTGAAACTAATTTAGATAGTTCTATCTCTAGCAGTGAATTCATTGATGACAGGTACACGGTATTTCGTAAAGATCGAGACTTAAATCTTTCATCAAAATGTTGTGGCGGAGGGGTGTTGATTGCAATTAAAAGAAATATTCATGCTGTCAGGCGTCTCGATTTGGAAACAAGCCTTGAAGATATTTGGGTTGATATTAGAAACGAACATGGCAAGCGTTTCTACATCGGTCTTATATATTTGCCTCCTGACAGTACTGTATCAGATTATCAAATTATTCTAGATAAATGTTCTGACAATATCTTACACAACTTTGACCATGAAGCTGAAACGGTATTGTTAGGGGACTTTAATGTTCCACTTCTTAATTGGACGCCAGACCCAGCATATCCTTTAACTTCTCGTTTAAATCCTAGTGCTCCGTATGATTCGAAGTCGACCTTGCTCATTGATTTTCTGCATTTATGTGATTTGTTTCAATTTAATAATATACCTAATTCTAATAATAGAATGTTGGATCTGGTAATTTCAGGCGTGAACTCTTTGTGTCTTTCAGAATGCTGTCCTTTGTCTACTCCTGATCGTCATCATCCTGCAATTGACATAGATCTAGCGTCAACGTTTATATCTGAAAATATTAAGCCCAAATCCAAAGCCATTCCTAATTATCGTAAATGCGACTACAGCAAATGTTCGCAAAGTCTATTGATGGTCGATTGGCAGGAAATTCTTATAAATGACGACGTAAACTTAGATGTGGAGTGCTTTTATAATATACTTAATAAAACAATACATGAATACACTCCTATGAAGCGAGTTTGCCAGTTTGATTACCCTGTTTGGTATTCCGAACCCCTAAAAGCTTGCATAGCAGAAAAAAAAAGAGTCCACGCAAGATTTAAGAAGTCCAAAAACCCCAGGGACTATGATGAGTTCCAATTACTTCGTACTAGATCTAAAAAGTTAATAAAAAAATGCCATAGTAACTTTATCAATAGCGTAGAAGATTCACTTCCAAATAGTACAAAATTATTTTTTTCCTACGTTAATAGCAAAAAGTCTAGCAATTCAGTACCTGACACAATGACCTATAGAGATAAAATAGCTTCAGGTGGTGCAGCAATTTCAGAACTCTTTTCCGAATATTTCGCGTCAGTTTTTGTAGCAAACGATGGCTCTCAAAATTTAAATATCGACAATGCAGATTCTAATGATTGCTCTTATACACTATCTCAGGTATATATATCGCAGGAAGACGTTTTTAACAGACTTATGAAGCTGGATGTGAATAAAGGCGCTGGCCCTGATGGCATCCCGCCTTACTTTATCAAAAACTGTGCAAAGGCTTTGTTAACTCCTCTACATATAATTTTTAATAAATCACTTGCTTCTGGGGTGTTTCCAAGCATTTGGAAGAGGGCACACGTAGTTCCAATATTTAAGTCTGGTGATCCTACTGACTGCTCTAACTATAGACCTATTAGTATTTTGTCGGCTTTTCCTAGAATATTTGAAACCTTGGTGTATGATCATATTTACTCACAAGTTAAACCACACATTAATCAAGCTCAACATGGTTTCGTAAAGGGAAAATCAACAGTGAGTAACCTAATAGAATATACCAACTACATTTGCAGAGTCTTAAATGAGCATGGTCAGGTAGATTCTGTCTATACCGACCTCCAGAAAGCATTTGATAGGGTAAACCATCTTATTCTCTTAAGTAAATTACAAGCACTAGGAATTCATGGTAATCTCTTTAGATGGGTATGTTCATATATAGAATCACGCAGTCAACTAGTGGCTCTAAAAGGTTATTGCTCCGAGCCTGAACTGGTACCATCGGGTGTGCCTCAAGGCTCGCACCTGGGGCCACTATTTTTTGTCATTTACATCAATGATCTCATCCCTAAATTACGTACTTACTCGCTTTTATTCGCTGACGACCTTAAAATATTTTCATGCATCAAATCAGTCGAAGATTGCGTCGCCGTACAAAGTGATATTGATGAGTTGGTCAGTTGGTGTACTAAAAATAAAATGAGCCTTAGTGCCAGTAAATGTTCGGTCATTACCTTTACTCGTAAAAAAAATCCTATCAATTTTGATTACACTATAGGTGGTGAAGCTCTTGCTCGAAAGTCTGAAGTAAAGGATCTGGGAGTCATTTTCGATAGTAGTCTTAGCTTTAACGGACACTATGCTATGCTATCCAAAAAATGTAAACAATTGCTAGGGTTTATTCTCCGGATTTCAAAAGACTTTAAGAGGACTGATAGTCTGATCCATCTTTATCGATCTTTCGTATTAAGTAATATTGAGTATGCTTCAGTCATCTGGACCCCTCAATATGCAGTCTCAATAGATCTCCTAGAATCTGTTCAACGACGTTTTCTTCGTGCATTAGCAAGTCGTCAAGGCTTAAAGAGACAGTTGTGCTCATACGAAGAAAGACTTAAATTCTTTAAATTTGAGAGCTTGGAGAGGAGACGTTCTTTGCAAAATTTCATTTATTTATATAAAATAATACATGGCCAACTCAATACAATTTTAATATCGAGTATTAAGTTTAGGGTCCCAAATAGGTCGGTGCGACATATAATACCATTTTTGATATCTTCGTGCAATAATAATGTGTCATACCATAACCCCATTCTGAGAATATGTCGTGAATATAACCTACTACATCAAAGGCACGACAACGATCTGGTACCTGACATCTATTGTCTATCATTGAATGGCTTTAAATTTAGAATGCGGCAATTGCTCTCAACACATACATAACTTGTTAACACTCTTTATTCTTACTTTATTTCTATGTATTTTTTAATTTAATTACCATTTTGTTTTTGTTTTTTTTGGTTTTTGTGTTAACTTTTCCTAGTACCTTTTTTATTCTCTACACGATGTTTTCTTGTCATATTATCACATGCATGCTAGTGTACAAATTATTTGGCTTTACAACTAGATCATGTTCCTATTGTAATATTCATAATTATAGCATTAATCGTTGTAAACTGTACTGTGCACTATTAAATAAATAAATAAATAAATTGTCTGTCCTCTCCAGCGGTCAGTATCTTGATTAATAACGTATAAGTTTTAACTATTTCAATTATTGCTATATTTCGGAATTTCTGATAATAAAATATCTCGAACTCCTCCGTGCTTCGGAACGCAAGCCATCGGTCCCGGTTGTCATCATTGATGGCAGTTGTTCAACTATGTCAGATGCCTTGTAGGAGCTTGAAAAATCTGACACTAGTGTTGGCCACTTACACACATGAAAAAACAAAACAAAAACCGCAAAAAATATAAACTATACAAGTGTTAATCTTATTAAATTAAATATAAATTATTAATTAAATAAATTAATAAATTATTTTTCTTTCTTTCTTTCTTTCTTTCTTTCTTTCTAAATATGTTGAACGTAGGGACCAAGATTCGATTGAGTTTCTTTTAGCGTATTCTTCTCACCAGTGGTCGTTCCGAAACGCTAGTTCTCGTTTCTCGATTTTGCATGAAGGTAAACAAAAAAATAAGGAAAAAAAGTATGACGTTTAAAAGAGATACATGTATCCATAGAGATATTTTATGTACTACGGTTTATCTATACTTTCGTGCATGTATCCAATTTTGAATAAAAATCTTTGGTTTTTAATTTTTGACTTTTGTTGTCGTCATAGTCGTATTCCCAAATTACTTCATAATTCTGTGTCATTTAATTTAATTAAATTAGGTATCTATCAGCGAAACCTATAACCAGGTCCTGGGTTTCACCCAGCCTGGCCCATTTTGTACTCAAAATATGTAGTGTAATTTGACTCGCGTACAGTCACTTATCCCTGCCCTGTTTCGGATGAAGCAAACCATCCTCAAAAAAATTACATATTCTTCCAAAAAGGTGTGGAAGACAAGAAAAAATATAGAATATACAAGCTGCTTTTCTTCCCATGCAGACCGTAAAAGCCGGTCACGAAATTCTAAAGAATCACATCACTAGGCGATGCGGCTAGCAAGCCATCACTATTTTTGATTGATTTCACTTTCCACCTTTACGCCCACCAACATGCTAATTGTGGTCTTTGGGTTTTATGACCTTGGAATCTATCTACCCTGCTGATATATAAGTAAATAAAAATAATAAAATAATCCGTGCTTCGTAAGGCACGTTAAGCCGTTGGTCCCGGCTGTCATCGTTGATGCCAGTCGTTAAGCTATGTCAGATGCCTTAAGGCAGCTTGAAAAATCTGACAATAGTGTTGGCCACTTACACATACGAAAAACAAAACAAACAGTGAATAAAATTATTTAAAATTTGAAATGATGTGAAGAAGTGCCTATTCTCTAAACAAATCTTTGAATCTTTGCAAAATCTGATGCAATTGTGTGCTATTAACTTGCTTAATTAAAAAATAGCTCGAAACAAACAATTTTTCTCGATATTTCTGTTCTAGCTGTTCTACAAACAAATTAAACCTCCTCCAATGAATAAGAAAACTCTTGCTAAAATAAAAGCAAGAGAGCTAAAATACGCTAATGCAAAAGTAGTGGTCGCTAATTAGTGAGGGAGGCCGGCATTAATTTCATTGTTATAAAAAGGCTTGCCGAGGTAACGCGGGCTCTTTTGAATGTCGGTACACTCGCAGAAAAAAACTATAATATTTGTAGCAAATGGATAGGATAGACTTAAGGTTAAATTTCAGTAAGCGACTTAAGTAATCATAACGTAGTATTTAATAACCGATAGATATTCAAAGATCCTAACTTTATTATAAACAGCGTGTAATTTGACCCTCGAAATACTTTTGAGGGGGTGACTCAGCCCGTCAATATGAAAAACTTTCCCTATGGTATCCATACTGGGCACTCAAATAAATTTCCGAAATGTTCATGTTCATACAAAAGTCTTCAGCTGCCCGGAAAATAAATATGGCTAAGTAAAAAAAAAAAAGCAAATTCTCAGCATTGATCCTATACGTACATATTGAAAGTTGTTCAGTTGAATGCCGAGGGTTAAGTTACACTATGATCCTAGACACAGTGGTACTAGTCCAACCTAGTGTTTTGAGAGGGTTCCGTATCTGAAAAGGTAAAAATAACCCTCATAGGATCACTCTGTTACCCGTCTCTCTATCTGTCAAAGGCCTTTTTCTCGGAAGCGCGTGATTCAATTCTATTCAATTTATTTTATTTATTGAACATAGGTACATAGTAATGGTTGACAATATTGTGGAGTTAGTATCACTATGTTTTGCCTATTCTTACGCACCTGGGCGTGAACTTATTAAGTTATTTTGTATTGTATTCTTGTGCATTTTTCAATGACGTCAACAAAGGTTCCAACGGAAACCCGGTACTAGCAGTTATGTACAGATAGCAAATACTGAGTAGAACTCGCTTTGGACAGCACAGCACTTTCTATAAATTGATTTATTTGTATAGGCGCAATCAATTTATTTCAAAACTAAACTATAAGAATTAAGTAACAATATTAAAACTAACTTATATAAACTAATAATTAAACCTACCTATAAAATAAAACTACTTATAAATAAAACTTACCTATAAATAGAAAATGTCCAGCAGGTCATTGCTCTGCGGTAATGTGCCCAGAAGACTGGCAGCATTGCCACGTTGAATGGCAATGCTTATTCTTTGGGCAAAATAGTTGCCAGCCCTCTGGTCATTCGACACCTCGACCAGCCTTTTGCTCACAAACTTGAATAGTTTGTGAGCTGAGGGACCCCACGGACCCAGTGTCTCGACCCCAAACGGCTCAAAAATATATGCTTCGCCAAGGCATATATATTTGCGCCGTTTTAGGGACTCGGCGGAAGCTGTAGCCATGCCAGCCTTATTACTTGTACCATGGAGATGAGAAAACGCTAGTGTATCGACACATGTTGCGTCCCACACCAGCGGCTTTCCCAATCTCCAAGGCACCAGTGTCATCCCGTCCGGTCTCCTGCCATCATCCCGAGCCAAACCTACAGGTTCTAAAATAGCTGGCAGCTGGATGGTGACAAGAGCGCGGCGGATAATGTTATTAATGCTAGCATGACGTGCTATGCGCCCCGCACTCCTGGGACAGGAGAGTCCGTGATGGCCAAACTGGTCGACTGTGTCGCCGCAGGGACAACGATGCGGGACATTTGCTTTAGCACCTAAACGGAGACAAGTCGCTAAGCGAAAGGCGTTGTTGTCCAAAAATGTCCCCAAGCTAAACGACGGCAACGCTTGCAACCATAAGCCAGACTCCCATTCCGCTACGGCAAGGAGACGAGCGCGTTCTACAGAGTTGTTACTAGAAGATTCAAGTAAGTTACTCTGTACAACTCTGCAGAGCGGCTCGTCCCATTGCCTCTGAGAAGCTGGGAAATCTGGAAATTTTGAATTTGGGCAGATGTCTGACCATGCAATTCTAGCCTCTGTTAGAAAAACTATTTCATTGTTAGGACTGTTCAAAATTTTGACTGCAAGATCTTTTATGCTGTGAACCGAGGACAAGAATGCAGGTAGAGCCACACTAGAAATTTTGCGAATACCTAAACCACCTAACCTTATAGGCAAGGAGGCTTGAGTCCAAATAGATTCATCAAAGTCTATATTCAATATTTTTGATAAAGTATCTTTGATAACAGTATCTAATTTAGAAAGTAGGTCCGGGTATTTCCATAAATGACTGCATCGTAAATTATAAGTAAATTTTGGGACAAACAAGCAGTGTTTTAGGATAGAAAAGGCAAAATGGCTATGAATGTTTAAAAGGCGATCGGAAACGGACTTAAAATTTTGAATCTTTTCTTCAATAAAATTTGGGAATGACTCATCCAAAATTGGGGAACCTAGAAGACGCAGTGAAGATGAATCTAAAACTTTAATATTTGGTGCCAAAGAGTTGAATTGGGTGATGATTTTTATTTTAGATAATAAAGGCAACTCCTTGTCTATAAACAATTCGCATTTAGAAAAGTTTAAAGACAAACCGATGCCTTTAAATTCTTTTATAATGAACTGCAAGTCTTTTAAAACTGTTTCAGCAGTATCTCCTAAACTTCCGTCATCAAGGTACCAGGTGTTAAATTTGGAATTTATCTTTTTTATGATAGGGTGTATAGCTAGGCTGAAAATAACCGGACCTAAGGGATCGCCTTGCTGACATCCAACTGCAGAAAAGAGAAGATTATTTTTATACATCAATTTGGAATTTTGACTATAACATTGCCAAAGAAACTTATATACCGATGGAATTTTCTCTTTTACTTGAGTCAGCATAGCACCCCTGTCAACCGAATTAAATGCATTTTTGATATCCACCTTCAGTAGGACTTCACCCCTCCGCAGATGAAGGAAGGTACGCAAAGAATGTACAGCGGCCTCGCAGCCACCCTTGGAACCAAATCCCAACTGGGTGGGTTGAAAATAATCTTTAAGGGTGGCTGCGACGGCTCTGCAGCATATTTTGGCTGTTAGCCTTCTGTAAGTACACCCCACAGCAATTGGTCGTATGCTACCATCCTTCTTTTTCAATGCACACAAATTGGCACCATATAGAGTGGTGGTGACCAACTGGTGGACCTTTCCCAACAACATTAAATTAACCAGAGCAGTAAGATCCTTCAAAAGCGACCCGCCGGCGTCAGTGCTGTCACTGCTTAAAAGGTATATTATATATATATTTGTATAGGTATCATTGTGTAATATTTTTTTTCTTATATTTTGTCACATATTGGGCAATTATGGGGTTGACGGGGGAGGATTTTAAAATCAAAAGACCCCGCGTTTGCATAAAGGTATACCTAGTTGGAAAATGGAATTCATAATATTAAAATTTACGCGAGATAAAGGTTTTCGTAACAAATTGAAAATAGTTTGCGAGATCGACATGGGTCCTGTTTTCGCTCATCCCCGACAACTGCCTTTGATACCATATAATATATGGCGTCAAAGGCACACAGATTATATTATAATCTGTGTTGATAGAGAAACTGTTGGTACACACCGTGTGGTTCCCGGCAGAGTAGAATAGGACCACTCCAAGTCATCCCGTGGATGTCGTAAAAGGCGACTAAGGAATCACAAGCTAAACAAATCTTATTAACATCAAAGAGACCTCTCCAACCCGTCTGGCCAGCGTGGAGAGTGTAGGCCAAATCCTCTGACTACTCAGGCTAGTATATGGCTCTGGTAGTACAGAGAGGGTCGTGCTCCTGCAGTGGAGACTAGAAAGACGTGATGATGATGATGATGATGATGATGGTACATTATCATTCTGTTTGTTTTCCTTTTACTCCTAGGCCAGCATGGAAGTTATAGTTAAATATAAATTACCAAAAAAAGATTTCCACGAAGTCTAACAATAATTGTAATTTTTAAAATAAAATATTTGGATCATTCCAAAAATAAAAAGCCCCCCTGATGGTTAAAATAAAAATCAATGTCATATTTTTTTCCTAACGTCACATAGTCTATGATACGGGAAAGAATACAAATCTAAATGACACCTCACCCACTTTAATATCGGTCCGGCCGTTTAGGCTATAAAAACAACAATGGAACAATCATACCTACGCTCAAATAACATAACATTACCTTCCTTCTGACTGGGTCAAGTGGGTAAAAAAGCTTTCAAATGGACTACTGAACTGATTTTAACTAAATTTAAGTGAATCAATTGGTAAGTACCCTTTTCAATAAAAAAATATAATCAAATCGGTATATAAACGACAGATTTATATTTGAGGTAATAAATATAAAATAAAAAGATTCAGGCGAAATATTATATATCTACATACATAAATACATATTATCACGTCATTTGCCCTTAATGGGGTAGACAAAGCCTAATAGCACACCAATAGCCACATTTAGCACGTTGGTTAGGCCTATAGTTGGAGAATGGACTCCAAATATATCTTTATTTAAAATAAAAAAAACCATAGATTAGATAGGTACCACTCGAATTTACCATGATATGCTTCTTCTTCTTCTTCTGTTTTATATTATAGCTTCCACCGAAATTTCAGTGATTCTGCCAATGTCCAGTATAATGAGATACTAAGTATCGGTGTTGTACGGTAAAGTTTTTCCAAGTAGCATCAAAGATGGCGTATGTTCTTTGATGCCTCGTGGTCGTGAGGTTATGGTGGCAAGTCTATACGAGTCCATTATAACAGTCCATTTTAACTATTTCACAAATTGTTCACGAGTACGAGCATTTATAACACCAAACTACACCAATCTCATATTATAAAGTCCACTAAAATCAATTTGCAAAATTGTCTAAGGCAAACTTCAACTGTACCCCTTGACTTCCCACCACAAACCCATGATATGCTTAAAATGAGAGGTTTACAAAATGACATTAAAAAAAAACTTTAGAACTATATTTCTAACTAGGCGTTGATGCAAGTCAAGTGTCAAACAATGCCCTAGGGGGCAGTAGGCCCTCTCAGTAGGCCCTAGATGAAAAAATAAAGTCACTATAAAGCTTTGTTATCAACGACATTGTCTTGACACTTGCCTTTTCGTCAACGCCATCTAGCGAAGTTAATTTTTTTAATTTTTTAAATATCTCTTTGAGAACCCCTCATTGACAAATTATGTCATTCCACTCTTAATAGCTACAATTCGTGTCTCAAATCAGGTGCATGGGTCGCCATCAATTTCGTGAACAAATGACTTAATTCCACTTTGTAATATTCAGAGGACTTTTATTAATAACTAGCAGCCCTACCCGGCTGCGCCCGGGCATGTATTATACCTTAAAACCTTCCTCGTAAATCACTCTATCTATTGGTGAAAACCGTATGAAAATCCGTGGAGTAGTTTTTGAGTTTATCGCGAACAGACAGACAGACGCGGCGGAGGACTTTGTTTAATAATATGTAGTGATAAGATATTATATAATTAATATATTTGAGTCTTGTCGAATTTTTCCAGCGATCGTACGCTTTTGTGAACAATCCTTGGAAATTTCAGATACGTTTATTTTAGACTAGCAATTTTCCTGCGACTTTATCCGCGTAAATTATAGCCTATGCCACCCGCAGATAAATAAGTTTTCTATAGGTGAAAGAATTTTGAAAAGTGGTCCTGTAGTTTCGATCCTTTTCGGTGCAACTAATCAAATATTTTCTCTTTGTAATATAAGTATTGATGAAGTTCTAACTCCTGATCATCCTGACCTTACCTTACAGAGTTACAGTGATTAATCTTCATTAGGAATTCTAATTTCATCATTAAAACATTGCTAAATTATTTAGAACTAGCGGCTCTGCCCGCGTGATATATATGTCATTTTCAGTACTCTAACCTATGTGAATGCAAAATTTCATGATGATCGGTTCAGTAGATGCGGCGTGAAAGCGTAACAAACAAACTCATTTTCACATTAATACTATTAGTTAGGATTAGGATGCTATAGTAATAATTTTAAGTGAAACTAAACAAAAGTAAATTACGCCAGCATTTTTCCAGCAATTGTTATATAAAATGTTTGTGTCGCAAGCACTCTTGTAGCGGACTGTACGTCTTATTTTTTCCGTTTCACTAAATGGAACCTCTCAAGATTGCTCCAGAATTCTGTTTGTTTTTGACTTAAATATTGCTTTTCTACACTCGAGCGCTGTTCTTTGAGTGTTGTGATAATAAAAAATAGTTGTAGAGTTTGCTAATATAGTTGAAGTTTGAACCCTTGATGATTCAGTGATCTTACCTTATAGTGACTAATCTCCATTATAAATATTGATTCCATCATTAAAATATTGCCAAGTTATTTAGAATACTATACTAACAATGTTTAGTAAAACTAAACAAAAGTAAATTGCGGCATTCCAGCAATTGTAATATCAAATGTTTGTGTCGCAAGCACTCTTATCGCGGACTGTACGTCTTATTTTTTCCGTTTCACTAAATGGAACCTCTCAAGATTGCTCCAGAATTCTGTTTGTTTTTGACTTTAATATTGTTTTCCTACACCCGAGCGCTGTTTGTTGAGTGTTGTGATAATAGCAAATAGTTGTAGGGTTTGCTAAGTAAACGTTTCAAGGATCGCTCTAAGATATTTTGCGGCGTTGATAATGGACAACACTTATAGAGGATGAATTTGAATTTTCTGGCATCCTTTTCAATAAAGAATTTATAAATGAGTAATTTAAGACTACTTTTATTTTAAGTCACGCGAGACAAAACACAGACACGACAGACACATTCGTGTTAACACAGTTTTGTAATAAAGTTTAAAATTACTCAACCTTTTTGACGTTATGTTTTATGTTTTCGCGATTGTTACACATTTAAATAAAATTATTTTAATACGGTTTTTATCGCGTTTATTACATTACGTTTACATTTACGTTTGTCTAAAAACGGAATATTTGAAACAGGAATAAATTTCTAAAATCGCCAAAATAATTATTTAATTTTAAGTGTCAAATTAGTCGGTCAGCATTGTTTGAGCAAAGCATGCTAATTTTGTTGTTAGTGTACGTAATGTCCTTGAGTGTGAAAACTCAGCAGCCCTGGATCGCAAAGATTTGATACCAGTGGTTAATGTATATATTTTGTTAATAATTTAAAATGTTCAATGAGCCTTAATTGATGTTGAAGTTTAACCCCATTCATAAATATCCTTTACAAGTAAATCAATTAGTTGAATTGATGATATTCAATACAATTGCTGATGTCTGAGTGTATTTTTTCATATAGGTATTGTTACATCGCATCAAATATTTTTTAAAGTAACTAGTTACTAATACTTTAAGTTTACTTATCAATTGTGCCTCTATGTGTATCTAGTATAAATGCAATGGATTATTGTAGAGCAACTCGTGACAAAGCGACGAGTGCTACACATAAGGCTGTCTTTGTGCAGTCGATACAAATGACCAACGAACTCTCCACTCGAAAGGCTAATACTGCAAAGTTGCCATGCTCTATTTTTATTTTTGTCAGAAGGAACTCTGTAATATATAATATAACGTGTCACCGAATGCTAGTCTTCTATATCTATACATATAATAAAACAGTAAAAATATTTTGTCTGTACATTTTTTATTTTTGACTGACATGGATAGAGAAACACTTAAAAGAATAGTAAAAAGCAAAAAAATTTTTTTAGAATTTCTAGTCTGTCTGTCTGTCTATCTGTCTGTATGTTTGATCACGTTTATCTCCAGAAATATTGGACGGATTCGAATTAAACTTTTTTTTGCTATATAGTTATTAAACCGGGGCAACATATACGGTAGAAATAATACTGGAAAATGGAACACCTGATGCAGCATTATAATGGTCCAGCTGAACTATTAGAAATATAAAAGTGGAGCCTTAGCAAAAGTTGTTAAGCCTGATGAGCGTTTTGGTTGATGTATAAAATATATGAGATTTGGAACACCTCATGCAGAACCATAATGGTCCAGGTAAACTATAAGAAATATGTAAATGACGCCTTAGCAAAGTTTATTCAATGTTGAGCATTTTTTGTTGAAGTATTTAATTTGAAGATTTGGAACACCTCACGCAGAACTATAATGGTCCAAGTAAACTATAGGAAATATAAAAATGACGCTGTAGCAAAAGTTGTTCAGCCTGATTAGTATTTTTTGTTGTGTTAAAAAATTCGAAGATTTAGAACATCTGATAAGTACATTACCATGTCAAATTTTATATCGACAATTTAACAGAGTCACTCTCTCCACTGGGATAGAGTGCGTAGAGTACGATTAGCTCATATTACTGGTGACCGCCCAGCGGTTCCCCTTTTGGCAACTTATTTTTACACACAGGCAACACCTAAAGCCGAGGTCTGTCCCTCCCGAAGGCCGTTTGGAGATGTGCGATAGGTTGAGGGCATTCTGCCCATACATCAAAGTTTGGTGAAGTAGCGCAAGCTCACTTGGAGATAGCTATATAGTCTTCTTCTTATGGTGTCGGTGGATCAAAAAGTCGAAAAGAATTCTATATTTTATCCTTCCCGTATTTAGCAACAGCCAATGCAATGCTATACAATTTTATAACACTGCTACAAGTATTTTCTTATGTATGTTTAGTTCGTATTAAGGTATATTAATATGCCGGAGTCATAAAGTCCACGCGGACGAAGTCGCGGGCATCAGCTAGTAAATAAATAAAATTGGACCCAAATTCCAGCTTCTGCTACAATTTACGCTACTAGCACACTAAATTTATTTTCTGGGTGGCAAATTTCTGGGCCGCGACAATTTAATGTTTTGCTATCAAAACGCTAACAAGAAGAAGTACACTAAAGGGTTTCTAGTACGAATACAGTTAGTTTTTGTAGAGCAACTCACGACAATGAGACGAATGCTGCACAAAAGGCCATCTTAGTGCAGTCGGTACAAATGACCATCAACTGGCAAGATTTTTCACAAATTGGTGTATAATTAGAAAGGCCAATACTTCTTTCATAGACCAAAAATAAAAAGTGTCCGTTTAATATGAAGTTTATTTTGTCAGGAGAGAAACCACAGAGCAAGAAATGTCTCGTCACTCGAGCGCGCGAGCTCCAAACGAAGAAGATAAACGTATGTCATATTAAGTGTGACTGAAACTAGTAAAATACAACCGGACCCCACTTCCAGCTTCTATACAATTACTTACGCTACTAGTACACCAACGAGTATCTAGCACAAATGCAGTGAGTTTTTGTAGAGCAACTCACAACAGTGCGACGAATGCTGCACAAAAGGCTATCTTTGTGCAGTCGATACAAATGCTCAACGAAAGGCAAGATTTTTCAGTAATTGAGTAGGTCCATGCTACGTTAACCGTAAATAGCTGCCACGATCTTTTTTTATCAAACTAAAATTCCTTCTATACAATTAACTAATGCTACTAGCACACTAAAGTGTAACTCGTACAACTATATTGGTTTATTGTAAAGCAACTTACGACAAAGTGACGAATGTTGCACAAAAGGCTATTGTGCAGTCGATACAAATGACCAACGACCGGCAGGATTTTTCAGTAATTGGTTCAGAGTAGGTCCATGCTACTTTAACCGTAAATAGCTTTAACTAAACTAACTAACTTTAACTAAAATTTTAGCTTCTATACAATTAACTAATGCTTCTAGTACACGAAATTGTATCTGGTAAAAATGCATTGGTTTATTGTAGAGTAACTCACAATAAAGCGACGAATGCTGCACAAAAGCCCATCTTTGTGCAGTCGATATAAATGACCACCGACTGGCAAGATTTTTCACAAATTGGTGCAGAGTTACTCGAAAGGCTTTTACCGTACATAGCTGCTCTCTTTTTATTTTTTCCAGAAGAGAACTCTGTGATATATAACATGTAACCGAAAGCTAGTAAATATATGAAACTGGACCCAAATTCCAGCTTCTATACAATTAGCTTATGCTACTAGTATACTCGAGGGTATCTAGTACAAATGCAGTAAGTTATTACAAAGCAACTCACGATGCTGCCTAATAGGCCGTCGTTTTGCTGTCGATACAAATGACCAACGACCGGCAAAATTTTATACAAATATATTTAGAGTTACTTGAAAAGCCAATACTATTTTTACAGTACATAGCTCTTACGCTCTCTTTTTATTTTTGCCAGAAGAGAAACCTTTACCCTAATCCTATACCTTATAAAGAGTTACCAAGAGCTAGTAACTAAATGCAACCTGATTTAAATTTACCAATATTATATAATTAGCTATATTATGCTATTAATACACTTAAGGATATTTATTATTGTAGAGTAGACTTAAGGTTATTGTAGAGAAACTTACGACAAAGCGACGAATGCTGCACAAAAGGATATCTTTGTGCAGTCGATACAAATGACCAACGACCGGCAAGATTTTTTCACAAATTGGTTCATAGTAACTAAAATAGCCAATACTACATTTGATTGATACATACAGAAGAGACTATGCCATATAGAGACTGATCAAATGTGTAAAAATATAAGTAGGTACCAACGCAATTCCTTATTTATCTTCGTTCAGTTACACTGATAACGCGTTCAAACGTAGTTACGCATTGAAGCAATAATAATCAAAAACTTCAGGGAGAGCTTCAAAGACGCCCCGACTCGGCCGTCCAATGATGAATCCGTACTAATAATATACATGTGAAAGTAACTCTGTCTGTCTACAATACAATAAAATAGCATAAAGATGCATTATAAATAGTAAAGATATGACATTGTCGTTAAAAACAAACCACACATCACACGTAAAGCCTAACGACGTGTCGAGCTGTCGATGTGCTGAGCAGAAAATAGCAAAACTCAAACTCGTTTTGGCAACTTCTGGGTTAAAAGTTTTCTACTTAACTACATCTTGTTATCGGGCGGAGTTCAGTGGTAGTTACCAGTTTTTGTTCAGTTTTGACGCTGGAAAGACTTTGTTTTTTTTCGAAAAGTCGACAAGGCTTTTAAAACTACATGTTTTACATGTTAAAAATTTACATGTTTTGAGCATTACAGCAATTTGTGGCGATTTATGGGGGAGGCCTATGTCCAGCAGTGGACGTCTCTGGCTGATAGATAGATAGATAGAGCATTACAGAATTTATATACACTACACACACATGATATTGTTATGTACACACGTGCATTCTTAGATGCTTTTAAAAACTAGGCAACGTATTTTGATGTGTTTTTATTCATAGATAGGGTGATTCAAGAGGTAGGTTAATGTTTATAATAATATCCCAGCGAGCCGGGAGAGCTGCTAGTAACTTATAAACTAAAGTAAAGACTACGTAAAAATAAATGTTTTACAATATTTTTAATTGCAGCACGTTCACAGAACCCTCTATTTGCCTATCCGATTCATCTGTATGAACATCTTCCTTCAAATGTAAAGATTATATTGTCACGAAAAATGTATTTAGAGATGGAATGTTTTGGGCAAGCTAACTTTGTGGAATTTTATAAATGAAGTTAATATGTCTAATATTTATTTTATTCATAAAATTTCAAAATAAAGTTGATACATGATGGATAAACTAGTAATATTGGTTCTTGGAACCGAATGAAATTGCCACCGGTTTCAATACCTATTGAAAGTATCTTTTTACAGATATTGCACAGTTTCATTGATTTACAACGAACTAGCTGTCACCTGCGGCTTTGCCTGCGTGATAAATAGCCTAAGTCCTTCTCAGTACACTAATCTATAGGTATGTATGCAAAATTTCATATTGATCGGTTCAGTAGATAGGGCTTAAAAGCATAACAAACAAACAAATAAACAAACTCACTTTCGCATTTATAATATAAGTTAGGATTAGGATAGGATTAGGATTACGATGAATCGTATTTTTTCATTACTTTTCAATTATATTTTAAAACAAGATTGTTTGAAGTTTAATACCAGTGTGAGTTGTTTCAATGTACTTTAAAACAGTAACAGCCTGGGGTTCGGAAGCCAAAAAACATTGTGATTCTTTATAAAGCTAACAAAAATGTATAAAATAGATTTTATCGTGAAACAAGTGAATTTTTAGCTTCGTCACACATTAGGTTTCGATAGCCGGTCGCCATACATTGTATATCAATGGCAGGCCGCCGATCGCCGAATGGCCCTATAAATTGCTTCCAAACAATAGTTTCATATTTCTGTGGGAACTACGTAAAAATACTACGTTTTTGTTTCAGCGTGGAATATAAAGTTGCGAATGTTTCATTCATTGATTTTGTCTCTCTACGCAATCTGAAAAGATTATCAAGGGATGAAGTCAAGAATTGGCTTTATATATAACTGTTGCATCTTCAACCTTATTACGTCGAAGTAGGTCCTAGAATCAAATTATAAAGTCAAACGTTTATTCAGAAAATAGGACCCTGCAGGTACTTTTTCATGTCGAATCACATTTAAAATTATCATATTAGTAATATGTAAAATACGGGTCACTCACGTATGAAGTCAGCTACAGGCCGACATGTTTCAACCTCATCCGGAGGGTTTCCTCAGGGCGAATGTGAACCGAGACGCGCGCACGAAGTCGTCCCAGTCCGCACTCAGTAGCCTGTAGCTGACTTCATACGTAAGTGACCCGTATTTTACATATTAATAATGTTAACATCTCACGTTAGTTTTTATCATATTAGTATTATGTATTTTATAATTTTTCAAAACCTACGGACTTTTAATGTCTCGGAAACGATCACTACAGAGAAGAAGCGACGTTATGACAGCAAGTTAGTAATACATGATGTCAACGACAAGTTTTTACCGCCTGCCACCTGTCTGTGACATTAACCTTTCTTAAAGTTGAGTTTGAAGTGCAGCGGAGCGGTAAGTATCGCGAATTTCATATGAAACTAGCCATATTTTTGCGTAAATTGTAGCCTATGTTATTTGCAGATAAATTAGCTTTCTATGAGTCAAAGAATTTTGAAAATTGGTCACATTGTTTTGTAGCCCATTCAATGCAAGGAAACAATCAAATCTTTACCATTTATTTTAATACTAGCTGTTACCCGCAGCTTCGCCCGCGTAATATATAGCCTATGTCCTTCTCATGACCCTAACCTATGTGTATGCAAGATTTCATGTCGATCGGTCCAGTAGATTCGGCGTGAAAGCGTAACAAACAAACAAACTCACTTTCGCATTTATAATATTAGTTAGGATGGGATTAATAAAGATGACAGCGACACCAGTCGTGACGCGACCTGTCTGTTCATATAAAAATCACGACGCTTGCTACCGTCGCCGAAGTATAAAAAACCTTTAGGAATCTCCAGAATTACTGAAAAAATATACTACAAGTTCTTTTCTGCGCTGGAAATTGAACTCAGAGCTATGCAATCTTTCCAAGCAAGATCACCCGAAAAAATTATAAATAAAAAACAATTAATTTTTGCAAAAAAATATATTACCACATGACTACCCAGATGTTATCGCGAAATAACTGAATTTTATATCAATTGCAGGCGCCGCCCAGTCGCCGAATTTACTTTATAAAAATACTCAACTCCCAAATAATCATCTGTGTGATCGAATCCATAGGAAATGTATGTTACGACATTTTTGGAGACTTCTGACGAAACACATTCTCGGGGTAGAACTTAAGTCGATAAAAATTAGGAATCCCAACTATCGCAATCCCAACTATCCCAATCCAAATAATAGTATAAATGCGAAAGTGAGTTTGTTTGTTTGTTTGTTACGCTGTCACGCCGTATCTACTGAACCGATCAACATGACATTTTGCATACACATAGGTTAGGGTAACGAGAAGGACATATTGCTATATAGGCGAAGCCGCAGGTAACGGCTAGTGATTGTATATAAATATGTATATTTAAATAGGTAATATGCTAGCCTATCTCTATGTTTGAGCCCGCTATCTTGCATATCTTCCAAAAAGCTCGCTCAGTCATTTTCACACAACATCGTCTACTAAGGCTACTACTAAAAAACGTTCACTCTAACAAGATCGACTTTGTAAAGCTCAAAGAAAATACCTTACTTAGTTTACCGTCCCTGAATAAGTATTGACGAAATAAGGAAACAGGCTACCCCGATACTATCGCCCGAATGAAACTACCATCATGATGCCACTACTCATAGAGATCACCAAGCGAATATACACTCTACATCAAGTGTGTAAAGGTTGAGTTTCGTGTACGAGGATCCTGATGGCTTCGTCTACATCGTTTACATGGCAGATAACTTTGGATCGAGAGTTTTAGGTCAGGGCAGGACTATGAATTCGCGTATTACGTATCATAAGGCTTTTGTTAAACTTGCTAGAGATTTGTTATGAGGAATGGGAGGTCAATGATGTTGGATTAGGTAACGTAGTAATATTTGTGTGATTAACCTTATTTTGGGTCGACGACTCGGTTACTTGTTTTGGAGATCACTTGGTCTGAGCTTGACATACTTTTGTACACAATAAAGTGGAGTCGAAGAGAAAACTCTGTTACAATATATATTGTAGTAGTAATATTTTTGATTTCTAGTTATTGTTTGTACATAGTCTGTTGGCTCAAAATTTTATTGTGATTACATATGTTCCATAAAAACACATTTTTACAGCTATTATCTTAATGCATTTACATGATTTTTGCTGTAAATTTTGTGTATTCAACTTTCGTTTATTTTTATTTGTGTTAACATAGATAACACAGTCTTCGAATATTTGAAAGCTAACATTAAAATTAAAATTTGTGGTCCTGAAAGTTTTTTTAAATGGATCTAAATTATGCAATGTATTCCATTAATTGGTAATGGAATATTTTTCAAGTTTTTATTAATAAACCTCTAGCTATCTTTGTTAGCACTATAACAGCCCTTTGAAATAAAGTATTCGCCCGCGCCGGGTATCAAACACCTCCATTAGTAGGCAGGTCAGTTAACAACTGCGTCACCAAGGTAGAAAGAAAACTATTATATTCATGCAAAATATACTAAGAATTCTGGAAAGGTTGAGGCGCAGTGATATTCAAATCTTTTAATCCGTAATCATATCAAAAAAAAAAAAAAAACTCCTTATTGCACTAATATATTACGTGTAAAATTTTGGTATTTAGTTTTTGTTAATATTCGTTTGATAAATTAAAAGGCAAACCAACTACCGCCAAAAACGGCCCCTTAGGCTCGCCTCCACGAGCGGTAGAATCATGACAAGTCCGCGTTTCTATCTTAATTCTATTTCATAGGCGATAAAATTAACATTTGCTTGCACTCTGCCATTCATCGCATCGCCGCGATAATATCGCCTTGTGTTGACACATGCTAAGGGAATGTAAGGAAATAGGTGGTACGACGATAAAATCGTCGCGATTCTCACGCTCGTGGAGGCAATGCCTTATGGAGTTCGCTCATATAGTGCATTAAGGGATTAGACGTCCAAGAAAATCAATGAAAATAAGTCAAAATGTACTTGGACTATGGTTACAAAGTTCAATATTGAGTAATGGGCATGTTGACTAAAATTTTTTTCATGTTGCTATGTAAAGACCTGCCAAAAATAAACACAATAGTGACAGAAATACATTTCTGAACAAAAAACTCTTTCAGTTATAAAAGTTTTAAAGACACATGTTTTTAGACGTGAAAACGCGCTGCTGAAATGCCTATATATTTGTGACGTCACAAGCTTCTATTTTGTATGGGTGGCGTGAGAACTTTGTTTGGTAGCTATACGAAATATTTCGTTTATGGTAATAAGGCGCTATTAGCAGTGGCGAGGTTCGGGTCCTCCAAATCTCCGCACCAAAACAAACGCAAAGCGCGGGAATGTTCGTATGAAGGAAAAACCGAAGCACTATTTACAACAGTTTATTTACACGATCTGTACACAATATTTACAATAAACGCACACTGCACAAAATATATACAAGAAGGAGAAATTTATACATAAGAGCAACAACTAAATAAAATTATAATATTTAGTTAATCAAATTGCGAGCGAATATTTGTACGGACGGAGAAGCAGAGCAAAGTTCCAATGTCTCTCGCCAGGGGCGCTGCCCGTCACGGGCAAAACACAGATGGCGCCTAGGCGCATGCGCGGAGCGGTCATCGCCCCAGGCGAACTATATACATATAAAAAGAATGCTTGTCCGTGTATACGTTGAAGCTACTTACATGATTTAAAAATATTTATAAATAAATTATGTACATTATATTTATAAGAAAATGATTACCTAACTATGCCTAATAACAAAATGTAAAAATAATGAAATCTATTATACAAAATAAACATTTTGACATTTTGGTCATGGCAAAGTCAGGTAAGAAGGTTAGATAGGCCACATCACCCCCCTCCTGAGACCGACAAGGGCGATAACAGATGTTGGGGAAAACGCACAATACGGCCTGAACGTGTCCTTTGGATATCATCTCTTCGGGGTTCAGGTAGTGTATTGTGTGAAGTGTGATCGGGTGGCCTGATTGGTGTGTTAGTGTGTAATGGGGTGTTATGTGCGGTGTCATGCAGTATGTAGGCCGGCTTGATGCGGTCTACCGATACTGTGACCGGGTTGCCACGAAGAAGTACCTTAAAGGTCTTATCCCCTCTATCTAACACCTTATGAGGTCCAGAGTAGACTGGCGTGAGAGAACCACGGTATGAATCATCGCGCAGAAAGATGTGCGAAGCAGTAGCGAGATCTCTAAAGATGAAAACTGACTGATTGCCATGTCTAGAAGCTGGTGATGGTTTTATTTTATTCACGAGTGACCTAAGACGCGACAAGTAATCAGTCACATCAGTGGTATACTCGTTGCTGTGATGGAAAAACTCGCCGGGCAATCTCAGAGGCTCACCATAGGTGAGTTCGGCTGATGAGCAGGCAAGATCTTCTTTGTAGGAGTTCCTAATGCCTAGCAGGACAAGGGGGAGGGAATCTACCCAATTTGAAGTAGAATGGCAGGTGATGGCAGCCTTCAACTGGCGGTGAAATCTTTCCACCATGCCGTTGCATGCCGGGTGGTAAGCCGTAGTCCGTCTGTGCTGAAAGCCAACAAGCTCAGAGAGGCTCTTAAATAAGGCCGACTCGAACTGCCTACCCCTATCAGTCACAATACTTACCGGACAACCAAACCGGGAGATCCATCCGTGCAGCAGAGCCTTGGCAACGGCCTCAGCCGTAATTTCCTGGAGTGGTACTACCTCAGGCCATCGCGTGAATCTGTCGATTGCAGTAAGGCAGTACTTGTATCCTTGGCACAAGGGTAAGGGGCCAATCAGGTCAATATGGATTGTGGTAAATCTGGATTTCGGGAGTTGAAAGGAACTAAGTGGGGAGGAGACATGCCGAGTGACTTTAGACCGCTGACAAGCGAGGCAGCTCCTAGTCCACTCTCGGCAGTTTTTCCTGAGCCCTGGCCACACATATCGATCCGAAACAAGTTTTAGCGAAGCATTCACCCCTGGATGACTAAGCGAGTGGAGACAATCAAATACCTGACGCCGATACATTATTGGGACATATGGTCGAACGTTGCCGTCTCTCTCTTCGCAGTATAGCTCCGCTTTGACACCCGGCAGTTTCATCTTCTTTAATTTCAACGAAGTGGAACCTTCCAAGAGAGTTTGCAGTTCCGTATCTGAGCCTTGAGCGTCTGCTAATTTAGCCAGATCAACGGGCTGTGCGATCTCCTCTATCCTGGAAAGTGTATCAGCTACAACATTGTTCTTACCTGATATGTGCCGGATTTCAGTAGTGAATTGGGATATAAAATCTAAATGTCGAAACTGACGCGGTGAACAGTTTTCCTTGCGCGAATGGAATGCAAAGCATAATGGTTTATGGTCGGTGTAAATTACGAAGTCCCTAGCCTCGACCATATGGCGAAAGTATTTGATTGCCTCGTAAATCGCAAGTAACTCACGGTCATAGGGGGAATATTTCTTCTGAGCTGGACTTAGCTTCCTGGAAAAGAAGGCAAGAGGCTGCCATCCCTTATCGTCCTTGAACTGCTGCAACGCTGCACCAATTGCTGTGTCAGATGCATCCGTCACAACAGCTAATTTGGCGTTACAGTCAGGATGAGCAAGGAGTGCTGCTTGGCATAGTCCTTTCTTGCAAGACTCAAAGGCTTCTGTCTCCCTGATGGTGAAGTGGACGGGATGAGAACCTTTCACCGAACCCTCTAACAAAGCATTTAGGGGAGCTTGGTGATCTGCCGCGCCTGGGATGAACCTCCGGTAAAAGTTCAGCATCCCCAGGAACCTACGGAGCTCTCGTACAGTTTTTGGTGCAGGGAAGGTCTGAATGGCATCAACCTTCGCAGGCAGTGGTTTTGTTCCTTCAGCTGAGATAAGGTAACCTAGAAAAACTACCTCTGCCGCGCCAAAAACACACTTGGAAGTATTGATTACCATACCATATTCCTGTAGTCTGGTGAACAGCGTCCGTAGGTGTCTCCTGTGCTCTTCTGGATCCCTCGAAAAGACCAAAAAGTCATCTAAATATGCAAAACAGAAGTCTAAGCCCCGCAACATCTCATCAACGAACCGCTGAAAGGTCTGACCTGCATTGCGAAGACCGAAGGTCATAAATGGGAACTCATAGAGCCCGAACGGCGTCGCAATCGCAGTCTTGTGGATATCCTCGGAATAAACTGGTATCTGATGATAGGCCTTCATCAGGTCAATGGTGGAAAAGACCTTACATCCGGAGAGGCTATGTGAGAAATCCTGAATGTGGCGAATGGGGTACCTATCCGGAACAGTCCTAGCATTCAGCATCCTGTAATCCCCACAGGGACGCCATCCGTTATCCTTTTTAGGGACAAGATGGAGAGGAGAGGCCCAGGAAGATTCGGAGGGTCTGGCTATACCACTCTGCAGCATAGATGCAAACTCCTCTTTAGCGATTTTGAGTTTATCAGGGGCCAGCCTACGAGGTGTGCAAGAAACGGGTGGGCCAGGTGTAGTGCGTATGTGGTGTACTGTGTTGTGTGTAGGTGTGTGGTGTGTACCGTGTGGACGAGTAATGTCAGGGTATTCCCTGAGTATGTCATGAAAATCAGACTCACCAGTTACCGTCTTTATCGAAGAAATGATATCCGCCGGTCGTGCAAGCGAAGCCACGGTCGAAAGGCTAGTATTGTTGTCTATCAGGCGTTGGTTTCTGCAATCAACCACTAAATTAAAGAAAGACAAAAAATCAACACCTATTATTGCCCTTGTAACATCGGCTACAGTAAACTGCCATGAAAAGTCACGGCGCAAGCCTAAATTTAAAACTAAATTAATATGGCCGTAGGTCGCAATGGGCGTACCATTGGCTGCACACAAATCATACTCGGTACGAGTCCTACTACGCTCTTTACAGTAAATACGAGGAAACACACATAAGTCACTACCTGTATCTACCAAAAACTGCATTTTAGTCCGTTTGTCTGTAACAAATAGGCGACCACTACTGACGCAATCGTCGGCCGCCATTACCGATTGCCCATTAAGTTTTCCGACCCGAAATCGCACGGTTTAACACACTTGTCCGCTTTATCACCAAACTTTGCGTGATACCAGCACATAGGATACTTCCTATAGTTTGATTGAGAACGAGTTCGGGATTGGGAACGAGTACGGGATTGGGAACGACTTCGATTACGTCCGACTGGTCGACGATGGTCCTCTCTTCTCGACATCTGATTGATTTTAGACGTCAGAGCAGCCACTTGTTTGGTTAGCTCGGCTATTTGATCGTGTACAGGGTCACTACTGCACCTACCAGACGTCGCTGCACCTGATGTTGAGGCTACCTGTAGACTCGGCGAGACGACATCATGAACTCGGTCGGCTAACTCTGCCAACACCTCCAAAGTGACCTCCGGCTGCGCAGCTATGATGGTCTGGGTGCCGGAAGGTAGTCGACTGGTCCAAATTGTCCTTAGAAATTCCTCTGGTACGCCAGGGCCAGCTAGGTTTTGTAGGTGGCGCAGGAACTGGGATGGTTTACGATCACCTAGCTCTTCGTGTACCAGGAGCTGCTTGACCTTGCGGTCTCTAGATGCAGATAACCGTTTAATAAGCTCCGCCTTGAGTTTTTCATATTTACAAGCCGCTGGTGGTGAGGTGATGATGTCCTCAACCTCCGATGCATACTGCGGTTCCAACTGACCGATAGCATAGTAAAATTTTGTTGCATCTGCTGTTATGTTGGCCAGCTGGAATTGGCCTTCAAGTTGTGCAAACCACAAGGCGGGTTTCTCTGGGTAAAATGGTGGTATACTTACTCCAACACGAAATGTTTCCTCCGCCGATTTAAATTCTTCGCTCTCCAAATTTACGCTCATTTTGTGTTCTTGCGGGTCACCAATAAGGCGCTATTAGCAGTGGCGAGGTTCGGGTCCTCCAAATCTCCGCACCAAAACAAACGCAAAGCGCGGGAATGTTCGTATGAAGGAAAAACCGAAGCACTATTTACAACAGTTTATTTACACGATCTGTACACAATATTTACAATAAACGCACACTGCACAAAATATATACAAGGAGAAATTTATACATAAGAGCAACAACTAAATAAAATTATAATATTTAGTTAATCAAATTGCGAGCGAATATTTGTACGGACGGAGAAGCAGAGCAAAGTTCCAATGTCTCTCGCCAGGGGCGCTGCCCGTCACGGGCAAAACACAGATGGCGCCTAGGCGCATGCGCGGAGCGGTCATCGCCCCAGGCGAACTATATACATATAAAAAGAATGCTTGTCCGTGTATACGTTGAAGCTACTTACATGATTTAAAAATATTTATAAATAAATTATGTACATTATATTTATAAGAAAATGATTACCTAACTATGCCTAATAACAAAATGTAAAAATAATGAAATCTATTATACAAAATAAACATTTTGACATTTTGGTCATGGCAAAGTCAGGTAAGAAGGTTAGATAGGCCACAGTAATGGTTTTATAATAAAAGTAGCTAAAAATTTTGCAGACTAAAATACAGTATAATTATAATTAAAGATTTTCATACTTTAAAAAATGGTCTTATTCACCCAACTTTAAAGAAGCTTTAAGATCACTTAACGAATCGATATCAAATTAAAAGTGTTCTTTATAGTGTTTTTAGATAGAAATTAGTCTCATTAGAAACAAATTTTATATAATCTTAACATTAGGCAACTACCGTATTGTAATAATGAACAAATAACAAACTATAAACATGTTATAATTCGCAAGGTATGAAACGTATATATTTTTTTCTATTTAAATTAAGGATTTAAAAAATTAATTGCTGGGTGGCGCTAGTTTTCGCCTTATACTCATTTTGGCAGTCGAATCATAAATTCCTTGGCTCACAATCACAACTACGGCATAAACATTCACGGTAGAACCGCGAGAACGGAAGCCAGTACCATATATATTTCCAGCAAACTTTCAAATTCATAGGCACTATAGTATTTTACGTTGTTTTCAATTCCGGTGTGTACGGCGCAGAAGCCGTGCCTGTTAAATTGAGCAAAAACTAGTTGATAAATAGCCGTGCAACTTCTTATCGCGCCGTTGTTTTGTTTTGATGTTCACTTAGCCAACTACTAGGGAGGTCTCGGCTTTGGCCTGATATGGTACTTCCGTTAGGTTTGTTTTATATGAAACTAGCGGCTTTGCTCGCGTGATATATATCCTTTGTCTTTTTCAGTACCCTAACCTATGTGTATCCAAAATTTCAAGATGATCGGTGAAGTAGATAGGACGTAAAAGCGTAACAAACAAAGAAACTCACTTTCGTATTTATAAGTTAGGATTAGGATAAGTTTATTCTTGATCATCATCTAGCCTAGAGGCTAAAATATGGCCTAAAGTGGAACGAGCTTACCCAAAAGGGGCCTATTCACTTTATTTTTTAAAAGATGGTTACGGAAATACAGACGCTAGGTAGTTTTTATTTAATCTTCAGGAGCTACATGGCTTATTATAAGGCCACGAACACGAATTCAATGGCAGCGGGGCGGCTGCGTGGACAGCGTAGGAGCGGTACGTTTCAATGCATAGAATTATATGGAACTGACCTCGAAGGCAGCGGCGTATGAACGATGCTTACCAGTCAGCGGAACCCGCGAGTATTGTTGCGCATTATAACGATTGATAGAAATAGAATGTAAAGTATTGTTGTCATTGTATAGACATTACGTAAGCGTATAAAAAATATTTTTTTATAAACATAATACCATGTTTGTCGGTTTAGCGCCGCTCGATCTGTCCGCTGGCTTCAAGACAGGGTCTGCGTTGCGTTGTTACTCTTCGTGCTAACGCCATCCCAAACCTACAGTCACGGACTTCAAGGCCGTGCCCTAAGCGACTACGCATGTTAAGCAACCCCAAATTTTTTTACCAGATTGGTGACCACTTGTGGAATTAAAATATCTAGAGACTGTGTGCTTTAAAAGACCGATAAAGCCTTTGATTCTACCTGTGATTGTTAGATGGGTGTCATTTACTGGTTTAATATCGGTTCCAAAGCAAAGCAGAGAAAAAATTTGGTCACTTTTATAAAGAAATCAATTCATCTGAAAATTTCAGTAAAATGTACGAGTAATAACAATATATTACGGAAAGGAGCTAATACCCTTAATTATTGTCGCAAGCTTCGCTTAGTTAAGAAATACTGCTGCTACTAGCAATAGTGTCAGTGTTTCTAAATTTACGCTTTTATTCCTTAACTACTCAATCAATCAAAGAAAATAGTATTATTCATCCAAAAATAAATATACACGGACAAATCACACAGATTGAGCTAGCCCCAAAGTAAATTCGAGACTTGTATTATGGGATACTAACTCAACAATACTTTATTTTATTACAAATACATATTTAAAATATGTATATATAAATCTTATATTTCTCGCCTCCTCGATACGACGTTAAACTGTCGTGCGTTCAATATAATTGAACGTAGAATATTGCTGACCAGGGCTTATGGAACTTATTTCCATCAGAGGTCTGATCAGTATAGTTGGTGCCAGGATAGGGTAACAACTTCGTCTGGCGGCGGAAGAATTTCTATAAGGAAGTCAACGGCGGCAGTCCGGACCGAGTCAGTAGGTCAACTATTCACTCATCAACACGCAGTAGACAAGCGCGATGAGTTAACTGTCTAAACCCCTCCATTTATTTTCATGATAAGTACAAATACCATCAGGCCCCAAGTACTCGGCGGCTCCGGTGGCCCTGTTGATGACGGAAGGCAGACGAACCCCGGAGCCAGGGGTGCTAAGAATCTCCGAGTGGGATCGACTAACCGTCAAACGACCAACGCTATGCATAAAAAGGATTCCGATTATGTACTCAACGCGATAACATATAACACATGCACATTGTTAGAAGATGACCGCCTTTTAGAACTGGAAAATGCCCTCGATTGCATAAAGTGGGACATAATAGGATTAGCAGAAGTAAGAAGAACTGGTGAAAACATCATAGAATCAGACAAATATATATTTTATTACTACGGAGTTCAAAGTTTGTATGGAATGGGATTTTTAGTGGCAAGAAAATGGAAAGAAAATATTATTGAATTCGCTGCATACTCGGATAGAATAGCCATCTTAAAATTCAAAATTACAGAAAGAAAATCACTAGCCATTATACAAGTTCACGCGCCAACATTAAAACATCCCGATGCCGAAATTGAAGAGTTTTATGAGCTTCTGACTAGAGCAATCAACGAACACCAGTGCACATGGACCATTATTTTAGGCGACTTTAATGCTAAGATAGGCAAGAGTCAAGAAACAGATAATAAGAAAATAGTAGGATCTCATGGATTAGGAATTCGAAACAAACGTGGTACTCGTTTAATTCAGTTTGCTCTATCACAAAATTTAAAAATTAGCAACAGTTTCTTCAAAAAACCCCCCCAAAAACGGTGGACCTGGCAAAGACCTGACGGAGCAGTAAAAAATGAAATAGACTATTTTCTAACACCAAGTCAAATAACAGTCAAAAACATAAATGTAATCAATAGGATAAAATTCACCTCAGATCATCGGCCTCTAAGAGCAACAGTGAAATTTAATACAAAAATAAAAAGAGGAGAGATTGTCAGACAAAAAATCAGAGCAGTCACTAAGGATTCTTTAATTTTAAATAAAGATACATTTAACATAGAACTCAAAAATAGTTATTCCATACTACCTGAACATACAGAAGACGTAGAACAACAGTTTAAGGCTTTAGAAAACTCTATAAAAATAGCAAGTACTAAAATTAAACAACCTAAAACTAAGCTTAAAAAGTTATCCAAAGATACTATTAAATTAATAGAAAAAAGATTGAACGAAAACCGAAGTAATCCAGAATTCAAAGTGATAGATAGAGAAGTTAAAAGAAATATTAGAAAAGACGTTAGAAATTATAATACAAAACTAATCGAAATAGCTTTAGAGAAAAATCAGCCGTTAAAAGTTGCGAGACATAGTGGAAGTAGGGGTAAAGCATGGATTACAAGCTTAAAGGATAAAAATGGTCAAAAGCAGCAAAATAGACACAAAATATTAGAAATTTGTACCGACTTCTATAGAGAACTATATACTGACCCTGATAATACTAAAACAGATATCATCCACAACTCAACTCTACCACTCATGGAACCGATACCACCCATTACAATGTTTGAAATCCACGCAGCACTAGTCAAAATGAAAACTAATAGATCACCTGGTAGCGACGGAATCACTACCGAAATGTTAAAAGTCGGAGAACCAACCCTGTTAGTTAAAATAGCGAATTTGTTCAACGGAATCATTGACACTGGTATTTTCCCCAATAATTTTTGCCACTCTAATATTGTCCTGTTGCACAAGAAAGGCGATAAATCAGACATTAATAACTACCGTCCCATAAGCTTAACATCCCACTTGTATAAACTCTTCATTAAAGTAATAGAGAATCGCATTTCGGGACAACTTGATAAGGAACAACCCCCAGCACAGGCCGGTTTTAGATCAGGACTCTCCACAACCGATCACCTTCAAGCAATAAATCAACTAATAGAGAAACATATAGAGTACAATATTCCCGTTTATTTTGCCTTTGTAGACTATACAAAGGCATTTGATAGTATTTATCATACATCCATATTCAGTGCCCTCCAAAATCAGAACATAGACCTGCGATATATAAATCTTATCAGCAAAATTTACAGTAACAGTACCGCTGCCATTAAACTTGACTCAAATACAGGCCCAACATTTAAAATAGAAAAAGGAGTCAAACAGGGTGACCCACTATCGCCAAAATTGTTTACGTGTGCTCTGGAGGAAGTGTTCAGAAAACTTGCACCAGCCTGGGAAGAAAAGGGTATCATCGTCGGGGAAACAAGATTAACAAATCTACGTTTTGCCGACGATATTATTCTGTTTTCACATTCGGCCTCAGAGTTACAGTCTATGTTACAACATCTGAGCGAAGCAAGCCTTGAGGTTGGACTGAGGATGAATATGTCAAAGACCAAGATTTTGACCAACAGCTCTAAACGCCCTGTCAGAGTCAACAATGAAGAAGTGCAGTATGTCACTGAATATATCTACCTGGGCCAATTGGTATCCTTCCAGGATCGGCAAAAAGAGGAAATTGTAAGAAGAACAGAAAACGCCTGGAAAGGATATTGGTCCTTGGGTCAAATATTTAAAGGAAACCTTCCTCTTTCCCTAAAAAGGAAACTAATGGACATCTGCATCCTTCCGATATTAACATATGGCGCACAAACTTGGTCTTTGACTAAACTCCAAAAGTCCGAACTCAAGGTTTGCCAGCGAGCAATGGAGCGTAGCATCCTAGGTGTCAAACTAATGGACAAAATCCGAAACACCGAACTACGATCCCGAACAGGAATCACAGATATAGCTTTGAAGGCCGCAAAATTGAAGTGGGACTGGGTTGGCCACATATACCGTAGACCTAATGATTTCTGGGCAAAGATCACCTCCTGCTGGATCCCTAATAATCCTAGAAGACTCGGTAGACCGAGAACGCGATGGCGTGATGAGCTGGACAAATTTAACAGAGAGTGGAAGGAGTTAACGCAAGACCGGACTGAATGGAAGAAGTGGAGGGAGGCCTTTGCCCAGCAGTGGGACACGTGATGGCTCGGAAAAAAAAAAAAAAAAAAAAAAAATCTTATATTACAAGGAAAAAGTATTTTTATATGTGTTTTTGTACAAACTCAAAAACTTATGAACAGATTTTCAAAATGTTTTCACCTACATGACAAATCAAAATTATCCTTGGGTTATATCTCTTGGTTATAACGTAAACGCAGGATTAAAATTGTTCTTAAATTTATTTTCATTATTTAGTCTTAGTAGCAAATGTAATAAAACATAAGGAAGTTATAAAAATCTATGTACCAATGAAATGTAAACCAAAAAGGCACAATATATAAAACAAAGGAGCTGAAAACCGGTAGTAGTCGCAGGGACGGCTAATTAGGAAATACTGCCGCTCCTAGCGACAAACAGCCGGGACTCAATTTATTGGCGAATTTCGAAAATTGTTTCTTTACAACTACACTTAGGTAGTTTAAGATTTATGCTTACTAGTTTAATATTTTTAATTGGCAAAGTTTCCGGTGATTTTGACTTTGTTAATTCGTGATGCTAATCGTAGCCTTTAAATCTTAAGGCTATAGGTTCTGTCTACTTCGTAAGAGAAAGAGGTAATGACATTGACTTGCTTTTGTTACCAGACTTTGGGCTCTGAGATTCTTAAGCTTGCTTTCTGGGATGAGCAAGAGACATCTAGCAGTTATAAGATAATTCTGCAAAAAATCCCAGTGAAATAGAGCATTTAGTAACAATATATGAGCGCGTACAAGCGTCTTCTAATTAGGAAATACTGCCACTCCTAGCGACAAACAGCCGGGACTCAATTTATACGCGAATTTCAAAAATTGCATCTTTGCACTTAAATAAACTAATTGGTATAAAATTTACTGCTATGGAAAGTTTCCAGTGATTTGGCTAGCAATTCGTCTCTATTTTAATTAATGACACTAATCGTATTATTTAAGTCTTGTGGATCTATGTTCTGTCTACTTCGTAAAGGTAAGATAAGCTGACTTGATAAAGACAATTACTTGTTTTTGATAACAGCCTTTGGGTTCTTAGACACATCTAGGCTTGTTTTATGGGATGCAAAAGAGAAATCTAGCATCACTACATATTATAAAACAAAGTCCCCCGCCGCGTCTGTCTGTTCGCGATAAACTCCAAAACTACCGAACCGATTTTCATGCGGTTTTCTCCAATGGATAGCGTGGTTCTCGAGAAAGGTTTTAATATATAGTTTGTTAAGTTTTTGTATACATTTTTGTATATACCAGCGATATTTGTTGGAGGTGTCGTAAAAAAATGAGCCGTTTGGGAGCTTTCAACGAAAACGCTGTCTAAACCCTTTGAGATATAACAAAACAATGTATGGTGGAATTGTGTATCTTATTTAGATCTACAGAAAAGTCCGCGATGGCATATGTCTATATATTAAGGATAACATACTATATTCATTTTAATACTTTAAAAAATGGGCAATTATCAAAGATCACGCGCAGGCCAAACCCTTAGAGCTAGAAATTTGAAATTTTGCTCACGTATTCCTCTTATGACGTAAGCATCCACAAAGGAAGGATTTTTCAAAAGTCATCCCCTAAGGGGGTGAAATAGAGGATTAAAGTTTATATGAAACTCTTTATTCCTTGGACATATTTGTATGAAATTTCGTGTGAATTGAGAACGGCAAAAATAATGAGTAACATTTTTAATAGTTTACCGAAATTAAACCTCTAAGGGGGTTAATCGGGGTATATGTTTAGTTTACCGCTTTGTAGCGTCATATTTTATAATCCCCGCATTCCAAACCTGAAGTCACCGTGAACGAAGTCGCGGGTAACTGCTAGTTTATAATATAACTCATTACAAAATCCCAATAAAAGATAGCATTTATTAACAATATACAAGGCAAAGGAGCTAAAAGCCTGTAATAGTCACAAGCGACGGCTAATCAGGAAATACTGCCGCTCCTAGCGACAAACAGCCGAGACTCAATTTATTAGCGAATTTTGAAAATTGCTTCTTTGCACTTAACTAAACTTACTGATTTGAGATTTACTGCTATGTAACGTTTCTAACAATTTTCTCTATAGATATTATTTAAGACGTTCAGTGATCGTTAATTGAAGGCGTGAGAAAATTCTATGGAATCATGTCAATTAGCGATGAACGTGTAGATTATATATGTACACAGATTCATACGGATATTGATTTCATTTTCACCGGAATTGAAAATAATCGACCAAGTGCGAGTCAGACTCCCGCTCGAAAGGTTAGAATATCGAGCAAAAGTGGCAAAAAATTTGTTGTATGGGAGATAGTACATTTCATTCTGTTATTAGTATTGGTTGTTAAGTAGCAATAGACAGATAAAAGACACAGAAAAAAAGACGTTAATATTTAAATTTTAGTATGTTATGAAATATAGCTGATCTTTAAATAAGAAACAATCTTAAAATCAATTATAAAAGAATTATTTCAGAAGTAAAATCTCAGTGCAATGTTGCAGTAGTAACAATATATAAGGCGATGGAGCTAAAAGCCGTAATAGTCGCAAGCGTTGGCTAATTAGGAAATACTGCCGTTCCTAGCGACAAACAGCCGGGGGCTCAATTTATTGGTGAATTTCGAAAATTGCTTCTTTACAACTAAACTTACTGGTTCAAGATTAACTGCTATGGAAAGCTTCCAGCGACATTAAATTATTTAAGGCCTTTATAGTAAAGACCAAAAACCTGACGAATTTTGTAAATACGCGTTGCGTATTTACAAAATTCGAACCCTTTACTGTTTTTATTCCTTCTTCCATCTAAATGGCCCAGGCTCTGTCTATCTTGTAAAAGATAAATCACCAATTATACGACATAGTCTAAATCAAAGGCACTTCTCGCTGTCTGTCTGACAGTATGGTTAGTTTTTTAGGGTTCCGTAGTAAACTAGGAACCCTTATAGTTTCGCCATGTCTGTCTGTCTGTCTGTCTGTCCGTCCGCGGTTTTACTCAGAGACTATAAGTACTAGAAAGCTGTAATTTGGTATGAGTGTGTATATTAATCATGGCAAAAAAGTCGTAGAATAAAATCTTGAAAAAAAAAATTTTTTTTTGGGTAGGTCCCATACAAGTAAAGTGGGGGAGTATTTTTTTCTCTATTAACCCATCATGTGGGGTATCGTTAAAAAGGTATTTGAAAAATATTGTGAGGTTGAGAACACCATTTTTCGATTTACGGATCCGTTTCCGAAATATTTGGTTTTAAAGTGCAAAATTTTGTTAGAGGTACGTGTCCCCCCCCCCCCCTCTATCTGCTAAACGGTTATATATGGATACGTGAAAAAAATTACAGCAGTAGTATATAAACTGAAGTTAAAAGGAAAACTATCAGAGCTACTAAGTGCCAACTAAAAAGTTATAGGCAACCAACTTATAAAATGTACTGGAAAATGTAAAATTTCATACAATCTTCATTGTTAGATGTTTTTGGTCGTTAAACTGTGAGGTGCGAGTGTAAACAGTGTGAACTCAAAGTTGTCATTCGCAACTATGGAACCCTACACTGCGCGTGGCCCGACACGCACTTGGCCGGTTTTTTAAAAGTATAGAACGGATTTTGATGCGATTTATTGCTATTTTCATTCCGTTTTCCACCAACATGCCCAAGTCTCTGTCTATCCCGTATACATACGTACCTAATATACAGTATACGTATATATATTTGTATATCACATCACAAGCGTCTCCTAATTATGAAATACTGTCGCTTCTAGCGACAAACAGCCGGGACCAAATTTATTAGAATTTATTGGCGAATTTCGAAAATTGCTTCTTTACAAGTAAACTTACTGATTTGAGATTTACTGCTATGGAACGTTTCCAGCAACTTTCCCTATTGGCTTATTTAAGATGCTATTAAATACTAGCTGTTACCCGTGGCTTTGCCCACGTGATATATAGCCTATAATCTTCTACGTACCCTAACCTACGTGTATGCAAAATTTCATGATGATCGGTTCAGTAGATTGGGCGTGAAAGCGTAACAAACAAACAAACAAACTCACTTTCGCATTTATAATATTAGTTGGAATTGGGATAGCTGGGATTGGGATTGAGATGGGAAGTTGGGATAGTTAGGATTAGGATATCCTTCTACGTACCCTAACCTACGTGTACCTATGCAAAATTTCATGATGATCGGTTCAGTATAGATTGGGCGTGAAAGCGTAACAATCAAATAAACAAACAAACAAACTCACTTTCGCATTTTATAATATTAGTTAGGATAGGATGTAAACGACGGTTGTATGTACAAGACTTGTTTAGGCACTTGAAGACTTAGGTTCGAATCTTACGTGGCCGGACTTGTATTTTTTTCCGGATGTGCCAGCCTGGCATCATGACGGCATGTCCACTAAGGACGACAAACTTGTTTTTTGTTAATGGTTATTAAAATAGGTGATTTTATGTCAATTTTCATAGTAGTGAGTTCAACACCTTAGAATAAATAAATGAATATATACGGACAAGTCACACAGATTGAGCTAGCCCCAAAGTAAGTTCTTAAGTAAGACTTGTGTTATGGGATACTAACTCAACGATACTATATTTTATAACAAATACATATATGGATAAACATCCAAGACCCAGGACAATCTGAAAAAGATCATTTTTCATCTTGACCTGACCGGGGATCGAACTCGGGACCTTCCGTGTCACAGGCCGGCGTGTTGACCGCTGCGCCACGGAGCTCGTCAAAGAAGTTAGAAGAACGCCTTTATTTTATTTGTTATTAGAAATACGTGTAAAATTATACCTTATAATATTGCCCAGGCATACCATAGATGCTGCGATATTCACTACATGTGAATATCCCTTTTCACCCTAAATAGTTGAAATTTACTGTGTATATATTATTGATTTTTCTCGGATATTAAATCTACTCCCAACTTGAACATAAACAAGTTATACGAGAATTGCTTATTTGCTTTCATGTTTTCTTTGAAGATTTATTGGTTGAGTAAGTTTGTAGTAAATTTCTTCACTACATATTATAAAACAAAGTCCCCCGCCGCGTCTGTCTGTCTGTCTGTCTGTCTGTCTGTCTGTTCGCGATAAACTCCAAAACTACCGAACCGATTTTCATGCGGTTTTCTCCAATGGATAGCGTGGTTCTCGAGGAAGGTTTTAGTATATAGTTTGTTAAGTTTTTGTTTACATTTTTGTATATACCATCGATATTTGTTGGAGGGAGGAAGGAGGCCAATTGGGGAGGCCTATGTCCAACAGTGGACGAGTATAGGCTGATGATGATGATGATGATGATTTGTTGGAGGTGTCGTAAAAAAATGAGCCGTTTGGGAGCTTTCAACGAAAACACTGTCTAAACCCTTTGAGATATAACAAAACAATGTATGGTGGAATTGTGTATCTTATTTAGGTCTACAGAAAAGTCCGCGATGGCATATGTCTATATATTAAGGATAACATACTATATTCATTTTAATACTTAAAAAAAATGGGCAATTATCACTACATATTATAAAACAAAGTCCCCCGCCGCGTCTTCTGTTATTATAAAACAAAGTCCCCCGCCGCGTCTGTCTGTCTGTCTGTCTGTCTGTTCGCGATAAACTCCAAAACTACCGAACCGATTTTCATGCGGTTTTCTCCAATGGATAGCGTGGTTCTCGAGGAAGGTTTTAGTATATAGTTTGTTAAGTTTTTGTTTACATTTTTGTATATACCATCGATATTTGTTGGAGGTGTCGTAAAAAAATGAGCCGTTTGGGAGCTTTCAACGAAAACACTGTCTAAACCCTTTGAGATATAACAAAACAATGTATGGTGGAATTGTGTATCTTATTTAGGTCTACAGAAAAGTCCGCGATGACATATGTCTATATATTAAGGATAACATACTATATTCATTTTAATACTTAAAAAAAATGGGCAATTATCACTACATATTATAAAATAAAGTCCCCCGCCGCGTCTGTCTGTCTGTCTGTTCGCGATAAACTCCAAAACTACCGAACCGATTTTCATGCGGTTTTCTTCAATGGATAGCGTGGTTCTCGAGAAAGGTTTTAGTATATAGTTTGTTAAGTTTTTGTATACATTTTTGTATATACCATCGATATTTGTTGGAGGTGTCGTAAAAAAATGAGCCGTTTGGGAGCTTTCAACGAAAACACTGTCTAAACCCTTTGAGATATAACAAAACAATGTATGGTGGAATTGTGTATCTTATTTAGGTCTACAGAAAAGTCCGCGATGGCATATGTCTATAAATTAAGGATAACATACTATATTCATTTTAATACTTAAAAAATGGGCAATTATAAAAGATCACGCGCAGGCCAAACCCTTAGAGCTAGAAATTTGAAATTTTCCTCACGTATTCCTCTTATGACGTAAGCATCCACTAAGGAAGGATTTTTCAAAAGTCATCCCCTAAGGGGGTGAAATAGAGGATTAATGTTTATATGAAACTTTTTATTCCTTGGACATATTTGTATGAAATTTCGTGTGAATTGAGAACGGCAAAAATAATGAGTAAAATTTTTTATAGTTTCCCGAAATTAAACCTCTAAGGGGGTAAATCGGGGTATATTTTAGTTTACCGCTTTGTAGCGTCAAATTTTATAATCCCCGCATTTCAAACATAAAGTCACCGCGGACGAAGTCGCGGGTAACTGCTAGTTATTGGATAATTTTACTAGCTAATTTTAGATTGGATAAAATCCGATAAACTTTTCTGAGATTCCTCATGTTTCTGTTTTTCGTTCATAGATATTTTTTGAAAAATTTGTTGTCATCTAGACGTTAATAAATGATAGTTAACTAAGTATTATAAAAACGCCATTTTTCAGATTGGCTTTTGTTTATCTAATATATTTATCACATCTACATAAAACTAGCAATCTTCCCGCGACTTCATCCGCGTAAATAAAGCCTATATCGACCCGCAGATAAATTAGCTTTCTTTAAGGTGAAAGAATTAGGAAAATCGGTTCACTAGTTTCGGAGCAAGCATGAAAACAACCACCAAACCACCACCACCATCAGATCTCTTTATATCTCCACTGCTGAAGCACGATCCTCTCTGTACTACCAAAGCTATATTAGCCAGAGCAGTCAGTGGATTTGGCCTACACTCTCCACGCTGGCCAGACGGGTTGGAGAGGTTTGAAAACAAACTATCAAATCTTTTATCATTTATCTAATGTATTTATGATAAAATATAGTATTCTACGTACAATTATAAGCTCAAACCTTACTGTGGGGCTAGCTTAATCTGCCTGATTCATCCGTAAGTATATATTTTATTAGTATCTGTTCGGTATCTGGTTTTAATATGGCTTGCAAATGAAAACTCGTATAAAAGCTTGGAAAGATCGCAAAATGTACAATATTTCTTGACGAATACACGGAACAAATAACGTGTCAAGCTGTAAGATAACCTGCTGGTCTGAGATCGCATCGCAAATTGTCGGGAGATTTATTGAGCGTTGCTTTCGGTTGTTGGGATTTGTTTCCTCATAAATTCGCAAATTGGGCCATTTGGAGCGGCTGCGTTTGAACAGCTATGTACTCACGTACATTTTGTTATTCAAACAAAAGGTCTAAATATTGATTATATTGTTTGTCCGGGGCGACTGAACACTTTTGTATGAAAATGTCGTTTTTTTTTGCAGTTTCCAGGTTTGATCCTATAATAAAAAATGTTCGTATATATAGCATACTAGCTATCGCAGGTAGCTCCGCTCCCGTGAATATAAATCCTTTAGGAACATTTCCCGGGCCACAATTCACATCTATAGCAAATTTCATCTCAATCGGTTCTGTGGTTGAAGAAGTAATAGTCACACAAACAGAGAAACTTTCACATATAGGAAGAATATACATACCCTCGATAAACTTACCCCTCTTTTGGTGCAGTCAAGTAAGACTTTACCACTTTTTTGTCAGACAAGACAATCAGACATTGCCATAAAGGCCTGTTTATAAGCGAATGTAGCGCAATTCATTATTTTATTCTTTAACTCCTAAGTGAAATCAAATTGAAAAAAAAAATCTGTTCTAACGTAGTTAATTAAAAAAAAATGCATTTATTAACCAGATAAATGAGGTAGTACATGAATTACTTATATTATTTGTGGTATTTATGGTCATAATTTTGCATTCGATAAATTAAGTGAATTGTTACCACTGTTAGCGGTTATCAACTATTTTCTTTTTATTAGCGAAGTGCAGAATTTTATTTTTCAATTTGATCTTATTATGGAGTAAAAGAATAAAAATGATGGGTGGCGCTGGTTTCAATGAATTAATCCTCTTAAGATGAAGTCAATACTGGTTAAAACTGAAACTGGCTCAGAGGACTCAAGGGCTTAAAGCGACGGCTAACTTGTTAAGCAACACAGTTATTTTAGAAGCTTATCTCGAGTGAGCTTTAGCAAGTGTCAGTAGAAATTAACCCGTCACCATCACTTCAAGTATTTCATTAAAAGTTGAGGAAATCCTTTTTTCATTAATGGCAACCTCAATAAGAAAAATACTAAAGACAAGATTAAAAAAAAATATACTAAATCTTTCACCTTTCATACTATACTATTATAAATGTGAAACTTTAAATGGATGTAAGGATGTTAGATGTTAGTAATTACTTTAAGCTGATCTGGATCGAGTGTGCACTTACTCCTGGATATAAGTACCATAAAAGTGTTTAATTTTAAGATACCTCTTATCTACTTATTACCATTAAACAAATCGGTCGAGTAGATGATACGATTAAAGAAAGCGGTGACTTAAAACATAGGTAATAAATTGTCCATACTAAATAACATTAACCCGTATTTTACTCGTTTAATGGAATTCGAAAAAAATATTTAGAGTATTCTTATTTATTTTTGATAAGTAAGCAAACTATGAATTTCAAGTTTCTAACTTGATAATTCATGGATTTCCATACAATCTTATAATACAATGTATCAATCATTTGTATATATTCAAGTAGAAAAATTTTCATAGTACCGGAAAAAGGGAAAAAACTTGCAAAAATTACTTATATGTGAGGCCATCGGCACAATAGCAACAGTGGCGGCCATACGTCACATTCTCATAGCAGCCATTTTTATACTATATGTTTACACAGAAACATTAAACAGTTAAAAATCATATCATTTCTTCGAAGTTACAAATTTTAATACAAACTTGCAAAAATGACTTATTAGTGGGGCCATCGGCACAATAGTAACAGTGGCAGACATACATCACGTCCTCATAGCAGCCATTTTTCACGCGAGCGTTTTATCTGAAGTCGCGGGGCGCCGACTTAAGTGGACTTTTGACTTCTGTAGCTTTAAGTGCTTAATAAAAATAAGTTTGGTTTGTGTTTAAGTAAAATCTTGGTTTTTAATTAAAATTTAGTACAAAACTTATATACGATAACGAGGCAAACGCCCGGGCAGTTGCAGTTGAAAATTACTGGTCAAGACAAATACAAAACTTGCCATTTATGTCACGAAAGAAGAAGAAAAATTAGAGCGCCAACTAGTATTAAAAAAAATCTAAATAGCTTAATGAGGCAAACGCCCGGGCAGTTGCAGTTGAAAATTACTGGTTAAGGCAAATATAAAACTAACCATATACGTCTCGAAAGAAGAAGAAGTATAAGTGCACCAATTATTATTAGAAAAAATATTCTAACTAGAAGTAAGTTAGTATTGAACGTGGCAGACTTTAACACAATAGGAAAATTGAAGCAAATACGTCGTCGCAGCAGCCATATTTCACGCGCGCGTATTATCTGAGCAGCCACGCGTCGCCGTCTTAAGTCCATTTAAGTCGTCGACTTAAATGGACTTTTGACTTCTATTGCGTTAAGTGTTCCTTTTAAAATAATAAATTTAAATAGTCTCAATTTGCTTTCAAATGTACTCCTGTTTTCAATTTTCAGTTATATTGGAAACAATAATTTTAACTTACAAACAGATTATCCATAAATATACAATAAATATAGAAATTAAACTTTCTACACCTAAAATACACATATTTAGTTTCCAAGTACACCATTGTGACGATATATTAATAGTAGTAAAATTAGTATTATGAGTGAGTAGCTATTGCTACAATAGGAAAAAGATCGGCAAAGTCCCGCAGCCCTCGCAACAGCCATTATTCACGCGCGCTTTTTATTTGCAAAGTCGCGCGGCGCCGACTTAAATGGACTTTTGACTTCTCCTGCGTTAAGTGTTACTTTTTATAATAATAAATTTAAAGAGTCTCAATTTGCTGTCAAATGTATCCATAATCATACGATAAATATGTTCATATCCTTATTTAATGGCATAGAAACTAAACTTTCTACATCTGTTATACTATATTTAGTTCCTTAACACAAAGATAAGCAAAGTCCTGCCTAGCAGTATTTACGCGCGTGTTTTATCTGCGAAGTCGCGCGGCGCCAACTTAAGTGGACTTTTGACTTCTGTCGCATTAAGTGCGCCGCTTTATAATTATTACTTTAATTTTCTGAAACTTAAAAATTTTAGTCTTGTTTTTCATTTTAAAATCGATTAGTTAAGATCATTTCAACTGATTAAGAAATTATTCATACCGTACAATAACTTTGTCAGTGCACTATTTTTTAAATGTTGTTGGAACTAACTTTCTTATTCATAGAAACACTAGGGTTAGTTTTTTAGTACCCTTGGGTGTACCAAGTGTTATTAAAGTTATAATAGTGAGTGCTGAGCCATTGACACTATAGAAAAAAGACATAGTCACTGACAACATATCTCGCGGCGCCAACTTAAATGTGCTCTCTATTTAAAATAATGAAAGTAATTATCCTCTAACTTAAGTATTAATATTAGTATAAGCAAAGATAAAAAAAACTTCAGAGTAGACATCCAATACCATTCAATGATTTTGCATATACAGGACGGAGAAACTTACTTTACCCGAAATTACTAAGTTTACCTTTTTAATATACTTAAATATAAAAAAACCGGCCAAGTGCATGTCGGGCCACGCACGCGCAGTGTGAGGTTCCGTAGTTGCGAATGACAACTTTGAGTTCACACTCGCACCTCACAGTTTAACGACCAAAAACATCTAACAATGAAAATTGTATGAAATTTTACATTTTCGAGTACATTTTATAAGTTGGTTGCCTATAACTTTTTAGTTTGTACTTAGTACTCAGCTCTGATAGTTTTCCTTTCAACTTCAGTATATATTCTACAGCTGTAATTTTTTTCGCGTATCCATATATAACGGTTTAGCAGATAGACGGGGGGATACTTACCTCTAACAAAAATTTGCACTTTATAACGAAATATTTCGGAAACGGATTCCTAAATCGAAAAATGGTGTTCTCAACTTCACAATATTTTTTAAAGGCCTATTTAATAATACCCAGCACGATGGGTTTGTATAGAAAAAAAAACATTACTGTTTATTAAAATTTAAATTTATGTAAGATTGTTTATTATAGTATGTAATTGTGTTAAGAATATAATGTGAAACCTCGCTACAATAGGAAAATATGGTCACAGTGGTAAACGTCCCGATCGCGAGAGCCATATTTCATGCGCGTGTTTTATCTGCGAAGTCACGAGGCGCCAGCTTAAGTGGACTTCTGACTTCAGTCGCGTTAAGTGCTGCGCTTCATAATAATAACTTTAATTTGTTCTCGTGTAAACTTCTGCTTCTGAGAGTAATTATGGTAACATCCTTAGTTGTAATGCGTCAGTATACGGGGTTCTGTGTTATGATAGATAAGATTTAGCAAATTTTTCGTTCAGTCACTTGCCTCACGGCAGTGCTAAACACGACAACCTGTAAATAATACCGCACACAAACACGCGCCCAGCCCGTAGGAATAAGTCACATACTCGACTTATCAGTTCATGCTCAAAAAACGTAAATATACCTCAATGTGGTTTGATATCTTGTCATAATTAGAGTAAAAAGGTTATGAAACGATATTTTGATGTATTTTATTACAGGTAACTAAAAACTAGCAGATATTTGTATTTTTAAATTATTAAATGTTACGCGATGCATAATTATTATTATTAAAAACGGCAATGCCGACTAAATATAACGTGAGTGCAACCGTTTTTAATAATAATATTTGTATTTTCGTCAATTATCTTGATACTCAAACCCTCATGAACGGTGCCGCCCGCTGCCTGACACGTTTATTAGTATGAAATTTGTTGAATAAGCGTCTCTAGTAGCGCGCGACCGACAATGACATTCATTGCTCTGTGTAGCCAACTCTCCGCCACTAATTACTAACCATTTGATATTAAAACAATAACTTAAAACTCGCATAACATGACACATAAAAACTTATAACGAGGAAAAAAACTCGAATCAAACGCGCTCAATGAAACTTTTTGACGCAAAAATTAAGCCAAGAAGCGAAAATTCAACCATCCCATTTTTCTACCCTTCCAATTACAGTTCCAATAAAAAAAATACCAAAATTGGACTACTTTGCAAAAAGTTATGTGTCGCCAAAAAAAAAAATACACTTTGACTTGAAACTCGTTCGTCAGTTGAATTGAAAATAACAAATAGTCATAGATACGTGTATACCATAAACAAGAGTATCACACTCCAAAAGCGATAAAAATAGATAGGAGCCATCATAACTCAGTTTACGCGGCGTCGAACTCCCGTATTTCATGTAGCGTTTATCTAACACAGGTGTTTATGCCGTGAATATGGGTATTATCGTATTATCTTTATTCGCAATTTCAGAATTTGCCTACTTCGAAAGTTGTTGATTGTGGTGCATTGTATACTGCAACGCAAAACTTATTGTCGTCCGCGTAAATTATAGCCTACAAGCAGCCCTCCCCGGCTGTGCCCAGGCATGTATAACTAAACTTATATCTTGAATCACACTAAAAATATTAATAATAAAAATAAACGCATTTTAATCCAGACAGTTCCGTGTAGTTCCCGGCAGAGTAGAATAGGACCACTCCAAGTCTTCCCGTGGATGTCGTAAAAGGCGACTTAGGAAACACAAGCTAAACAAAGCTTACAAACATCAAAGAGACCTCTCAAACCCGTCTGGCCAGCGTGGAGAGTGTAGGCCAAATACTCTGACTACTCTGGCAAATATTTTGCTGTGGTAGTACAGAGAGGGTCGTGCTCCTGCAGTGGAGACTAAAAAAGACCTGATGGATGGATGGAATCCAGACAAACAGACATCGGGAAGCGAGAAGACAGCTTTGTTTTATAACCTTCGAGCAACATGGTAAGGCCGTGTTGCTCGAAGCACCCGCGGACAAATTACCTCTCTATAGGTGAAAGGTCCTGTAGTTTCGGAGACTATTTAATGCAAACAAATAAAGTATCAAATCTTTTCTCTTTATTATATTAGTAAAAATAGAAATTTAAAAACTTCAAAATAAGTTTAAATAAGTTTTGGTAGGATAATAGTAAGAAAATCATATAATATTTTTGTGTTATTCTGTAAACTTTAAGTTTTTCAACATCCAAGTAAATTACAATATTTCCAATGATGAAGCATTATTTGTAATCATCAGCGAAATTTCACTAAAATGTCATTGGTATTCATCAGATAATTTTTGCATGTAATTATTATTAACTCCAATTTTAAAGTATTAATTAAATCATTGATATATTTCAGGTGTGGTCCATCGCTGATGGCTTTTAATTATTTTAAATTTGCTCGATTAACACGGCAATGGACTGAAATATTCGGGCAATCCTGTATAAATTTTCAACCCGTCTCTTTTGATTGGCTTATCTTGTAAAAGTTTTGAGGTGATATCACAGAACTATATCAAGTGATATATCTTGATACAGTTCTGTGGGTGATATCGTGTACCGTACAATCATCAAGTGGTTACCCAAAGAGGTTAGTGCCAGCATGAATTTTAATATCAACTAGCAGACCTCCCCGGCTGCGCTTGGGTATACTTTATACATATAAACCTACCTCTTGAATCACTCTATCTATAAAAAACTGCATCAAAATTCGTTTAAAAGTCTGTCTGTCAACCAAGAGACCTCTGGTAAACTTAAAACCAGTAGGCTAGATTATTCTTACCTGTATGTCCACCAACAGACCTCTGGTAAAGGTAAAACCAGTTGGCTAGTGAATTGTAATCACCTGTCTGTCAACCAACAGATTTCTGGTAAAGTTAAAACCAGTAGGCTAGATTATTCTTACCTGTATGTCCACCAACAGACCTTTCGTAAAGATAAATCCAGTCGACTGGTAAATTGTTCTCACTGTCTGTGAACCAACAGACCTCTGATTAAGGTAAAACCAGATGACTAGTAAATTCTTCTCAACTGTTTGTCGACCAATATACCTCTGGTAAACTTAAAACCAGTCGGTTAGTAAATTGTTTACCTCTCCGTTATCAAACAGTGTAGATTTTTCCACATAATATCAGCAACAAGAGTCTTGCTCTGAAATAACACAGATAGACAAAGATTTACATAGACATATCGAATAAGTACCGCGAAATGTATTAACGGAGTAATATAGTAACGGAGAAATCGTGTTATTCAACGTTGAGGAGGTCTCCTTCGTAAGACCACTTTGACGACGTATTGTATTGTATGTCGAGTATATTGAATTGTTATTCAATTCACATCTGAATGCCATCTCAACTGTGAAGATGGTCTTTGCAACATTTGATGTATGGTGTGCCGGATTTTAACATCCGACTATTTTTTAACATAACCAGTTTAAACTTACTTTTAGTGTTGACGAGCTCCGTGGCGTAGCGATCAACACGCCTGCCTGCGATACGGATGGTCCCGAGTTCGATCCCCGGTCAGTTCAAGATGGAAAATTATCTTTTTCAGATTGACCTGGGTCTTGGATGTTTATCTATATAAGTATCTATTATAAAATATATTATCGTTCAGTTAGTATCCCATAACACAAGTCTCGAACTGACTTTGGGGCTAGCTCAATCTGTGTGATTTGTCCGTATACTTATATTTATTTATGTAGTGACCTCTATGGCTCAGTAGTACCGCCAGCGCCTTTGAATTACAGTGTCTCGGGTTCAATCCCTGCTCAGGTTATAATGGAAAATATCTTTTTTAAGATTGGCCTGGGATTTGGAAGTTTATTTATATACGTATGTATCTGTTAAAATATCGCATCGTTGAGTTGGTATCCCACGACAGAAGATCACAATGTGATTAATTGTTTTTTAAACTTCTTGCTAATTGTGTGTCTGTAACCAAATATTGCAATTTGAATCATTTGGCGTTGTCCGATTCAGCTAAGTTTTCTTACACATGAAAATCAATGTCCTATAATATGCAGATTTTGCTAGTCCGACGACGGGTATTTTGCAAAATTACAAAAAAAAATAGAACTGTCAAAAAATAAACACTACCTATGAATTTTTTGCACCTGCTCTCAAAATTTCACGAGAATCGGTTGAAAAAATGCGTTGTGTAGAGGACTCAGCAGACTGGACAGATATACCTACCAAAGTGACGTCAAAGAACTGGGGTAATATTTTTGAATCCGTGACTGTAAAAAATGAGTGATTTTCCCACAGAGCAAGGAATTTCCCATACAAAATAATTTGTTTTAGAGGGATACGAAGGTACTCAAAAACGGCCCTACTAGTTTGATGATGGAGAACTGCTTTACGCTTAATACCTCTCACTCTTTGTAACACTAATCGGCTTACATTAAAATCTCGTTAAAATATAATAAAACTCGTAATAATAATAAAACGTCTATTAATTCTTTACGAATTAAACAAAGAGAAAATAATGATTGATTGGTGTATTTTCAGATGATGTCCATTGCTGCCGTCAGTTAATCAGCTTATCTGTACTTTAATAAAAACGTTAATGGACTGAAATGTTCGCCAATTTACGTCTGAATGTTTCAGCCCCAGCGCAGCAGATTTCCCGTATTATTGCACCACGTTTTTTATTGTGACGTAAAAATACGCGCGTTTTTTTCATAGGTTGACGAGATGTTAATCCTACGCTTTACGCTGATTTTAAATACTCTTTTGAATACTCGGGGAAATGTTGATTGAAAATCAACGATGAATGGTGGGATTACATTGTACGTGTAAGTATCCTAACGTTGGTTGGTTTTCATTTGTGTCGGTGTTCAACATTCGTGTAAGGTTTGTCAAAAATGCGTGTGACCTCAGAGCAAAACTACTTTCTTATAATGATAGACAGGATGGATAACTTAACGTGCCGTCCAAAGTAAGGAGGTGTTCGAGATACTTTTCCCACGCTATGATCCATCTTACATAAAGATAATCGCGGTAGCTTAACTTGCGTAAGCGCTAACAATGCTTACGCCCGTTAAGCCATCTAGCACTCCCTTCGTCCCCTGTTTTTTTTTTGCGACGTTAACATGCGTGCAGTTTTTTACATACGAGTAGAGACGTTAATCCCGTTAATACTCTGGCGAATGTTGATTAAAAATCAACGATGAATGGTAGGATTGCATTGTATCTTCTATCTTCTTGGAGGTTGGTTTTGTTTTTATCAGTGTTCAACATTAAAGTAACTTCACACTTTGTCTCAATTCATTTCAATATAAATGAACTATATATCAAGCTCTAATTTGATCTTTCTAGAAAAACTTTCCAGGACCTCGACTTTGTTACGACGTATTTCAACTTATGCACTGCATAGCACAAAATCATACCAGAATGGAAACACTAAAACAAAACAAGGACAAATGGAGCGCAGGCATCTCGCCATCCCCAGGCGAGCGGGACAATCGGACGCGTTATCTCAAATTCCCTCGGACGACAACATTTCCCGAAATACCCAGAAATGCGCCCCAAATTTGCCCGCGTTGTGCATGTAATTTTGCTCACACCTGTACCTGGATATGCGATTGCACTGACGTTATCTACGCAATGTCCTTGCGCTTGCTTTGGAAATAATGTAAATATATGTTTAATTTCTGACGGTATCACTGGACTGCGCTGGTTTTGTGTCCAAATATTTGTGTTTTGAGTATTTTATTCTGGCGTACACTGTTTTTTTTATTTTTATTTGCCCTCTTTTGAAAATATATTGTAGAGATAACTGCTACTGTTTTGTTTTAAAATGAAATATAGCTAACATCAGTGGTGTTGAGACTCAAAATTTTGCTTAGTCATTATTGTAATATGCTTTATTACAAGCTGATGCCTGGCTGATTTCAAGCATCCTAGGGTAGCTCTAAGACTGTGAAAATGAAATAAAAATGTAGTGAAGTGAAGTGATATACAACCTCACTGTCATCGTAAATTTTCTACCAAACCCTCATTTAACAGATAATTAAAAATTCAAACTTCCCAACTAATATTATAAATGCGAACTAGCAGTTACCCGCGACTTCGTCCGCGGTGACTTCAGGTTTGGAATGCGGGGATTATAAAATATGACGCTACAAAGCGGTAAACTAAACATATACCCCGATTTACCCCCTTAGAGGTTTAATTTCGGGAAACTATTAAAAATGTTACTCATTATTTTTGCCGTTCTCAATTCACACGAAATTTCATACAAATATGTCCAAGGAATAAAAAGTTTCATATAAACTTTAATCCTCTATTTCACCCCCTTAGGGGATGACTTTTGAAAAATCCTTAATTAGTGGATGTTTACGTCATAAGAGGAATACGTGAGCAAAATTTCAAATTTCTAGCTCTAAGGATTTGGCCAGCGCGTGATCTTTGATAATTGCCCATTTTTTAGGGTTCCGTAGTAAACTAGGAACCCTTATAGTTTCGCCATGTCTGTCTGTCTGTCTGTCTGTCTGTCTGTCCGTCCGCGGTTTTATTCAGAGACTAAAAGTACTAGAAAGCTGTAATTTGGTATGGGTATGTATATTAATCATGGCAAAAAAGTCGTAGAAAAAAATCTTGAAAAAAAATTTTTTTTTGGGTAGCTCCCATACAAGTAAAATGGAGGAGTAATTTTTTTTTCTCTACTTACCTCTCGTGTGGGGTATCGTTAAAAAGGTCTTTCAAAAATATTGTGAGGTTGAGAACACTATTTGTTTCCGAAATATTTGGTTTTAAAGTGCAAATTTTTGTTAGAGGTACGTGTCCCCCCCCTCTATCTCCTAAACGGTTATATATAGATACGTAAAAAAAATACAGCAGTAGTATATATACTGAAGTTGAAAGGAAAACTATCAGAGCTGGGTACTAAGTACAAACTAAAAAGTTATAGGCAACCAACTTCTAAAATGTACTGGAAAATGTAAAATTTCATACAATCTTTATTATTATATGTTTTTGGTCGTTAAACTGTGAGGTGCGAGTGTAAACAGTGTGTACTCAAAGTTGTCATTCGCAACTACGGAACCCTATACTGCGCGTGGCCCGACACGCACTTGGCCGGTTTTTTAAGTATTAAAATGAATATAGTACGTTATCCTTAATATATAGACATATGCCATAACGGACTTTTCTGTAGACCTAAATAAGATACACAATTCCACCATACATTGTTTTGTTATATCTCAAAGGGTTTAGACAGCGTTTTCGTTGAAAGCTCCCAAACGGCTCATTTTTTTACGACACCTCCAACAAATATCGTTGGTATATACATAAATGTATACAAAAACTTAACAAACTATAAACTAAAACCTTCCTCGAGAACCACGCTATCCATTGAAGAAAACCGCATGAAAATTGGTTCGGTAGTTTTGGAGTTTATCGCGAACAGACAGACAGACAGACAGACAGACGCGGCGGGGGACTTTGTTTTATAATATGTAGTGAAGTGAGTTTGTTTGTTTGTTTGTTACGCTTTCACGCCGTATCTACTGAACCGATCATCATGAAATTTTGCATACACATAGGTTAGGGTACCGAGAGGGACATAGGCTATATATTACTTTACTCTACTCAGGTCTTTCTAGTCTCTACTGCAGGAGCACGACCCTCTTTGTACTACCAGAGCCATATACTAGCCTGAGTAGTCAGAGGATTTGGCCTACACTCTCCACGCTGGCCAGACGGGTTGGAGAGGTCTCTTTGATGTTAATAAGCTTTGTTTAGCTTGTGTTTCCTTAGTAGTACGCCTTTTACGACATCCACGGGATGACTTGGAGTGGTCCTATTCTACTATGCCGGGAACCGCACGGCATGTATAGTATACATAATATAGTGGTATGGTTGTGTAACTCAAAATTTATGAATGGCTATGGAACCGTGTCAATTTAAGTTTGTATCGTTTGATGCTACTAATAAAAGGCTGGCAACGTTCTTGTCAGCGGTGATCACTTACCATCAGGTGACCCGCTTGCTCTTTTGCCGTCCTATAACATAAAAAATGTATGACATAGTTTATAAAACAAAATATTATTATAGATAGAACGAGAAAAGAGTCTTTTCTTTATCAACTATGAAAAATTTGGGCACTTACTGGCGCCAAAACATATTTTGTTTTCATTATCATCTATATCTGGGCTTTTACTATGTAGATGTAATAGCCCAGACCAGTAGTAGGATATAGAAGATTGTAGATGGTTATGATGACGAAAACAAAACATGTTTTGAGGACAAATGTAATTGTAAAATTTAAGTTTTGTGCTTTTGTGAAAACTAGTTTTCATTTTTATGTCAAGACAGTGTTATACAATGGGACTTTAGACACTATGGTGACAATTGCTTTTGTCTACTCTATATATAATACTCAGCCTCAACTAACACATAAAACATATTTTTACGTTTTAACGAATGAGAAATAGAAACAGCTGACCCATCAACGAATTATTAAAATACCCTAAAGAATCTTCGATCAGTTATATAAGATATGCTATTGAATAAAAATCTGACAATCGGTCACACAATTACTTTCTGTCCAAAGCAGCTCTTCAAAAACCGTTGTGAAATTAAAATTTCATGATAGACCAATCCATTAATACAGCCTCGAGCAAGATATGAAGTGATTCAGCCGATTCCCTTTTGAAATATGAGCCTGATAATGTTTTTATCCGACATCTTCAATGAAATACCGAGAAAGCAGAAGTGACACTTATTAATTGTCTTTTAAAATTTATATTGATTTTCCATAATTACATTCTCAATTTTCAGTGTCTTAAATCTGAGCAAAGAAAAGAAAGATAGTCATGATTCTTAAAAGATTGTGTGAGATATTGTTACATCAATTATGAAAAATAATATTTCAAATTTAGATTTTTCAGAACCCTCTAACCTGGGGTCCGTTTATTGTACAGTTACGTACAAAAGATCAAAGTTACAGTAGTGTGTAGTTTATAAAGGATTGCTCGGTAACACTTACACTCAAAAGGCTCCCTTTTGATATTAAGGTGCTTTTGCAGAATTAAGAGTTGGTCCTCTAAGCAAAATGTCCTCGTTGATAAAACGACCAAAAGGTAGTGCACAGCAGATAAGTATATAACATTTCAAAACAATGTGAAATAACGATAACTCTATAACATAATGTAATCCGTGTGACATAGCTGCTGTGTGGAAGCACCTTTAGCAACATATAACTTTGAAGACCTTATTTATTAAATAAAGAATAATAAGAAATGGTGAAAAAATTCCACGCGGGCAGGACTTAAACCTGCGTCTAGATCTCAGTACGATCTATGCGTTGCCAATTACGCCACCGCGCTTCTTGGCAACGCATAGATTGTACTGAGATCTAGACACCTGCGTCTAGATCTCAGTACGATCTAGACGCAAGTGTCAAGTCCTGCCCGCGTGGAATTTTTTCACCATTTCTTATTATTCTTTATTTAATAAACAAGGTAAAATAACATTGTGAATGCAAGATAAATCCCATATAATCTATTTGAAGACCTTACATAAATAATCCCAATCATATCTTTGTTCCTAACGGACAAATGGATTCTTGTATCATAAAAACCCAAGACCCTGTTTGGCAAGTATTCAAAAAACAAAACTTCAAAACACGAAAATTCCAGGCATGCATGATACCATTGATTCTTCTGTAATTTCTATACTGTGCCCCAACATCTTCAACTTTATTGGTCAGATTAAAAGCTGAGATAGAATCGTCGGTTGACCGAACACCCAAGTTGAACAAACGGATTAGTATCTCGGATTTGTTTCCAGATTACAGCTTTAAATCACTTGATGTTCCTTAATGACTTTAGTTTGATCACATCATTTTGGATTCGTAATTGAAGGAATTATTATTTTATTCTTCTGAATGCTAAGTTACAGTCATAAAAATTAGATTGTCATACAATATGGATCCAATAAAGTGACATAAAAATGAAGCGTTACCACTAAGGATGCAACCAGTAATACGCTAGGATAATGAAGAAGGTAACATTATATAAAAAGCTAATATATATAAAACATAAGAAAAGCTATCCCCACGGCAAAGTGTGAACTTTGTGTCGTGGATACTAAGTCAACTTAGATGTTGACATCCTAGACCCAGGCTAATCTGAAAAAGATATTTTTCCACCTTAATCTGACCGGGGATCGAACTGGCGTGCTAACCACTGCGCCACGGAGCACATGAAAATATTTAGTCAATATCGCTCTTTCATGATCTGTGTTAATTCTTAAACTTTGAGTACATACAAATAAAGTCTAGAATATTGCCGAATTGTCAGTGAAAGAATACTAAAATTAAAAAGTGTCAATTCGGGCAGCGTGTCCGAACATTATGTGTCCCAATCGTCAGTTAGTAACATTATTATATAAATCATTTTAAAAACCTCATGAATAATGTACTTGTACATAGAATGTATATAAAAATTCTAACGGAAACGAGAACGTCATTCGTTTTTCAGAAGTCAGTATTAGTAACAAAGCTACTCTTTAGTAGTTAGTAGCGGACATTTTGTCAAACAAATTAACTTTGATCCTTCGTCCGGGCCCGGATGTCACAAAGCAACCCGCCATTGAAAAATGTTACAGAAAAGGGTCATTCAATTAATTTTGCTGAGTGTAAGGATGATCTTTTATATTAAACTTTTTGTCTCTTTTAGGGTTCCGTACCTAAAGAGTAAAAACGGGACCTCATTACTGAGACTTCGATGTTTGTCCCTCTATCTGTCTTTCCGTCTATCACTACGCTGTATCTCATGAACCGTGATAGTTAGTGATATGAAATTTTTAAATTTATATACATAAATGCCCCACGTATTTTCATGTTTTTAATAATAAGTATAAGATGCAAAGACACTTAATCGTGTGTAACTTTAATCAAATATAAGCTCCGTGGTCAACACGCCGGCCTGTGATACGGACGGTCCCGGGTCGATCCCCGGTTAGGTCAAGATGGAAAATGATCTTTTTCAAATTGACCTAGGTCTTGGATGTTTATCTATATATGTTTTTGTTATAAAATATAGTATCGTTGAGTTAGTATCCCATAAAACAAGTCTTACTTAAGAACTTACTTTGGGGCTAGCTAAATCTGTGTGTTTTTTCCGTATATATATTTATTTATTATCATGGTAAAAAGCATAATTTAATAATAAACTACCACCGTCCACAATTCATAAGTTTGAATCGCAGCCCTCCTTATAGCGCCAATAACTCGGACGACGAACGGAAAAACTACGCGATTCAAAAATAATGTTAGAATTTATCATCATCATCATCTAGCCTTTTTCTAGTCTTCACTGTAGGAGCATGACCTTATCTGTACTACCAAAGCCATATATTAGCCAGAGCGTCAGAGGATTTGGCCTACAATCTCCACACTGGTCATACGGGTTGGAAAGGTCTCTTTGATGTTTATGAGCTTGTGTTTCCTGAGTCGCCTTCGACGATATTCTCAGGAAGACTTGGAGCAATCCTTTTCTACTTTGCCGGAAACCACACGGCACAGGAGTTTAATCATACTCCATTTGTGATATTTTTCAACGGGTAGCTGACATGTATTATATTTCCGTATTAACCATCATCATCTTATCCGAAAGAAGTCCGCTACTGACATGGGCTTCCACTTAAGAATTGCCAATTGTTAAAAGAGAGCTGCATTCAGCATCCGTATTATATGATCCACATACTGAACTTGCTGCGCGTGCACTTCGGGATAGAAGTTAGTGAGGGAGAAGATGGAAAAATCAAAATATTTTAATGAACCAGATTATTATTATTTTTCTTCTTATACGTAATCAAAAGTTATACTTTAAACAAATAAGCTATTGCATTATGATAAATAAATATGGACAAACCACACAATTGAGCTAGCCCCAAAGTAAGTTCTTAAGTAAGACTTGTCTTATGGGATACTAACTCAACGATACTATATTTTATAATATATACTTATATAGAAAAACATCCACGACCCAAGGTCAATCTGAAAAAGATCATTTTCTATCTTGACCTGACCGGAGATTGAACCTGGGACCATCCAGCTCGACCATAATCTACAAGTTTTAGGTCACGGCTGCGCTTCCGTTAAATAAAAACTTTGGAAAACCGATTCTTAGCAAATGCATTCGTCATAACAACTATTTGCATGCCAAATTTCAGCTCAACCCGTCCCGTAGTAATCATGATAGTGATCGATCAGTGAGTCAATAACGGCTGCCTTTTATATATACAGATAACTTTTCAATATGAAAATCTGCTGCAAACCTCAATCTTTTCATAACTCCAATCGCCATGAAATACCCACTCCAGTCTGAATCGCAGCACTCCACAAAGCCCGACAACTCTGTCTGACGATAAACCGGCGATATTGAGCGCACAATGCTCAGAGAAACGACATGGATCGGTCTTGATCGGGGTTAATTAAAGTCGTGATATTTTTCAATTGATAGCAGACAATGATAACGTGGTGATACTATGATTAGTGAGTTATATTTATAGTAAATACTAGCTGTTACCCGCGGCTTCGCCCGCGTGATTTATAGCCTATGTCCTTCTCAGTACCCTAACCTTTGTGTATGCAAAATTTCATGATAATCGGTTCAGTAGATACGGCGTGAAAGCGTAACAAACAAAACAAACAAACTCAGTTTCGCATTTATAATATTAGTTGGGATTGGGATGGGATGGGATTGGGATTTTCTATCTGGACCCTCGTTTCATTCTCTTGGTAGATGGATTTTGTGAAAATTCTTTTTTAGCGAATGTTTACGTCATAATAACAATTTAAGTAGCAAATTTCAGCGCAATTCGTTAGTACTTTGAGATTTGTGTTGATCGATTAGTCAGTTAGTAAGGGAGGGCTGCCTATTTAATATAAATACGAATAAATAATAGCCATAAAACCCAAAGCCACGTTCAGCCTGTAAGATATGCAAATAACTTTTCGATATGAAAATCTGCTGCAAACGTGAATCTTTTCATAACTCCAATCGCCATGAATTACCCACTCCAGTCTGAATGGCAGCACTCTACAAAGCGCGACAACTCGGTCTGACGATAAACCGGCGATATTGAGCGCACAATGCACAGGAAAACGACATAGATCGGTCTTGATCGGAGTTAATTAAAGTCCTGACATTTTTTAATCGATAGCAGACAATGGTGATAGTAAGACTACGATTAAATGATTAAGACATTCCTAAGTTGAATGTAACTATAACTCCTGTATAATATGACAACGAATATTGCTAGCAAAATCATAATCTGTCAGTTAGTTTTTCAGGAAGTTACTTACTTACTGATTACTGCTACCGTGGGCTATTTTCCACACTGGCTGCCTATTCGAGCCCATTGTGTGTGAACAGAAGGCGTCCATTCCTCGGTCTTCTGTTGATAGGAGATCCCAGATCTCCTTCCTTCAGTAAGTTATTTAAAGGTACAAATCTGTAATGTTGTAATAACGTCTCTACAAACGTTTAGAATAAAATTAAGTAACCTAAAACTATTTAAAATCAATATAAAACTTTGACTATGATACCAATTCTGGAATATTAGCAGAATAATAATTTTGTAAGTATATTTTCGTTGCGTTATGGCGGCCCTATATAATAAGTTGCACATCGTATCGTTAAAAGATAATTAGAACTTGAATTTCTCTTTCCTGACTGATAGTGACTTAGAGCTAAAAGAAACGACAAACCGCTTTATGAACGTTTTAAATCCGTCTTGGACGATCTTTGGGATTCCGAATGTAAATTATAATAAACTGGGTGACTTTGTAATTAATATTTATTTTTATAAATATATACGGACAAATCACACAGATTGAGCTAGCCCCAAAGTAAGTTCGGGACTTGTATTATGTGATACTAACTCAACGATAGAGTATTTTATAACAAATAAATATATAGATAAACATTCAAGACCCAGGTCAATCTGAAAAAGAGATCTGAGGCAGGGTCTTGTATGGGATGCCACATGTGTGGATACTCTAGCACCTTCACACGTGTCTGCAACCTCTTATCTTGGTGGAGCGGCGGCTTGTTCTGCAGAGGCTGCAAAAAACGGAAATACGCGGGTTTGGGTAGCAGTTTTATATTTTTACCTTTCGCAGTGGAGACGATGGGACCTTGGGGCCCGGAAGCTAAGATTTTTTTTAAGGACGTCACAACGCGCCTCTTCGAGGCAACTGGTGACCCTAGAGCTGGCAGCTTTTTTGCTCAGAGAATAAGTCTCGCTATTCAGCGAGGAAATGCTGCCAGCATATTGGGTGCGTTGCCTCGATGCAGTGCGTTGGAAGAGATATTTTATTTGTGAAAATGTTTGTTTTTATAATGTTGAATTAATTTATTACAATAAAAATATACTTTTTATCTGAAAAAGATCTTGACCTGACCAGGTATCGAACCTGGGACCATCCGTGTCGCAGCCTGGCGTGTTGACCGCTACGCCACGGAGCTCGTCTCGTCATATTATTGTGTTTACAAATGACAGAGATTCAATTTGTTTAGATACCTTAAAAGCACTAACTTGTTTCTGTATCTGTGATTTACTCCAAACACAACTGATTAATGGATCTACCAATATAGCACATTTTAAATTATGTATATTTTTATAGATACCTACCTACCTTACCTATAACCTACCTTTTATTTGTTTGCATTGAATAGGCTGCGAAATAACTGGAACAATTTTCGAAAATCTTTCACCTTTATGAAGTTAATTTTGTTTTTGCATGTGCCATAGTAGGATATAATTGACGTGAACGTAGACGCAGGAAAATTGCTAGTTTTTAATAAAGGACAACTCCTTGTTTTTACATTTTACATTACACTTTGATGTCCATATTACCACCGTAATAAACAAAGCTTGTCGGCTCTATGGTTTTGTCATGAGATCAGCTAACAATTTTAGACGCATATCTACTTACCTAACTTTGTATAAGTCACTAATCCGGTCTCAATTTGAATACGCTGTACCTGTATGGAACCCATATTATGCTAAATACATCGATTCTTTAGAATTAATCCAACGCAAATTTCTCCGTTCTGCACATAACAGGTGTTTTCATGTCCGTCTGCCCTATGAAGTTCTAAAAGATCAGTATAATCTGTTGAGTCTTGAGTCAAGGCGACTTTATTTATCTGTCATGATTTTATACAAAATATGTAACAATCAATTCGATTCTATTGAACTAACCAATATGTTAAATTACACAGTACCAAGATCTGCAAATGTGAGGGCTGCTCGTACTTCTCGTTTGTTTTATCTAATTCAATGTCGAACAAATGCGGGAGTGCGCGCACCTATGAGAAGGCTTCTAGAAATATACAATACCTACTTTAGTAACGTGGACATATTTGCTCTATCTCAATCTAAATTTAAGAAGAAACTGTCATTTAAAATGAGTCCTCTCTATATTGTTAAATTATTTTTAAATTGTGTCCAATGTTTAACTCACTGCTAATCTAGCTAATCAAATGTTCATCTTTGTCAAATCAATTGTATTATACCTAGGTACCTACCATGGCTTCTCATTCACTGGAATTCACTGGATAGGTTTAAAGAAAAAAAAAAGTCACTTGTTAACACATATGCTCTCAGTGATTCAAAGAGCTATACAAAAGATACAAGTTGTAAAACAAAATCTTTGAATACATTGTATTACTGGGTGCATAGATAAATGTACTCATTTTGCAACACACGTCATTTATTAATCTGTGGTTGCGTTGTTGGTTGCACATGTATTATATTTATACCTGTTAATTGTTGTATTAAGATGTATGTGTAATCGTTTGTAAGCCCAAATAAATAAAATAAAAAAAAAATTGTTACTAAGCACAGAGTTTAAAAGTTGTACTGTAAAAAAAATCGTTATCGAGAGTTTACTTCCGCCGAATTGATTTTTTTGCTGACATCACATACACTACAACGCCCCGGGGAAGAATACAAATCTAACTACACCTCACGCTTAAAAATCAGTCAGTACGTTTAGGCTACAGGAGTCAATAATTGAACAGACATACATACATACGCGCGAAAACCATTACCATCTTTCTGGGTGAGTCAGTCGGGTAAAAAGAGGTTAAAACTTAAAAATCCATACTCAACTTACGAGCATTTGCGTCCAAGAAGGAACACACAAATTGAGTTTGCTGCTCAGCTCGTCAGGCACGAAATTGCTTTACATTTGACGGAGATACCTGGGATGACGAGCTTAAACTGTCACTGCATTTAATATACATATATGTATGGTAAATTGAGTAAGCACCAAAATTTTTCTGCGTCACCAAAAGCTATCTAATTTGATACTATCATCATCATCAGGTCTTTCTTAGTATCTACTGCAGGAGCACGACCCTGTACTGCACGATGTTTAAAAGCTTTGTTTAGCTTATGTTTCCTAAGTTGCCTTTTACAAAATCCACGGGAAAACTTGGAGTGGTCCTATTCTACTCTACTGGGAACCACACGTCCTACAAAAATGTACTACATAACTCAAAAACAAAAGAGTATTTTTCTGAGCAGTCGCGTTAAAAGTATTGTGTATCTCAATATGCGAGCCTTCGCTTTCTAGGGACACATAAATTGACTTTGATGCGCTTCTGTCGTGCACAAAATTGCATCACATTTAATGGAAATACCAGCAGATGACACGCTAAATTTATAAGTCCGTAACTTAGTCCGTAACATAGATATCAGAATATTTACTAGGTCCGTAACATACTTTCTTTTGATTTTGTCTGCCTCTATAGCCTGTAGTCCAGTGGTTTACTTCGTAAATATGCATCCAAATGTCCAGTTTCTATTTATGAATTACAGACATTCAATAATTTATAATTAATAATTTTTTAATCATTAAATGGATACGATTAATTTACGACTTTACATAATTAAAAAGGCGTGTACATTTCAGTTTAATGCAGCATACATTTGCAAAACATTATTAAGAAAAATATTTTCATATTTACCACTAGTTCGATAAATAAATTTTAACAAACAAAGGCTATCACCAGTTCATTTTATACATACAATACTGCTGTAGGGTTGCCACACGTTCAAATAACATCGGATAAAGTCTGGCTTTTGGATGTATGTCCGGCCGATTCTTTTTAATAACTAAATTAATTAAATGGTGGCCAGGCACCATTTATCACATCATCAAATGCATTTAAATTTGCATTTTTTTTTATTTAAGATGTTTAATGATGCTTAAATAATAATTAATCTAGTTTTGTTAAAAAAGATAGTTGTTACTAAGTCTAAAAATAAAAAGTGTCCAATATTTTACCCAAAAGGCTGGCAAAACTGGCTCGTCTGTCCGGCTTTTCGGTTTTGAAACCTGGCAACCCTCGCTATAGAAGCTATGATTGATGACAGCGCCACGGGTCGGCAGGACACGTGATAAAAAATGTAGCGATGAGACGAAATAACGGCCAGCCTTATGAAGATGCTGATTTACTTGCCAACTTTCACACGTTATAACATTAATATCACGACACTAGTTTTTGTTTATTATAACCTCATTATGATATACATTTTAACAAATAAAGGCTATCACTAGTTCATTTTATACATAAAGTACTGCAGCTAGGGTTGCCACATGTTCAAATAAAACCGGATAAAGTCAGTCAATTTGTCTTTTGGCTGACTGTCTAGCTGGTTCTGTTAAAAATAAATTTAATAAAATGGTATCTAACCAGATAACATCATCAAATATATTTTTTAATGTAAGAAATATTATGGTATTTCAATGATAATCAAGATATTTTTATAAATGTCGTATTAGACTAAGAGAAAAAAAGTTGTCCACTATTTTACACAAGTCTGGCTAACTTGGCTAGTCGGTCCGGCTTTTCGGTTTCAAAACCTGGCAACCCTCGCTATAGAAGCTATGATTGATGACAGCGCCGCGGGTCGGCAGGATACGTGATAAAAAATGTAGCGACGAGACGAAATAACGGCCAGCCTTATGAAGATGCTGATTTACTTGGGAACTTTTACACGTTATAACGTTAATATCATGACACTAGTTTTTTGTTTATTATGTTTATTATCACCTCATCAGAGCGTACCGTTTTTATTTTTTATAAGTTATTTGTTTTAAGTCTTTCCGTGGATGTCGTAGATGACGGCTTAGGAAACACAAGCTAAACAAAGCTCATAAACATCATGGAGACCTCTCCTACCCGTCTGGCCAGCGTGGAGAGAGTAGGCCAAATCCTTTGACCGCTAATGGCTGATATATGGCTCTGGAAGTACAGACAAGGTCATGCTCCTGCAGTGGAGACTAAATAAAACCTGATGAGATGAGTGTTTGCATCATATTCAATGAGTTGGACACTTTTTTTACGCTTTTAGGTTAATAGAGTCTTATCTAAACTTTATGTACTCTAAGAATCTATTATAATAGACAAAGGTCAACCTAGTCAGTCTGCTCACATGAACACTGTCATCATCATCAGGTCTTTATTAGTCTCCACTGCAGGAGCACGACCCTCTCTGTACTGCCAGAGTAGTCAGAGGATTTGGCCTACACTCTCCACGCTGGCTAGACGGGTTGCAGAGGTCTCTTTGATGTTTATAAGCTTTGTTTAGCTTGAGTTTCCTAAGTCGCCTTTTACGACATCCACGGGAAGATTTGGAGTGGTCCTATTCTTCTCTGCCGGGAACCACACAGCATATGAACACTGTAAAGTGTTCAAAACGTGAGATGTATTAATAATGTAATAACGCGATAAAAATAAATTAAAAGTTTTTTTTATAAGTACGTGTACATAATGTATAGATAGGTACATCCTGCAATTTAGCAATATCAGTATTTGCAGTAAACTCGATCACTAATTCTACTTTTTCTAACAGTATATTTCCATCGTTCCAGGTGCAAAAACAAGGCGCGCGTCAGTGAAGTGACCTACAATGTCGGTTATGTGGTGAAGTGATGAAGGAATAGTGACACATTGACAATGGAGCACGTGGCACTCATCGGATTTGTACTGCTTGCTTGGATCACTGGTAAGATGTTTTTAATTTCCTCTCATTTATTTCTTTTTAGAATTTAACAGCGTTATGTAGTATTTATAAGTAGGAACGATATTTTCTAGGATAAGTGAGGCCAATTACAAAATTTACGATCTTTCATCCAAACTGCCAACCCCCATTTCACCCCATTTGGGATGGAATTTCTAAAAATCGTTTCTTAGTGGACTTTTATTAGTTACAATCTAGCTTTCTGCCAAATTATATTTTCATTGGCTAAGTAGTTTTCGAGATTTTATGATGAGTGAGCGATTTTCACTTTTTTATAGATAATATAGTAGATAAAGAAAAAGACGGATAGAAGAAAGATATAAACAATAAGTATCTAGAATAATTTAAGATATTTTTAACAAAAAAACAAAAACCGACTTCAACCTTATCAATTTTTTTTTAATAAGCATAGGAAAAAAATGGAAATAAGTGTAATCCGAACGGCATACCTGTAAACATTTTTTGGTTTTTGTGTATTTTTTCAAAAAGCGCTCGACACATTTCGATAAAAATTTAATAGCACCATTTGTAAAGTATTACCTATCGAACAAAAAAAGAATTTCCTAAATCGGTCCAGGCGTCTTCGAGAAATCGGGGAACATACATAAAAAAAAATTACGACGAATTGTAAACCTTCTCCTTTTTTTTGAAGTCGGTTAAAAAGTTGTTCATATTAACTGTTCGAGTCACCCCTACAAGGGAATGTTGAGAGAGAATTTACAGGCTTAGGTGCCTGATTAATATGTTAATATGCATTTACATGATATCCCTAACAATAATTATTTCAAATCTCGTATAATAAATTGTTTTTGTATTCCAACCACATCTACTCAAGCGTTATAATAAATGTGTTTGCACTCTATTCATATTTAAATTGCAAATGTACCAACTAAAGTCGATTTATCATCCCTTTGTTCACATTGTTTAAAAATAAAATCTCAAATTTTACTCACATTCTATTCCAATGGTTCGCAAAGTATTATTTGTCAGGCCCTCCTCCTGTGGTATGGTCGTAAAGGAAAATTTCTTGCCTTCTCCTAGTGAGTATTTTTTCTAGCTATGCTAGCACGCAGGCCGAAAGGCTTTCCTACTCTTTCTACTTTGATTTTTTTTTATTTATTATAGAATTAGGCATTTGTCTCCTATCTGTTGGATAAAGACGAAAACAAGATGGACAAATTACGTCCATCTTATTTCGAACACATGAGGTGGTTGTACGAGTTGTATTTTATTATACTTAATAAAATTAATAAATTACTTTAAACATAATTTCTTGGTGATGAGTTTATTGGAAGGCAAACAACACCGTCTAGTACTGATGCATTGTAATTTGGTTTGCACTTGTACTTTTCTGACAATCAACCAAGCCGTGGTACTATTATTAATTCTGTGCCTGGATCCTGGATCCAAGCCCGCACTTTGAGAATCAGTGGTCATTCTGACATAATATCCGTTGCAAAAAATCTTTTTAACTTTAGTCTACTCACACAAAAGGCTGAATGGACGACATTTTTACTCTTAACTACTCAAATTTCAAGCTTAAATATTAAAAAGTTATCTAGGTCGCGAAGAATTGGATGGTCCAATTTAAGAAATCACTAAGTCCAATTTTGGTGGTTTTGAGTTAGCAACACTGGGTTGTCACATTTTTCATTCTCTTTCGATTGCTGTATTTGATTTTTTTCTGAGAACTCCCTAAGTGCTATTTTTCAAATATTAAAAAAATTAAATTCTTCATTCTTCAGTTCATAAAACCACTAAGTCCATAAAATCACTAAGTCAACGAAAATTTTATTAAAAAATCCCTAAGTCCTTTGATTTTTTCTTTAAGTCCATTGGCAACACAGATTACTATTTCAATTTGAAAAAAATTTTAGACTTTTTAGAAAGTTATTAATTATAAGGACTATATAGTAAAAGAATGCGATAAGTGCTTAAAATGGATCAAGATGACAATCTTAAGAGGTAGGTAAGATCTTCAATTTTAGATACGTTTTAAGTTTATAACTTTGTAAGGATCATGTTAAAAGTTATTTATACTTATCTACACTAATATTATGAAGAGGAAGGCCATGACTTTAAACAGTTTACTTTATATAAAGTGGGCTTTAGCCGATTAATTAACGAAGCCCTTGATGATTGCTACAATGCACCTTTACTTATAAGGGCCGCCAAAATTAGAGATTTAAAGCGGTTATTTATTGGAACATGTGCCAGAAACGGAACGAGATTTTTATGAGGATCTGATTGGAGATGATCGGGAGGTCACAGATGAAGAATGGATTCTGCAGATGAAATTGAGTGATACTCATAATTTGGTTGATTGATGTACTACATCCTTTGAAAATAACCCTAAGTCCATAGATTATGACTCAAATAACACTAAGTCCTATGTTTTGCAATAAGTCCAACGTTTTTGTTTCTTTGTTACTTCGAAAGTATAAAAAAATATAATATGATTCATTTACCAAATAAAGCTATTTGATTATTACTATCGCTTGTATTTTTTTCATATTTTTATCTATACGCATATTATTTCGGCACACATTTGAAACATTATAACAGCCATATTTCAAAAGTGACTTTTTGGACTAGGTGATTTCTCAAATTGGGGCACCCAATTAGTCTCAGCGGGCCTAATTAAGACACAAAACAATAAAAAGTATTCAATTCCTTATACATTAACTCGTTTCTTTAATTCGGGATAAAAAGGCTTTTAGCTGATTAACTTTTCAGCGCACTGGGGATAGAGGCGGTTTTAGCTACAGCAAGCACCCGGGTCGACAGATGTTTTTTAACGTCGTTTGATTTGTATGTAATATTTTTAATTTATACATTTCATAAAGCTAGTTTTTTTAACATACTTCAAATAAGTAAAGACTTTGCTTGTGTAATATTTTTTATTACATATTTCATAACGCAATTTTGTAAAACATATGAAGTTTCATTTTTTTAAACGCGAAAGATTATTTTTACAGTTATGAAAGGTAAAATGTCAACATTCTTATACTTAGTGTGACCCTCGTTTATAAATTGTTTGTTATATAATAAAATATTGATACTTGCCCATACTGAAACTATGCTATGATAAGAATCAGAACTGCAAGAACTAGATAGAGTAAATGAAAAAAATACTAAGAGCATTTTACTCATCAATAAGAACAAATTTTATATGCCAACTCCGAAAGTATCAAAACTCGAATGTTCCAATTAGTAGTGGCAGCCATTATATTTTTCATAGAAGTAATCTTTTTCAAAATTTAGAGTTTTCAATGAAATTAGAAAAAGGCTTAACGATAAGTACAGTAAATACCTTTTGTTTTCAGATGCATCATATTACAAATCTATATTTATATTATTAAGACGAAAACTTTATCGATTGTTTGTTTATTTGCATTGTAAGGCTTTCAAACTACTGGACCAATTTTCGAAATTCTTTCACTTATAGACCCCCAATTTATCTTTGGGGGTAACCTATCACAAACAAGAATTTTTTCTCTTCGAATTTTAGTTGTTCGAAAACGGTACCACGACATTTTAAATACCAAATTGCTTCATTGCCATATTTTCTCTTTCTATAACCTTGATACACATATTTTTCGTCTTTTAGACAAACTGTCGACCGAAAATCGAATCACGTAATTTTATTTTGATAAATGTTGTGGTAAGAATAATTTCATATTCTAGAAGTATTAAAGATAGAAGTAACTTTTTCCATATTATTATTTACACCGATTTTCAATAACTACTTACACACGACAAATCGTGATTAGTAGCAAAGTAAATTCGGTTTTTCGAACTTAAAAATTTTTAACGTGAAATTTTGAAGTCTGCTTTTTAGGCCAAAGGCCTATTTTTTACTGTCGTTATGGTTAGACGTTCTTAAAGTAAGCTACTTTTGTTGTTTTCAATTTTGCTCCGTGACTCATGGTTTTACTTGTTGTTGGAAAACTCGTCTCTAAAGGTTAGGAATATGGTATTAGAAAGAAACTGGTTAACGAAAACTAGGGGTAGGTTGCGAGGAGCGAAGCGACGAGCGTTAGGTCCTACATGAACCAAGCATGCGCGAGGCGAGCGAGCGAAGCGAGCGTGCCGCGGCAGCGGCCGCCGAGGCGCCAGAAAAGAAATTGCCGCGTTATTCTGAAGTTTTTTGTAAACAAACCAACCACTTTTCTATCTCTGATTCCTTTATTATTGGCTCTTTTATAAGGTGATAAAATCCGGTGGTTTTTTTATCTATTATTTGATTAATGTGATAATGCCATAGTGCTTACTCTTATGAATTTCATTTATTTATCATTTGAAATGTTGTCTTTTAATAATATGGAAATAAATATTTTGTTAAACAAAACATATAGCAATAGTGTCTGCGGATAAACGTTGGGTAGCAATACAAAGCAAATAGCTTTCAAAAAAATAACTGTCAATAATAGGAAATTCAACAATATAGCAATTGTATTTTCGGTAAAATAAAAACGATAGAAAATAAAAAAATGACGAAGCATTTTCGGTGTTTTAAAATTCGTACAAAACCTATTCTTGTTTATGATAGGTAACCATCTTTGGGTGATATAAATTACGCTGACGTAGTCGCGGAATAATTGATATTTAAATTAATAAGAGAATTTTTGCATGGCAATATATCCGCATATAATGTAACCTGTGATATGGAAGAAGGATACAAGGCCCCTACTAGAACGAGGCCCCGGGCGATAGCTTTTCCACACTTTAAGGCCGCCACCCCTGGAGGATATCCAAGCTTAAGTCAAGTTATAACACAATTACGCTAAATGGATTGCACAAACTGCGCGACTAATGAGTACGCGGGCAACTTTAAGGCAACTGTCAACTTGAGTGAGAAAATCATAAAATTGTCACGTGATTTATGACTGATATTTATTCCTCATTTGTTAATTATAAAGTTTATTTCGTGTTGTGACTTGTTTGACTGACGTTGATTAGTGTATGTTGGGATCGTAAATTTATATCAGAACACTTTTTAATTGATTACTTTATTATACGACTAATAATAAAGTAATTTATTGTTAAAGATAGAGATACAAATTATTCTTACTATTTTCCATCTTAACAAATTGGTAAAGGTTTCTAAAGCCCTACTTAATTACGATTCTTTGAGGTATGATGTAGGATTTTCTACGAGAACGTAATACCAGAGCTGTAAAAAAATAAAAAAATCTAAAATCAACCACCATATTTTAAGCATACTTTAATAGCTCAGACTATTTCTAGGCTCTTGATGATAAAACATAAATACCTATTTACGGAAAAACCACACTTGTTGAGCTAGCCCCAAAGTGAGTTCAAGACTTGTGTTATGGAATACCTACTAGCTCAACAATACTATAATTCATATCTAATACATATATAAATATTTTTTTTCCAATTCAAATTGGCCAATCAGTGGAACGGCATTAATACGGAACCGGGAAAATTTTGCCATTGTTCACTAAATATTTTTGTGAAAATAACTTCGGTTCTCCCTAATGGATGGAAGTGGCTGAAAAAATTGGATGGCCTTCAAATTTTGCCTGTGTAGACGTAAATAACAGTAAAACGATCAAAATTTCAAGGTAATTCAGATATAAACAACTTATCATAAGTGACTAATGCTGCATGCCCAAAAAATTTACATTTTCATATAAAATATTCAGCTGCTCATGTCAATTTATATGGAACTAACAATTTCTTTTTAAGTTTGCGGCATTCACATAGGAGAAGTTCTTCATATCGACGGACCGAATCATCCCTTTAAGGGTTCAAAGAAAATGTCGCCATGTATGTCACAAACGCATAGAACTGAGGCGCCAAAGATGACTCCAGAAACGCAGGTGTGCAGAACGGCGGCTTGTACTCAAAATAATGTCATACATAAAATTAAAACATCTCGAAGGTTAATCCTTACAAATTGCAAGTTACAAACTAAGTTATATTCCCTAACTTATCGCACGTGCCGCTTTGATTCCAACCTTGGAAGGTGGCGACAGCGGAATACAAGAAGGCTAATTTACCCTCACATTTGATTCGCAAAAACATATATTAAAATGAATGCTCGCGATGTTTGTGTTATGTATGGAACTCAATTATATTTGAATGTTTACATTTTTCCACAATATCTTGCTTTATTTATGGACGTGACAGGGTTTTTACAAAAAGGGAGGTATGCTAAGAATTTAATCTTTTAAAAGAACAAGATACTTTGTTCATGTTCTTGTGTGCGTTAATGAGTAGAAGTGTATGAGTTTATGTAATTAAGTATTTAAAGATCTATTTACCCATAAAAAATGTTGTTGTCACCAGGCTGTATCTCATAAGCTGTGATAGCCTAAAGTTATAAATTATTGTTGAAATTTTCACATATGATGTATTTCTGTTGCCACTATAACAGCATAACCTTAAAACAGAATAAAATAAAAATATAAGAGGGCTCTCATATACAAACAATACGTTCAAAATTAAAGATTAGATATATGATATATGTACAGAGGATTATTCGCGTTCGCACCAGTCTCTTAGTCTCTATCTCGCTTTTCGGTATGGGCCGAATCGGATAGAACTGTGGTACTAAAGAACAACGGCGCCAAAAACGCAGGTGTGCAGAACGGCGGCTTGTACTCAAAATAATGTCATACATAAAATTAAAACATCTCGAAGGTTAATCCTTACAAATTGCAAGTTACAAACTAAGTTATATTCCCTAACTCATCGCACGTGCCGCTTTGATTCCAACCTTGGAAGGTGGCGACAGCTGAATACAAGAAGGCTAATTTACCCTCACATTTGATTCGCAGAAACGTATATTAAAATGAATGCGCGCGATGTTTGTGTAATATGGAACTCGATTATGTTTGAATGTTTACATTTCTCTACAATAATATCTTTCATAAGCGACATGCGGTTTTTCTTAGAAATTGTTAGTATGTCAAGAATTAATCTTTTTACAAGCTACTTTGTACCTATTCTGGTGTGCACTAACGAGTAGAGGTGAATAGTCTAAGGTAGTCAAGTAATACGGACGATGACTATATTTTTTTTTTCGTGATTATATGGAAAGTCCTCCCAAAAAAGACACATCCGCGATTTTTTTTTATAATGGCACATTTTTTGGGCGATACCAATATCCTCCCCAGAAAATGCTACACTATCGTGACGTCACGGTTTAGTAAAATGTATGGGACGTATGAGTAACTTATTCGACAGCTATATTAAATATTGCGTTTATTGTAATGGTTTTATAATAAAAGTTGCTTTATATTTAGAGGCATATATAATGGTATCCTCCCCAGAAAATGCTACACTATCGTGACGTCACGGTTTAGTAAAATGTATGGGACGTATGAGTAACTTATTCGACAGCTATATTAAATATTGCGTTTATTGTAATGGTTTTATAATAAAAGTTGCTTTATATTTAGAGGCATATATAATGGTATCATTTATTTTTATTTTTTTCATACTTTTAAAATGGACTTGCCCAACCAACTTTAAAGGTTATTTAGCCCATGCTTAAAAATGTTTCTTATTATATCTAAATATATATATAAATTTTAAATGCTTTTTAGACACATTTTGATATAAAGAGAAACATTTTTAAGAATCTGAAGACCCAGTCATCATGCCTATTGAAGATAATTATAAAATACACGACGACCTCCGTGGCGCAGCGGTTAACACGCCAGCCTGCGACGCGAGTGGTCCCAGATTTGATCCCCGGTTGGGTCATGATGGAAAACACTTTTTCAGTTTGGCCTGGGTTGTTTATCTATTTAAGTATCTATTATAAAATATACCTCTTGTATCGTTGAGTTAGTATCCAACGACACAAAATCACAACTTACTGTGGGCGGCTAGCTCAATTTGTGTGATTTGTCCCTGTTGATATTTGCGGGATAAAATCATTAAAACAACGTATTTATTAAGAAATGCACGAGCGAATTTTATTCGTCACTGTCTTTGACACACAGAAAGGCGGGAGAGAAATTTTCATTCAACAGAGTTGCTATGGGAAAAATAAGTTAGGGAGCCAATTATAAAAAAAAATAATAATTATAATGGTTGCGTTCGCAATTACTAGCAGTCCCTTTATATTTATTTGAGATTATTCAAGGCCGCACCAGTCTTTCAGCCTCACTTCCTCTTCGGTACGGGCCGAATCATTAAAGTGATTAGTGAGAAAGTCAGGGTCGGCAGATGTGCACCACCAACGTGTAACTCCTAAGTCTTTGAAGTGAAATTTTCCCATTTTCAAATAACTTTGATATATTTTATTCTTATTTGTAATTTAATGACATTTAATAACAAGCAGTCAAGAAGCTAATGTAAATTATATTCTGATGAAGGATAATTCCTCAACGCGGAACAGCTACGACACAATCAATACAACATAACAAGAAGACCTGTTATTACGTTATATTATACTTGCAATCCACCCCGGCTTCGTCCGTGGTACATGCATAGCCTATGTCACAACGGTGAAAGAGTTTTAGGATCCAGTTTCGGAGCCTATTCAATGCAAACAAACACACAGTCAAATCTTGCTGGTTTGGGAGAAAAAAAAACAGAAAATACCAGCTGCTTTTCTTCCCGCGCAGATTGTAAAACCCGGTCCAGGGATTGGGCGAAAATCTAAAGAATCACATTAATAGGCAATGTGGCTAGCAACCCACTAACACGCTCAACGTGGCCTTTGGGTTTTATGACATTGAGCTCTGTCTATCCCGCGAGGGATTAAAACGTTATAATATGTATGTATGTAATAATTCAGTGAAAACCATTTCACCGACAACTTCAGGTAAGTTCAGTATTCAACTGTTTCTAACGGGGTTCTTGCCTGCAATTTATAGGCACTCTACCTTCTTACTATGCGGGAGTGACTTATCACTCATTGAGGTCTTCTTGAGAGGGAAATTTTCACATTGGTAACGTTAGCTACGTGATCGAGTCGAGTGGTATTTTTGTTCTTCTATAAGTTCTTACTCTGATGGGAAAAATATGAAACTTAATTTCAAAAGTGTTTCGGTAACAAAGTTTACAGACGCTTTTTTATGAAACCTTTGACATATCTACAATATTTAATAAAGCTGTAGAACAAAATTTTTTTCGCTATATTTTCTAACTGGCTGTTACCCGCGGCTTCGCTCGCATAATATATAGCCTATGTCCTTCTCAGGATACCCTAACCTATGTGTATGCAAAATTTCATGATGATCGGTCCAGTAGATACGGCGTGAAAGCGTAACAAACAAACAAACAAACTCACTTTCGCATTTATGATATTAGTTAAGATTAGGATAGTTAGCATATAGCACAATGTGACGTAATATTGTGTCGAAGCTTCTACAACGGCGTGTTTTAAACTCGTCCAAAAAATTCGATTCTATAACTTTAATGTCTAAAAGAAATTGTGTCAACTAATTATTTATTTCACTAATGTTACCAGTTTTATGAGGTCTTACCATAACAAGCGAAAAACGTTAGGAACAACCAAATTAGTTAGTAGATAGGCTACATCTTTAGAATCATCTAACGGGTGAGTTCTTGGATCGAAGAATGATCTGATGCACCTTGGTGTTGGTGGTGAGTTTGGTTGGTTCTGTGTAACAACTATTGTTAAAGAAAGCGACCGGAACCGACGGCTGAATGTGCCCTCTGAAGCATGGATCATCTTTCCTAACAGACAATCAAGTACAACCTGCAATAACAAAACTAGAACAAAAACATAAAGCTGTTATTTTCACCGGGAATCGAATAAAGGACCTCGGCAGTGAGAGCCGAACGCTCTTACCATTACACTACGGAGGCATCTTTAGAAATATAATTATCTCATTTTGCTAGTTCACTCGCCCACTCTGTAAGTCCTATCAAACCGCCTTCTCACGAATGCGTAGGTACATACCTAATTGTATCCGAAGTAGTCACAATACGACATTTGTACGGCCTCCAAAGAAATTACTTCCACGAGAATATATATAACATTGTATTCGTTTATTCTGTTACCAATATTACGCAGAAAGTGGAATAAATAGGATATTTTTCCAAGTCTTTCCGTGTTTCTGGAGTAACAAATGTTGTTTGAAAGTTGGGACACTGACGGGGTAAGAAGCCTTGGAACACGTCCCTGTTTTCCTTATGATTGGGTTTACAGTTTATCTCGAACATGTATCGGCATGATCAGTGTTATGTAACTCAGAGTAATGTCGTTTTTAGGGTTCCGTAACCAAAGGGTAACGGAACCGATTACTTAGACTTCGATGTCCGTCTGTCTGTCTGTCATCAGGCTGTACTTCATAAACCATGATAGTCAGACAGCTGAAATGTACACAGATGTATTTCTGTTGCTGCTACTATAACAACAAATACTAAAAATAGACTAAAATAAATATTTAAGAATACCATACAACAAACGTAATTTTCTTGCCGTTTTTTTGATCGATTTTAATTACGGCAACAGGTAGACTCTTGAAATATACACTGAATATTCAGTAACATATTTACTTTTAAAAAAAATAACAAAACACATTAAAATAATTGCTTTAACCCATTCAACAAACACGTTTTTTTTTCGTTTTTGCTCGATAGTATTTGATAATAATACGGAACCCTTCGTGTGCGAGTCTGACTTGCACTTGGCTGATTTTTCCGAATATGCTGTCGCAGAGGAAAATGGTTGCAAATATTATGATATGCAAAATGTTCTAAAGTCTTCATGGCACCAGCTGAAAATCAGCGCTGTAGCACCCCGCCAGCAGCATAAAGCTGAGCTGGCCACCTTTTCGACAATTTTTTTTTTTAATTTGCTAAGAATTGCTAATGATTCATTTGTTGTTATGTATTTTGTCGAATAAAGATTTTCTTTCTTTCTTTCTTTAAAGCAAAAGGATTTTTGCTTTCTTTTTTGTCACCCGCTGTTATATTAGACTGCCCACTGCTTCTTTCCCGTTGGTGCATTAAATCCCATAGATTAAAAAAAAGAAACAACGTGGTCCGAGAGTACCGACAGAAGTGAAAACTTGAATATTAACATTGTTTTTCGATCAGGTCACGTTTCCGTCTTACGCATTTTCAATCTGACGAATCAGTCGGCCACGTGACCTGTCGCGAGTTTAACAGTTTTCCCCATCACAAAGTGCACAGCGCCGCTAAATAAGTTGTTTTTTTATTTTAAAAATTGCGGCTCCTAGTTCTAAATTCTCTTCTTTGTGTAAATCTATCAGAATTCTGGTTGAAAAATCCTCTGTGATAGCCTCTTTAGTAGAATAATACTGTATATTCAATATTTCATGATATAGTGTAATAATATACCGAATAAACAAATACACAAATCAATGTAGTCTTTGCTGAGAAAATAATAAAAAGTTTGGTACTTTACCTCAAAGGCTCAATGGCACTGGTGTTTAACGGAACCGTAAAAAATAGCTGTCGGTAAATATGATATAAGTCGTGCTTCTGCTGTGGATAATAAAAAGACCTGATGATGATGATGATGATGATGAAATATGATATTGTCTAGGTGATCGCCTATTTTAATTCTATCACTTTCATTCAACTTAACGATAGAACCGTCGGCAAAACACGTAGCACAGTCAAGGTTTTTTTTTATTTCCGTCAGTACAAATCCTTTGTTTTTTTGTGGTATTTTCATCAATTGCTCACTGTGTGAATTCACAAAGTTTGCTTTGTTCTTATTATCTCTAATAATTAGAAATATAATCAACAATGTCTTTTCTATTCCCTTGCAAATCTGCGAAGATAGAAGAAATTTATAAAAGTTTATCAATCAGTCTACTCTACAACCTATTTATGAATGAATGAATAAACACTTTATTGCACCAATATATCTAAATAATATGAAAGTATATAGAACACAAACAATTATACAAATATAGGGCAATTTCTTCCAGCCAACCTCATACCTTAGGGTAAGAAAGTAATAATAAAAATTAATTGACAGCGGTGCAGATTATTTTCAATACTTAAATATTAAATATATATTAATATTATATCTAAACACAAACGATAAACATACATAAATATATGTTACTAGATTCCCAGTTTATACTCCATATCGATACTATTGCTAGAGCATAAATATTTGCGAATGTGATGCATCCACTACATATTCGAATACTAATCCACAAAATATCCATATCCATTTACAAATAAACCGATTTATTTCCAAAGATATCCTGTCCGCTTCACTACCGATGCAGGTGCAATATCTCAATCTGTTAAAGCTTTGCATTTAACCTGAAAATAAACTTTCAACCTTATATGCAAAGCTGTAGAGTTTAAAATAGCTATGTTACGTGGACGGTATTAGATGGACCACTTTGTTAGAGTGAATGCCCGCATTTTGCAAATACGTGCAATATTTTGGCGAATATTCTGTTTATGTTTTGTGCATAGACTAATATGCTTAATAGAGACTTTATTGAGTTCTTTTGAAAATACAAAATAGATATTATCGGACTACCGACTATAATCCTCTGATTGCTCTGGCTAATATATGGCTCTGGTAGTATAGAGGATCATGCTCCTGCAGTGGAGACTTAAAAAGACAGGTGATGATAGGAGGGGCGCTAATCTGATTATGTTCTTGAGGTATGGAAGCGATACGGGAGAAGGAGTTTGTGTTATGTACGTAAAATGACGCGTGACTTCTTTCTTTTCTTTCTTTTTTAATTATGGCTTCCACCGAGATTTCAGTGATTCTGCCAATGTCCAGTATAATGAGATACTAAGTATGGGTGTTGTACGATAAGTGGCATCAAATATGGCGTATGTTCTTTGGCAGCCTCGTGGGAGATTTTGGCGACAAATCTATACGAGTCCATTTAACAGTCTACTTTAACTATTTCACAAATTGTTCTCGAGCACAAGCATTTATAACACCAAACTACACCAATTTCATATTATAAAGTCCACTTAAATCAATTTGCAAAATTGTATAAGGCAAACGACAACTGAACTCCTTGACTTCCCACCAAAAACACATGTTACCGTTCCCGTGCCCCTCTGTACCTCAGGAGTAGACACAGCTAGGTGCTAGGCATAGGCCTAGCACCTAGCTGTGTCTACTCCTGATTATGATGATAGCATCATCAGGTCTTTTTAGTCTCAACTGCAGGAGCACGACCCCCTCTGTACTACCAGAGTCATATATTAGTCAAAGCAATTGAAGGATTTCGCAAAAACTCTCCACGCTGGCCAGACAGGTTGGAGGGGTTTTTTGATGTTTATAAGCTTTGTTTAGCTTGTTCCTAAGTCGCTTTCTACGACGTCCACGAGAAGACTTGGAGTGGTCCTATTCTATTCCGCCAAGCAGCCAAGCTTTATGGAAATCATTCCCTATAAGACCTTATCAAAACCAATGCGGTCAGATTCAATATATTATTATCATCAAAAGCCTTCATGGCTATGGAGTAACAATAAAGTAGTACCTAGTGAATTATTAAATTTACATGTTATTTACAATCATCAGGTCCTGGTAGCAATCATGAGATGATAATCGATAAGCTAAAACTATTGGATGGCAATCAGGCACAAATATTGGTAACACCAAAAAATCAATTAACACATTGCTCAGACATATCTAGTATTTATTACGTCAATATATCGACTATTCCAAACTTTTGTTCAAACACGACCATCAATCGTGTTTGAACTAAAATGTCGGCCGATCGTCACAAAAACGCTTCATTCAGAATACAAAGAACAATCCCAGTTTGTATGCTATGGGATTAAAACGACACGCGTTCTGTTTGCTATTCTTGTGGACTTTCTGGCGTATCTATGATTTATTTCATAGTTAATCAATAGCGATGACGTTTTTAGGTTTTCATACACAAAGGGTAAAAAAGGGACCCTTACTAAGCCTCCGTTGTCCGTTCGTCCGTCTATCTGTCACAGAGCTGTATCTGTTAAAACGTAACAGGCATAGATTTGAAATTTGGACAGAATAGAACCTGGAACCTGGAATGGACGATAAGCTCGTATGGTGCTTTTCATTGCACCTCTTTTTCTTGTATTTGGAAATAGTTGTTTCCGATTATTACCATGAGAAAATAGTAGATTTAAAGCTTTTAGCTTAAGCCAGGTAGAAATATTTGACCCCAATATTAGGTCATATGATATGCACGAAAAACAAACTATAGTTGTACATATTTCAATATATATATACAAACCCGACCATCAATCGTGTTTGAATTAAAATGGCGGCCGATCGTCACAAAAATGCGGCATTCAGAATACAAAGAAAAAACAAAAAATAAACTGCACAAATTTGTTTATGTTGAACGGTTCGTTATACGGTTAAGACAAGTGGCAAATATGCAAACAGCCCTCTCAGCATACCATGGATATGTTTCATCATTACTGAGATATGGCATTATATTGTGGGGTAACTCTGTGGAATTTGACCGAGTATTTAAATTACAAAAGAAATTTATCCGAGCATTGTGTGGATTAGGACCAATTGAATCTTGCAAACAACACTTTCGATCTTTAAATATACTACCCCTACCATGCCTATATATATATGAAATATGTGTCTTCGTTGTAAAATACCCATGTCTGTTTCAACGAAAGGGCGATACAGAACACAGCAGAACTAGGCATAAAAATAAGTTAGAAACTCCAAACCAAAGATTACAACTGTATTCAAAGAACTCGTACTGTATGGCTATTAGAATTTATAATCATCTTCCAGACAAATTTCATACATTAAATTTTAATAAATTCAAAAAGGGGTTAACAAAATTATTATTAGATTTTATTTTATTTTATTTATTTATTTATTATCATATTACAAAAACTTACATAAAACAGAACATAAACACATTTCAGAAAAAACCACGGAGGTTTGTGATGAAATGTGATAAAAGTAATCTTAACATAAAATGATTAACATAAAAAATCAGTTTTATTATCTTTATCTACCTAACTTAATACATATATTTATAGAATTGAATATGAATTCATCACAAATCATGAGAAGGAAATAAAAAAAATAAAAAAAAATAGATAAATGTTACTATAAAGTTAAAGACTATCTTGACGACGTCCTTACATAATGTGTTTAAATTATTGTACATGGAATACCTAATTAATTATATATTTAATTCTTATTGTGATATGTGAAATGTAATAAAAATTGATTATTGTTGTGTCAAGTAATAATGGAGAACTTGATATTTATATGTGCTACAAAAATGATTCCTACGCCAAATATTGGCAGAATGTGCATGTACCTACTATCTGTTCTGTACCACCTGATTATGACCATTTTCGAAGGAATAAATGATTTCTGATTCTGATTCTGATTCCCAGTTTGTGTGCTATAGGATTAAAAGGACACGCGTTCTGTTTGCTATTCTTGTTGACTTTCTGACGTATCTATGATAGTACATCAATAGCGATGACATTTTTAGGGTTCCATACCCAATGTGTAAAAATGGGACCCATTACTAAGTCTCCACTGTCCATTCGTCTGTCTATCTGTCACGGGGCTGTATGTGTTAAAATGTAACAGGCATAGATTTGAAATTTAGACATAATGGAACCTATTGGATATTGTCAAAATAAGGACAGTTATGCTGGTTTTTTTATGAGATGACACAGCAGTAGATAAGCTTATGTTAAATCCATTTAGAAATATTTAGAACCAATATTGGTCATAAATATACATGAAAACTTAATCAATTCACAAACATAGTTGTATATTTATTACTTTTAATATACATATAACATTTAATTCAAACACGACCATCAATCGTGTTCGATCTGAAATGTCGGCCGATCGTCACAAAAACGCGTCATTCAGAATACAAAGAACAATCCCAGTTTGTATGTTGTAGGATTAAAACGACACGCGTTCTGTTTGCTATTCCTGTTGACTTTCTGGCGTATCCATGATTTATTTCCTAGTATCAATTTGGATGCTAGTTTTTATTTATTTAGTTGATTTATTCTTTGGAATGTTAATAGCACTGTGCAGAAAAGAATATGTGGATTTTTGAGCGCTTATGTAGCTTTTGTAGCACTACATTTTTGACATGATATCACAAAACAAATTTTAGTTCATATAAATAAAATGATTATTTTTAATTTTATTTAGTTTTCTTGTGCCAAATGGCAAAAACATAAAGTTCCATAATAAACATGTTAAAATAAAATACAACTTTAAAAGAGTTTTAAGAAAATTAAAAATTTGTTTATTAAAAATTTTAGCCTGTGTCACTAAGCAATTCTTACGATGTCGATCACAAATATGTTCGGACATTTGGCTATTAAAGCTATAATTCATCATATCTAAACACATACTAAACCTCTGAAGACCTCTTTCTTGGTTAAAATGACTATAGCGGGACTCGATTTGTTGGGTATATGTTGAGGTATTTACACTTTCTACACACAAGTGTTAGTGCCCTCTATATAATTAGTACTTACCAGATAAAGAAAGAGAGCTCGAGAACGATTGGCCATCGACTGGTTGGCCGTCCTAGGTACCGCTGGTGTAATGAGATCATGAAGGACCTACAGAGCCTCGGAATATGTGACTGGCTAAGGCTGGCAAAAAGTGTCATAAATATATAGTCGATATATCTTCAGAAAAATCGATGCTTTCAAAACCCTTCTTCATTACATTTCATTTATGTAGTAAAATAAGTAAAAACCAACTACCATATTTTTCCGAACGAGTCCCCTAACCCTAAGGCTATTACCCCACCCTAATATAAATGTCCCAAACATATAAATATTAAGAAAAATCTATTAAAATAAATTCGGGGTCGGAGGAAAACGTTGCGCATCAATCACCCGTATGGGACAGATAATAAACAGGATGACAATTTTCTCGGAACCCGCTATAAATTTCCCCATTCGAGATAGGTTATCGACAAGGTGATCGATATATGAATCTCATATTTAAGTAAGAAATTTTATATTTTAGGAAAAATGTAGGACAAAAGATTTTCTTATTTTATAATGCGTCCTCAAAATATAGAAATCTACAGAAGCCCTTATGTACGCATCTAACGCATGCATACAAAGGCTTGATCCCTCGCGCCCACTGGGCTTATATTTATACTTTCACGCATTTTTTACTTTCACTTTACATACTTCAATGACGACAGTCTACTGACAAGACAACTATCAATTGATAGTTCGCTGGCTTGCAGCATATCTTTTTATGTAGGTACAATTTAATACGCTAGTCGGATCATGAAAAAATTATTGGCGAGGTTGTTCTTAATTACACTGATTTTCGAGTTATTCTTAAATTAGACAAAAGCGATGATAATTATTATACACAGGAATTACTTCAGTTTCCTGTGGTATAAGCTAAAGAACTATTGTTTACTACATGGTAAGTACAAAAACTGATTTGATCAATTATTATAACAAAATAAATAAATAAATAAAAAGGAATAGAAAATGATACGTTTTGACAACATTATGACAGGGTTATACTTTTTTGTGTAGTGTTCTTCTCGTATTTCTTTTTCATTGGCACGGGTTGCAGCCAAAAAGAGTTTCAAGGATGGTAGCGCTTGTTTGTATTTCTATTATGTTACTTAATATTAACACTATATTATGTACTTTGACTACGTATATTATGAAGTATATTTATACGTTATTTTTACCCAACTGACCCACCCAGACGGCGGGAAATGTTTTTCGCGTGTATGTTGTGTGAACGTAAGTCTCTATGATTTTTTATTTTATTATACTGTACTCGTTACGTAAATAAAAAAGAAATAAAGTAAGTCCAAAGGGTTTCTCGCTCTTTTCCCATTTCAATCCTCCGTCATGAGGGCCTTTCTAGGATAATAAGATTTTTTTCTGTTACATACATACATATCATCACGCCTCTCTCCCATAGGGGTAGGCAGAGACTATGGATCTCCACTTGCTACGATCCTTACAAACCTCTTTCGCTTCATCTACATTCATTACTCTTTTCATGCATGCTCGCCGGTTTCGGGTACTCCTTACTTCTCCTTTTGCAAGAACGTTCTTAATTTGGTCACGATACGTTTGTCGAGGCCAGCCCTGACCAACTGTCCCAACTATCCCAATTCTGTTCTTTCTGGTTTATTCAATTATTCTGGCAAAAGTAATATATTTTTTTTGCTGGAAATTCTAAGCAATCGTACTGTTTGCACTGTTCAAAAATACATCAAAACAGGCTCACTCGTTGATTTTATTCACGAGTGCTGACGTCACAACCAGTGGCGGATTGATTCTATTAGTTAAAAAATTGAGCTCCTGAATCTCGAGAAAAAAGTTTAGGGGCCAATTGTTTCTTGGGATATTGGGTGTTTTCAGTATGACAATGAGCCTTGTTATTGTGCTTGTAATTTCCGACACAATGTTATTATTGTTTAATGGAATAAATAAACTGAAACTGAAACTTACATGCCTATCATTGTGTCCACGCGTGCGCCATATCTGTGCCGTGTCTTCGCCGTATGCCTTCTCTGTGTGTTTTATGCCTTATATTGCAGTTTTGAGCTGTCAGACACATCTTTAAGTTGCTTGAATGAAATGAAAAATTTGACACCAGTGTTGCCATTACACAAACAACAACAACCAACAACCAACAAACCTTTGTTTAAACATTTCCGATTTCTGGATAAAACAGTTCTTACTTACTTACATGTTTAGTAAAAAATAAAGAAATAATAAGCATAGAGCCAACATTTGACCTACTTTGTTAATGAAATAAGATAGTATCACATGAATTCCATAACAAATGTCGCCATAACCGATAAATATGGTAATTCTGTTAATAGACTCGTCCAAACACGATTTATGTAATCGAATATTGGGGTAGATAAATTGATTCTATCGTTTAGTATAATTTAGAGGTTTAAACTGTTGAATATACTTCCGGAAATAAATTGCCTATTTACTTTTATGCAGGAAATATGCCCTAAATGGTACAAACTAATGTTATTGAAAGAAACACAAGGAAAGAGAAGACAGAAAGGAGTAATTTTGCGTTTCATCATCATCATTAGGACATTTTAAGTCTCAACTGTAAACTCTCTCTGTACTACCAGAGCCATATATCAACAAGAGCAGACAGACGATTAGGCTTTCACTCTCCACGGTGACCAGACGGGTTGGAGAGGTTTTTTGATGCCTATAAGCTTTATTTAGCTTGTATATCCTAAGATGCCTTCTACGGCATCCACGAAAAGGCTTGAAGTAGTCTTATTCTAATCTACTGGGAACCACACAGCAATTTCGCGTTTATAAGGTCCTTTTCTTCAATTTAGTGTATTTCCGGGTTCTTTATGTGGTGCGTCGGAACTCTGGGACGGTATAATGAAAGCATGTAAGTTTTTAGGGTTCCGTAGTAAACTAGGAACCCTTATAGTTTCGCCATGTCTGTCTGTCTGTCTGTCCGTCCGCGGTTTTACTCAGAGATCATAAGTACTAGAAAGCTGTAATTTGGTATGAGTATGTATATTAATCATGGCAAAAAAGTCGTAGAAAAAAATCTTGAAAAAAAATTTTTTTTTGGGTAGCTCCCATACAATTAAAGTGGGGGAGTCATTTTTTTTTCTCTACTTACCCATCTTGTGGGGTATCGTTAAAAAGGTCTTTGAAAAATATTGTGAGGTTGACAACACCATTTTTCGATTTAGGGATCCGTTTCCGAAATATTTGGTTTTAAAGTGCAAATTTTTGTTAGAGGTACGTGTCCCCCCCCTCTATCTCCTAAACGGTTATATATAGATACGTGAAAAAAATTACAGCAGTAGTATATATACTGAAGTTGAAAGGAAAACTATCAGGGCTAAGTACTAAGTACAAACTAAAAAGTTATAGGCAACCAACTTATAAAATGTACTGGAAAATGTAAAATTTCATACAATCTTTATTGTTAGATGTTTTTGGTCGTTAAACTGTGAGGTGCGAGTGTAAACAGTGTGTACTCAAAGTTGTCATTCGCAACTACGGAACCCTATACTGCGCGTGGCCCGACACGCACTTGGCCGGTTTTTTACTATTTAGACTTAATTATGGCATTATGAAAACACGGCTTTACTCACGTTTTATTACGTCGGGATCCGCCGACTAGTTTCGGTCAAGCGAGGCGGCCCTCAGTGTTTTGAGGGAAGCATAACCGTCGTGACGCCACCCCTTTCACTCGCCCCGATGATGGTCTTCGTAACAGACCGAAACTTGTCGGCGGATCCGACGTAATAAAACGTGAGTAAAGCCGTGTTTTCATAATGAATTTATCTCGCGTAAGTTTTAATATATGGCAGTTTTTATAGTATGCCTAATACCAACTCTCCTAGGGAAGCTCCAGCTTACAAATACCTAATTAATTTGTATAGAGTATTGAATGACATGACTTTGCCACGATACATTCATTTCAAAATCAGTAAATTCTGAATATACAATCATCATCATCATCAGGTCTTTCTAGTCTCCACTGCAGGAGCACGACCCTCTCTGTACTGCCAGAGCCATATACTAGCCTGAGTAATCACGAGGATTTGGCCTACACTCTCCACGCTGGCCAGACGGGTTGGAGAGGTATCTTTGATGTTAATAAGCTTTGTTTAGCTTGTGTTTCCTTAGTCGCCTTATACGACATCCACGGGATGACTTGGAGTGGTCCTATTCTACTCTGCCGGGAACTATACGGCTAATATATAATCGTCAATTGACAATTAACATGGTCGATTACCAACTAGCCGCTAACAACAGAACATTCGCCGCAAAATCGGAATTATTTTCAATACAGCGTCCTTTGAGCGGCGGATCGGGAATAAATTTTTACTTCAAAGGCTCCCAGATAAAAGGTTACTGATAACAGAAGTTTTTGTTATGTAGATGATTCTCGATGCCCTTTTTATCTTCTTTCGGGCTTATTATTGCCGCTTTACGTGCTATTGAGGGCGGTATCAGAAATTTGAATTGATTTTTTATTGCTTAATGTTTTTTGTTTGGATGGTTGAGAATTGGGACTTTTCGTTCTGGAAGATAGGATAAGAATACTTTTTTATTCAACACTGATCATTTTTTGTGAGTATGGCCATCCCCAAAAAATGCCACATTTTACTTTTCTGCTCTTCGAGTCCTTTAAGCCATGTGTATTATTTATTTGTGTCGACTTTATGAAATCTGATAATTATGAATTTTGATCATTAGAATTAGATTTTTTTATAAAGATTTCCGAAAGTATTAGAAATATTTTCGGAAACCGTTAATAGGACTTAAAAAGTTATGTGAAAAATTGGACACCCAAGTATTAGTTCTTGGAATGCTTCACATAAAATTCACAGAAATTTCTGAGTATATACCTTATGTTAAGAAATCTGTTGTATTTACGGAATCTAACTACCTGATAGCAAGTTACCTAATAAACACTATACAACAATAGATCATATTCAGCAAGAAAGACAACGCACACTCCTGGAAAATATTTATTTAAGAGGGTATACTAGCAGTGCGTTTTCCATACAAATGTATTTCTCTATTTTCTCGCTGAAAAGTGCTTCTAGAGGCAGAATTCTTTTTACTTACAATCTATTACAAAAATAGGTATGTCCCTATGTTTTATTTTTTTCTAAAAACCTGTTTAAAAGAAAAAAAAATGTACAAAAACAGTTTTATTGGAAAAAATAAAAAATTCCTCTATTAGTACTACATTTTGTGAAAAAGAATTGTGGCTCTAGAATCAGTTTTCAGCGAGAAAATAGAGAAATACATTTGTATGGAAACCATATTGAAAAAATACTGCTTGTATACGCTCTTAATAACTTGAGCATCACTCATTGAACGTACCTACAACGCTGCCTACAGAATGATAAAGCACCTGTTTAGGACCTTCAGGAATAGAATTTATTTTTCCTTTTTTCATCAACTGAATGAAGGTCAAAGTAACACTTAACCTCAATTTGCCTTTACTTGTGATGTAATTTGTCAAATTGTTTCAACACATAAAATTCAGCATCTCGTTTCTTAAAGCTTTGTTCCATAAAATATTATATGGCTTAGATTATCATTGGCAGGTGGCATCGTGTGGTAGTATACATGTGTAACCATAACTTAACCTTGTTTTATTTACAACTTAGTTGCCAAACCTACCTTCAGTTACCAATTAGCGTATCCAATTTGTGATTTTATGAATTCTGATAATTATGAATTTCGATGGTTAGGATCATCATCTTCATCAGATCTTTGTTAGTCTCCACTACAGGAGCACGACCCTCTCTGTACTACCAGAGCCAAATATTAGCCAGAGCAGTCAGATGATTTGGCCTACACTCTCCACGCTGGTTAGACGGGTTGGAGAGGTCTCTTTGATGTTTTAAGCTTTGTTTAGCTTGTGTTTCTTAAGTCACCTTCTACGACATGCACGGGAAGACTTGGAGTGGTGCTATTCTACTCTGCCGGGAAACACGCGGCTAATGGTTGGGTTAATTAGTTTTAAATAATTTTTATGAAGTGTGATCATTATGATGTAAAATGGTATGAGAAATATTTTCGGAAACCGATAATACTACGGACTTAAAAAGTCATATGAAAAATGTGGCACCCAAGTATTAGTTTCATCAAACACGCTATAAGAATTACTTTACTAACGATTTCATGAGTATCTAATGTGTAAAATCTGTTGTGATTACGGGATCTACCTATTTGACAGGGCACCTAATAAAACACTATACAACTACAATAGATCATATTATATTTTATAAGAATATATTTAGTGAATTACTTGAGAATCACTCATGGAACGTACCTACAACGCTGCCTACAGAATGATAAAGCACCTGTTTAGGACCTTCAAGAATAGAATTTATTTTCCTTTTTTCATCAACTGAATAAAGGTCAAAGTAACACGTATCCTCAATTTGCCTTTACTTGTGATGTAATTTGTCAAATTGTTTCCACACATAAAATACAGCATCTCATTTTTTGAAGCTTTGTTATATTAAAATATCATATAACTAAGATTATGAGCATTGGCTGGGTAATAGCGGTAAAATGCTTGTCTTCCCGTGCAGACCGTAAAAGCTAGTCGAGGGATTGGGCCAAAATCTAAGAAATCATATCAATAGGTGATGCGGCTAGCTAGCTGTTTTGATTTTACCTTTACGCCCACGATGACGCTTGTGGCTGGGTCTTATGACTCTTGGCTCTCTCTACCCCGTTAGGGATAAAGACGTTATAATAATGTATGTATCGTTCAATTGATAGGATATATACGCGCGATAAACAATACCCTCTTTCTGGGTGTGTTATTCGGGTACATAGTATTGACAGTGCCCTACTTAAGAATGTTATTACGCAACCACGATAAAAATGTTAACAGTCCCCCAAGATCTCGATATAATGGTGCTACATAATACAGTCTGCGGGCTGACGTCGCGAGAAATGATACATGCAAATAGGCTCGGCCTGCCCCATATAGTCCTCTGACGGCAAATATCGAGAATATGGAAAATGTATCTGTATAGAGAGTTCCATGTTGGACTGGAGGAAAAGAAAAAAATTGTTGAATATACCAGATGCTTGTCTTCCCGCGTAGAACGTAAAAGCCGGTCGAGAAAATGGGCCAAACTCTAAGAAATCATATCAATAGGCGATGCGGCTTCCCCTTACTACTTTTATTCCACTTTCTAACTTTACGCCCATTATGATGCTTGTGGCCGGGTCTTATGATCTTTGGCTCTGTCTACCCCGCTAGGGCTAAAGACGTGTTAATATGTACGTATGTATCCTTGAGTTCATAGGATATACGCGCGAAACATATTACCCTCCTTGTGAGAAGGTCAATTGGGTAAATAGTAGACAACGCCTTAGTAAACAGGAATGCTATTACGCAACCACGATAAAAATGTTAACAGTTCCTCAAGATCCAGATATAATGGGTGCTACATAATACAGTCTGCGGGCTGACGTCGCGCGAAATGATACATGCAAATAGGCTCGGCCTGCCCCATATAGTCCTCTGACGGCAAATATCGAGAATATAGAAAATGTATCTGTTAAATCGTAAGACTAACAATATAGACAGTCAATATCGTAAATAGGTCAGTAAAGCACTTAGCAAAATATACCGCTTTTGCATTTATTTATTGTTCTTCGCGTTTTTTGTATTTAGTTTATGAATAACTACATTAAGATTGTATTCCCTATAAATATATATTTTGCGAAATGAAGAAGTTATTCTGCAAAATATTGCAAGTTGTTTAAATCTTGTAGGTTCATTTAATTAGTTGCAATTGTTCAATATACATATAATATAATACATGTCATTGCCATAAATTAGTCTTATTCACTTCATGATGCGAGATGTATACAAACAGGACTTAAGTACTTAGTACAAACCTTTTATTTATTTGTTTCCGCTGATGTTTCAATGGAGTTACATCCATCGTGTTCGGAGCTAGACACCATTTTATGCAATCATTTTATGAAATTTTAGTAGATATTAAGTGTAAAATCTCGTGCTGAGATGTTTGTCTTTTGCTGTTATTGTCACTATTAAAACTCACCACAATTATTGAACCACAGTGTTTGTTGAACTATCAAGATAAGTGTGATCACGAAAGTTTAAAATCATATTGTCTTTTTGCCGCCTTTTGACTTTTGATATCCATCGGAAGTAAAGCGGCGCTCTTATTCCAGACCGTATTACTAAATATTCCAAACGATACTACGAGATAATAGTTGGCATCTGTACTTCTTTTATGTTGTACCCATATAGCCCGCTGTGGCCGCATAAATTACCGGGCAATTGTTTCCCATAGCCGGCATTGTCTGCCATCGCTGGGGTCATTTTGTTAAAATGCTGTTGCTATTATTCTTTTTGAAAGTAAAATTTTATAGCTACACAAATGGTTCAGTGGGTTTCAGTGATTCATTTGCTTGGGGAAAATAATGCCGAGTGATTTTGTGTATGAATTTCCGGAATTTGGATTGAGTAATAGGTGGAAAATACACCTTTTAGGATTTCATTTGGAAAGGATTAGGACGACACAAGTATGGCTCAGTGGTCTTTCCACTCCTTCGAAGATGTATTGAAATGATTTTTTTTTATTTTCTATTTTTATCGTTAAATTCAAATAAGATTATTGTTTTATAGCTTCTTAAACTTTTACGATCGATGTTAATATAAAAAGAAAATTATGATACTCGTTTTTCGAGTTTTCGTCAAGTTTTCGATATTTTGGTCATATTATGTGCACAGCAGCACATGTTGGTTTAATGCTCTAAGGCACATGTACCCCTCTCTATTCCTTCGTTTATTTCTTCGATAAGATCAAGATCAACAAAAACAGAAAATATGTATGATTGTTTTAGCCTTCATTATGTACATATTTCTACGTTTTTTCTATTTTTTGCCTTTTCAGGAAAATAAAATAAGTTTTGACCTCCAACCTCTGTCTCTTGATTGATGAAAGGCTTTATTTGTGTTCTTTACTAAATGCAACTGAACAAAGAAACTAATGGAGACTATAGTGACAGTAGAGAGACATAGTAAACATGTAAATACACATCGCCGGGCTATTTGTCCGTCTATACGGCGTTGTCGTCAAATGATGCGATTGTTTCCGCTCACTGCCCGATCACAATGATATACATTCACTGGATGTGTTATTTTGATAATAATGTGCTTGTGATTCCCGGCAGAGTAGAATAAGACCACTCTGAGTCTTTCTGTGGATGTCGCAGAAGGCGACTAAGGTTAGCTAAAAAAAGCTTATTAACATCAAAGACACCTCTCCAACTCGTCAAGCCAGCGTGGAGAATGTAAGCCAAATCCTCTAATTGCTCTGGCTAATACACGGCTCTGGTAGTGCAGATTACCTGATGATGATCATGTGCGTGTAATGTGTGCTAATTTTGCTATAATTCAATAACAGTAAACGTAAGCTCTGTTAGCAAATATTTTTAAGCCTCCAAACTTATTGCCCATGGCCTGTGGTTGAGAAGTTAAGGGCAGAGACATATTATATTATTAACATTTACTCGTACATATAAACATTTAAATACACATCGCTGGGCTATTTGTCCGTCTATACGGCGATGTCGTCCAATGATGTGATTGTTTCCGCTTTCTGTTCACGATGATTTACATTCACTGGATCTGTTATCTGATAATGATGTGCGTGTAATGTGTGCTAATTTTGCTGTTATTTAATAAAAGTAAACGTTAGAATTTTAGCAAACATTTTAAAGCTTCCAGACTTATGCCAATGACTGATGGTTGAGCAGTTTAGAGCAAGGCTCTTGTGGTGATATTGTGTGAGTAAAAACTCATCAATTATAATTTTTGGTAGGAATAATGCTGAGCCATTGCCCTTTTCATTTCATATACTAGAAAAAAAATCAGTAACGTCATTCAATCACCTAAAATATAACTGCTTGAATGATAATGACACTAGGGAACGATCCATTCGTCGGTTTTCTCACAATATTTCTCGTTTGTAAGTCCATCTCAGAACCCAAGGCCGCGTTCCGTAGGTAGGCTTATTATTTTATAGACGTATTTTAGCAGACGCATACTGTCAGTAATTTGACTTGTAAACTAATAGCCAGTTATAACAGTGGACAGGAAGCTCCGAAGCAAAACTGCTGTGGATATAACCGTAAGACGCTTGGATGAGGTCAAGATGTCTTACGGTTGTGTAACTTCGTTTGTTTATTCTCTGTCGTATCTAGAGATCTTAAAGCCGCGTCCCGTAGTACGTGCTTATTATCCTGTTGACGTATTTCAGCAGACGCATACAATCTCTATGTTTGGCTGTAATTCAGGACTCTTGTTAAATCGCTCTTGAGCACGACTGTTTTAATTAACTATTTATAGGATACTTTTGTCATTAAAAATGTACATTAAAGATTAATATACACGATAAATTGCTCCACTTTAAACTGAGAATTACTAATACTCACAGGGTTCAGCACGAACCTTTTACTTATTTATTTCCGCTGACGTTAAAAGAATATAAACTGCTTCTTAGATTCTCTCATCGGAAGCAATTTTATTAGCAAATGCTGGGTTCATAAAATGTTCTCATGTTCCAAATCAAATTCAGGTGTGTTATGTATGAGTTTACTTCCTTTTCTGGTTTGTTATTAAAATAGTACAACAATATGCCCAAACGTATTTTTTATTAAGATAACTGTACCGTAAGATAATTGTAATATGTAATAAAAAAGTGGGCGGCAAACCACCACCTGCCAGTTGTAGTCAGTTATCATGATTATGGCAGGTGTCCGATCCTTGGCAATAACCCAGCACAAGTCCATTCATATATCAATTCCATAGCCCAATATGTTCCCTTTTAAAATACAATAGTTACTCCTCCGACCAAGACCTATTCAAGGGCATATCAAACATTGGTATTTCCTGGAATGCGTTCTGGCTGAAGACCTACATTACATTAACTTCTGCAAAGGGCCTCTACGTGTTGGATCTATATCCCGGGATAACACCCGTGACTCCAAAGGAGGTACAAACAATAATTGTAATAAAATATTGGCAATTAATAATCTTTAAAAAAAACTTGAGAAAATAACTTCAAACTTTCCAACGACTAATACTAAGGTGTCTTGTCAATTTAGCATGGTGATTGGAGAGGTAAAAATAAACAAGGAAAAAATCTTACTAACTGCCAAATATATTTTTTTATGTGAGAAAAAGAAACATTAATAATCAATGAAAATTATGTCAAGGTAGTAAGGAAGTTGATATAAAAGTGTATTTAACGATGTACCTAAGTGTATGGAAACATATGTAATGCAAATAAGCGGAAATAAATTTAATTAGGAATTCGTTTCTAAATAAATGACAATGTCAATGTTTACTTTACATCGCCTCGTCTCGCTCCTTTAGTGGAAAAACAACTTTTCTGCCCGATAAGATTGCCCCGGATCCAATAATTCGTTATATTGAACAAACTTCCAGCAAAGTTCGGAAATGATTCTCTTTGACTCGTCGCCATTATAGTAATATTCCTACCAATATCCACGATTTCGCGTTTTTATATTCTAATAACGTAGTTCGGTGATAATGAGTTTTCAGCTTTTCATCCCGGGATTTAATATACGATGACTATAGATGAAGGACGATATGAATTAAGTAAATTGTAAAGGAAATAAATGAATTTTTCTTTATAAACTATATTATTTATTTTTTCATTACATTCAAACCGATTCTTTTTGATAGGTAAATAAAATTTTATTGCGTTTATTATGTTATCTATACACCTAACGTTTCAAACACTTTACAGTGTTCATGTTTGTAGGTAAACTAAGTAGATATTTGTCTATTATTTATTAAAACTATGCAAAACTACCGCCTAAAATACTTATTGATAACCATTGATAACGTTCCGAATGTACGCAGTATTGGATCACGGTGTCTGAATGAACACTTTCACACTATTGCAACAGGAGGTATGTCTGTATAATATGTTACTGCAGGTGAATGTCTAAGCAAATGTTGCACTGTTTTCGGAACTTATCAAATACAGTAACTAAATACTGAATGTATTAGTAGGTGAAAGTCTAAGCAATAGACAAAGGCGTCTAGGATTGATCTCTCGCAGCGACACAAACAGGGATCTCGCCATTGTAATAAATCTGGGGGAATTGCTTCCGAGTCCAGTGCCGCTGAAATACTGCCAGATTACGAGCAAAAAGCTGAGGAATTCAATGGAGTGCTGTTCTTATACGGCAAATACCTTGGTAGTTTTTATTGGGCTGCCGAAGATGGAGTGTATTATTTTTCAAGCGCATATACCTATGTAAGAATGTATCTGTACATGTCGTTTCTTTATTCTACTATTACTGATAAATACCTTAACGGAATTGGACGTAACGGGTATCTTTATACTTTTCCAAGTGACATAAGCTATATTTTTTATGCAAAAGCAGTCACTGCAGTTTAACGCCGAGAATGCCGAAAATGGCAAAAGCAAGTTTTTTGTATGGGAGCCCCCTTAAATATTTAATTTATTCGGTTTTTAGTATTTGTTGTTACAACGGCAAAAGAAATACATCATCTGTAAAAAATTGAACTAAGTAGCTATCACGGTTTATGAGATACAGCTTGGTGACAGACAGATGGACAGCGAAGTCTCTTGAATAGGGTCGTGTTTACCCTTTGGGTACGGAATCCCAAAAAGAATCTCGTAGGAAAAAAATACATTAAATGTTGTAATTTTTTTGTTACGAGAGTTCCTTATTATTTTTTTTAATATACGTGACGAAACAAAATAAAATTTGTATAAACAATGATAAGCTTCTGTTTAAACTTTATAATAGTACCCTTGACTTTCCAATAACTGTGGTAGAGAATTTTCCCAAACGTACAAATACAATCATACATTTCAGGAGCACAGAGATGTGTTTAACAGTCATCTAATTTAGTAAGCCACTCCATTGAAAGGGCGTTAGTTGAGCGTCATTTAATTAAAGCCATCAGTGATGTTCATAAGGCCCCTTGTACACTGCCTAAATGATGAACAATACATATTAGAGCATATTCCTTCTTAATAGAAGAACTTATGTTGTATTCGCCAACATTTGTGATTATGTACCAAAGTGTTTAATCTCAGATAAGTCAACTTGGATGTTATCTTTTTTAAACCAAAAGATAATGAGTTAAATAAAAAAAAAATTAAAAACAAAAGATGAAAAATACATGCACCTTGAAGATTTAAACAAAGACGTGTTAATGTACGCGCGTACAAATTTTGGTTAAGACTAGTGTAAATTATAGCCATTTTGACTCGAAAAGAAGAAGAAGAATAAAAATGTTTTTCAAGTTTCTTTTGTCTTGTCGTGACATTTGTCATTTGTCGATGTTCTTCGGGTATAAAAGGACGACACGATGCTGGCGCGCGTAAGCGCTGTGCGTAGGGTATTAAAATTTAACATCCAACGAGAAATTTAATATATTATTTTATGATAGTTTAACACTATATATTTTACGAGTATAACGCCGTGTGATTCCCGGCGGAGTAGAATAGGAACACTCCAAGTCATCCCGTGGATGTCGTAAAAGGCGACTAAGGAAACACAAGCTAAACAAAGCTTATGAACATCAAAGAGACCTCTCTAACCCGTCTGGCCAGCGTGGAGAGTGTAGGCCAAATCCTCTGACTACTTAGGCTAGTATATGGCTCTGGTAATACAGAGAGGGTCGTGCTCCTGCAGTGGAGACTAGAAAGACCTGATGATGATGATGAGGATGAATCTAACAAATCATCAAAAGTCGTAGAACAAACTTTGTTGTTTATGATGTTATTAGCTATTTACTCCTCCAAAATTATTGGTGTTTTACAAGTAACTCTGTATATTTGTTATCACAATAATTTCTAATTTATATTTTTTTTTAAAGGCCAGCAATCCCGTTGATGCACTCTAAAACTTGCATTTTACTCAGAACGCCCGAAGCCAAGTCTGTCCCACCTAGTAACTCTTTGTGTTGTTTGCTTTCATATGCTGCAGGGCCTTTCACCCTCGCCTCACAAGCACGGTAACGCAGTGGAAACTAAGATAAACGTTTCTGACTTTTTCGAAATTATTTCAAAACCTTTATTGCAGTTAGTACCATTTTATGCAGACAAACATGTAACTATTAATTTAACTTAGTCTTTGAGCTATGATGGATTTAGTTACCAAAGATCAGTTTTGTGTACATTTTAAGTATATACTTTGAGTAGTGAAATAAAGTTACTCGTATAAATATATACGGACATATCACTCAGATTAAGCTAGCCCCAAAGTAAGTTTTTAATAAGACTTGTGTTATGGAATACTAACTCAACGATACTATATTTTATAACAAATACATAATAATATATAGATAAACATCCAAGACCCAGGTCAATCTGAAAAAGATCGTTTTTCATCTTGACCTGACCGGGGATCGAACCCGGGACCATCCGTGTCACAGGACGGCGTGTTGACCGCTGCGCCACGGAGCTCGTCAGGACAATTCACACAAATTAAGCTACGTAGCTCCACAGTATTTAAGTATTTCCCGTTGCTGCACTCTAAAATTTGCATTTTACTCAGAACGCCCCAAGCCAAGGTCTCTCCCACCTATCACACAAAGGGGTTACCTAGTAACCCTTTGTGTTGTTTGCTTTCATTAGCTGCAGGGCCTTTCACCCTCCCCTCAAAAGCACGGTAACGCAGTGGAAACTAAGAGAACAGTTTGTGACTTTTCCTAGACTTATAATAAATTATTACAGTCGGTATCATTTTATGTAGAAACAAACCTGTAACTATTATTTTAACTCGGTCTATGAGTTATTTAGCATTTTACCTACATTTTTCGATGGATTTAATTAGCAAATATCAGTTTCGTGTTCATTTTACAAATATACTTAAAATATAAAAATAAATTTATAGGAACAATTCACAAAAATCAAGCTGCGTAGTAAGTAAGTAATTCATGTTGCTGCACTCTAAAATTTTCATTTTACACAGAAAGCCCGAAGCCAAGTCTGTCCTACCTAGTAACCCTTTGTGTTGTTTGCTTTGATAAGCTGCAGGGCCTCTCACCCTCGCCTCACAAGCACGGTAACGCAGTGGAAACTAAAAGAAACGTTTCTGAGCTTACCAAGAATTATAGCAAAACGTTTATTACAGTCAGTACCATTTTATGTAGAAACAAACCTGTAACTATTATTTTAACTCAGTCTTTGAGTTATTTAGCATTTTACCTACATTTTTCGATGGATTTAGTTAGCAAATATCAGTTTCGTGTTCATTTTACAAATATACTTAGAATATAAAAACAAATTTATGGAAACAATTCACACAAATAAGCTACGTAGCTCAAAGTAAATAAGTAAATCGTGTTGCTGCACTTTCAAATTATCATTTTACTCAGAATGCCTAAAGTCAAGTCTGTTCCAGTAACCCTTTGTGTTATTTGCTTTCATAAGCTGCAGGGACTTTCCTCACCTCACAAGCACGGTAACGCAGTGGAAACTAAGAGAAACGTTTCTGTCTTTTCCTAGAATTATAACAAAACGTTTATTACAGCTAGTACCATATTATGCAGACACAAACCTCTGTTCCGTAACCGAACGATATTAAGGCGAGCGGAGCCACGGTGACAGCTTGTGGAAATTATAATTCTACAGAAATAGATATCTGATCCAGAAACAGACGCTCGTTTCAAAACGTCATCGATGGATGACACCAGACACAATTTCCCTAGATTTAAAAAAAAAATTAAGCTATTTCCACTTCTATTTAACTAGACCAATCGAAACGAGTTTAAGCGTAAAAAGGATCGTTCACATTTATTTTGAAGATAAAAATGTAGTTTGAACAAACGCAATAATCGAAAATGCTTTTAATATTTATTTGTATTAAATATAGCACGTAGAGCCATCTGTGTATATGTAATTAATAAAATGTAATTTATGGGCGAAAGAATTTTGAAAATTGGTCCATTAGTTTCCGAGCATATGCAAAGCGAACAAACAAACAATCAAATCTTTCCTCTTAATAATATTAGTATAAATAAGTCAGTGTATAACCATTTAACACAACATTCGCCACGCTTTGTTGAGACAGGATACCACGCCGTTCTAAAATATGTATCGCAAATCAGTCGGTGTGTAACCGCCTTAACACCACATTCACCGCGCGATCTGCTGCGAAACTGAATTTAAATTATAATTATTCAGGTCAGTAAATATTGATACTGTATAGTTCCGTTTAGTCATTCAATTATGTGGTAATTTCGAGCTTTGGAGGGAGCTTTCAATGACACATTGTTATAGATATAATGTTAGGGAGGGTTATACAGGGTGACTGGTACGACATTTTAATTACTTTCAGGGCATTATAACTGACTTGTGCTATCATTGTGGTATAAACTAAAAAAACATGGATTAATTTTTTTTAATTGCTGTCTTTGAAGATAAACATAAAATTCGATTGATTTTAATCATTTATATAAAACGTTTATTATTTACCGTAGACTTTTATTTCTAAGGCTTTGCCTTTTCCATCTGAGGTTGAAAGCAATATAATACCGTTTTTAGGGTTCCGTAGTAAACTAGGAACCCTTAAAGTTTCGCCATGTCTGTCTGTCTGTCCGTCCGCGGTTTTACTCAGAGACTATAAGTACTAGAAAGCTGTAATTTGGTATGGGTATGTATATTAATCATGGCAAAAAAGTGGTAAAAAAAACTTTGAAAAAAAAATTTTTTTAGGGTAGCTCCCAAGTAAAGTAGGGGAGCAATTTTTTTCTCTATTTACCCATCATGTCCCCACATGACGGGTAATCGTTAAATAGGTCTTTAAAAATATTGTGAGGTTGAGAACACCATTTTTAGGGTTCCGTAGTAAACAAGGAACCCTTATAGTTTCGCCATGTCTGTCTGTCTGTCTGTCTGTCTGTCTGTCTGTCCGTCCGCGGTTTTACGCAGAGACTATAAGTACTAGAAAACTGTAATTTGGTATGGGTATGTATATTAATCATGGCAAAAAAGTGGTAGAATAAAATCTTGAAAAAAAATTTTTTTTAGGGTAGCTCCCATGCAAGTAAAGTGAGGGAGTAATATTTTTTTCTCTATTTACCTATTGTGTGGGGTATCGTTAAATAGGTCTTTCAAAAATATTGTGAGGTTGAGAACACCATTTTTTGATTAAGGGCTCCGTTTCCGAAATATTTGGTTTTAAAGTGCGAATTTTTGTTAGAGGTAAGTGTCCCCCCCCTCTATCTGCTAAACGGTTATATATAGATACGTGAAAAAAATTACAGCAGTAGCATATATACTGAAGTTTAAAGGAAAACTATCAGAGCTGAGTAGTAAGTACAAACTAAAAAGTTATAGGCAACCAACTTATAAACTGTAAAATTTCATACTATTTTCATTGTTAGATGTTTTTGGTCGTTAAACTGTAAGGTGCGAGTGTGAATAGTGTGAACTCAAAGTTGTCATTCGCAACTACGGAACCCTACACTGCGCGTGGCCCGACACGCACTTGGCCGGTTTTTCGAAACTAATTAAACTAAACGATTATATATGGATACGTGAAAAAAATTACAGCAGTAATATATATACTAAAGTTGAAAGGAAAACTATCAGAGCTGAGTACTAAGTGCAAACTAAAAAGTCATAGGCAACCAAGTTATAAAATGTACTGGAAAATGTAAAATTTCATACTATTTTCATTGTTAGATGTTTTTGGTCGTTAAACTGTGAGATGTGAGTGTAAACAGTGTGAACTCAAAGTTGTCATTCGCAACTACGGAACCCTACACTGCGCGTGGCCCGACACGCACTTGGCTGGTTTTTATAACATTAATAAACATTTAGTATCGTTGAGTTAGTTTCCCATGACAAAAATCTTGAACTTACTTTGGGGCTAGTTGAGGCTAGATGTGATTCATATTTGATTTATTTTTTTTATGTTAAGCAGGGTTTTGTTCAACACAAATATAAATTGCCCAAGTCGATACGCTAAGAAGAAAAAGTAGAATTCAAAGAATTTATATGCCCTGTGGTTAGTAGAGTAGAGTAGTACCACTCCAAGTCTTCCGCTTGATATCATAGAAGGCGACTTAAAACACAAGCTAAACAAAGCTTATAAATATCAAAGAGTCTACTTGTCTGGCCAGAGTAGAGAGTGAAAGTCAAATGAATGTACTGCCCTGGCTAATATATGGCTCTGGTGCTCCTGCAGTGGAGACTAGGAAAGACGTGAATATTTTAGCTATAAAGGATTTGAGCCCGTAATCCTTAAATGTAATAATAAATACTACTGAGTTTCAATTATTTGAAATAGTATTTTGTAGTGATGCAATTAAGTAATGTTACTGTTAATAATTAAATTGGTTCATAAAATATATCCGACATAAAAATGATAAAATATTAAGAAATTTTGTTTCAAAGTCACCGTAGATGACAGGGTCAGTGAACCGAGATATTCTTCGGGGAGGAAAAGTTGGATAATTAAATCTAAAGGTCTTGACGAAGTTAAACGTCCCCAAGGTACTCTAAAATGGGATGAAAGAAATGTCAAGGAGTAGGTTTAGAACCAGCAAATATACTGCGCTTGTGGCCAAATCTGTATACGGCGTGTGCAGGGTGACTCAGCCCGTCAATATGAATAACTTTTGCAATGAGGTCTATGTTGCGCAGTTCAAAAAAATTTTCGATGTTTTCATACGAAACTTTTCAGTCACCCGGGCAAAATGTATGGCAAAGCAAAAAAAATGAGTTCCCAGCATTGATCCCATAGAAAAAGTTGTACATAATGACGGTGTGAGTCACCCCTTTAAGGGAATAATGATGGTCAAGTTACACGTTGTATATAAAAGGAAAAGTTCCCACATACTGACATAATAGACGTACGCAAAGCCGTAACCGGTAATGATGGGACGTGAAATTTAGACAGATTTTATTAATTCACAAAATAATTTAAAAGAATATGATATAGGTTTCTTGTACAATTAAATAAAAGCTTTAGGCTTAAAATTTTTAGAACCGGCTACATCAGAGATGAAACGCCAAAGGACCGAAGAAACTTTTTCAAATAGTATATTGTTGCCTATTTGCCTGAAGGTCTTTGTATGATTATTTTCTTTATCTTACTTTTTGTAATGGTAGGTTCCCTCTTATATCCTAACACAACATGCTTATTACTACTTAATAGGTAGGTAATTTAGTAATTAGTTGAAACATAATTACGCCTGTTATAACAAAATAAACCCTAAACTAACAAATCCTAATGAAATATAAGTATTAAAGATTAACAATACCAATTACAGATTTAAAATATTTTATCATTAAAACAAACCATGGTAAAGTTTCCTTTATTTCCCGACTCAAGAGATTAAAATTGAATGAATCGTCATAGTCAATGTCATCATCATCATTACCAAGTCTCTCTTTATTCATTACATTCAACTGCCGGAGCATGACCCTCTCTACCATAGCCATATATTAGCCAGAGCAGTCAGAGGATTTGGTCTACACTCTGCACGTTGGCCAGACGTGTTGAAGAGGTCTCTTTATTGTTTGTAAGCTTTGTTTAGCTTGTGTTTTCTAAGTCACCTTCTACGACATCCACGGGAAGACTAGGAGTGGTCCTATTCTACTCTGCCGGAAACCTTACGGCCATAGTCAATGTAGCAACAATTTACTGTAGAATCTCATGTTACGTAACGTTAGCACGTAACACGCAAACTTTAAGAACAGTACGCTACTTGCAAATTGTTTCGCAAACTATCGTTCCTTTAACGGAATATGGAGTTTGAAGATTTGAGTGCGGGCGAGCTATCAACTTTGAGGTACGAAATATACGCACGTATAAGTTGTGAAGTCGAACTATTGTGCTGTATAATATTATTATTTTTACTTCTGTACTTTTATCTGTTATTTATATGATCAAGAACACGAACATAAGAACATCCATATTAAGTCTATACTCTATTCCCCATAACAGTACGGCACAGATCTCGCTATAACGATATGCCTAGCAGCCACAGACTATTAAACCTAGATTTTGTGAATGCAAAAGAACTTTTTTAAGAGTCAAGCGAACAACTATAAAAAAAGAAGGTAACCATAGACACAAAATTTTGTCATGTACATTTCTCGCGAGTCAGTTGTCAAACTCAAAATTTATGTTTTAGTAGTATTGCATTTTTTGAAAGTCGTAGAAAAAATATTGTATGCAACGGTTTATAATTAAGTCTTAAAATGCTCGTGGCGCCTCTATTAGCGATGTTCGCTCGCTTTGCTCGCTCATATCGCTACCCGCGCCACTTTTATATAACCGTAGCATAATAGTACATTATGATACAAGTACGGTAAGCTGGATATAATAGACGACTATAATAGACAGCTTACCGAACGAGTATCGTACGATGTTTTCAATACATTTGCGATTACGATAAACTAAGACAAGATTGCAGTTCAGCAAATAAGGAATTTACAAAAGTTAGGAACTAAAGCAGTTTGTAAAAATACATTTATAATTATCAGGTATATTAACTCAGGTTTATTTTCTCCAAAAAAGTACATTGGTAACCTTCTCCTTTTCGAAGTCGGTTAAAAAATCACATATCACGAATCAGAAAAAAGTTTTCATGCTGAATTTGAAACTCTTTGCCTTTGCCGGATAGAAAAGGTCACTTTTATAATTATGAAAATCAACTCCTGCAGTTTCTATGAAAATTTATTTCTATAATTAAAAACGTTTTAATTAAAAATACTATTACGCTGAAAAACTGCGAAATTAGTTTCGCCGCTTCTTTAGAACGCCAGGAAGTGGAGGGAAACTAAGTTTTTATACATTAATCTCGCTAAGAGGGTTAAAAAACCTGAACTACTGACTGAAAGATAATCTTATCACAGAGAAGATAATATTAAAATGTTCACCTTTCGCTATTATGAGGATACCAAACCATTTGGCATCGCATAAAACAATGACTTCAAAGATACAATCAAGGACACGCCCATCAACCTAGATTAAAATTTATTATTTTCATGAAAAAATACTTTTGTAACTATTACCATAAAAATCGTATTTGCTTTAAACAAGGTTTAAATTGACGCTTTTGCATTGTTTTAAATTAGTATTTAATAAATTAATGATTTAAATATTTGTTTTATATGACGTCATATTTAATTTTATTTAATTTTGTGCAGTCAAAGAATGAGCATTGGCATTAAGTATCGTGATTTTGCCTGTCTTCTGATCATGCTTTCGTGGGGCAGTGAAAGACAAACTTTGTATAAAAGAAACCAATACTTGTAACCTTCTAACTTCCTAAAACATTTAGAATAATGAAGAGTCGTGCCCCAGAAGTTTTAAGAGTCTCAATTATAAATATGTAAAAGCCCTTCAGGCACTCAGGGACCAGAACTGGACTGAGTTTCTTTCGGCGTAGTCTTCCGAGCAGTGGTATTTTCGAAACGCTAGCAGTTTGTCGACTTTGCAATTATAAAAAAAAAAAAATTTGCAATCTTTGATGTTGTATATCTTTGCCCGCTTTCCATCAGGAGGGTCGTTAGCTTGTTTGCATACTAAGTACCATGAAAAAGTATTAAAGTTGCAATTATATGATTTGGCAAACCTGCTGGCCCGCTCACAACCTGTGAAAATTAACTACATACACAATACATAAATAGATAAACATCCAAGACCCAGGTCAATCTGAAAAAGATCATTTTTCATCTTGACCTAACCGGGGATCGAACCCGGGACCATCCGTGTCGCAGGCGTGTTGACCGCTGCGCCACGGAGCTCGTCGCTTCAGTTCAAGGCCGTTAATACTTTGAAAGTGTTTTCAGTACTAAACGAAGTGAACACTAGTAAGAGGGGATTACTATGCGTCACGCTTCTCCAAGCAAAGCCATACAATTAGTCCATCATGCATATGTATGAGACAACATTGGCTTTACTTTAGTTCCAATACTCGTGTGTATGTTGTCTTATAATTATATTTACGCCTATTAGCGAGGATGATAGAGATTATTCTCAGTAATATAGGATGTACACGTATTATCTGTTATGGATTGGATAAAGCTAGAGATATAGTCTATAGATGAACAACGCATGAATATACTTATATGTCATCACTCAAGCAGAGCCAAGCTGTTTAGTACATAACAAGTGTTAAAAGTAAGTAGTGTAATCTAGCTACTGAGTTCATATTTTTGAATGTTAAGTTTTCCTGCCATCTGGTAGTCATTAAAGGAACCACGTCAGAGGCCGAGAGGTGGTTCCGAAGAACTCTGACCAGGGTGTGCATGGTCGACTGACCGCGTCACCTACACGAAATGATGATGATAAGTTCTTATTAATTTCTATTTTTTTTTTAATATTTTTACTCAAAATCAAAACGTTTATTCAGCACTAGGTCTTTCCAGAGACTTTTTCACGTTGCATTTAAAATGATCATACTAATAATAACTGATATATATTTATTTTAACGTCAGTTTTAATTTTATTCGTCGTCAATTTTAAGTGTATTAGGTTTCACCAATTTGCAAATAAAATTTAAATATAGAATAAAAATATTTTACTACCAGCTACAAACGCTTCGAAACCGACCACTGCAGAGAAGAAATTTTTTTTTAACAGAATTGGTTGTTCTTTTTAACATAATCTTGTTTTGAAGTGAAGAAGAAGTTTGATTATATTTCTTCCTTTCTTTTCTTTTATCTGTTTAAATGTTACAATTCCAAGAGGCTGAATGTTTACAAGCTGTCCCACATTAAAGCATAGGCCTTTCTTCCTTCTTTCCAGCTCTTGCGTTCGAGAGCATTTGAAGCTTAATCATAAAGAACCAAGATCATCTTTTTTGTGCCACGAAGAATCCAGGACGTACATATTTTGTCCTATATAGTTCGTTGGGCATGCGGTGGATTTGATGTAATTATTAACGCATTACTGGACACTAAACGAGACTCATTTAGAAGTGTTATTGTAACAATAAATTCAAAACGTCTAAAATAACGGTATAAACGCGATTAAAACCTTATTAAGTTATTTCGTTTAATTTTTTTCTTTTATTGTCTTCACATCCGCCTTTATGTCTGACATAATGTATTAATTACTAACGATGCATGCTAACATGCTTAGTTGTATTTCAAGATAAAATTCCAGTTTTGTTACAATAATTGGTGGCAAAAAGTCTGATTTCAACATGATGCAAGCACTATGAATCTAAAAGTTTATTATTACAAGCATAAAGTCGGATATGAACAATAAAATAAAAAATAATTAATTATAAATTGATTTTAACTTATTTTTTAATTTTATGATTCAAAACGGGTAGTTAAATCTATTTTCTTTTAGATGTTGTAAAAAAATTTGGAAAAATACTTATTGTTAATAATTTTATTTCTGCTCTCCTGAAAACTTGAGAATTTCTAGATACGACCTTATGCCTTTCATGTCCAGTGTTATAACTGATATAATCGTTCTTTCTCCTATTATATTTTAATGACGGATGTTATTTTCTCAAAAAATATAACCTTTTCTCTGGATAATATAACCCATAATCAAGAAGCACAAGGTGTAAAGAGAGTCCTACTCCATGCCATTTGTTTGAATATTATGTTTATTTTTATATTCACCAAATATATTTTCAATTTTGGTTTTTCTATTAATAATAATATGTTTAATAATAAAAACTCTTTATTTTTTCTCTTAACAAAAGCGTCATACCATAGAAATACAATAAAATTTCGACTTTTAAGTGGATTGCTTATAAATTGTGAAGAGACTAGTTCCTGAAATAGGTTCCTTAAGGAACCTGTGCTACAGGTAACTAGGCCTCTCCCGCAAATTAGTGCTAATACACTGATGTATTTAGTAATACAAAAACATTTGTTACCAGAGAGTAGATTAAAGGGAAGAATGCATATAACAAATAGTGTTAATTAAAACTAATTAGAATGAGGTAAAATGAAAAACTGAAATTTTCTATAATATTAAACATTTTCTATAATACAGTGTGACATCTTAAACGCTTGGATAAGCGAAAAGCAAACTTTTATATAGGTCGCGGCCGAAATTCACGCGTTACATAAAGGGTTTGGCCATTGATCGCTGGAATCTAGTGATGAATCACCGGCACATTACGCTTACACATCGAGACGAGATGCCCGCTGGCCCATTTTTGTAATATAAGCGAGGAAAAAAGTCTAAAGCGTTACAAAATTTGCTTTGTATTCGTCCTTTTACTCAAAAACTGTCACAAAATATTTATTAGCAAAATAGCGAAGAAAAATGCAAAAATTTGCAATTAGAATGACCTTCGTGGAATCGTCACGTTAAAGTGATTTATGTGTGAGGGAGCTACGCTCTAAAATAATGTTTTTATCATCATTGACACCATTGACAACGGATCCATTATGGCTTTTATTTTTAATAACTTTCTGAGTTAAAGCGTCAGGAACATATCTCGTTTCCCGAACCTTTTTCGGTTTTTTCAAGAAGGCAGAAGGAGTTTGGGTCACGGCTAAAATTTGCATGTTTTATACAGGCTTTGACTACTGATTGCTGAAATCTAGTATAGATTTACAAACACTTTACGACGAAATACCTGATGACAAATATATGCAAACAAACAAATATTAAAAATATCATTTATGTTCAACATTTGACACGTCTTTTGTACATTTATGGACTTTTGGTTCAAATCAGATCAGAATCAGTTGGCGGGATCAAATCAGAAATGAGGTGATCCGGCAGAGAACTAAGGTCATCGACATAGCCCACCAGATTAGCGAGCTGAAGTGGCAGTGGGCTGGCCATATTAGCCGAAGAACCGATAACCGTTGGGGCAAACGAGTTCTTGAGTGGAGACCGCGTCTCGGCAAACGTAGTGTAGGACGTCCTCAGGCGCGGTGGAGAGACGATTTGCGCAGGATGGCTGGAAGGAGCTGGATGCGAGCAGCCGAAGATAGATCTCGATGGCGTGCAATTGGGGAGGCCTATGTCCAGCAGTGGACGAGTATAGGCTGATGATGGACTTGTGGTTAGTCCAAGGCCCAAGGTAAGCTCGCAGTTAACCCAATTCAAAAAAATCGGGGTTTGTTTTAAGTTTTTGTGGATAAGCTCGTCTTGTTTTTTATATTTACCCAATTGAGATGTCAGTCCATTTTGTTAAAATACTTGTGTCAGGTATAAATGTATCTTTAGTATCGACTTATCACTGCCCTTGCATTTAATGTGCAAGTTTATTAAAACTGACTTGAAACTACTGTACCTAGAAATTTGAAATTTGGGAAAGGGGTTCAATGTTCATGGTGTGAGTAAGCACAAAGTAAAGGATGTTTATAAATTTAAGGAATTCTACCCCTAAAGAGAAAAATAGGGGGAGTAAAGTTATAGGTGGGTGACGTCGCAGGAAAATTGACAGTGATTCAATAAAGAATAAAAAGTAGTCACTTAATATGCCACAAATAAAATATAAATAAAATGCACCATTTTATTCTTAATTCACGAACACTATTACAGGTTTCTTTGATTCTGGAATAGGATCGCTCACACTGCTTTATCCAAGAGTACTTTAGTTTATGTGTCAAAGAACACAAACTTCCGTCTACCCAATTCATAATAAGATACAATGGCTTTAACCATTGCGTGGCTTCAAGCGGTCCGATGTTTGAGAGGCCCCTGTCTTAAAAAACATTCTGTTTGTGAAACCATCTTATTTTTGATTGCTCGCGGCGGGTAGACTCGCGTTCGCTCCTGCTTGATTTTTTTATATTAAAATACTTAGATCAGCTAAATCTGCTTCACTCGTCATTTTATTTTTTTACTACTAAATCAGATCAGAATGAAATAACCTAATTTAGTACTTCGGTATTAATTCATAAGCTTCAATCGGATTAGAAAAATCTCAATTTATACTTCATTAGTAAATTACTTGTAGTATTTTTAGTATTATTTTGCATTCGGTAAATTAACTACTCATTACCGCCAAAGTGGTGCATTAATATGAAATTTGTTTTTTTTTTTTACACGAGTGGTATAGCAGAGAAAGCTCATGTATAAACAAGCGTCAAAAATAAAGTCCATGTAGGAAAAGTTCTAAATCCACTTTGACGCTTGACTGTACTTATAATATGTGTGTACCATGACGATCTCTACATTGTCTTAAAGAACTAATACAAAGTCTTAACTGTCTAGATGGTGACCTATACATAACTACAAAACTTCTCACTAGATGGCTCTGAACGATTCTGAAACACGTAAACAGAGTTTATTCGATCAAACAAAAGTACATTCTCCAAAAAATCGATTGTAGCCGTGCGATTTCCTGGACGTACATCTTGGCCAGCGGGAAGATAATTTCTTTGTAGCGGTCGAGCACACCATCTTATTCCCGCTACATGTGCTAAGCTGTGGGAAAAGTGAATATAAATATAACTCAGAAAAAGATAACCACAACTATACCGATAAAATTCAATGACTGAACTCTAAACTTTCACATTCTCTTATACCTTGTTCCTACACAAAAACGAGGTAATAGTCTGTCGGTCGATCACATCGCATCTGGAATATTAATAGACGACCCCTCCCCTCCCCGTCTCAAGCTGCTCATTCTTCAGCGTAAAACTTAGGAATAGCGGAATTTGTACGTGAAATAATATTGCTTTGGGATCTTTAAACATCCCTTGATTATCAATGAGGGTTTAAGAAAACTTAGCGGTATCACTAAAATGCCTTTAGTTTCCTATCTACAATGATTGGACAGTACGGAAACTTTTGAAATAATAGGTACTAGGTACATCAATATGGTCAAAGGAACCATAATATTTTTTTGAGGAAATAAAATCTACGTTTACACAGATGAAGTCCTATTCTCTCACTCAAACCATTGAAATAAAGTTTACGTCATATCTAAATAGAAACCATATTTACTAATAAATAAAACATACTTCTGCAATTCATAATTCAAACTCAAATTAAATAAGCAGTCGTTTTTTCAATTGAAAAGTGAATAACATTTTATTATGATTTTGCATTCAAATAGTCAATATAATTACAGCTAGATCTCCCACGCTGCTCAATCGTAGCTTTCTGAAGTGTTATGAGTTAATTGGAACAAAGATGCTCACTATAATGATAGAAATAAAATCCACATTCCACTTCTGATATTATGCGTCCTGCATACAGCGCCTTCCTGCGACCTTTATCAGGTCGTATTGGAAATCCTTGGGGGAAGCCTGTGTCTTCCTGTGGTTGAGATGATGATGATGATTATGCGTCATCATAATCAGGTCTTTTGAGGTCTTTCTGAACTACCCGAGTCAGATATCAGCCAGAGCAGTCAGAGGATTTGGCCTTTATTGTCCACGCTGGCCAGACGGGTTGGAGAGGTATTTTTAATGTTTATTATTTAAATAAAGCTTATAAACATTAAAAAGACCTCTCCATTATTATACATATTCACATATACATATTCGCTTATGTTCCCTTATTCGCCTTCTACGATATCCTCGGGGAGACTTGAAGTGGTCCTATTCTTCTCTGCCGGGAATCATACTATAAAATGCGTGGTCACAATAAAATATAGAAAAACAATGACAAATCGGTAAAATTAAATGACGGCTCCTCTCCTAGCGTGCGCTCGCAAACTTTCACGTTATCATTATATATTCGTAACCTCCGAGTGGTCCAGTGGTTAAGGCTTTTGCCTTGTTGACCTGGGGGTCGTGGATTCGATTCTCACGGGAAGCATACTTTGTTTAGTTGTTTCTAGTTTGGTTAGGACATTGCAGGCATGAATCACCTGATTGTCTGATAAAAAAGACGATTCCGTGCTTCGAAAGGCACGTTAATCCGTTGGTGCCGACTGCCATCTAGTACTCGTTAAAGGATCCACGTCAGAGGCCGAGAGGTGGTTCCGAACTCTGACACCAGGGTGTGCATGGTCGACTGACCGTGTCACCTACACGAAATGATGATGATGATGACGTTATCACTAACTATGAGGTAAAATCATGTAAGTATGAGTTTACTTACATGATTTTACCTGATGATAGGTGTTGCGTAGTTTGCTTACACCACAAGCAAACTAGTACTCGGTACGCTAGTGTTGCTATACAACACACTTAAGTAAAAAAGTGGTTAAGCGCGGGTCGGACTCGCCCATGAAGGGTTCCGTAGAAGCAAGCTTAGATAAGCAAAAAACCTCTATAATTTTTCGCTAGCAAAGATAATTTTATTTTTCAAAGTGTTTATATGACTGACAGTTTCTTTTGCGGTTTATGAAAAAGTGTTTTACTTCTTTATGTTGGTTGCCTATAACTTTTTAGTTTGTTTCGTGATATATACTACTGCTGTGATTTTTTTACGTATCCATATGTAACCGTTTAGCAAATAGAGGGGGGGGGGGGGCACTAACATCTAACAAAAATTTGCACTTTAAAACCAAATATTCCAGAAACAAATCCCTACATTGAAAACCCCGTATGGTGGGTAGTAGAGAAAAAAATACTCCCACCATACTTCTCCTATTTTTTTTATTCGAGATTTTTCTTCCACTTTTTTAGCGTAATTCAAATACATACCCATCCCAAATTACAGCTTTCAATCTGTTCATACGCGGTTTTACTCGGAGACTGTAAGTACTAGACTTACAGTCTCCGAGTAAAACCGCGTATGAACAGACAGACAGACATGGCGAAACTATAAGGGTTCCTTGTTAACTAGGGAACCCTAAAAATTATTACAAAAACCTTAATTTGAATTTTTAAAGACCTACCTAGATAGAATACCCGGCACGTGTTAGTTATTTCTTATTCTTTAAATTGGTTATTCTTACTTATTAAAAATCTTAAAGCGTTTCATAAAATAAATCTACCTAGGGAGTCTCATTAAAGAAGCTAAATAAAAAAAAAATTCGTAGGATCCCATGTAATGATAATGAAGTTGACGTTTTAGTTTAAATTGAGGCACAGAGAAAGTCGAGACATAAGCATTTAAGCAACTTATAAATTCATATCCAAATAGCGTCCACCCTTGACGTTGCTTGACATGCCTGAGCATAAATAGCGAGAGCGCTGTTTTAATTTATAAAATTCCTTTTTCCTGGTTTGACCTACTCTTTCTTCAGCGTATTTCTTAGAAATAGCTGAATTTCGACGCGAAATAATATTGCTTTGGGATAGGCGAGACTTAACATTCTACTTAACATTCTTAAATTTCAACGGGCTACATTTTAATTATTATTCATTTAATTTAGGGAAGAAAAAGTACTTCTCTTTAATATTTTTTGGATTATATAAATGATGCAAAAGTTATATTTTTTTAAGGAAACTATAATATTTTATAGTCGGGGGCAGATAAAACTGACCCCCATATAATTTAAAATCTGTTTGTAAAGGGTCAGATTTATCTGCCTCCGACTGTACGTTCTCATTTTACTGAACAATGTTGTTCTTATAAAAATAAAAAGTGCTTTAAACTAATCAAATCACTTTTACTTCATTAGCTTTGTTGCGCAATGAGCTTTAAAACTATCCGGAAGTATAAACAATGTTGAGCGATTTTTCAATGGAGCGACGCTAGCACTACGGGCCCCCATTTTTCTAGTAATACAGTAGTTGCCTAATGTTAAGATAATATAAAATTTGTTTCTAATGAGACTAATTTCTGTCTAAAAACACTATAAAGAACACTTTTAATTTGATATCGATTCGTTAAGTGATCTTAAAGCTTCTTTAAAGTTGGGTGAATAGGACCATTTTTTAAAGTATGAAAATCTTTAATTACAATTATACTGTATTTTAGTCTGCAAAATTTATAGTAACTTTTATTATGAAACCATTACCATAAACGAAATATTTCGTTTACCTACCAAACAAAGTTCTCACGCCACCCACGCGCGTTTTCACGTCTAAAAATTTACGTCTAAAAACATGTGTCTTTAAAACTTTTATAACTGAAAGAATTTTTTGTTTAGAAATGTATTTCTGTCACTATTGTGTTTATTTTTGACAGATCTTTACATAGCAACATAAAAAAAATTTTAGTCAACATGCCCATTCATCAGACTACCAACCTAGTTGAAGCACTGTAGTTATAACTATACCTAAATAGCTATTTTACGCGAGCACTTTAATTTGTACAAGGCAGATTTTATTAGAAATTCTTTTTCATCTTTCTTTTAGATAAATTGTTTTCTTTAGCCAACTTGATTGCATTTCTTCTAGCAATACAAAGGGGAAAGGGTTTCTTGTGTGTGCCAGAAAAACTGACCCCTGATTATCATACATACACACGATATTTTACAAAAAACACATTTCTAACAGTGTTATTTAATAGATAACAAAATAATATTTTTGTAAATTCTCCTCATCATTATCATCATCATCAAGTCTTGTTTAGTGTCCACTGCAGGAGCACGACCCTTTCTGACTATATACCAAAGTCATATATAAGACAGGGCAGTCAGAGGACTTGGCCTACACTCTCTACGCTGGCCAGACGGGTTGGAGAGGTCTCTTAGGTGTTTAAAAGCTTTGTTCCCTAAGTCGCCTTTTACGACATCCACAGGAAGAGTTGGAGTAGTCCTATTCTACTCTGCCGGGAACCACACGGCACGGTAAATTCTCCTACTCTTCTGTTTTCTCTTCTCTCCTACTTAACACGGCTGCTTTTAAAATAATAATGCTGTTTTCAAAGTTGATGTACATCTCTATTTATTTACCCATCATATGAACTCGAGCTCACTTTGGAGCTAGCTGAATCCGTGTGACCTGTGTGTATTTACTGTGACTCCTAAATTCCTAAACAGATTTGAATTTTGTGACATCGTTAGGACTGCCTTTAATGTTTTTTGCAAAGATTTTTCTTTGAAAAAATTAGTCATAATGTAAATAAAAATGCACGATAATTTTTCACTACACAAGTACATTTCACTTACATCCTAATTCTAACTAATACTATAAATGCGAAAGTGAGTTTGTTTGTTTATTTGTTTGTTTGTTACGCTTTCACGCCCTATCTACTGAACCGATCATCATGAAATTTTGCATACACATAGGTTAGGGTACCGAGAAGGACATAGGCTATATATTACGTGGGCGAAGCCGCGGGTAACAGCTAGTTTTCGCTATATACACAAAAAGGTAAAAACTTACATATGGTCCCGACCCTACATAAAGTGGGATAAAATGAGAAAGAAAAAGAAGAATTTACTAACGTCTAACCATCCATTCACCATACCTAGAGGTTTTAAATTGTATAATAAGTGCATAAAATTTACAGAACATAATTGATTACTTATTTAATATAACACATCATTCCGAACAAATTTTACATCAACTCCGAAGCATAAATTGAAACACGACACACATCAACCGAAATTAACAAAAAGAGGTGTCCGTTTCAAATTACAATTACCCAAAATTGCGCCCACCCTTATTAATTTACCTTCATTTGTTACATTGTCATGCAAAAACACGGCCAATTTAGGGAGCATAATATTTAATTCTGTGTAAAGGTTGAGTGATGCAATTGTGTATTTAAACGGGTAATTGCGAAAGTGTGCGAACACTGAATAATAGAAAAACGAGAGAGTTGTTTTAACTTGATTTTCTTTTCTGTGGATTGTATATTGTGCTGGATGGGTTTAATTGTGGCGCCTTTAATGAACGACTAAGAGAGCATTTGATGAACGATGTTTAACAAAGTAACGTAATAAATGAACGTACTTTGTGTACGTTTATTTTATAAGCATAATTTCAACTAAACATTGATACACAAGGATGCTTTAAAATCATGCATCATTTTAAAGCATCTTTGTGTAATTCGGAATGAATTGATAATTGGCTAAAAAATGCTCTCGATATCAATATTCCTGATAGAGTCATCAGGAATATTTATATTGAGAGCATTTTTTGCAAAACTTTATCAGTTGTGATTGGTAAAAGGTAAAAAGATCTAGTCCCGTAAACACAACACTGCAATCCACGTTTCGATGAAAAAAGGATCGAATTTATAGCAAATGTATTAAAATATCAACTAATTGTAATACAATTGATATAATCGTCTCAAGAATCGTAGAATTTCAAATTGAAAACCTTAATCTTACTCATCCGTTCAATAGACAAATGTCTAGATCCAAAGCATACACTCATACAGACATATTATCACGTCCTTATCCCTAGTGGGTAGATAGATCATAAGACCCGGCCACATTTAGCATTATAGTGGGCGTAAAGATGGAAAGTGGAATCAAAATAGTGATGATTCCTTAGAATTTTGCCCAATGACTTGACCGGCTTTTACGGTCTGCGGAGGAAGAAAACCAGCTAAGATGAAAAAAAGAAAGTTAACACTTGCATTTAAAGCTTTTGATGAAATTATTTAAATTGATCTAGCTCAGAGGATTTCAATGAAAACGAAACCCTAATTTTTATTTCCGATACACCCAAATGTAATTAAAGTTAAAAAAAAGTTACTTAATAAGTTGATTTCCATAAACAACTACTGGCATCATATTATCTGTTCTCTCAATATTCGGTGGGTAAGTACCGCGGACGTGTAAATTACTCCCCATATACGCCAAGCGGGACGTTTTGATAGTTCAATAAATCGGGAATATTAGCAATTTGCATGCGGCATCGGCTGCGCGGTGATTTATCACCTTTATTTGTAATGGAAGGCTTTCAATTGGAGGATCTTGAAATTATTTTGTTTTTATACCAATAACATCTCTCTTTGCACTAATTTACTTTTAAACAGTTAAAAAATGTCTTTATCCCCGGCCTTATCATGATGTACAACGATCTCTTTCCGATAAGCATGGGTCTTAGCCTTTTATATATAGGTATATGTCTGTATAAAATATAGTATCGTTGAGTTAGTATCCAACGACACAAGTTTTTAAATTATACATTAACTATTTATTTTATGTAGGCTAAGTGTTGCACAACCTCAAGCACTCGGCGTTATGAGGCGTACAAAATAAGTTCTCAATACTTGCTATTACTGGGCACTGGGTATAAATTTATCTTCGATAAAAGGGCTAGCTGACTACCACATACCAGAATTTCGCTAAAAATTCTAAAATATTGAAATAAAAACAATTTTAGTATTCAGATTTGCAAAGCATGAAAAGCGTCGGATGAAAAGAAAATAGTCAATATTAAAATTTGCAGTGGTATTTTTATTAAAATGCTTTATTAAGTAAAAGCTTTATTTTCATCAATATTTTATGAATTTTGAAACATAAAAAATATTATTTGATAGAAGAATATTAAAAGCTCCGAATTACTGTTTTAATAAAATGAATCTCCATTTTATGTAAATTTCACGATTTTGTGATTGAAAATATGACAATAATCCTTTAGATAATACAAAGGATATTTTTAATACCTTTTTGATACTCTCCATGGCACAGTGGTTAAAACTCCAGCCTGCATTACGAAAGACTGGATCCGGTGTTTAGTCGTGATTAAACTTACACTTTATGTTCTCTGATATTGATCTGGGTGGGCGTCAGTTGGCTACCTGTAAAAACTATGTGTGATATTTCTACTCCTATGTCATTTTTCCTACCACCCTCTACCACCCCCTACCTCATATAACCTTCATAAAAACTCTACATTATTATTTAAACAAACATTATGAAACTTAAAAAAATAAAAAGAATAACACTCCTATTTCTGGGCAGTCGTATGAAAACCGCCTACTATATTTTATAAAATTTCAGGAGTTGGTTATGGGATGGCAGTAAATCGTAGGTGCCATGTCTGTACACGCTCACGCGTGCGTCCAGCTAACTAGTAAAGTTGGCAGACAATCATACAATAGACATACCAACCAACATTGAGTCAAAATTTATATTTTTAATACAACTCATAGAAACAAATAGATATGATAATCCATTTATTGAAGACAAAAGCTAAGTTAAGAAGGTGGGTTCGTGGGGCGCAGCTCCCCGCAAATCAAAAGCAAAACGTAGAAAGGGATACAAACGAAAACATATAACATTATAACATAAAATACTCACTGTATTTCATACAATATCATAGTAAATTAAGGGCGTGCACGTGGGGAAGTTGTCGAATATACTAACTAGCGTTGAGCAGCATTTTTTTTTTAAACTGATGCAGCCTTTAGTAACAAATAAATACAATAAACCATTTATTGAACGCAAAAAGCAAGCTAAGAAGTTGAGTTCGTGGGGCGCGGCCCCCCGTAAAACAAAAGCAAATCTTAGAAAAGGATAGAAACTGAAACATTTGACATAAAATACATACTGTATTTCATAAAATATCATAGTAAATTATGGGCGTGCACATCGCGAGCCCAGTTTCTGTTTATTTCAGTCACGCGTCTAACTAACTGGGAAAGTTGCCGAACATACCGACTCGCGCTGAGTCGCAATTTCTACAATTTTTAGGGTTTCTCCTTTAACCGGGAATTCGCGAAGTTATCGGCCAATTCGCTACAAAGAAATGTTAATCGCGATAAATTGAATTCGGCTTGTTGGATGTTTAGGCAGAAGAATATATTTAGAAAAATCCTTGGGAAACAAATAATCTTCGTCCTTTTTAGTTGTATACGCAACAGTTTTTCCGCAGATGTTTATGGAAACAAAGAAAAACTTCTACTTTTGATGGGCTTAAAATATGGCCAGTGCCACTAGGGATTGTGTTTATTTAAAAATAAATAATCTTAAGACAGTATCGCATAATCAATTTAAACATTGTCTGTACACGCAATTTGCCAAAACAAATTAACAGACATATAATAATTTAAATTTTAATGATCTAGACATTAAAAAGTAATGGTAGAATAAACAAGCTTCTTGGCAGTCGGCTAAAAAAGTTCATATATTTTTTTTATACACGTTATGAACCATCTCTCTCTCGTTTTACTCTAAACATATAATTTAAATCCTTTTTGGTCAGGTAAACCGAGCTGCGAAATATTGTAGGTATTTATATCTAAGTAGAATGAAATACAAAATGAACTAGCCCTCCATTGCTTACATTGGCATTTTGAAGGCAGGAGGCATATTCAAATAGAACTTAAATGAATCGTTTCTACATAATTTTTAACTACTTTTATAAATAAAAACTAATTTATATGTTGTTCTATAACAGATTTTACTCGTAAGTATTATTATTTTAACCTCAAACGGCCTTTTATAATTTCAAAATATTTTTGTATTTGTCTAGGTATATTCTTTCCTAACCTAAATTATTATGAAATATTGCATAGGTTCAACAAATTGTTGGATGAAACAATTTTGATTTGAGAATATATGTCTTGTTCATAAGGATAACTGTACAATGCATTGGTTCGCAGCCATCTCGAGTTTGCTAGTGTAGTGTGGAATCCCTGCTATAAGAAATATTCGGATTATATTGAGCGTGTCCAAAGAACATTTACACGCTATCTAGCACTTAAGACTCCCAAATTTAGTCACAGAAGTGATTATAGTGACCGTCTGTTGAAGTTTAATCTTATGTCTCTTTCCGATCGTCGTGAAATGTCGGACCTGGTATTATTGTATAAACTGACTCACAATACAGTCGACTGTCAGGATATATTTTAATAAAGTAAAATATAAAGTTCCTAGACCTAACGCCCGAAGGAAGCTAAAAGATATTTTTGTTGTACCGCAGGCGAGAACTAATCTTGGTAGGTTTGCGCCTTTTCCAAGGATGATTACCAGCTATAATAAGGCGAACAGTAAGCTAAGTGACTTTGATATTTTTAAGAGGCTTATCACAAAATAGTGCTCTGAAAGATTAGGCTTTTACGCACGGCGACCACACGGTTGGGGTCACGAGTTCACGACGCTATGCTGTTGCTACAACTGCACGATTTTGATACTTTTCATATTCTTTAATTTTTTGATATTGGATTTTTTTATTTTGTAAAATTGTTAATCATGACAAGAAATTTCCACATACGTTCATTTTTAGGGTTCCGTAGTAAACTAGGAACCCTTATAGTTTCGCCATGTCTGTCTGTCTGTCTGTCTGTCTGTCCGTCCGCGGTTTTACTCAGAGACTATAAGTACTAGAAAGCTGTAATTTGGTATGAGTATGTATATTAATTATGGCAAAAAAGTCGTAGAAAAAAATCTTGAAAAAAGTTTTTTTTGGGTAGCTCCCATACAAGTAAACTGGGGGAGTATTTTTTTTTCTCTACTTACCCATCGTGTGGGGTATCGTTGAATAGGTCTTTGAAAAATATTGTGAGGTTGAGAACACCATTTTTCGATTTAGGGATCCGTTTCCGAAATATTTGGTTTTAAAGTGCAAATTTTTGTTAGAGGTACGTGTCCCCCCCCCCTCTATCTGCTAAACGGTTATATATGGAAACGTGAAAAAAATTACAGCAGTAGTATATATACTGAAGTTGAAAGGAAAACTATCAGAGCTGGGTACTAACTGCAAACTAAAAAGTTATAGGCAACCAACTTATAAAATGTACTGGAAAATGTAAAATTTCATACAATCTTTATTGTTAGATGTTTTTGGTCGTTAAACTGTGAGGTGCGAGTGTAAACAGTGTGAACTTAAAGTTGTCATTCGCAACTACGGAACCCTATACTGCGCGTGGCCTGACACGCACTTGGCCGGTTTTACGTACATATTATTGTTGGCTAAAGATACTTATATCAGCGAAACTAGCGATACCCGTTATTAAATTCTTGTACTCTGAAATAAGAACACATTGAAAAAATCTATGTTAGTATTCACTAGTAAAGTACATTTAGTATTTTTAGTATAAATTTTCATCAAAATCATCATTTGAGATTGAGAGATCTACTCATTACCGCTAAAAGTGGCCGCTTTTGGCGGTAATTAGTAGTTCTAGTATTTACATTTACTATCTTATATTTACTGAATGAAAAATAATAAAAAGTTATACCAAAAATACTACAAGTCATTTACTGACGAAGTACTTACGTAGATTTTTACAATTTGCTCCTATTTAGCAGTCATATCATCATTTCGTGTAGGTGACACGGTCAGTCGACCATGCACACCCTGGTGTCAGAGTTCTTCGGAACCGCCTCTCGGCCTCTGACGTGGTTTCTTTAACGACTACCAGATGGCAGCCGGGATCACCGGCTTAACGTGCCTTTCAAAGTACGGAATCATCTTTCTTATCAGACAATCAGGTGATTCATGCCTGCAATGTCCTAACCAAACTGGAAACAACTTAACAAATTGTGCTTCCCGTAGGAATCGAACCACGACCCCCGGGTCAACAAGGCGAACGCCTTAACCACTGGACCACGGAGGCAGCAGTAAAAGAAATAAAATGAGGGATAGCGCTAGTTCACTGGTCTAAGCGCCTTAAGCTCTTTAAGTTTTTGCCAACATTTTATTTACAACCTGCGTGTAATTTTGGAATATTTTTTTAGGGTTTAGTACCTAAAAACGTAAAAACGAAACGTAACGTTGGTGTTACCCTGTCATAACCATTTGCTACGAAACTACTGAACTGATTAAGTTGAAATTCGATACTTATATAAGTCTGTAACCCGAAGATGAGAGATCAAGAGAGTATGACGTGTATAATATTTTTCTCAAACATGCTTGGAAATGTTCACATTATTTTGACAACCTTGTTTGGGATAAATCAATATTGCTGTACTGGCCAATACACGGCAGCAAAGTATGTATGAAAATCCCAAGAAAATCCATATCTGTCGTGTTTTAAAGTAACTATGAAAATTCATATCTGTCATGTTATTTAAAAATGGAACGACGCGTTTGCTGCGAAATAATTCAAGTATGGAGGTTACAAATTCGAATTTAAAATTTTACCAGGCTAGTAAGAAAAAAGAAATTAAAAAACTTGATATTTTGGCGCGATATTTTCTACATATTGTTGTTTATGAACATTTTATGAATATTAATTGACATATTTACATCAATATTTCATGATGGTCTAGGATAACAGAAAAATCATAGAATATACCAGGTGCTTCTCTTCCCGTACAGTCTGTAAAAGCAGGCCGAAGGAGAGGGCGAAAACCTATGCAGAAGAATATGTCAATAGGTGATGCGACTAGCAACCCATCACTATTTTGATTGCATTTTCTACATTAAAATCCACTTAACCCTAAACATGGCTTTTGAGGTTCGTCTCACCTGTAAGGGTAAACACGTGATAATATATGTATATTTGTTTGTCTATATACTATTTTTTTTAATTTCCGTGCAATATTTCATAAAAGTACTACACAGGCCTTGGCCGCAATCAGGCATTGATGGACTCATGTATGTGTGCCTCGGCTCCGCCTCGGCGCATATTCACACGTTCGTCCATCAATACCTCTTTTGCCGGCCGTTGCAGTAATGTACTTTATTGGTAAATTAGATATTTACAAAAAATATATCGTAATCGTATACATATGTCTGTTGACGATTTATATAACAAATAAGTTGAAAAGTATTTGACCAAATTAATTCAATAAAACAAATAAGACATTTTTACAAACATGATATTTATTATTTGACTAGCAGGAATTGGTTTTTTGGCTGACCTAAATAATTAAATATAAATATATACGGACAAATCACACAGATTGAGCTAGATTTTATAACACATACATAATGACATAATATGTATATAGACAAACATCCAAGTCCTAGGTCAATCTGAAAAAGATAATTTTTCATCATGACCTGACCAGAGTGACCGCGGAGCGAACCCGGGACCATCCGTGTCACAGGCCGTGTGGTGTTGACCGCTGCGCCACGGAGCTCGTCATCATAATCATTAATTACAATTTTACTTAATAAAAATAAATTGGAATACTATGTGCCTCAGTGGCATGTATCTGGCTTAGTTAGTCGCACTATACGCTTTGCACTCAATCGTTTGACGAAGAAAAATTCGGCATAGGTCCGCCGTCGACAAGCTCTCGCGCAGTACTGAGTTTGAACGGTCGACGCATCGAAATATATAGTAATTTGGAGGTTGCAATTACGTTTTTTTATAGTCATATCTTTAATTATTATTATTTTAAAGTACAAAATTTTAATTCCTTATGAACTTACGTTTATTCAAGTACATATTTCATGTAATAATATTACTGTAGTAAGGAGAAATTTGCAGTTGATGTTTTAGAAATTTCATGGTTTTTTCAATTCAATTCAATTCAATAGTTTATTGCTTCCTTAATGTATGTGTACAGGTCTGCTTATAAAATGTATAGTAGGTAACAATTAAGGGCCACAGCGGGCGTTGCAATGGGAGAAGGGCTGCGTCTAGTTCTTGTCAAATTATAAAAAAAAAGAAAAATAATCAGTCTGTTGTATATATAAATTAGTCAATGGAATGTATTTAATAATGTATTTTAAATTATCTTTTATTTCATTTATTAGCCTTCACGGAGTAAATTTGTCTTCTAAAAATTCATTAATTGTGTAATAGCATTTCTTAGTAAGTAGTTCCTTAACATGTCGCAAAAATGATTTAGTATTCTCTATATTTTTAATGTCATCTGGAAGTTTGTTGTAAAGTTTTATACACATTACTAGGGGACTGGACGAGTGTAGCTGAAGGCGCGAAACCGGCAGTTGCAACTTTTTTTTATGTCGAAGCATGTATTTTGTCATGAGGTCTTTTCTTTTTGTGAAGAGATCGGGGTACTTGCGGACAAATTTGCATGTTTCCAAAATGTAGATGCACGGTAGAGTTAAAATTTTGTGTTTATGGAAATAAGGTTTGCAGCTATCTTTTTGTTTTATATTAGCTATTATTCGTACCAATCTTTTTTGTAAGGTAAAAGCTTTATCCCAATCGGTGCCGTTGCCCCACAAGAGAGTTCCGTAGCTGAGCCACGAATAGGCATACGCGTAGTAAGAGACCAGCGCAGTTTCGACGTCGGTAGATTTTTTTACCTCTCTCAGGGCATACGCAAATTTGGATAATTTGGCACAAAGGTTTTGTACATGGGACTTCCAGTTTATGTGGCTATCTATATTAATACCCAGTAGAGTAAACTCCTTGACTACCTCCAAGTCTATTCCGTTCAAACTTATTTTAATTTCTAATGGTTTTTTTTGGAATGGATGAAAGACCATTAGTTTTGTTTTTAAATAATTTATTTCCAGATTGTGCTCTTTTAGCCAGTTTGATGTTCTCTGGAGAATTCCTGACAGATGATCGTTCAAATTTGTATTATCTTTAACGGAGGTGAGGATGGAGATGTCGTCGGCAAATAGGACACAGTGTTCTTTTATTATTTTTGGGAGATCGTTAATGTAGAGCAGAAACAAAAGGCACCCGAGAACGCTACCTTGAGGAATAGAAGATGTAACTGGTTTGCAGTCTGATCGGACATTTTCAATTGTGCGTGTTTTGTAATTGAAATATTCAATCTCTACAAACTGTTTCCTATCCTTAAGATACGAAGCAAACCATTTATGAGCTATACCTCTTATCCCATAGGAGTATAATTTGTCAAGTAAGATATCATACTGGACCCTGTCATATGCCTTAGTCATATCCAACAACATTCCGATACCATATTTACCCCCATCGAGTGTATTTAATATTTCTTGGACATACTTGTAGACTGCTAAAGCAGTAGAGCGATTTTTACGGAATCCATTCTGGCTCTCATCTAACAGTTTATATTTTTCGCAAAAGTTATATACGCGATCAGCCATCACCTTTTCAAAAATCTTTGCAGCAGTTGGTAAGAGTGCAATAGGACGATAATTGTTTAGATCTAATTTTTCATTTTTCTTATAAATGGGTCTCACAATTGTAATTTTTAAAAGGTCGGGAAATGTGCCTTCATTTATTGATTGATTTATTAATAAAGTGAACGGTAGAGTCAATTCATCTGCACATTCTTTGAATAAGGTTGGGGGCAGTTCATCAATGCCATGGCTTCTTTTATTTTTTAATGTTTTAATTATTTTATTTACTTCCTTGGCATCAACAGAGCGAATGAAAATACTATTTTCTGTTGAGTTACATATTCTCTTCGAGAATTTCTGTTGAGTTACATATTCTCTTCTGATTCGATTAAATATTTGATTCAATAGGAAATTTTGTACCTTATATTTTGGTTGTTTCTCCACTCAGTGATAGATGTTGAGAGCACGGTGATGAAATTATCCACAGAATTAACTTCACTGCACGTCCGACATCAGAAGGGAAATCACGATTGGACCGATTATTTGCACTTATTTCTTGCATATATTGTAACTTATATATACGCTATATTTCCAGAGGATAACACTTGCACTTGGGTTTTGTTCTAATACGAGTTGGTATATGGTAGATTTAAGTATCTTGACTATTGTTTTATATTTTTAACAAATTATTTACACGGAGCTAGTATTACGTTCGCAGCGGTGGCGCCCTCCAATCTTACGGCGTTTTACGGTTTTGAATGGATATTTTTTACTAAATATTCCATACATATTTTAAAATTCCGATTCCGCTATGAACTTTAGCACTATTAAAGAGATATTATTATATTTTTTTCGTTTTAATTCCGTCTGTACAGTTGTTCAGTTTTGAGCACGAACAAGGGCCTCGCCCTCTTTTTGTGTAAAACATGCTTCGGAATTTTGTCTTTATTTTAATTGATTAGATAAAAATGCAAAAAGTGAAGCCGCTATGAACTTTACTAATAACTATTCTCCATTGTTAAATAGATTTAAGTTGTCAAAGTCTTTCAGTTTCTTAGAATTTGAATGCCAAAATCGCGGTCAAAATGTGATAGGCCTCTTAACGACTCTCGTTCAAAATTCAAATCAAAGATTCAGTCATCCTGTCATTGACAAACTTTTCTGTAAATTTCTCCTAGTCTATCACATTAACGGGTAAATTATTTAAGATACCTATTTTTTTAAATGTTGTGTTCACCTGTAATTGGGTTGCATGCTTGACTCAAAATTTGTAGTGTATTATTTTTAAATGTAATCATGTAACCTGTTGGTGTACCTAATAAATAAATTAAATAAAAAAAAAATAAAAAAAATAACAAAACAATTTTCTATTTGTCTAAATAGCTCGAACAATATTTTCACAACATTTTGAGTAAAATTATAGAAAAAGTATTTATTTGCAAAACAGCCAATTAAATACATGCACGCATGACGTCGTCTCAATGTACGAGTAGTTAGGTATAAGAATATAGGGTTGAGGGTTTATTTTAATAAACAAAATAAATCTATCATGGTGAGGCTCCTTTGATATGTTTTATATTCTTTTATTGAAAGCAAAAGCACTGCAAATATTTTCAATGAATTTCAGCTTGGCTGAACATTCGGTTTTAATGTTAAGTAGCAAGATTTAAAAACTGAATAAAAGCTGAAAATGGGGTAAGTAATATAACATATAAACACAAAATATATATGTTTTAAAATCAATACCAACGAACTATATAATTTTGGTCAGTATAATTATCAATGAAAATAAAATTAGGAAGAAATAATTTTGAAAAAAATAAAATCTTTTGTTATAACAATTATTCTACATAACAAACCTTTCATATACAGTTTTATCGTTATAAAATTTAACAAATAGATTTATTGTTACGTATAATAAACGTATTATATACTTGTTATTAAGCATAATAATCATTGGTAATACAAATAAAGTTATAGAAGATCCTAATCTACGTTTTGTGACTAAGTCTATGTATGTCATATGGTGGTCTATGTGTAACCATAACCTAACCTACCTTCTGTTAACGAGTCGCTTTCGCACCCAGTCGGCGCTCGCTCGCTTCGCTCGCTCGCTCAAATGCTGGTCTATGTGTAACCATAACCTAACCTACCTTCTGTTACCAGTCGCTTTCGCACCCAGTCGTCGCTCGCTCGCTTCGCTCGCTCGCTCATATGGTGGCCTATGTGTAACCATAACCTAACCTACCTTCTGTTACCAAGTCGCTTTCGCACCCAGTCGTCGCTCGCTCGCTTCGCTAGCTCGCTCATATGCTGGTCTATGTGTAACCATAACCTAACCTACCTTCTGTTACCAAGTCGCGTATCCAAACCAGTGCTTTCGCACCCAGTCGCCGCTCGCTCGCTTCGCTCGCTCGCTCATATGGTGGTCTATGTGTAACCATAACCTAACCTACCTTCTGTTACCAGTCGCTTTCGCACTCAGTCGTCGCTCGCTCGCTTCGCTCGCTCGCTCATATGCTGGTCTATGTGTAACCATAACCTAACCTACCTTCTGTTACCAAGTCGCGTATCCAAACCAGTCGCTTTCGCACCAAGTCGTCGCTCGCTTGCTTCGCTCGCTCGCTCATGTGGTGGTCTATGAGTAACCATAACCTAACCTACCTTCTATTACCAGTCACTTTCGATGCTCGCTCGCTCATATGCATGTCTATGTCTAACCATAACCTAACCTACCTTTTGTTACCAAGTTGCGTATCCAAACCAGTCACTATCGCACCTAAGGTCATCGCTCGCTCGCTTGTCATAATCAATTTGATTGATTTAGATTTTAATTGATATATATTTTAAATAGTATTCGTTTTGATTGTTATATTTTATGGCATGTATACTGAACGAGTTGTATGACAGGTGATGTTTAGTGTTCATAAACGTTATAATAAATGAGCTAATGGTTTTCGAATTGAATATTTTATGAATATTATAGCTTTCAAAAATATAAACAGTAATAATTATATCAAGTAAACATTATATCTTTTGAACTTTATTAAAATGAAAATATATAATTTGTTATTATATCAAACAATACGCACCCCTGAAAATGTAATAGCAAATAAATATTAGCAATTAAAATGTTCAGTGGAAATGTGAAGTAAAATGATAATGAATGTTTTCACTTCCGCTTACATAAATCTAAGAAAAAATAATATTTGTCAGAGACCCGTGCTCAAATTTAATTTGAAAAGACCCTTTCAACACATGTCTCGTTCACGAAAACGCGATAAAATTTCGCTCAAATTATTAAAGTGATATTCAGGGTTCCGTACAAGTAAGGTCCGAGAAAGGAAGGCCTCTTTTGGAGTTACTTTAAGGAAAACAAAATTTTAAAATGACGCTGTTTGCCATACGAGCGTGGTACTGAACCCTAAATAACCTGCTCCAACTCACATTTGGCCTGGATTTTTATCAAAATTCACTCGGCTGATTCTTTTTGTTGTAAAAAGTCGAGTGAGTTCGTCGAGCGTTTATTTCGGTCACGCGCGTCTGTTAATGAAAATAATAGGGGGAAAAGACTTTTCACGGAGTTACGGCGGTGGGACGCGACAACACCACCAAATCTAATTAATAACGTGTGCATGCTCTCAAAAAGAATACTCTTATCAAATGGTTTGTTATTCACGTTGTGACAAAAGAAATTTGGGATTTTTAATGTATCAAATGTTTCTTTTTTACATTCAAATATGATGAATTTAATGGTGAAATAAGAATGACAAAACAATTTGTTTCAAATATTAAAAAAGAATAGCATTTCTATGTGTGTACAGTATCATAGTGTAAAGTGAGTGTAAAGTGACATTTTCGTACAGTGAAAACGTGTTATTTCTAATCCAAACGGGTTCATCATCATCATCATCATCAGGTCCTTTTTAGTCTCTACTACAGGAGCTCGACCCTCCGCCCTCCAACCTAGGTAAATAAGTGCAAAATGTGATACAAGTTCCAACACAAGTAGGTAAATGAAGTAAAATATTAATGAAACTTTGTAATATATATTTTTTTTAATTCAGTTTTATCGCAGAGGAAATAAAATACTAAATACATGTATTGTATACTAGTGGATTTTGTTCTAAAGAGTAACTAGATATCTTTCACGAGTTCGTAAAAGAAATTTAATGTTTAGCGTTTAAATTTTATAAAACCTATCCTATAAAACAGCGGTGTTTTTTTCCGAAGCAATCCGAATTTTTCTAGCGAATGATGTTTATAAGTGGTTCATAATATATCTCATAGTATGATTGATGAGAGGTAAAGTCAAGTCAGTACTTTTTAATAAAATGTCTTATCTCGTGCGTCAGAGAGTGACCAAAGCCTGCTTTGTATTCAGCCGCCGGCTCGACAATGAAGCCAGAAGTGACGCGCTGTCGCCCCTCACTTTTGTTATCCTTACTTACATCATCACTGGTATATTTTTATTAAAGCATCAGTTTTTTTTAGAGAATTAAGTTTATTGAATGATGACAATACATAAAATCTCTTATATTATGATAAATGAGAGGTAAAGTCAAGTCAGTACTTTTTAATAAAGAGTCTTATCTCGTGCGTCAGAGAGTGACCAAAGCCTGCTTTGTATTCAGCCGCCCGCTGGCGCGACAATGAAGCCAGAAGTGACGCGCTGTCGCCCCTCACTTTTTGTTATCCTTATTTACATCATCACTGGTATATTTTTATTAAAACAGCAGTTTTTTTTAAGAGATTTAGTTTATTGAATGGTGACAATACATAAAATCTCTTATATTATGATAAATGAGAGGTAAAGTCAAGTCAGTACTTTTTAATAAAGAGTCTTATCTCGTGCGTCAGAGAGTGACCAAAGCCTGCTTTGTATTCAGCCGCCGGCGCGACAATGAAGCCAGAAGTGACGCGCTGTTGCCCCTCACTTTTTGTTATCCTTACTTACATCATCACTGGTATATTTTTAATAAAGCACCAGTATATTCTAGCCAATTTAATTATATGAGTGATAAATAATATCTATGATGATAATACATAATACTTCTCATAGTATGATAGATGAGAGGTAACTTTTTAATAAAGAGTCTTATCTCGTGAGTCATAGAGTGACCAAAGCCTGCTTTGTATTCAGCCGCCGGCGCGACAATGAAGCCAGAAGTGACGCGCTGTCGCCCCTCACTTTTTGTTATCCTTACTTACATCATCACTGGTATATTTTTATTTAAGCATCAGTTTTTTTTTAGAGAATTAATTTTATTGAATAATGACAATACATAAAATCTCTTATTATGATAAACTAGCAGCCCTACCCGGCTGCGCCCGGGCATGTATTATACCTTAAAACCTTCCTCGTGAATCACTCTATCTATTGGAGAAAACCGTATGAAAATCCGTGGAGTAGTTTTTGAGTTTATCGCGAACAGACAGGCAGACGCGGCGGAGGACTTTGTTTTATAATATGTAGTGATAGTGATGAAAGGTACAGTCAAGTCAGTACTTTTTAATAAAGTGCGTCAGAGAGTGACCAAAACCTGCTTTATAATCAGCCGCCGGCGCGACAATGAAGCCAGAAGTGACGCGCTGTTGCCCCTCACTTTTTGTTATCCTTACTTACATCATCACTGGTATATTTTTATTAAAGCACCAGTTTTTTTTAGAGAATGAAGTTTATTGAATGATGACAATACATAAAATCTCTTATATTATGATAAATGAGAGGTAAAGTCAAGGCAGTACTTTTTAATAAAGAGTCTTATCTCGTGCGTCAGAGAGTGACCAAAGCCTGCTTTGTATTCAGCCGCCGGCGCGACAATGAAGCCAGAAACGACGCGCTGTCGCCCCTCACTTTTTGTTATCCTTACTTACATCATCACTGGTATATTTTTAATTAAGCACCAGTATATTCTAGCCAATTTAATTATATGAGTGATAAATAATATCTATGATGATAATACATAATACTTCTCATAGTATGATAGATGAGAGGTAACATTTTAATAAAGAGTCTTATCTCGTGAGTCATAGAGTGACCATAGCCTGCTTTGTATTCAGTCGCAGGCGCGACAATGAAGCCAGAAGTGACGCGCTGTCGCCCCCTCACTTTTTGTCATCCTTACTTACATCATCACTGCTATATTTTTATCTATAGCTACAGGTATGGCGCTTCATTCAAGCAGAGTAATTAGTAATACGATAAACCAATATGATATCACACGTCAATGTGATAGTTTACAATAAGCGTCGCCACTGCAGAATGAATTCCAGAAATATCGTACACATAAGCAATGGCGTGTAACGTGCGACTAACAATTGTAGCGATTAACACTAGTTAGGGTTCCGTAGTAAACTAGGAACCCTTATAGTTTCGCCATGTCTGTCTGTCTGTCTGTCTGTCCGTCCGCGGTTTTACTCAGAGACTATAAGTACTAGAAAGCTGTAATTTGGTATGGGTATGTATATTAATCATGTCAAAAAAGTGGTAGAAGAAAATCTTGAATTTTTTTTATTTTAGCTCCCATACAAGTAAAGAGGGAGTAATATTTTTTTTCTATACAAACCCATCGTGTTGGGTATTGTTAGATAGGTCTTTAAAAAATATTGTGAGGTTGATAACACCATTTTTCGATTTAGGGATCCGTTTCCGAAATATTTGGTTTTAAAGTGCAAATTGTTGTTAGAGTTACGTGTCCCCCCCCTCTATCTGCTAAACGGTTGTATATGGATACGTGAAAAAAATTACAGCAGTAGTATATATACTGAAGTTGAAAGGAAAACTATCAGAGCTGAATACTAAGTACAAACTAAAAAGTTATAGGCAACCAACTTATAAAATGTAGTCGAAAATGAAAAAAATCATACATTTTCATTGTTACATGTCTTTGGTCGTTTAACTGTGATGTGCGAGTGTGAACAGTGTGAACTCAAGGTTGTCATTTGCAACTACGGAACCCTACAATGCGCGTGGCCCGACACGCACTTGGCCGGTTTTTTTTAAAGCTAATAAACACACCCAAGGACGGGGGAGAAGGGCGGGGACTCCACGTTGCGGGGGACGCTGCAAATTTTCTTTAAGTCAGTACTTATAGTTATTATTTTAATCTGGGGAATAAAAAGAGATTTGTTGATTTGCTTTAATCTTTATGTGTGCCTGTCTTTAGCATTAATAATGATTAGGCGTTACGCAACTTCAATTGTTGTTTACTTGATGCGCTCAAGACTTCAAAAACAAAGCGTTTAGGTTGATATTTTGAAACGTTTATAGACTGTTTTGCTCCTTGACTAAAGTAAATTTAAATCCTATTTCTTTTGGAGCGCTGTTTACTTGTTTACGTTAACAGTCGCGAATGTTTAAATTTCAGGAATTTTTACTTGAAACGAAGCTCTGTAAATGCCTGCTTTTTAGAGCTTGATAGACCAGCAGTAATGCAAATTTTAGCACGTAGACATGTTGAGCAATCTCAAATGTCTCACTCTCTTAGATTGTGTATCCATAAGTAACAAAAAATCGATTTCTTTTTTATAAGAAGTATAACAGTCTTTAAATAGTTCAAATAGGCATTTATACACAAAAAATATGCGTACGCAATATTCTTCCGCGTCATAAGTAAATGTACCTGATGTCAAATCTTAATTTGGTGTCTTCAAAAGTGACAGCAACAAAGTGTATAATGTAGATACTGAAAATATTCATAAACGGTTAAACCCTCCAAAAACGTTGTGTAAACTTTAAAACCTTTTAGAGTGAAGTTTACATTTACAGTTTATTTAAATTTATACTTGTAATTAAGCTCTGACTGAACTATCTGCTTTATTAATTTAAAGAGTTGCCCCAGTATGTGTACTCGTTGCTGAAGAAGTACTCGTAGAATGCTTACGCATGCTGAAAAACAATGGAGAGTGGTGCAAAACTGTTGAAAATAGTTTCTTTCGGCGTTTCTTCTCTGCAGTCGTCGGTTTCGAAACGATAGTAGTCCGTAGCTTTTGAACAACAATTAATTAATTACGTATTTAATGAGATCATTTAAAATGTAATTTGACGTGAAAAAATGCCTGCAAAGGCCTATTTTCTGAATAAAAGTTTTGATTTTTTTACTCCAAGATTTATGTGCACATAAGTGATAAAAACAAAGTATATGAGGTAGATAGAGCGTGTTGGATTATATAGTGCAAAAATCAATATGCTTAACAATGTTTCTTTATTTTACATGCTGAACTTACTGTTTATTTGGGTTTTTCACACTACACCGCGGGATCTTGTAACACGGACCTACTGCCTTCCAAGTGAACCAATATCAAATATATATTTCAATATTTAATTAACAGTAGCAGATTATTTTATATTCAACTCATATAACGTTCTTACTAATTTAACTCTCCGATTACAGTTAACTTAAAATGCAATTTCTTTTTAGAGCGATGTTTACATGTTTACATTTACAGCATGCATGAATGTTTAATTTTATAGATGTTTACTTGAAAAGAAGCTCGGAATATGTCCGCTTTATTCACATGAAGAACTCAATTTCAAGGAGCCCGATGGACGCAACCGCAAGTTACATAAAAATATATCGAACTCCTCCGAGCTTCGGAAGGCGCGTTAAGCCGTTGATCTGATGGCTGTCTTCATTGATGGCAGTCGTTTATCTGTTTAAAATGGCTTAAGGCACCTTGAAAAATTTGAAATGAGAGTTTGCCACTCAATTACACGAGAAACAAAAACAAATACTCTCAATTGTATAGCAGACAAATGTATTATAATGCTTACGCATGTCAAGCAACCCCGAGTGTCGAACACTTTTAGATTGGTGATCCCGTGAGAAGTGACGAAAAAATAGCATATCTATGATAGATGTTTGAAATATTCGAACGAAACTGGTAGTTGTGTTTAGATGGCACTTTGAGTATACTCTCTAAACTCCGTCATGCCTTTGTTTTATGATTAAAATAGGTATTAGCAAAGTTTTTAGGATACCGTAGCTGACTGGCAAAAAACGGAACCCTTATAGATTCGTCATGTCCTTCTGTCTATATGTTCGTATATCACAGCTATTTTATTCTGTAAATATTGACACTACATATTGTTAAGTTTACCCACAGAGATCTGATATCTATGAGTTTACCTAATGTCGCATTTTGTGCATTTTGCAAAAATCACAACGGACTTGCATTGTAAACAAAATTCATCTCACCCACCTCGACATTTATCCAAAAGGTCTCTCCCCAGTGAGCTATACCCGGTTTATTACAAAACAAGCAATTTATATGGTAAGCGTCGTATTGTGATAAGATTCGGAGATAGGCAAGTGTAGCCCTCGGAGGCTCGGCGCGGCTATTCGGACTTCAATGGTCGTTAAAATGAGCGCTTTGACACAGTAACCCTGTATATTTTAAAAATAATACGATTTAAAGGATTATTGGTTCGTCGACCTACATTCCTTAAAAGGTGATAAATCTGAAACGAACCGTAGTGAACATTAATTCTGAAACGAACAGTTTTTCTTTATTTCTTTATTTTGATAAGATTACAAACAGTTTTGTTTTGACACTTTGACCAAACTGAATGATTTAGATATTCGATTCTTTTTTTAAATCTCCCTTTCTTAGTTTTATTTATTAAGGATACATAACAGGTCACAATTACTAAGTAGTATCAATGACCTTGCTTATATTTTCGGTGTATTATTCCCATTTTAGCAATTGAACCTTTTCATATTGCTGATTTTGTGTTAAATACGCTATATTTGGAAAGCAAAGCTGCAAATCGTGTAGTGATTTATGTATTTAACTAACATTACAAAAATAAATTTGTCTTTTTGATTATGCTAAGCTGGACCAGGAAATTGGAGAGAACCTATTGGTGGAATTTTCCCCACAATAACAAAATAGAGTATAAAACCTACATACAAATGGATTACTCACTAGTGTGTGAAATTGTCTAATTACACACTAATGAGTAAAAACGAAAAACAGGACTTACGAACCTTACATTTGAATCTTCAAATGATGTTCGTCCTGTTTTTTATAATTACATGTGTTCATACACCGTAGTACGTTTTTTGGAGAAAATAAATACATTTTTACTTTACTTTACTTTTACTTTTACTGGAAAAAGCTTAGAACTTACACATTAGAGCGCTTGTTAATATATTATTTAGGTACCTAAAATCTAAGTCAATAATATGATATCAAAACTTATTGATACCTATCACTTCTCCTGCCCTTTCACATCTTTCAAGTGTTCCTAACAAAAGCCTATTCTTCAATTTCTGACCTTACGACCTTAGCGTTAAGACATTTTTTGCAAGAAGATATAAGTTTCGATGGCTTAACTACGTGGGTTGACCAGTAGACACGTTCGGTGATTTATTGAAAGCATAATTGGTTTTGTTTCGGCCATGGTCGGGATTAACGATAGTTTTATGCCAGTAATGGCGGCAATAAGCGAAAAGGCGTTTTCTTAATGACTGTACCTACCGTTATTGGAAGTTTTGTCATTTTTGGGATAGTTGCGTGTGGTCCTTAAACTGCTTGCTATCAAAACTACGTTTGTTTAAGTGCGTATAAGAGTTTCATAGACGTATAAAAACTAGTTACTAGCATAGTTATTACCTAGTTCCGGCCTATTTTATTCCAGTGGAAGTCTAATCTATCGTGGGTCAATAAATACAAAAAAATAAAATACATTGATATAGCTACCTACATTCCGTGTTCTAAAATTGTATAAAATGACCCCCGGGATCATTTTATACACCGTTTACCGCAGACCAGCGGTCAGATAAGTATATATATTGTCGAGAAGAAAAGAACCTATTTTATTATTTTAAGTATGTATATATTTTTTTTAATGTTTCCCTTCGACATAATATGTACATTGCTCAACTTCAAACATAAAAGAATCAAAGATTCCTCTTGATTTCTTAAGCACTGATCAGTGCTCTGTGAAATAGCCTAAAAGATAGGCGGGCGCATTTTTTTAAAAGTTTACAAATTTTCCTCAAATTTACAAGCCAAAGTACCAATCACAATTTACATTTTAAATAACTACAAACAACTATATAAATATTATAATTATCTAGCGTTTACTTACGTCGAGGATACTAGTACAGTTAGACTCATACATATCTAGTTAAATTCAATGACTTCAATATACTTAAAAGGCATTAAAATATCGTGAAGAAACCTGCAAAATGTTATAAGTACTCTCATTGAAAATTCTTGAGTTCCTCGGAAGTTAAAAGGCAAAGTTGATAGAGAACTAAATGAAGGTAAACGAATCGGAAGACTTGCGTTCAGTGAGGTTGCTCACAGGTAATAAATACTGGCACTCAATTAAACTTAAGCATTCAAGTTGTGGAACTTTGATACCGTCAGTTTTTGCCTTACTGCCCAGAGTAATTACTGTGAGCTTTTAACATAGAAAACCATTTTAGATATGTCAGTTATAAATAAATATATACGGACAAATCACACAGATTGAGCTAGCCCCAAAGTAAGTTCGAGACTTGTGTTATGATACTAACTCAACGATACTATATTTTATAATAGATACTTATATAGATAAACATCGAAGACCCAGGTCAATCTGAAAAAGATCATTTTCCTTCTTGAACTGACCGAGGATCGAACGCGGGACCATCTGTGTCATTGGCAGGTGTATTGGCCGCTGCGAAAGGTGCGACACGAGAAGCAATTTTCAACCTAGTGTATTCTGACGTCAATTTGTTTTTACCTAAACAAATGAGGTATGGTCAGAAAGTTTCCGAGCTATGCTCTACCTACTTATACTACCATACCTTATATGTACCCTGCAGACTTCTTTGTCAATAATTTCTACCATATCCCACTCTAACTTCATTTCTAACAATTTAACTATAACAACCAATATTTGATTAAACTCTTGTAGCCAAAGAATAAAAAACAATTGTTTTGATTTGAAACTTACATGTTTGAAGTTGAAAACATGATTTATTTTATTATGAATTAATTACTGAAAGTTTTTGAAGGACAAAACTATTGACATACTTGCTTTAAAAAATATAAATAAATAAAAAGATTATTTTTATATTGGTATGCTCAAAACCCAATTTATGTTAAAAATTTACTAAGGCTGGGATAAAAGTGACTAAATACAGTAATTGTTCAAAGTTTTCTGCCATTCCGCTTGCATGTAGTTCAAATATGTGTATTTTTGTTATTAAGTATACGACTTTTGGATTCACCTGTATATAATTTATATTGTAACATAATTCATTCAAATCTCTTTCAACATCGTAAATCACCTTTATCTAACTAAAGAAAAATCATAAAACTTAAAGCAAGCGGTTTATAGCACTTTCCTTTTAGGTTTGTCCAATGGTTAACATTAGCGATACCTCCTTATCGCTTACGGCTTAATATAATCAACTTTTAAAATGTCATATAACTTAGTATATATATGACCATATACCATAAGCCGTGCGGTTTCCGACAGAGTACAATACCTTCCAAGTCTTCCCGTGGATGTCGTAGAAGGCGATTTAGGAATCATAAGCTAAACCAAGCTTAAAAACATCAAAGAGACCTCTCCAACCCGACCGGCTTGTGTGGCGATTGTAGGCCAAATATTCTGACTGCTCTGGCTAAAATAGGACTCTGGAAGACCTGATGATGATGATACCACAAGCGGTTTAAACAAGGATCGTATCAGAAAGTTATCGCTATTCCACTTCAAGTGTCTTTATCTCAAGTTGAAGGAGTATGAATAAAGAACACCCTTTGAAAGAAAACTACCTCGTAAAATTGATGTATTCTTCTTAAAATATTACAGAAAAAATATTATGCATATCATTTAAACTGACAACCGGAAACGCATTAAAATAACTCAAAAAATTCAAAGACCTTTTGTGCGACTGGCCCTTACCGTGTTTCGTTTTTCATTCTGAAAATAACGAGCATCTTACAAGGGATCCGGGAAATAGTTCCCAATGGTAGCCTCGTTTACATGAGTGACGTCACGGGTACAAATATTACGTCATTACTGTTTTAATGAGCTACTTCAAGCTGCTCTTTCTAGAGTTACGCTCGACAGATCTTGTGGAATTAAACAAGTATGGTTCACAGTATAAATAGTTGTTGAGAAAATTAGAAATCTATTTCAAACGTATTCTAATACAAACGATTAAACTTACATCATTTTGGTTAGAAACGCTAACAAGTTAAACAAATCGATTTGTTGTTACGTATAATAAACGTAATATATACTTTTTATTAAGCATAATAATCATTGATTATACAAATGAATATTATTTGACACCTATTACGGCACGACGACTTGGACAAGAACATATGAAGGAAAAAGGGGACCGGGAAGGCCGAGACACACCTTCATGAAACAAATAAAAGAAAAAGTTAATGTTGCAACTTACAGAGAAGTGAAACAACTGGCGGAAGAAAGAGAGGAATGGAAGAAGCTCCACCGACAAGAGCCCAGCTCTTAAATTTGATGATGATACAAATAAAGTGATAGAAGATCCTAATCTACGTTCTGTGATAAGTCGCTTTTGCACCCAGTCGTCGCTCGCTCGCTTCGCTCGCTCGGTCATATGGTGGTCTATGTGTAACCATAACCTAACCTACCTTCTGTTACCAAGTCGGGTATCCAAACCAGTCGCTTTCGCACTCAGTTTGCAGAAGGTCATCTTCAGGGCGACTGAAAAACATCGCTGTGCGACTATTTGTTCTACATTTCCAATTAATATACGCGACTGAACAGTTTTGTTTGGAATTTAATACTAAAAACCTAGTTATAGAATCAGACTCCCTAATAGAATACACATAAAAAAAGGTAAAAACAATCATCATCATCATTATCAGTCTAAACTCATCCACTGCTTGACATAGGCCTCCCCAATTGCACGCCATCGAGATCTATCTTCGGCTGCTTAAGAGAGGGCAACATGTTTTTTGAATTTTTTCACCTTTCGTTTTGCGAGTCAACATTCTACGAGTATTGGGGATTCCGACATTAAAATATTTGCAAGTTGTTCACAATCTCTTAGTATATGTCATTGTATTTTTATTGGCACTTTATCGCACCACCCATTATAATTCTCTATTTGGTCTAGGCTTGGCTGGGAGAGAAAGTTTAAATAAATTAATATTTAGATCTCACATGAGTCTGTGCTCTCAAGGCTTAGATCAACTAATATCCTAATAGATGCATAGACCATTGCCAGCGAGTGGCGACCAATCAACGTGTATTAATCTCGGCCTCCTTGACTATAACCGTTTGTCGCCTGAGTTAATCTAACGGCAACATGGCGGTCGCACTGACCAATCACTGCGTTTGAGCCAGTGTATCAGCGAGATACACAGACAATGCTAGTAGTGAACGTATGTGGTTGGCAAAACGACGTTGTTATAAATTACCGTGCACAAAGGGTAAGAAAGGGACTCCATTATTAAACCTCCACTCTAACACTTGACGTACTAAACTAGGTACAGAGCAATGTAGGACACATTGCTTTGCAAGCTCAATTGATGTAAGTATATGTAAAGTAAATCCGGGGAATACTTAAAAGGAAAACTATCAAAGCTAAGTAGAGTTCTCAAATCAAAGAATTATAGTGAATCAACTTATAAAATGACGAGAAACTACGGAACCCTACACTGCGCGTGGCCCGACACACTCTTGACAATTTTTTTTCAATTATTTTATTTTCAATGTCATAACTTAATTGTCAAGCATAAATAGGTTTTGAAAAATACCATGTCTCCATCGATTTGCTTGTTGAACTAATCCACTATGTGTCCCAACGCTTCAATTTATAAAAATCCTCTATCGCTTTTGATGTTTCAGTTGGACATGAAAAGTGCAGACATATCCAGCGTCACATTATAAAACTAAAAGCATTTTAGTATATCTAGCTTTCTGTTCTATATCATTATTTATTTGTCATTATGTAATTGTGCTTGCTGAACCAATCCACAATGTGTCCCACCCAACGCTTCAATTTATTGTTGACATTTTCAGCAAAACATTAAAATTAAAAATCAATTGGCCTTATAAATTCACATCAAAAGGTAATCTGTTTCTTCAATGTCATAACTTATTTGTCAAGCATAAGCAGGCTTCAAAAAAATTATCATGTTCAAAAAAAGTATCATCCATCTTACTTGCTTGTCAAACTAATAAACAATGTGTCCCAACGCTTCAATTTATTGGAAATCCACTGTCGCCTTTGATGTTTCAGTCGAACATGACAACAGCAGACATTCCCAATGTAACATTATAATTGAAAACCTATTGGCACTGTTCAGTTTGCTTTAGAGTTCATTACGTGTGGCAAATAATTAATTATGAGGTGAATGGGAACGTGATGCAGGTAGGCTTTGTTTTCTCGTATTACGTTGATCGCTGATACGCTTGGCGTAAACGATTGTATGTGGAATTAGATAGCCGTGGGACTGGGTGACAAAACTCTAATATCATATGCGAAATCTTGGGTAAAAACTTTTTTAAAGTATTTTTAGGACCCCGCGCCTTGAAGCTCTTATACATATATTCTAAAACCTTAGGTTAAACAAAGTCTAGATAGACTCTGTTAGCCTAAAAACGTAAGAAAAATGTATCTTACTCAAAAACTATGATGCAAACACATAACTACCGATTAATGACCGATTATCTTACCTCTTTGTTGATTACATAAGTTGACATGACGCATGTACTATCACAAAGCAGTAGAAAGCTGGCACGCACACAAGCATAAAAAAATTGACTAGTTTTTATTTAATCATTAAAATAAAGGCACGGCGGAGTCTGAAGAGTATATAGTCAAAGTTTAAAACTTCTTAACTAAGAGCTTTGATATCGATGAAGCACGTAGTAGCTTTAAGAAGCGAAAGCATAAGCAGAGCTATCGTAAGCATCCATCTAGTGGCCACTTCCATTCTACGGAAGGAAGGGAGTCAGTCAGAAAACCTTATACTAACAGGATATTATTACTGACATTCAATTTGGAAAAAGACAAAACAATCTTCGCACACAAATAAAAATGCATTTCAAGAGGGAATTTCCTTGGCATATTGTGTTACATTGAGGCCTAACAAGGGTTTACTCCTACAGCCTCATATTTTCGGCGGCTAATCCATATTTATTTCGGTGACCCTTCCCCGACTGCTAACCCGCGATAAGGATTAAGGGACATTTTTATATTAATAGTGTTAATAATTTTGCGAGAAACTTGATCGACTGACACTAACGTCGGTTTGTTCGAGAAAAAGGTTTTTTTGGGATGTCTCTAGTACTTCTCTATATTGGATTTTGTAGGCGTTAGGAATGATTGGATTTTATTGAAACTTTTTATTCGTTTGATAGATATTGAATGTTCTTTGATAGCGATTTTGTATAAGTGGATTCTTACTTATTTTCAATACATAAAAGATGGGTCTCCACAAAACTACTTAATGACTTTTTATTCATTTGATAGATATTGAATGATTTTTGATCACGATTTCGAATAAGTGGATTCTTTTTATTTTCAATACATAGATCAGAAACTTAATATTTTATATAGATCTCCACAAGACAACATAATAACTTTTTAGGTGACTAAAAAAGATGCAAAGTATGTAAGTATTTTAGTTTCTTCCCCCCACCGTAACGTCTAATTAGTAGATTATCTTTATTTCAATGAATACCTAGCGTCAATGATTTTGCATGAAATTTGATTGATGGACACTAACGTCAATTTGTTGGAGAAAAAGGTTTTTCTTGGGTTGTTTCCAGTAGACTTTTTTGAGGAGCCCGATGGTCCAGTGGGTGTGAGCTCTATGAGCGCTTACGTATGTTAAGCAATCCCTGGTGCAGTCCCTACTTGGATGGGTGACCGCAAGTGGCATAAAAATATCTCGAGCTCCTCCGTGCTTCGGAAGGCACGTTAAGCCGTTGGTCCCGGCTGTCATTGTTGATGGCAGTCGTTAAGCTATGTCAGATGCCTTAAGGCAGCTTGAAAACTCTGACACCAGTGTTGGCCACTTACACATACGAAAAAAAAAACAAACAAACAGTAGACTTTTATATTGGATTTTGTTTGATAGATATTGCGATCGATATATTGACTATGCATCCACTTATTCAAAATCGTGATCAAATAACATTCATATTTGATCACGATTTTGAATACTAGGACCCTTACTATTTTTAATATATATTAACGACCTCCCAAAAGTAACAAAACATTTTTGCACTCTTTTTGCTGACGACATTGCGATAATTATTCCTGACTTAGATAAAGACACGACATTATATAATAATAACATAAATAACACTATACATGACATAACAAATTGGTTGATAAATAATAATTTAAAAGTAAATATTGCAAAAACAAAATATATTCAGTTTCATAATAATAGAAATAATAATAGGAAGGATCTTAATGTGATATGCAAAGGTGAAAATATCACTGAAACAAAATCAACTACATTTTTGGGAATCATTTTGGTCAGCAAATTTTCCTGGACAGAACATGTTACCAGTTTATGCAAAAAACTACACAGATTCTCCTACGCTCTTAAGCGCCTAGTCAACATTGCAGGCAAAAAAACTGCCATCCAGGCATATCACGGTTATGTTGCGTCCAGGTTAAGATACGGTTTAAGTTTGTGGGGAAACTCACCAGAAGCAGGCAGAGCATTTGTTGCACAAAAACAATGTGTCCGTGCTATCTTAAATGCCACACCAACAACTAGTTGTAGGTCACTCTACAAGAAACTTAATTTACTGACACTCCCTAGTATGTATATTTACGAGATATGCCAATTGGTCAAACTGTATCCACAATTGTTTATTCAACAGGATGACGTACCTAGTAAATATAACAGACGTTTTCCGGAAAAACTAGTAATCCCAATTATGAAAACAACTTTGTACAGTGTAAGTTGCTACCCAATGGCTGTGAAGCTCTATAATAAATTGCCAAAACAAATAAAACTCTTGCCAAAGTCTAAATTTAAGCGGCAACTATACAACTGGCTTGTTTATAAATGTTTCTATAGTGTACAAGAATATTTACAAAATTCTCATTAAATATGACAAATAATTAAAATGTTGTGTATTCAGTATATTAATTCCATTAAAAACTTGACATAATATGTACATAGATTTATATTTGACATAGTTAACAAATTTGTGTCTATTGCATGTCAATGTTGACTAAACATGTGATTCCTAACTACATTTTAATTCTACAACACCATTTGTTACCATGTTTAAAGCAATAAAGCTCATTTCATTTTATTTCATTGCATTTCAATAAGTGGATGCATAGTCAAAATATATCGATCTCTATATATATAACAACAAAATACCTTTTTTATATTGATTTTAATGGTCAAGGGCCTGGGTCTGCAAGACGCGAATATAAAACACAGTGTATTTATCACCCAAATGTGTCTCTAGTCTAATTGTACACTATTCATAGACTTTATAGTTTTGATTATCGTTATCATAACATTTTTCCGTATTGCTTAAAAAACTTATGTTAGTGTGCCATGCTTATCTCAACAGAACAACAGGGAGACATTATAGAGCAATATAGAATCACTCCCCGGGCTCACTCGCCCCTATTTCAGACAAATTGCGGGGCGGCCGACGATGTAATAATAGTCGTCTACATTACTGGGATGGTCACTCCGGCCGATACTAAACATGTAATGTTTTTAATAAATCTTACAGTGAACACTACTGTGAAGATAGATTTGTCTTTCTTTTTTATTTATCAAAATATAAAAAATCGGCCTAGTGCGAGTTCGACTCGCGCACTAAGGATTCCGTACTAATCTTTATAACATTAGAGTATCAAGCAAGAATGGCAAAAAAATCATATTTTTTTGTATGCTCCCACAAATATTTATTTTATTTTGATTTTTTTTTAAAGTGAATAGTTATACAAAAAATATTCTGTTAATATTGCAAGAATCCACCAGCTTCCATTATTAAAGGTATTACTCACAATTTGCTTAAAAAACTAACGCTAGTGTATATTTGTCTCTTTTTATACATAAAAATAAGATAAACGCAAAAAATTTTTAGCAGTGATCATATTCAACTCTGCCGGAATCCCTCGCAGAGTAGAATTACGTGAAAGTTTGCGAGCGCGCGCTAGGAGAGGAGCCGTCATTTAATTTTACCGATTTGTTATTGTTTTTCTGTATTTTATTGTGACCACGCATTATTTATGGTTGGCAGCAGAGAAACCACTGGCTACTCTAAGTCTTCCCGTGGATGTCGTAGAAGGCGACTTAGGAAACACAAGTTAAACAAAGCTTGAAAACATCAAATAGACTTCTGCAACCTACACTCTCCACGCTGGTCAGACAGCGTGGAAAGTGAAGGCCAAATCCTCTTACTGCTCTGTAGTACAAAGAGGATCATGTCCTGCAGTGGAGACTAAAATAGACATGTTGATAAAAAAAATAAGTTTAGTTTTAGAAAATTTGCTGAGTTCGAGTATGATTTGTAAAATTTTCTATCCCGACGGCCTATAAACAGAAAGAATGTAATTTTTGGCATAGGCTTACATAGATACATTTAGTGCAATGTATTTCTTGGTATGCCTATGCCAATGGCACGACAGTCATAAAACAAATACAAAGAAAAAATATATTTATTAAGAGTAAGAAAACTTCCAACATAGACTTATTTTTTAATTGATGAATGTATGTAAGTATATTTTTTTCCGTCCATTATTCATTTGTTCTCCTGTCCCAAACGCTTGACCAGTTTTAAAGTGTGAAGTGTCAATATTAGTATTTTTCTGTTGAGAGTCATAATATAAGTCACGTCAACATAAAATCCATACTAACTGTTGTTCAAAAGGAGCAGTCTGTATTTTTTACAAAAATGCTACTTGTTTGAAGTAGTAATAGGTTTCAATATCGCTTGCACTAGAAAATAATAACTGCCTTTACGACTACTCCAAATTCCTAACAAACGCCAGAAAAACTGGTAGTACAAAGACCAAAGTTACTGAAACTATCTTTTGGTTTAAAACCTTTTGCGATTCAGCAGCAAAAAGGATTTGGGGCTCAACTTTGAGAGGCCTAATTATTTTGGATGGGCTCCCGACCGTCGAGCCCATGTCGACGTCGGGAAGTCTGAATTTAAAAATATAAATTCAATTTTGCTTTAAGTTTTGCCCTTTGCTACGAGTAAGTACATGTTGAGAAATATTTAGAACTTCTTTTTGCTTCGATCAAAATTATTTTATTAGCTATTCATTCATTCATTCATCAGGTTTTTTTTTAGTCTCCACTGCAGGAGCTCGACCCTCTCTGTACTACCAGTGCCATTTATTAGCCAGAGCAATCATAGGATTTGGCCTACACTCTCCACACTGGCTAGACGGGTTGGAGGGGTATATTTGATCTTTATAAGGTTTTTTTAGCTTGTGTTTCCTAAATCACCTTTTACGACATCCGGGGGAAGACGGAGTGGTCCTATTCTACTCTGCCGAGCACCACACGGCGTTTATTAGCTGCAGTAACTACTTTTATTTCATTATGCTTAGTCGTGGACCCCACGACAACTACCCAGTTGTAACGCATATGCTTACGCACTTTTTTGTTCGTAATCTGACAGTATTTTTCTCCTAAGTCAAAGGATTAAATGACGTTTTCTAAGTCATTTCCTCAATGATTTACTAAATTGACTTTTCCCGAGTCAATTAAATAGGTATTCTTATCGGTGGTAATATCATCCCATTATGTACTACAGTAACGCTAGTTACATCAATTCTTTTTGACACATTGAAGAAAAATTAAAAATATATTCTAATTTTCTTCGATAATAGGTACACTTATTAAAAAATGGACGGAAAGCATTTAGAGTTAAGGGGGAACAGTAGGCACAGTAGCGACGCCAATCATTTTATTCCTAATACTTTACAAATAGAAAGGAATTCAAGAATATAAACAATACAAGCCTTAGTAAATAACCTGAAGTATTTTTGGAATCATGTTTATTACTATCGGAATCAGTGAGAATTATGAGAATCTGATTACCGTTATCACTTTTTCTCTCAATGACTGATTCTCATAATATCAAAACATGATTCCAAAAATACTTCAGGTTATTTACTAAGGCTTGTATTGTTTATATTCTTGAATTCCTTTCTATTTGTAAAGTATTAGGAATAAAATGCATCATGCAGCTGGCAACACTGTACGCGTAAACATCGTTCTGTCTTTCATCTCGTTATTTTATTTCTAAAACTAAGTAAAAGGTGCCTAAAAGTCTTATTATAAAATACTAACGTTAAACCTAGGTCTTGAATTAAACAAAAGTGTAAACAGTTCGCATAAAGCTTGAACTACTCTTAGTGAAAATACCGTGTAAAAATTGAACTGACATTGTACGTAATACGTGACTCATCATGGCGCTGACTAACAAGTTAGCCGCCATATGATAAGACGCCGGGCGAGCTACGTCCCTACGACAATTACGACAAATTATTAAGAACCATTTATCAGGGCTGGCTGGTTTAAGTGAGGTTATCTTGAATAACACCGATACGTCATGCAGTGTTTGGCTTGCAAGAATCCTGTTGCTCGCGGAGAATTGTTGAGTTGTGCAGCGTGCAGGAGCGTCTTTCACTTTGCCTGCCTGAATTTCAAGCCGGCTTACTATACCAAGCATATTGAAGAACTTAAGCGATCGTGGAAATGTCACTCGTGTGTCAATATCACACGTCGAAGAAATGAGGGCACTCCGGTACGCAACCAGTTCGATGTGCTGAGTGATTCCGCCGCGGATATGTCGTGCGACGAGCTGCAGTTAAACAATGCATCCTCATCCATCCTGAATCAAGCGTCGACGTGCACTCAAGTATCGGCAGTTGCGTCTGCTGTAACCACCGTAACCTTTGATCAATTGAGCTCACTGCTTGATTCAAAGTTAGAGACACTTAGATCCTCTATCATATATGACATTAACACGACAATAAAGAAGGAGGTGTCTGAGGCAATCAACAAATTTAAATCTGAATTCACCGAGACAACAGATTACTTGGTCGCTACGCAGAGGGATATTAAGGGAAATATTGATGAAGCAAATAACAGAGTTTCGTCGTTGGAGACGGAGAATAACAAGCTCTCTTTAGAAGTAGCAGAATTAACGAGGCGTACCCGTGTGTTGGAAAAGTCTTCTAGAAGCCGGAACTTTGAGATCCAAATGCTGCCTGAAAAACAAAATGAAAACTTACACGATATAGTAAAAAACATCTGTGCAGCTATCCAGGCCCCTACTTTGGAGTGTGACCTATTTGCCATACGACGGGTTGCAAAACTTGACCCTACTTCAAAGAGGCCCCGAAACATAATTGTCACCCTGCCTTCGGAGCGTCACCGTGACCAGGTCTTGTCTGCTTACAGGCGATTTAACAAGTCAAATAAGGCTGATCCTTTAAACACAAGACAACTTAATATCCCTGGAGAAAAAATGATCATTTATATCTCAGAACATGTATCCCCAGAGTGCAAGAAATTACATGCAGCTGCTAGGAACTTGGCGAAGGAGCGCGGGTACAAATTTGTGTGGTTACGATACGGTCGTGTGTATGTCCGAAAAAGTGAATCTTCACCAGCTCTACCCATCAGGGACGTTGCTTGCTTGGACAGAATTGTTTCATAGTTACTTTTATTCTAGTTAGCCCTTAAGGGTTGGTTTCCTTTATTACTGTTTCAATAGATAACTATTGGTCACAAACAACACACTTATTATAAATATAGTATTTATCTGCTAAATTTATATATAGATTTTTTAGGTTTTTTTTTTTTTCCTTTTCTTATGTTGGTTTACTATCAAAATTCTAATAGACTTAGAACCAAACTTACAGATTTGTTTTTGAATACATTAAATTCGGACTATGACATTATTGGCTTAACAGAAACGAACCTCAACTCTGGTTTTTATGACAATGAATTGTTTGATCATAGGTATAATGTTTTCCGTAGGGATCGTAGCAGTACAAGTATTTGCAAAAAGGATGGAGGTGGGGTGTTGTTAGCAATTAAAAAGCATTTTGATGTAGTCCGTCATTTTTCATGGGAGAGCTCAGTGGAGGATATATGGGTCACTCTGATGCCAAATAATTATATCACATGCAGGGTTAATATATGTGTTTGTTATTTACCGCCTGACATACCTACTCACCAGCTTAAACAATTTTATTCAAACACCCATAAAGTTATAAATTCATTAGAAGATGACTCAATTAACTTGATTATTGGTGATTTTAATACGCCTAGTACAGCTTGGCTATATTCACCGGGCAGTGCTGCTATGACTCCTAGCCTATCTTCTGACATAAAATCCTCGCTTTTGTTGGACACTTTGTCATTGTGCAACCTCTCACAATTTAATGGTATACCTAACGTGGGAGGTAGATTCTTGGACCTGGTGCTGAGTAATTGCGATGAGGTATCGGTGAGTCAAGTCGACTCCCTGTCTCGTATCGATAGACACCACCCACCCTTATGTATCGACATTAATATCTCAACGCCTACTCAGGTACTTAAAGACAAAGAAATTAAACGTTACAATTTTCATAAGTGTAATTATTCTCAAGTAAAAAGCTCACTTCATAATATAGATTGGGCCTCTTTATTGGCGAGCGACAATGTTGACAGAGCAGTAGATAAATTTTATCTCAGCTAACCTCTGTCATCGAAAATAATACGCCCATATCCAAGAAAAGGGGTGGCAATTATCCACACTGGTACTCTGATAAATTAATTAAAATGCTTAATACTAAGAAAAGATACCATAAGAGGTACAAGAAGTATCGCAATCCGAGAGACTATGACACTTTCGACACTTTACGCACTCTTTGCAAAAGTCTTATTAAGTCCTGTTATTCCACCTATGTATCTTCTGTAGAGGACTCGATAAAGACCGATATTAAATCTTTCTGGAGATATGTAGGCAGTAGAAAGGGCACGAATAGCATACCACAAACAATGAGATATGGTGACAGGGAGTCGTCTGATGGTGAGGGTGTCTGCGAGCTTTTTTCGAGTTTCTTTAGCTCAGTGCTTGAACCCTACTCTCCTTCATCAAATGTAATAGATAAGGTTGCTCCTGACGCTTCTTTCATCTCAGATTTGGTCCTATCACGTGAAGAGGTCTTGACAAAGTTACGGGAGTTGGATCCGACTAAGGGAGCTGGCCCTGATGGGATTCCATCCATATTTTTTAAGAAATGCGCCGATGAATTGGCTACCCCCTTTCTCATTATATTTAATCTGTCACTTAAAACTGGTGTCTTTCCGTCATTATGGAAAAAGGCTCATATAGTTCCCATTTTTAAATCTGGTAATAGGTCCGACTGTACTAACTATAGGGCAATTAGTATACTGTCAATTCCTGCTAAGCTTTTTGAGTGTGTCACATACGATTATCTTTATAATCAGATTAAGCCTCTGTTATCTGAGAAACAGCATGGTTTTTTAAAAAATCGATCGACAACCACTAATTTGCTGGAGTTCAAAACTTACTTGTGTCAGTCTTTTGCTTGTGGCGGTCAGGTGGACTGCGCCTATACTGACTTTAAAAAGGCATTCGACAAAGTCTGTCACAATTTGCTCTGCTCTAAACTTAGCTCTCGGTATGGTTTTCACGGGAATCTCCTCCGTTGGGTCCGCTCTTATCTAGACAGGAGGTCTCAATTAGTCACCTTAAGAGGATACCAATCCACTCCCGTCAGTGTCACTTCTGGAGTACCACAAGGCTCCCACCTAGGTCCTCTTCTTTTCCTGGCATTCATAGATGATCTCATTGGAAATCTAAATTGTCCATGTCTTCTTTACGCGGATGACCTTAAAGTCTTTACAACTGTCAATGACCTCAATGACTGCCATGCTCTTCAGAGTGATCTGAACTCAATATTTGAGTGGTGCCAAAGCAACAAGATGCAGCTGAGCATTAATAAGTGCTGTGTCATATCTTTCACTAAAAAAAAGAAACATAAACTATACTTTAACTATAATATCGGCGCTGAAAATCTTAGCAGAGTTTCGGTGGTCAGAGACCTAGGTGTCTTATTTGACGAGTTGTTGACTTTCCGAGATCATTTTGATTCAATAGTTGCCAAGGGCTTCCAAATGCTCGGATTTGTAGCAAGGGCCACTCAACATTTTCGTAAGCCTAGCACTTTTATTCACCTTTATTATAGTCTTGTTAGGAGTTGTATGGAATATTGCTCAGTAGTATGGTCTCCTCACTATCGTGTTCATTCAGATAGAATAGAGAGCGTGCAAAGAAATTTTTTTAAATTGCTGTGCTATAGGTCGGGTCTCAATCGTCAGCTTTCTTCATATGTAGAAAGGCTAGGCCATTTTCATATTTCGTCTTTAGAATGTCGTCGCAAGCAACAGGACCTAATGATCTTACATAAGATTATTCACTTTAAAATTGACTCTTCAAGTCTGTTAGCCCTGCTTAGCTTTAACACTAAACATCTTACTCGCAATCGCCGCAAAGTTTTTGTGTTGGCGACTTATAGGAACAACACCTCATTTTATAGCCCAGTTGTTCGTATGTGTCGCCTATACAACGAGCTTTACTTGGCCAATAAGGCAATAGATATATTTGCCTTAAATCGCACAAATTCGTTTAAAAATCTGGTTAGGCGAATCCTCCACTGATCTTTCCATGTACTTACTTACATAAATAAAATAATAGTGCTTATATGTATGTATTTGAAGATCATATACTAAGCAAATTGTCTTGTTTTTTTTTTTTACTTAATACTGATCTGTATGTATCAAACATTGTTTCACATGTTAACAGTCATTCCATGGCACTTTTGTTTTCTATTGTAATGTAACTGCTCAAACGGTGTTTACAACGGTCATGCTGTGTATACACGTTTTTTGGGTTTCAATCTAGCTCAGAACGTAGCATGTATTTTAGATTAAGTCTTATTGATTGTTACCTGTTGTGTATGCCTTGAGTTAATAAATAAATAAATAAATAAATAAATAAATAAAATGATTGGCGTCGCTACTGTGCCTACTGTTCCCCCTTAAGGTAATAATTATTATAAAAATAATGCATTTTATAATAAAATAAAAACTGGTACCCAAAGTGAATTCAAAAAATAAGTTTCCAGCCTCAAACTGTGTAATAAGCAAAAATATATAGTTTTACCGTAACCTAGAAGTCGTAAAGAGCCACTGAATGTCAAAAATTAATAAATTCGGGATGAGTTACGTTGACACCTTAAAAAAAGTTTTAACCAGGTTTAACATCATATATGTATGTAAGTAAGTAGGTAGCTATTCTTATAACTTAAAGCGTAATGAAACACACATAGTGTTGTATCACTTTTTACTCGTATGATTTTGTACCCTTGATAAAATGTTCAAAGGATAGACAGAATATTCTCACATTGTGATGGTACGAAATGGGGGAAACAGGTATCATATATAATATCACTTCCATGTGAACATAGCGTAGGAGCTGCCAGGAATACACGAAATAATATAACATAAGAGCACAAAGAGCCCCATTGCTATTGTTACCTAACGAAGCAAAGCAAAGGGTCGCCATGTACGGAATTTATGAATTGGTATTGAAACAAGTTTAATAGTAACTCTTGGGTCTAGGGATCATCACGATTCAATCAATTTTATTGTATTGAATATATGAAACTTTGTGTAAGTAAGATATATTGTTCTGTAGCTAACAATGATGAATGGAGCCCGATGGTCCAGTGGCTGTGAGCTCTATGAGCGCTTACGTATGTTAAGCAACCCCTGGTGCAGTCCCTACTTGGATGGGTGACCGCAAGTGGCATAAAAATATCTCGAGCTCCTCCGTGCTTCGAAAGGCACGTTAAGCCGTTGGTCCCGGCTATCATCGTTGATGGCAGTCGTTAAGCTATGTCAGATGCCCTAAGGCAGCTTGAAAAATCTGACACCAGTGTTGGCCACTTACACATACGAAAAAAAAAAAGCTAACAATATACTTGTACACTGGTGTTGGAAATACTCTCACCATCGTTTTAGAAGCGCCTACTCAACCACAAAGGATTTTTTTATTCGCGAATTTATTTATTCTTGTCTTTTCACCCGACTGACCCACCCAGAAGGTAGGTTATGTTTTTCGTGAGTATGTTTGTATGTAAATATATCTGTTCCGTTATTACATGCAGCTTAAACGGCTTGATCAATTTTAAAGTATGAGGTGTCATTAGGTTCGCATTCTTCCCTGAAGTGTCATAAGCTATGTAACGTCAGCAAAAATGTTATATAGTAATCAAAAGGGCAGTCGGCTTTTTTATTTTTAACTGACTTCAAAAAAAGGAGTAGGTTTACAATTCGTCGTAATCTTTATTTTTTTTATGTATGTTCCCCGATTTCTCGAAGACGCCTAGACCGATTTAAGAAATTCTTTTTTTGTTCGATAGGTAATACTTTACAGATGGTCCCATTAAATTTTTATAGAAATGTGTCGAGCGCTTTTTAAAACAATACACAAAAACACGGTTACAGGTATGCCGTTTGGATCACACTTATTTCCATTTATGCTTATTAAAAAATATTGATAGGGTTAAAGTCGGTTTTTGTTTTTTGTTAAAAATATCTTAAATTGTATGATATATAATCCCTTTGTTGTCAATTACAATGAACGGGTATCCATCTAACCTCTTCACACTTCATTTACTGAGCTTATTTATGTAAAATTTGGTTCGGAGTTGGTGTGAGGCACAGAGTAGGTACACAAGCCACATCCCAGATAAAGGAACTGTTTTCGAGGTTCCTACATTTACACGAGCGTTTGCAAAAGCAACTATTAATAAATACGTATAAATCTTATTTTATGTTGGGATATTTGGCACAAGTAGCGAGGAGAATTATCATAAACTTGGAACTGATACTCGGAATGTGCGGGTCAGACCCACGTTGAGGTCTTTATTAAGTTTGTTTGGGCCCTTGTTTGTCCAAATTATTAAATAGTGTCGGTCAATATTAGGGATCTTCTTAGGGAATCCTATCTTATCAAAATAAATTCGGTGTTCCTGGGTATTTGGACTCTTGATTTTGTAAAATAAGCTTGGGATAAATATGGTTGGTGGTTTTAGACGAAAGTTTAACTTTTTTGGTATGTTTTAGAGGTTAACGGGTCAAATTATCTGAAGTAATTAACAGGCTACATTCCGGAGAGTCCAAATATTAGTCTCCACTTCAGGAGCATGACTCTCTCAGCCAGAGCAGTCAAAGGATTTGGCCTACACTCTCCACGCTGGCCAGACGGGTTAGGGAGGTCTCTTTGATGTTTATTAGCTTTGTTTAGCTTGTGATTCGTCGCCCCCTGCGACATCCACGGGAAGACTTGGAGTGGTCCTATTCTACCATGTCGGGAACCACACGGCAAAATTGTCCAGCACCATAACTGAAATACTTGACGTATTTCATGATACAAAATATATTAAACCTTGTTTTGAGTAAAATACGGGACCGCGGTAACCACACACATTTAAACGAATATTTAATCAATTATAATTCGAAAATTTTACGTTACAACTTTAACATTTGTTAGTGATTAAATTTAACTAAGAGTAATTGGATTTAATTGTTTGGGCAGTGACGATCGACAGGGCATTGTAATATAACTTTAATGAAACTGTCACCTTTCGTGGTTAACGATTTGAATAGAGATCAAGTTATTTTAGGACAGACTATTGTTCGTTAAACAAACTCTTAATCTATATACTCGTATCAAAAACTAAAATGTAACTCAAAAATATAGAAGGAATATTAAATTCTAAATGTATTTGTAAGCTCTATAGATACTTTTTCTTTGTATTCAGGTATTTAGTTTCTTCTTTCATCTTAATGAATAAATAAATATAGCTGATGCTTTAGGATCATATTGGATCATATTATAGCATAGTTTCAGTAGGAGTTAAATCAGAGGCGACGTGTAATTATAAATTTCGTTGAAAATGAACGTAATGAAAATGTTTTCTACGTAGTACATAATAACTCCATGGCTTTGTACCATTATGTATTTCCTAAAATTGTACGTATGTAATGAGGGTGTTCTGAAATAAGCAGCGGCGGCAATGAGACACAGGATGCGGTAAGCTCTGATTGGGCTATAATATATATATATATATATATATATATGTATAGGGACATATATAGGGACATATCACACAAATTGAGCTAGCCCCACAGTAAGTTGTGAACTTGTGTCGCAGGATACTAACTCAACGATACTATATTTTATAATTTATACTTATATAGATATACATCCAAGACCCAGGTCAATATGAAAAAGATCTTTTTCCATAGTGACCTGACCGGGATTCGAACCCGGGACCTCCGTGTCGCAGGCTAGCGTGTTGACCGCTGCGCCACGGAGCTCTACAATAATGTATCAGTTGTTGCTGCTTGTCAAATATTATCCAATGACAGCGGCTCATCGAGGTGGAGCTCTCAATGCTGCCATCTGGTGGTGAGCATTTCAGAAAACCTTAATGTATCAAATACATACTATTACGTATTTTTCCCTTGCGGGGTAGACAGAGCCCACGTCTATAAAACCTAAAGGCCACGTTTTTCATGTTGGTGAGCTTGTAGGTGGAGAACGTTATATCAAATGTAGCACACAAATAACTGAAGGTATTTTGTTTCAACTTTCTACTTATAAGTACTTCTTTCTCGGCTCAATATAAATTTCAATTCCTAAGTAGAAAAGCTATAAATAAATGAGGTTTATTCACCTGTTTGAGTCATAAAACTCGGGTAACTCTGTAAACGATAAAACACAAAGGCACTAATTCAGATTGACACTTGTTTGTTTGAATAAGTTCGCTGGTTTTAATCGAGTCAAACTTGGGGCGGAGTAATCGCAACTTTTGATTACAACTTGATGCTTTGTAATGTTTTTGGGTTCTCAATTTCTCAATTACTGGTGACATTAGGAAGTTAGAAATAAATATTCTATCACTTCTACATCCATGAACCGATGTTATTAAGTACAAAACGCTTTTCGGATAACCTTAACTTCTATCACTGGTAAAAATGGAGCCTACCGAAAAAACAGCAGTTCCTAATAATAAATAAATATATTCGGACAAATGTAAGGAAATAGTTTAGGCGCAACAGTTGATATTACTGTAAAGTACAGTTAAGTTTATTAGAGCCCTGCCAATTTATGTAAAAATAGTGTGCGCAAAGGGCCGCAGAACCTGTTTGAGTCATAAAACTCGAGTAATTGTAAACAATAAAACACAAAGGCACTAATTCAGATTGACACTTGTTTGTTTGAATAAGTTTGCTGGTTTTAATCGAATCAAACTTGGGGCGGAGTAATCGCAACTTTTGATTACAACTTGATGCTTTGTAATGTTTTTGGTATTTCACTTAGAAACTTTGAGGTTCTCAATTTCTCAATTACTGGTGACATTAGAAAGTTAGAAATAAATATTCTATGACTTCTATATCCATGACTATACAATCCATAAACCGATGTTATTTACTTCAAAAGGCACTGAAAAAAAAATCTGTTAATGGAAGCGCTTTTCGGATAACCTTAACTTTCTTCACTCGTAAAAATGGAGCCTACCGAAAAACAGCACTTCCTAATGTAAGGAAATAGTTTAGGCGCAACAGTTGATATTACTGTAAAGTTGATAGATATTAAGCAACTGTTTTACACAGTTAAGTTTAATAGAGCCCTGCCAATTTATGTAAAAATAGTGTGCGCAAAGGGCCGCAGAACCTGTTCGAGTCATAAAACTCGGGTAACTCTGTAAACGATAAGACACAAAGGCACTAATTCAGATTGACATTTGTTTGTTTGAATAAGTTCGCTGGTTTTAATCGAGTCAAACTTGGCGCGGAGTAATCGCAACTTTTGATTACAACTTGATGCTTTGTAATGTTTTTTGGTACTTCACTTAGAAACTTTGAGGTTCTCGATTTCTTAATTACTAATGACATTTAAAAGTTAGAAATAAATATTGTATCAGTTTTACATCCGTATCTGTTTTGCATGCAATAATATCTGTCTGTGTTGACCTCAATTTACGATCCATTTCCCTCTTCCAAAAATTAGTTACCAAAAAAGCCATTTTTACTAGTAGAGAATCTATCGAAAAAACAACACTTTCTTTATATGTAAGGAAACAGTTGATATTTCTGTAAAGTTGGTAGATTTTGCGCAACTGTTTTACACCGTTATGTTTATTAGAGCACTTTTTGTAGATATAGTGTGTGAAAAGGTACATCTTATTACTTCCAGCTGTTGGACTAGAGGATTTGGCCTAAACTCTCCACGCTGCCCACATAGGTTTGAGAGGTCTCTTTGATGTGTGCATTGTGTAGCTTTTGTTTCTGAAGTCACATTCTATACGACATTTACCGAAAACCGAAGACTCGAAGCCACATGGCGAGCGTGTAGTTTATTAAGAGTGAAATAAAGTACAGTCGTGATAATGAACATGTTTCCCGCCAAATATTAGTTCCGCTAACAAAAATACAGAAAACAATCATGGGGCCGCAGTATCCGTTATTAATATCCGCTGAAGGCGATCGGATACATAATATCCGACCTCTGGATATTGCGTTACGTCCTACTTAATTGAGCCGGGTGTTCACTTAATATAGCATCAGGATTCTATTTGCTTCCAAATAAGGCTGGTGGCGAAATAATACTTAGCTGCAAATACGTAATCGGAAGATTCAGGACCAGGGATAAATAAACAAATATATATATACGGACAAATCACACAGATTGAGTTAGCCCCAAAGTAAGTTCAAGACTTTTCTTATGGGATACTAACTCAACGATACTATATTTTATGACAAATACATATATAGATAAACATCCAAGACTCAGGTCAATTTGAAAAAGATCATTTTCCATTTTGACCTGACCGTTGATCGAACCCGGGACCATCCGTGTCACAGGCAGGCGTGTTGACTGCTACGCCACGGAGCTCGTCTAGATCGTCGATAGCTTTTTGAATTACATATACACCGTGGAAATCCGTTATCTTGCCATATTCTTAAACGTATCTGATACTGGATTTTCCCCACAGATTTGAAATATGTCAAAAAATATATACTACTCGTACTAAATTGATCAACTGATTAACAATTTTGTATATTATTTGTCAAAGCTGCAGCTGAGACGTTTCTATTGCACTTTGCGCTCATCATCATCAAAATTTAAGAGCTAAGCTCTTGTCGGTGGAGCTCCTTCCATCTGTCTCTATCCTCTGTCAATCTCTTAACACCCTGCTATGATATACTTCCCACTTTTTCCTTTTTTTCTTTAAAGTAACTGTGTCTGGGCTTCCCTCTCCCCCGTCTTCCTTCTATTTTGCCTTCTATATTAGTTTTCATAAACTGGTCGTGTCGCAACAGGTGTCCTATCATATTTCCTCTTCGATTGGCTATGGTATCTAAAACAGATCCTTTTTGTCCTACTTTCCTTAAAACCTCTTCGTTTGTTATTTTATCCATCCAGCTTATTTTCTCCATTCTTCTCCAGCACCACATTTCAAACTTTTTTCTTTCCCTCTGTGTTAAAGTCCACGTCCCGCAACCGTAAAGAGCAATACTCCAGATGTACACCTTGATAAGCCTTTTCTAGATATTTTTGAAATGCGTGATGTAAACAAATATTTTTTACTATTAAATGCTGTTTTGGCCATTGCTATTCTTGCTACTATAACTTGTGTACACCTGGACTAGCTTGTGATAATACTCCCTAGTTATTTAAAGGTATTTACTTGCTCTAGATTGACGTTATCAACAGTAATAGGGTTAGTGATTTTCTTTATTTTCGTTTTCTTTATACCGTTGTATTTTGATGCCAGCATTATCTTAGTTTTTTTACAATTTATTTTGACTTTGCGCTCGCGCGATCAAAAATATTTTAAAGTGAATATTGACCTTGTAAAATTTCATCAGAATCGGTTGAAAAATGCAATCTGTGTATAACAAATGGAAAGCGTCATTATAATAGACAAACAGGCATACTATTTTTTGCCCAAGTTGCAACAGAGATGCTTCATTTGCACTTGATGCTCATTTTATCAAAAATCTGTGTTTTTGAAATTATTTAATTAGATTTGGATTTGCCGTGTGGTTTCCGGCAGAGTAGAATAGGACCACTCCAAGTCATCCCGTGGATGTCGTAAAAGGCGACTAAGGAAACACAAGCTAACCAAAGCTTATTAACATCAAAGAGACCTCTCTTACCCGTCTGGCCAGCGTGGAGAGTGTAGGCCAAATCCTCTGACTACTCAGGCTAGTATATGGCTCTGGTAGTATAGAGAGGGTCGTGCTCCTGCAGTGGAGACTACAAAGACCTGATGATGATGATGATGATGATGATTTGGATTCAGCGAAAAAAATCTCTTAGCTTATCGTAGTATACGCATTGTTTCATCTTACCATCTGGCTTTAACAAATGTCCGTCGGTGGATATAAAATGTTATCAGAAATAGTGGAAAGCATCCATTCCCTCTATCGATGCTACCAACGAGATCTAATTCCATTGAGGACTTTGGTTTGAAAACGTATCAGCAAAAAGGTTTCAGACGTTCGATGTAATTCCAACTCGTGATAGCAGACAATTTCATTTAGTTTGATAATATTGGTTGCATTTTGTGTGTAAAACTCTTTTCTAATACAAACAAACATTTGATATAAATATATTAGGTTGCTTCGTGGTCACTTCAGAACGAATTATTTTCCTTTTGAAATTTTGTCGATATAAAGCATAGATTAAAAACATAGCTTTACTTTTTACTACGATTGATTAACCCGGAGTTCGTCGCTAGGCAAATGCGAACACAAACGGTCGCTACCGGGTAAAAAATACCACATTTTTCATAGCTCCCTATTTAAACACACTGATATTTATATAATTGTTTTTAAATTTATTATATTTAGTAATACTATAAACTATACATAAAAAGTGTTATTTTATGTATAGGATGTTTTCATTTATATATATGGCAAATACATTAAAGACGAACAAAAACTTAATTTTTTTCATTAAAATCTGAATATTTTACATTATTTTATTTTTTTATTTGGAAACATGTAAGAAAATTATCAGGTTATATATAAGGGTTCTATATTCTAACAAATTACCAAAAAATGCGAGTATTTTTATACAAATTTTTTTTTTTGATAAATTGAGTTGAAAAATTTCAAAGCATCAACTCTCAAAAAAAGAAAATATTCATGAGTAACAAAGTAATAAAATACCAAAAAATGACATATTATAATGGTACTTTACATATCTAAATGGTTTTACCCCAGTTGCATAAGAAATTAAATTTTTCTCGTTTAAAACTGCTAATATCACAAGCAAAATACCAAAACACTCTTCCTGCTTAGTATGGTAACTGTACTCCTCATGGTCCTTAGTTTCTGACATGATTTTAGCATCATTATCATTTCAAGCAATAATTATATTTTATTTGTAATAATACTAAAAATAATAGGAAATTCTATAATAACGTAATTATAAAACATATATAAAAGTAAAGTTTATCAAAAATAGTAAGAACATAAACGCTCGCTACCGGGTATTTTTCGCCCATTCTTAATTAAGACCTTTGTTGTGACCAAGTTTGTGGACCGAATTGACAGCCAGGGGGGAATATTGTCGCTTGGTCTTTAGCAAAAAGGTACCAAAAGTGGCAAGTTGTTTAATTATGTAGAAAACAAGTAAAGCGAGTTTTTATTACCTCTGTGGTATTATTTACCCGGTAGCGACGAACCCCGGGTTAAAGTAAATTTTAAAATAAACTCATGAGTAACTACTTTGTAGAGCAGTAAAATTCTTGGTATAATGTTTAAAGCCATTATATGAAATTAAAAAAAAACATAAGTAGGTAGAAGATGAACCAATAAACTGGCACTAGTTTCGCTTATCTAAGCCCCTTAAGAGGGTATACTAGCAGTGCGTTTTCCATACAAATGTATTTCTCTATTTTCTCGCTGAAAACTGCTTCTAGAGGCACAATTCTTTTAACATACAATCTATTACTAAAATAGGTATGTCCATTTGTTTTGTTTTTTTCTAAAAACCTGTTTAAAAGATTTTTTTTTTACAAAAACAGGTTTTGGAAAAAATAAAAAATAGGGGCATTCCTATTATAGTACTAGATTTTATGAAAAAAGAATTATGGCTCTAGAATCCGTTTTCAGCGAGAAAATAGAGAAATACATTTGTATGGAAACCTTATTGAAAAAATACTGCTAGTATACGCTCTTAATACACCCCGTAAAGAAGCTTTAATATATACATACATATTATCACATCTTTATCCCTAGCAGGGTAGATAGACCCAAGGGTCATAAGACCCAAATACCACATATAGCATCGTAGTGGTAAATAATATCTTTACTAATTTGTGGTTTTCTTCTATTTCAGATACGAGAGCCCTCCGGGATGTCCAGCTCATAGCCCCATCAGCTGTCAGGCTTGGAGACACAGTCCTGCTCGGCTGCAAGTGGACGCTGGAGGGAAACGAGACGTTGTACAGTGTGAAGTGGTACCGGGGGAGGCAGGAGTTCTTCAGCTATCTGCCCAAAGAGTACCCGTTTACAAGAATCTTCGCCCAGCCTGGGATTGATGTAGATGTAAGTATTTTTTAATAGAAACAAGATATGGAAAAAATACACGCGGGCAGGACTTGAACAACAGTCTATACTCTTTGTACGAGTGACGCTTTACCAATCAGACCACCGCTGACAAATTTCTTCACCATATACCTTTGACCTTGCTAGCGTTACCTACCTAACATAACTACCCCACTATTACAAGTGTGGTATCTGATTCTTCTCATTTTACATCATCATTATCATATCGTACCTATATCAAAATAGCATTGTGAATGCATAAAAAATACATATAAAATGGTCGATGTAAGTATTTTTTTAAATAATATTTTGTAATTATGGTTATGTTGAGATGCTGGCGACACAAGTTCATCATAATGATGTCAAAGCACCTAATCCTTCGATTAAATATAAGAAACAATATACGTTACACACAATAATTACACTAAATGCTGTCCACAATTATTGCTATGAGTACTTACTTAGATAATGTTATGTTATAAACACACATCAATGCAAAACCAACTTCAGTTGAATGACGACGGTCAATTTTCGAAATTCAATACTCTGTATAGTCCGAAACTAGTCGGCAATCCCAACAAAGTAGTACGTGAGTGACTCGTTTTTTAGGGTTCCGTTCCGTAGTAAACTAGGAACCCTTATAGTTTCGCCATGTCTGTCTGTCTGTCTGTCTGTCTGTCTGTCTGTCCGTCCGCGGTTTTACTCAGAGACTATAAGTACTAGAAAGCTGTAATTTTGTATGAGTATGTATATTAATCATGGCAAAAAAGTCGTAGAAAAAAATCTTGAAAAAAAATTTTTTTTTGGGTAGCTCCCATACAAGTAAAGTGGGGGAGTAATTTTTTTTTCTCTACTTACCCATCGTGTGGAGTATCGTTAAAAAGGTTTTTGAAAAATATTGTGAGGTTGAGAACACCATTTCTCGATTTAGGGATCCGTTTCCGAAATATTTGGTTTTAAAGTGAAAATTTTTGTTAGAGGTACGTGTCCCCCCCCTCTATCTGCTAAACGGTTATATATGGATACGTGAAAAAAATTACAGCAGTAGTATATATACTGAAGTTGAAAGGAAAACTATCAGAGCTGGGTACTAAGTGCAAACTAAAAAGTTATAGGCAACCAACTTATAAAATGTACTGGAAAATGTAAAATTTTATACAATCTTTATTGTTAGATGTTTTTGGTCGTTAAACTGTGAGGTGCGAGTGTAAACAGTGTGAACTCAAAGTTGTCATTCGCAACTACGGAACCCTATACTGCGCGTGGCCCGACACGCACTTGGCCGGTTTTTTTAAATGATGTATTTATCTCACGTTAGTTTCAGTGATTTTTTTTTCTGAAATTCAATACTCTGACCTGAAAATATGCATCCAAATCTGGTGGGGCCATATTTAGTTAGAACGCTTTTTTTCAGATTGTGTACAGTGGGCCACACTGAATTGTATACCACCAATAACAGACGTATAATACTTCCAACATATGGGGATAGTATACTTTTCTATGTGGATCACTTTAAATATCTATCATGTTTTTTTTTATCATACACATACAAGGACTATGTTTTTCATCAAAGACCAAATCGGTTTCTGGGTTTTCAATTCTTCCCTTATTTCCTAAAAAAGATCATCAATATTTGCCTTTTGTTGTTTTAGGCATATCAAAACACTTTCTTTTGATTGTACTTTTCCTGAAATTCTGATCGATGTTTTATTCATTAAAAATAAAAATTTGATCGCCTTCAAAGGGAAAAATAAGCAATGAAACTCGTTAAAATATTCGTTTGAGTTCGGATCTGCCTTTATGTTTTTGATTTGATTTTTTTCATTAATCGTACCGTGAATTGTTTGAGAGAATAAGGAAGTAATAATGTCAAACCTACTTTGAGAGTAATAGGGGAGCTTAGATTGGAATACATTGAAGGATATTAACAACCTCTGTGGCCTAGTGATCATCATGGTAGGCTGGCACTTTGACCAGGTTCGATCCCTGGTTGATAAGGTCAAAATGTTAGATAAAAGAATGTTGTGAAAAAATAACATTTTTAGATTGACCTGGGTCCTTTATAACTATCTTAATCAATGTGCAGAACGAAATAATAAATTATATTTATATATTTTCTACTTTATTTTGGAATCAACTTACAAAATAACAAAACTAGCTACATATCTATCATTTTGCGTTTTTTTACACGGACGATAAACCGTTCTTTGTTGACCTTGTGTTTCCTAAGTCGCCTTCTATGACATCCACGGGAAGACTTAGAGTAGTCTTATTCTACTCTGCCAAGAATCCCACTGCAGACCCAAAAATTTATGACGTCACACGTCAATCACCTTAAAGGACACAATGACGCCAAATATGAAAAGGCAGGCATAACCTCCAAAACGCCAGTAAAAATGTAATGTCTGCAGTTACTTACTTATATGTAATGCGGGCTTAGTCCGTCCTAGAGTTACGTACTTAACTACATTTAGTGGTGATAGTAAAAAAATCATTACAATTCTGCACAATAAAATATGAATAGTCTGTTAACAAGAAACTTATTAATCCCAATGTTTATAAAGAAAACAAATGTTATCTATCTATCTATCTAACTATTTATCTAACTATCTAACTATCTACCTATCTACCTATCTAACTATCTGACTATCTAACTATCTATCTATCTATCTAACTATCTAACTATCCCAACTAGTGAGTTTGTTTGTTTGTTACGCTTTCACGTCCTATCTACAAAACCGATCATCATGAAATTTTGCATACACATAGGTTAGGGTATTGAGAAGGACATAGGCTATATATCACGCGGGCGAAGCCGCGGGTAACAGCTAGTTTGCTTAATAAATGTCCAGGAATCATTCTAAGTACTTATAATAAACTGTACTGTACTTATAACTGAGAAAGACTCCCTTTCTGACGGTAAGCCAAGGTACGCTAGAGAGATATATTTGTGACGGAGAAAATCTAAGACTGTATACTACATATTATGAAGATGTGTTGTGTGCAAGGTTAGGACACACAGCAAAGTATATTCCAAGATTCTCGTAATATTTTAACATCTTAAACTACACAATAAAGCCAAATATGAAAAGACAGCAGCTAGGCATAACCTCTAAAACGCCAGTAAAAATATAATGTCTGCAGTTACTTATTTATATGTAACGCGCGGGTTTAGTGGCGATCGTAAAGAGAATCTTCGTAACAATGCTCACAATAAAACATGAAAAGTGCGTTAACGACCGATAAAATCCTGTTTACTATACGCCGTTAAACAAAATCGGCGGGATTCCGTGTTTTGGTATCGACTTTACCTCTATGGAGGATGATTTCCGATTATCATTTGACCTTATTTGGGCAGACGTAAAAGCTAAGTCAGCCTTTAGGCACCTTGAAAATCTAACACCAGTATTGACTACACGCACGAAAATTAAACTAGATAGTGTTAACAGCCAGCTATTTGCAACTTAGGCAGCTATTTAAATTTAATAGATCTAGTGAGGTAAGAAACCATAAATTACAAGATCAAGGACCACATTTTATATAGAATTATGTTTTATGCTTTCTTCACAATTTTTTTTAGTTTTTTCTTTCCCGACTGAATTCCAGGTGGATAAAATCGGATACATAAAATGTAAAATTACTACGACTATTTATATATATTTATACCATCATCAGGTCCATGAAAGTCTCCATACTGCAGGAGCACGACCCTCTCTGTACTACCCAAGCTATATATTAGCCAAAGCTGTCAGAGGATTTGGCCTACACTCTCCACGCTGGCCAGACGGGTTGGAGAGGTCTCTTTGATGTTTGTAAGCTTTGTTTAACTTGTGATTCCTAAGTCGCCTTCTACGACATCCACTGGAAGACTTGAAGTGGTCCTATTTCACTCTGCCGGGAACCTATATATATTTATATGTCCCTATACATTTATAAGACTTTGTTGACTGTTTTTAACCAATATCGATAGTTGAGCTGCATTATATAATTTTCTTTCTAAACCCGGCTACTGAAAGGTATGATTAACACCAAAAATACCTTTTTTAACGACAAAACATAACCATCCCAGCGGGTATTTACAAATGCCCTCAAATTAAATTCATTCCGTTACTCTGGAACATTAGTAATCTTCCAGATTGGCAAAGTTATCAAAAATATGTATACAAGAAATTTAAAGTTAAGTAAATCTTCGAATGCATAAAAGTTATTGAAAATCGGAAAAACTGAGCGAGTCGCTTGAAGAGTTCGTCGGTTGAACGATTTCGAAAGCTTAAAATGAGACTGCGATCGGTGGAAATGCCGTAAAATTGTGCAGAGCAATGAACTTGATATATTTCATTAAATTATATCAAGTCTAGAGTAACTATATTAGCTTAAGACCGTAGAAAAATTGTGTCTTACTCATAGACTATGAGGCAAATACATAGCTATTGATTTGATGATTAGTTGACATGACGCATATCATAACACAAAGTTCTTCTCTTACGCAAGTATTAAAACCACAGTCTAGAGAGGACACTACTGTCCTAAATGCAAATAAATAATATTTTGTCAATAAGTTTCTGCCTTTAGTAAAGCATTTCATCGGTAACTCGAGAAAAAACCCCAATAGCAAGATCAAAGACCAACTGCTGAGCAAAATGCTGAACAAAACAATTAACAACAAACCAGACGAGAATTAAAAGTGGTTTTTCAATCCCATCCCAATCCCAACTAATATTATAAATGCGAAAGTAAGCTGTTTATTTGTTTGTTTATTACGCTTTTCGCCGTATCTACTGAACCGATCATCATGAAATTTTGCATACACATAAGTTAGGGTATCGAAAAGGACATAGGCTATATATTACGCGGGCGAAGCCGCGGGTAAAAGCTAGTAGGCTATATATTACGTGGGCAAAGCCGCGGGTAGCAGCTAATTTCTTATAAAGGTCCAAATTGACCCTTATTATCTTGATCGCTTTTAATGAAACCGCCCTGGAGGAAAAGCAGCTGGCATGTTGAGTATCTTCCAGAGCGGCAAAGTTAGCGAAAGTATTCAAGAAATTTAAAGTTGAATTTTCAAATGCATAAAAGTTATAGAAAATCTGAACTGAGCGAGTCTCGCGTGCTTGAAAAGCTCGTTGGACAAACGAGGTTAGAAGATAATAATAAAAGATGACGAATATACCTAATAAGAAAATTATTTTTAAAAACATGTAACCGACTTCAACCCTATACAGGTAAGTGTACAAACTGGAACTAAAAAGAAGGAAAAACAATAAAATAGAATAAGATTAAACCGAACGGTATCAGTGTACACTATTTTTTGGTTTCGCTCAATGTTTCAAGGATCCCTTTATAAAAAACTGACTTGGTGACCATAGAACCACCTAGGTGGTGCAACTTTTCATTCATACCAAAATAATAATTTTTTAGATCGGTCCAGACGTCTTCGAGAAATCGGGGAACATACATAAAAAAAGATTCCGTAAATTGAGAACCTCCTTTTGTAATTATGAAAAAAATTGACGTTCACTAAATGATATTGAAATATCTTATGATTAATAAAATTATTGACTTTGACTTTTGTGCCTTATGCTTAATTGCTTTTTATGACTTACTCTAGAGAAAAAGAAACTGGTATATTTTCTATATTCTAGACTAACAAAGTGACAAAACAATAAATAAGAAAGATAACGTCAAATCTTTAAATGCGTTAAAGTTATTGAAAATCTGAAATATTTGGTGAACATCGAGCACGCTTGAAATGTCGGTCGATCGAGCTCAGAAGCTTAAAATGAGACTGCGATTGGTGGAAATGCTGTAAAATTGTGCAAAGCAAAAACTCGCTATATTTCGAATCAAAATACTAGTATTTTTACTTCACTGTTACTGTCTGTATTTTAAATTTATTGGTTTAGATATTTTAAATTTATTGGTTTGGATCTTTTTGTGTCATATATTTTATATGACTAACCTTTTAACTCAGTTTGTACTGCGATTTGTCAAGTAGTTTTCATGGTTATAGTATTGAATCGTTTTTAGGTGGTACTATATTTTTTTTTTTATTAGGGTTTTTCCAGCAATAGCAATTGCAACTGTGGCGCTGCCCAGTCGATGGACCACCTATTGGTGTGCCTTGAATGTCCAGCTTCCTGCACTCAAATAGATGACCGGGCAGTCGCAATTGCAAGTTACTGGTCAAGGCAAATATAAAACTAGCCATATACGACTCGAAAAAAGCAGAAGTAGGTACTATTCTGAATCGTATAAGTTTGTAATGGCATGTGATGAGAAGAAGGGAAAGACATTCAATTTGATCAGAAAATTAGTTATGAAGAGATGGATGCATTGTGTCAATAAAAGGAGAAACAAAGGCTATGGTAGGCGACAGACTATTAGAGAGTCGATATATTGTGTCAATTCACATGAAAAGTGGGATGAGTTAAGAAAGAAGATCTTTGGTTCAAAGGGAAAGTTTATCCATACTTACGAGTTTTGTATTAAGTATTCTGATTATACAGCGTGTAAATAAATAGGAGGAGCCTGATGGTCCAGTGGGTGTGAGCTCTATGAGCGCTTACGTATGTTAAGCAACCCCTGGTGCAGTCTCTACTTGGATGGGTGACCGCAAGTGGCATAAAAATATCTCGAGCTCCTCTCCTCTCGTGCTTCGTAAGGCACTTTAAGCCGTTGGTCCCGGCTGTCATCATTGATGTCAGTCGTTAAGCTATGTCAGATGCCTTAAGGCAGCTTGAAAAATCTGACACTAGTGTTGGCCACTTACACATACGAAATAACGCACTTACCTTTAGCCTTACTTACGCCAAGATCAACTTAATTGAAAATTTCGGGAATAAAAGACATGACAACATCACATTCCTATAATCGCCGTCTCCCGACGATTTAGTATAATCTTAATAGCCACTCCACAAGCCATAATATTTTACGATAATACAATACAATACAATGCAATACAATACAATACAATACAATACAATACAATACAATACAATACAATACAATACAATACAATACAATACAATACAATATAATACAATACAATACAATACAACTAATATTATAAATGCGAAAGTGAGTTTGTTTGGTTGTTTGTTTATTTGTTTGTTTGTTACGCTTTCACGCTGAATCTTCTGAACCGATCATCATGAAATTTTGCATACACATAGGTTAGGGTACCGAGAAGGACATAGGCTATATATTACGCGGGCGAAGCCGCGGGTAACAGCTAGTATACTATATATTGACGGTCTAAGTGACCCCTTCTAGAGAATGTCGAGGGTCATTTTACAGCTTGTATTTATTACTGATGCGCATTCTCTTGTTCTTGCCTAAGGCCCTAAATAAAATCGTTTAATATTTCTAACCGAATTAAAAGCAAAAACAAGAAAATAACGCACTTACCTTTAGCCTCACTTACCCGAAGATCAACTTAATTGAAAATTTCGGGAATAAAAGACATGACAACATCACATTCCTATAATCGCCGTCTCCCGACGATTTAGTATAATCTTAATAGCCACTCCACAAGCCATAATATTTTACGATAATACAATACAACTATACAATACAATACAATACAATACAATACAATACAATACAATACAACTAATATTATAAATGCGATAGTGAGTTTGTTTGGTGGTTTGTTTATTTCTTTGTTTGTTACGCTTTCACGCTAGAGGTGTTATATTAGGGTAAGATATCAAGAACCATGTTATCGAATATATTAGTTTATCGATATTATGTTCCGTTAAACGTTCTCTAAGAACGGTGAAGAACAGGCTGGGATTTTGCAGGCAATATTATCTTTTGAGGCATTTTACATCAACGTTTAGTTATTTTCGTTTCGTATCGTCGTAGTTAGGACGCGAACAGATGCGGAACGCGAACGGGCGCGGAACGCGAACGGGCGCGGAACGCAGTAACGCTGCCGGTTCACCGATACGATACTTTGGATATTAACTGTTCTTGACGGTTTTTCGGGAACGCGTTCTTCGGATATCACATAACCTATATTATGTTCTGCAGCGCTCATATTATGTTCGCGGTATCGGTTCTGATATATCAGTAACACCTCTATTTCACGCTGAATCTACTGAAGCGATCATCATGAAATTTTGCATACACATAGGTTAGGGCACCGAGAAGGACATAGGCTATATATTACGCGGGCGAAGCCGCGGGTAACAGCTAGTGTACTATATATTGACGGTCTAAGTGACCCCTTCTAGAGAATGTCGAGGGTCAATTTACAGCTTGTATATAATACTGATGCGCATTCTCTTGTTCTTGTCTAAGGCCCTAAATAAAATCGTTTAATATTTCTAACCGAAGTACAAGCAAAAACAAGAAAATAACGCACTTACCTTTAGCCTTACTTACCCCAAGATCAACTTAATTGAAAATTTTGGGAATAAAAGACATGACAACATCACATTCCTATAATCGCCGTCTCCCGACGATTTAGTATAATCTTAATAGCCACTCCACAAGCCATAATATTTTACGATAATATTTTTATCTGGAGCTTTTTTCTACGTGAGAATTTTTACAGAGGGCCTATATTGTGTAGAGATATTAGGGTTCTGTAATGTGAAAATGCTAAATGTAATGTCGTCTAATGCTGTTAGTGTATTTTTCGTTAAGAGTCGCCTGGAAGCGCATGCCTCCATACAAATGGAAAAAGGGAATTGTGGCAATATTTGTCAATTTTAGGGCAAAATTGAGCATTCAGTAAATTAATATCATTATAATCTACGTACGTTCCTAAACAGTTTGGTTAAATTATTAATAGTTTGAGAATTATACGCCACTCAAGATTTCCATACAAATTTGAAAAGGCTTGTAATTCTCAAACCATTGGTATTTAACCAAGCTGTATAGGAACGTACGTAGATTATAATGAGATTAATTGATTAAATGCTTAATTTTACTCTAAAATTATCAAATATTACCACAATTCCCTTTTTCCGTTTGTATGGAGACATGCGCGTCCAGGTGACTCTTAAGTCACCAATATTGCTTTTTTAAGTTGCCTGATCATTTGACTTAATTTAATGACTTTTGTTTCACGATTGCGGCACCATCCAACAAGCTATTGTCTTCTGAAGTACGTAGTATATAGCATGTTAATTTAATTGATCCTTAACCGTCAATGTGAACAACTTTACCTATTGGACCAACGCTGGGTATTCAAAAAATATAGATATTCCCTTTCTAATTGCCCCCGGGCGGCTAAATACTTTTGTAAGAAACTGTCTACTTTTGTGTTTCCAGCATTGATTTCTTAGGATTTGTTAATATTTATGGGCTAAATCACTACTACGGGCAGGTCAATTTAAATACTGTATTCACAAGATAATAGAAAAAAATAAACTGAAATCTTTGACAGTAACATTTCAAAATTTTTTTAATAGATATTTGTGGTCATAATAATACTCATATTTACAAAAACAACTCAGGTCTGACTCACAAACTCACTGACAACAACTCAGATTTTGTTTATTGCTCTTAAAAACAAACAAAAAGGTACAGAACCCACAGAATGTAACCTACCTTTTTAAACAATATTCTCTCGATGCTAGAGAGGCTTAAGTCCGTATATTTATAGGAACTTTCCCGTGGCGGCGAAAAGGCATGTAGTGCCGTTATTGCCTCTATTATTTTTTATTTGCCGCTGTATTACTGTGAGAGCACGTATTTATTTTTTAATGATAACATCAAATTACTTTTTGGCGATTTTATTTCAATATTAATAATATTGTATTAAAATTACATGAACTAACGTATTGTCGTTTAAAATCTCTTATTACAATCTTTTATATTGAGGCTTACATAAAAACTAGCGACACCCGTTATTTAATTCTTCTACTCCGAAATAACAAATTGAAAAAATTTACCTTAGTAAATTACTTGTAGTATTTTAAGTAGGAACTTTTCATAAATATCATCATTTAAGATTGAGAGATCTACTCATTACTCTTGATTTATCAAATGCAAAATAATAAAAAGCGATGCAAAAAATATCACTATCAAATATCGATTTTTTTTAATTTGATCTTATTTGGTAGCAAAAGAAATGAAACCAGGGGTGGCGCTAGTTGGCTGGTCTAAGCGCCTTAAAAGTATTTTTTTTTTGTTTGTTATCCTTTTATTACGGCCAACGTTTTAAAGTTGTTATCATCAACCGATTGAGTTTGAATTTGCATAATTAAGTAATTTGGATATATGACTATGCGATAGTTGCTAGTAGGTAGTTTAATGGTTGGTTCGGAAGGTCGAAACATTTTTCGCGGATGACAATGATTACTAGTTGTCTAAAAATTACAATAAATCGTTATCAATGGAGATAAGTTTCTGTCGTTGTTTGACTGGTTCGCTACTTTTCTTCTTACGGCTACCATGAAAAACATTTAGCTTTAAACGGACTCAACATTATCTTTTATTATTAGTGTGTTAAAAGTCTAATTATGAAATTAATTATGAAATATTCATTGAAAATGTCATTGTTTGTTTTTATTGCTATATTTTACATAATATAGTGTTTGCCAATTGTATTTAAATTCCTGTTTATACTCACAAAATCTTTAATTGTAGTAAAACAAATTACAAATAGCAACATATGGCACATTTTGGCCCAATCATAACTAACCGGACCGGACGCTTCAGTGCTGCCACCGCTTATTTTATAACATCCTACTCGTCTGAACTATTTATCTTACCTCTATAGTCCAAACCTCTTCAACCCGTCTGGCCATCGTGGAGAGTGTAGGCCAAATCCTCTCACTGCTCTGGCTGATATATATGGCTCTGGGAGTACAGAAAGAGTTATGCTCCTGCAGTGGAAAATAAAAAAAAACCTGATGATGATGATGATGATGGTCCAAACTCCTCGCTACTAAATGAGCAGAGTCAGGAAGTCGCTTTATAACATTGTATAATATTGGTTAATACATATATGTACGTATAATATGAAACACGTGTAGGTCAAAGGGATTTGTTCTGTTTATTTATTGAACCATGCTCTTGACTTCAGGTAGTTTTGCGGAGTTTCCGGTCCGATGACTTTTACCTTTGTTGATATTTGGATCAAATTCGTTAATAAATATAAGAAAGGTTAATCCGGATAAGTATATTTCCTTGATGGAAGGCTTCTTAAGAGCGTATACTAACAGTATTTTTTCAATATGGTTTCCATACAAATGTATTTTCTATTTTCTCGCTGAAAACTGATTCTAGAGCCACAAAACCGTTTTTGACCAATTTTTTTTTCTTTTCAACATATTTTTAGAAAAAAATAAAACATAGGGACATACCTATTTTAGTAATAGATTGTATGTAAAAAGAATTGTGCCTCTAGTAGCAGTTTTCAGCGAGAAAATAGAGAAATACATTTGTATGGAAAACGCACTGCTAGTATACCCTCTTAATGTCTCCCTTTATACCTCTGTCTATGTTAGTAGAATTTATTAGTAATTGTTTCCGCACTAAAATTGTGAAACCTAAAAATCAGTATTAGACCAAATGTCTTATCTCCCGGATGTACCGGGTACGGTAAGGACACAATGCTTACCCATCTCGCGTTATCCTTGGCAACTACCCTTAACTCAGGTTAGGCAACCAATAAAATGAAGTACATCGGCTTCATTTCTTACGTTCGCCAAGTTTGCCTGAGCCGACCATTTTTTATCTTTATCTCTTCATTCTAGATCTACTCTAGTGCCTGTATAATAATTTGTGCGGAGTGAATAGCCCATCCGATGAGGATTTTAGAAGATTTGCTTCGTGATATCTTTAGTTACCTTTCACGTTTTACATCCATAAAGGGACTCTTTTTACGTTTGAGCCAAGTATATTTAGTTTTAATATTCGTGTAAGCTTTCCAGGCTGCTATAATGGACGAAATTGCGCGAAGGTGGTCCGGGCCTTAATCACTCAAGAATCGATATCCTCTACGGTTCCTCTAAATAAGGACACGATGGTGCTTAGGTCTGAAAACGGCTGTTTTGGCTATTAGGCAGTTTTTGAATGATTTCATGAAAACGCAAGCACAGACAAGGGTCACATTTCTGCAGTGTGTGTGCTTTTTTTTTTTTGCTATGTTGTATCTACAATTATTTTTAGTGTTCCGATTTTTCCTTTGTCCGTTACTTTTACTCCTTATATTCCTCAGAAAATTTAATGTTTCATTTCTTCAAGAGACCGTAGACTTTACAAATGTGTTATCAACTAAATATCTCCAAACGTTTCTGAGAAAAAGGTTGATAGACAGACGGACAACCATTTAAAAAAAATGCACTATAAAGGACAGGAATTCTTAATAATTCAGAATTAACGTACAAACCAGCTTTCGCCTGCAGCTATGCTCGAGTTAGTGTCGATCCCTCGGGAGCAGTACTCCGGGATTAAAGGTAGCCTATGTCCCTCTCCGTACTCCCGTCTACATGTATACATAATTTCATAATGATCGGTTCAAAAGATACATCGTGAAAGTGTAACAAACAAACAAATTCACTTTCGCGTTTATCATATTACTAGCTGTTACCCGCGGCTTCGCTCGCGTAACATATAGCCTATGTCTTTCTCGGTACACCTATGTGTATGCAAAATTTCATGATGATCAGTTTAGTAGTTACGACGTGAAAGCGTAACAAATAAACAAACTCACTTTCGCATTTATAATACTAGCTGTTACCCGCCGCTTCGCCCACGTAATGTATAGCCTATGTCCTTCTCAGACCCCTTACCTATATATATGCAAAATTTCAAGATGATTGGTTCAGTAGATACGGCGTGAAAGCGTAACAAACAAATAAACAAACAAACTCACTTTCGCATTTATAATATTAGTTAGGAAGGATTAGTGGGGACATTCATGAACAGATAGTACTTATAATGCTTTAAAATAATTGATATCATTGTGCCATTTTCGCTGCATAAGCTCTAAACGTATTCAAATCATATCCAGTGTCGGCCAGTTGTGTCAATTTATGCGATAGGCTAGCAATTAGCTTATTATGACTGCCTATTAACCTAATATGTTGGATGAACGAGACTAGCTATCATTTAATAATGAAACAAACCTAACTAACATACTATTATTATACTTATTACTAGTATTGTGGCCTTTTGAGCTGTAGATAGAACAAGCAAGTCTATATACCGCTATTTTAAAAAAAATCTATACAATTTTCGTACCTGCTGAAATTTCATGAGAATTGGTTGAGAAATGCGAACTATAAAAGACAACAGACATGCAAAACAATGTCTCAAGTCCAATCAGTGATGCTTCAGGCTCGTTCAGATTGACTGAACGATATTACGATATACGATATATTTTATTAACTATAGTTTATTATTTGTTAGTATAATATTTTTAGTGGCACACAAGTATGTCTTTGGTGTTAACGATTTAACTAAAGAACCGATCATTACATAATTTTACTTGTTTTTTTTTTTTTGGTGGGAAGTCATCAATGATGAACCCCGTTTGGGTTTTGCCTTATACGATATTGCAGATTGATTCCGAGCTCGAGCTCCATGGCGCAGTGGTCAACACGCCAGCCTGCGACACGAAGGTCCCGGGTTCGATCCCCGGCCAGGTCAAGATGGAAAACGATCTTTTTCAAATTGGCCTGGGTCTTGGATGTTTATCTATATATATATCAGTATATGTTATAAAATATTATAATCCCACGACACAAGTTCACAACTTACTGTGGGGTAAGCTCAATTCGTGTGTAATAAATAAATATGTATAGGGACATATGTCCCTATACATATTTATTTATTATTATTTATTAATTCAATGGACTTTATAATTAGTGTAGTTTGGTGTTATTAATGCTTGTGCTTATAAACAATGATTTAAATAGTTAAAGTAAACTGTAAAATGAACACTTAGAGCTTTGTCACCAGAAATTCCCATAAAGCACTCAAATGAACTAGGTACGCCATCTTTGATTGCTACTTGTTAACTATAAACCGTACAACACCGATACGTTTTATCTCTTTATACTGGACATTGGCAGAATCCTTCCGTGATTCTGCCTTGGTAGAAACCATATAAAAAAAGGATAGAATTATTTAATTTACACATTTCTAAAGATACTGTAAACGACATAATGGATCTTTTAAGGTAGTACCAAAGCTAACCCTCAAAAAAAGAACACGAAACGTTCCCATTTTCCAATACAATACCGGTCAGGCCAACATGGAACAAACAAACATAAAAAAGATAACCCTCAAAAAACACAAAACGTTTTCCCTTTCCAATAAAATAAAGGGTTCCACTTTAGAATCCTTCACAAAACAGTGGTTTAGAAACCCAAGCTCTTATGACGAAATATATCTGTAAATAAAGTTTAATGCTAAATCTACCACGCTGGTCTGGGAGAAACTAGAAAACGTAGAATATACCAGCTGCTTCTTTTCCCGCGCAGATCGTTAAAGCCGGTCAAGGGAATGGGCGTCAGGAATCATGTCTATAGGCGATGCGGTTAACAACCCATCACTATTTTGTTTACGTTCTCCACGTACAAGCCCACAAATTTGCTAAATGTGGCCTTTAGGTTTCACAGACCTGGACTCTGTCTATCCCGGAAAAGAAAACGCCGTGATAATATGTTTGTATAAAGTTCAATACCACCATAAACGTTATACACCCGAGCACTCGACAAGGGTCCAAGTTATTACACTGTAACGCTGCATACTTAATCTATGCTTAATAACTAAACATAGAGGCAGGTGTATGGACCCGTCTCGGGACAATTAGGTCCAGTGGATAGCTTCATTTCCGGCCCTTTGCGAAGGGACGCGAAAATGGCGCTATTCTATGCGTTAAGATGCTTAGAAGAAATTAGATTTTTATGATTTCAAGAGTTTTGTTATTTTGTTTAGAGGGTTACAAAATCATACTTTAAGATTAAGGTTTATTGCATTCTAAGTGTGAAAATGCGGCGCTGTGGGCTTCAAGATCGATTCCTGGTGTGTGTAAATTTTTATCCGACTTCAAAAAAAGGAGGAGGTTCTCAATTCGTCATAATCTTTTTTTTTATGTATGTTCCCTGATTTCTCAAAGACACCTGAACCGATTTAAGAAATTCTTTTATTGTTCGATAGGTAATACTTTACAGATGGTCCCATTAAATATTTATTGAATTCTATCGAACGCTTTTTGAAAAAATACACAAAAACGAAAAAAACATTACAAGGATGCCGTTCGGTTTACACTTATTTCCATTTTTTTAATGCTTATGCAAACAAATTGATAGGATTGAAGTCGGTTTTTGTTTTTTGTTAAAAATATCTTAAATTATGTACTTCATTTTTGTAGGGTACTACGATTCTGGTCTAGCACCAGCGTTAGATTTATTGTAAATTCATGAAATTTCATCATAATAAATACAACAGTACCTATATGAGTGTAGAAGTAACAGATTTCTATACATCTTCACAAACTTAGTATAACATTTTCAGTTTTAATCTTATAAAGAAGAATGCAAATCAATGTTGCTAATTCATTTATATTTCTTACTAGCAGTCTGCCCCGGCCCTGCCCGTGGTACATACCTAGGTTATGGCACTTAGGGATAACGGACTTATCCAACGGTAAAAGGCGTTATCCGTCAGAGGCCGAGAGGCGGTTCCGAAGAACTCTGACACCAGGGTGTGCATGGTCGACTGACCGTGTCACCTACACGAAATGATGATGAACGGTAAAAGAATTTTTGAAACCGGTCCAGTAGTTCCTGAAATTAGTACATTCGACCAAAGAAACAAACAAACTATTCATTCAGCTTTAAAATATCAACTAACGTACATTTTCTCTCTCTAAACAATTGTCACAGCAAAAATCTAATAATATCAAAAAAATAAGATAAAGATCAAGAGTGTAAACAAGTGGAAACTTCCGATGTCTGATCAATAAGAAGTGGGCGGATAATGGACGACAAGGAAATAAAAAGAGTATTAATTATGCTATTCTGCTAAGGAAAGTTAATCATCGCTCCTGATGATTAACTTTCCTTATGACGTTTGATGATTTTTAAGTAATAATAAGAAGACAAAAAATCTTGAGTTATTATGTTTCTGTAAACAAGCGTCTAAAAGCAAAATATAGAATTATGAAGAAAATTTCGAGAATGTGAATAAGTGATATTTTTGCTAATTAACAAGAAATAATATTGCTTGGAAATAAAAAGTTATATTACTTTTTTAGACAGTCATCTTTATCATCATGCCAACCGCAAGAAGTCCACTACTGAACATAGATAGATACCTAGGCCTTCTCCAAGGATTTCCAATACGACTGGTTGGCAGCTGCCTGCATCCAGTGACTTCCAGCGATACCACCTGGTCTATAGGTGACTGCTGCGCTTGCTGGCGACAATGTAGGGTACCATTTGAGAGAACATCACAGTTTATCTCCACCAAAGGTTTTTTCAAATCTTTGATTTTTGATTAAAAATATGCTTACAAAATCTCTGCAAACAAATAAATAAGCAAGACAATTTACTTATCAAAAGAAACGTCACCGAGTACTTATACCGAGTTTCTAAAGAATACCGAAAAATATAAGAAATCGAACGAGAATTGGAGGATATTATAGACCAAGTGTAAACAAGCGGGGATATTCCCGATGTCGCATCAATGAGAAGTGGAGCGGATATTGCGCGACATGGAAATAAAAAAGTGTTTTAATTACGCTCCACCGCTTTGAGAAGCGACGAGTCATAAAACTTTCCTAGATGTTTTTTCGTTCGCAATGGTTCGCTCGTTTGAGAAAAGTTTCCGATGTTTCGGCGAATTATTTTCGGGCCCGTCGTTACGTTAATGTCTGATTTTGTTTTGTGTCGAAAGTTTATACACTAGACTGATGATTCGGACAAATGTTTTCGGATTTTTATAAGTTTATTTATTTAGGTAGTTTAGTATTGTATTTTGTCCATTTTTGATTCCTTAGAAAATATATTGTAATTTTCTTATTTATTTTGCTTCTGTACTGAGGATGAAGTCTAACAAAGACAAAAAGATCTTTTTCATAGTTTCATTATATTTATTTTAATTTAACGTAAAGAAAATTATTTATTTAGACCTTAATTAAATATTATCTATGGAATTTCATAAGGAAGAGTTAAGACGTTAATATGATAGTCATCTTTTCCAACGTAAAACATACTTCTATTTTCCTGATTGTTAAGTTAAAAATATAAAAGCCACTTTACTGTGTTGTTTTGTAAAACAATCACCTCAATAATAGAATATAAATTTATCACTTACCAGACGACAACAACAAAAACCAAGTAAGCATTCTAAGAATTCTTTGTTCCGTAATATCTTTTGTAGCGCCACAAATAAAGTAATAAAAACCTAGTACGAGTAAAAACACATTATAGAAAATAAAGCACGAAACCCAACATTCCCTCGAAATAAGTTGTAACACAAACGTACATACAGTTAAAAATAACGGCCCAAAACACAGTTACGCGGAGGGTTACCCATTAAAACCTACCTATTACAAGTTACAGCCTTTTTCGTACCCAAACCGGGATCTAATAAACACGCCGTAATAGCAATGAAGGTGTTACAATAATCGTTTGGATCTGATGCGATTTGGATGCGATCGATTGAGAATAGGATGAGGTTTGTCTCGATAATACTCATTATTGTATTGTTGGGGTTATGTTAGGGGCTTAAGATAAGCCTATTCCTTTTGTATATTCTATTGTTTTAAATCTCATAGGTATAGGCAAGACATGATATTTGTATGTATGTGTATTACTTACAGTATATGAAGTAAATCACAGTGATTAATATTGTATGTAGAATGGATATATTTTTAAAGATTGACCTGCCTTTTTACATTGTGTTCAGCAATTCATTATAATATCTATGGTTATTGCAATAACGGAATCACAAACGATTGCATGAGGTTTGTATGGACACTACTCATTATTCTATTGTAAAGTTTATATTGCGGGTTTACACTGGGGCCTACTTTGTTGTTGTTTATCTTTTTCTATAATTTTAAAGTTTTTTTTTTCTATCTACGGTAGCCTCTTTTGTGTAGTCTTGTAAAATAAATGATAACAAATATTTAAGTTTCATCAGTAAATAATTCAGATGATTGTATGAAAGGGGGGAAAGAGACATAACTCTTCTATTTAAACTGAGGTAGATTTTTGCTGTTACTTACTTGAGTTTGGCTGTTATTGAACGACGGAGCTGCGTCGTAATATGCACTATAATGTGTATCCATTGTGGCAAAATTACTACTGAAAGGGTGTTGTAAAACTGACACATTATTCTCTTTTAAAAACCTATATTTTCTTCTGAATCACTAAGTAAGCACTACCATCATTCCTCGAATACTATCTTCCAGCAATGCTAAATAAAGATATACAGAGTGCAACATGACCCTCGGCACACTCTAAAAGGGGTGACTAAGCCCGTCAATACTTTTTTTTTATGTCATAGGACGGCAAACGAGCAAGCGGGTCACCTGATGGTAAGTGATCACCGCTGCCCAAGGACAACTGCAACACCAAGGGTGTCACAGGAGCGTTGCCCGCCTTTCTTTTTCCCTCCCCAGAGGGGAGAGAGAGTTGGGCCTCCGGCTCTCTCACTCACCGAACGAAGCACAGCAGCGGTAAAGCTACTACTTAAACGTCGATTTTCTGTGAGAGTGTGGTACTTCCCCGAACGAGCCGGCTCATTCATGCTACTAGCAAAAGTGATTTTCGCCGGTAGTGAGGCTCTACTTTTGAAATTACTTTGAAATATTTTTTGATTTCCCATACATTTTGCCCATGTTGGCTGAACACTTTTGTATGATTTTTTTTTCTAGTTCCCAGCATTGATCCCAAAGCAAAAGTTGTTCATATTGACGGGCTGATTCACCCCTTTAAGTGTGTGGCGAGGTTCATGTTACACTCTGTATAGTGATCTCACTATGGCCAAATTGTTTTTGATACATTGAAAATTACGCTCTAACAGTGACTTAGTTTACTAAATATTTCATTTTCCCTAAGATTATATTGGTTAAACCAATGGTTGATACCCGTAGCAAAAAAAAAACTGTGGCTTGTATTATAATTTTCTTTTAGCTTACCTTTACAAAATATTTTTGGCAGCTCTACATCTCTTATAAAATCATATTTCTGGTAGAATTATGATAATGATAACATCAAGGACCTTATAAAGTGGTTAAGAGAACACTCATAGATGTGTGACTTGAAATTTTTTCATTAAAAAATAATGTCGAATATGAAAGATCGTATTTTTTATTGATCCGCCATCGGCAAATATCTGAGCTTGTTTACAATCATCTTATTTTTAACGTAAGACTTTTCTCATGAGCGTGAGTTGAATGCCCTTTTATTCCCTTCTTTTAATACCTTCTGATGGAAATGGTTGCAAAATAAAGATAATACAGAACTGCGATTTCATATAATACAACTTTTTTGGTAAACAAGCCAAGAAAAGTGTAAATATCTGCACTCATTAATATATATGAGGAGCAAAGTGCAAAAAAAAAAATGCAACGGTAAGTAGCGACTAGCGAGGTATTAATTTGGATTCAAGGTGGCCGTGGCCCATGCGTCAAGAACACAAAACATTCAAAGATTTATAAAGGTTTTACTTTAACGCTTCTTTATATTATTTCACAAAAATTGTTGACGTCGGTTATTTACATATGGCTAACTTTTGTGCCGCTTCAAAAGCGTAGTGCAATGCATGATAGCTTCTGTACATGCAATATTTTGTAAATTGGCGATTTTTCTATTGTACAGTAATCTCTCATTTGGCTTCGCTTTCTCAGGCTTTATTTCGTGTTCGATCCCTCGGATGAGGGATCAAGTAGATTTTTGGCGGGTAAAAGGATTTGCCGTTTTCGCGATTCAATGCGATGCCTTTTTCGGCTTAAATAGCGATGGAGGTGTGTTTTCCTGTAATGGGAAACCAGAATAACGTGAAATTATTTATTTGCGCTGGGCTGGAAGATAATATTTTTTTAGGTTCCAAAATAAATCTTCAGAAAAATGCGATTATTGAAAACGAAAATTTAAGATTAATTCTTAGCTAAGGCTTGCTTGCCTCGTTAGCTAAAGTATTGTTTGAATTGACGACTTGTTACTAAAACCATTATGACAGTCGCTAAGCTATGACAGGTGCTTTAGGCAGCAAAAAAAAATTGAATAAGTACCAAGCATGCAATTTTTTACATAAAACAACAGATTCATATTAAAAATATGCAACTACTATAAAGTACCTGAAGAATAACATCACTGAGGCGGCAGCAAATGAATGTTAGCGTGATTTTACTGATGATTACGATTGTCAACGATACTTTTTATTTCATTTACTATATATATATTTATATATATATAGTATATGTCCCTCTGCCAACACATAGAATAAGATAAAACAATATTATTTATGCCACTTTTCACTATAAAGGTCCAACTTTGCAACAGAAAAATTACAAGCAAGCGAGTGTAAATTTCTCCATATTAGTCAACCCAAGGCGCCCAAAAAGGCTGACGCGAAAAAAATCGCAGCCATTTTTTTATTCCCCACAAATAAAATAAACTGAATGCAATAGTCTACTGATGGTAGGTGATTTGGCAAGGAACAGAGACCCGCAGAATATAGAAGGGTGATTCCAACTATCAACCGGGCCGTTCTGCCCTGAGATACGATACTAAATGGCATTGGAGGGGAGAAAAAATAGTATATTTTGTGTGTATGTAAATAAGGATGTGTTCATTGTGTGTTTACGTTGTTGTTGTTTAAAGAAGCCAGTGAACTCGAAAGACTGATATTGTTTTGCTGAAAATAAGGATAGAACTATACCCAACAGTGTGCAGAATATTTTTATTTACTATACGCGCACAATATCTTCATGATCATCAGACCTGATGATCTTGATCATGAAAACGCCCAGGTCTGTTTTAGTCTGCAATGCAGGAGCTCGACCTTTTCTGTACTATCGAGCCATATAGTGGCCAGAGCAGTCAGAGGATTTGGCCTAAACTCTCCACGCTGGCCGTACGGGTTAGGGAGGTACGCAATAATTTTGTGAGTATTTCAAGTTGACGAATCAGCATTACTTCTAAGATAAATCTATACTAATAGTAAAAAGCTGAAGAATGTGTTTGTTTGGTTGAACGCGCTAATCTCAGGTACTATTGGATCGACTTCAAAAAATATTTCACCGTTAAATCGGTAGTTATCCCATGAGTCTAAAAAAAAAAGTCCCATAGGCTATGCAATGTACCACGGGCGAAGCCAAGCAGGACTGCTAGGACGATATAACGTTAATACTACAAGGTTTTTTTCCATTGCCTTGATTGGCTTTTTGATTTGTACGAGAGGAAAACCACATTTTAGGTACGTTTTTTTATTACCCTAGACTTGATAATTTTTATACGCAAATGCAAAAAAATACCGGCTGACTAAAAAAGCTGATGTTGCACATCTAGGTACGAGAGTGTAGTTTTTCATACATACTACAAAATGTACCACTATAATATTGAATAGGAAATTTACCGCATTTAAGTTTATAATAAAGTTTAGCATTTTACTTTTCCCCACATAAAGAAAACATATTTGTTTTGATAAGTACATTGATCTCAAACTGATTAAACTTTTGATAAACCCCTTTTGGCCCCATATGACTTTTCTGACTAAGAACTAGTTATAATTAGTTCAACGTATGAGCAGTTTTATCATTAAATTCTTTAGAAATACATTAAACTGATTCCTGAAACTGTCCATTTCTATACTACGGCGCTCTAAACACCAATCTTAGAAAAATTTACATACACACATAGTATCACGTCTTTTTCCCTTACGGAGTAGACAGAGCCTAAGGACATAAGACGGAAAGACCACTAGCATGTTGATGGGATTAAAGATTGAATACGTAATCAAAATAGTGATGGGTTGCTAGCCGCACCACCTATTTACATGATTCTTCAGATTTGCGCCCATTCCCTCGACCGGTTTCTACGGCCTGCGCGGGAAGAGAAGCAGCTGGTACATTATACGTTTTTTCTTTTCTTCCCGACCAGCATAGAAGAAAAATTTATGATACACTATTTCAATCATACATAAAAATAATTATTTTAAACAAAAAAGTAAAACCGACTTGAACCCTATACGTAAATGTACAAACTGGAACTTAAAATTAGGGTTTAGTGGGTGTTATCAAAATAGAGGAAAACGTCGTCATTAACTTTCTTGATTCGCGAAAGAATTAAACAGAAATAAAATTAAACCAAACGGCATACCTGTACAAAGTTTTTGTTGAATTTTTTTCTAATAGTACTGGATACTTTTCGATAAAAATATTATAGGACCACCTGTGAAGTTCAGTAAAAACAGAGGAGTAACGTTCTCATCATCATCGTCTTGATTCGCATAAGAATAAAATATAAATAAGTTTAAACCGAACGGCATACTCTTACTATTTTGTTGGGTTTTTGTTTATTTTTTCAAAAAGTGCTCAATACATTGCGACAAAAATTTTATGAGACCTCCTCTGGAGTATTACCTATCAACCAAAAAAAAGAATTACTAAAATCGATCCATAATTGACAGAGTATTCGCGTAAAATACATAAAAAAAACATACAGCCGAATTGAGAACCTCCTCTTTTTTTGAAGTCGGTTAAATAATTAGATGATTTCAATGTAATTAAAACGGTCTCCGAGACGCTCTATAGAAAAACATATAAGTTGATGTATTCAGAATAAAGGACCCTACAAATAAGAAAGATATTTTCGACATTAAACGTATATCCTTTTGGAGAATGTAAAGGAATACTTACTTTAATCTGGGATTACTTGACGTTATCCCAGTAAAATGTGGGTGTAATCGCTTCCCTTGCCCTGAGCGTTTTGGGAGAACCACTAGAATTGTTTTCTTATTTCTATTTTCGACCTACGTTACTATAAAAGGAGCCCGATGGCCTGAGCATTATTGGCGCTTATGCATGTTAAGCAACATTGAGTGTATTCTCCGTCTGGATAACGAGTATTTTATGCACTACTGTTTACAGTTTAAAGTTCAAAACCTTAAGTTTTACTTATCATTAAGGATCTTGATGGCCCTGTGGGTTTGGATGGGTGACCGCAAGTGGCATAATAATATCTAAAGCTCATCTGTGCTTCGGACGGCATGTTAAGCCATCAGTCACGGCTGTTCCCATTGATGGCAGTCGTAAAGCTATGTCAGATGCCTTTAGACAGCTTGAAAATATCTGACACCCGTGTCAGCTACTTACATACAAAAACAAACAAAGAACAATAAAAGTAGCTATGTTTTGTGCATTTTTTGGTAGCCCAGTCCTGACCCCAATTGAAATCAATCATCATCATCATCATTTCAGCCGCAAGAAGTCCACTGCTGGACATAGGCCTCCCCCAAGGATTTCAAATATGACCGGTTGGAAGCCGCCTGCATCCAGCGCCTTCCTGCAACCCTTATCAGGTCGTCCGACCACCTGGTCGGTGATGTCCAACGCTGCGCTTGCCGGTACGTGGTCGCCATTCAAGAACCTTTCTGCCCGATCGGTTCTTCGCGCTATGTGCCCCGACCACTGCCACTTCAAAGAGCTTATCTGCTGGGCTATGTCGGTGACCTTCGTTCTTCTACGGATCTCCTCGTTTCTGATTCGATCTCGCAGAGAAACACCTAGCATAGCCCTCTCCATAGTTCTTTGAGTGACTTTGAGGTTTTTCATGAGGCCCATAGTAAGGGACCACGTTTTGGACCCGTAAGTCATCACTGGTAACACACATTGATCGAAGACTTTCGACTTGAAATCAATCATTTGAAACGAATCGGAGAGATTACTTAAAATTTTGTTTTGCGAGGCCTATTGTTTATAATTTAAAGTAAAATGTGACACTTTTCGTTAGTTGTTGGAGAAAATTGCCACTTTTGGAGAAAATGCTAAGTTGTTTGTTTGTTTTTCGTGTGTGTAAGAGGCCAACACTGGTATCAAATTTTTCAAGCTGCCTACATGCATCTGACATAGCTTAACGACTGCCACTAATGATGACAGCCAGGACCAACGGCTTAGCGTGCCTTCCGAAGCACGGAGGAGCTCGAGATATTTTTATGTCACTTGCGGTCACCCATCCAAATGAAGACCACGCTCGGGGTTGCTTTACATGCGTAAGCGCTTACAGTGCTTACACTCACTGGGCCATTGCTCTTCATCAATGCTAAGTAAAGCTTAAGTTTTTCCACTTTAAACTGTAAACAGTAGTGCATAAAATAGTTTAAAAGGGTTATCTTAAAACATCTAAGAATGGCTGGAAGGAATTGCTTTTGTGATAAGTCTGTCTTTGTTCCTTCTTGTGCTAAACTTTAGCATAATTTACTTAGTCAATAATTTAGTTGGTGCAATAAAGAGGTTTTGGGCTGAATGTATTCGTGGCCAATGATACTTTGGAGCTAGTGGTACACTTTTTGGATAAGTTATTAAGTAAAAAATGTCTTGTGGTTGCCGGCAGAGTAGAATAGGACCAGTACAAGTCTTCCTGTGGATGTCGTAGAAGACGACTTAGGAAACACAAGCTAAACAAAGCTTATAGACCTCAAAGAAACCTCTCCATTCCGTCTGGCCAGCGTGGAGAGTGTGGGCTAAATCCTCTTATTTCTCTGGCTAATATATGGCTCTTGCAGTACAAAGAGGGTTGTGCTCCTGCAGTGGAGACTAGTAAAGACCAGATGATGATGATTAAGTAAAATGGTTAATAATACAAGCATAAAACTCATATTTTTGTCTCCAGGTGTCTCGGTCGACGTCACAACAGGTGGTTCTCAGGGAAGCGACCAGAGCCCTAGCTGGCCGATATCGCTGCGAAGTCTCTGCTGATGCACCGTCCTTCCACACACAAGTTCGATCTGCCTATATACACGTAGTTGGTGAGTTTAGTTCTCATTTTAACTGTATTAAATTAATATCGTATATCTGTGTTCTTACCGATGTTACGTCTAAAGTACCTATTTCCAATCAAACGTCATTTATGACTGATATCAAATATAAATGGCTGCGTAGTTTTGAAGAACATGCTTAAACATCAAAAGTTTCCGTTTAAATTTCAGTTTGTGCGAAGCCTTACTTATTATAAACTAGCTGTTACCCGCGACTTCGCCCGCGTGATATATAGCCTATGTCTTTCTCAGTAGCCTAACCTATGAGTATGCAAAAATTTCATGATGATCGGTTCAGCAGATACGGCGTGAAAGCGTAACAAACAAACAAACAAACTCACTTTCGCATTTATAATATTAGTTAGGAAGTTAGGATAAATGAATTAGCGTATTCGAACTCTAAAGGGCTTGCTTCGGCAAATCAAAGGAGTTCAAACATAGTAAGTTTATTTTGTATAACTTAGAAGTTACCATGGCCGTCTTTCAAAGTTAGAATCAAAACAACTATTTCCACAAATAAGCAACCTTCAATCAATAGACGTTAACTGCTTTTCCTCAAACAAACGTACATAATTCATATCCGTAATGCAAATAAAAAAAATAAAATTAAATATTAATAGAATTTAGAAAAGATTAAATTGAACTGTTATTTCAAACCTGTTTCTGATAAAGAAGGATTTATACAATCATCTAATTCAACATAATAATATCAAACCAAACATTTTATATTACAAACGAGTAGACGATCAATCTGCACGTTCAATCTAAAAACTAAAAGCCAACGATTGCCCAGCGTCAACATTTTCATAGTTTACATTCAGCAATCTTGTTATTTCAGCTCGATATTTGCCAGGTTTTAATTTGATGAAAGCCTAGTAAAATATCTAGAAAATGTATAAAGTAAATCCTAGTCGTATACAATTATATTTCTGTTGACGTAACAAAATGAAATTATGTAGAGTTATTTTGTTAATAAAGTTACGACAAATTAGTTTTTTAAACGACTTAAATATAACTTATCGTCATATTTTAGTCCATTAGGAATATTTTTTATTTTTCCAACAAGTTTTGTGGTTTCAGACATTCTGATATAAAACTTAGTTACCTTGAGGTGTTATTTTTCCAAACCAAAACTATAAAATCCGGTCAAGAAAAATATACTTGCACTTTTTAGTCTGTGGTGTAAATATTAAAATGAACTGATTACTTTAGTCTTTAATTGTATTTTGTTTCCGCAAAAGGTGAATTTTTAAAAGTTAATATTTTTCTAAAAAATCTATTTTACCTCATTTCCTGTACACTAAAGGGTTTGACTGAATTTGATAGGTGAGATTTTATATTAACAGATTTGTATTTTTAAATAAACTGTCATAAAGGTTAGTTGGGTCTTTTTTTGGTCATAATATTACTTACTTGTTTACTTCTGTTATTTTCTATAGAAATAAACCTAAAAATATCCGATGTAGATCAAAATATCTGTGCTTGAGATAGCAAAACGTGAAACCAGTATCTTTATAGCTCATAACTTTGAAGTTAAACCAGAAAAGTGGTTAAAAGAACAAAGTAATATATTTCTCCATCAACTCCGAACTAACATAATAATAAAGTGTATGCAAGAACTTGCCCGGTTGTAAATGAGTTTGAATTTATACCCCTAGCAATTTTAGGGACCCGTCGCTAATGGGTGGAGCGGTAGAGCAGAGATGGTCTAGGCGCTTGAAGTGTATCTGAAAATTGTGTATTGTATTGTGATTTGGCCTTACCCTTTGTCATGTACAGTCGCCTGCTGAGAAATCTGACCCTCTTACGCACAGATTTTAAATTGTAAGGGACAGATTTTTCTGCAGGCGACTGTACGTTCATTTTCATCGACTATATCTTGTTTCAAGTAAAATAAATTTGCAAATTTGTAGATTACTGATATTCAAGCTGCCCAATAGAATTTGTTATCTGTCATGGCTAAATGACTGCCACCAGTGATGAGTTTGAACGTGATTTCCAATACATTGAGGAGCTCGAGATATTTTTATGCCATTTGCGGTCATCCATTTAAGTAGAGACTCTGCCCGGGGTTGCTGAACATGCGTTAGCACTAATAATACTCTCGCCCATTGTGCACGGGATCCTGAATAAACAATGGCAAATTGGAAAATCACGCTTTTATTTCTCCGCCACATAACGTTAATGTATTTTAATGCAATAAGAAAATGACTAAAGTTTACCACAAAACTCGTAAAACATAAGAATCACTGGTAGAATCTTAAAAACAGTAAAACATAAGAATCACAGGTAAAATCTTTAAAACATCCATAGAATTGATATAATAACAGTAAAAAATAAAAATAAACGCCCCAATATTTGTTAAAATGGCACGGAACACTTCCACTTGTGAATACAACTCACGCTTAGCCAACTTTTTCGGTCAGCTTTCTCGTATGCCGAATTTTTATGGCCAAACTTATTGGGGGTCGTGAATTGAAACATCCCATTTCTTTGAATATAGCTAATTTAGTGGCCTCGATCGCCCATGTTTTTTGCATCGGCAGACTTTTGGGAGAAATATTGCTGTGGAAAAATTGTTGCTGCTTTGGAAAAGGATTTTCTATAAATTACGGCGAAGTACTTAGATTATTGATACATCAAAAAGATCAATATTGAAAACGCATGCACGGGTGATTAATTATTTTATTTTGACTAGTAGAAGTCAAAAAGTATAACCCTGTGAATTTTGACTACGGTAAATTGTTAGCCACAAATATCCTTTAGACTAATAAAATCTTTTTTACGTTTTAATTACAATATCTTTTTTTATAAACACTAATAACGCTCCCGAATCTAACTTTATATGATTTTATTTTTATGGCATCATCAATATAATGAGTGTTAAATTATACAACTCAATGTATTTCAGTTAAGCGATGCTTATAACGTACAAAACTTACAAAGATAAGACAGAAAAAAATTAGTTCCTGAATTTCAAGATAGTGAAATAAAGCTTTTTATCGCTTTGTTCAAGACGGCCTGAATTCTTCTTGCTTAATCTAAATGATGAATAGCACTCGCTGGTAGATGAATCTGCCCTGATTTTGCTCGAGCAAATATTTGAGATGATATTTTACAATCTAGCAGATTTTGTCTGGATTCGTAGATTTTCAGGTTTATGATGTTTAACCTCATTTATTACTTGAAGTGTTTTCTTTTGACAATCCCGACGTTCGGGATTCTCAATTTGTGAAGTTGTTATTGTAATAGTTGCTTTCTTTTCAAATACCTTTTGTTAAACAGTTTAACAAATTATGATTTAAATTTTCGATGATTATACAGTGTTTACTTATATATCTTAAACTTATAGTATATACAGAAATAAGTAAGCCTTTGTAGTTTTTTTTTCTGAAAATCTACGAATGTAGATTTTCAGGTTTATGATGTTTAACCTCATTTATTACTTGAAGTGTTTTCTTTTGACAACCCGACGTTCGGGATTCTCAATTTATGAGTGGAGTTGTTATTGTAATAGTTGGTTTCTTTTCAGTTACCTTTAGTTAAACAGTTTTACAAATTATGATTTAAATTTTCGATTATTGTAGTGTTTCCTTTTATATCTAAAACTTATAGTATATACAGAATTAGGTAAGCCTTTGTAGTTTTTGTTTTGATTGTTATAATAGAGTATTCGTTTTAATCGTGATATATCAATAACTGATCATAAAGGTTTATTTAAAAGTGCCTATGTGATTTTTCTGATATAAATCCAAAAAGATTCTTAGGACTTTAGTCGCTCAAAAACGCAGTCAGCTGTCATTTCATCATTAAGTATCAGCAGTAAGCAAAACCCGGTTCCCAAGCATCACAACTAAAATTGACAACCAAAAAATAATGTGAGAAACAACTACATGATAAAGAGAGTGACAAGATAAAGTCACATTATGATTCTAATTTGATATAGATATTAAGTAAGATGAAATTTCCTTCCCACTGCTTCCCGACTCGTACAAATTGGGGATTTTCTAGGCGGGAAAACATAAATTATAGGCATTATTTATGTTTGCGAGTACCACCCTAGACCTCATTATTGTTGCTTCCTATTAGTCAAGATAGAGTTCAAACGCACTTGAATTTGGCTCGCCTAAGGAAACACAAGCTAAACAAAGCTTTTTAACATCAAAGAGACCTCTCCAACTCGTCTGGCCAGCGTGGAGAGTGTAGGCCAAATCCTCTGACTACTCAGGCTAGTATATGGCTCTGGTAGTACAAAGAGGGTCGTGTTCCTGCAGTGGAGACTGGAAGGACCTGATGATGATGATAGTGACGCACTTGAATTACTCGTAAATAGAATGCAACTTGGAACATTATAAGATAAGAGGGCTAATATCTCAACAGTGACGGTGCTAATAGTATTAAAAGAATCCAAAATAAATCTTTCCAGAACAATTTCTGTATAGTCGGAGATGGAAGCATGTTTAATATAAATTCTAGGCCGGTAAAGATAAGCCAGAGCTTAGCGCGGGCTTCCACTGTATTTCTTTATCCCTACGGAATTTATTGTGGTACATAAACATGGATGAACTATCCAAATAGACAATTTATCCAATGATGCAGAGTCAAATAAGTCATTCAAACCGCGCATCAATTACAAATATTATTAATATGTAAAATACTGGTCACTCACGTATGATGTCAGCTACATGTCGACATGTTTAGACCTCATTCGGAGGTCTTCCTCAGGGCGAATGTAAACTGAGACGCGCGTACGAAGTCGTCCCAGAGCGCCCGACGACGAGCTTTCTGGTTTATGCATCTTTGAATATCCTAAAAAGAGACTCCAAACCAGATTATTATGTCTATGAAAGTATTGTTTTTTAGGGTCGCGTACCCTGAGGATAAAAACGGGACCATATTACTGATGATATCATTTGTTCGATATTTAATTTTGAATAGATAACGGGGTACGGAACCCCTCATGCACGACTCCAACTAGCACTTGGCTGATTATTTTTATAGTTCATTTACAAATTTTACATCATTAAAATACATGTTGTAATTTAATTTTCGTACTAATTACAATGAGTATTTATTAAATGCTGTATCTATTAAAACCCTTGTCAGGGAACTTAGGCAAAATGGGATTTAATACTGAGCCTTGATTAAAATTTAGGTAAAACGTATTTATCGCACTTCCCACAGGTATTTCAAGTATACATAGTTTCTACTTTATAAGCCCAATTAATTATTTATTCTCTTTCCAAGAAATAATCAGTTTACGTCATTATAATAATTTTCCCGGTTTCATTTTCAGTAGTAATGCGTCATACGAGTAGCCCGGGGGACCGCTATTATGACAGTGAAATGATTTTGTATAAGTAGTATTTTACAACTGGTTGCCTGCTTGACTTGACTTATTATCATCATCAAGTCTTTTCAGTCTCCACTGTACAAGCACGACCCTCTCTGTACTACCAGAGGCATATAATAGCCAGAGCAGTCAGACGATTTGGTCTACACTCTCCACGTAGGCCAGACGAGTTGGATAGGTCTCTTTGACATTTATAAGCTTCGTTTAGCTTCAGTTTTCTTTTGTAAAAAAAGAAAAAGTTGTTTTTATTTGTAACTATTTGGGAATGAAATAAACAACTGATTCATGCAGTATAGAAAAATTACAAGTTACCCAACTAATAATAAAAATGCGAAAGTGAGTTTGTTTGTTTGTTACGCTTTTACACCGTATCTACTGAACCAATCATCATGAAATTTTGCATACACATAGGTAAAGGTACTAAGAAGGACATAGGCTATGAATCACGCGGGCGAAGCCGCGGGTAACAGCTAGTTTTATGATATAGAGATATCAAAAACCCAAATCTAACTAAAGATCTCAACGTTAAATAAATCTCAAACGGATGAAGCCACAGGCAAAACGTAGTTCCGATTATGGCCATTGAAATTTAATATTCTTCGAGAGCATTATTTATAGGAAACCCTATATCTCCGTCTAGGCGGAATGTTCAGGAAATCTTCCATCTTTTCTAAGACGATGTTCAGAGTGATAAAGATCTTACGTAGTTTTATTTTACACAAACTTACGACGAAAAATATACATGTTTTTTTGGGAAGTTTTATTTTTACCTCTATATTTTGATTGGACGGCATCTGTATCGCAGTGGTTAATACACCAGCCTGTGAGGCAACGGGGTTGGGTCCGTATTTACTAATTTCTGGTGTATGTCTGCATTTCTGGAGCAAACCAAGCCCTTCAAGACTTCCTGCCTTCCAACCCGGAAGGCAGGAAGTCGACAAGTAAAAACTTTAGCCAAATCACATTACAGCAGGAATGCTGACATAATAGCTGGCCTCGGGTATTGAATTCATACTCGGGTAATTAGTACAGGAAAGTAAAAAAAAACCGAGTTCCCAGACTCGATCCCATAGGAAAAGTTGTTCATATTGACGAGCTGCGTCACCCCTTTTGAGGTCCGTTGAGAGTGAAGTTAGAAGCTGTATAGTGATTTAACCTTACAAATACATATAAATCATACAATTAAAAACCTATAAAATCAGCGTGTTCATAAGCAAAAGTATACTTTTAAGGTTCTTACTATTGCTGTATCAGACTCACCTTGAATCCTTTATGATGCTCCCCACCACTCGAGATACAGGTTTATTCCTAGTTCGATGGTGGGCAGCTGATTATAACGGATGAATTTTGGTCTGTTCAAAACTATATATTAATAAATAAATAAATATATACCTACGGACAAATCACACAATCATATGGTAGTACATATTAGTAAGCTAGTCTTAGGTATTATGACTATATACATATTATGTACAAACCGACAATATAATTATTTTGATTTTTTTAAATTTATTAATTCTTATAAATCACGCAAATCTCCGATCCGAAGTCTGTGCAATATTTAACCAAGTCGACTTGACCAAGAAGAAAAAAAAATGAGGCGTCCACTTTTACGTGCGAAGAGTTTATTTTTATGAAGGTTGTATGGCTAAGGAAATTTCTGCCGGGGATAAAATTGTCAGACGATGTTTCTTTATATAATTTACGTTATTTTAGTAGCTTTAAGGCGCAATTTCCTTTTCGTAAAATTCTTTACAGCCTTAGCTTTATTATTATTAAAATTTGCATTATCAAATGTATTTTAATTTGATTACGCTGGTCTTTTTGTGATTTATATTCCTCTTGTAATTTTAGTTTACTTTTAAGAATATTTTTAAGTGATATATTTTTTAAAAACTGTCATATAGTGACAACCTTACATAATAAAATAAACAATTGAAAGGAGTTTTGTGGTGGGAAGTCGAGGGGTACAGTTGAAGTTTGCCGTAGACAATTTTGCAAATTGATTTAAGTAGACTTTATGCTATGAAATTGGTGTAGTTAGTTTGGTGTTATAAATGCTCGTGCTCATGAACAATTTGTGAAATAGTTAAAGTGGACTGATAAATGGACTTTTTTTATATTTGCCGCCAGAAACTCCCACGAGGCATCAAAGTACATACGCAATCTATGATGCTACTTGGAAATACTTTACCGTACAACACCAATACTTAGTATCTCATTATACTGGACATTGGCAGAATCACTGAAATTTCGGTGGAAGCCATAATATAAAACTGAAGAAGAAGAAGAAACAATTGAAAAGGGCGTTGATGTATGTTACACTGTTTTTCAACTACTGCAGATATTATCGTTGCCTTACTTTTTGTGTAAATGTATTTTATGTTCCAATAAATAAGCAATACTATAATTTAAAAAAAATAAGGCAAAGGAAGAAGTAAAAATATTTTCCAACCTACGTTGTAATCAAATGATCATATTGACTTTAATCTCAATAGTTAATCCGAGCGGGTGGCTATCTTTAAAACTCATATTCTCGTAATCTCTTGATAATTTCTTAAAAATATCAATAGTATGTAGAAGTTACACAAAACCTTCGCTCTGTAAAATATTAACCTGCTGGAACATCAGAATCAACGCTATTCTATACGAATAATAACTAGCAAAGCCGGCAAGACCGTGCTAAGCGGCTTGCTTGTAAATTTGTAACCTAATAAGAAAGGCATCATAAAAATGTACTACCACATTCTAAATTCAAAAGTCCTAAACTATTGGGAACTCAGATTCTCGTGAACAGACAAACACTAGTCAGGCAAGCTCAAACTACGCAAAATAAACCGCTCGCCCATGAAATAATAATTAACCAAAGAATGCTGTAAAAATGTATTATCACAATAAATACAAAAGTTAAAATTCCACATTATAAATTCAAAAGTTCTAAGATCGTACAAAAACTAGCAAGGCAAGCTGAAAACAAACAGCATAACTCGCTTGCCCATGAAATAATAATTAAAAAAACCGGCCAAGTGCGTGTCGGGCCACGCGCAGTGTAGGGTTCCGTAGTTGCGAATGACAACTTTGAGTTCACACTGTTTACACTCGCACCTCACAGTTTAACGACCAAAAACATCTAACAATAAAAGTTGTATGAAATTTTACATTTTCCAGTACACTTTATAAGTTGGTTGCCTATAACTTTTTAGTTTGCACTTATTACTCACTTCTAATAGTTTTCCTTTCAACTTCAGTATATATACTACTGCTGTAATTTTTTTCACGTATCCATATAAAACCGTTTAGTATATAGAGGGGGGGACACTTAACTCTAACAAAAAATTTCACTTTAAAACCAAATATTTCGGAAACGGATCCCTAAATCGAAAAATGGTGTTCTCAACCTCAAAATATTTTTCAAAGACCTTTTTAACGATACCCCACACGATGAGTAAGTAGAGAAAAAAAAAATACTCCCCCACTTTACTTGTATGGGAGCTACCCCAAAAAAATTTTTTTGCCTAGATTTTTTTCTACCACTTTTTTGCCATGATTAATATACATACCCGTGCCAAATTACAGCTTTCTAGTACTTATAGTCTCTGAGTAAAACCGCGGACGGACAGACAGACAGACAGACAGACATGGCGAAACTATAAGGGTTCCTAGTTTACTACGGAACCCTAAAAAAGAATGCTATCAAAAAAGGATTGATCACAATAAAAACTAAAGGTAAATATTACGCTTTCTAGATTCAAAAGTCCTAAGCTGTTGGGACGACAAAATCTCGTAAACAGACAAGAAGCAAGGAAAGCTAAAACTATGCAACATAAGTCGCTTGCCCATGAAATATTAATTAAAAAAGGTTTTATAACAAAACAAAGCTTTTATAAAAACAAAATTTTAAATTCAACATTCTAAATTTAAAATTCCTAAGCTGTTGGGACGTCAGAATCTCGTAAACGGACAAGAACTAGCAAGGCAAGCTAAAAGTAAGCAAAATAAGCCGCTTGCCCATGAACTGCTCACAATTGAGACAGCTTGTTTGCCAGCACTCGGGTCGCGGTACGGTATGTACCCGTTAGGAAGAAAATAATACGCAGTTATTCTTAAGTTCAAAGGATTGGAAACTTATTTAGAAATAATCTCGATTTAAATTAAGATTGATTATTTTTTTAATTAACTCTTATCATTATTCAGTTTTTGAGAATAGGTAAAGTAAGAAATCAATTTCTATTATTATTTTGTGTTATCACTTGCCATATGTATTATCATGTAACATATTTTTACTACTAATTCTTGTACTGAATTTTCAGACTAAAATTATAAGAGTTAAAAATATAAAAGTGTAATATAGGTACACAGAAATAATTAAAAACTTTATATCACATAAACGAATATATTTAAAAAAGAAATATTTTAACAAACTTAAAATAATTGAACACTTAAAAGACTTCAACAATTGCCTCCGTGGTCCTGTGGTTAAGGCGCTTGCCTTGTTGATCCGGGAGTCGTGGGTATATTTACAAACTACTAACTAACTTTTGTTTATAATGTACCTCATTATAAACAAAACAAAGTAAAAAATAAATTCAAGCAGCTACTTACCACAAAGCGTCCAGTCTTTGCTCAGCAGTCTTTTCATTCTTTGTCGGTATTTTTATTTTGCATTCAGTACAAGCGGGTACGAATCCGATTTATGCATCTTCTGAAACGTTCCTGCACCTCTAATACAGTTGGACAGAGACTTAGACTGGAATTTATTGTGAGATAAAAAATAAGGACGGTAGTTGTGAACGTAAGATAGTAAAAATGTGAAATGGTACTCGGCAATTTGAAGTATCATTTGCTACGTTTTCGTTCGTTTTTTAAATCAAATCGTAATTAAGAAACAATGGAAAATGTATTTACACAGTACTTACATACATATTATCACGTCTTTATTATGGGGTAGATAGAGCTTAAATGCCAAAGGCCATACTAAGCATGTAAGTAGGCGTGAAGGTGGAAAAAAATATATTTTGATAGCTTTCTAGCCTCATCATCTACTGATATGATTCAATAGATTTTTGCCCATTCCCTCAGCTAGCTCCTGTCTGCGCGGGAAGAGAAGCAGCTGAGACAGACACTCCCAGACCAGCATGGCACAGATACTTCCTGGTGTTTCAAGTTCATACTAGTCACGTATTTATCTTTTACGGGATAGACAGAGCCTAGATTCATAAGATTTAAAGCATGACATTGAGTACAAAATAGTGCAGCTACATCATCTTCAAAAGAGCTGCTTCACTTTTGCAGATAGAACCTCAGATGTTCGCTCAATTAAATTACGTAGATTCGATTCTTCGTTTGGGTGTGTTAATCACCAAGTTCACTACAATCCGTATAAAAAATAGTAGCTGTGCCTGCAAGCCTATGTTCTTTTTCAGGCTCTAGTCTATCGGTGTACCAAACTTAATTAAAATCAGTTTAGTAGTTTTGGCCTGAAAGCAAGATAGACGAATAGACAGTTACTTTCGCAATTATTATATACTAGCTATTACCCACGGCTTCGCCCGCGTAATATAGCCTATGTCCTTCTCAGTGCCCTAAACTATGTGTACGCAAAATTTCATGATGATCGGTACAGTAGATAGGGCGTGAAAGCGTAACAAACAAACAAAATCACTTTCGCATTTATACTATTAGTTCGGAATTTAGGATAGGATTAGGATTAGGATAGTATGGATTATTGGACGTTTTCCAAAAGCATACTTACATCAACATACATGCAATGTTATAAGAATGTAACTACTACATAAACAATAATAGTTTTGGGAAAATATATTGTTACAAAACATACAATTGCACGATTTCAATTCCTTTCCCCACTTGGGTGAAACCCTGTAGAAATTTTATCTAGAAATATTTTATGAAAAATTTACAGTCCTTTCAATCAGCAATTTTGTACAGCTCGAAATAAAATAGCAAAAAGTTCCCTTTGTATTAGTAATATTGATTTTCTCCTTCAATAGAGATATGACTGTAAAATATTCATACAAGCGTTCAGGATAAGCCACTTTGTTTGAAAAATACGGTGTTTGTTACACTTTCCTACACAAAGTTTTCCTCAGTCTCGTCTGTCGTCACGAATCTGTATCGGTTTAGACGGATTCCTTTGTTATTTTACAAGAATATCGAAAACATTGTTATTCTTTAGCCGTTTTAGACGGCCGTTTCCTCTCGCTATTACGTTTCTGTATTTTTGTTTTCAAACACTGTCTTTTCATGTTCACTTTGTAACATATTAATCAAATAAAAATAAATAAATATATAGGGACAAATAACACAGATTAAGTTAGTCCCACAGTAAGTTTGAGATTTGTGTTATGGGATAACTCCACGCTACTATATTATATAATTGTTAAATATTCTGACGTCATGTTTAATAAACATGGAAGGCCCAGGCCATTCACCACGGAGGCTGTCTAATAATTTATTATATTTTATATCACTCGTTGGCTAGACTTCTTTGGCTAGGTTTATTATGAGCTAGAGGAATACAAGTACTACGCACCAGCTGATGCATGCTATAACTCTCAGAAAGTCCACTTGGGACTCATACAAAGTCCATTAAAAATAAACATCCACATTATATTTTTAGGTTAATGCAGTCCTTCTTCCAAAATAACCATGTGAGTACAAAGTAAGGGGGTAAACACAAAATAACCCGTAGGTTACGATCTTCAGATTTTTCTGGTTAGGAATGATAAAATATTCGCATCGTAACAAAGGAATTGTTTGGTTCTAAGTATCTATAGAATATATGTTCGCATTTATCTCTTTCCCCGAAGGACCAATTTTTACCTAATTATGCCCCAAGCATCCTTTAGGGAAACATAAGCGATCGACGATCATAATGATATCATTTCCTACACCCATTAGTCTATTCATCTCCTTCTACGTTAAGATGAAATTTCACAGGAAAGACATGTTTGTTTGGATTTCCAAAAATCGACTCGACAGTCTATGGTATTTTAACAATGTAGCAAACTATATATAAATAGAAGAATAATGACCAGAATGTATATGAAATTCAAAATTCAAATGCAAAAAAAAAATCAAGCTACACCCAAGTCAATCACTTTACCGAAAATCAGTCGATTTCAAATCGAGTGGGATGCCCGAGGGCGCGAATAAAGTAGCAATCATTAATCGGTGTCAAATCATCTGTGCTACGTCGATGGCTGTAGAACGCGCTCGAATGAGCGATTAAAAATTTAACATGTGAATGACGATGCGAGTTTAATATCGATTTGCATTATTAATGAAGGTTCGTGTGTTGATGTTGGGTAAAATGATCTGCATTGATTTGAAATGGGCACAATGTTTAACTGATTTAATATTGAATGTGTCCAATTGACAATACGAGCGCAATTGATAAAGTTTTGTTTTATTTTATATTGATAATTTATTTATCTAGAAATATTTGCTAGGTTATAGGTGATTGTTGTTGTATTTAATTAGTTTTTTATTTGTCAGTCAAGCAGCTAGCCTTAAAAAACTATCAGGCCTCACATTTTTATATAAGTTCCTAGATAAAGTTGTAAGTTCAAAAAATATTTTATGAAGCAATCAAACTATTTTGAGACACAATCTTTAAGAGTCGACTGGACGCGCATGTAAAAAACGCGCTCCATACAAACGGAAAAAGGGAATTGTAGCAATATTTGATAATTTTGGTATAAAATAATGCATTCAATCAATTAATCTCATTATAATCTACGTACGTTCTTATTCAGCTTGCTTAAAATATCAATGGTTTGATAATTACAAGCCTTTTCAGATTTGTATGGAAATCTTGAGAGGCGTATAATTCTCAAACCATTGACAATTTTACCAAGCTGTATAGGAACGGACGTAGATTATAATGAGGTTAATTGATTGAATGCGTAATTTTATACCAAAATTATCAAATATTGCTACAATCCCTTTTTCCGTTTGTATGGAGTCATGCGCTTCCAGGCGACTCTTAAGTCCTTTTTCTTTGGTTACAAAACTTAATGGTGAAAATGCTTGTTTCGTAATTTGGCCGCGCTTGCTTGGTACTCTGAAAAATCACCTAATTCATGTAACCAAAGCCTGGGAGCGGACTTCACTAGAACGCCCGTTGTCAAGTTGGGAATCGACAATTTTATAATGCCATGAAAACAAACAAAAACTAAAACTTTATTTCTTCATTTATTTTTTTATTAAAAGCAACTTATTTAGGGTTCCGTACCAAAAGGGTAAAAACGGGGCCCTGTTCCCGAGACTTCACTGTACTTTAGCACATATAGAAGACAAAATCAAATATTTTCTGTCAAAACTTGTTCAACCTGGCCAAGTTAATTCAAATAAAAGTAGTAAAACCATTTTTTTTAATAGGCATCCTACTGCAAACGAACCTGTAGAGTGTAGGCGCCGCGGGCGGAAGTAGGCCGTTACCGCCACTTCCGGCGGAAGTGCCGGCACCTGCCACAACTTGTCGAGTTACAGAAAGATTTGTGCCGTGTTCCACTCGACTACGTGGTCAACTAACCACTCAAAGTAGAAACTAACTAAAGGGAAACTTTTTAGAGGTCATCTGCATTAGTACTTATGCATACGCAGTCCTGCAAACTCTTGCTGTCAGAATTCGTGGAGTAACAGAAAAATTGTACCGTGTTCCACTTGACTAAGTTGTTAAATAAACTCGAGATTGAAACAAACTACAGAGACTTTTCATAAGTCATTTGCATGGGCCATAAGCTTATCTAGTTTCTGCGGTTAGTTCTTTGACAGTTGTCGGGCGGAAGCAGGCCGATATCGCCATTTTTGGCGGAAGTGCCGGCACCTTCCGTATTCCTGTCGAGTTACAGAATGATTTGTGCCATGTTCCACTCGACTACCTGGTCAACTAACCTACTAGAGATCGACACAAACTAAAGGCAGACTTTTCAGAGGTCATATGCATGGGCCTTAAGCGTACTTAGTTCTGTCAGTTTTTTAACAGTTTCGGGCAAAAGTATGTCGTACCCGCTACTTTCGGCAAGCGTTTTTCCCAGTTGCATCGGCATTATGGCAGCCTTGCTGCTGCTGTAATTGGCAGAGTTTTAAGAGAGCTTTTCCCCTATAATTTTTTTATGATATAGGACTGCATACGAGCCAGCGGTTCACCATGATAAGTGATCACCGCTGCCCGCTCATTGATAACTGCAGCACCAGGGGTGTGACAAGACCTAAGCCGTTCTTTTAGGATAACATAGACTCGTTTGCGATTAATAAGACTAAATAAACTAAGACTAAACACAATGCTAAGTGTCTTTAAAAAAACGCATATTTTTATGTGCTTGTGGTTACTAATTCAAATAATAACTACGAACGGGTTTGCTAAATATCAGTAATAATGCACAAATATACTGTGTCAATGAGATAATACCTACATATTAACTATCATGAACTAACAAAACGTTATCTTCATTTCAACATGCAAGCACATCACACATTATGTCCAAACATAAAATCTAATTAACAAAACCCAAACAGCTTTCCGATTCTAAACGAAATCACAAACACGAGTTCGTTACAAATCGATACTCGTCGAGTCGATCATGCGATTCATTCGAGTTGGAATCGAATGCGCGTCGCACTAATGAAAAGTCGACATTTTGAAAACCCTATCAATAATAGATTCGAGTCCGGGTTGCGAGTCAATTGGATTTTGTATGTAAACATGAGAACGTTTTGCTTCCATAAGCGGTAGGGGAATAAAAAAAAATAGCAGACTTTTTTCCTTTTGAGGTAGTTTTAGGGTTCTGTTTACACAAAATATTAACAAATAATAGTAGTCATAATAGACATTTTACAGTCTATGTCCACTTAAAAGCGTGAGTAGATTCTCGAAATTCAAAAAGTGCACGCGCAATAGCACGCCAAAATTCCTCCACTCTTCAATACAACGAGAAATTTGGCGTAGTATTGGCACTGTTTTGGCTTCCATTTAATAATTGTAAACCTTTTTTTAATGTGACGGCTGAATAATGATTTCCTTTAAACTTATTTCATTTTCCTTCGATGTAAAAATTAGCTCTTTTTGATGCATTCATGTTAATAAACCTCTATTCTTCTTGGCTTATGGACGAGCTTGCATAAAAAAAAATATTTTGCATCAATTTTATAGGGCTGGAAGCTACCTAGCTCAGCGCATAAGCATTCAATTTGGCAATGTTGCCAGCCTTTTGGGCACGATGCCTAGGGGTGAGCAGCTGGAGGGACTGTATGATTTATATTTTTAGGCGTTTGATTTTATTTTAGTTAGTTTTATTGTTAGAATAGTTAGTTTTAATTTGGAATTAATTTAATTATCATCAATTTTATACTTCCACTATTATTCTCAATATATATTCTTAGGCCAAGGATAATACATATGTAATTCCAAATTACTTATCTGCATGTCTTTAAAAATCCTATTTATTAATGTGCCGATTATTTTTATTATTTGGCTACGGAACCCAAAAAGGCCATTTATTTAAACCTTTCGGGTATTTTTTATTCAGTTTAAAGGAGGTTTTCGCGATTTTAACGCTCGTGATTTATATGCAGGTTTACGATGTTTTCGTATGCCGCGTTTGTGAATGAAAAACTGCTCCTGGTTTATCCGGGCTACGTAACGATGTTTTCATGAAAATCTAACGGAAAACCTTATTTCTTTTTGCTAATGGACAAATTGAAAATGGAATTTTGGGTTTGACATCCTTTATGATTGTCATCACGTTACGATTTTCCCGTGAAATCTATTCTCACCTTTTCTTATATTTAACTATTTTTTTTAGATTAAATTATTTTCTTTTGAACTAAATATACAACAGAATATTATGTTAATATTTCAAAGATCTACCTATTGCATTGTCGTTATTAGTTTGACACAAAAACAGCAAAAAAAGTTACGTTTGTTGTATGGAAGCCCCCTTGATTATTTATTTTATCTTATTTTTAGTGTTCTTTTTGTCATAGCGGCAACAAAAGTACATTATCTGTTAAAATTTAAACTATCTAGCTAGGATCCGGGTGACAGACAGACAGACGGACATCGAAGTCTCGTAAATAGCGCCCTGTTTTACACTTTGGTTACGGAAACCTAAAAAGCAATACATTTTTTAAGCGGTTGTCATCAATAGATAAAGTGATTCATTAGGAAGGTTTATAGTTATAATATTGTATAAAATTTGCTGCTGCAGCATTTACCATTCATATATACTTTCGACAGTTTTATTAGTAATAATTACCGATAATTATGCAAAAACTACCGAAATAGACAGACTGAAAACAATATTAGTTTTATGCTCATTTATCCGAGTGAGTCGAAAAAGAAAGCTTGGAAAAACATCAATGAGAAACTCCAAATTTCATAAAAGATTAGTTTACTTTTACACTTTTGGTGACGGTAAGTAGGTATCAAATTCCCATTATACCAATTAAAAACCTTATTATAAAAAAGAATTTCCTCATTAAAAATATTAAGGAACGCCAAGATTAATCAGTAATTATCTTAATCACTTCCGGCAACCCCGACGCCGCCCTTTGCACCCTGAATGTGTAATTTCATTATAAGGCTTCGTCTATACAGGGAGTATATTATATAGAGCCACAGTTCACGTAGGTCTTTTTAACTGTTACAGAAGAGACGAGGCAGGGTCACTGATGATTAGGTTTTTAAAATTAAACACAGAGCTGGCTCGTAATAACGCGCATTTTTATCCACTAGGGATAGTATCAACGCACAGCATTACACTATAGTGGCTAAAGTTATGTTGTTCGGTCGGCTGCCCGGCAAAAAGTGACGCGTTCGCTCGGCGGAGCGCGCCGCGGTAAATACAACGGCGATATGGCGGGCAGTGGGGCAAGCTATGACGTCACGCCAGTGTTGCAATTCGTTCGTTGTTACACAACACAAAAAAAATGACAAGATGCAATAATTAAAAAACTGCAGTTTTTGGCAGTTTACTTCCGCCATATTGATTTTTTGCAGACGTTACATCCCTCATTCGCCTATGACACTTTAGGAACAAATACAAATATAATGACATCTCTCCCTTCAAAATCCGTCAGTCCATTTAGGCCAAGGGAGGCAACAACGGAACAGACATACTTACATACATACACACGCGCGAAAAATATTACCCTCCTTCTAGGTGGGTCAGTGGGATAAAAATTACAAATATAGTAAGCAGATACAACATTTGTGTGGTTTATGACATGCCAAGATGTGGATGACTCCGTAAAAGATAAAGACGTGTATTCAATATGAATACTCGACTAAAGACCACAATGACTGCTATAACGGAAGAATGTAGAATTTTGACTTTAAAAAATACCTCTGAGTACTCCGTAAATCAGCCATATGTTTCCCGGCAGAGTAGAATAGGACCACTCCAAGTTTTTCCTTGGATGTCGTAGAAGGTGACTTAGGAAACATAAGCTAAAAAAAACAAAAGCCATAACTAAACCTATATCGAAATAATATTGAATTCCGACTTAAAAAAATAGCTCTATGTACTCCGTAAATGAACAAGACGTGTCCATTATGAACAACCCCTAAGCCCGAAGTACATCTAAATCTTGACGGAGTGGACGTCCGGTCGCGTTAGTCAATTAATAATTACACAGGGACATGTTAATTAATCTCCTGCTACTGCGATGGAATTACAAATATGCTGAATTATTACTAAAAACTTACTCCCATCATAGGTACCAAGTGTCATTTAATCGACGGTTTAGACAACCTCCACGGAGCAGTGGCTGAGTAGTACAGAGTTCAATTCCCTGCGTATGCTAAAAACATAAAAGATTGACTAAGACCACAATGACTGTACTGACTTATTACTTATTCGTAGACTGATAGCTATACCAGAATAATTTTGCATTGTGACTAATAATTAATTAGCTATGTGTACTCCGTAAATGAATAAAGACGTGGACGTGGAGGACTACGAATGAAACTTTACCCTCAACCATCTCTTTAAGGGGCAACTCAGCCCGTCAATACGAAATTTTTGTACGAAATGAATGTTGCAAACTAAAAAAATACAGTACTCCGGGAGTGTCGATAGAAGTGAAAACTTAAACAATAACGTGTGAGTATTTTTAATCGTCCGGAAGTATTATATTATGCAAGAAATACTTTTGATATTATACAGAGGTGTTGGTGTTTTGGCAACTTTGTCGCGAATTCATTGGTTTTTCCCATCTTAAAAATGCCCAACACGCCTAAAGAAATTAACATTTTAAACATTGGTAGTCCGTTTTAAGCTACATGGCTAGATAAACAATAATTGTATAGGAATGAAGTCGAACCTAAAGTTAGTTTAGCTACAGAATAATTATAGTATCAGACACAACATTTCAAGCGCGTGAGTGCTAATAATTATGTTTTAATTATCTCTATTCAGAGAAAGCCTTGACATAAATAATTATGATAATAAATGTAGACATATTTATGTTTCGAAGAATTTGCGTATGAAAACATATATCTTGCCATATTCCAGTTTTAGCCACTTCTTTCAATCCTTTATGTCTTCGGCTCATTGTCACCCAATGCTATGTGTAGGTAGGCCTTTAGTAATTTAATTTTAGCCACACACTCACATATTCCCCGATTATTGACGTCGGCTCTCCTCATCTTCTTCAAATCCTTAAAAATATATTTTTTTAACCAACTAGTTCATAAAGGCGAGTTTAATCCACGATACAATTTTTTTCCGAAAAGCACATGAAAAGTATACCACAATACAATATATCAAAAGCCACAAAATCTACGTGTTTTGCAAGACCTACTTTAATTTTATTATTTATGTACTGTTATTGAATAATGTCGCTAAGAGCGACTTAAAAATAAATCCAATTCTTTGAATATTTTAAGTCTCTAACCTAATACGATTTTAAGACATAGGACTGTTACAGATGGACTGACGGACAGCCGATGCTTAGGAAAAGGATCCCGGTGGTCCTTTTTTTTGTAAGATAATACTGAGAATTTTAAGTTTCCTATAGAAGAGCGTTTAGTTTTGGTTTTTGTGTTGCTTTTAATTCGTCTCGAACCGACCAAAAACAGCTCACTTCAAATTAATTATCTTCTTTTACGGGTATTAAAATATATTTTTGCGTTATAATTGTGTCTCGATATTGGGTACTGAACTTGATCTAATGTCATTAATGTTTTAAAAGAATCCCTGTATAAACTCTATCTCACGATTCAATTTTAAGGGTTTCGTTCTAGGTACTTAGAGATACAACAGAATCCATGTGAGATCCCTTCTTGTGTGTCTGTTCATCTATTACAATCAATTGCTTACCACAACCTACCTACAAAGTCTTACACTTATTCTGATTAACCTAACCAAGTAAATAAAATTACATAACTCGAATCTAAACCAAATAGAAATACAGTTCCCTTTTGTATTGTTTGTTCCAAAACATAATTTCAAACACTCCCTTTCAACGCCAGCAACGCAAACAGTATTGCACAGACACTCTCAAACGGAACAAATATGAGTGCCAAACGTTTTTCGCAGAAGGCGAAATCCAACCCTTTGCCGCTCAAAGGCTACATACGGATAGTTCCAGCACACGACTCACAAACGCAGTACAAATTAAATCGTCTTGGATTACCCGGGTAAATGGTCCAATTAGTGGGTCCTTGCTGTTCGAGTCGAGACAAACGAGATTGCCTCGGCTCTGGGCACCTGCTTCGCTGTTTACGAAATAGGATCGCGCTTGATTGTGGTTGGCCGTATTTGGGCAACGAGTCGACGATTGGGCGTTTTACCCTAATACGGGTTTCTTTGTTTTCGTTTGCTGTTGTTGTGTGGTGAATGAGTTTTGTTTAAAGTTAATTCACGATTTCTACTTTATGTTATCTATCTTTTGGTGGCCTCAATAGCAAGCACGTAGGTTAACTTGACTACTATGATGGGAAGGGTACCGGGTAGCTTGCCGGCGCAGGCAAATACTTGTACTTCATTTTCACAGGTATATCTATATGGTTTTGGAACAGCTCTGTGCACCTGCTTTGCTGTTTTCGAAATTAAAGTTTATTCACGTTTTTATTTCTAATTAATGTTAGTTCTAATGAGACAATGGTAAATTCGTACAAATTTACTGTCTGTTTATTGAAGGCCTCAATAGCACATATGTTGACGACTATGATACAAAGGGCACCGAGTAGCTTCCCGGCGCAGGCAAATACTTGTTCTTCATTTTCACAGGTACTTATTTATATGGTTCTGTTTGGGCAGCGAGTCGACGATTGGGCGTTTTACCCTTATACGGGTTACGTTGTTTTCGTATGGTGAATGGAGTTTGTTTAATGTTTATAGTGACCTTTTCACGTTTTGATTTCTCCTTTATGTTAGTTATAACGAGACAATGATAAATTCGGCAATGTACAAACAGGTAGGGGTTAAAGAGTGAAAACGGGAACCTAGCTATTACTGAGACTTTGATGTCCGTCCGTCCGCCCGCCTGTCTTTTTGTCGCCAGGCTGAATCTCATGAACCATGATAGTTAGATAATTGAGATTTTCATTTAAGGGAGTCTCTCATAGTCAAACGTATATTTTTTCTGTTTCCTACTCAAAATAAAAGTCTGCAACAGAAAGACGCTTAAAATATTCACAGAATATTTAGTTGTATATTCACTTTTAAAATAAATAATGTTTGGTCATAAAATACATCACATTTTATTGGTTTCGTGTAATATCCGTATATTTTAAATGCACCCGGAAACAGTTAGCTCGTAAAAGCATAACAAATGCATAAAATTATGAGTACATGTGTTATTTAGTGATTTCCTACACTCGAGATATCCTACACGCGAAGTGTTAAAACATTTTATATGTATTTTAATGTTATATGGTGGTTAATTCGTAGCAATATTCAGTTTCGAAATAAGTATTTGGGAAATTCTGATCGAAGTCTATATTAGGTACTAGCAATTTTCCTGCAAAATCGTCCGCGTGAATTGTTGCCGATTTTATCCGCAGATAAATAGCTTTCTATAGGTGAAAGAATTGTAAAAATCGGTCAAGTAGTTTCGGAGCCTATTTGTTTGTTTTATTTTTCGTATGTGTAAGTGGCCAACACTGGTGTCAGATTTTTCAAGCTGCCTTAAGGCATCTGACATAGCTTAACGACTGCCATCAACATGGACAGCCGGGACCAACGGCTTAACGTGCCTTCCGAAGCACGGAGGAGCTCGGGATATTTTTATGCCACTTGCGGTCACCTATCCAAGTAGGGACTGCACCAGGGGTTGCTTAACATACGTAAGCGCTCATAGAGCTCACACCCACTGGACCATCGGGCTCCTCGGAGCCTATTTAAACACCAGGGTGTGCATGGTCGATTGACCGTGTCACCTACACGAAATGATGATGATGGAGCCTATTCAATGCAAACAAAAAATCTTTCCTGCTTATAATGTTAATACCAGCCGTGTGGTTCCCGGCAGAGTAGAATAGGACCACTCCAAGTCTTCCCGTGGATGTCGTACAAGGCGACTTATGAAACACAAGCAAAACAAAGCTTACAAACATCAAAAGTCCTCTCCAACCCGTCTGGCCAGCGTGGAGAGTGTAGGCCAAGTCCTCTGTCTGCTCTGGCTAATAAGGCTCTGGTAGTACAGAGAGGGTCGTGCTCCTTTAGTGGAGACTAAAAGACCTGATGAAGAATGTTAATACCTATAGATATACGAACGGGAACCCGAATCATTCAAACAAAAAAATTGAAATTTTTCATACAAATTGCCAGGCCAGCCGAACGCTTTTGTATTACAATGTATTTTGACGGGCTGATTTGATGTTTTTAGGTCATCTGAGCGTGTTTTCGGTTGCATCATAGAGTTAGGGACCCGGGGGCCCGGATAGATTGCGTGATGACTAGCTGTTTCCCGCGACATCATTCACGCGGATGATGTCGCGGGAAACAGCTAGTAAGTATCAATATAATATATCATGATGTTATTATCACGAAGCTATAAAAAATACGCATGATACAGTAGTAATAAAAATGCCATTACCTTTTACCGGGTAAATTAGGTTTTTGTGTTGCACTTACTTCATCTTATTAGAGCGAGCCGAGCAATAAAGAGCGCTGGGAGCAAAAACAACTCACTTCAGTAATTAGGCGATACGGTCGGTATTACTGGGAATGATATTTTTCTTTCTTGTGCCAGGTATGTAAAAAGTGATTGTTCTATGTAGTTAGAAAAACTGATTGTTCTATATATATTTTCGACCCCTACATCATGATAGTCGCATGTCAGCTGTTTTTACATTTATTAAAATTTAGTAACAAATAAAATACTATCGAACAGAGAGAGTTATCAAATTCCTTACAACCGGTCGCCGGCTAAATTGAACCCTTCATGTGTAACTCCAGTTATTAAAATTGAAAATATGTGATGAAAAAGAATTTGCCACAGGTAGGATTCGAACCCACGAGTCTTAGGTCTGCGCCCTAAGTGTGTTACCAACTACACCACCGTGACTTCGAATCACCGCGTCGAATTCTCTCGTCACATATTACCCCGTAGGGTATAACGCATTCAAAGCATGCGTATTTCTTCAATACTACCCACTATTTAGTAGTGTGGAATTCTACTTCATTCATATCAGATGAATAGTAAGCTGATTAAATTGAAGAAATTTTCAATTTTAATAATATACCAAGCATTGTAATGCTATTTAAAAATCATTTAAGTAACTCCAGTTAATTAGAATTTATCAGTATATTAGTATCAAACTTCAATAATACCCATGTGTGCCTCAGCTCTTCTTACTTAGATTAATTCGCGCCTCAGCTCTTGACATTTCAGTCATCATCAATTCGTGTAGGTGACACGGTCAGTGAACCATGCCCACCCTGGTATCAGAGTTCTTCGGAACCACCTCTCGGCCTCTGACGTAGTTCCTTTAACGATAACCAGATGGCAGACGGGACCAACGGCTTAACGTGCATTCCGAGGCACGGAATCATCTTTATTATCAGACAATCAGGTGATTCATGCCTGCGATGCGTACAACCTAAAAAAGTGTGTGGGAATCAAACCCACGACCACGGGTCAACAAACAAACGCCTAACCAATGGACCACGGAGACATTCCAGTTTATTCGCGCCTCAATTCTTCATGCCTGGGTTCTTTAGCGCCTTGGCACTCCGTACATTTGTCTTTCGCCCTTTACGCACTCCAATATAATATTGATAAAAATACTATTCTTTTACTGAGTTTAAGTAAATCAGGTTTTTCTATTGCACTCACTTCATCTTATTACAACAATAAAGGCGATGCAAAAATAGCTCCCTTCAGTAATTAGGACATTAATATTTTTGCTTCTTGTTATAGTATCTAATGCAAAAGATAAGTGTCATAATTATTATTTAGTGGTTATTTTCTCGAATGAGTTTTTTAAGAACTAGTTCATTCGCAAATTAGCTCTTTTGAGATCTGGGTGCCATTTTTGCTCTGAATTCAGTTTTTTGAGTTTACATACATTTCAGTCGATTTTTGGTTTCAATTCTATGTAGTGCTTACCATATAATACATGTAATAAAGGTTTTTAAACAGAAATAAATTTACCTGCACGACCACAAAATGCATGGTTTTATACTTTACTGAACTCAAAGCTAATTATCATACAACCAAATAATAATTAACAAATTCAAAGTTTCCATGAAAATGTTGGTACAAATATTCATTATATTCATATTGCACCATTCGATGACATTTAGAATGAATATTTAATTTTGCCAATAAAATTTTATTACAATTATATTACGTGTTTGCTCCATACTAACAAAATTGTTGTTCTAAATAAATATAAATCCATTTATTAAATTTGTACAACCAGGAAAATAAAATTTAGAGCAATATTTATTTTATAACGCCTACATTAAGAAATAGCGGATATTTTAAGTTTTAATTTGCAAAACAGAAGAATCTTTTTAAGTGTTGTTTTCTTGGAGAAATATTAAATTTAAAGGAACATGGAATTTTTAAGTTCCATATGCCTTGGTATCTTTGATATTTGTCCTGAATATTGCCTTCCAAAACTTGTCGGTATTTTGAACTAAAATATGTTAGTTTAAATTGTGAATTTCGAGTAAGTTGTACTAATAATATGTACATGAAAAATTTTGGTATAAAAACTCTATTTGAAGAATGTCAATGACGACAATTATGTGGTTGTGTATTCAATTGTTGACAATATACTAAATATAATGAAAGAGTTGTCATTAGTCATTTTCCAAAGTTGACGAAACTGTGAAGTATATAATTCATCTAAAACCCATGCATAATTGCATATACGCGAACAACAACTATAACGTGCTCAATGTATCGAAAAAGTTTAATACTAATTAGCTATTATCAATGCTCGCATTCAGGTTCACGTTAAATTATAGGCTTTTCAATTATGCCACGCTGTTTTATTGCAAAAAAAAATCATTGTGGCATATTGTTGTTATGCTATTTACTTGGGGCAAAGATGGATCGTAGATTTATACTAGTTTACCTGATTGATTCAGAAACATCTATATCTAGAAATAACCAAAATTTTACATTTATAATCCGAACTAGGTTTCGCCCGCGGCTCCGCCCGCGTCAATATCGATCCCTCGGGAACAGTATGTTTTCCGAGATGTAAAGTAGCCTAGGTCCTTGCCCTTAGTCCATAGAACTTGTGTGCATAATTTAATGATGGTTTCAGCAGTCATGCCGTGAAAGCGTCACAAACAAACAAACTCACTTTCACATTTATAATATTAGCTGGGATAGAGTCTAAAATGTATAACATAATATTAACATTGCTGGTGTGGTAACTTTATGCATCACACACGACTCGCAACATATCCTGTAAATAATCTTACTTTAGCAAGTTTACACCGAATTCTGGTACACAGAATCTTAGCTGGAATAGTGGATAATGTAGCGAACTTTAACTGGGATTTCTCAAATCCTGGGTGTGAAGGATTAAGCTTATTTAAGTACCGTGACCACACTTGCGTAAAATCCTGTTTATCGTAGTCTTAGTTGAACAGTGTCGAGAAAAATAACGAATTTATTGTTCTTTTCCGGAAAAAGAGTTTCAGGAAAGAATTATTATTTTTCTTACGATGCGTTGTTGCATTACAGTTATTTTACAGTTACAGCACGCTTTTTAGAGTTATATCCCATAGGGACCCTGTTACTAAATTGGAGCTCAAATTTTGAACTGCTAGAATCGATTCGCCACTCGTTGATAGTTTTCCGCATGGTGAATCTTAATTGACTTTATTTTTGAATAAAATCTAAAATCTCGAATAACTCTTCTTTATCATAATTATTTCATTTTATTTGATCCCTAGATAGCAGCTATTTAGCTAAGTCATAAGCCTCTTGACAGCTTGAAAAAACTGTTTTTACTTCTTCTTTGTCACAAACAAAAAGTTCTCTCACATGACGTCGATGTTCCCCACGATTTCCCGCGCAACTTGTTCTAGGAATTTTAATTCATTCCCGGAAGTTCACCATCTGGATCGCACGTGTTTTGCATACTGCCTTGTTATGAAAATCTTCATGATGCAATTTATAACATATAGGGTAATGCTGGTTTTTAATTCCATTAGTGAATCAAAAAGATTTATTAATGAAATACGTAACTAAAACATTATTTATTTAAAACATATAAAAAGGAATTAAGTTCCTGATGTGAAAAATTGAATATGAGGGTCAATAATTTGTCGGATTATTTTATTTATATAATCTATTTGCGCCGATATCGTTTGTTTACATTAGATTGCAAAAGATAATTAAAAGCATCAATACTAGCTATAACGTTACACTAACAAATAATAGCAACAATAAAAAAATATTGAGAAGAAAAATCATTCTACTCTATCATGATTATTTTATTGCCTTTTATCACAAGATATGCAGCTATTGAGCTAAACTGATATTTAAATAATTCTCAAGAAAAAGAATGTAACTTCCTTTTATTTACTAACAAAAGTTATTTAAAATAAAATTTCCCTCACATGACGTTGCTGTTCCCACGATTTCCCGCGCAACTTGTTCTAGGAATTTTAATTCATTTCCGGAAGTTTGCCATCTGGATCGCGCGTGTTTCGCATACTGACTTGTTATGAGAATCTTCATGATACAATTTATTACACTTAGGGTAATTTTGACACACACGCTATACAAAGCTTATAAACATCAAAGAGATCTTCCAACTAGTCTGGCTAGCGTGGAGAGTGTAGGCCAAATCCTCTGACTGCTCTGGCTTAAGAAATCTGGCAGTAGAGGAAGGGTAGTGCTGCTGCAGTAGAGACTAAAAAAGACCTGTTGAAGATAAGAGATGAAGGTAATTTTGATTATTAAATTGAGTTTGTAATTTGTGAAAAATACAGCGTGAAAATTGACCCTCAACATTTTCTTAAAGGCATGACACATCCATCAATCTTAACCCATTTTTTCTTTGGGACCAAAGATGAAAACTCATTTTTTTTTTTTACTTCCCCATACTAATTGCCCGGGCGGGCAAAACTATTTTGTATGAAGAAGTATTATATTTTGTTTCCAGCATTGATCCTATTAATTAGGTCAATTTAGACGACGTATAATCGTTAAGAAATCATCCCTTTATTAAAATCTAATTATTAAATTATCTTGTGCTTTAACTTTACATCTTGTACATCCATACTTTTTCCTGTACTTCCATATCAAAAGGAAGTGGTGATCAATTTCATTGCTCGTTACTTGCTTTACCTGAACATCAACTTGTATATTGGTGTATGTTTCAAAAATATATTTTTATAGTATGCCAAGTTATGCGCATAAAACGCAATGAAATACCCTTGAATGTGAACATTTTACTACACAATATCATATTTTCTTCTTACTAATATCATAAATAATGAAAATTTAGATATTTCCTATACTTCATGAATAATGATACATATTGCAATATAGCTATTGTTCAGAAATAAATGAAGTAAAATGTACGAAGGCATATAAAAAATCCCTCGTCACTATTGCTTATGTGCTACAAAAACTCAGTTCAACTACTAACAGTGTTGCGGTTGTGGTGACACGATGCTGAGCTTGAAACAATTAGTTTGCTTGAGACTCACAATTAAACAAACAATGCTTTTTAATTTGTTTTAATTAACTTCTTCACCACCGTATGGTTTTAGACAAAAGGTATGAATGTAGGTGCCAAGTATTTAGTATTTTTAATGTGGAATGAAGGTAGATCTGGTCATTAATAAAAAATACTGCGATAGTTAAAGTATCGTGAAAAATCTACGTCTGCTGATATCCTATCTGAGGTGTGAAAGTACAAATGGAAAATTTTTCTCACAAAACTAATATTTAGTGCATTTAAATTTTCCGGCAAATTAAACTCTTTTGTATGAAGAATATTTTTTTTAAAGTTCTGCATTATACTCCTCATAAAGTTTTTTAATCATCTACTCATTACTAATGAGTTATTCTCTATTATTATTTATTTATTTAGTAGCCATGACTGTTCCAATGTTGAATTTAGGCCTCTTTCTACTTTTCTTGGATTTTGAATTGAAATAACTACTCTTCAATTAAAACTTATTAAAATTTTAGTTTAAAGTTTGTAACTCAACAGAAATTGTAACCTCCAATAACAGTCAAGGAACAATTACACAAAAACTAGTCCGCTATATTGACAATTGGCCGGGCTTGTTGGGATAAGCTGGCATCATGCCATTATGACAGTTAAACCTAGGCATTCCACAGTATTAGGCTTAGTTTGTGACCTAGATTCTGTATTAAATCATGTAATATATCACGTAAATAATACGAAAAGCTTATTACAAAGGAAGTATTACGAATTTCAAATAAGCGTATTTTTATGGAATTAAAAATGGATTCATCTTCATCATTAGGTCTTTTTAGGGTTCCGTAGTAAACTAGGAACCCTTATAGTTTCACCATGTCTGTCTGTCTGTCCGTCTGCGGTTATACTCAGAGGATATAAGTACTAGAAAGCTGAAATTTGGTATGGGTATGTATATTAATCATGGCAAAAAAGTGCAAGAAGAAAATCTTGAAAAAAAATTTTTTTTTAGTTAAGCTCCCATACAAGTAAAGAGGGAGTAATATTTTTTTTTTTCTATATTAACCCATCGTGTTGGGTATTGTTATATAGGTCTTCAAAAAATATTGTGTGGTTGAGAACACCATTTTTTGATTTAGGGATCCGTTACCGAAATATTTGGTTTCAAAGTGCAAATTTTTGTTAAAGGTAAGTGTCCCCCCCCCCTCTATTTACTAAACGATTATATATGGATACGTGAAAAAAATTACAGCAGTAGTATATATATTGAAGTTGAAAGGAAAACTATCAGAGCTGAGTTCTAAGTACAAATTAAAAAGTTATACGCAACCAACTTATAAAATGTACTCGAAAATGTGAAATTTCATTCATTTTCATTGTTACATGTTTTTGGTCGTGAAATTGTGATGTGCGAGTGTGAACAGTGTGAACTCAAAGTTGTTCAAATTCGCAACTACGGAACCCTACAGTGCGCGTGGCCCGACACGCACTTGGCCGGTTTTTTTTTATTTCCAATGCAAAAGCAATACACTCGCTGTACTACCAGAGCCATATATCAGCCAATCAGCCATAGCAGTCAGAGGATTTGTCCTACACTTTCTTCTCGCTGGCCAGATCGGCTAGAGAGGACTCTTTGATGTTTTCTTCCAACTACGCTACAATTCTATCATAACTGCACTACATATCCAGCACAAAGCGGAACTTTGCTGCACTAGAAGTAAAAAAAAAACTAAACAGTGCAGTAAAGGATTTCCATACATTTTTGCTGCACTAGAGCAGCAAAAATGTATGGAAATCCTTTACTGCACTGTTTAGTTTTTTTTAATCGTGGACAATACTTGTCACCTGTCATAAAGAAGGTTGGCCAACCTAACGGCCGTATGGACTTAACAAAGGGACGTGTGTATTGCCCATGTATTGCCTTGCCTAAAAAAAAATACTGGCCATAAAGAAAAAAAGCGAGAATGTAAACAACAAATTTTTAACTATTGTAATTTGTCTACAGTTTTATTTTTCAACTACTTTTATTACAGTAGTTGAAAGAAAAGCAGATTATGCACCTCGCATTAAGTAAGTTAAATTGCACTCGTGCTTTTTAGAGCCCTCGCTAGCGCTCGGGCTCCAAATAAACACTCGTGCAGCAATAACTTACTTTCTGCTCAGTGCAACAATCTACTAGTATGAGCTTCATTTAGCTAGTTTTTCCTAATTCGCCTTCTACGACATCCAGTGGAAGAGTTTGGAGCGGTTTTATTCTACTCTGCTGGAAAGCACACAGGAAAATGGATTGAAATAATGTGTGAATACATGATGGTGGTCGTCACAAAATTAAAAATAATATCATCGCTCTCATCTGCTCGAAAAACACACATCACTGCTTTGTTCACTTGGTGACATAAGATGTAATGTCTCAATAGTGTTAATCTTTGTTTGAAGGAGTATTTAATGGTAGGTCAGAATACAAAGAGTATATTTTTGCAACTTTGATAATTTCTGTGTCTCACGCATAGGCTCAAGATTAAAAAGGATATCTTTCCGATTAATCTAGGTCTTGGATGTTCGTCTGTAATGCATCTTATAACATTGCATCAATTATAGATAATATTTATTATGTACGAGTAAGAATCCCACTATACAAGTTCACAACTTACTGTTGGGCTATCTCAATCTGTGCAAATGTCCCAAATTTTTTTTTTTTACCTTTTTTTTGACAAATCACACAGATTGAGCTAGCCCCAAAGTAAGTTCTTAAGCAAGACTTGTGTTATGGGATACTAACTCAACGATACTATATTTTATAACATATACATATATAGATAAACATCCAAGACCCAGGTCAATCTGAAAAAGATCATTTTCCATCTTGACCTGACCGGGGATCGAACCCGGGACCATCCGTGTCGCAGGCAGGCGTGTTGACCGCTGCGCCACGGAGCTCGTCTTAATAAGGTTTGCTTGCTTTCATCCGTGGCTTTGCTTACGTTAAATACGAACTAAGGACCTCTGTTCCACCCTCTTAGCAAGTGAATTTTGTAAAATCCCTCCTTAACTAATGCTTACTTCATAACAATTATCTAGATTTGATTAGTAATGTATTTTGCCTCATCTATAATAAATATTAGCGTACCTCAATTGTTATTTAAATCCTTAATAAATCCTAACCATTACGGTCAATCTTCAGTAATTTAGTAAGCGTTAATATTTGAACAAGTTTGAGAGGGTGCTAATCCGCTGGAGGGCGAGGGCAGGAGGGGCAGGGGAGGGCAGACAATTATCGTCCAAACTGCATTAATAACGCATAACGGCCGTTGCATCTGACTTGTGGTTGCATAATGCGGCTAATCCGCAAATGGAGATTTGCTGAAAGTAAAATTTAGGAGGGATATAAATATTGGGTTTTTGCTCCTATTGGTATTTCAAATTCAAAAAATCAAAACGAATAATGTGTGTGAAGTAAAAATAATTCAATACAATAGTCTAAGTAATATATTTATTGAGAATTTTTAGTGAATGAAGAACACACTATGCGTTAGTATCATACAGAGTGATTTAAACCAACCTGGCAATATTTTAATTTTTAATAATTTATAGAGAAGCGACAATGACAAACTTACTTAAAAACATAGATACAATATAATTATATACATAATAAAAATACGTTAATACGTACGCGCCAAAAAATATCACCCTTCATCTGGATGGGTCATTCGGGTAAAACTAAGTGGCACAGACATAATTACGGGCATCAATTAGCAAGTTTAATGATACATCAACTGCAATTGTTTTTGCATTCAACGGTTGGTAAGCTTTTTTTTTATTATTGTACGTAAAACTAGCTGCTACCCATGGTTTTTAGTTTTGTTACTTTGTAGGTTTACCGAATTCCGAACCATGGGTTCTGAAGCATCTTAGTTGAGAATACTTACCTGTATGAATTTTGTATTTTTTCGAAAATTAAACAACGCCTTAATGATGGAGACTTCTGACTTCTATCGGTGAAATATACATACATGTTATCACGTCTTTTTCCCTTGCGAGCTAGACAGAGACCAGGTCTATAAATCCAAAAGGCAACGCTTAGCATGTTTGTCGGCAGGATGGAGAACAGAATCAAAATAGTGGTGGGTTTCTAGCCGCATCGCGTATTGATATGATTCCTGTCGCCCATTCCCTCGATCGGCTTTTACGATCTGCGCAGGAAAAGAAACAGCTGGCACATACTACGTTTTTTTTCTTCCAGACCAGCGTGGAAGTGGTGAAAGATTTTTTTAAATCGGTCTATTCGTTTTTAAGCGTGGTGCGCCCATTGCAGACTACTCTTTCCTATTTTTAGAATTAGTCTTTTTCGTGCCCTTCTTGTCCAACTAGCTGCACGAAGGAAGATCTTTTTACCGCCTCAGAAAGTGGAATTAGAGTTGCCACATACTGGAGGGACAAAATCTAATTGCCTTAAGCCATCGACACGAAAAGAAGAATTAGTCTTTTAGACTATAGGATATGGGTAAGATTATGAACTCTAAATTAATATCTGATTAACTATACAATTTTGTTAAAAGAGTAGCATCTACGAGTGTCACACATTCTGGACCCAAAAAGCAAATAATTGTCACAATCATCATCATAATCTAGTCTTTTTAAAATCTCCAATGCAAAGGCACGATCCTCTCTGTACTACCAGAGCCAAATGTTAGCCACTTACATTATATAAAGCCTAGATAGACTCTATTAGCCTAAAAATAAAAAAAATAAATAAAAAAGCGTAGAAAAGCTAGTGTCCAATCCATAGTCGGTCGCGCAGACACACAACTACCAATTTGACGGATTTTCAGAGCATAAATTGACAGGATGTACACAAGCATTAAAATTGGCTAGATTTTTTATCATTGAAATAAAGGCATGACGGTGTCTAGAGACTATATGCTCAAAGATTAGCCAGAGCAGTCCAAGGATTTGGTCTACACTCTCCACCCTAGCAAGAGGGTTAGAGAGATCTCTTTGATGTTTATAAGCTTTTTTTACCTTGTTCTCCCTAAGTCGCCTTCTACTCTGCCGGGAACTACGCGTCTGGAACTAAAAAAAGAACAACTGTATAAAAGTCAAAGAACAAAAAATTACACACACGGAAATGAAATTAAATGAAATGAATGAAAATAGGCATGCAAAAATTTATTAATTTAATTAGTAACAATTTAGTTGATTAATAATATGAAAAGAAACCTGATTTTTTTTTATTTGCAACATCAATACCTCAGAAAATTGAAAACGTTTAAACATTTAACGCGTCAATCGAAAGTAATTTATGTTTCCAATGGATTTTGTCGGTGACAGTCCTTTTTGGAAAATTCGCCTTAAGAATTTTCAGATGCGATGTTTCGGATAAAATCAGCAATGTAAATAGGATAACTCGAGAACCGTTTATAGTGAGAATAATATTTCGCTTCAAAGCCGATCAGTAGGTACATTAGGTGTAACGGAACGAGTCGCAAGAATAAAAGAGCGAATGCTAAATTTATGGATGCGATGAACCATAAACGCAGTCGAGAACTGGTGGGTGGTATGGGCGACATGCATATTTGATTCCGTCATAAACTCAATTTACAGCTAATCTCATCTCAGATTGTCGAAGAAATAAAATTTCACACGCCGTTGCCTGACTCTTGAATGTAAATAGGGTAGGCGCGGGTGTTAGAGTGTGAGGGGCGTGCGAGGAATGACAGGGGGAGAGGGGAGAGCTAATAAAATATACGCGGCACCGTTCACGGCTCATTTGGCATCAGACGCTCGCGCCGGCAAGAAGCCTTCGATTTCAATATTTCGCCTTTAATTCCGCACACTAAATTAAGACTACGTAATCTCCAGTCGCCGTTAAATTTTTGTCCTCGCCGTGATCAGTATCGGAGAGTGATCGATTTAACGGGCCTACAGGTCCCCTTCCGTACGGCTGTAACTTTTTAGTGCTCCTTTTATTACGACAAACGATTTTAATCAAGCGAGTTTTTGTTCAAAGCCTTGGCCATTAGCGCTCGAGTTGAAATAAAATCGAACTTAAGTCTCATTGAGAACTCGAGAATTTGCTTTTAACTCCGTTTGATAGGTCGGTTCTGGGGCGCTTAGTGACCTTTACGTCTGGACATAAAATAAATCTATACGAATCGCCGTTTGAATTTTCAATAAGGTATTTCACGACCGCTTTTAACCCACTCGACTGCGTTCCGGTTTGATGTTAAAAAACCGGTAAGTAAAGAGAACACAGTCGATGCCAAGAGTCTTACGAATTCACGGAAATCACTCGTAAAACTCTCATTGGAGTGTAACTGCCCTCAAAAAGCGTTGTAAGAAAGTTTGGCGGTGCGCCGGGAGTTGGAACCTAATGTCCCTGCGGTGATTCAAAACTACTCTTGCTACCAAATCATGTGTATACAACTGCAATCGAGATCATATACATATACGCTCTTTGAAACTCGATCGGGTTCTTTGAAGTTGCCGGATAACTTACACACGGTTTTAAACACGAGAGCAAAATTCTGGAAAATTGCATCGACATGAGAATTCTTTTAGGAATACTTTTTTAAAGTTTTCATGAGCGGAGTTTTATGTCCTTATAGTTGGTTCGTTTTAGACTTTGAATTCATAGCTCCGCGCTCGAATATGCGAAGTTTTGTGTTTGTATAAAGTAAGTAAGGAGCCCGTTGGCCCATTGGACGTGAGCATTATTAGCGCTTACCCATGTTAAGCATTCCCGGGCGTAGTCCGTTGGATGGGTAACCGCAAGTAGCATAAAAATATCTCGAGTTGTCATCATCAATAGAAGATTTGAAGCTATGACAGATGCTTTTTGGGAAGCTTAAAAAAAACTGATAGCAATTTTGGCCACTTACACATACGAAAATCAAACAACAAAAAGAGGTACTGTCATAATTTCTAAGCGGGTATAGAACAAGTTGAAAACAATATCAATTCAAACAACTTTTGTTCCGTGACTAAGCCGGAAATGAAGAAAACAAATATTATACATAGTACAGTCAATAATTACCTACTGATTTGAAATGTATGGAGACAGTGATCTTTTTCCTCTATTTTAGTCTTGGTAACAAAACAAAAGTTATTTGTATTGATGTTAGGAATGTGAAACAAAATTATCGCCAGGCCAATACCAAACATATTTGTTAAATAATGAAAATATTGTGTCGTTGATTTGGTATTCCATAATACAAGTCTAGGACTTACTTTGAGGCTAACCCAATCTGTGTGATTTGTCCGTAAATATTCACAATTTTGTTGTATTTTATTATCTGTTTGTTTAATTTTTTACAAAGCATATCCTGTCATATCTTCTTACAACAATGTTAGGTACAAACAATGAACTAAGGTACTCAGAATGCAATTTCTTGCATAATTACAAAGACGCTTATGCAACAAAGACAGACACAACAAGCAAACACTATAAGCTGCAGTGTTACTATGTAGTGGAGCTTTTGATGCTCCCCGCCGCCACTGTTTCTAAACTAATTACTGTATACTATACTATATTATATATTATAAAGAAGCTTTTTGTAAAAAAAATCTTGCAGTTATTTTTCGCAACATAATAAAACTAGCTGTTGCCCGTGGCTTCGCCCGCGTGATATATAGCCTTTGTCCTTCTCAGTACCGAAACCTATATGAATGCCAAATTTCATGATGATCGGTTTAGTAGGTAGAACGTGAAAGCGTAACAAACAAACTCACTTTCGCATTTATAATATTAGTTGGGATTGGGATTAATAGTAGTAAAGTAAGTAAAGAGGTTATAACTTAAAAAAAAAATGTTTTTCCATAGAAATTCCAGTAGACAAGTGAGTTTGAACTTAATTTATTTGTGATTTTGATATTCTTTTGTTGCAGTATTGTATTCTATTAAGATTTTTTCCTTATTTTGTTTGTTTGCTTTGAACAGGCTCCAAAACAACATGACCGATTTTCAAAATTCTTTCCTTCCTTAAGAAAGCTAATTAATGGATGATATAGACAATAATTTACACAGTCGAAGTCATGGGAAAATGCTAGTGTTAATATAAATCCATGACACTTATTTAGAGGCATATTTTTCACATTCCTGAGGGATGAACGCACAAAACATGACCGACAGCCAGTAAGTAGTAAATTTTGAACCTGAAATGTTAACTAACTTGGGAACCATTGCAGGCCAACATGCAGGCCAAGAGTAATGCAGGTACAAAGCAGGGCTGGTATTAGATATGGACTTAGAGCGAGCACTCGTGTCAAGTATGCTAACAATTTGGCTCGGCGACTAAGATTCTAAATTCCCGGAAAACAGGCAAGCTGGCGAGTTTCATTTAGGTTGAGCAGATTTCGGAGTGTTATAAAGGGGCTATGAGTTTGACTGGACTTTAAAAAAATTTCTCAAGTTTACATTTAATCTAAATAAAATTAAAGTAACTTAAACATTTACTATCAAGCAAATATAGGGCTTGTGTTCCCTAAGTCGCCTTTTACGACATCCACGGGAAGACTTGGGGTGGCCCTATTCTACTCTGCCGGGAACACAAGCTAAACAAAGCTTTTTTTTAACATCAAAAAGACCTCTCTAACCCGTCTGGCCAGCGTGGAGAGTGTAGGCCAAATCCTCTGACTGTTCTGGCTAATAAATGGTTATGATAGTCCGAGCGGGTCGTGCTCCTGCAGTGGAGACTAAAAAGACCTGATGATGATGAAATATAGGGCACAAAAGTGGACTTATTACACCATGCAATTTATTCCAGTCAACTTCATTACTTAAATTAGGAAAGAAAATAAGAAACAATTGACAGCGGTGCTGTTTATTTTCAATATACTTATGAAAAGGGGCATTTTTCGTTATCATGAGGAATTAAGTCGATCATTATTTGACGAGCTCCGTGGCGCAGCGGTCAATACGCCTGCCTGCGACATGGATGGTCCCGAATTCGATCCTCGGTCAGGTCAAGATGGAAAATGATCTTTTTCAGATTGACCTGGATCTTGGATGTTTATCTATATAAGTATTTATTATAAAATATAGAATCGTTGAGTTAGTATCCCATAACACAAGTCTCGAACTTGCTTTGGGGCTAACTCAATCTGTGTGATTTGTCCGTTTATATTTATTTATATATTATTTCACTGAATTTTTCAGGACTAAAAATTTGTCAGTAATAAATTTTAATCCCGAAACGGTTAGAAAATTATACCTAGGTGGACCTAAGGATCACTCCTTTGTGGGCCAAAGGAGAGGTTTGCAGGTACAAAGCATCGGTATTAGTTTTAGACTTAGAGTGAGCACTCGTGTCAAGTATGCTAACAATTTGGCTCTGCAACTAAGATTCTAAATTCCTGGAAGACAGGCGAGCTTCATCTAGTAGAGCAGATTCTGGAGTATTACAAAGGGGGAAGTTTCATTTCACGATGTTTAAGTACCTAAGTAGGACTGTCGTCTAGACTATGAACATTTTTTATTTATTTTCAAACCAAAAAAATACCATATAAAAAATAAATTGAAATGCAATAGACAGAAGTGAATGGAAAAATAAGGGGGAGGCCGTTGCCCAGCAGTGGGACATAACATCGAAAGGCTAGGTAAAAAAAAAAAATATATACGGCCAAATCACACAGATTGAGCTAGCCCCAAAGTAAGTTCGAGACTTGTGTTATAGGATATTAACTCAACGATACTATATTTTATAAAAGATACATATAAAGATAAACATCCAAGATCCAAGTCAATCTGAAAAAGATCATTTTCCATTTTGACCTGACCGGGTGTCGAACCCGGGACCTCCGTGTCGCAGGCAGGCGTGTTGACCGCTGCGCCACGGATATATACTTATGAAATGCGTTACATTTTAAATATCCACAAAATTTCCATGTTATAGTCATTTTATGATACCGAAGTAGCCTTCATGAAGACATTTAAATCAATCAGAAATTCCAAAGATTTTATTCCGTTCTCTACCTGATCTGTCTTTCACCTTACATTATATTAAATTAGTTTTGTCATTCTTATTCATTATTTCAGAATAGATTTGCATTTTCTTAGGCAAAGCGCTTTATTGAAAGCAATATTTTGTTTAAAATAACTGGTGACGGAAGCACACAAATTAATTGTAATTATATTTTTACGACTTTTCCCTTGCAGGGTAGATAGAGCCTAACTCTAAAAAGTCACGTTAAGATGTTGTCGGTGGGCGTATAGGTAGAAAACGGAATCGAAATAATGAAGGGTTGCTAGCCGCTTCATTTCTTCTTATGATTCCTAAGATTTTCTCCTCGATTGGCTTTTACAAGTGCTGGAAGAGAAGGAGCTGGTAAAATCTACTTTCCTTTTCACCTAAAGCAGCGTGTCATCAAAATGCATTTATCCTTGACTTCCGCAAAGTAACGCCTGAATCAATTCAATATTAACTGAGTTTATTCCTTAGGTATCAGAGCGGCACATAGAAGCAGTAAATTGTATTTAATTTTGTTACTAATACCGGTAGTTAGGAGTCAGGCGTTTGTGGCAGGTAACGTTTTCACGAGATGTTATTTGGGTCAGTTCGCCGACTGCCTAACTCAATGGCTTTCCGATTATTTCGATGCTATTATGACGAACGATTTTGGGTCGAAGGTCGGTATAAGCAGGACTTGTCAATTAAAAGTGTAGTGCTGGTAATTTTAAAGTAGAATTACAAAGGTGCCTATACCGCCTGCGATAGTTTATCTCCCTAGCTAGAGTTTATATTAAAAAAAATAATTGTATAAAGATATCATTTAAATCGAAATGATAAGGTCGTTTATTAAAATATTGGCGAACAGAATAAACCCAATATTACTCGTATACAAGTATAAGTAACAAGAAACAACAGAACCTATACCAAACTACCAAATGGTCTTTTCAATGAAAATGCCTCATCAGTTGGCTACGATGTTAAGCTCTCAGTGCTACGATACATTGTAGCTCTCAAACATCGTTTCGTAGCAGCAGAATTCGTAGAGCTACGAACTCTCGTAGCTCTCTACGAGTTCTGCTGCTACGCCATCGAACGAATCTTGAAACAAACGAAATTTGGAGTATTTATTGCAATGTGCATTCCATTACGATTTTGTCATTTTGTTGGTTTTAATGTTTTAATTGACAACACTTTGTTTACGAGAATACTACATAGTTTTCTGAAAAATTGGCTCATAGCTCCAGAAAATATAGCTTCCATATGCCTTTCACTCGAAATATAGATCTACTAGAGAATTATCTGTATTATTTTTGGTATCAGTTTTCATTAGTTTTCATAAGGTAATAGATTTTTAAATTGATCGGATACAAGAGTAGACGAGCCAATAAATGTGTGGCGTTAGTTTATCATATTTCAGAGCTTTTAAATTACAGTGGTTAAATTTTAACAGTTATTTCAAATACTTGAAGACTTTAGTCCAGATTAGGTTCCATTGGACACACGGTTAAAATAAAAGGTTAGATTGAAGAAAACGAATTATGCTTTTTCTTCTCGAGTCAAAACGACTATATTTTACTTTAGTCTTGGTAAGTGGCAGATCTACTTGATGTAAACAATTATGCCGTAGAGGTGGCCAAATCCTGGTCAGGAACTAACAGTAACACCCAACAACAAAGGGGCTAAAATCACATCGGTTTAATATCGGCTTCTACATCAACTACTGCAGACTGCAATCCGGACTACGGTCCATTTGATACGCAGCTCAAATCAACGCCGTTTCCGGTATTTTGGGGAGCAAGATTATCTAGGAAAGAAAGATCTAGTTAGTAGTTTTGAGGAACCCGATGGCCTAGTGGGCGTGAGCATTATTAGCGCTTTCGCATGTTAAGCAACCCCGGGCGCAGTCCCCACTTGGATGGGTGACCGCAAGTGGCATAAAAATATCTCGAGCTCTCCTCCGTGCTTGGGAAGGCCCGTTAAGCTGTTGGTCCCGGCTGTCATCATTGATGGCAGTCATTAAACTATGTCTGATGCCTTTAGGCAGCTTGAAAAATCTAACACCAGTATTGGCCGATAACACACACGAAAAACAAACAAACAGTGGAACAATCGTGGCAAATTTTGTTAGGTGTATTTTTTTGTCATAGGACGGTTAACGATGATCGTGATCACCGCGTGATCACCGCTGCCGATGGACAACTGCAACACCAGGGGTTTGACAAGAGCGTTGCTGGCCTTTGGTCCCCTAACTCACCGAACAAAGCATAGCAGCGATGAAAGCTTCTACTCAAACGCCGATTTTCTGTGAGAGTGTGGTACTACCCCGGATGAGCTGGCCCATTCGTGCTACATGCAAAAGTAAATTTTGTAGCGTGTCTCTACCACAATTAATGTATGTTTGAGAAAGGGGTTAAAATCACATTGGTCTAATATCACCTGCCACATCAACTACTATTCAGACTGCAGTTCGGATTACGGTCCATTTAATACGCGGCTTAAATCAACGCCGTTTACCGAAATTTTCAGGGTTGTAATTTCTAGGAAAGAAAAATCTAGTTAAGAGTCGCCAGGACGCGCATGTCTCCATACAAACGGAAAAAGGGAATTGTGGCAATATTTGATAATTTTGGAGTAAAATTAAGCATTTAATCAATTAATCTCATTATAATCTACGTAGGTTCCTATTCAGCTTGGTTAAAATACTAATGGTTTGAGAATTACAAGCCTTTTCAAATTTGTATGGAAATCTTGAGAGGCGTATAATGCTCAAACTATTTAGGAATTTATATATAAGGATTTTAGTACCAAACTTACTTACTTACTCCAAAATTATCAAATATTGCCACAATTCCCTTTTTCCTTTTGTATGGAGACATGCGCGTCCAGGCGACTCTTAAGGCATACAATCGTGCCAAGTAGCCAAATTTTGACCGATGCGTTTGGTAAAGGGGCTAAATTCACATTGATCTTATATCGGCCGCTATCAACTACTGCAAACTGCAGTCCAAATTACGGTATATTTGATACGCAGCTCAAATCAACGATGTTTACCGGAATTCCAGGGCTACCACAATGTGCATATAAGATTTACATATTAACTTAAATGTACTTTTGTTAATAGAATTCTGTAAGGTTATGTTAGGTTCCCTTCAGGCACGTAGGGACCAAGTCTGGATTGAGTTTCTTTTGGCGTATTCTTCTCACCAGTGGTCATTACGAAACGCTAGTAGTTTTTCGATTTTGCATATTTAAAATTAAAAATAATAAGAAAGTAAAAAATATGACGTTCAAAAAGAGATACAATTATCCAATTTTGACTTTGTTTTTGAGGTGTATCTAGCAATGCATATAAAGAGAATGGGATTTGGTGGAGAAAATTTTGCGTTTTTTTTTTAATAATAATAATAATTTTATTCGTTATAATCATTGTACAATATACGTTAGTTGAACGAAGACTAAAGACTGCTGGTACAAAACTTGTCCGCATTGAAAAAAAAAAATTGATACGAGAAATTGTACAGATCGTTTTGATTTATCATAACCCTTTTCCTGAATTAATTACATCACAGCTGATGATGCTAAGGGGCTTGTTTTTTGACGACAATAATTCAGTCATTTATTTAGTAACATAAAATTCTGATTGAATCTTTCTCTAAATAATAAAAAGTATTTTAAATAACATTCTTGAGATATTCACGCACCAACAACAACAAAGATAACATTAATCCCAGCAAATAACACAATTACGACAATCACCCTCGAAGACACAATATGGAGAAAGCCACATAACGACGTATAGTAACCACGACCATACGTGCATTGCAATCAAGATGGAATGGAATGATTCCGAACGCAATCCTACCATGATCATTCCGTTGACAACATGGACTTAAATAGTCCAATATGATAGATTAAATACGTTGAGATGGTTTGGACAGGTTGTGACGTTGATAAGTCCGATATTATTCATAATTATTTTTCATAATTAGACACAGTTTTGACAACCAATGTATCTGATAATGCATTCGACATATTTTCATATCATAGGTGGTCTTCTCTATCTACCGTTCCAAACTATGTTAATGTTTTCTTTATCAGCGTCAAAAAGAAAATACCACACAAAATTCCCCTCTCATTATGCCTTATACAACGTGTAAAACCACTGACATTTAAACTGTGTCTCACCCGTTAAAATGACAGCTTTATACCAATGCTGGGAACATATTAAAAAAATTCGTCGTTTTCAAACAAATTGATGCCAGCCGAACAGTTTACTATTGAAATCTTTTTTAGAACCTCCAGCATCGGTACCATTCGAAAATTTTGTTTATTCTGACGAGCTTAGTCATTTGTTTAAGGGAATTTCGTTGGTTAATTTACACCGAATATTAAGATGTTTCAGTCCAGTCCATCTTACTTTAATAGAAGTCGTTACACCGAAACATTCGTAACCAACGCACGATTTAACACTGCTATGATAGCCATTCCACAAAACAACGATATGCAAAAGAATAAAACTCAGATTTTACTGTAGCGAGCTCGTAAATCATTCGAATTCCTGTTGATGTGGTGGGTTTAACGCTTGACTGAATCAGGAATATAAAGTTAATAATAACAACTTTTTGACGTACTTGCTTTTGTCCACGGCTCCACTTGCGTTGATGACGATCTCTCGGAAAAAAACAAATTTTTGTGGTAGTAAGATATGTTACTGCTTGTAAAAAACATTATGAATTGGGCATTACCTTAAAAGGGTAACTTAGACAAACAATATGAATAACTTTTCCTATGGGACTCGTGCTGGGAACTTGAATTTCTTTTTGATTTTCCAATACTAATTGCCCGGGCGGTTAAACACTTATGCGTGCCTCAGACACAGCGTATTGAAAAAAAAATATAATGATCAGATACGTAGTTAAAGCGTGAAAATGAATCAAATAAAAAAAATTATACTTTCGCTTTTATAAAATTAGTAAGGAGATTATGATTGACAACTTATGTAGATAAGTTTTTGCATACAACATTTTCGATAGTCTAATTCATCATCATCATCATCAACAGGTCTTATTTAGTCTCCACTGCAGGAGCACGACCCTCTCTGTACTACCAGAGCCATATTAGCCAGAGCAGTCAGAGGATTTGGCCTACACTCTCCACGCTGACCAGACGGGTTGGAGAGGATAGTCTAATTAATTTCATCTAATTAAGTTTGAAGTTAATTTTGAGACAAATGTTCAAATTGATAATATACATTTTTTAATTATAACTAATGCCATGCTTTTTCCTTTTTTCAGGTAAGTTTCACTTAAAAGAAGAGCTGGAGGAAACACTTCATGGTAACATAATGCTAAGGCATTTTTTTTTTAATTTATTTACCCTGTGTCTAACCTTATTTGTGAGACCTATATATTATTAAATATTTAAAATGTGACTTTTTATAAATTTTAACAATATTATCTATCAACAGGTAATAATTAACTGTTTGTAATCGATAAATTTAAAACCCATGGAACTGTTTTTTCAGAATATCATATATTATAGACTATATTTTTGAGCGAACTTAAATACTACAGATTTTTTTCTTATATAGAATATCAAATAACATAACATAGTCTATAATATGCTCGAACTAAGTCGCATAACATTAAGATATAAATATTAAATATAGTTAACATAAAAAACTTTCCTTAGCCTATTTAACAAGCAAAAAAGAACCCCCTACTATGTCCTTTAAATATTCCTGCTCAAGAATATCGGATCTTGCAAGTAGCACGGTAGACTAAGTTCTGATTGGACGCATTTCGCGCGCTATTTGCAATAACTTAGCTACCCTCCTTTAAAGTTAGTTAAGGCTCTGAGGGCGCTAGTGGATTGTAGAGTTATGTTTGTCGATACAGAGTAACCTTTTTTTTAGATTATAGTCAATAGTCAAAAAATTTTATTCATCTTAAGATATTTTAAATATCATTTGTTGAACGTCACTTTACATTTACAATTGGTTTACAATGTTATGTTATTGTTAACATCAATAAATTACTTAAAGCTAAGTTTACACCGCTTCCAAGGCGGAGTGCAGAAGAAGCGGCAACAAACTGCACAACGCATTTTCTCCAAATGACGTCAACTTACAATCTACGAATCTTTGTTGAATATTTAGGTACCCTATCTACGACATACAAGTACCTACTTAGAACTAATATGTGGACGTGAGCTTACATTGTCGTGTGATAATTTAAAAAAAAATATAATTAAATAATTTTATAATTAAAATTATAAATTTATAAAAAAAACTGTTTCACCTTTCATACTTATTAGCGATCAGATAAGATAATTTATTCTGAACGGAAGGCAGAACCCGCCCACGATGGAAATCCTTAGGGGAGGCCTATGCCCAGCAATGGACTTCTTATGACTTATTTGTTGACAATGATTGTATTTTTTCAGTTTGACTGACGTATTAAAATAAAAAAAAAAAGGTTCCTTAACAATTATTACTTACGTGTAACTTCAAAGTATAAAAATAAAGTTATTGAGTTGGCTGAACTTTCTTTTAAAAAGATTATTTTGGTATATGTGCAAAAAAATTGACTAACAACTAAGATAAGACTGACTGTACTAAAGCAGATTATTTTTCAAGATGAGATTGAATGTTAGGGCTCTAAGCAAATCGCGAAATGTAAATTTGATAAAATTTACAATGTTTCATTGACCAATAATTTACATACAAATCGAGTAGATTGTTATACGGTGTAATGAAACCTGCACTATAGTGTACTAACCAATTTTATCAATAGATTACAGTCATTGTACTTAATAAATAAATAAATATATAGGGGCATATCACACAAATTGAGCTAGCCCCACAGTAAGTTGTGAACTTGTGTCGCAGGATACTAACTCAACGAAACTATATTTTATAATATATACTTATATAGATAAACATCCAAGACCCAGGTCAATATGAAAAAGATCTTTTTCCATCCTGACCTGACCGGGGATCGAACCCGGGACCCCCGTGGTTTGATGCTTTTAGGTAACTCGGCAAATCTAACACCATTTTTAGCTATTACCATACTTGCTTATCATAAAATGCTCGATGAAATGCCCATGCGAAATAATTATGTTATCAACATTATCAAGTCTGGTGAAGTCTTTATCAATCAGCTAAAAACACCGTGGTCACCAAATGATTTATACAATAATCGTTAAATAAATTTTAATATTAGAATGAGGCACTCAGTAAAGACTCAAGTATTCCTTTTTTTATTTTTTATTAGCCGTTTGTGTCCCACTGCTGGGGAAAGGCCTCCCCTCGTTGTTTCCACACATCCCTTTCCTTTGATATTATCTTCCAATCTTTCTCAAACTGATTAAGATCGTCTACCCATCTCTTTTTCGGTCTTCCTCTTTTCCTTAAGTAAGTAGCAAGTATTCCTTACATATAAAAAATAAAAATAAATGGCGCGTGCCCTGATCTTTAAATCTGTGTCGGCTCCTCATGGCTTTTATTGAAATTTCGTATATCGTCGGCTGGTAATGGGCAATCGCGCTCGGCAACGAAGTCTGCGAGGGAGTTAAATTGTGCGTCGGATTCGGGATATTGTGCATTGGTATTATTCTATTTTGGTGTCATGCTTATTATAAGTTTTAAGGCCTTTTATAACAGGGACTTGATGGCTAATATCATAAACAGCAACTTTTCAAATGGGACAATGCTAGGATCTAGAAAAAAAAACATATTAACATACGAAAAAGTATTTAGCTGGCCCGGGAAATTTATTATCTATATAATTTTCTTTTTATTCCCAGCCTTGGTATCAGAAGAAAAATCATTTATTTTGATCGGCTTGTTTTATGGTTTGAAGGATAAGAGTGTTTTTTCCTTATAACGTGTGTAATAATAATATTAAAACTTCATCATCATCATCATCATCAGCCTATACTCGTCCAGTGTTGGACATAGGCCTCCCCAATTGCACGCCATCGAGATAAAACTTAAAATAAACTTACGCAAGATAAATTCACTATAAAAACACGGCTTTTCTCACGTTTTATTACTTCGGATCCGCCGACTAGTTTCGGTCTATTATGAAGACTATCATCAGGGCGAGTGAAAGGGGTGGCGACACGATGGTTACGCTTCCCTCAAAGCACTGAGTGCTTTCATAATAAACGTGTATAATGTTGCCTACTAAATTTTAAGTGCTTACTGACACAACTATTCGACACTTAGTTAAAACAACGTACATCATTTTCTGTGTACCAATTAAACCTTATATTCAAATCTGTAAATCAGTATAAAACGTATAACCAAACACGAATTGATTTTAGCATCATGCCGTTTTCTATCATGACATTCTAGTTTAGCGTCTGAGGTGGGTTATTTTTTGTCTGTTTGAGACACCCTTGCGCTATATTTTTCATGTTGCCTAAAAGGCATCAAACATAGGACTAGCTCAACGGCCGCCATTCAGAGATAGCGACCGGAATCAAAAGCTCATAACATGCCTTTTAAAGTACCTGCTTTATTCACTTGTAAGTATGAAACTAGTTACAGGTTTTCTCACGGTATTTCCTTACAAGAAATTCATAAATAGAATTTGCTATAGATTAAAGTGCATGTGTGATCGAGCGATGTGAAACGGTAACCACGAAAGATGCAACCTTGGTAAAAGGATTAGTATGAACACTAACGTACATAATGGTAACACGCCAGTATACCCCGCAATATGGCATGCCCGCACCTCTCCCCCGTTTTCCGGTGTATATAATAACACGAAAAACAGGGTTACCTACTACTGTTGCCAGTCAATATACGTGACGGCTCTTATACTTACGTTAGTAATTCAAAATCATTCAGGTATGGTGACTCTGATTATTAATCTTAGCCGCTAAAGTCGACTGCTGGATACAGGCCTTTCCATCATTAGGAGGGACTGGCCATACTCACTACTCCACACTAAACTCAGATAGATGAGAAAGTACCAAATCGGAAGGCCGGGCGCGCGTACCCGATGCCATATATCTGCAATCACCGAAAATTCAGTTGAAGTTGACACCACTGACATTGACGTATATATGAGTGTAAAGTTTCGTTTGTATTGGTGTTAGGCATAAATAAATATTGCTCCGCTTGCATTTCAGACAAAGGTCGAGTGCCTTGACCACTGCTCAAATCCCTATCGTTCATAAAATCAGTTTCCTATTTTCTTGTAATTCCAAGAAGTCCAGGAACAGATGAATCCAAGGAATACTATTTTAATCCCAGTTTCAGTTTAATGGAAAAACGACGAGTTTCCTTGGCGATGGCCCCTCAATAAATAAATCGCGGCGTACATATTTCTCTGTCTCTGCGACTGAACGGTATGTATATGATTTATTTGCACGCGAAACCCTTCGCTTTTGAGAATATATTTGCCTTTGTCTATAGCAGGTCATGCCGTGGCTCTCATCACATCACGCTTGCTTTTTAGTTCGTTGCTTCATTGTCATGAATTTTATTGTACGCGAATAGTACTGTCAAGTTTGTGAGCTAGTTATTCAGCATTGAGAAGTTTTCCATTATAAGAACAACTCTAGGACCTTAAATCTACACCTACAGTTCGTAAAGTTGGTTACGTTGAGCGACCTGTATCCACACTTTTAAAACAAAATTTGGGTTCGCTATCCATTTATTAATACCGAAATGAAGCGCGGTTTATAGTTACAAAACGCGTCAGGCACATCATGGAAGGTATCATTATAATCATCAGTATGAGGGCTTAAAAAATCTTATTTTAAGTAACCTGATTATTTATCAATACTCAATACTCATTTATTCATAACAGTAATTACACGTCCTTAAATTAGTAAAATCAAGTCCATTATCTTTATCTATGACTAGCAGCCCTACCCGGCTACGCCCGTGCATGTATTAAGCCTATAAACCTTTCTCATGAATCAATCTATCTATTGGTGAAAACCATATGAAAATCTGTGCATTAGTTTCGGCGGTGAACTTTGTTTTATAGTATGTAGTGATAGTGACCCCTAAACATATATTTTGTACATTTTTGTGCATTCTTAATAAATCCGGTTATGCACCAAAATCTGACAGGTATTTTGCATACGGTAAATAAAAAGAATCGTCTTTCTCTTTATAAACAGTATGCTATACCTATGAAATATCAAACTTGCCGATCATCAGTGTCGCACGCCAAATTCCCAATTTTCGGGACAAAGGGCGTCAAAATATCCCCTCTATATTACGTTCGAGGCCCAAATTTATTATGGTTATTTCCTTCCCATAGACGTGTGTCATAAAACACCGTTTTTATGCTTCCGAAACGGATCCCTAAAAGTCTGAATTGCCATGCTAATGTTTTATTTTTTTGGTTCCGTGACATAGTGCAGTTCGGAGGTTTTATTGTTCTATTGATGAAAAGTATAGCGTGTCACCTGCATAGGTAATGGGGTTGGGATTGGTATATGGACATATACTGAAGTTTATTGAACTCTTAGTTTTAACGTTGTTGCCGCAGTAGCGTTGAGCTCTATAAAAAACTATTTGTATGTACTAATTTGAAATAGTGAATGTTTAAAACCGCAAACCCCTATCCATAGAAAATTGAATGGGATATGATAGCATATAAAGATATTTGATATGCCGGACTCAAATGCGGTAAGTATTTTAATAATCTTACAATCGTAACGATGACGTTTGCGCTGAGAGGAATCTGACTCGTCTGGCAAGCGATGTAAGAGGGGCGGAAATGGCGCGGCTCAAGGCTGTATCACAGCCGGAATCAGGTGCATGGTTGCACGCACTACCATCTCCATACATGGGCACTTTATTAGATGACGACTCATTGCGGGTGGCTGTGGCGCTCCGCCTGGGCTGCAGAGTGTGTGAACCACATATATGCATCTGTGGGTCCAGGGTGGAGGCTAATGGCCATCATGCATTGAGTTGTCGTCGCTGCTTAGGTAGGTTTCCGCGGCACCATGCACTCAACGATATAGTTCGCAGAGCTTTTGTCACTGCCAATGTCCCCTGTATGTTAGAGCCACCGGGCCTGAATAGATCGGATGGGAAGAGGCCCGATGGACTTACATTAGTTCCCTGGAAAAGAGGCAGATGCGTGGTCTGGGACGCTACCTGCGTCAGTACGGTTGCGCCTAGCCACTTAAATCGGACTGCGTGTGTTGCGGGGGCGGCTGCCGAGGATGCAGCGGAGAGGAAGCGGCTGAAGTACGCAGCAATGGAGCCACATTATTGCTTTGTGCCTATTGCTGTGGAGACAATGGGCAGCTGGGGCTCTGACGCCAAGCGCCTAATAAGGGAGATTGGGCAACGCATAGCGGTGAAATCCGGTGACCCTCGCTCTGGCTCGTTTCTGGTGCAAAGGATGGCCATAGCAATCAAGCGCGGTAACGCAGCTAGTATTTTAGGCACCTTTGCGCCAGAGACGTTAAGGAGTGGGATATAATTTTAATTTTCTGTGTAAAAAGGTTTTGACATATTGTAATTAAATACTGACGATATTATAATACTATTATATAAAATTTAAAGGTTTGAGAATATTTTTTTGTATGAAAGCTTAGACATTTATATAGTTATCTTACAATCTATATTTATTGTTTTATAATTGTTTGCTCGAGAGTTAACGAGTTAACGCAGTTGCTCGTAGCGCTAGCAATAGAATTTTTATTTTATTTTATATAATTAAGCAACTAATTACTCAATACAAACATATAAAATACACTATGTTATATTCTAATAAATAAAAATAAACAAACCTTTATTTTAATTCAGAGATGCTTAAAAAGTCCAAGACGTGAACCAATATTTTATCAATCAAAGTCTGAAATAGTTACGTACTTGCGGACTAGTTCGACTTCCGCATCAAACTAGTGGAGCAAGTAAATAAAGTTATAAGATGTTCTTTAAAAAAATACACCATATTAAATACTTACTACTAATTCAGAAATGCCCAATCAAAGTACAAGACGTAAACCAATATTTTATCATCCAAAGTCTGAAATAGTTACACACTTCCGCATCAAACTAGTGAAGCAAGTAAATATATTAATAAGATAGCAAACTCACGACCTTTTTAGTTGCGCAACCCGACCCAAGTTAGTTCGCAACTGCGAGAATAAAACCAACACCATGGCTATTGACCTGGCATGGCCACCCGAGTGTTGCCATGTTTTATATTAGCTACTTTGTTGTCAGGTACTGAGTTTTTAAAATATTGCTTTGATACAAGAATATGTGAATCAAAGACAATCAAACTAGTGGATCAAGTAAATATATTAATAAGATATTTAAAAAAAAAACACTGTATTAAATATGTACTACTTGGTTAAATTACCATACCTACTAATTCAGTAAAACTTAATGAAGTCCAAGAAGTGAATCAATATTTTATCAACCGAAGATTGAAATAGTTATACACTTGCGGACTAGTTCGACTTCCACATCAAACTAGTGGAGCAAGTAAATATATTAATATGATAGCAAACTCCCGACCTTTTTAGTTGCGCAACCCGATCCAAGTTAGTTCGCAACTGCGAGAATAAAGCAAACACCATGGCTATCGAACTGGCATGACCACCCGAGTGCCGTCATGTTTTATGTATAAGCTACTTTCTTGTTAGGGATTTGGTTTACTAAGATTTTAAAACATTTCTTTAATACAAAAAATATGTTAATTAAAGCTTATCAAACTAGCGGATCAAACATTTATTAATAAGATATTCTGACGAAAAAAAAACACCATATTAAATACTTCTTGGTCAAATTTCCATATATAATAATTCAGTAATTTATAAAAATTCAAGCCGAGAACGAATATTTTATCAACCAAAGTCTGAAATAGTTACACACTTGTAGACTAGTTTAACTTCCGCATCAAACTAGTGGAGCAAGTAAATATATTAATAAGATAGCAAACTCCCGACCTTTTTAGTGGCGTAACCCGACCCAAGTTAGTTTGCAACTGCCAGAATAAAGCAAATACTATGGCTATCGAACTGGCATGACCACCCGAGTGTCGCAATGTTTTATGTATGAGCTACTTTCTTCATATTAAATACTTACTTACTACTAAATCTTGCCTTGCCTTTTCAAAGTACAAAACGTGAACCAATATTTAATCAACCAGAGTCTGAAATAGTTAAACACTTCCGCATCAAACTAGTGAAGCAAGTAAATATATTAATAAGATAGCAAACTCCCGACCTTTTTAGTTGCGCAACCCGATCCAAGTTAGTTTGAGCCTGCGAGAATAAAGCAAACACCATGGCTATCGAACTGGCATGGCCACCCAAATGCCGCCGCCATGTTTTATGTATAAGCTACTTTCTAGTTAGGCATTTGGTTTACTGAGTTTTTAAAACATTTCTTTAAAACAAAAATATGTCAATCAAAGTCTATCGAACTAGTAGACCAAGTAAATATAATAATAAGATATTATGAAAAAAAAATACACCGATCCTATTAATTCAGAAATGCTTAATCAAAGTACAAGACGTGAAACAATATTTTATCAACCAAAGTCTGAAATAGTTACACACTTGCGGACTAGTTCAACTTCCGCTTGAAACTAGTGGAGCAAGTAAATATATTAATAAGATAGCAAACTCCCGACCTTTTTAGTAGCGCAACCCGACCCAAGTTAGTTTGCAACTGCCAGAATAAAGCATGGCTATCGAACTGGCATGACCACCCGAGTGCCGCCATGTTTTATGTATGAGCTACTTTCTTGTTAGGCATTTGATTTAGTTTTGAAAACGGTGCGGTTGATATAAAATTGAATCAAGGAGCACTCTTAACGTACTTATGAATAACACAACTATAACATGTTCAGTTAACACAGTTCACACTCAGTGTACTCCCGGCTTTATTTGAATTGTGTGGTTTCCCATTTCGCGCCAACCGTGCAGGTACGCGGCCGATTTAAATAAAGATTTTGATGAAGTCGGTTTGGTGCGTAACCGAGATCGTTTTTTGCAATGTTTTTACACTATATCACGCTTTTTTACTAAATTTATGAATTTTTCATTATAAATTAGGTAGCTTGTGGTTATTTTTGTCGGTCTAAACGTAATTTTTTCGTTTTGCTGTTTTATTTTCTCAAAAAGTATAACCTATATTTTCGTCGTCTGGACCTATTTCTATAGTAATAGAACCTATTATTATAGCAATATAACCTATTACTAAAGTAATAGGTTTAGAATCTACTACTTTACTTTAGTAAAGAAACACTATACTAAAGTTAGCAATTTCAGCCAACTAACAACTTATAAATATACTAGAAACTCAATCATCTGTTACGAGTATGTTCCACAAGAAGTAATTTTGAATCTTTGACTATATTTTACTCCGTAGACTCTGTCGTGTCTTTATTGAATGTTTAAAATCTGGCGATTTTTTCTACGCATATACACAAAGTTGCCAGACACACGTCTGGCAACTTTGTGTATATGCGTCATATCAAATTATACTATAAAATCTGTAGCTATGTGTTTACATCATGTCTATGAGTTGGGCACAATTATTTCTACGCTTTAAGGCTATTAGAGTTTATCTAGATTTTTATAATCTAAGTTAGGAATTGTGAAGTAAAGTCAATTATACCATAAGAAATCACAAAATGGAATATCTTCAAAAGTACGTATTGCAATGAAAACAAAGATACTGCCTACATATATAAGTAAATAAGACACGAGTTTCCAAGCAATGTGTTTTTATAAAACTCAATGATTTTTCCGCAAACCGCAGAAGAGGAAAACTCGTCGTAACATTACATTTGTATCAAAATTTTCCATTAACATTCAACCTTCATTACTCCTTAGGAGCGAAATAGATGTACAAATAAAGGCTTAATTACAAAGTCAAGGCCCTTCTGTATTAAGATTACGTAAAATGTTCCCTTTAATTACAAATGTAATTGTTGAGTGTAGAATGTAAGGTTAGTACTTGGGTCGTGGGAGGGTAGTAATTGTTTTTTGAAATTATACCTCTTCTAAAATGAATCTTGCATGATTTCATTTTTGTCCTTTAAGTCAATGTTTTACATTTCAGTTATCATAAATATCTTGCCGCATGGTTTCCAGCAGAGTAGAATAGGACCACTCCAAGTTTTCCCGTAGATGTTGTAGAAAGCGACATAGGGAATGCAAGCTAAACAAAGCCAAGATAAACATCAAAGAGACCTCTGCAGCCCGTCTGGCCAGCGTGGAGAGTGTTTCCCAAATCCTCTGCCTGCTCTGGCCAATATATCGCTTTGATAATACTGAGAGGGTCATACTTCTGCAATGAAGACTAAAAAGTACATGATAGCGAAAGTTGTTCATATTGAGGAATTTATTTTACTTATTTCAACTTTAGCTAGAGGAGCCTGATGGCCCACCAGGCGTTAATTTTATTACCGCTTACGAATATAAACACGAGCGCGGTCTCAGCTAGGATGGGTGACCACGAGTGGCTTAAAAATAACAAGAACTCCTCCGTTCACTCCTCTGTCTTGTCAACCCCTTGCAGTAAAATATCGTTGGATAGGTTTTTTAAAAATATTGGCGGTGATTTGTATTGTGATAAATTAAACTTTACAGTGCAATTTTTTTTTTTGAGTCAAATTTCTCTAAACTTCAGAGTAGTAGCATGTATAACGAATTAAAAAGGGAAAACTATCATAATAGAGTAGGGTTCACAAGTCAAAGAGTTATTTATAGTCGACCAAATGAAATGTAAATACACGTGGTCCAATACGCATTTGGCCGGTTTTTTAATTCATTTCTTTACTTCATCATTGTAATCATCACATCTTTGTATTTTGAATTTTGAAAAAAAAAAAACGAATTATGAAATCAATCCTAAAATTTGTAAGGTAGAAAAGTTTCAAAAATATTTCCAAATTAGTTCCTTCATATGCTTCCCTACCGGATTTTAAATATTTTATTTTTATTTTATTTTCATTTATTGGTAAACAAACGGCGTAACAGTTTCATGAATATACATACTATATGTGTACACAAATATAGCCAAATGATGTTTACACAGTTAATATTAAAAAAAAAAATATATATGTTGTGTTGATTGCTATGGATAAATATGAAAGTATACAAAGGCAAACATAGGTATGTTATACATAATTATAGAAATTCAAAGAATTTAAAGAAATTTAAAGAATGGGGATAACAATCTTGTTGCTCCGATGCATTTTCCCAATTTCACCCCTTAGTTGGGGCTTAGTTAAGTGAAACAAATCTAAGTTAGGATAGCATTTGTTGTAATTACTACACATTCGACACAGTACAGAGTTCCGGGAGTAGTTGGTGTTGGCGTGAGGCACGTGTAGTAATGGCGTGTGACGTGTGCGGGACGATGGTACTCTGAAGGCTATTGCAGCCAGGAGGTCCGGGCAGTCTATTTGGCCTGTGATTAAAGATTGCAGAAAAATCAGATCAAATTGTACTCGCCTCAATTCTAAGCTAACCATATTGTAGTGTAAGCATGCCTCATCGTATGAATCAAATTTTCTGCAGTCCCTTAACGAGAGAAATTTAATAAACCTTTCCTGTATGACCTCAATTTTTTTCTTATGAGTAGAATATTGGGGTGTCCAAATGTTACAGGCATATTCAAGAATTGTACGAATTGAAAAAAATTGATTGAAATTGAAATTGTACAAATTGAATTACGAAGGTAAAAAACAATACCTTAATACATAGAATACTTTTGAACTCCTGACTTATACGTTTGACAAGCCCAAGCTGTTTGTAAGCCTTGCTTACTGTTGCTTCAATGTGTTCTGTCATGAGCATTTTCGAGTCCAACAATACTCCTAAGTCTCTTACAGAAGCTTGCTACCATTCTTAACAAATTTTTCTACGTGATTAGAATATTAGTTGTTAGAATTATTTTAATAGCAACACGGTATGTGATTTTATGCGAATAATTAATTCAATCGTCTCAAATAAGTTAAAACGTGAAATTTTAAATCGTTATTGTGCTTATTTATTTTTCAGTTTGTCTTTTTAACCGACTTCAAAAAAGGAGGAGGTTCTCAATTCGTCACTATGTTTTTTTTTGTATGTATGTTACGCGATTACTCAGTCAATTATGGATCGATTTTAGTGATTCTTTATAAAAAAATTGTTATAAAGTTTCGGGCACTTTTTTAAAAAATAAACAAATAAAAAAATTTAACGGTATGCTGTTCGGTTTAAACTTATTTGTATTTTATTCTTATGCGAATCAAGACGATGATAATGAGAACGTAACTCCTCTGTTTTGACTGAATTTCAAAGGTGGTCCTATAATATTTTTTTATCGAAGTGCTTTTAGAAAAAATCAACAAAAACAAAAAAAAATTGTACAGGTATGCCGTTTGGTTTAATTTTATTTCTACCTAATTTTTCGCAAATCAAGACAAGATGATGACGACGTTATTCCTCTATTTTGATTGAACTACCACACCCACTAAAACCTAATTTTAAGTTTGTACATTTACGTATAGGGTTGAGGTCCGTTTTACTTTTTTGTTAAAAATATTTTTTATCTATCTGTTCAGTTCACTGTACGCTTTATTCACTGATCCGATTTAGATTAAATTTGGAATGGTAGTTTAAGGCGATATAGATGAAGTTCGGTATTAGAGGCACATTTACCACTTTGAAAACGCCTATCTCAAACTATTGACTTTTGAGATAAAATGGTTTTAGGAACCTGAATGTCGTTTTAAAAGACCTATCTATTGATACACCGCACATTCAGGTTTTAAGAAAAAAAAAATTGAGTCATTTCCATGTGTGTTCCCATTATTTTTTTTTTATTCCGGATCACTGAATAGGTACATCTACCTGCCAAGTATTAACTGTGCAGTCTCAATAGTTTCGGAATAAAATGGCTCTGACATACATACAGATGGACATGACGAATTTATAAGGGTTCCTTTTTTGCCATTTGGCTACGGAACCCTAAAAAAATTACTATTCCCGAAAGACTATTTACTGTCTTGCGAACAAAAACTAATAATATTTATAAAGTTGAAAGTTTAAATTTACTTTCCCCTGCAAAAGCTCGGTAGAGTTCCCTCCAAATTACTAAGCAAAGCATCGGCAATCTAGAACAATTAACTGAAAACAATTTCTCCTTGTATATCCAAGCTTATTTCCATTAACAAGGCGATTACGGGTGATCACTGCGAATCTCTCCTCGACACGTAATTGCAACTCATTGGTGGAGCCCGCACAAGCTGGGAATGCGGGAGGAATAGGAATTACGGAATACTACCTTTCTGTCTTATTATAAAACGAGGTTTATCTTTAGTACCTGGTTTAAACCATTATCCACCCAAAATAAGTCAACATTTATTACTTTGACATTTGCTAAGTGTCACTGTCAATTTGTTTTCGTTTTATAATGGTTTAAACTAGGTAGGTGCTAAAGTTAGTCATCGTTTCATAATAAGAGAATAAAAGGTTTACTAATATGACTCCCATTCTCTCGATTACAAAGCATTAATGCTGTTATAATATTTGGTGAGAGTTTCTTATGCTTGCTTGGCGTTAACCCTCTTTGGGTTAGTATCAAGCGAGGATAAAAAACCTATGAAAAGAAAAGAAATACCTTTGAAAATGAGGTACAATAATAAGTCCACGTCGGAAGTCTTACCCTGTGCCCCTTGCGCAGAAGGCTGGTATGTTACTTACCGTCTGCACCACGCAGGCCGTTGCTTAAAAATACATTATTAATTGCAAAAGCTTTTTTTAGCTTGTGTTCCCCAAGTCGCCTTCTACGACATCCACGGGAAGACTTGGAGCGGTCCTATTTTACTCTGCCGAGAATCACACGGCAATAGTACCTATACGTTTTCTATTTGTTTGTTTATTTTTCTTGTGTGTAAGTTGCCAACACTGGTGTCAGATTTTTAAAGATGTCTCAAGGCATCTGACATAGCTTTAGAAGATAGACTACCTGTAAATTTTCATACAAAAAGCGATAACGCTTCCCACCCCTTACACATAGTCCAATTTCAGTATTTTTTTCACACATTATAGATAAATTAGAGAAGTAGGGCTGTACGTTTTGATATTTAAGATATATTACTTGCAACAACAGTTATGAGCATCTAAGTAAATATCCATATTTTTATATAAAAAATACCCGGAGCATTTTTATTATTTTAAATTAATCAAACCAAATCAATAAAAAAGAAAAACGGTTAGCCCTAGATTAAGCTGTGCTTAATCGAATGACACCAAAATTTCGTAAAGGTTTAGGGGGGTGGAAGAGTCATCGCTTTTTGTATGAAAATAACAGGCAGTCGATCCTCTTAACGACTGCCATTATTATGACAGCCGGGAACAACGGCTAAACGTGCCTTCCGAAGCACGGAGTTAATAATATCAATTGGTAAAACAAGTTGATAGAATAACGATTAGAAATCTCACTGAATGTAACATAATTAACATTTAAAATAAATTACCAATTTGAAAAGAAAAAGCGGCCAAGTGCGTGTCGGGCCACGCGCAGTGTAGGGTTCCGTAGTTGCGAATGACAACTTTGAGTTCACACTGTTTACACTCGCACCTCACAGTTTAACGACCAAAAACATCTAACAATGAAGATTGTATGAAATTTTACATTTTCCCGTACATTTTATAAGTTGGTTGCTTATAACTTTTTAGTTTGCACTTAGTACCCAGTTCTGATAGTTTTCCTTTCAACTTCAGTATATATACTACTGCTGTAATTTTTTTCACGTATCCATATATAACCGTTTAGCAGATAGAGGGGGGGGACACGTACCTCTAACAAAATTTTGCACTTTAAAACCAAATATTTCGGAAACGGATCCCTAAATCGAAAAATGGTGTTCTCAACCTCACAATATTTTTCAAAGACCTTTTTAACGATATCCCACACGATGGGTAAATAGAGAAAAAAAAATTACTCCCCCACTTTACTTGTATGGGAGCTACCAAAAAAAAATTTTTTTCAACATTTTTTTCTACGACTTTTTTGCCATGATATATGTGATACACACTCATTCCAAATTACAGCTTTCTAGTACTTATAGTCTCTGAGTAAAACCGCGGACGGACAGACAGACAGATAGACAGACAGACAGACAGACATGGCAAAACTATAAGGGTTCCTAGTTTACTACGGAACCCTAAAAAACGGAAAGGTAATTTAAAACTTTATCAAGCGAGGCCCCATTAAACAAAATATTTACAATTTATAGTGAGAGCGTTAAGCTTTTCTAAGCATTATTGTCAAACACAGTCACTTCTGGCGAAAATGCTAAGTAAAGCTTTACGTTCACATAAAACTGTAACTGTTGTCCATAAAATAGTTAAAAGGGTTATCTAGGGCCTCGCAAAACCAAAATTTGAGATGATATTTCCGTTTTCTTTCAAATGATTTTCCATTTTATTTTAAATGGCATTGGACCCTGAGAAATTCATGTATCCTCAAAAGATTTTTTTTTAAATACGACATGTATATTATCACGTCTCTTACCCATGCGGGTTGGCAGAGACCAAGGACCTCCACTTGCTAAGCTAACAAACCTCTCTTGAGAATTTTTATGTTTTTTAAAATATTAAACAGGTAACAATAGGTCAGGGTCTCTGTAGGCAGCTTTAAGTAATAATAATCACAACGAAATCGCAATTTTGTCTAGCTTCATGTGCAACTTTTTTATTACTTATTTGTAAATGTTCTTTTCACGAGTAGTTCTTTTTAACTAAGCTATATTTAGCTTTCATTTAAGTTAAAAGCCGTTTTGATTTAAGTCACAAAAATACTAAGAAATCTTGGTCTTATAAAAAAACGTAATGCATGGATACGATTTCATAAAACGAATTTTCTCAACATTAATAAACTTAAAAGCAATCCTATTGAAGGCCCTCTCAAATGTTCAGCATTAAACAAAAATGCCTAACGTTAGTGTATTTATTTTTCATATTGGAAATAAAATGAACCACAGACTAAAGTTTTATAAAATGGATTTCTTTGTACATTTCGTTTGCCAGACGAATCCTAATTCGATAAAAATTGATGGATAAACTCAATTTGCGGAGCCTCAAAAAGAGGGTGAATTTTATCAGTTTTGAAATTAGTTTGCCTTTGGTTCACCGGGGAGACCTGAATCTCGAAAAACATTTACGTCATAAATTGAGCAGTTAAAGAGAGATTGCCTTAATCATCTTAAACATGGCTTCTTTGAGGTCACCTCAATTTTCTTGACTTATTAAATATGTTTAATCTTTTATTGATTTATTTAATATGTTTTTTTCTAAAAGCAGTAATGTGAAATTACAACCCAAAGACAAATAGGAGTACGAGCAAATCCATATTAATATCCGTACTAATATTATGAATGCAAAAGTAACTCTGTCTGTCTGTCTCGCTTTCACACCAAACCTACTAGACAGATTTGATTAAAATTTTGTACACAGATAGTCTAAAATCTGAGGAAGTATGTATGCTACTTTATAATTCAAAAAAAGGGTACCAAAACTTAAACCAAACGAAGTCACAGGCACAGCTTATACTTTATAATTTTACAAGAATAAATCCACCGACAAGAGCCCAGCACTTAAATTTGATGATGATGAAGAATAAATATCTCATCTAGCGGCACGCGCTCTGGCAAAAGCTCTGGCAAGCTTAGGTTTAAAAGACATCGCCAAATAGCAGTAAGTCCACTGCTGGTCAAGTTGACTATTTAGAATGTGTTAAAACTCAAAAATTTATATAATTTTTTTTTATTGTTTTTTGAGGTGTGAACTGAAACCGATAGACAGATAGGCAGAGTTACTTTAGTATGGATAGCTGTGTTAGTATTTCCTCATCAACAATTAAACCATGATAAGAAAATATTATTGCCTACCCCGTAAGGGATTAAAACGTAATAAATAAAATAAGAAAAATACTCCTTTTGTAATTGATTACTTTCAGACCCACCTAACCCATACCTACTTGTGAAAAGTGTAACAGATTAAGAAAGTGATTTCACTTTGGTGGAAAGTGGGAATAGGCGTGAAGAATTATGCCAATAGGCGATGCGGCTAGCAACCCATCACTAGTTTGATTCCGTTCTCCGCCTACAAGCCCACCAACATGCTAAACGTGACCTTTAGGTTTTATAAAGCTGTGTCTACCCCGCAAGGTAAAAAAACGTGATAGTATGTATGTATGTTATTCACTTTGAACCTCAATAAATACCTGTTCGTAGTGTGACTGCTGATGTAAAGAGGTAAAGGTAAATCAGTCGGCAATCAAACCCCGTTCTATTTGAAGTCGGTTCACTGAACCATGTCGCCTAATTTGCCAAACGTTGTTGGTACTCGCAGTTATGTGAAAATGTTCTGCACCCAATGAAAGATATCCCAACTACCCAACTAATATTACAAATGGAAAAGTGAGATTGCCTGTTTACTACACGCCCTATCTACTTCATCAAGATGGAAAATGATCTTTTTCAGATTGACCTGGGTCTTGGATGTTTATATATATAAGTATCTATTATAAAATATAGTGTCGTTGAGTTAGTATCCCATAACACAAGTCTCGAACTTACTTTGGGGCTAGCTCAATCTGTGTGATTTGTCAGTATATATTTATTTATTTATCTTGAAATTTTGCATACACGTTATCTGAAGTACGGAGAAGCGCACAAAAGGTACTTTTCATCCCGGAAAAACTAATGTTCCTCAGAGATTTGCGTTAAAGGAGTCTGCAAATTTATGCAGTAAAATTAACGCGAGTGAAGCAGCGGGTAACAGCTAGTAACAGATAAAGCATACGAGTATTACACTTAGAACCTTAATAAATACCTTTTGCGTAGTGTGACTATTGATGTAAAGAGGTAAAGGTAAATCAGTCGGCAATCAAACCTCGTTCTATTCGAAATCGGTTCACTGAACCATGTCGCCTAATTTGGCAAACGTTGGTACTCGCAGTCATGTGAAAACGTTCTGCACCCACCAAAAGGTATAGTGAACTTAATTTTATTAACTACCTACAAAAAGAGTGCTATATCCGTGTGTTTACTATTAGTGTTTTTAAGATTACGTGTACAGTCATTTACCACAGAGATATCGTGGTAAATGACTGAAGTGGTTTTCAGCAGTTTTTGTTGTATAAAAATCGCCTGAGACAGACGGACGGAAGAACAGACGGACACAAGTGATCTTATAAGGGTTTCATTTTTCATTTTTTGTACGGAATCCTAAAAAGGAATTATTTTGAGAGCGTTGTAAGTGTATTTGATCAAAATCGATTCAACCGTTTCATAATCATCAGCCTATAGCAGTCCACAGCTGGACATAAGCCACCCCAAGGGCACGCTTAATTATGCTATCTTCTGCTTTTCTCATTCAACCGTTTACTCTTAACAAAATTTAATTAATATCTTTATCAAATTTTAAGACCTTTTTAGGGTTCCGTAGTAAACAAGGAACCCTTATAGTTTCGCCATGTCTGTCTGTCTGTCCGTCCGCGGTTTTACTCAGACTATAAGTACTAGAAAGCTGTAATTTGGTATGGATATGTATATTAAACATGGCAAAAAAGTGGTAGAAAAAAATCTTGAAAAAAAAAAGGTCTTTAAAAATATTGTCAGGTTGAGAACACCATTTTTCTATTTAGGGATCCGTGTCCGAAATATTTGGTTTTAAAGTGAAAATTTTTGTTAGAGGTAAGTACCCTCTATCTGCTAAACGGTTATATATGGATACGTGAAAAAAATTACAGCAGTAGTATATATACTGAAGTTGAAAGAAAAACTAGCAAAGCTGAGTACTAAGTACAAACTAAAAAGTTATAGGCAACCAACTTATAAACTGTTAAATTTCATACTATTTTCATTGTTAGATGTTTTTGGTCGTTAAACTGTAAGGTGCGAGTGTGAATAGTGTGAACTCAAAGTTGTCATTCGCAACTACGGAACACTACACTGCGCGTGGCCCGACACGCACTTTTAAGAGTTTAAGATTTAAAATTCAAATGTAAATGAAAAATAGCTTTAAAAACTGTTTATGGATAAACCAGTAGGATTTACCTAATAAGTGATTAAGTGATCTGAATGTGCAATACAGAAAAACAGAACGCTACTAAACGTGGCCGGGTTTTATGAGCTTGGGCTATGTCTACCTCGCATAGGATAAAGATGTGATAATACGATGAATGTATGTATGTATGACCGGACGATAACCTTGTCATCATACAAATCGTGTATTATCATCACAATTAGCACGAATCATAATAATATTTTTAAAACTAAGGTGACAAAGAGATGCCTGAAAATTCTGTCACTAGCGTAAGTCCCTATGACACTCTATAACAAGAAAGCTTTTACCCAAGATCTACAACTACGAAGTGTTTCAGCCATTGTACTACGCTACGCCACACAAACATCTTCTTTATCTTTATAAAAGTACGAGCAAAATCTCGCCAACAATCCATCTCAATATATCTCAAGTTTCCACCACTTCCACAAGAAAGCACAGTGTAAAAAGTAGCCAAAAAAGTGGCGGTGACACTGTCGCAACGCGAATGCTAATAAGTACTAAATCACTTAGTGGATGGCGAAAAGTTTTTTGTAATATATTCACCACAGCCGTCGCTCATAGCTTGGGAGATAATGGAAAAATTTCTCCACATTAATATTCATAAGCTTACAACAACAGAGTTGCTTGACTCATTGGACCTTTAGCAAACTTTTCGCCCCGCAACTTATTATCGACTTTATCACCGACGAAATATAGTTTATTTCTTGTTTTTGCTTTTAGTTAATTGACGGTTGGTGTTTTCAAGGCGATGAATTAGGATAATCGATTTTGCATCTTGTTGTTTAGGGGATTTTACGTTTTGCTGTTGTGGTAAAAAGATGATAAATTCTTTCTTATTGGCATTTTTTTCAACCTAATACAACTTATGTGGATTTTATACTTTTATATTGTTATTATAACTCCTTACTAATATTATAAATGCGAAAGTGAGTTTGTTTGTTACTCTTTCACGCCGAAGCTACTGAACCGATCATCATGAAATTTTGCATACACATAGGTTAGGGTACCGAGAAGGACATAGACATATAAATTACGCAAGCGAAGCCGCGGATAGCAGCTAGTTTTTATATAATTTGACTTTTGTACTGTAAACGAGTGGTCATTTGTTTTGTTAATTTTAATGTGGGTCAGTGGCCAACACTGATATCAGATTTTTCAAACTACTTAGAGGCATCTGACATAGCTTAACGACTGTCATCAATGACAACAGCCGGGTCTAACGGCATAACATGCCTTCTGAAGCACGAAGGAGCTCGAGATTACTCCAAATGCGGTCACCCATCCACTTGGGCATTGCGCCCGGAGATGCTTAACATACAAAAGCGCTAATAATGCTCACGCCCACTGGGTTACCAGGCTCCTCAGTTGAAGCGAGGTTTTTACTTAGAATTAACAACATATTGTTACGTAATTAGTCAGGCTATGTTACACGCTGTTACTTACTTCAATTTACCAAATTTACCTGGGTTGTTATATACCTTTGTCAGCTAGAAAGAAATACCAACTTATCGTCTTTTTCGAGAAACATTAGAATCACGAAAAAGCCATAAAAGTATCATTCATTGAATCAAAACTTAATGACTCAACTACAAAAGACATTAGGACGTTCAAAGTCTTGTCATCGTCCTTTCGCTTTGAACAGTGAAATGTGAAAAATTCTCCTTTTGAGGGAATTACTTTAAATCAGGGCCCTCCTTAATCTGAGCGCTGTAATTTTATCTGATTACAGGAGTTTGCATGACTTCAGCGTTTTGGCTTTGACGCGCTGTGAGGCGAAGAACGTCTTGTGGTACTTTTGTAATGAGGATAAAGATTTTGTGGTATAAAATTAAATTACAGAAAGACATTGAAAGTCAGGCTGAACGGAATTTAAACCAGATTCTGTGAATCCCTAAAATTAGAAGTATTTCACATGAGGATTTGCTAAAGACATGGTCTGTTCGTCAGGATATAATACACAAGCAATATTCCCGCGACTTCAACTGCATAAATTATAGCCTATGTCATCCGCAGATAAAGTAACTATGTTTAGGTAAAAAAAAATTAAGTCGGTCAAGAAGTATCGGAGCATATTCAATGAAAACATAAAATAAAAAAAATCTCTTTTTATTTTTATTACTAGCTGTTACCCGCGGCTTCGCCCGCGTGATATATGGCCGATTTGTTGCCTCGACCTTGAGTCGCTCCACGTCAAGTCGCCGCCACGTATACTTCTCAAAATTCCCGCTTTTATTCCCGCCTAGTCGAGTTGTTTAAAAAGTATTTTTTATTACCGCTACGTCGAGTCGCCGCCACGTCGAATGTGAAAAATACAGTCAATGAAACAAATTTTTCAAATCATAAATATTTTAATTTAATTTAACACTCATTCAAGTATAAGCTAACGAAAAACAATTTTGTACATTGCGGCTTCGTATCGGGTGCAATAAATAAAAATATTATGACCTTCTCTGTACCCTAACCTATGAGTATGCAAAATTTCATGATGATCGGTTCAGTAGATTGGGCGTGAAAGCGTAACAAACAAACAAACAAACTCACTTTCGCATTTATAATATTATAGTTAGGAAGTTAGGATAGTTAGGATTAGTACAGATAACGCCCTCAGGCGACAGATTGAAATTGGTTAGGCATATTTTCTATAATTTATCGAACACATAAGATCAAACAATAAGAATACATTTTATTCTTTTATACCTTAAATAGTATCTTACGAATGGGTTAGAAGCTTGTGGATGATAAAGAAAGATAGAGAAAGCTCTAACAATAGAGCATTGACGATGATTCTAAAATAAAGGCGGAAAATAATTGCAATTCATTGTTTTTCTTATCGTCTTTTTTAAAAGATTGGCTCTTGTCGGTAGGGTGACATCAACTATATTCTTGTTTCTAAATTCTGTGAATGTGTTTACATTTACTGTCTTTTTGATTTGGTTTTAAAATCCCTTTGATGTATCGTCCTCTCCGTGCTTTAGATAATTCAGTTTGGTCGTTTTTTCTATCATATACGCTACTGAAACACATTAAAAATTTCTTAAAAGCTCATATGCTTGAAAAGTAGCTATTACTTAATGAAGTTGTAACAAAGTGATATCGATTATTGCAAATAGCGCCCGTGCATTAGAGCGACATCGATAAATGTCCACTTACGCTGCGGCTACTCCTTGTGGCGAGTTACTTGCCGAGTGTAAATGGGCCTTTACAGTATACCTTTTGTAACTTGTTCTTGTATCAATGTAGTGTGAAATATTTTTTACATTCGAATATTATATACCTGCATGTTAGACGTCTCCGATTAATTTATAATGACTTAAGTTTTTTTAGTCGTCCCATGGTTTTTTTTGTTTGTTTTTCGAATGTGTAAGTGGCCAACACTGGTGTCAGATTTTTCAAGCTGCTTTAAGGCATCTGACATAGCTTAACGACTGCCATCAACGATGACAGCCGGGACCAACGGCTTAACGTGCCTTCCGAAGCACGGAGGAGCTCGAGATATTTTTATGCCACTTGCGGTCATCCATCCAAGTAGGGACTGCACCAGGGGTTGCTTAACATACGTAAGCGCTCATAGAGCTCACACCCACCGGACCATTGGGCTCCTCAAGTCGTCTCATAACAGGGTTAGACACAGATCATTATTTTTGATAACTTAGCGTTGTATCAATGTAGTTTGAATTTTTTTTACATTCAAATATTATACCAGACTTCTCAGACCATTCTAAAATGATGTAAAGAGTTTTTTTAAGTCGTCCTTTTAACTAAGGCAGAGATCATTGATTCATTGATAAAAGATCTTTTTCAACAAAGATTTAACGATTCTTCAAATCATTACTACTCAAAACGAGCCCTGCAAGTAGGTGAATAGACTGTTCCTTATAACAGTCACATGCGCTGATACTTTATTTATTTATTAGTACACAAACAGTTTGTTAGGTAGATACATTAAAAAGAAACATGTTCAAATACCTGTAAAAAAAAACTAACCTAACTTACCAATAAATTGCGGGGGCAACAGCGAGCTTTGTTCTGTATGTTACTACTTATTGACAAAACGAACGCGAAGCGCGATTGAAGTGTCTGTGTTTCAGTTTGGGTAAATAGTTTATGGTATGTCTGTCCGGTTGTTTTTTTCTATAGGTATTTTGCATTTTCAACCCATTTTATTGAAGTATTGTTAGCAGTTCAATAATTACATGGGATATTTTTGTTGGGCAAAATACGCTGTGAATTGGCATGTTGCCTAAAATTTTTTTCGTGTTGCTATGGAAAGACCTGCCAAAAATAAACACAATTGTGACAGTAATACATTTCTAAGCAAAAAACTCTTTCAGATATAAAAGTTTTAAAGACACATGTTTTTAGACGTAAATTTTTAGACGTGAAAACGCGCTGCAGATTTGCCTACATGTTTGTGACGTCATAACTTTGTATTTTGTATGGATGGTGTGAGAACTTTGTTTGGTAACTATACGAAATATTTCGTTTGTGGTAATGGTTTCATAATAAAGCTATAAATTGAGCGGACTACAATACAGTATAATTGTAACGAAAGATTTTCATATTTTTAAAAATGTTCCTATTCACCCAACTTTAAAGAAGCTTTAACATCACTTAACTAATCGATATCAAATAAAAAGTGTTCTTTATGGTGTTTTTAGATACAAATTAGTATAATTGGAAACAAATTTTATATAATCTTAACATTAGGCAACTACCGAATTTTCAAAAATAATATCGACTAAAAGGTATTCAAACCTGTTTACTAAATTTCACAAGATTCAGTTGCAAAATCTAACATCTAAAAGAGAATAATTATAGGCAAACAGCGAGACAGACGGAAAGTCAGGAAAGGAAATTATGTTGTGCCTAGTTAAGAGCGTATACTAGCAGTATTTTTTCAATATGGTTTCCATACAAATGTATTTCTTTATTTTCTCGCTGAAATAATAGGAATGCCCCTATGTTTCATTTTTTAAAAAAAAAACTGTTGTTTACATTTTTTTTTCTATTAAACAGGTTTTTAGAAAAAAAAATAAACATAGGGACATACCTATTATAGTAATAGATTTTATGTAAAAAGAATTGTGCCTCTAGAAGCAGTTTTCAGCGAGAAAATAGAGAAATACATTTGTATGGAAAACGCACTGCTAGTATACCCTCTTAAAACGGAGACAAAAACTTCAAGCAACAATAAACTTTTTCACGTGAAATTTTCGTTTAACTGCTTTAATAAAAATATTCTTTATTTGAACGTATCCTATTGTGCTGTTTTGAATAAGCTTGTGGCACTAATTAAACTCGTTCCTAGAATCTGTTTTAAAAGGCAGGATGAAAAACTATGTTGATTTTCTTTTATAGCTGCTAAAGGATAATTATTTATAAGAGAAAAAGATCGACATGGATGCCGTATCCAGGCAGGGTCTCAATGGAAACCAAAACACGCATACTCACCATAAAAGAATAAGCCGGGTGATACCAATCTATACTGATATTATAAAGCTGAAGATTTTGTTTGTTTGGTTGAACGCGCTAATATCGGAAACTACAGGACTGATTTAAAAAAAATCACCGTGTGATAGGTACGTTATCCCTGAGTACCATAGGCTATGTATGTACCACGGGCAAAGCCGGGGTGGACTGCTAGTTAGTTTATATAATCATGGCAACTTTGGATAGAGAAAAAAAAAACACATAAACACTTTTTCAAAAATACGGTTATTTTCAAATTTCATCGCAATGTTAATCCGAGAATATAAATTTATATCTGTAAATCTCATCAGTCTTCATCCATCATAATCTACTAAACCATATTCCTTTCCGTTGCACACAGCTATTATCAGACCCCTCCAATAAATTACCCCAAGCAAAACGACAAAATCACAGGGCAAAGTCTAATAAAACTCAAACCCACAAAATTTATGTTACCAAATTATTATTCCGAAACAGAGCCTTGTTGACAAGCCGCCATCACTCAGGCTCATTGAAATAAGACATGCCAACTCTTGGTTCACTTACCCGACTAATATTATGCTGCCAAGTGCAATATACCCGTATCAGGACTGGAGCGACGTAGATAGAACTACCTCATTAAGTTGTGTGGTTATCCAGTGCAGCGCCTTTGTTCCACGAAGAATTATTGGGGGGAAAATGCTTGGGCTCTTTCTAACCGTAAATGAAAATGCCTGTTTGCTGAAGGTTCTATATTTGTTGCAACGTTGGAAGTTTATATTTGTAGGTCGAGATCTTGCTGCATGATTTTCACGTTCATATTTTTTTTACAGCTGCCTTATAATAAAATTATGCTTATTATGTAGAACATTTAATACCTATGTAGTCTTTAGAGTATCACCACAGAATACATGATAAGTAACACTGAACTCTTCATAGAAAAATAAGAAATCATAATCCTTATGGCGTAAGGTCTTATAGATCTGGGCTCTGTCTACCCCGCAAGGAAAAAAGACGTAACAGTATGTATGTATGTAATACACACAACTCTCTACTCTCTAACAACTCTATATTTCGCAGCTATCTTTTTGCCATTTTTTTACTCGACATCTTCAATGGACTCTATCGCGCTGGTTGATTAATTATTAAGCAATAATTAAAATCTTTTTGTTTTTTAAAGTCAGTATAAAATGCCAAACTAGGTACTCCATTCACGACCCTGCATACGAATAAGGGTCGGTTTCAGGCCCTTGGGAGTGCCCTCGATCGCAAGGGTTGCTGTGATGTGACGAAAGTGCTGACTATTACCAAATACCACAGCACAATTGTATGGGTTCTTACGCGACTGATCCAGCCAAAACGAGGTTAAGTTAGTTTTTCGTGCGTATATATGTATCTATATTTGTATGTAAGTATGTCTGTTCTATTGTTGTTGCTGGTTTGGAAGTGATAGGTGTAATATTCTTCCCCGGAGTGTTATGGGCTATGCCATCGTCATCAGGTCTCTTTTTTAGTGTCCACTGCAGGAACACAACCCACTCTGTGCTACCAGAGCCATCAGAAGATTTGGCCTACACTCTCCACGATGGCCAGGCGGGTCGTGTTGCTTAGCATTTTTATTGTAATTTTTTTTCACTCAACAATGTACCGCTATCGTCTTTGTAAAATTGATATTCAGAAATAATTAAAATCTTTTTTTTCTTTGTTTTTTAAGTCTGTATAAAATGCCAAACTAGGTACTTCATTCACGACCCTGCATACGAATAAGGGTCGGTTTCAGGCCCTTGGGAGTGCCGATCGCAAGGGTTGCTGTGATGTGACGAAAGTGCTGACTATTACCAAATACCACAGCACAATTGTATGTGTTTTTACCCGACTGACCCAGAAGTAGGGTAATGTTTTTCGTACGTATGTATGTATCTATATTTGTATGTGAGTATGTCTGGTCTGTTCCATTGTTGCCTCCTGATGCCTAAACTAGCTTGACCGGTTTTGAAGTGTAAGGTGTCATATTTTTCCCCGGAGTGTCATAGGCTATGTCACCATCCTCAGGCCATTTTTTAGTCTCCACTGCAGGAGTACGACCTTCTCTGTACAATCAAAGCCAGAGTAGTCAGAGGATTTGGCCTACACTCTCCAAGCTAGCCTTAGGGTTGGAGAGGTCTCTTCGATGTTTATAAGCTTTGTTGCATCTTGTCCCTTAATTTTGTTGCAGTTTGATTGCCAACTAAAAATAGATCAATAACTTACGTTCTTTTAAATTAGTATAATATAATAGTGTTTGTATGTCTGCATTTTTAGACAATATAAAGCATTTAAACACATGATTTCACAAAAAAATAGATAAAATTGTAACATTTTTTGATTAAAACTAACGTGAGATAAAGACATTATTAAAATACATAACAACGGCCAACATGTCGGCCAGTAGCTGACTATTTACGTGAGTAACCCGTTGTTATGTATTTTAATAAAATTGTAACAAATAAAAAAATATGTGTTGTAAAAATATAATAAAAACCGTAATTACATTTTAATTTCTATAAAATGATGAATGTAAAATGTGTTTTTGTTTAAAAAACCAAAGACGAGATTACAATTTAATTATTTTATGCACATTTCACCATATTGAGATATAGCAGAACGAAGCAAAAATATACACACATCACACATTATATGCATATTCACCGTGAAAACGTAACACTCCGCCTGCTATAGTCGGATAAAAGCAAAATTAATAAAAACTGAAAATATTGACGTTTAGTACAAATTTCAAAAGTAACGATTCAAACAAAATACTTTCAACAAAAGAACAGCATTTTATAACAGTTTCCACATCATCTATTTCGCCCACTGAACTACAAATTCCCATGAGAATTCCACGAACAGAATAAACGAAAGTAAAAAAACAGAAATGTACGTTTATAAAAAAAATCAAACACTCATACCTCGACAAAGCTAGGAAAATATTGTTCGCGTTTCGCCGCTTTTGATCTCTGAGTGGATAGGGGTAAAGTGGCATGGTAATATTGGGGGAATGTGAACTGATATCTTATTTCTATAGATGCCTCAAAGAACACAGCTTTAGTTAAATTTAGACACATCGCTCTTCATTTAGAGGACAGTTAAGTGCGTGAGATTTTTTTGTATCTGTACGTCTCCCGGATAATCACAACGAACGTGGTAGCCCGGTCGCCACTTTTACTGGTGGCTTGTATTTATTGTTATTATTTATTATAAAGATAATTTGAACGTCCAGACAGAAAAGATGAATGTTAGGTCGATAGTAAAAGTTGTTCATCCTGACTAGATCAGTGATTTCCTCTTAGTTTGATGTTTTTTTTTTTTCTATCTATCGTTGTAGAAATTTTAATGAAACTCTCCCTGAACAAATCTGCGCTTCTAGAATTAACATCCATACATTTGATGAGACTATTTGTTAAAATGTCTCCGTGCAAAGTTGTAGGTACCTAAGAAAATTTGACGAAAAATACACGATTCGGTTTGTGAATTAACAGAGTCAAATAATAGTCATTTTATTATCTTGAACCCTGCCCAACACTCAAACCTGACTATGCCCGTGAACAGAATGGGATGCATCTATATATTTAGAACAAGAAGCTCTTAATCTTCTCTTTTATTGGTCTTTCCTGCTCTGTTGATGTGACAAATTGAATCGTGTATAGACGGTTTAAAGCAGACTTATTTTGGGTGGTCGTGACAAATCTATACTTTTTTGTATCAATGGTAATATGGAATATTTTTGTTCACAGTGGGTGATACGGTGAGCGGGGTGAAGCGGGTTATTTTATTAGTTACGTTATATGAATTCAATGATCGTCGGGAAGAGTGGATCGGGGTGAACAACAGTGACAATTTTGTCTCTTTTTTGTTTATTTAGGGTTGTAGATGTTTTGTTTTTTGAATGGAAAGTAATTTTATGTGAATCAATGTACCTAACCGACATCGGTTTTTTTTCGATCGTTATGACGAATATTTTTCTTTACTTGTTACCCTGTTAAAGACTTTCGTCAATAAAGTTTTTTTTTAATTTGTTAATAACGCATATTGGTTACTTTTATCTCCCTCTAAAACGTCCCTGTGACTTGAAGGTTTTATTTAATTAAATATCTGTTACTTTTGAGCTATTTTATTATAAAATGCCAATTTAAGGCTTTTAAGGATGAAAACCAAACTTAAAATTCTTTCACTCTTAAAGCATTTCTTCCTTCTTATCATGGCACGTAACAAACTTTTATTCTGTCCCATAAATACCCATTTTTAGGGTTCCGTAGTAAAATAGGAACCCTAATAGTTTCGCCATGTCTGTCTGCCTGTCCGTCATTCTGCGGTTTTACTCAGAGACTATAAGTACTAAAAAGCTGTGATTTGGTATGGGTATGTATAATAATCATGACAAAAAGAGGTGGATTTTTTTTTTGTAATTTTTTTTTTAATGTTGTTCCCGTACAATTAAAGAAGGAGTAATATTTTTTTTCTATACAAACAGTCCTGTTAGGTATTGTTAAATAGGTCTTTAAAATATATTGTGAGGTTGAGAACACCATTTTTCGATTTAGGGATCCGTTTCCGAAATATTTGGATTAAAGTGCAAATTTTTGTTAGAGGTAAGTCCCCCTTCTATCTGCTAAACGGTTACTTTGGATACGTGAAAAAAATTACAGCAATAGTATATATACTGAAGTTGAGAGAAAAACTATCAGAGCTGAATACTAAGAACAAACTAAAAAGTTATAGGCAACCAACTTATAAAATGTACTCGAAAATTTAAAATTTCATAAAATTTTCATTGTTAGAATTTTTTGGTCGGTAAACTGTGAGGTGCGAGTCTGAACAGTGTGAACTGAAAGTTGTCATTCGCAACTACGGAACCCTACACTGCGCGTGGCCCGACACGCACTTGGCCGGTTTTTTATGACTAACTTACTGTGAATTCAGATCATATGGTTACCATAATACTGTGGTGATCTATGGGGGAGGCCTATGTCTAGCAGTGAGCGTCCACTTTATGTTTAGGTATTAGATATTTAAGTGCTTTCTCCTAGTTTTGGCAAAGCTCGTTTATATGATTATTATAAAAGCTTATAGTAATTCTTAATTTGTTTAACATCAAAGCATCTCCATTTAAATAAAGTACTCATAATATCCTGTTAAATAATGGTGCAAAGATTTTTGAACTGAATTATACCGACCCCTTAAAAGAGATATCAAGCCCAACTATTTTCCCATATTTTTGCTAAGGCGCCGTAAGTGAAATACTATCGAGAAAGCCTAGTAGATAACGCAGTCACGATGAGTTACAGCCACTTACCGCGAATTTTGTGAGCCAAGTTCCCACTCTCTGCATGGTATAACATGAAGATTTATAATAATTTCCCTCTCTTTATGGCGGTCGCATTTTGGTGTTCTGTGGATATTTACTGATTTTTGCAATAAACACAATATGGAAAATGCAAGATAGAAAAAATAGGTTTTTAATTATAGATCAATTTTCAAAAGTGGCCTGACATATTTTTCTCATTTCTTGACTTACATTCTTTTAAACTAAGACAAACTAACCATTATGCTCTACAAAAGTAGGGTTATGATTTTGTCAACTATGTATTTATATGTATATATGTTTGTATGCTTTTTGAGTTCGTATCTCCTTGATTATACTAGTAACTTGATATATCGAACTTTAGAAAGGTTTTTGATATGTATAATTCAGGTACTTTTACTAAGATTACTAATAATTATTCATTTTGTATAAAAAATAATATAACTCTTATTTTTTCTCTCCACTCCTGAAAATATATCCAAAAATAAATTAGCCAGGTTTCAAAATTCAATCATATTATTTATAAGTTACAAGAGACGCAACTATTTTCCCATATTTTTTATCGTAAGCACGTAAGTGAAATATCATCGAGAAAGCCTAGTAGATAACGCCGCCGATGACTAACAGCCACTTACTGCACATTCTACGAGAGCCAAGTTCGAACTCACTCCATGGTGTAACCTGAACATTTATAATAATTTTCCCTCTTTTTATGATAGCTTTCTGCAACAATTTCGCGGTTAATGTGTGGAAGTTTTACTGTTTTGTAAGCTGTTTTCACTGTTATCTTAGAGATTTTAAAATAAAATTATGAGGAAATTGCAAGAGAAAAAAAATCTTCGAAACCCTTTTTTGAGATTGTTCCATAACGAAAAATCTCAAAAAGGGTTTCAAAGATTTTTGACGATATTTAAAACTTAATTAGTTACCTACAGCACTTTGAAGTCTTTCTTTGCGTATTTTTGTTTCGGACCGGACCCTATTACTAAATCATGTAGGCTTTAACTGCTTTTAACTTTAACAGTAAAATTAAGCATTTAATCAATTAATCTCATTATAATCTACGTACGTTCTTATACAGTTTGGTTAAATTATCGAATGTTTGAGAATTATACGCTAAGATTTCCATACAAATTTGAAAAGGCTTGTAATTCTCAAACCATTGGTATTTTAACCAAGCTGTATAGGAACGTACGTAGATTATAATGATATTAATTGATTAAATGCTTAATTTTACTGCAAAAGTATCAAATATTGCCACAATTTCCTTTTTCCGTTTGTATGAAGACATGCGCTTTCAGGCGACTCTTAAAATTACTAATTTATCTTATTACTCGTCAAAAATAACAAGTTCCAAAATACCCTTCCGCGCCACCACACCGCTCTATCTTTGAATCCTCCTCAATTTGAATACATAATATCGCATTAGGTTTGCGGAATTTCTTTCGGCCCACCTTACACATGTCCCCGCATTTGAATTGCTAATTAACGGTCCAAGGTATCATGGTGAAGTAGGGTTGTAAAAAATCGAGCCACGAGCCTACATTTTAAGGCTCGAATTTTCGCGTATGCCTAGACTCTATACTCACAAAACAAGGACTCTTTTACTTTAAAACTACTTCTAAAATTTTGCGTTATATGTCAAATAAATGCAAAATGCGTAATAAGTCACCGCTGCATCATCCAATGACCAGAATGATGATGACTCAAGTTGGTTTAAGGATTGAAGCACCGAGCGAAATAACTTAAACCGGTCATGAGTTAAGAAAACTAATAATAATAAGAGCCTTTTCTTTGAATAATCAACCGTGTGCTTCCTGGTAGATACGAAGATGACTTAAATAACACAAGCTTAACAAAGTTTATAAATATCAAAGAGACCTCTCCAACCCATATGGCCAGCGTGGAGAGTGTATGCCAAATCCTTTGTCTGCTCTGTCTAATACATGGTTCTAGTAAAACGTAGAATGTCCAGCTTCTGCAGTGGAGACTAAAAAGACCTGAGATGATTTGAATATTAGAAAATTATGCGAGATTTTTCTTGAATGCGTTTACGCGTTGAACTCGATGTTTGAGCGCAAATTTGTACTTTAGTTGTTTTTGAGACTCGAGTCCTGTGCAACTCGCGTTTCATTCGACAGTTCACTGAAACCTGTAAAATGAGTCGGACTCGAATATTTCACAACACTGAGTATAACGGGTGCTTTTCACCAAATATCATGTGTTTGACTTTGGTGTGTGAGTTAGCTTATTTTTTGACGAATGGTAAATTTTACAAGCTTTTATTTAGTTTCACTTGTCGCGTGTCTCGTTGTGTGTTTAATGTAAACTAACCTCGAACTGAGTTAAACTTTTAAATACTACTTTATCAGGTATTTTTTAGTCTCCACTAGAGTAATATATAAGTATTAGCCAGAGCAGTCAGAAGATTTGGCCTACACTCTCCAAGCTAGCCAGACGGGTTGGAGAGGTCTCTTTGATGTTTAAAAGCTTTATTTAGCTTGTGTTCCCTAAGTCGCCTTCTTCGACATCCACGGGAAGACTTGGAATTGTCCTATTCTACTCTGCCGGGAACCATATAAATTTATATTTCGAGCCATCACGTGTCCCACTGCTGGACAAAGGCCCTCCTCCACTTCTTCCATTCAGTCCGGTCTTGCGTTATCTCCTTCCACCGGCCAGATTTTTCCATTAGAACATGTTCAAGGGAGTTTTCAAAAAGGGCACTAACATTGTCCAGTCCTCGTAAAATACTTTGGTTACCTTTGTTTCCGTCTTCTATATAAGTAGTCAGTGGTGAGATTATATTTCTTACAAAATGTAATGAAGTACATCTACGAATAAATTATGACTTATTTCTTAACATTACATGCAATCAAAATATTATATCTTGTTTAAGTCACTTGTCGTTCAAAGTTTAAATTGAGATCTACATCATAATTTTTCTCTTGATCTTTCACTCTTTTATTGGGGGACTTATATTGACTCCTTACCTATGAAATTGGCGTTTTTTTTCCGCTTGCCATTTTGTCCTATCCAACCTATGTCATTTACATTCTGCATGCATATTTTTTTTTGTTTTCGTGTATTTAATTATTGGAAAATGCTCATGAAAAGAACTCGTTTCAGGTTTGTACGTTTAAATAAAAAAAATGTAGCCTAATTTCCATTATTCTTCTAAATTTTCGAATGTCTAAATTAGTCTTAATGTTATCTAAATGCAAAATTTCATTTTTGTTGAATTTATCAAACCAGATATAGAGAAATAATACTAAAAACGTTAGTGTGAAAAATTTAATTTGCTCAAAATTTTCTATAAGAAACGCCAATTTCATAGGTAAGGACCTAATATTAATACTTTGGAATCCTATCTAACAAACAATTGATTTTGAGAAAAGATGGTTTTCCGAACCTCAATGTAATTGTTGAAGACCTATCAATAGAGATACTTGCCGCACATATAGGTCTGACGTATTTTTTTAGTTTCAGTGTCATGTTTGGGTGTTTTGGCACAAAAAATGAAAGAGTGAGTTTTTTTTTTTATCTTTACCTTATTGAAAAATAATCTACAGGCATAACTTCATGCAGACTGACTTATATACTAGTTATAAAATGAATGTTTAGTTATGACTCAATCCTTTTCAGTAACAGTGAAATCTTATTTTGAACAATATGATATTAACAAGTAACACGACTAAAATCTGACGAGTTATGTTTTATCAGGACATATTTTTAAGTTTCACGCGAGAAATGCATACCTAATATTTTGTACGCAAATAATATATTTTAGTCAATTTCATTAGAATTACTTTTATCTTGACGGCACCATCTAAATTTTGTTGTGACGTCAAATAGCATATAAGCAGCCAACGGACGAGACGCACTTATCGATATGTCAAGTTACGTCGGTAATTTAGGGAAAACGAAAGAATAAACAAATATGCATACATATATACAATGACATACATAGCGGTTAAAGTCATAACCCCCTTTAGGCTTTGCCGTAGTCGAGTAATTATACTCGTAAAACCTCTACTAAATACTAAAGACTATTGTACAAAATATTCTACTAAACAACCCTTCAGTATCCAACCTAAAGTCTCAAAAGCTAAAGTTGAGCTTAATCAAACGCACATCAGAACTACAGTCGCGACGTGTTGACAGACTGACAGACAGACGGATTACTGAGCCTTTGACAAATGCTACGAGAAAATACAGTAAGCGAAAATAAACCCTAGATTGATCGAGTGGTGATGAACTGGAAATACTAAAGTTTTGCAATTTGCAAGTAGCTACAATGTTCACTACATTAGCTGTAAATAAGATGACGAATCCTTATAAAAATCTTTTTAAATGTTCTTTCTTCATGATTGATAAACTGACTGACGAGCTCCGTGGCGCAGCAGTAAACACGCCTGCCTGCGACACGGATGGTCCCGGTTCGATCCCCGGTCAGGTCAAGATAGAAAATAATCTTTTTCTGATTGACCTGGGTCTTGGATGTTTATCTATATAAGTATCTATTATAAAATATAGTATCGTTGAGTTAGTATCCCATAACACAAGTCTCGAAGTTACTTTGGGGCTAGCTCAATCTGTGTGATTTGTCCCTATATATTTAATTTTTAATTATTTTAACTGATGATTAATGTTCTACAGCATAAGTATCAAAATAACACATAGGCAATATTAACGCGTACAAATAGTACATGGGAGCTAGATATAATTATATGACTAACACTACTAACTCATATTCTACCTTACCAATATTTTCTTAAGTAAAAAGAGCAAAATTTTATTAAATTTGCAATTATATTTTCGTTATCGTTGCCGTGTGGTTCCCGGCAGAGTAGAATAGGACCTCTCCAAGTTATATTTTGGATGTCGTAAAAGGCGACTTAGGAAACACAAGCTAAACAAAGCTTATAAACATCAAAGAGACCTCTCCAATCCGTCTGGCCAGCGTGGAGAGTGTAGGCCAAATCCTCTGACTACTCAGACTCTGGCAGTACAGAGAGGGTCGTGCTCCTGCAGTGGAGACTAGAAAGACCTGATGAAGATGCATTATCGCTAATAAATATATTAGTACCAAATCTAGTAAATTATACCTATGAGCTTCGATTATAAAAATCTCCCTATGGGTTATGTTCTTTATCTTTGTTTGATTCCTAAATGACAGTATCACACCTGATATATCAATATATATCAATAAAAAAGCTTGGGATCTTACTACTATCTAAAAAAATATAATCGAACACTAGTGCATTGAAACTTGCAAATGAAGGTGCTACTGAAATTCATATCACGAATGCAACGCCGCCAATCGTCACGGATCGCGGGGCGTAATAAAAGTGAGTGATATCGATTATCGAGATCGCTCGAGCGAGGCGGCGGCGGGATCGCTGCAATCGGAGATAAATCACTCGAGAATATGGACGCTGTGATGGAGCGCATGTCGGGGACTTTATGATAATTGATTGTAGTGTCTTTTAATCTTCGTAATATCTTGAAATCTTCCAAACTGGGGTACTATTTTTGAATGCGTGACACTTGTCTCGAAATGATTTTTCCATACATAAATCGTTTGAAGACGAGTGACACGCATTCAAAAATAGTTCCCTTGATCCTTTTTAAACGTAGCGTAATTAAATAACTAGAGTACATTTATAGACGCTACGAAAAATTATTAATTTAGTTTATTTGGTCCCTTTGGTCTCTATGATTTATGAAATTCTTTCAAATTGGTCTAAAAAAACGCAAATCATAGAATATACAAGCACTTCTCTGCTGTTCTGTTTTTCAATCAAGATGGCGGCGGGATCGCTGCAATCGGAGATAAATCACTCGAGAATATGGACGCTGTGATGGAGCGCATGTCGGGGACTTTATGATAATTGATTGTAGTGTCTTTAAATCTCCGTAACATCCAAACAAATGTTCCATACTGGTCCCTTTCGGGCGTAACAAGACAAAAGAATAAACCAACTACTTCTCTTTTCACTCGTTCGTGCGAGGCGGGATGCGATCGTAAATAAATAATTTCTAGTGTCATTTAAATATTTTATGTTTTAAGTCGCAAATATTTGCTTATATTTGTGTCTTTAGCATTAAACATCTTCTCAGAAGCCCTCACTATTGGCGTCGTTTTCTTTATGAGATAAATTCGAGCAATTCCAAGTTTTCAGTGCACCAGTAAAAACAACTCGACATTGTTGCATCTCCATTGTTGTTGGAAGTTGGAACGTTTCTTGGTTGAGAGAAAGTTTTTTATTGATGTAAATGGTATTACTTTAAGGTGAATGCAAAGGGCTATGGAAAGATCTATGTTATAAGTGTCGTTCCGAGACCGCATACGAAACGCAGAGATCCGGAGGCGATCTGAAGTAGTGGACGTAGGGGAAAGGATTAACCGGCTTAAGTGGCAATGTGTTGGGCACCAGAATGACATTCACAGATAACCAATAGAGTCAGAAAATTTCTGTCTGGTATCCAAAAATGGGAAAACCGAGGATGCGTTAGGTGGATGACATTTCAAAGGTAGCTGGAAGATATGGAGAAGCTACCTATAAGACAAGAAGAGATGGAAAGGGGCTACAAATGGCATGTCTTAGCTCTTTGCACTTCAGCTTTTCGCGTCTCAGCATGTTATACCTTTTTCATTTGCAACAAGATTAAGGGTTACCGCAAGTGTTGCACATTTTGTTTGAAATAACAGCAACAACGTCGCGGCACGACATATAAAACCCGCGACGGTTGCCGCTATCGCCCAACTTCAAATGTATTCTTTATTTGTACCTTGTATTGATACCTAAATGATTTTAAGCTACTTTGCATAATAACGTTTATTTTGAACGACATAAATAGAAAGATATGCTAATGTTTTATATGTACTTTGTACCGTCGGGGTCAGTCAAACCTGGCCCCTCTATGAACAGGGTTCAGTCTCTATGACAGGTCTATCTGCCACCGACTGTATATAAATATGCAACAATTCGAATTCGAATGCATTTATATAATATATAAATATAAAAAATCGAATCATAATTTCGAAGCATGCGCTAGTGAACATTTAAATCTATTTTTGTTCCATTCCACAACAATGATTTATATAATAACAAGATTTATTCTATGACAATTAACATGCATACAACAAATGTAAATTTCAGTAATTCCCAAGTTTTCTATTCATCAGTAAAATAAATCCAAAGCATGGTGACTTTGTTGCATATAGTTGTTGGAGCGTTTCTTGGTTGAGTTGGCTGCTGGAATTGAAATTTGATTTTGTGTTTTACAATGTATGAGTATTTGACGCTTCTAAAATTTTATTTCAATATTTTTAAGACAACTTACAATGTTCTAAATAGTAATATCTACAGGATATTATTAGTTTTTCAGTTCTCTACATTTTAATATTGATAGAGCACACTATATTCTATTTTATTAAAACGTATATATACCAAAATTATTATTTTTTTCCACATAAGATGGGATTCATTTTTATACTTATCAAAGTAACTACAAAGTGAATTTGAATGGTAAATTTGTAGTAGGTAAAAATCTATATTTCATTGTTATAAATAAACATACCTTCAATTTAAAGTGGCAACACAAAATACAGAACTTAAACACCTGCTTAGAAATAAACCTTATAATTTATTTGAGTTACTATATATCATTCATTAGGAGTTTGAAAATTTTGAACAAAATTTTGGGCGACTGTGAGTCACCACTCAATTCATTCAGAAACTAAATTATCCGTTTGCCGGATACCTAACGTCAATCTAAATCGCAAATCAAATCGCGTCCGCCAAACGAAATAAATATCTCCAACAATCAAATTTGTCACCGCAGTTTTCAATAACAGATTTCTTAATAAACCCGTCCGACCCTCGAGCCGGCCAGTTGTAACTTGCAAATTCAATTAAACCAGGGCCGGATCCAATAACGTTACGCTTTTCAACCATCAAACTCCGACCATAAACCGTTCGACACACAGCCCGGCCATTCAGGGCCGCACTCAGAAATGCGAAAGTTTCAACCACAAATGTGTTTTTCTTGTTACCTAAGTTTGATATTTCACCTATTTTACATTCAAGGAAGGTTGGCTGGCTGTAAAATGGACGGGAGCCAAGTTGCGGCAATATTACAATATCGCTCGGATTTAACATGGCGCTCTGCGCAAAAAATCGGTAGTTAAGCTGTTACCTGCAAATTTCACGGAATTTTTGTGGCCCAATTTCCAAACGTACATGATTTTGTACTTTTTTAAAGTAAGGAATTGCAATATTAATTATTATAGACTTTTAACATAAAAAGTGCTTTCGAAATGGATAAAATATGCTAATTAACTGACCCACAAAGTTAGCCGGATCCCATTTACACCTCACACGGCGAGCATGCAGACATAACTAAACTTATTATCTCGGCTTTTGGCGTACATTTATAATGAAAATTTATTTTGTAGCCCTATTTGTATCTGTGTACAATACATGCACCTGTAGTTAACGTTTCCAAACGGCAAACTTTTATGAATGGCCCCGTTAGGAATAGTTTTAGCCTTCATTAAAAGTTTCAATGTGATTCTACTAACTAGCAGCAGACGTTTTAAATCTTGTTAATATAAGCTCAGAGCCCTTAATTTTATTGCAAACGCTTTTGATTTCATAACATTAATTAGTTTATTGCATAAGCAATAGGTTTATTTTAATTATATTTTTTCCATAAAACATTTAATATCTGAATCCCAAAATAACACGTATGACGTCAAAACAACAAGTTATATTACATCAATTTTCTTGACAACGACTCTACATAAAACATTTATATAATGAACTTCAGTAATCACACAGCATTGAATAAATAATTCAAATCCACAAAAAGGTCGCACATATTCGTTGCAAAATGATTATGTAAAAGCACTTCAATATTAAGAGGCTTCCCACATTCGCACTTTCGCTCGTGCGATCTTCTGTAATATTCATACGGGATTTTGGGGCAAATTTCTTAAAGTTTGACATTGTACATTAGCGGGATTACATGTAATTACATTGATGTAATCTTGCTTCAGTTGAAATAACTTTGTAATGCGTTGAAAATAAACGTAGAAATTTACAAAGGAAAATCATTGTTACTGATATTAAGTTGTCTGAATATTTTTTTGCAAACGAGGTTTTTTGTAATACCATTGCAAACCTATAGATAATTGATAGAGCGAGCGCGAAGTGCGGTGGAAGCGCTATATCAGCTTGGACAAACATCTTTTCGCTATCCGGCTGTTTATTTAATTTAATTTTTAATATACAAGTACAGTGTAAAGGCACAATATGTGGACTTAATGCTAAAAGCCTTATACAACAGTCAACCTTTGGGTTTTGCAGAAAACTTAAGGTGAGTAAGTAATTAGTGCCGTAACGTAACGTTTTGCAAATAGATATCCAAACAAACAGTATTTAAATACATATACATACTGTTCCTCGTTACAAGATCGTATTTTTTGACTGATTCCTGTGAAATTTTATCAGCCCATTTATGGTTACATTTTTTTTTAAACTTTATTTTGGGAAATTATTTAAATATACTAGAATTGTCTTAAAGGATCTGTTATTCGTGTCTATAACGCTTCTGACCATTATTAGATCACTGTAAAAAGACCCGCGAGGTCTGCAGCTCACAAGGGTACCAAGGGTATACAATACAATCAAGTAGGTATATTTTTTGTTATATTTTTCACCTATCAAACGGATTGATTCCTTACTACTTATTTGACCTTGTGTGTATTATTGTGAACTTAAAAACAAAAATATAACGATTTCATTTTTAGTGGTGCTTTATCATTGCTTTCACCATTTCATACTTTTAATTAAAAACATAACAAATGTTTCATAACCTGAACAAAACTCAAAAACAACCAACAACGCGAAAACAAGTGAAGGCGTAAACAAAGTTTTCTCGAAAAATTCTTTCTTCTACCTCGAATATTAAGGTACTATATTTCGCCAATCTAATATTCTGAATTTAAATATCGCAGCATCGCCTTAACGCCAGGGCCGGATTTGAATTACAAAGTCAACCGCCTTTTCGCCGCGCCGCGTGACGTTCGCCGCTACTATTCGCAAAACGCGAAATATGAGGTTTACTAGTAAAGTGGTTGCCGCCTACCGCGCTTTGTAAGTCCGTACCTGGATTTAATAACGTCTCGTAAGTGTGAAATTTAAATCTAGAGTTAAATTAAAACCAGGTTATGTTATTACTTTTGTTTACTGCAATATCAAAGGATACATTTCGTTTGCATAAATAGGCTGTTCAAAAATTTTAATGGCGTTATTTTTATTATTGCATATTTTTTAGCAGCAACTTTAATGTTATTGGTTTTTCCTGGGCTGCGTGTTCTTTCTGATTTTATTATTTATATAATATTATAGGAGTACGTCGCTTTTTTTCATTACATCAATGGTTCAAACACAAATTGCATTTCTTTTAAATTACGAGTAGCTTTGAAAAAGTCAATTTCTCATCGTTTTGAACTCGGATGATAGAAATAGAACTGCTAGACATGTTATTGAAATTTTCCAAATAGAAATTCGACAAGCTGGTCGGTGTATGGTATAAGAAGTCCAATATTTTTCCTTTTTTTCTATTTTGTGATCTATTAGCAACTGATTCCAGCAATAAATGAAATACAGACTGTTTCTAAACCGCCAAACAATATCTTATTCTCGCAATCATGATAAATATTTTTGCTTACACAAAAACCACAGTTACCAAACATTTTTCCCAACAAGGTTAATGTGACAGTCCATTCGTTCTGCTCCGAGCGGCACACGTCCGTCTCCCTGACACTAAGTCGCCTGATACGTGCGTCTGGAATGTCGCTTCCTTGTAATCGCTTAATACGCTTATATGTTTCGTTCACACAAAAATCTTTTTAACCTTTGAGCATAAAAGTTGAAAATCAATAATTTTGTAGGAAGATTTGCAATATTTTATAGGTATTTTAAAATCAATTTATATGTAGGAAGCCTTAAAATATATATGGGTATTTTTATGCATTCACAAAGCTATTCTGATATATTCTTATTAAATTAAAAATTAAGTTTTCCAAACCCGATAGTAATACCTTATTCTCCCAATCATGATTTTGCTAACATATAAAAACCACAGTTACCCAAACATTTTTCTAAACAAGATTAATGTGACAGTCCATTCGTTCTGCTCCGAGCGGCACACGTCCGTCTCCCTGACACTAAGTCGCCTGATACGTGCGTCTGGAATGTCGCTTACTTGTAATCGCTTGTTTTCTGCTTGTATGTTTTGATTACAAAAAATCTTTTTAACCCTTGAGTAAAAAAGTTGAAAATCAACTTATATGTAGGAACCAATTCAACATTTTATAGGTATTTTATGCATTCCCGAAGCTATTCTGATATACTCTTATTAAATTAAGGAATAAGTTTCTTAATCCCTAGTAATACCTTATTCTCTCAATTATGATAAATATTTTTGCTTACATAAAAACCACAGTCCCCAAAAAATTTTCCGAACAAGGTTAATGTGACAGTCCATTCGTTCTGCTCCGAGCGGCACACGTCCGTCTCCATGACACTAAGTCGCCTGATACGTGCGTCTGATGTCGCTTCCTTGTAATCGCTTGTTTCCTGCTTGTATGTTTCGTTTACAATTTTTCTTTTTAACTCTTAAGCAAAAAAGTTAAAATCAATTTTAGGAAGCCTTGTAATGTTTTATAGGTATTTTTTATGCATTAACAATGCTATTCTGGTGTATTCATCATCATAATCATCACTGGCCTTATCCGTCTTTACAGACGTTTTAAAATAGCCCGATTCGAGAACGGCAAGATCTTCCGCACACCGGACATGAGAAACCGCCTTCAGCCGAATCGTTGGTTTGGTGTCTCTTATTTCTCCGATCTTCTAAAATCCGGAACCAGGCATTATCGAGCAAAACTCCTCCTTCATTTGCGTTTCTTCCACGCTTGCCTGTCACTGGCTGTTCTTTCTCACGTACCAGGGTCAATTCCAAAATCATGCATATCCCTGTTGACACAGTCCTTGTATCTCAGCTCTGGCCTGCCAACATCTCTCCTTGCGTCTGCGACAGCACCGAGCATTATTTGACGAGGCAGGCGAGATGACTCCATGCGCTGTACGTGGCCCAACCAACGCAGTCTTCTTTGCTTCAAAAGCGCTGCGAGACTCGGTAAACCTAAACGATCTGATGACGGTAATGCCCGTATCGGCAGGGCCGCTACAATGTGTTGTATACTCTTAGTAAATTAAAAAATAAGATACAGCCCAATTGGCAAGGCGTTCCTCGTACAAAAAGTAAAAACTACTTCAAATTCTGCCCCTATGATTTCTTTTTCCCATATCTATGTAATTTCTAAATTAAATAAGAGTACGACTAAGACTTTTTAGTACATCCAGATCATCTTTGTGAAAGCTTTAAAAATACCCATAAAAAAAGTGTTAAGGCCCCACACTAGGCACACTAGCGACGCCAATAATATTATTTCTAATATTTTACAAATAGAAATCATTAAGAGTAGTGATTACTGTCAAAAACGTTTTTGGCGGTAATCTGATTCTCATAATTCTTACTGATTCTGATAATATTAAACATGAATCCATAAATACTTCAGGTTATTTACTAAATCTTATATGATTTACATTATTGAATTTCTTTATATTTGTATAGTATTAGGAATAAAATTATTGGCGTCGCTAGTGTGCACAGTGTTGCTATTTGTGAATGTGTTTACTCATGGCATTGAAGCTTTAAAACGGAATTTGTTGCTATGTTCGATGATGAAAAATTATACCACTGTGATATAAATATATGTAACTTTATTATATATGTGAGTGAGGCGGGGGGCAAAAGCTAGTATTGTCATATTATATTTCAGGCTAACGAATATCTCGGTATATTCAATCTAAAAATGAGCTGAAAAAGTAAACGAAGTTTGTTGCGAATATCTACGCGTTGATTTTATTTTTCTTTCTAAGTGGAGAGCACCTCATGAATATTGTATGCTTTCACTTAAAATTGTAGTTCTTTTGTGATTGATGAATATAAAAAGTTACTTTTACTTACTTTTTGAGTAAAATTGTTAAACATTTTATTAATAGTGAGTGTTGATGTGTGTGAACTTGCGAAATTGATATTTGTTTATGAAAATATTTTAACAACGTCTCAAGATTATGAACAACTTTTTTCGACGAACTTGCTAAAGTTCGTTTTGTTGTGTACAACAAATAAACCATCATCCAATTTTTCGTCCAACTTTATATTAACACTTGGATCGGATTTTTACCTATATACGTACCTTTCCTAAAATATGTCGTTGAATCAGATCCCACGACACAAGTTCACAACTGACTGTGGGGTCTGTGTAATTTGACCTTAAATCATCATCATCATCTCAGCCACAAGAAGTCCACTGCTAGACATAGGCCTCCCCTAAGGATTTCCAATATGACCGGTTAGAAGCGGCCTGCATCCAGCGCCTTCCTGCGACCTTTATCAGGTCGTCTGACCACCTGGTCGGTGGGTGTCCAACGCTGCGCTTGCCGGTACGTGGTCGCCATTCGAGAACCCTTCCGCCCCATCGGCCATCGGTTCTTCGCGCTATGTGCCCCGCCCACTGCCACTTCAAAGAGCTAATCCGCTGAGCTATACTGTCGGTGACCTTTGTTCTTCTACGGATTTTCTCGTTTCTAACACCGAGCATAGCCCTCTCCATTGCTCTTTGAGCGACCTTGAGCTTTCTTATGAGGCCTGACCTTAAATACCTATTTAATTTCAACAATTCTCTCTCGATTACATAAAAACATACTCTCGATTGGATCCTTAGTAGAGATGCTATAAACCCCGCTCTCCAATTTTTGGCTTTCAAGTAATCTTTATATATGGTGTCCCAAAATAAACTCAAGATTTTCAGTAGTAATTGAATAGTACCGAAAGATCTTGAGTTCATTTTAGAACACCATTACTTTACACAGTCTTCAGCATCCTTGATTATGATTAATAGCAAACATAACATTATCGAGCCAGGATATATACCATTATTTTTAAATAATTTGTATACTCGTATCAGGCGGATAGCATAATCTGAACACGCCCGAATTATACAAAACATGACAACCATTAATGTATCAGTCTTAGCATACAAACCATTATGATTTATAGCAAATATATAATCCCTGATAACATCAAGCCTGCATTTGTTTCCATTAAATGGATTAGCATATACATACAAGCTGATAGCATAACAGGTTCATAGTTCTGAAAACTCAGGTTTTTATTAATCTAATTAAAATGAACATCGGAACAAGCGTCAAAAAGTTCCCGACAAAACAAATGAGATACACTGCGAGACAAGAAACGGAAAAATGATAATATCATTTTCTCGTACAACTTTGCCCAGATTTGAAGACGGAGCAACTGACAGGTACATTAATCTGAACACGCCCGAATTATACAAAACATGTGGGTTTATTTTACTACGGCTTTTTTCCCCGAAGTCAATTACACCCTGGTAGAAAAACTTTTTATTTTCGATGCACATTTAATTTTTTTTTCTGCAGTAATCTTTTTAATTTAATCAATCCATTATAAAGGGGACTTATCAAATAAAATAGCTAATAATAAAATATGACTAAAGATGACAAGGAGATTAAGATTTAAGGCCCCGCACTAGGCATTATGTGAATCAGTCATTAAGAGCACTACTGATTACTGTCTAAAACGGCCGTTTTTGGCGGTAATCAGTAATGACTGATTCGCATAATATTAAAACATGATTCCAAAAATATTTCAGGTTATTTACTAAGGCTTATATTATTTACATTCTTGAATTTCCTTCTATTTGTAAAGGATTAGGAATAAAATTATTGGCGTCGCTAGTGTGCCTAGTGTGGGCCCTTAAGTTTTTAGTTAGTCCCACCTATGGAGTCAGAGAACCAACGGGAGTAGACCTTTTTATCCGTCCGGGATATGGGCCCGGCTTATTTGACGCGTATGTTCCGAATTTCACCCAATTCTGCTCAGAAGTTAAGGAGATCCGTCCGCACACACGGGCAAAGTCACGGACGATAGTTTATCTTACATATTTCACGTATTTAAAAAATATTGCACTTATAATTTCGGTTAGTCCTGCCTTCGAAGTCAGAGAAACAACGGGAGTAGACCTTTTCATCCGTCCGGGATACGGGCTCGGCTAATTTGACGCGTATGTTCCGAATTTCGCCCAAATCTGATCAGAAGTTTAGGAGATCCGTCCGAACACATGGATAAAGTTTCAGACGATAGTTTATGTTACATATTATACGTATTTAAAAATTTCGCTCTTAAAATTTCAGTTCGTCCCACCTACGAAGTAAGAAAAACAACAGGAGTAGACCTTCTTATCCGTCCGGGATATGGGCCCGGCTAATTTGACGCGTATGTTCCGAATTTCGCCCAAATCTGCTCAGAAGTTTGGGAGATCCGTCCGGATATAGAACTAATAGGGTATCCGGTCGGCAAAAGTAAAGATGAATTTTTATGGCCTTTTACATTTAGCGGTGATAGTTTTTCGTAGGATTTCGGCTTCAAGACTTGCCCGGGTAAGATGTGAAACGATATTTTCAGATCATCTTGAATGATAAAGGCTAAGTAGGCCTAAACTTTGGTAAAGCATAGGTCGCGACAGCAATTAATAGAAATGGCAAAAGCGGGCAGCAGATTTTAGTAGAGCCTACAGTCGCTTTCAAATATTAGTAGACTCTAAATTATTATTCATCACGTATATTGTAATATATAACAATCGGTTCGATCATCATCATTTCGAGTAGGTGACATGGTCGGTCAGTCGACCATGCACACCTTTGGTGTCAGAGTTCTTCGGGACCGCCTCTCGGCCTCTGACGTGGTTCCTTTAACGACTACCAGATGGCAGCCGGGATCAACGGCTTAACGTGCCTTCCAAAGCACGGAATCATCTTTCTTATCAGACAATCACCTGATTGTCTGATAAGAAAGATGATTCCGTTCATACCTGCAATGTCCTAACCAAACTGGAAACAACTTAACAAAGTATGCTTCCCGTGGGAATCGAACCCACGACCCCTGGGTCAGTAAAGCAAATGCCTTAACCACTACATACGAAATACATCATCTGTAAAAGTTTCAGCTGTTGAGCTATCATAGTTCATGTGATTGCCTGGTGACAAACAGACGGACGGATGAACGGACATTGAAGTCTCGTGAAAAGGGCTTTTCCGTTTTTACCGTTTTTTGGGTTCCGTAGTAAAAAAGGAACCCTTATAGTTTCGCCATGTCAGTCTGTCTGTCTGTCTGTCCGTCCGTGGTTTTACGCAGAGACTATAAGTACTAGAAAGCTGTAATTTGGTATGGGTATGTACATTAATCATGGCAAAAAAGTGGTAGAAAAAATCATGAAAAAAATTTTTTTTACGGTAGCTCCCATACAAGTAAAGTAAGGGAGTCATTTTTTTTTCTCTATTTACACATCGTGTGGGGTATCGTTAAATAGGTCTTTAAAAAATGTTGTGAGGTTGAAAACATCACTTTTTGATTTAGGGATCCGTTTCCGAAATATTTGGTTTTAAAGTGCGAATTTTTGTTAGACGTACGTGTCCCCCCCTCTATCTGCTAAACGGTAATATATGGATACGTGAAAAAAATTACAGCAGTAGTATATATACTGAAGTTGAAAGAAAAACTATCAGAGCTGAGTACTAAGAACAAACTCAAAAGTTATAGGCAACCAACTTATAAAATGTACTCGAAAATGTAAAATTTCATACAATTTTGATTGTTTGATGTTTTTGTTCGGTAAACTGTGAGGTGTGAGTGTGAACAGTGTGAACTCAAAGTTGTCATTCGCAACTACGGAACCCTACACTGCGCGTGGCCCGACACGCACTTGGCCGGTTTTTTTAATTGTTTTCAATATAATTATTTTATCACATCAAAAGTTAGGTAATTGTACAAAAGTTAATTAACTCTAATTATTCACCTAACACTTAGCAAACAGAAAAGTAGAAAGTCAACCCCTATAAGTCGTAAAATTTAGTTCAAATACAACAGAACTCCTAATTTCATCACGTCCCAAGTCGAAGACTAAGTAAAAAGAACTATTTGTCTAAATAAGGCTCCGTTAATTCTGTAGAAAAGAAAAATTGCCTCTCTCAGTCTTCTAAAAATGCGAACTTTTACTCTCTAATGTGCTTTACTTGTACTAATAATGTTAATTTATTTTCGGTGATAAATGGGCAATATCGCGCTTACTTAGTAAAACGTACGTAGTTTAAAAAATAGATCATGAATTGAGCTAAAAGAAAGTGCTAAGAATGTTTTTTTTTTTTAGTATGTGTCATTATTAATGCAAGCTTTTATTTGACGAGCTTTGTTAGTTTGTGACTAAAAATGTGAGTGATTAAGCAACTCCTAACCGACAGAGCTGAAATTTTGAACACAAATGTCAATTAATGTAATACTATGATAGGTCCTATATAAAGCCATCGTGTTTGGGCTTATTTGATTTGCCTGAGCATTAAATTTACTATATTCATCATTTTTAAAGAGAACAATTTATAATGAATTAAGTTTATTTCTTCCATTCATGTTTTTTTTTAAAAGTACTCTTTGGCACCAGCCGTTATATTTTTATCTTCAAGTCACAGAGTTTTAGCTCCCATATAAATCCTGACCAAATCATGAGTCTTTTTCGGTAATGTAATACCAATTTGTAGTCTACTTAGCGTTGAGCTGGCATCACATTAAATAAGAATTAGCTTAATGTTTCTTCTTCTTCTGTTTTATAATATGGCTTCCACTGAGATTTCAGTGATTCTGCCAATGTCCAGTAAATTGAGATACTAAGTATCGGTGTTGTACGGTAAAGTTGTAACAAGTAGCATCAAAGATGGCGTATGTTCTTTGATGCGTCGGGGTTGGGAGGTTCTGGTGACAAGTCTATACGAGTCCATATAACAGTCCACTTTAACTATTTGACAAATTGTTCTATCAGCACGAGCCTTTATTAAATACCAAACTACACCAATTTCATATTATAAAGTCCACCAAAATCAATTTGCAAAATCATCCAAGGTAGACCCCAACTGCACCCCTTGACTTCCCACCACAAAAACCAGCTTAATGTTTATAAATCACTGCTAAATTATTTCAGCGTGTGTTTAGTATAATTAGTAAAAAATAATCACAAAACTATAATCTTTCCGATGAACTTTAATCAGAATGTTGATCGTTTGACTACTTTTTTTTGATCCAGCATATAGCTTCTCTTCAAAATATTAACTTCCAGTAAACGAAAGTAACAATGAGGATCCTTTCTCGAATCCCAACTCTAGAATAAAACATCATCGCTCGCAAATGCACATTGTAAACCGCCTCTTGAGCACAAACTACTTATATCCAAGAATCTTGTGCACAAAGAAACAATCCGAAGTAAAGCGGCTCCGAGGTGAAGTGTATGTAAGGCCCAAGATTTAGCCCACAAGAGCCTGGAAAAGAAATTCAACTGAGAGGAACGTGGCTGTATTATTTATGTTATACTTTTTGAGGACGGTTTGTCTATAAAATCGGATTGTTTTCAAAAGCTTTAACTCCAATGTACTTGTAAAGCTTTTGAGTTTACGTAGGTATTGAGTGAACCTTACCAAAATGCAGAATATAAAAAATATTATTGATGGCAGTAACATAAGAATAGGTTCTATGGCCTAGCCCTAAGTCCATTATCTTGTTTATGGTTTTTGATATTGCGATCAAGCTTAGTTCTGCCTGCCTCATAAGTAATATAGACGTGATACTAAATCTGTAGTGTATTTTTGTATACATATATCCAATCAGAAATTAGACTTCGACTTCCATTCACAATATTTGCTTCTAAATCTCAAGTTATATAATATGAGTATATGTATCCTTTCTCGTATTCCAACTCTAGAATAAAACATCATCGTTCGCAAATGCACAATAGTAAGCAGCCTCTTGAGCACAAACTGCTTACATCCAAGGGTCTCGTGCTCAAAGAAACAATCCGAAGTAAACCGGCTCCAAGGTGAAGTGTATGTAAGGCCCAAGATTTATCCCACAAGAACTTGGAAAAGAAATTCGATTCGTGTATTATTTATATACTGCTTGAGGATGGTTTTGTATATAATCGAATTATTTTTAAAAGCTTTAACTCCAGTGTACTTGTAAAGCTTTTAATTTTAAGTACAATATTAAAATGCGCCTTTAAAAAAAATCTATTATTAATTTGACAGTGCCATGAGAATAATATGGCCTAGCCTAGCCCTAAGTCAACCACCTTGTTTATGGTTTTTGATATAGCGTTCATAAGCTCTGTCTGTCTCATAAGTACGTTTGCGGATCATCTAGGGATCAATGGCTCTGCTTATATTGCCGTACCGTTTCTGTACTGACCATTACAATCAGAAGAAGACCTCTTCAAGAAACATTACCTACGAGAGAAATCTCAAGGTCTAAACTCAGCAATCCTTTCTCGTATTCCAGCTTGAGAATAAAACATCATTGTTTACAAATGCACATTGTAAAGAGGCTCTCAAGCACAAACCGCTTGTATCCAAGATTCAAAGACTAAGCGGCTTCAAGGTGAAGTGTATGTAAGGCCCAAGATTTACCCCACAAGAGCTTCGGAAAGAAATTCGGGAAGAGGATAATGGATGTTTTTTTTTTATATAGAGTGCCTATTTCTGAACAAAACCCTTCTGAATACAATGGGATTGTTAAAAAAACCATCGACTGAAATCCGGTGTACTAATAGAGTTTTTATTAGTTTCTTCATGGCAAATATAAATAAAAGTATAGGGACAAATCACATAGATTTAGCTAGCCCCAGAATAAGTTGTGAACGTGTATCTTGGGATACTAACTCAACTATGCTTTTTTTATAAATAGATACTTATATAGATAATCATCCAAGACCCAGGGTAATCTGGATAACATCGTTTTCCATTACGACCTGAAAAGAGATGTACGCGTTGATAGCTGCACCATAGAAATATGACCGTTACCTAATTCTTTATCGCATCTTACTGGTGCAGCTCATCTAGGGACCGATAGCTCTGCTTATACTGCAAACACTTAAGACAGTACCGTTTTTTTAAAGCTTCAGTACTAACCATTACCATCAGAATTGACCTTTAGACCTCTTAGAGAAACATTAACTACGAGAGAAATCTCAAGGTCTAAACTCAGAAATCCTTTCTCGTATTCCAGCTTGAGAATAAAACATCATTGTTTACAAATGCACATTGTAAGGAGGCTCTCAAGCATAAACCGCTTGTATCCAAGATTCTTGTGCACAAAGAAACAATCCGAAGCAAAGCGGCATCAAGGTGAAGTGTATGTAAGGCCCAAGATTTACCCCACAAGATCTTCGGAAAGAAATTCGGGTGAGAGGGTTATGGATGTATTATTTATATACCTATAGAGTACCCACTTGAGTAACAAACCCTTCTGTATTCAATCGGATTGATTTAAAAAAGCATTCAATGAAATCCGGTGTTCTTGTAAAGCTTTTAAGTTAATCCGTTCTCTTAAACCAATATGGTGCTTAGAAAATGATGTACTATGAGATGGCAAAGTTTTTATTTTCCACAGCGTAGCTCTAGAATCATTGACAAATTACAAGCACAAACTTTAAGTATATAAAATTAAAATTTTAAGCAATTCTCGATACGAAAATCCCTCTTCTTTGTTATCAGCTGGACCACTTTTAATAATATCTACGAACCAACTCTAAATATCAACTTTTAAATAAAACAAAAAACCCGCATCCGAATCCACACAACCGTTTAAGATAGTAGTCATATCGCATTGGGAATTGAAAAAACTTAATTTTTTGATCCGTAGAAATAAAAAACCGGCCAAGTGCGTGTCGGGCCACGCGCAGTGTAGGGTTCCGTAGTTGCGAATGACAATTTTGAGTTCACACTATTCACACTTGCACCTTACAGTTTAACGACCAAAAACATTTAACAATGAAAATAGTATGAAATTTTACAGTTTATAAGTTGGTTGCCTATAACTTTTTAGTTTGTACTTAGAACTCCGCTCTGATAGTTTTCCTTTCAACTTCAGTATTATACTATTGCTATAATTTTTTTCACGTATCCATATATAACGGTTTAACAGATAGAGGGGGGGGACACGTACCTCTAACAAAAATTTGCACTTTAAAACCAAATATTTTAGAAAAGGATCCCTATATCGAAAAGTTGTGTTCCCAACCTCACAATATTTTTAAAGACCTATTTAACGATACCCCACACGGTGGGTAAGTAGAGAAAAAAAATTACTCCCCCACTTTACTTGTATGGGAGCTATCCTAAAAAATTTTTTTTTCAAGGTTTATTTTCTACCACTTTTTTGCCATGATAAAAATACTTACCTATACCAAATTACAGCTTTCTAGTACTTATAGTCTCTGAGTAAAACCGCGGACGGACAGACAGACATGGCGAAACTATAAGGGTTCCTAGTTTACTACGGAACCCTAAAAATGGTGATTAGACACCGGCAATATTTTTAAAAGGCCTATTATTAAATAACAAATATACATAAATTACAGCTTTGTAATTATTAAAGTCTCAAAAAAGCTAAATCACGAGTGGATAGACATATGGACATTGGACATGGCTTAACAATAAGGGTAAGTTTCTTGTTTACTATGGAACCCTAATAATGTGTCAAATCAAGAATCTCTCATATTTTCAGTTGGCAAACAAGTATTGATCTAACAAAATTACGTTTCCAAGAAAATATAACCGCTACTCTCAATAAAGCACAAATTGAAGTCACGTACAAATTTATATGATTGCTCATGGCAAGCAACGGGCCAATCCGAATTCGCGAAAAAACATCGGATGTTTATCAAAAACAAAGGTAGGAGAAATGACGCAAGTTGTTTGAGCACGTCCCTCGCAACGAAGATGTGGGGGAAATAAATACAGAAAGTAATTTTAAGGATTTTCATCAAAGCTTTCCTCAAAAAATCCATTATTAAACAGACTTTTACAATAAATCCCATAGTCTTTGTTATTTACTTTTTGAAATTCTATACAGGGTATAAAAAAAAACACCCTTATCCTTGAAACCAATAAATAAGCTCATCAAAATAACAAATTTTCCTACAGGACCAATGATAGAAGTAAAAAATATTACGATATTTTCATATAAATTGCCGGGCTACACAAACACTGTGGTATAAAAATATCATTATTTTTTTCAAGGTCCTAGCATGGCTGTCATATGAAAATTTGCTGTTTATAATTTTAGCTATATTATACTACGAGGAACCTCATTGTAGTTAAGGTGAAGTGAGTTCACACACTAGCGCCACCCAGCAATTAATTCTATAGGTCCTACATCACATCAAATTTAAAAAATCTAATATCTGAATGCCCTAGTAAATTACTTGTAGTATTATTGGTACAAGTTTCCACTATTTTTAATTTGATGAATTAAGAGAACGAATTTTTACCGCCAATAGTGGCCACTTATGGCGGTAAAAATTCGTTCTCTTAAACTTAGATTGTAATATCTATGAAAAGTAACAAAAATAATACTACAAGTAATTTACTAGGGCAATCAGCTATTAGATTTTTAAGTTTGATTTGACTTAGGACTAAATGAATTAATTGCTGGGTGGCGCTAGTGTGTGAACTCACTTCGCCTTTAATAAAAATAATAATAGAAAGGGACAAATTACATAGATTGAGCTGCACAGTAAATTGTGAACTTATGTCGTACGTAGGCTACTAACTAAACGATACTATATTTTACAATAGATACTTATTATATTACATCCATCCAAGCCCTAGGCCAATCTGAAAAAGATAGTCTTCCATCATGACCAGGCTGGGGATCGAACCCGGGCTCTCGAGCCGTAGGCTGGCATGTCAACTACTGCGCCATAGAGAATGTCAAACAGTCTTGAAAAAAAAATATTTGAATTTATATACCAAGTATTACTAACATTAATAACAGATGGTTATATTATAAGTATAATATGTTATTGTTAGAAGCGCTCTTTATCGAGTACCCTGAGGCAATATCAAGTTATTTTGTGAGTACATTGCTCAGTGAAAATATTGGCTGCCTACATTACAAGCTTTAATATTTTACAGAGATTATTCAATAAAAGGCATGTTCTCCGTTGTTTCGAAAATGTTATTTCATGAAATTTAACAAATTTTTCACCACAATTATGAAACTTTGTTATTGTGAATTGTATCCTTTACAGGTAGACAATTTGTGAAGGCCCTACCCTGATTTTTACGTATAAACATACTGACATATTATTCACATCTTTGTAGTTTACGTAGGTAAACAGAGCCTGGAAGCACAAGACCCAAAGGCCACATCAAGTGTTCAATTCGCGGACTGGACATGATAAAAACTATCTTGGATGTTTATATATATAAGTATTCACTGTATAATATAGTATCGTTGAGTTAAAAGTACATTATAATAGCGTTGAACGATACCAAATAATTATTCCGAAGCATAAATTTATACTACGTGTCAATCACTTGAGCGCTAGGTGTTGTGTTAGATAATAGATGCCGTCAAAAACAATTCGGTATTTGCCATCCTGATTGCTTACTTACTCACACATTGACGTGTGCACGTATGTAAAGAGTCGGTTCTAGTGTACGATAATGCTTAAATAATACTTTGATTGTATGAAACACCATACCTGCACTTACCGTTTCGTCGTACATTATATTTACATACGTGTTGATTTATATCGTTTGAGCCCATCAATACGACAAAAAGAAGACATAGTTTGTGGTGGAAAGTCAAGGGGTGCAGTTGGTGTCTACCTTGGACGATTTTGCAAATTGATTTTGGTGGACTTTATAATATGGAATTGGTGTAGTTTGGTGTTATAAATGCACGTACTCATGGAACAATTTGTGAAATAGTTAAAGTGGACTGTTATATGGACTCGTATAGACTTCTCACCATAACCTCCCGACCACGAGGCATCAAAGAACATACGCCATCTTTGATGATATGTGTTACAACTTTACTGTACAACACCGATACTTAGTATCTCAATTTACTGAACATTGGCAGAATCACTGAAATATCGGTGGAAGCCATTTTATAAAACAGAAGAAGAAGAAGATTATATATAATATGTTTCCAATGATACAAATTTCTATCTAAAAACACTATAAAGAACACTTTTAATTTGATATCGATTCGTTAAGTGATCTTAAAGCTTCTTTAAAGTTGGATGAATAGGACCATTTTTAAAAGTATGAAAATCTTAAATTACAATTATACTGTATTGTAGTCCGCTAAATTTATAGCAACTTTTATTATGAAACCATTACCACAAACGTAATATTTCGTATAGCTACCAAACAAATTTCTCACGCCGCCCATACGAAATACAAAGTTGTGACGTCACAAATATGTAGGCATTTCAGCAGTGCGTTTTCACGTCTAAAAATTTGTGTTTTTAAAACTTTTATATCTGAAAGAGTTTTTTCTTTAGAAATGTATTTCGGTCACTATTGTGTTTATTTTTGGCAGGTCTTTACATAGCGACACGAAAAATTTTTTAGTCACGTAGCCAATTCTTGTAAAAAAACCAAGTCTCGCAACTCAGTTCTCCCACCGTCAAAAGTTATGAGATCCATGTAATACCAAATCGGTCAATGTTTTAAATAAATAGAATGACTTGGCCATCGCATGAAAACACGATGTATCTCATAAATATTTTATTACGTTTTGTGCTGTTGGTCATACTAGGCTAGGTTTTTAGCACGGTTTATTTTACGACCATCTGCAGACTTGCCACGCTTAATCTTCAAGCATTTGCTGGAGAACAGTGTCGCCGACAAATCGAAGGTTTTTTAACCTTTTCTCGCTGACTATGATCATAAATATATGTTTATTTTAATTTTAATCACTGTCAGACACATTGGACGTAATAATATTTAATTCACAATCAATCAAAGTAGCTAAAAATACTTGAGTCTTAAAATTGCTCCACCGTCTTCCCTTGGGTTATCAATCGGCATAATTTGATTCCTGCCCGAGTTAAAAGCCAAACAAATGCCACATAATACCTGCAAAATTAATTTGATTCCGAATTGAGCCGCAAATTCCCGAGAATTAGAAAATTAGTTAATTTATTCCCGGTACTCCTTTGTGTAATTTTGGGTAAAATTTCTCTGAGTAATGTTTTATGGATTATTTTGTTTGCTGGATATTTTAGTTTGAGTTTTGGATCAAATAAGCGAGTTATACTAATGAGTTATAAATTGGTTTTGTTTAGGCAATTACCTTAAATATTTAATAGAAATGTTATTTTTTGTGTAACACTTAGCTATACAATTTATTTCATAAATATAACTGCCACTAAAATCCCTATTTGTGTATTTCAGTGTTCGATTTAGTTTGAAAGTAAAATAAAATGTGTAATTATGCTTTGAAAACCAAACTTCACGATTATAAATCTAACCTTAATATAGCCAAAAGTGTTTATCGATTAATTGTAGGCATTTTAGAATATGCCTATAATTAATCGATAAACACCTACAGTGGAGACTAAAAAGCCTGACGATGATGATGATGATTTTACAAATACAAATACAAATAATCTTTATTGTGGTACACAGGTATAAAAGATAATAGTTACATATAGTGTGTCACTGCGACCTGTCAGTATAAGACGTACAATATTCAACTGATTTACTGAAAATAAAAATACAAAGAAAAGTCACATTATTAGCAATAATTAAAAGAAATCCTAAAGTTATTCGTCCAAATATTTAATTCCATTTCGTCAAATTGTCATTTAAAAAGTCATTAATGTTATAATAGCATTTATTGGTCAACATTGATTTCAATTTATTTTTAAATAATCTAAAATTAAGCTTTTTAATACTATCCGGCAATTTGTTAAAGATAATGGGAGCCATTCCCATAATATTTTTGTCCATCATAGCAGTATGAAATCCTCCGGATTTTAGAAAATACTTATTCATACGTAAAGAACAACTGAACCTAACCCCAAAGTTGGGGACCGCTCGCTCCTGCTTTGGTCACAAAGAAACCTAACGAACCTGGATTTTTAGCCGATTGTATGATTAAGTACTAACACGTTTGTTAACTACGTGAAACCTAAATCATTTATTTAGTCAGAAATACGCAATAATATTGTTTACGTCTTATTTTAGTGAAGCCAGAAATACGTTGAATATGACATAATGTCTTTATCCAACTTGGAGTTATATTTATTAGAGATATTTTATCAAAATAAATAGTCGTAATGGCAGCCATATGTCAAAGCCACGCACTCTTCTCCACATTGCTTTTTATTTTTATCTTTGTTATAATATCTTTTCTTTTACTATATACTCTCTAGACACCGTCATGCCGTTATTTTAATGATTTAAAAACTGGGCAATTTCTCAATGCTTGTGTTATCACACACGTCCTTTCAATTTATGCCCTCGAAATCCGTCAAATTGGTAGCTGTGTGTGCGCGACCGAGGCTCTTGGCTGGGCACTAGTTTTTTCTACGCTTTTAGGCTGTTACCGTGTTATTATAAGACGTGAACTAACTTTTGTACCCAGTTTAAACCAATATCAACTTACACGAATCGACAGTGACAGTTGTAGGAAAGTCAAAGTGATAGATGTTGACTTATTTTGGTCTGGTAATGGTTTGAACCAGGTACTAAAGTTCGTTCTCGTTTAATAATAAGACGGATAGAGTCTATCTAACATTTTTTTAAATCTAAGTATCTTTTATACTAGCTATTTTCAGCAACTTCGTCCGCGTGGTTGTCTGCTTTCACATTTCGTTTACGCAGTTACCAGTACTGATATTTTATAAATTTTCGTATGAAAATATTCCTATAAGTAGTAAACCCAAGTAACATTTTTAGGGAACTGAGGTTTCACAATATGCTTATAAGTCCTAAAATGGTATTTATTTAGTTTTGAAGTTATACCTTAGCTCAATATTTAGTTTTTTAAATTGCAAATAGGTCTTAGAACTGAAAAGTAATGACAAAAACTGAATAGGATTCCAAAGGAGGTTAAAATAAAGTAATGCTTGCTTATCAATCTGAGTAAATGGTTCTGAGATCTTCAGGTTCTGAAATGGTTCTACTTGGGTTATTGTTTGGCACTCTACATGCCAAAGCATGACTAAATAGGTCATAAGCGTAACATATATATGGCCTATTCAGAACCAAATTTTGCTTAGTTTTGTATGTCTAACTCAAAACCTTTCTAGGGCTTATTGTGTCTTTTGCTTACCATACGCAGTCCTTGTAGTATAAAAATAGACTAATTCGACTTTTTATATTTCAATTGACATGGTTTCTAGTCCTTTTGTAGTCCTTAAGTTTTATGAAAAATATTGTAGACTATTATTAGGCTTTATGAGTTTTCATAAGTTCAATTTGAAACCTTGTGGACTTCGCGTGTGCTTTATCAAAACCAACGTTATTTTCTAAAGTATACAGGATGTCTTGGCATAAAATGGTCAACAGTGGTAATTTTAAGCGAAAAGTGAAGTATAACATTGACAAAATCAAGAAAAGAAAGGTAGGTATGCCACATTTCATACCAATATTTTCAGACAAAAATAATTGTGTGACAGGGTTTTTCTTAGATACGTAACTACCTGTTTAATTTAACTGACCTTGCTGTTTTTAATTACGTAGATATTTAGCGATAACTTTAATTTTCTAATAGTATGGGTGTGAATGGATATGAGGAATTTAAATTCTTATATGACGTTCGATAGAGAGACGTGAAATGAGCAATATGCAAATGAATTGTAATAAGGGTCTTATCTCTTGTGTTTTCAGATAGAACAGCAGTATCAACAAGTAGATATAGTTACAACTGATGTTAAAGTTGTGACAGCTATTGATGAAGCTTCTGTATTTTTACCTTGTAATAGGAATGAATGTCAACCTAGTGAAGAGAGCCCCAGTGTGTCTGATGATAGTAGCATTGGCGTTTTTTATGACGCAGTCGACTTTCAGCGTCTTAAATATTACGAAATTCAAGATCAAAAACTTAGAGAATGGGCGCTGCAGCATAATATCACACATGTGGCTTTAAAAGATCTTTTAAATATTTTAAATGAGGATCCTTTTAGGAATCTTCCTAAAGACCCTAGGATATTTTTGTCTACTCCAGCAAACATAACAATTAATTATGTAACGGGTGGTCAATAATGGCATTGTGAATTGCAAAAATGTATAGAAGGTGTTTTCTATGATACAAAAATGAATTATATTTCGATAAATATCAATATTGATGGATTACTAATATTCAAATCATCAAAAAATGAATTTTGGCTAATTCTTTTTTATATAAATAAAATTCAAGCACATCCTATGGCACATCATATGATCTCATGCTTTCCAGTAGCAGATTCGTTACATTTAATTGAATGTCATCAATTCAGGGGTACCATCATCAACTGCCTGTCGTATTATTGCAAGTATGTCTGCTACTTTCTCATCCCGCATCACCATTAATTATCCCATTTACACAGTCCAACAAAACTTTTTTCTTAAAGTAAGCACCCTGTATGCACTGATATTATTTTTTTTGGTGAATAGTCTTGTGTGGTCTTGACAAGTGTTGGACAGTGATTGAAAGGTCCGCAGAAAGTTGTGTAACAGGTCAATTTAGCTTTCCGCAGACTAACTAGCATCAACACAGAGACATGTAGAATCAAAGAAAACCTATTAAGCTGAGCTCTGACAAAAAAGCCCTGATTTAGCCCTCTAATTTACCGATTAGCCCTATTTTGGAATAAATTAAGTCCTTTAGTACTTAGCTCAGGGCTTATTGGTCTTAAATTGGTTAGATCGGAAACTATCAGGATCTAGTCTAAAGTCAGCCATTTTTGAACTTTAATATTTTATTTTATTGGTTATTATATTATGATTTTCTCACTAAAAAAAGGCTTAAAATAGTTTTTGGTATTACAGGTTGGTATCTTAAAAATTAATCTGTGATTTTGGGCGTTTTCGAATTAAAATTGAAAATATCATCAATAATTTTTAATACCGAAATAATACCAAATAATGTCTTTTAGCAGGCCCGTGAATTTTACTTAAGTATTATGTCCGATATCATCAAAAAAATGACTGTCTCAATAGTATTGATACCATACAACCAGCAAATCAACAACTCATAACATCAAATATTTTTTTTACGAAACATAAATCATCGCCATTGTAACTATTTAAAAACATGCATTTCATTTATCCAAAATGTAATTGACTAAACCTAAGAAGGCCTATTTTGTGTTCAGAATATCCTATAAGAACTCAAAATAAACTTATTTCTTAACCTAAATCTGACTAACAAGACTTTCACAGTGAACTACATTTCAAGGCTTGATGTTGACCAAATTTGGTCTTTGCAAAGCCTTGTAGGTACTGAAAAGGTTAAATTTTGTATCTGAGATATTATATTTAATCTCAGAAATTTAAGTCCAGAACGTTATGCGGAGGTTCTGTAGATTGGGCCCTTTTGTTCTACAGAACCTAATAATGAGGTTATTTTAAGGTTGTCAAAACTAGTTGCTCAGAACCTTGCGTTGTCATAGAAAGGTTTTAGGACCTGCTCAAAACCTTTTCAGGACCGTAAAATGTTACTTGGGAAGTACGTTGATTACTTACATACTTGCCGTAAGTAAGTAAACCTCGGTAAGCCTCTCAAGTGAAGATGCAAACGGGAGATGATAGAAAGATTAATAATCATCAATGACCTAAACTTTAGCTAGAAACATCATTGCAATTTTGGTATAGATTCTTGAAAAGGATTTAGTATCCCGCGACATAAACTCACAACTTACTGTGGGGCTAGCTCAATTTGTGTGATTTCTCATATATATATATATATGAATATCTGTTAAACATAAAAGCTACATGGATTTTTAAATACAATAATGTTTGTCCTTAGACCTTACTGTCATACGTGAATTTTTGGGGATCCAGCACTGCGTCTATTTAAAATAAATTATTTAAAAGAAAACTACGATACAATTTATATAAATATTTTGCGAAAACCCTGATAACTCTTAAAACTGTTTATGAAATACTGCTTTTAATTTCCAGAGCATTTTTCAGCATTTTAGCCAAAAGCTTTTTTGATAAAAACGTAGAGAAAAACATTACGTTCTCACTTTAAATTATAAATTCCTAGAACTATGGGAGTTTCGTTTATTTCTTAAATATTTCCTTGGAAACTAAAATTTTCAAGCTGCTAAATGTTTTCCCCCTTTATTTAGTCTACAATCATCCCATCGTGAATTTTATTCAATAGAAAAACTTCGTTAATCTATGACTTTTAGTAGACTATAGGGTATAGTTAGACTATAGGGCTCCGGAATGGGGTCAGGGCCTTTCATAAGGTTAGGTTATTTATTATAGGTTTACAAAATTAACAATTTATTTTGCAAAACTTGGTAGCAGTGCTTAAAGGATTAAGAGTGAACCCTGCTCTGATAAATTTGCTGTTGTTTTAAACTAAATTGCATTAGCCTGGCCGCATACGTAAAATGAAAACACTGTTTATTATTAAAAAAGAAAGCCATATTTATAAAAAAAAAAAAAATTTTCAGATATTTATAGACAGATTCCCATGTTATTGGACAAATTAAGCTAATGTAACAATTTTTAATTTTAAAATATTCTGGTATACAAGCTGAGCAATCAGATGATCTAGGTTTGATAAAAAGATAATTCTAATTTTGATTTATGTTTATTATATAGACTCTCAAATATTGTTTAACTTTTTTGTTGCACCATGTGTACCTGCATTTAATTACATATAAGTACATTTAAAAAATACAGCCCGCATAGAGCTTTAAAACATTAAGATGACATATATGACCGCCGACGATATTTTTTCAATACAAAGTCGGATCGGATATGAGGGAATGTGGGGTGAATATAAATATGGTAAACGACACAACATTATGGAGAGAGTCGACATACAGAGCCAACCTCAAATAGGGATAAGGCGAGGAAGAAGAAGAAAGTCATATCAAACATTTTATTTTATGAAGATTTTAATAATTAAATAATTAAACTTCCTAAAAGATTACCTACGTCAGTCAGCTATGACAGAATGTACACTATAAACATGTGACATCATGATTGTTATCATACCACCATGTTCTAAGCAATAAACGATATTCATTAATTTATTCATTCTGACGAATTTGAATTTGAGAATATGTATGCGGCAGGACTGATTGAAATCGTTTTATGTTTACAAGAGATAAAAATAAATTCAAAATTCAACGTTTTCGGGTTATTTCAGTGTCTTTTATGTCTTTTATTTAGTTCAGAATTATTTTAAGCCTAATGTAACGGAAATTTATATTTTAATGACAAAAGTAATTGCTATACGAAATTCATTAATTGGATTCCCGTTGTAAATGATTGTCTTATTGATTGCAAAAATAATATTTTTTGTCCTTATGACATCAAAACATGGATCTTTATGTTGTATTTTACGGACTATGACCTATGGGTATGGACCTAGGAATAGATACCGGCTTAATATAATTGTATTTTTACAAACTGCTTTAATCCTTAACTTTAATAAATTCCTCATTTGCTTAACTGAATTCTTGTTTTACTTTATGATTACTGCAAATACTTATATTAAAAAACGTTCTATGATTTTCGAACTCAGTAAACTGTCTATTATAGACCATAAACACATAATAATATACTTACTTCAAACTGTTAACGGTAAACATTCTTACTGCAAAACCCGACCAAGTAACAGTGTAAACTATAACAAAGGAAATTACGGCAGATTATTGTGAGAACCCATGGGAGGCACAAAATAAACCCACTTCTAATAATACCTGGCTTGAGAAGGCCCTCGAATAAGCCATTTCAATCAGGAAGTCCTCTGAGACCTAGAACCGCTTCCAAAAAGGATATTTCCTATTGAATATCAAATTATAATTTCTATTTCGTAACACGAGTCGTTTGTAATAATTCATCATAAGATAATAATTCAACTGTTATATATAATACAGATTACAAATTAGGTTTAAATAAAAAACATGAGTGCCTTAGCAAAAAAAAAACCTGTTTCTCACGAGATGGAGTAAGGATTCTAACAATACCTTATACGTCTAAATGAGGCATTAAGAAGTTATGGTGGAATATGGTAACTCACATCAATAGACATGAACTCTCACAAAAACAATACACTTCCGTAATGGCAGACATTTCATCATCATCATCAGGTCTTTCTAGTCTCCACTGCAGGAGCACGACCCTCTCTGTACTACTAGAGCCATATACTAGGCTGAGCAGTCAAAGGATTTGGCCTACACTCTCCACGCTAGCCAGACGAGTTGGAGAGGTCTCTTTGATGTTAATAAGCTTTGTTTGGCTTGTGTTACCTTAGTCGCCTTTTACGACATCCACGGGATGACTTGGAGAGGTCCTATTCTACTCTGCCGGGAACCACACATAGTTTAAAGTTTAACAAATTGTGTATGGTACTTTCTAAAGTACTATCACACACAAATTAAATTCCACCAAACAGCCAGCAGGTTTTAAAAAATATAACTAAACCAATATCCAAAATGTATATTATAATCTAGCGTGGAGATATTAAATATTTTTAATTTTTATAGAGACAAGGCACACAGATTGAACTAGCGTCACAATAAGTATTAGTACGAGTAGCATACCCCGGGATACTTAAAGACTGTACAGCTTGTAAATATTTTAACAGCAATTTTATTTAATAAAAATTCGCATTTTATTGTGTTGTAATATCCATTTATGTCCAAAAATGAACAGTATTTCATTTCCTAATCGGGTACACGCTTGGGTTACAAAACGGTATAGTGTGCAATTATGTGGACATAAGCCATGCTTATACATCTTTTTCTTGTTTATATATTAAGACCCCGAAGCGTACTTATACGCACAGCTAATAATTATTTTGAAGAAAAGTATTAAATAAATATATCAATTTGTTTTTCGTAATTTGTTGTATTGTAGTGTCCCTTTATTTCTTGCAATATATATCACTTCATTTCATAACTACGATCATGCTTGAGCTTCAAAACGGTATAACAATAAATAAATATATATATACGGACAAATCACTCAGATTGAGCTAGCCCCAAAGTAAATTCTATACTTGTATTATGGGATATTAAATAAATAAATATGGGGACATATCACACAAATTGAGCTAGCCCCACATTAAGTTGTGAACTTGTGTCGCAGGATACTAACTCAACGATACTATATTTTATAACATATACTTATATAGATAAACATCCAAGACCCAGGTCATTCTGAAAAAGATCGTTTTCCATCATGACCTGAGCGGGGATCGAACCCGGGACCCCCGTGTCGCAGGCTGGCGTGTTGACCGCTGCGCCACGGAGCTCTACAATACAATTTTTTCTAATAGATACTCATATAGATACATCCAAGATCCAGGTCAATCTGAAAAAGATCATTTTCCATCTTGGCCTGACCGGGGATAGAACCCGGGACCATCTGTGTAGCAGGCAGGCGTGTTGACGTTGACGCTACGCCACGGATCTCGGTATATTGTGAAACTACGCGTAAATAAGCCCCTACATCTTGTTCATGTTTATATAGCGATTACGTAAATTGCGTTCGTTTATTTACCCTCGTAACGCCGATTTATTCCAAAGGACCTTTGATGTCTCCCGACCGAATTAAAATTAGATTTTTCGAGAAAATGTTTTCGATAATCGGCCCTTTGTTTTCGGCGCGCAGTTCCGCGTTCGAAATCCAATTTGGCCGTTTAATTTACCAATCAGAGTCACCGGCTCGTGTCGAAACCAAGTTTGATGAACTTAGGTAAATTAAGGTGGGAAAGTTATTTAATTAAGAAAGCTATTTCTGGATCGATATGTTTTGTCCAAATACAAAAAAGGTAACTGAAATACCGGGGAAACTTTTAATACAAATGATGTTTACCTAGACTAAAACACAACAACAACTTAAAACTTTTTGTAGAAACTTCGATTTTATAGAGTATCATCTTCAAAATAAGAGCCTTAAATTCTTATATTTAACCAAAGTTTAAATATAAATACAGTTTAATTTACAAAAAATATCGAAATCGGTTTATTATCTATGTATGAAGAGGTATGTCTGTATATACTCCTATATATATCACTCAAGCTGAGGCTTTATTTTACCTGTATTTCGTTACTTTGTAATATTTGAGGCATTTTTCTTATATATTTACAAAGATATATTTATGATTTATCGACCTATATTTATCGATAAAATGAATATGTTGTGAAAAATATATTTCAGTAAGTAAAAGACTCGATTAATAAAATCGTGGAAAAAGATTCACTTCGTCTTTGGCGCGGAGATAAAAAGCGACAGCGCCTCGGCGCCAATGAACTGAAAAAGTCAATACACGCGCAGTAACGAACAGCCAATGTTATTTCTGGGAACGTCAGAAATCAATGACACTTCTTGCGATTTAACTGGCTTTTTACAAAGAATCGGTAAGACCCTTCAATCAGAGAGTTTACAAACGATATGTTGGCAATGCTTAGGGGATTTTAATAATTTCGATGTGATTGTGAATAAAAAAATCAAAAAAAACAACAGGAGATTTGAAAAACTTCAAAGTTAGATTATACTTTATTGAAATATTTTTTTGAAAAAATGTGTAAGTTAATAAAGTGCTCGATTAATAAAATCGTGGAAAAAGGTTCACGTCTCCGGGGCGGAGATAAAAAGCGACAGCGCCTCGGCGCCAACGAACTGAAAATGTCAATACACGCGCAGATAACGAACAGCCAATGTTATTTCTGTGAACGTCAGAAATCAGTGACACTCATTGAGATTTGAGATATAACTATAGAGAAGACACCGCAAATCCTTACTTTGTCCCGTTCAACTGTGGCCGTCGTGCCACAACTCACTCAGTCGGTTATTAGCTCTTTCGTTTGTGGTACTTCCCACGATTAATAAACAAAAACTTGGTCAAAATCATAAAAAATGCCTTGGTGTGTATTGAGTTATTGCAGTAATAACTTATCGAACTGAACTGCACTGCAAATTTTCATGAGCAGGTAAATTATTTTTACAAAAAAAGTCAATATGATTACCTCCCGCCATTTTGCATTATGTTGACATATGGCGATGAGGTATTGAGTTATGTATGATTGGACGCTTCGTTATTGTTTTAGCGCTGCAGTGCTTAAATTTTAAATTTCGAGGAATGAAACAATGCCAATATAATAAAGTAGCCCCTGTAGTACTTTATCTCAATGGTGACACTTCTTGCGAGTCATTTGGTTTTTTAAAACGGAATCAGTAAGACTCTGGTTAAAAAAAAGTAGGTGAAGTATAAGGAGGAGCTGCTGTTTATGATTTTTACTCATTACAAAATGATTGTAAATAAAAATATCAAGAAAACTACAGAAGGTTTGAAAAACATCTAAACAGAATAAAAAACTAAAGATTCTTTTTTTAAATATTATATCAGTAAGCAAAGATTCGACAAATTAAATCGCGGAAGAAGGTTTACATCTCCGACGCGGAGATAAAAAGCGACAGCGCCTCGACGCCGACGAGCTGAAAAAGTCAATCAATACACACGCAGTAACGAACTGCAGAAGCAAATAAATGATTTTGAATTTGAATTTTGCAATAAAAATAGAAAGTTTGGAAAAAAATATATTAAGGAACAAATGTATTTTTTTTAATTGTATGCAATTTAAATACTCGATTTATAAAATCGTGAAAAAGGTTCTCGTCTCCGGCGCGGAGATAAAAAGCGCCGGCGCCTCGGCGCCAACGAACTGAAAAAGTCAATACACGCGCAGTAACGAACAGCCAATGTTATTTCTGTGAACGTCTGAACTCAATGACACTTTTTGCGATTTAACTGGCTTTTTAACACAGAATCAGTAAGACTCTCTTTAGAAAGAGAGTAAGGTTGAGGATTTAGAGGCGCTGCTTACGGTTTTTACTCATTTCGAAATTTTCACAAATGATCGTGAATAAAAATATCTCAATACCCCAAAGTCTGATGCTGAGCGAGCGAAGCGGTTTCGGGAGCATCTCAAAGCTGCGAAAACACGTTCAGTAAACGACACCGATTCTGCATAGACCTTTTATACTACCGTCGATTCCGCGACACCTCTACCGCTGCTGTACCTATTTATGCTGTACCAATCTTGGTACCAAATGGACGCAACGAATCAGTGTTTGAAAAGTTAATGCTCAACAAAATACAACTTTACTTTATCGCTAGCAACCTTTTCCATAGCCAAAAAACGGCCATGTGCACCGACACAGCCCCACTTGACTTTTTACTACAATAATGCTTACATTTGCGAACATGTTTAAGAAAAATATAACTAAAAATCAACGAGCAATAACGCAACCCTCACACGGCAATAGAAACAGATGCTTTTGTCTTCCTTCACCTTTATTTTCCTCCACTGGAAACTCTCGTGTAGGTTTTTGGGAGAGCAATAAGACAAGGTTAAAGCGCTGAAGGTGAATGTCTCATTTCTTCAAAAAACTGGAAAAAGAACCTTTTTAAGTACTTCATTTTGTAAAAAAAGCGTGTCTGCGAGCAATAACGCAACCCTCACACGGCAATAAAAACAGATGTCTTCCTTCACCTTTATTTTCCTCCACTGGACACTTAACTCTCGTGTAGGTTCTAAGGATAGTCATACGACAAGGTTGAATTTCTGAAGGTGAAGGTTAGAACTATTTAAATAAGTTTTTACAAGTTTAACTCGGTGGACTCGGCATGCAGAAGACCGCAATTTGTGGCGATCTTTGGAGGAGCTCTATGTCCAGCAGTAGACGTCCTTGGCTGACAGATAGATAGAAGTTCAAAGGGGCACCCTAAGGCACTGTAGCGACGCCAATCATTTTATTCCTAATACTTTACAAATATAAAAAAATTCAAGAATGTAAATCATTTAAGCACTAGTAAATAACTTGAAGTATTTTTGGAATCATGTTTTAATATTATGAGAATCAGTCATTAAGAGAAAACGTGATTACCGCCAAAAACGGCCGTGTTTGGCGGTAATCTGATTCTCATAATTCTCACTGATTCTGATAATATTAAACATGATTCCAAAAATACTTCAGGTTATTTACTAGTGCTTATATAATTTACATTGACGAGCTCCGTGGCGCAGCGGTCAACACGCCAGGCTGCGACACGGATGGTCCCGGGTTCGATCCCCGGTCAGGTCAAAATGAAAAACGATCTTTTTCAGATTGACCTGGGTCTTGGATGTTTATCTATATATGTATTTGTTATAAAATATTCTATCGTTGAGGTAGTATCCCATAACACAAGTCTCGAACTTACTTTGGGGCTAGCTCAATCTGTGTGATTTGTCCGTATATATTTATTTATTATTATTTATTTATTCTTGAATTTCTTTCTATTTGTAAAGTATTAGGAATAAAATGATTGGCGTCGCTACTGTGCCTAGTGTGCGGCCGTAACTCAAGGTAAATTACGATTTAAAATATGTGAAAAAGAACTCACCACAGATAGGATTCGAAGTCACGATCCTTAGACACGAAACCCTTATAACATAGATATATCTACTGAACTATTAATTTATTTAAATACAATACCGTACTGCTATCAGCATGCGAATAGATACGTTATACATTGACAAGGTTCTGACAGTTTGCGCGTCTTCGGTGGATCACACGTGATGGCTGATGTCGTGATTGAGATTTTGGATAGATATTAATTATTCTATGTAACCTTAGTATGTAATTTACGCTCTTGTGTAACATAAAAGGTTTTTTTTTAATAGATAGAGTGATTTAAGAAGAATATAATACATACCCGGGTGCACCCGGGAAGGGAGCTAGTAATAATAAGTTATAATTTTCCTAGAAAATTCAAGTGTACTCCCCAACCGCCGCCTTATAAAGAAATACAATAATTCTAAGAAAAATCTTAACAATATTATCTGTCCACAGAACTACCGCCGGAGAAGCCCACGATAAAGGCTGAGAAGGGTTGGTACGCGTCTGGGGACACCCTTCGTGCGGAGTGCACGTCACCGCCGGCCGACCCGCCTGCTAACCTCACTTGGCTGCTCAATGGGAGAGATGTAAGTTATTTTATAGTTTTTTATGCAATACATACATACATTCTTTTTTCTTTGTGGGGTAGGCAGAGCCCGGGTTTATAAAACCTACAGACCACGTTTAGTATGTTAGTGGGCTTGTAGGTAGAGTATTGTAGTAGAACGGAATCAAAATAGAAATGGGTTGTTAGCCGCATTGCCTGTTGTCGTGATTCCTCATGCCCATTCCCTCGATCGACTTTTACGATCTCCCTGGGAAGAGGAGCAACTGGCATATTCTACGTTTTTCATGCATTCACAATGCTATTTTGGTTTAAATAACCTATCTTCCACCTTAATTAAGCTAAGAAGATCTCGGTTGAACTAACGGTTGTTGGAATATTTATGTATTTTTCACTGATATGCCCTTCTTTCCAAAGCATAACAAAAAAAATGTGTTTGTCGTCCATTGCAGTGACAGCTTAATAATCACATATTGTAGATATATATGAGCAAAGCTATCAAACGTGGTACTGACAAAGCCAGTAAACATTACCCTTTGATCAAGAACATCATGTCCCGTCAGCTGGTAAATGGAAACTGCCCAGCGAAAATAACGCACATTTTACACGCGAGTATGTAGAAAATATTTTTATTCATAGCATGTTTCATGATGACAAAATCCACGTTGTGACGTACAATAACAGCAAACGAACCGAAACGACGGGACACGCTCCGCGGTCGGAGGACAGGGGAGGCGTGCGCACATTTATATGTAAGACACGTCGCGTGTCTTTATATATAACTTTGATAATAATAGTCATAATATCTTTATCTTGTGACAGGTTGGACGCTTTCTGTTGTTGTTTTTATCGAAATAAAAAAGAGGTAAAAATAAAGGTTATGTTATTTGATTTTATCTGTACAGCCGTGTACTATGTGACATTCTTCGTTTCGTTACAGTAATTAGGTAAACGGTTTTTTCATAAAAATTTTGACAAGTGACGATTCGACTAGTCGAATGGCCAATATCTTACAAAATAACGTAATGATTAAAATAAATCACCTGTTATGTAATGAATAATGAGGCATTATTTCTTCTTTTTCTTCTGTTTTATAAAATGGCTTCCACCGAGATTTCAGTGTAATAACAGCAAACTACACCAATTTCATATTATAAAGTCCACCAAAATCAATTTGCAAAATCGTCCAAGGTAGACCCCAACTGCACCCCTTGACTTCCCACCACAAACTCGAAGCATTATTTTATTCTGATCAATAATATTAGACTTCAATGTGACGCGGCGTAATCTGCCTTCGATTTAAATTCATAAGTTGTTATATATTGGGTCCTTACCTATGAAATTGGCGTTTTTTTCCCGCTTGCCATTTTTTTCCTAATGACAATAACTTTCAGATAAAAACATTTTTTTATTTAAACTTGAAAGTGGTCTATATTATTATCAGTCTGCATGCATAATTTTTTTTTGTTTTTGTGTACTTAATTATGGGAAAATACTCATGAAAAGAACTCGTTTCAAGTTTTTCCGTTTTAATCAATTATACTTCTAACTTTTTTTTAAATTTAAGAATGTCTAAATTAGGCTTAATGTAGTCGGTAACTACATTCAAAATTTCATTTTTGTTGAATTTATCAAACCCGAAATAATACTAAAAACGTTAGTATGAAAAATTCACTTTGCTCGAAATTTTCCATACATAACGCCAATTTCATAGGTAAGGATCTAATATTAATCCATTTGTGAGATGCAATGAAAAAAGAAGTTAGTTCCTACCTTCATGGTTCTTACTTGATGCATACTTTAATGCATGCATGTATAATGTGTTTGGTATTGATCAAGCGATAATTTAAAATCACGTTCTCAACGTGAAAACAAACAACTTTTGTAATGTGACCAAGTCTGAAATGGAGAAAAAGTAATGACCTTCTCCATAGTACGTTGAATACCTAATGATTCAAATTGTGTGGAGCAACTGATACTTTCTTCTCCAGTTCAGGCTTGTTCACGGAACAAAAGATTTTCATTTTTATGTTGAGAACGTGAATTTAAATTATCGCTGGCTCATTACGAAACAATTTTTTTTTACATAGGTACCTTCCCATGGATCATCATCAACATCATCATCTGAGCCGCAAGAAGACCACTTTTCATGGATATTGTAATGCAAATCTTCCTATATATTATACTAGCGGTTACCCGCTTGATATATATCCTATGTCCTTTTCAGTACCCTAACCTATGTCTTTGCAAAATTTCATAACGATCGGTTCAATAGATAGGGCGTGAAAGCGTAACAAACATACACACAAACAAACTCACTATCGCATTTATAATATACAGACAGAATATTTACATAGATCTTTGAAGTTTTTAATAAAAACATATTTATTGTTATACCGACTTAGTCAAGTTCACTAAATTGAAGTCTGGAGCCATGTAAGGCTATTTTTAACTAGCGACACCTGATACTGAGGACAAATTTCCCGCGGGTGCGTTCTAACTCGACCGGGTGAGATATCGCGTGGTTTATTACCGCCGGGGCCGGGAATATTTTTACTTCAAGTTCGCTTAAATATTAGCCGCGCTTTAAAACTATTTCTGAAAAGAAGTCGGTAATTTCTAAGTTTCATATACTTTTAATCATCTTTATTCGGTCATTTTTTAGTCTCCACTGCAGGAGCACGACCCGTTTTGTGCTACCAGAGCCATAAAGTAGCCAGAACAGTCAGGGGATTTTAACTATACTCTCCACACCAGCCGGAGATGGGTTGGAGAGGTCTTTTTGATGTTTATAAACTTCGTTTAGCTTATGTGTTTCCAATGACACCTGATACAGAGGACGAATTTTCCGCGGGTGCGTTAAAACTCGACCGGGTGAGATATCGCGTGGTTTATTACCGCCGGGGCCGGGCTTTGCTACTTAAATATTAGTCGTAGCAGGGCGGTATTTTGCAGTTTCCACGACGTTTCATATGAAACTGGAGTTGCACTGCAATACATAGATGGCGTTACGAGCTGTATGTAGATATTTATACTAGAAATAACTTTAACAGGTATTTTCGATTATTAAATTTATGCAAATTACATTTTTTTCTTTTACTAAATAGTCTAGTTAACTAGCAAATAACCGACTGACATTAAACGATGTCTTTTGAATACGCTTGCCAGAGTGCGTGCTGTCGGATGATTTATTCCTTAAGTATTATATCTACGGTCATAGTTAAATGTTAAAGTCCGAATCGGTATTTCTATACATGTTTAAATCCTTTTCTTTTATATAGGCTTCTCAGATACGTTTTAATTTCTCTACGACAGCTAAACCCAGGGTTGCTCTCGGTTGATTTCTTAGCTCTTCAGAACAGTTAAGAGTTCTAGAGAATAGATTAGAAATAGAATAGAGAATAGTTCAAAAGGTTTAATAATTAACTTCATCTCATCTCTCATCATATCTCTTATTAAATGAACAAATTAGATATGGGAAAAATTTCAACGTGGGCAGCATTTGAACCAACAGTCTTTACTCTTTCTACGAGTAACACCTTACCAATTAGGCCAACCGTACTAAGTCTCGTTCAAAGAGGAAACACTATGCTGATTGATGACTATGATTTTTTAACTTTGAGACGTTTATCATATAAAAGTGAGTATCATTGGAGGCGAAGGTTTTAAAATTCAATTTAAGATTGACTTTGAGGAAAAACGATTTTAGAACCCTCTATATCAGTCTCAATAGTTTCAGAATTAAATGACTGTGACATACGGACAGACAGACAGATGGAAAGACAGACGGACAGACAGACGGATTTCTTTTCAAAGTAGACGTTGATACAAGATTTTGGCAGGAAAATATGTCACAAAATTGAAAATCTTCAAATTACGGACACCGCCAAGGGAACTCCAGAAATTATGCATAACACCCAATTTGGAGTGGAGGTACAAATCATATATAAATAACATTTCGTCCCTATCTGACGTAGGGCACGTAATTAAATGCCAGATTGCGAGTAGGGATCAAAGGTTTACCGTGAGCCCATTTCGTGAGCTGTGACATACGCAGGTAGACTTGCTGTGGGGTGATAACTTATGTCAGTGCGTGGATCGAACTATTGGGTCGAGGAAGTTTTTGTGTTTTGAACGAAGCTTTTATCCGGTCATACGAAATAGCTGTTACTTTGACATCAAAATAATGAGGCAGAAAACGCTTGAAAAACGTTTTGCTATTCTTACTGCGACTGCAATACGACGTATATGGCTGGATCATACGGAAGGCAGGAATCCTGGACAAGACACGTTTTGTCAGAAGGTTTCTTTCCTTGGGGCCCTGACTGCTGGTAGCTTGAGCCCTACTCCGCTACTGGGGCGCTCTAGGTTTATACATTTTGAATAATATTCTTGTATTTTTATTTGATACTAGCTTTTGCCCGCGGCTTCGCTCGCGTTAAGAATATCATCCCCTATTTTATCCTCTTGGAGATAGAATTGATCAAAATCCTTTCTTAGCAGATGCCTACGTCATAACATCTACTTGCATGCCAAATTTCAGCCCGATCCGTCCAGTGGTTTGGGCTGTGCGTTGATAGATTACTATGTCAGTCAGTCAGTCACCTTTGAGTTATATATATTTAGATTGTAAAAAAAAAATTAAAAAAAATATTATGTTTTTAAATTTTTTTCATCGTCACCTCAGTATAAAGGCGCATCCAGCCAATAGAGGGTAGTCCAATGACATTGACTAAAATTGTAATGACACAAAAGTTGGTGGATGCCATAACATGAAATTTACGTTACATTGTTTCCAGAAATGTCCTCATTGCCATTATTGTTTGTTTCACAATTGAATAACCCCGCGCGATATTCCACTGTTATTTTTCGTCGGAAGCTGTCGAAGATATCAAGAGACTGTTACGGGGAATTAATAAATGAGTGGGTAATTTTGTCACTGTGATGGGCGGAAGTTGATATTTATAATAACGTATATTTATTTAAATAAAATTATTTTAATACGGTTTTATCGCGTTTATTACATAATTTACACACTTAACGTTTCGAGCACTTTACAGTGTTCGTGGTCGCAGGTAGACGTATTAAAATAATTTTATTTAAATGTGTAACAATCGCGAAAACATAAGAAAACGTATATTTTGCCCTACCTATATAGGTGTCTATTTGTATGAACACATATATTTGTATGTCACGCTAAGTTTACCGCGGAAAAACACAGAGGACGCTATACTTCTGCATAATTCTGAGTACTTATTCCAAACTTTTCGGCACTATACCAAACAGGCTGCACTTCCTCTAACAATATCATCATCATCATCTGAGCGTTTTCCCAGTTGCATCCTCAGCTCTGTCAGAGACCGGTCTGATATAATATCAAGAATCATGCTGTAATATGATTTGTCATAATTTTTAAGGCTGCCCGCTTGCCTGATGACAAACAATCCTGAGTTTTCATAACATGGTTTGCAAGCTTGATTGTATTCGAGGCTTTAATTTTGAATAATATGCATGTAAATCAGCTGCTTATTTATTTGATATCTAAATGAGGTGGTTAAAAGGGCTTCTCATAAAAAGCGATTTCTTTAAGGTGGCCTTTTGAATAATCAACATATATTTGTATTTCTTTTTCTTTAAATACACTCAAACAAAATGTACGAAAGCGACATAAAGTACAACAGAAAATCGAGTTGAGGACAAAAGTCGCAAAATTAATAATTCTCTAAGTGGCACTACAAGTACTATAATACCTACCTTCGAACTTGGAAACTCTTGGAGTGAGTTAAATGCCACAAAGTTTGTCGTTTACATGGTGGCTATGAATTTCCGTCTTCTGTTTCGAGAGTATGAAAAAGCGTTGATGCTTGTTTCTATTCAATGAATAAAACAGGTTAATTGCATAAAACTACTCGATTTCTCAATAACTGTTGATATTTTACTAACATACGAGTATTCATCATCATCAAGTTGATGAGCTGGGCTCTTGTCGCTGTCAAGCTTCTTCCATAACATAATAGAAGGAAAAATGGGACCGGGAATGCCGAGACACACTTTCTGGAAGAAAGAGAGGAATAGAAGAAGCTTACATAATAGGTACCATTACTATAATTACCTCGCTGGCTCAGCGGCCCGAAGTGGATCTTGGCCTCCGAGAACGCCACAACTTTCGGTTCCTTGCGATATCTTGCCAGCTGACCGCTTTTATCTCACGCAGATCAGCCTGCACAGTATCGCTCCAGCAATATATCTTGATCGGCCCACTGGTCTTCGACCCGATACTTTTCCCATGTAAGCTGCCTTGACGCCACGATCCTCCTTTATTCTTTTTCAGATACCCAAGCCAATAGGTACCATTAAACGATTCCAATTCCTTTAATTAGTTTCTATTATTATTTTCAGAAATGGAAATAATAGAATTTTGTTTTTGAGGAAATCGTGAAATGTATTATTAATTAAATATGGATCCAACAAAAACCTCTTTTTTGTTTCATCTATTCTTAAAACTGGGTCAAAAATACGTTTTTATTACAAAGGGACTAAAACTAAAACCTTTTGACAATAAAGGTCGAATCATATTTAATAGAGTTTAACTGGCCAAATCTTATAAAAAAATAGAAATATTGCATTTATAGTTTAAAAAATCTAGAACTCTATAAATAATTAAACTTGTCTTCAACGTTCAGGGGTACTATTTTTGAACGTGTGACACTCGTCTTCGAACGATCACACGTTCAATAATTCAATAACAATTAAAAGAATAAAAGTGTCACGTTCCAGAACATTTCATTTTGTTCTAAAGTTTCGATCACAAGTAACATGAGCTCGGCTTAGGGTCGCGACGTAGGCTAATATTTCGTCCCTCGCAAAGTCGAACCGCGTAATCCTGGTGCTGAAGATCGGTGGATTTACATTAGACGATATCGACGCCAATAGTGTTTTCTGAAATGCTCACCACCAGATCATCATCATTTCGAGTAGGTGACACGGTCAGTCGACCATGCACACCCTGGTGTCAGCGTTCTTCGGAACCGCCTCTCGGCCTCTGACGTGGTTCCTTTAACGACTACCAGATGGCAGCCGGGACCAACGGCTTAACGTGCCTTCCGAAGTACGGAATCATCTTTCTTATCAGACAATCAGGTGATTCATGTCTGCATTGTCCTAACCAAACTGGAAACAACTCAACAAAGTATGCTTCCCGTGGGAATGGAACCCACGACCCCCGGGTCAGTAAAGCAAACGCCTTAACCACTGGACCACAGAGGCTGTTAAACCACCAGATTATACAATATACACCTCCAAGACATGCACGAGACGTGGTTGAAACGTGTTGCGTCAGGAATCTAAGAAAATATCGTGTGAGATCGAAGACTCGATCTCGATGTCGAGTCGTTTCCAGCTGTCTGTCTGTCTGTATGTGTTATTAGACCTTTACACTACGCAACAGATTTTGATGCGGTTTTATTCACGAGGAAGATTTATTATGTATAATACATGCTCGGGCGCAGCCGGGAAGGGCTGCTAGTCCTAATCCTAATCCTAACTAATATTATAAATGCGAAAGTGATTCTGCTTGTTTATTTGTTCGTTACGCTTTCACACCGAATTTACTGAAACGATCATCATAAAATTTTGCATACACATAGGTTAGGGTACTGAGAAGGACATAGGCTATATATCACGCGGGCGGACCCGCGGGTAACAGCTAATATAATTTAAACTTGGATTATTATAGTGGATCCGAGTTTTGAAGCACCATACCATAGCCAACGATTCGATACTGTTTCGACTAACATTGTAAAACTTAGTCGGCTGATGTAAAGCACGGTCCTGACTTTAAATAATACCCGGTTTCCGTTAAGTAATGACGCCCACATCGCTGCTTAAACCTAAACCCGATATTTTTTAGGTCTCGAATTCGAAAATGTACGGGTGTGGCCTCATTTTCTCTTGTAGGGTTCCTTCCCTGAAAATAATTATCCCAACCCTACTTATATAATAAATGCGAAATGTTTATTTGTTTGTTACGCTTCACGGTCTATCCACTGAACCGATCATCATGAAATATTTCTGTTATCTGGAGCCTATATATAGCCAACGATTCGATACTGTTTCGACTAACATTTTAAAACTTAGTCGACTAAATTAAATGAACATATTTCCGACTTTAAATAATACCTGGTTTCCATTAAGTAATGACACCCACATCGTTGCTAAAGCCTAAACTTGATATTTTTTGTGGTCTCGAACTCGAAAATGTTCGGGTGTTACCTTATTTTGTCACTTGTACCCTACAAGCGACAAAATAAGGTCACATCCGTTCCTGAATCGTGCCAGGAAAATCCTCTTCCATGCTCTTCGTCCGTATGTCTGATGCATTGCTAGATCTTTCAAACTGTACAAGGCAGATACTTCAAAGTTTTACAGAAAAAGTATTATAAAGATAAAATTAATTATTTTATGTAATTCCGATACGAAGATCCCTCCATCTTGTTAACAGCTGTGCCGATTTTGATAAAACATGTCAAGAACCATTTTTTTTTAAACACAGATTGAGCTCGCCCCAAAGTAAGTTCGACACTTGTGTTATGGGATACTAACTCAACGATACTATATTTTATAATAAATACATACATAGATAAACAAAGCAGAATTAGTTTGGTTTTGAGCGCAACCTGAATAGTTCACGTATTTGTATAATTCTCTGTGTGTCCGCATGTACCTCAAAAACTAAGTCGAATGGCAAACAATATATTTGATTGGACTAGGTATTGTCAACCTTTGGCAACAGTGCAGGGGAAAACATATTATTTGTATCTCTGTACATCTTGTTTCATCATCATCATCAGGTCTCCCTTAAGTCTCTACTGCAGCAGCACGACCCTCCCTGTACTACCAGAGCCCTTTATTAGCCAGATCAGTCGCAGGATTTGACCTATGTAGCTGTTCAAGCTTTGTTTAGCTTGTGTTTCCTAAGTCGCATTCTACGACATCCACGGAAATACTTGACGTGGTCCTATTCTACTCTGCCGGGACCACACAGCTAACATCTTGTTTACAGACTGACAAAACAATAGAGTATCAAAACGTATTAAAACTCACAATTTATTATTCCTATATCAAACTGTCCTCCAGTAAATCAAGGACTTATTCTTTTCTGATTTTTTATTTAGTATTCTCCACGGTTTGGAGGTCGGCAACATCGGAAATTGTTCCGTGACATGTTGACACAAGTCAGCGTGACAACTCGCGATCTGTCAGCGTGTCACGTTGATGAGTTGACACGCTGTTCCCCAATTCTTCTGTAATTGGATTTCTATATTTGATTCGCACTGTTTTTCGTTTTTTTGTGTAATGGTATTTTAGAAGTTACATTATAAGGTATCCTATAATTGTGATAAGTTCTATATAACTGCCTCCGTGTTTCAGTGGTTAAGACGTTTGCCTTGTTGACCGGGGGGTCGTGGGTTCCATTCCCACGGGAAACATACTTTGATAAGTTGTTTTCAGTATGGTTAGGACATTGTAGGCATGAATCACCTGATTGTCTGATAAGAAAGATGATTCCGTGCTTCGGAAGGCACGTTAAGCCGTTGGTCCCGGCTGCCATCTGGTAATCGTTAAAGGAACCACGTCAGAGGCCGAGAGGCGATTCCTAAGAACTCTGACACCAGGGTGTGCATGGTCGACTGACCGTGTCACCTACACGAAATGATGATGATAATAAGAAAGCCATGGACATACACACCGGAATTTTCAAAACTATCTTCACTAATGACAATCTGAATTAGTAGACTATCTTTGTCTTACTAGGTTATCTTGAAAATAATAGAACAAGTCTTGAGAATGATTTAAGATAGGATGCATTTAACAAGTTTACCTAGTTTACCCAAAAGTAACCCGAAACCATTAAACATAGTGATTAGCGTATTGATAGGCGTATTGGCAGAAATCAAAAAACACTAGTTGTAGATATATCTCATATAATTTGTATCTTAGATATTTTACATCTTGTATACAGACTGACAAAACAGTAGAGTATATAAACGTTTTCTTCTCTGCAGTGGTCGGTTCCGAAACGCTAGTAGTCTGTAACTTTTGAACAATTGATAAATACATATTATCTAATAAGATAATTTTAAATATGATATGACGTGAAAAATTGCCTGCAAAGACCTATTTTCTGAATAAACGTTGTGATTTGGATTTGATTTTGACGTATAAAATCAGGACGAGACTTGAGAACGATTTCAGTAAAGATGCATCTAAGATGCCTTTGAATATTCGGGCGTTAAATACACTTTTAGCAAGTTTGTTTTGAAAACACTAGCGTCAGATTTTTCAGGTTACAAGTATTTGATATTGATGACTGCCAGGGCAGAACTCGAGATATTATTGTAACTTGTTGTCACCCCCCCCCCCCCCCCCCCCAATAGTCATTCATAGACTTCGCGTCTTTATTCCGTATTGATAGGCGTATTCGCAGAAATCAAAAAGTATTGGGTTACTAGATACGATTGCTTATATTTTCACAAATTCCCTTGACCGATTTCTACGGTCTATATAGAATGAGTAGCTGCTGATATATATTACGTTTTTTCTTGTCTCCCAAACCACAGGCTTTAAAATATTTTAGTAACATTTTATTCACACTTTTAATACAAGGCAAATTATTTTAATAAAAGCACTCCATTAAAGTAATAGAAATGCTTCTCGAAATTAAAATGGCATTCCTTTAAAATTATGCGGCTATAAATTGTACTGAATGTATGAAACTATACGAGCGGCGAGGTAAAGTCATGTATGGGTAATTTATTCGCCTCCGACCTAGCCTTTGTGTTGGTAATTTCGTTTTATTATGTTCTTCTCCATCATTACGTTATCATTGTGATGCTGAATTTATGCGACTTAAACTAGTTTATGGGTTAAGTTTTTAACTTAAGTGCACGTTAACTTGCTTGCTGCTTTGTAACTTCGTGCATCTTATGTTCAAGAGTCAGATAATTACATTAAGAAATTTGTGTCATTACTGTTTAAGGAGGTAAGCAAGTTTTTAGTGTCAGATCATTTTATTTATTACTTTCTGACTTTATTTTTGAAGGTGGTGAGCAAAGTTTTTTTTGAATAAAATTGAAGAATAATTAAATAAATATTTCAGTACACAGGGTGTACCTTCCTCCCGTGATGGATATGCTGATGGCTGATGATGACAGGGTGTAAATGTCATTTGTGTATTAAAACATACAGGGCTTTATTAGCCTTGGTGTTTTGAAGATCTTCATTGCTCATCGCTATTGGATCTACTCGCTATGTTTTGCTGTGTGTATGTGCCATGCTCACTGCCACTTTAAGAAGCTAATGTTTATGCTATATGCTAAGATATGTCGGTAAAGATTGTCCTTCCAGTTATTTTTCTCCTAGTTTAGTTAGAGAATACCTTCTAAGTATCCTTGAAAATTTATATAAATACAATGAGTAAGCACAAAAATGCATTCCGTGAAGACTGAGGGTATTAAATTTTCAGTCGTTATCATTGAGATATTAAGTACTACGTACTAGAAGACCTACCTTGAATATTGGCATTGTTCTATTCTTTGAAACTTGAAATTTTAGCACTACAGCGCTAAAACAATAACGAATCGTCCAATCCTACATACTCAATACTTCAGCGCTATATTTGCTACAATCACGCGTTTCCACAGCAACATATCAAAATAATGCAAAATGGCAGGAGGTAATAATATTGATTTTCGTTATGGAAAAAATGAAATTAGTTTAAGTACTTGCTGATAAAAATTCATTTCCTTGCACTGTGCAGTGCTCGATAAGTTATTACTGCAATAACTAGGCACGCCAAGGCATTTTTTTGATTTTTACCAAGTTTTTGTTTATTAATTGTGGGAAGTACCACAAACGAAAGAGCTAACAACCAACTGAGTGAGTTGTGGCGCGATATAATATGATTTTAAGCTTTCGCGGTCACAATCACTATTATGTTCACTACGGGACTTACCGCGTTTATTTTTGAGTTCTATCTGATATTTCGACAACATTGCAGCTGCCATTTTCACAGACTGTGAATCAAAAATAATCGCGGTAAGTCCCGTAGTGAACATAATAGCGATATCCACAGTTGAACGGGACAAAGTAAGGATTTGCGGAGTCGTAGTAGTTATATCTCAATGGTCATTATTTACTTTATTGTCATTGATAAAAGTAGGTATAACGTGAGTTACGTAGTATAAGAGCCTACCACTTGCTTTCCATTTCTGTACCACGTTCTACAATTATATTTAAAGATTGTCGTTGTTAAAATCAAGCGTTAACGTATTCTGCTGTTTATTGCATATCTTAACCGACTGCTATGTCGTCAAATTATCATCTAACTATTGGTCTTTGATAACAAAAACAACGATCTTATCTTATCTTCATTGAGGCCGATTACAAAATGGAAGCACATCAAGTTTTTTGATAATTTTGTACTAAAAAATGATGGTTTAACTCTTCATCAATCATGGTAAGGCTCACAATGGCGTCATTTATCGTAGAAAATCCAATCTTGGCAAGTTACGGATTTCTTTGTAATCAATTTTAAGGTAGGTATGTCTATTGTGTCCGCACTGCACAAACAGAAAGCGGTCAATACTGTCTGCAATTTACTTTGTTCAAACCTACGATGTTATGTTCACGTAAAGAAGAATTTTTATTTCCTCTAATCTTAACGTAAGATATCATTGTTGGTTTGAACACAAAAACAGGACATATATTCTTAAAACTTCATGTCAGTACAGTCAGCACGTACAATGCATAGTATTATTTGAAAGTTGATAAACAGATTGATATACTAATAATTCAAACAAAAAAAAATGATGCTTCACATCGCAAACTACGAAAATAAATTTTCAACAACCCTATCTCAATTTGTCAAGTTCATAAGTTATGGCTAAAAACATCAGAACTAAAATTGTGAATGCGATAATGTATTTTTTTATTTATCAAATTTTAATAACTAGTAGTTCGACGCGAACTTGAATCTCGTAAACATGTACCTATTTAATTAATTCATAAAACAATGAAGCGATTTTGATGCCCAATGGATTTGGAAATTGTACTAGTACTACCTATAGGTATATTTGTTTTTCAATTTAATCGCATTTTGAGCACCAGTTCGAGAGTTATCGCGAACAAACATAATTATGTATATACATAAAATGTGTTTTTGCTCCAACACGACTTTGCTCGCTTTACTTGCTCGGTTATTTTTTTTGCATGTAAGTATGTACTATAAGGGTACAAAATAGGATAAAGAGTTTTTCATCCAAATCAGCAATTCAGATAAATAAAGAAAACGAAGTCATGATACAAACGTTGTCTAAAATGAGGTTTTCGTACGTTTAACCTTCGAAATAATCTTTTCATTTGTCGCACGTAAATATCGAGTATTTCCCGTACGACGTCGCGTCGCGACACATCGAGTAATTCTATAAAGTCGCGCGAAGCCAAGAAATATGGTAATAATGCAAGAAATATGGTAATAATGCAAGAAATATGGAATAATGCAAGAAATAAGAACGCCTGGTGCGAATACAAATGAGGAAACAACTGCATGAGATGCGAGCAGAGCAGGTTTTGTTGGGATTTGTTGGGAATGGGCGGTTACGCGGTGAGGAATACTCTTGTTTTCTATTGTACGTGTTTTGGTACGTAGTTCTTACGTACTACTGAGGAAAATTATGCTTTAAAAGAACACCATAAGTAACAATGATTTGAAGGGATCATCTTTTACGCGAATTACCCAGATGGAGGGAACTTAATGACTCCACTGCAAGAGTACGACGAATTCTATCGAGTCATACCAGAGCCATATATTAACCAGAGCAGTCAGAAGATTTGGTCCACACTCTTCAAGCTGGCCAGTAGCTTGTTCTTCCTATACTACTCAGCTGAGACCCACACGGCTAATCCTTGCTCGCAGTCCTTGTCAGTATTTATCATATTCTTACAAAAATACAAGCTAAAGGCGTATTAAAGAAATAAGGAATTTTGATACAATTTAAACAGTTTGCAAATAAACGAGTTTAGCGTCATTTCATTATGTTAAACGATACTTTGTCAATAGCGGAATTGTGAAACGATCGGAATTCATATATTCCTGCCAACGATTTATAATTTTTGAAAGCGCACTAGAATAAACGGAAGACTTGTCCGAAAATCTATCAAACAAGGCGGTACAATTTTAAATGCTCACTTTTCAGAATTTATTATTTTTAAAAGAAGGAAAAATAAATAAAATGTGCTTTATAACCCCTGAACATAAAACATAGATATTATTCTACACAACGTATGACTTGGCCCTCGATATCACTTAAAGCCTCAGACCGTAGATATGAACAGCTTTTGCTTTTTTAAGGGTCAAAAATGATTGATATTTCACTGTGTATATTAAATTATTGAAAAAATATCTGTGAGACAAAGTGTTGAGGAAGCAAATTATTTGCAGACTATTATGTTCACAAATTCCGACAAAAATGTACAAAGTATTCGGTACTTAGTACCAACTACGAATTTGTCCCAGTCGCTGTTGAAACAGCTCTCGTGGTGCGCCGAAGCCAAATTATTCATTCGAGAGATAGGGCGCCGTTTTAGGGACAAAGGTTGCGACCACCGCTCCGGATGGTATCTGATCCAAAGGATATCCATTGCCATTCAAAGAGGCAACGCTGCTAGCGTGATGGGTACCTTTGAGCCGGGCACCATCCGAGGTGGCATATTTGATTGATTATTTTGTTAGTTTTAGGTTTTTTTCTTCATTATTTAGTTCTGAATTTTAAAAATAAGCTGCATATTAAATTATCTATTTTATGTCTATCGTACTTTCATGATTTTAAGTCACTGATCCGTAGCGATCACAGCTAATCGCATGGAGATGGTATGCAAACCGTTTGTATTGCAGCGAAAAGTACAATTCAGAGAACGTTGAGACAAAGCAAAGTGGAAAACACACCTGCTTTTTCACCTCAATATTCAGCCAGTAAAGTGAAACTTTTGCCTTTATTTTTCATGGACCAGTGCAATGTATAATACGCATACAATAAATAAATTTCATATTAAATTATCTATTTCATGTCTAGCGTACTTACATGATTTGAAGTCACTGATCCGTAGCGATCACAGCCAATCGCATGGAGATGGTATGCAAACCGTTTGTATTGCAGCGAAAAGTACAATTTAGAGAACGTTGAGAGAAAAGCAAAGTGGAAAGCACACCTGCTTTTTCACCTTAATATTCAGTGAGTTGGGTAAAACTTTGCGTTTATTTTTCATTGGCCAATGATAACTTACAGTCGGGGGCAGATAAACCTGATCCCCTTACAATTTAAAATCTGTTTGTGTAGGAGATAGGTCCAGCTGCCCCCGACTGTAAACATCACAAATATTTTGACGAAACATACAGGCGTAAACATCACAATTATAATGACGAAACATACAGAATGTTTCGTCAAAAGTCATATTTGTCACCTCAATACTCATTCAGGTAACTTGTTTTGTTTTTCTTGTTTATAATAATTGGCCTACCAGTGGTGTAAGATTTTTCAAACCGCCCGAAGGCATTCAGATGCCTTCGGGCAGTTTGAAGTTAATAAAGAAAGTTAATCTATGTCAGCATAGATTAACTACTGCCACCAATGACGACAGCCGTGTCCAAAGACTTAACGTGCCTTTCGAAGCACAAAGGACTTCAAGCTATTTTTATGCCACTTGTTCTCGCCCGTCTAACTGGGGACCGCACCCGTGATTGCTTTACATGGGTAATTGCCCAATGAGGAGTTTTCAGAGTGAAATTAAAAAACAAAAAACTTTGAGTTCGCAAGATGGCGTTGATAAAAAGGCAAGTGTCAGTGCCATGGATGACAAAATTTTATAGTGACTTTATATTTTAACCTGAGATTTTAACCATGGCCTCATTTGACACTTGACTTGCATTCACGCCATCTAGTGATGAAAATAGTTATCATTGTTTTTTCTTAAATGTCACTTTGAAAACCCCTCATTGAAATCAACAGATCTTAGAAATGTTCTAAGCAATAAATATGTACTGGAATGTTGCGTTGTAGTGACAGACGACAGCTGTCGCGAGACAACTCAAGTCACGTCACGTCGTGTTGTGCGTCAAGTTACGCTCATTATGCATATGCAATAGTGTAAGTTTGCTCTTAAGTCACCTTGCGAATATATAATGGAATGTAAGGGTGTTTATTGGGCTTATAGAAAAACATTTTATTTGGGCACACACTATTCACTGATAGATTACTTTTTAACTCACCTAAAGCTCTTGAAGATTTTTGATCCAAGGTGGCAATATACTATTCTATGATTCGCTGCAATGACAGGCGGTCATCGGCTAACTGTAAATAAGGCATAAATTATAAAATTTAAATGCTGAATAGAAAAGACGTTTTGAAATGTTAGGTGTAGGTATAAATAAAGTAATATTCGCAATAAAACAGATAGATAAAAGAATGTTGCGTTGTTGCGACAGACGGCAGCTGTCGCGAAACAACTCAAGTCACGTAGCGTCGTGTTGTGCGTTAAGTTACGCTTATTATGTATATGCAATAGTGGAAATTTGCTCCTAACTCACCCCGCGAATATAAATAAGGGTGTTTTATTGGTCTAAAAGGAAAACGTTTTGTTTGGGTACAAATTTAATAGCTCCTCTCGACGATGATCGGCTACCATAACGATGATTTACTGTATATTGTTGTTGGACTCACTACAGCTCTTGAGAGATTTTTATCATCGATCATCGGCGATTATGTAGAGCAGGCATAAAATAGAAAATTTAAATGCTGAATTGAGAATAGGTTTTTGAATCGTTTGGTGCCTAAATAATGTAATCAACGTGTCAAAACCGTATTAAAAGTAATTTTACTCAAGTTGTGACCCTCTCTGTGTGAACAGCAACCATTGAAATCAATAGATAGATAATGGAATGTTGCGTTGTTGCGACAGACGGCAGCTGTCACGAGACAACTCAAGTCACGTAGCGTCGTGTTGTGCGTCAAGTTACGCTCATTATGCATATGCAATAGTAGAAGTTTGCTCCAAAGTCACTCTGCGAATATAAATAAGGGTGTTTTATTGGGCTTCAAGGAAAGCATTATGTTTGGGCACAAATTTAATGCCTCCTGTCACTGATGATTGGCTGCTATTGCGATGATTTAGTGCTAATTGCTGTTTGACTTGAATTCTGGAGACTTATTTTCAACTAGCAGTTACCCGCGACTTCGTCCGCGGTGACTTCAGGTTTGGAATGCGGGGATTATAAAATATGACGCTACAAAGCGGTAAACTAAACATATACCCCGATTTACCCCCTTAGAGGTTTAATTTCGGGAAACTATTAAAAATGTTACTCATTATTTTTGCCGTTCTCAATTCACACGAAATTTCATACAAATATGTCCAACCAAGGAATAAAAAGTTTCATATAAACTTTAATCCTCTATTTCACCCCCTTAGGGGATGACTTTTGCAAAATCCTTCCTTAGTGGATGCTTACATCATAAGAGGAATACGATAGCAAAATTTCAAATTTCTAGCTCCAAGGGTTTGGCCTGCGCGTGATCTTTGATAATTGCCCATTTTTTAAAGTATTAAAATGAATATAGTATGTTATCCTTAATATATAGACATATGCCATCGCGGACTTTTCTGTAGATCTAAATAAGATACACAATTCCACCATACATTGTTTTGTTATATCTCAAAGGGTTTAGACAGCGTTTTCGTTGAAAGCTCCCAAACGGCTCATTTTTTTACGACACCTCCAACAAATATCGTTGGTATATACAAAAATGTATACAAAAACTTAAGAAAACCGCATGAAAATCGGTTCGGTAGTTTTGGAGTTTATCGCGAACAGACAGACAGACAGACAGACAGACGCGGCGTGGGACTTTGTTTTATAATATGTAGTACGTGAGCAAAATTTCAAATTTCTAGCTCCAAGGGTTTGGCCTGCGCGTGATCTTTGATAATTGCCCATTTTTTAAAGTATTAAAATGAATATAGTATGTTATCCTTAATATATAGACATATGCCATCGCGGACTTTTCTGTAGACCTAAATAAGATACACAATTCCACCATACATTGTTTTGTTATATCTCAAAGGGTTTAGACAGCGTTTTCGTTGAAAGCTCCCAAACGGCTCATTTTTTTACGACACCTCCAACAAATATCGTTGGTATATACAAAAATGTATACAAAAACTTAACAAACTATATACTAAAACCTTCCTCGAGAACCACGCTATCCATTGGAGAAAACCGCATGAAAATCGGTTCGGTAGTTTTGGAGTTTATCGCGAACAGACAGACAGACGCGGCGGGGGACTTTGTTTTATAATATGTAGTGATGCAGTAATATACAGTAAATCGTCGTCATGACAGCTGGCCAGCGTGAAGAGCGTAGGCCCAATCCTCTGACTGCTCTGGCTAATATGTGCCCCTGACAGTACAGAGAGGGTCATAGCTTCTGCAGTGGCGACTAAAAAAGAGGATATAAAGTCCAATAAACATGTAAATGGCACTGTGGCTGCTCAAGAATGCAACGCACGTTGCTTCAATGTTCTGCGTCACGCACGTCGCAGTTTGATTGTGGCCTCTACAAGACGCATAAACTATATAAATATATATACGGACAAATCACACAGATTGAGCTAACCCTAAGGTAAGTTTGAGACTTGTGTTATGGAATACTAACTCACTATACTATATTTTATTACAAATACATATAAGTGATGAACATCCAAGAACCAGGTAAATCTGAAAAAGATCATTCATGTTGACCTGACCGGAGATTGAATCCAGAATCCAGGACCATCCGTGTTGCAGGCTGGCGTGTTGATGCTACGCCACGGAGCTCGTCATATCAAACTGTGCACTAAGAATTTTAATCCAATACAGTACTTACTTAGCGACTGAAATCCCACTGCGCTACATCGAGCTGCGTTGCTGTCATCCACATCAGCATCACTGCGTGAAATCTACTCTAGGGTTCAGGTATTTTTTAGGTATGTTAGAGCCACGATACCGGCGAAAATCACTTTTGGCCCGGCACGTCCGGGGAAGTACCACACTCTCACATAAAACCGACATTTGAGTAGTAGTTTAATTGCTTCTATGCTTCATTCGGTGAGTGAGATAGCTAGAGGCCCATCACCTCCTCTCCCCTGGGGAGAGAAAAATAAAAGACTGGCAAAGGCGCACCCTTGGTGTCGCATTAGTCCATGGGCAGCGATGATCACTTACCATCAGGTGACCCGCTTACTCGTAACATAAAAAAACTCGAAAAAGACTCGGTAACGTAATAAATTCTTAGCATCAGCATTACTACGTCACGCCTGCTCTAGGCTCAGTATAAACAATCTCAGTCTATTTCACGAATAAGTAATAGTTCTATGAATAAAATCAATAAATATATCGGATAAAATATTTTCTTTGACAATGCTTGGCCTAGGGGCAAGTAATCCCGTAAATATGAATAAATCCATACTTACAAATTCTAGGAACCCGGGAAAATATTAGCCATTCCCTAAATGCTGTATTATTACATTTTGAATTAGAATGTAATTCTGTATTCCTCATATAAATAGTTTCTAACTAAATAGATGTAATAAGTTAAGTAAGTTGAAGCAATAACATAATTACTTTAACTAATAACTAAATTAAAAAATAACAATTAATCCTATATAATAGATTTGCCTATAAATAACATCTATCAATAAATGAATCCTACCTATTAATATGTGCCCAGAAGACTGGCAGCATTGCCACGTTGAATAGCAATGCTTATTCTTTGGGCAAGATAGTTACAAGCCCTCTGGCCATTCGACACCTCGACCAGTATTTTGCTCACAAACTTATTATTATTTACTCTTTATTGGGTTTAATAAGAAATGTTGTCTATGCTATTAACAGGCTCAAACCTCAAACACAGGAAGGAAAAAGAAGGCAATGGATGCATTTACAGACGAAATAAAAGAAAAGGCAAAGTCGTGTCGTAGAGACACTCATTTAGATAGCAGAGGATAGGAAAAAGTGGAAAATACTCCACCGAAAATAACAATGTTCTTAAATATATACTGATTATTAATTATGTATTTATTTATTTTGATTTTCAACGTCTTTCTGGCCCAAGTTTGAACCAAAAATCCCATAGAAAGCCAAAGTGTTTCCGCTGTACTACAATGGCCCTCAATATCGATCAATATGAGTACGAGATAACTGAGTTCTACACGTTCAAAGCTCTGTGCGGAAGTTTGAACCACCTAGTTGTAAGCAACTAAAGCAATATAAGATATTAGCAAACTTTAAACAATTGAATAATGGACCCTTATGTGCGGGTGTTTTTTTATGTTTTTTTACAAGATACTCATCATCATCATCGTCATCAGGTCTTTATTTGACTTCACTGCAGAAGCACGACCCTCTCTGTACTATCAGGGCCATATTTTAGCCAGAGCAGTCATAGGATTTGGTCTGCTCTCTTCTCGTAAGTACTCGTTCTTCCAATACTGTTTGTTTGTTTTTTGTTTTTCGTATGTGTAAGTGGCCAACACTTGTGTCAGATTTTTCAAGCTGCCTTAAGGCATCTGACATAGCTTAACGACTGCCATCAACGATGACAGCCGGGACCAACGGCTTAACGTGCCTTCCGAAGCACGGAGGAGCTCGAGATATTTTTATGCCACTTGCGGTCACCCATCTAAGTAGGGACTGCACCAGGGGTTGCTTAACATATGTAAGCGCTCATAGAGCTCACACCCACTGGACCATCGGGCTCCTCCTTCCAATACTTGCAATACTCTTTGAATCCTTCCCAAAATTAAATACAAAATTAAGATTTATAGCCAACGTAAGAAAATAAATTGGGTGTGCAACATCAAAAAGTATAAAACTATCGCGACGGTCTCCGTTGCTAGTCTACTACTAAAATCTCTTAGTTCGATATCCAGTGCGGGCAACTAAATACCTACATAAGATATGAAAATGGACACACACATTAAGGAAAACCAAAAGATGGATGGATTTGTAAAGGAAGTATGATCGAGAAAGAGATGGTCAATAACAGGGAAAAATGGAAGCTCTGCTCCGTGCCAACCCTACACAAAAATTAATAGGATAAGGTGAATTACAAGAAGAATGCGCTCTACAAAAAAATTATAAAAGATCATAACTATTTTGGTACTAAGTATAACAGCTAATAATGTTCCTATTCACGGCACATAACCATCAAAAGATTACATTTTATTACAAATAAGTTTTAGATACATTATTCCAATAAAGATGGCAGATTTAGTGCTATAATTTACGAGCTATATCAAATACGGCATCCGGTCTTAATAAACCCTCCGCTTTATATTTTAGTGATTGAATAAAAATGTCGATAAATTATTAATGTATAAATCGAACAATGCCATTTCTAACAAAAGTAGACGTTCGATATTTGACGTTTGAAATTCGAATTGGGTTTAATGTTTTGAATTGATAATATGAATTATTGAATGTGGATCATCAATATTCGGTTTATTTGCAATTTTGTTTGAATAATACGAGTGCATTAGTTAATGATTAATGCCCTAATTTAATAATAGTTTTATTGAAATAGGAAAATACTTTAACATATAAAGCTAATAATAAAATTACCATGTCGTATTTACATAAAATTCGGGTTCGTTGCACAATGTCCATAATAAAACCAATATGAAACCATAATTAATGAGCTTACATTTGGCTTTTGAATAATTCTACCACTCTATGCTATTGCAATGTTTATTTTAAGTGAGTAAGTACAAAAAACAAAATATTTCAGCTTTGGAATGATAATTTAAACACCCAGTAATGTTATTTCGCATTTTTTTGTAGCAATGCCGATTTAATTACTTATAAAATGATTAATTACTAATAAAAAAGTGTCTAAAAGTTAAATACACTATGCAAAATTTATAAATTCTGATGTAAAAAGTCTACAATCTGATTTAAATGTGATGCAGAAAAAAATTTGGTGTTAACTTAATAATTTGAACGCAAGTTATATTATAAGCTTGTGGCCTATTCGTTTCAATATTTGTGACTATCTCGTTGACAACCAAGGATGCAAAAATAATTATTAAGTGAATTTTAGCCTCTATATTTCGACTTGATGATAACTCGATGCGATGTGAATTTACTTTGAAAGCCTGTTTAATCATTATTCGTACTTTTGTCACTCATCTATGGTTATGGTAACAAAGTTAATTCAGCATTAACCAGCAATTTGGTATTTATTCACAAGCGATGTATGCAAATTAATTTAATTCATTTAGCATGGAATATTTTTTTATAAATAACTATATATTATTTTATAGGATTTAGAGGTTATTTATTATATTCTAGATTCAAAAATATCACATTAACTTTATTCAAACAATTAGGTATTTGCCTAATGTTAAGATTATATAAAATTTGTTTTCAATGATACTAATTTCAATCTAAAAACACTATAAAAAACACTTTTAATTTGATATCGATTCGTTAAATGTTCTTAAAGCTCCTTTAAAGTTGGGTGAATAGGACCATTTTTTAAAGTATGAAAATCTTAAATTACAATTATACTGTATTGTAGTCCGTTAAATTTATAGCAACTTTTATTATGAAACCATTACCACAAACGTAATATTTCGTATAGCTACCAAACAAAGTTCTCACGCCGCCCATACAAAATACAAAGTTGTGACGTCACAAATATGTAGGCATTTCAGCAGTGCGTTTTCACGTCTAAAAATTAACGTTTAAAAATATGTGTCTTTAAACTTCTATATCTGAAAGAGTTTTTTGTTTAGAAATGTATTTCGGTCACTATTGTGTTTATTTTTGGCAGGTCTTTACATAGCGACACGAAAATTTTTTTAGTCAAGTAGCCAATTACGCAAATATTTATATTTTTCCCCAAGCGTATGTTAAAAACTTATAATCTAGCAACACTAAGCGGGTGTGAAACGCGCGGGCGCGGGGGATTATGCCGCATCTTTGGACACAGTTCAATGCTTAAAAAAATGACAGAAGACTCATTCTGGAGATTTTACTATTCTGAGATTACAATGTTTGACGAGCTCCGTGGCGCAGCGGTCAAGACGCTGGCCTGTGACACGGATGGTCCCGGGTTCGATCCCCCGTCAGGTGAAGATGAAAACTGATGTTTTTCAGATTGACCTGAGTCTTGGATGTTTATCTATATATGTATTTGTAACAAAATATAGCATCTTTGAGTCAGTATCCCTTAACACAAGTCTCGAACTTACTTTGGGGCTGGCTGAATTTATGTGGTTTGTCCGTATATATTTTGTTATTACATTAACCGTATATGTAGGTACATTTTTAACTCTCGAATATCTTAATTATGTAGTTATACGTCATGAATGTTATTTATTCGTCTGAAAAAAGATAAGATTAAATACAAATACATGCATATATAAACAAACCATAATCATCAAATGAACTTGATAAAATATTAGCGATCAAATGATTATTAAATTTTATGCACCCAACTTAAAAGAAGCTCTAAGATACATCGCGCGCACATTGTAATCAACGATCTATATTTATCGATAAATCGATAAAAAAGAACACGAGTCGCATCACTTCACTTCATCCGTTGCCGTGAGCGATGACAACACTCAATCATCTAGTACAGCCCTATCGTCTATCTACAAGAATCGAGGACACTGTTGATCACCCGAAAAGATGACCAGTTTGATTACCAACATTATGATGGGAGAAAAAAGTGAAATATTATGTACCATTTTTTGTAGCGTTAAGTAACCTTTTTTGGCTAAATTAAGGTTTTTTTTTTCCAGCATGTTACTTATTCCACTAATTTCAAGGTGCCAGGGTAGTTGATGTTAACGCTTGCCATTAAAAATTAACTAAAGGCTTAGGTCGTGTGGTCCCCGGCAGAGTAGAATAGGACTACTCCATGTCTTCCCGTGGATGGCGACTTAGGGAACACAAGCCTAACAAAGCCTATAAACATCGTACATTCATATAATCACGTCTTTTCCCTTGCAGGGTAGACAAAACCCAGATCTATAAAACCTAAAGGCCTTTTTTAGCATGTTGGTTGCTTGGAGGTGGAAAATAGAATCACAAGAGTAATGGGTTGCTAACGGCATCGCTTATTGGCATGATTCTTCGCCCTCAGCCCATTCCCTCGATCGGCTTTTGCGATCTGTGCGGGAAGAGAAGCAGCTGGTACATTCTACGTTTCTTCTTTTCTTCCAGACCAGCGTGGAAATTTATAATAAGACTAGCTTTTGCCCGCGACTTCGTCCACGTGGAGTTCGGTTATATCGTAGCGTAGGAAAGGAAGTAGAATTGCACGGACGAAGTCACAACCAAAGCAAGTAATCTACAAAACTTCTTTAAGTACAACATTTTTGCTAATCAATTACATTGTTTATCTTTATTTTTTTCTTCTCTTAATTTCTTTTTGGTCAGGTGTAATTTTGGGCAATATTTTGTATTCATCTTCTTGTCTATTTTGTTTTATGTTATTGTACAATTTTTGTGAAATAGTTGTTGTTTTCGTAATCAGTAACCCGATAAACCATAAAAACGATACCCATGTTGATTATCAGAATTTGTTACCCCTTTTCCCCCTTTAAGCGTTGAATTCTGTAAGAGCCTGAAACATTTGTTTACTCATTTATTGATAGGAATATTTTAACTAAAATTTTTAAATAAAATTGACTAATCCTGTTTCCCCATAAAAATTCCAATTCCACCCCTAAGCTTAAGAGCTTGAAGCCCTTTTTCACCCCCTTACGGGTAGAATTTTCAAAAACCCTAGAACATATCATTGTTTGTAGAAACATTGTTAACTTAAAATCAAAGTTTCAGGCTTCTAACTGTAAAAACGACGGACATCCATACAAAATTTCAACTCCTTTTTTACCTACTTAGGGGGCGAATATTCAAAAATCCTGTCTTAGCAGATGTTGACGTTATTACAACTATCGGTGTGTCAAATCCGTTCAGTAGTTTCGGCTGCGCGTTAATAGATGAGTGTCAGGTTTGCCTTTTATACAGGGTGTTAGTGTAAACCGTGCTATCCTTTGAACCAACAAACCAGCCCGTCAAAATGAACAACTTTTCCTTTAGAACAGATGCTGGGAAACCAATTTTTTTTTTCAATATTTTCCTACAAATTGCCGGGCCGACCAAACACTTTTGTATGGAAATGACGATTTTTTTTTAAGTTACCAGCATTGGTTCCATAGAAAAAGTTGTTCATTTTGACGGGCTGGTTTGTTGGTATGTATATTTAGGCATAATTTTATGTATTGTTATGGGTGTTATAATAAAAGAATAATACTTTGTTCACAGATACAAGGCAAACCTGTGATACAACAGAGGATTCTGCCTAGCCCGGTGGTGTCCATAGACGCACCCCACAGTCGGAGCACCCCCGCTCCTGGCGATGAAAACAATAACATCATCTTCAGTCCTTGGAAGGCATTTGGACCTTTCGTAGACACTATACAGGTTAGTACAAACTAGTACTATTTGTTCTGCCATAAACAAATTTTAAACTAAACTCATACAATTATTTATTCAAATTAACAAATACTTATTTATTGAATACATAAAAATTGAGGGATTTTTGAAAATCGTTAAAAGACATGTTGAAACAGCTTGTTATTAAAGAAAAGTGTGTATTTATAAGTATTTGCTGAATACTGTGTTGAAAAGTTTTATTTTCGATTTATTTATTTTTTTTTGGTTAGCTATCACACAGAAGACTGCAAGACTTTCAGACATAGAGAATATTATATATTGCTTTCAGACACCGTGAGACAATACTGCGTACATCCGGAACGTTATCAATAAATGTTTTAGGCGGTAGTTTTTGCAGTTCTTATAAAATATTTGACAAATGTCAACCTAGTCTAACTGCTACCACAAACACTGTAAAGTGTTTGAAACGTTAGGTGTATAAATAATGTAATAAACATGATAAACCGTATTAAATTTATTTTATTTCAATGTGAAACAATCGCAAAAACATTAGAAAATACTACGAAATTTGTGTCCATTGTTTTTTATTATCCAACTGGCGGACTTATTTTAGTATCATTATTTTGACCAAGGAAACTGTAGCCTATTTCTCAATCTAATCCATTAACAATATTGTCACACGAAATACTCCAGCTCTCAATCGACAGCCTCAACAATTACTTGTATTTCCTATGGCATCTCGATTTCCGATAACCATTGTTCCTAATTCGAGGCCACAATCCCCAAATCGAGATTTTCTTAATACAATGTTATTCTCTAATTGGTGTACGACGTTGATTAATGGAAGCTTGCTTACTGGCGTTGTCTTGCACAAAACAATGAGGAAATAGAAGTACGGTCATCCTGTCATGTAAAAACAAGATATTGAATCTAAAGAGAGAACTATAATTTCCATTTATGAATAGTATCCCAATCCCAATCATCATGAAATTTTGCATACACGTTATCTGGAGTATGGAAAAGGACAAAGGCTATCTTTTATCTCTCCCTTACCCTGGCAGAAGGGGGAAACCCAAGAAATGTTGGCTTGATGCCGTTACGGATGATATGCGTGCCAATGGTCTCACAAACAAGGATGCTAAAGACCGTGCGAAGTGGAGAAGCAATAGCCGGAAAGCGGACCCCGGGCTCCGAAGCACCCCAGCTGAGGATGCAACTGGGACAACGCTCAGATGAGAGAGAGAGAGAGAGCTATCTTTTGAGAGAAAAGTATTGTTCCCGAGGGATCGCATTAACGCGAGCAGTGCGCTAGTAATATAATATACCCCGGCACAGGGCTAGGTGACTTTCTTCCAATTTAATTGAACAAAGAATACATCACATAATACCCAAGATAACACAGTGTATCTGTGAAATACTTTGTGCAATAAAGCTGATGGAAATAATTAGAAAGTCAAATATTATCTTCTACTACTGCTAGGTATATGGCAATTACAATTTTAGACAAACCTTAACACTAAATGTTTTCAAGAGCAGTTATTTATTATTAATGTATCGTCCTTCTAATCTCAATCATTTCAATGTCTTGAACAAATTCTTGATTAGGTTTACTTAAGTTTTTTTGTGGTTCATCATCGTTACCTTTTCCCATCTGCTGTTCACTGATAAATAAAACCTCTCTTTGTTTACCATAACCACCCAGTTTCTTGTTCTTCTCATTTCGAAGTGACTTTCCATTCTAGATTTATTTCCGAACTATTTTTATTTTGTGTTCTCTCTCTCTTCTCACAATCATTTCGGTGTCGTGAACATATTCATTATTTATAGGTTAAAGGTTTTGTTGTGGTTATAGTCGCTTATTTTTACGGCACCCGCGAAACTTTCTTGTTTATGGAACAAGTCGTAAAGTGAGATTAACGATGGGGAAAAATGAAAATTGATTCTATCTTATGATTTTCCTGTATTCAGTTTTTGTTTTTTGTATTTTTAGAGCTAAATATTTTAATAATTTTATACCCTTTATAACTATCAAACGTCATTGTCCTAGAGTTCAAAAAAACGATACTCAAAAAAATATTCTTAAAATAGTTATATTTTAAGAATATTTTTATTTTTCTATATTTTAATTAAATTTCTCTTACTACGGTTTTATCGTGATTATTCCATTATTTGTACAACAAACGTTTCGAATACTTCACAACGTATAAGTTCGCAATAAAAAAGTAAATAACTAAATATATATGGACAAATCACACAGATTGAGCTAGCCCCAAAGAAAGTTCGAGACTTGTGTTATGGGATACTAATTAGCCAGAGCAGTCAGTTTATTTGGCCTACACTCTTCACGCTTCCCTAAGTGGCCTTCTAGGACATCTACGGAAAGACTTAAAGTGGTCATATGCTACTCTGCCGGGAACCACACAGCTATACCTTAGTATATAATGTAAGTTTAAGTAATGTAAGTTTACTTCAATAAAAATAAATTTATTTTTTGCCTCCAGGAAGGTGAACTAATACCAAGTCAAGACAGTGTGCTGTTGCCGACGCCACGGCTACACGACGGTTCCTTGGACGAGGACGCCACGGATCCTATGCCGACGGCACAAACGTCTAACAAGGTATCTTTAACGTGCTGTATTATAAAATAGGCATGTGGAATACATTTATATTGTGTTGCGACAGAAAGACAAATCGAAAATAAACACTAGAGGAAAAAATATATTTCTAAAGGAAAATCTCTTTCAGCTATTTAACCTAGAAAGTCACATAATTTACGACGTTATAGAAACGCACTGCTGAAATACCTAGATGATTTATTAAGTGATGGGTGCATAAGACCATTTTAAAAAGTGTGAAAATATTAATAGCACAATTTTACTGTAATATAGTCTTTTCAATTTATAGTAACTTTTATCATCAAGCCATTCATCATCAGGTCTTTTTTAGTCTCCACTGCAGGAAAACGACCCACTGTACTGCCAGAGCCATATAAAGCCAGAGCAGTCAGAGGATTTGGCCTACACTCTCCACGCTGGCCAGACGGAAGAGAACGGTCTCTTTGATGTTTCTAACAAGCTAAACAAAAGGTTGTGATTCTTAAGTCACCTTACGACATCCACGGGAAGACTCGGAGTGATCCTATTCTACTCTGCCGGAAACCACACGGCTGACTTCCTTCTATTAATAATATCGATTTAGTAATCAACTTGTCAAATGCAAAAAATGATTCGATTGGTCAAGCGTAATTTCTGTTACCAACTGCCTCCCTTCTATTACAGGTGGCTTCAGTAAGCCAGCTGTCCTTCATGGTGCGACCGGACAGCTTCGAGCGAGGTCAGCTGCGCCTGACGTGTATCTCCAGTGTGCACTCTGTGTACAACGAGCAAGCTGAGCTGGTGATCAATGAGGAGCGGCCTCAGATCGCCTCGGTTCTTGGTACGAGGGACGCCGCGGGAGGTAAGCGTAGTATTTAAAATTATACCCCTGTTTCGTGAACACTGATCAATGCTCTATAAATTCGCCTAATTGTCACCGGCGATTTTTAAAAGTGTGATATAATAAACATGAAATTAGGTATAAAATGTCAAAATTCGAATTTATCCATACAAACTCTAAATTTTAAAATTTACGACATCATGCTGTGCCAAAATAGTCATACCTACTGACTTATAAATAAATGAAAAAAAAAATAGGGATAAACCACAGAGATTGATCTAACCCCAGAGTTAGTTGTGATCTTGTCTTGTAGGATGCTAACTTAACGATACCATATTTTTTTAGGAACTTAAATAAACAAACATCAAAGACATTGGCCAAACTGAAAAATGTCGTTTTCAACTCTGATATCTATGTTTTCAACCAATGCCTGGCTGGGAATCGAACGCATGAGCCTCGTGTCGCAGGCTGGCGTAGTAACCTCTGCGGAACTCTGCTAATACACTGATAAATCCAATAACCATGCTAACTGCTCTGATTCTTTCACTATGACAGACATGATTGAAGTCTATTTGCTCTCTTTACTTAATAAGCCTAGCTAGTAATCAATTAGGAGCAGCCTCGGATTACGTTGGCGCTTGGTTTGAGGGACGCTGCGGGAGGTAAGCGTACTTAATTATGGATGTTTCACACTCTTAAGTATTTAGGTTGTAGTAAATTACCTGATAAGAAAGATGATTCCGTGCTTCGGAAGGCACGTTAAGCCGTTGGTCCCGGCTGCCATCTGGTAGTCGTTAAAGGAACCACGTCAGAGGCCGAGAGGCGGTTCCGAAGAACTCTGACACCAGGGTGCGCATGATCGACTGGCCGTGTCACCTACACGAAATGATGGTGATGAGTAACTCGCAAAATGTCTCAGTCAAGTGCCACGCTTCCTTCTTTATAACGCGCTGAGCTTCGTTATAAGGTGCTAAGCTGATCATGGAAGAATATACAATATGGGGCCTAAAAAAGGTTATCATTATAATCCATTTAACTAATAATTATTACGATATAGATTGCTGAAACTCAATCAGTAAAGACGGGTCCCACTCCATCGTATTCGAGTCTCATATTTAGCAGCCTGGTACTTGCTGCTAATTGGCTACTTGACTTAAAAAAAATTCGTGTCGCTATGTAAAGACCTGCCAAAAATAAACACAATAGTGACCGAAATACATTTCTAAACAAAAAACTCTTTCAGATATAGAAGTTTTAAAGACACATATTTTTAGACGTGAAAACGCGCTGCTGAAATGCCTACATATTTGTGACGTCACAATTTTGTATTTTGTATGGGCGGCGTGAGAACTTTGTTTGGTAGCTATACGAAATATTACGGTTATGGTAATGGTTTCATAACAAAAGTTGCTACAAATTTTGCAGACTACAATACAGTATAAGTGTAATTTAAGATTTTCATACTTTTAAAAATGGTCCTATTCACCCAACTTTAAAGAAGCTTTATGAACACTTAACGAATCGATATCAAATTAAAAGTGTTTTTAATAGTGTTTTTAATTAGAAATGAGTATCATTGGAAACAAATTTTATATAATCTTAACATTAGGCAAATACCGAATTATTGTAACGAATAATTGTAGTATTGTTAGTTTCCAAGAATAGCCTAATCACTTATTTCAAGATGCTCCCAGCAAATTAAACGTACCGGGAATTGCAAAAAATCTTTATTTTTTTATATAAACAGCAGATAGGTATGTAAAAGCAACCCAATACCACTCCGCAATTCAAATATTGACAGCAGCCGACCACCGCAGCAATCCGCCTCGAGGCATCCACGTGAATGCTGCGCTGGTAAATAAATTAAATGTAAAAATATCTCGTGGACTGAGATTAGTTGCAGATTCGAGCTTAGATTGCAGTGGTTCTTGCTTACTTGCAAATTGATGTGATCACGATTTTACAGTTACTCATATAGACGACTGAGTACTGTCGTGTTGGTATCATTTCGAAAGCACAGGAACACTTTATATACACGTGCTTCGGAAGGCACGTTAAGCCGTTGGTCCCGGCTGTCATCGTTGATGGCAGTCGTTAAGCTATGTCAGATGCCTTAAGGCAGCTTGAAAAATCTGACACCAGTGTTGGCCACTTACACATACGAAAAACAAACAAACAAACTTTATATAATTTTTGTGCAGAATTTTTATAGAATTTTTGTGCAGAAATTGCTGTGTTTTCAATTGCTTGGTACATTTTTTACGCTAGTAAATAATCCACTAGTAGGCAAGTTTTATCATAATGTTTCACATTCCCGTGTGACATTGACTAATCATCACATACACGATTTTCTCGGCATGAAAAAAGCAAGAAAGTAAAACATCATCATCAGGTCCTTTCTCTCCACTGCAGGAGCACGACACCACTTTGTATTACCGAAGCTATTTGATAGCCAGAGCAGTCAGAGGATTTAGCTTACACTCTCCACGCTTGCCAGACGGGTTGGAGAGGACTGTTTGATGTTTATAAGCTTTGTTTAGCTTGTGTTTTCTAAGTCGCCTTCTACGACATCCACGGGAATCAATCATCAATCGACTTGGAGTGGTCCTATTCTACTCTGCCGGGAACCACACGGCTTCTACAACCACAGGCTACAGATGTCGTAGTAGGTGTCTTAGGAAACACAAGCTAAACAAAGCTTATAAACATCAAGGAGACCTCTCAAACCCGCCTAGCCAGCGTGGAGAGTTTAGGCCAAATCCTCTGACTGTCCTGGCTAATTATGGCTCTGGTAATACAGAGAGGGTCATGTTCCAGCGTTGGATACTAAAAAGACCTGATGATGATGAATAGTTTTAAAAACATATAGGTATCACAGATTTGTTTAGGTATATACAGATCTGTAGTAGATATATTTTAACTTTTGAGCAGAAATTATAGTGTGTAGTGATTATTTTCCATCTCAATTTCTTACAATCATAATCATAATCATTAATTTGCCAACAAATAGAAATATAGTAAAGAACCTTCCAGAGGAAGGTTTTCTGATAAAGTTTCGCTTTCACATGTGATATTTCCTTTAACAATCAATAACATATTTTTTTAAGGTGACAAAGCAAACAATACGACATTAGTAAAATAACACAAGCAAAATAATTGCTAAGAAAGTATATTTCTTTATGAAAACAGGTGGATATGTAAAAGCAAACAAATTTCACAATTCAAATGTTGCGCGCAGCTGACTTCCGCAGCAATTTGCCTCGATGCATCCACGTAGATGCTGTCCTAGAAAATAAATTAAATGTAAATCTAGTGCTAGTTGACTGAAATTAGTTGCAGATATGAGCTTACTTACGAATTGATGTAGTAAATATTTCAACCGCAAGAAGTCCTCTGCTGGACATAGGCAGGCATTCTTTAAGGACTTCCAATACGACCTGTTAGAAGCATCGAGTGTCATCCGTCGGCCTTGGTCAGGTCGTCCGACCACTTTTTCCGTTCCGTTCTTCTCTTCATCGGTAACTCTACTCGTCTTATTTCTTTTTTCTTTTTCAGCCCTTATAAACCCACTGTTGGGTATAGACCTCTTCATTGACACGCCATTATTTCCTGTCGTGGGCTCTTTGCATCCAATTTTTACTACATGCTTTGGCTATGTCGTCAGCCCATCTCACTGGTCACCAACATTTCAACGCCCAATTCTCGGCCTCCACGCTAACACCTTTCTATTCCACCTTCCGTCCGATTTTCAGCTAACGTGGCCTGCCCACCTCCATTTCCTTTCTGCAATCACACTCTACTCGTACCTTAGATTTAATGATAGAGGTTTAATATTTAGGTAAATCATAATATCGAATAACTAGGTGTAGGTGTGTCTCATTTGGTGTCGGTTGTGAAAATGACATTGTGAAAAATCCATTAGTAATAAGGTTTTATCATAATATTTTACTTTCACAATCGACAATACATAATTGAAGATATTTTTAACAAAAAACAAAAACCCACTTCAACCCTATCAATTTATTTAAATAAGCGTAAAAATAAAATTTAAAAAAGTGTAAACCGAACGGCATAACTGTAAAAAAATTTTTGGTGTTTGTGTAATTTTTCAAAAAGCGCTCGTCATATTTCGGTAAAAATTTAATAGAACCAACTGTAAAGTATTACCTATCGAACAAAAAAACAATTTCTTAAATCGGTCCAGGAGTCTTCGAGAAATCGGGGAACAGACATAAAAAAAAAATTAAAGATTATGACGAATTGAGAACCTCCTCCTTTTTTTGAAGTCGGTTAAAAACGAATCATACTCTATAATTATATAACAATATATTTGCTAAAACAACGTAATTGCTGTTGCAAAAAATATTTATTTCTCGATGTAATAGCAAACCAATCCCACTCCACAATTCAAATATTGACCGCAGCCGACCGCCGCAATCTGCCTCGAGGCGTGCGCTAGGTGGATGTACTTACAGCATCCACGTAGATTTGCGCAAGCAAATAATTTAAATTATAGAATAATGGTCGTGGATAGAATGAGATGTAGAGATGAGTTCAGTTTCAGAGAACAATGCTAAAGTTACAAAATGTGAGCCACACAGTTTAAATATTTTTTAACACCTGAGAAGAAACTTGTTAACATTACTGACCTTTATTCTAGAATTTCAAGTAATGAGAAATACCTTCAACCAAACCTTCAAAGCCAAATCAAAATTCTAATTATTTTGATATTACCAAGCAATAGACTTCAACCTGCCTAGATTTCTTTTCATGGGATTCGATTATATTCGGTAGTCGATTATTTTTTCGCTTTTAACTGGCTGAGCTAACCCATCAAGGAAGGCTATATCGAAGGTGAACTTACCGATATAGTATTTCCATAAGATTTCTAAAAACGCACTGTTTTACAAAGGATAAAACTTTTAACATTGATTCTTCGTTTGTCATCCAGAGTGAAATCAAAATCTTCACTATACATACATAGTTACACTGTATATGTAATTACGTATAAAGAAGATTTTGGTTATCACATCCTTCACCTTATGTGGTATGCAGAAGCTAAGGCCATAAGACTCAGAGTGGAAATGGGAAACAAAATTAATATATTTGACATGATTCCCGAATTTGAAGTTTCACCCATTTCTTTCACCACTTTTTACAGTCTTCGCAGAATATAAGTAGTTTATAAGGTCTAACTAAAATTGTGAGTTGACGTCGCTTGGAGAAAATGCGCTGTGCAGTTTGTTGCCGCTTCTTCTGCACTCCGCTTTGGAAGCGGCCTAAACTTAGCCATAAGTAATTATTGCCGTCAACAAAAAATTTTTGTTGTAAAAATTGTAAACACAAATATGACAATTAATAAGTGTTCAAAGAAACCTATATTAAATAAACGATTGAATCTTGAATAAGGAATATCTGGTACATTCTACGTGTTTTTTTCCACGCCAGCTTGGAAGATTCGATTCAGCAATCTTCATTATATAAATCAAAACCCTATCATATATTAGCGTATAAGATTAGCATACGCTGATGAAACATTATGAATATTTCCGATAATCCAGCAAGAACGCGTTTCCATTTGATAGCCCTCAACGAATTGACGTTTATCGCCCCTCGAATGAAATATCCAAGGTTTTGGAATAAAATCTTCATAAAATATTGGCTGACGAGTATTTACGAGTTTTGAATGAGTGCAATTTTCTAGTCGGCTGCATGTTGTTACAAATTAAAGAATGTAGCAGATGTGACATTAAAACAAAGTTTCAGACCTTATCTTAGAATATTTTTGATTTACAAATTGGTTACTGGACTAAGTCTTGGTGGCTTTTAAAAATAGTTAAATATGTGGTTGTGTTGCTAGCCGCATATCTTTTCAACATGATTCTTTAGATTTTCACCCCTTCTCACGGCCGGTTTTTGTGATTTGCGCAGAAAGAGAAGCTGTTACATTTTATTGTATTATTTTCTTTCAAACCAGCATGAAATAGAAGTATTTAAATATAAAAAAAAAAACCACTAAAACAGCATCTGTTAGAAGGTATAGTTTTTCTAACTTTATTTTATCTTGACGACATTTCGCGAAGGGTAAGTTTATTTATGTATTCAATCTTATATTTTTTATAACTTTGAGAATTCCTCATCTTTATCAGCCAATTGCAGCTACGACTATTTGTACGTGGTAGAGCTTTTTCACCTGACCTCTAAAAGTTAGGAGGATTTATATCATTTTGGAACTTATGCGTGTCTTTGAAATATAAATTGAAACAGTATCCTTCTATACTCTAGCCATTTTAGTTGATGCAATCTGACGCGTTCCGTAGAGCTGTGGTGAACTGGAAAATGTAGGGATTCCGCGATTATCGGACTTTTAATATTGCAGATTGTTAAAATGTTGTTTGCTCGCTCCGTTGAAGAGCGCTCAGTGTTCGCAGCTCTTTTGTGTGAAAGATGTCACATTGATTTTATGATCAATAATTTACATTTTTTTAAGGAGATGACGTGAAATGGTTATTTATTTTTTTGATCAACCTATTTGCTACTGGTGCGTTTGTACCATGATGTAAACTACCTTTTGTGATCTGCTGTTCAATACCGATTTAACAGATCACTATACGCGGTTTAATTCATAAGGACTCATTTAGTGTCAATTTAGTTGCGGCCACTAGATGGCGTTCATACGTCGGGGCGATAACATATCGAATATAGTTTTTAATACCGTATGCATGTAATATTGTTAGTTCTAAATATGAATGTAAGTGAATGTGTGTAACCTTATTTGTTGAGGAGCCCGATGGTCCAGTGGGTGTGAGCTCTAAGAGCGCTTACATATGTTAAGCAACCCCTGGTGCAGTCCCTACTTGGATGGGTGACCGCAAGTGGCATAAAAATATCTCGAGCTCCTCCGTGCTTCGGAAGGCACGTTAAGCCGTTGGTCCCGGCTGTCATCGTTAATGGCAGTCGTTAAGCTATGTCAGATGCCTTAAGGCAGCTTGAAAAATCTGACACCAGTGTTGGCCACTTACACATACGAAAAACAAAGAACAACAAAACAAAACCTTATTTGTATGTTTTTCGATGGATTTGAAGTAGGATAGCGAAAATTCTTATTTATACAAAATTATAAAATGACACAAAATAAAATGTACCATCAAAAGCCAAACACGTTATCATTAGAGTTGACAATTCAACAAGCTACTTTACTACATGACTGGAGCGCGTTCATCATTTACCTTTGCTTATTACCCAAACATATGGAACGAATGAACGTAACGGTACAAAATAATAAAGAAACAGAAAATAAATGCAACATCAGGCAAACAAACCAGCACTATACAGGGTGGAACACATTTGTATGAAAATTTTATTATTTTTCTAAATTGCACTCAATTACAAGAGGGAAGTGATCAGACGTAAAAACATCATATATAACTGATACATTTGTCACAGAGTCACGGGCCCCTTGTGTCACTAAACAGTGGTCCAACCACCGACGTGAGCCGTTTGAGTCGCTGATAAACGTAAATGTACCTGAATTAAGTCCTAGTTTATCAATGTCCACACAAGTCCAATTATTCTCATTACACGCGCACATCATTTCTTTGTAAAATGTAGTAGATGGATGAGCGTTAAAATCTCCTAACACAAACACAGCGTGCAAGAAATAATTGTCTATTATAGCGCTTACCGTACTGAGGCAGTCTGTGAATTCGGGCAAGTTCTTACTTTCATCCGTTGGCATGTACACACTGAACACCAGAACGGGCCGCTCACTTATCACTGCTTTTATCGCACACACTCTCGGGTTCTCACAGGGTATCACTGAGACATCACTAAGAGCACCACTCCTCCATAAAAGCGCGACACCTCCGTACGGCCTGCCGGCGAGCATCCCGGCCGTGGTATCCATTGCAGAGGTTCCCGTGCAGCTGAAGTTGCTGTCAACGCTGTTAAGAAATGATAGATCTTCAGGTGTTAGCCAGTGTTCCTGTAGGCTAATTATGTCGCATGTACGACATAATTCTTGGATGTGGTGAACAGAACGTTTAGCGTTTTTACAGTTAAAACTGACTAGCTTACAACCTTTATCCATTAATATTTCTCGACTGGCCGTCTCCAGACGTGGCTCTGGAGTGATGTCTATGTTTGTAATGCATAAAACGCCTAAATATTATGCCACTAGGCCAAATTTTATCATTCAAAAATAAGTTAACTTTCTCATTTGGTACAAAAAACTTGAAAGCATTATGTGAGTTGTTTTTTATAGTCATTAATTTCAATTATTTATTAATTTCAAGTATTATTTCAATACCTTGCAAAAGTTGCCTTATATAATTGTTAATAATATACCTTAATATGGAAATCCTAGCACGATATCTTGAGCTCCCGCCATAGACTTGAAATTTCATTTTGAAAGTTTTTTTTTACTTTTTTTATAATACACCGTTTATACGATATCATAAGTAAATATAGTATGTAATTGATGTAAATGATATAACAAGGCATATTTTAATCAATACAATCATTTATTTTAAAAGTAAATACAGGTTTAGAAAGTTATGTCGGTAAGAATAACGCTATTTTTTAAAGCAAAAATCCTTTTTTGTCTCAAATTTGGGCATGAGTTTTCGAGATGCTAATTTAGATTTTATGTATCCTTCTCTTTTTTTCTTGTCGCATACACTTAGAGCTGCTTCTGTCACAACTTTGACCGATCTTTCTACAGCCTGGGTGTGGCAAGGCAGTATCATAAACTCTAAAGCTGCATCTCCTCCTTTTTCAATTAGATTTTGTAACTGCTCATCGGAAATATTCGTCAGTATTGGGGGTTCGTATATTATTTGTCGCCAGTCAATCATGTCTATGTAAGAAAGAGCATTTAAATTCACTTCTGGGACTTCAAACATGCGGGGAGCCGAATTTTTATTAACGTGACGAGCTTTTAAAATGCGTCTTGCAGCTAGTTCTCTAATGTGCTTACGTGAATCTGTTATCATACTCAACAAAATGTTTTCTGGATGAGCAAAGTAACTATTTCGAACAAAAACTGGGTCCACTATCGCTAACAACTCGTTGGACAAATACCTAGTGCTATTAATGAGCTTCCACAAATGTTTTGAACCATCTTTGCATGATGAATGTGATTTGATGGTGAACCAGACAGGAGCATATGATTTTATGACAAACGTAGCTAGAATCACAAGATTTTGCTGTGGATTTTCTGTGGAAATATATAAACGTAGTATGCGATTAGCTCTTGTTAACCAGCGGGCATGCGATAGCTTACCTGGGCTTCTGTGTAATAAATCAGGAGGGCATGATCCAGTTATTACAGTAGTAGTAATATCTAGTAAATATTTTTGGTCTGTACTGAGATCCGTCGATATCTGTGGTGGTAGATCACCGTCTATCTTAAGAAAATGGGCCAACGGCAGCGTTTCGCATGTCTCTAGTGCTTTACCAATTTGCCCTGCAAATGATTTAGGTCCCGCGGTAGGGCCATCTAAATATGTAAACAAATGTCTCAATGGCAACTCATTGGCGTGTAAAAGGCATATTATCCATTGCAATGGTCGACGTAGTCTATTTTCCAAAAGACGAATCACTCCTCCCACTTTTCCTGTGTTTGTGTTGGTTCCATCACAGCCAATGGCCAGTATACTCTCTGGTGATATCTTTTCACTCGTCAAAAAGCTGTGGATAGCTCGTTCAATGTTTCTTGCACTGCCCGAAGCTGGAACCACGTAGCCAACATATTCAGATCCTGGTTCTTTTATTATCGAAATATGTTCCTCTTGTACAATCACTCTAAACTTCTTCGATCCTTTTAAAATAATTTTAGCCGTCTTGTCTTTTCTTCCATCGAAATATAATGCTGGAATTTCATTAACTCTTTCTTCTGTTAAAATTTGCTCACGTACTTTCTGTCTTATTCTTCTTAGTTTCATCCTTTCCACGACGTTAGTTGACTGCACCTCAGAGTCGGCATCGGAAGTAGAACATAGTACAGAAGATACGATAGCCGCCGCAGCTCGGTCTGATACTCCGTATCTATCGCATACAGTCGTCAAACTATGAAGACTGGCCTCTATAAGCTTAATGGGCTTTTGAATCATTTTGTGAGCGGTGTCAAGACAATCTGCGGCCGAGGAGCAAGAAGGAAGGTTGACATGAGAACTAACTTTTGATTTATTTAGTCGATACGAAGTGCAGGGAATTTCTTCAATTTGTTTGTTAGCATTATACCTGATTTCTTGTTTCAGAGCACGTAATCCTCTATTTTGCAATTTTTTACTCTGTATAAGATCCGTTTTTCCTAAAGCCATTAGTCTGTTAGAGCGTTGATCGTCTAAGAACATTTGTTCCTCTTTGGGCACTTTTTTTTCTCTCAAACAAGTACAGCTTACAAATGTTTTACATTTACATGCAGCTATGTCAAAAAGCTTTTTACTTTGTACTCTGAACTCTTCTAACTTTTCTTTCTTAAGTTTCTTCATAGACTTTTTCAAATTACAACATTTTGAGTGATAATTTTTCAGCAACTGTAAAACTCGTTTGTGTGTGACGATTGGAATAGAAGATTTTATCCACAACTCTTAAATTTTTGTTCCCACTATTTCGGCGATTTCCAAAAACGTAGGTTCTTTTGTCGTGTCATTTCTCACTTTTAAGTCCTGTCGTACCCATTCATAGAATTTCATCACATTTTCATACGTAGGCAGGATATTCTCTTTTAACTCTGCACTTTCGCCAAATATCGGACATTTTAACTTTTGTCGCGTAGAAGTCATGTTTATTACAACAAGAAAACGTAAATTAAGAAACACTCGTGAAAATAATTGGCGCGCGACCTTTCACCTTGACACAATTATCGACACTAGTTGAAACAAAACACTGCAATTTGCGTGCCGCCCCCCGCTTCATCCCGCACTTTGCTCCTCTATCACAGCGCCAAAGTGTAACAAATCAATGAAATGTTAATTGCGACAGCTAGTTAACTGTATTAGAATACGTATTTGAATAAAGTGAACCTATTTTTATACATTCTATACTATTTTGTCGACCGCGCATATAACCCTTAATTTATCGTTTTTCTAAATGTTTGATGAGTTGGCGGGGGCTCTTACCGTTGTCTAATAATATTTTTATTTTTTATGCAGCTAGCCTATGGCATTTGGCAACAAAAAACAACTATTCCAAAAAAAAATTCTAAATTTTATTTTTTCGTTCCACCCTACATACAGCCACATGAGTGTGACCACGTTAATCATTTACCTTTGCCTATCCATCTAAACATGCTGAGCAAATGAACGTATCGGTACAAAATAATAAAATTACAGATGAGGAAAAGGCAACATCAGGCCGAACTACGTTTCAATACAGTCAACAAATCAGCGAGCTATATTGCCACATGAGTGAGAGCGCGTTAATCATTTACCTTTGCCTATCCACCCAAACATGCTGAACAAATGAACGTAACGGTACAAAATAATAAAATTACAGATAATAAAATGCAACATCAAGCCAAATCACGATTCGATATAGTTGACAAACCAGCGGGCTATATTGCCACATGAGTAGAGCGCGTTAATCATTTACCTTTGCCTATCCACCCAAACATGCTGAGCAAATGAACGTATTGGTACAAAATAATAAAATTACAGATAAGGAAAAGGCAACATCAGGCCGAACTACGTTTCTATACAGTCAACAAATCAGCGAGCTATATTGCCACATGAGTGAGAGCGCGTTAATCATTTACCTTTGCCTATCCACCCAAACATGCTGAGCAAATGAACGTAACGGTACAAAATAATAAAATTACAGATAAGAAAATGCAACATCAAGCCGAACTACGTTTCAATACAGTCAACAAATCAGCGAGCTATATTGCCACATGAGTGAGAGCGCGTTAATCATTTACCTTTGCCTATCCACTCAAACATGCTGAGCAAATGAACATATTGGTACAAAATAATAAAATTACAGATAAGAAAAAGGCATTATCAGGCCGATCTACGTTTCAATACAGTCAACAAATCAGCGAGCTATATTGCCACATGAGTGAAAGCGCGTTAATCATTTACCTTTGCCTATCCACCCAAACATGCGGAACAAATGAACAAAACGGTACAAAATAATAAAATTACCGATAATTAAATGCAACATCAAGCCAAACTACGTTTCAATACAGTCAACAAATCAGCGAGCTATATTGCCACATGAGTGAAAGCGCGTTAATCATTTACCTTTGCTTATCCACCCAAACATGCTGAGCAAATGAAGGTAATAGTACAAAATAATGAAATTACAGGTAAGAAAATACAACATCAAGCCAAACTACGATTCAATACAGTCAACAAATCAGCGAGCTATATTGCCACATGAGTGAGGGTGCGGTAATCATTTACCTTTACAAACCATCCATACATGCCGAACGAATGAACGTAACGGTACAAAACAACAAAATTACTGAAAAGAAAATTCAACGTCCAGCCAAATCCCGATTCAATACAGTCGACAAACCAACATCATCCTCTTCAACTCAGCCTCATGACTGAATGCGCGTTAATCATTTACCTTTGCCTATCCACCCAAATATGCTGAACAAATGAACGTAACGGCACAAAATAATAGAGAAACTGAAAATAAATGCAACATCAAGCCATACCACGATTCAATACAGTCGATAAACCAGCTCTATACAGCCACATGAGTGAGAGCACGTTAATCATTTACCTTTGCCTATCCACCCAAACATGCGGAACAAATGAACGAAACGGTACAAAATAATAAAATTACAGATAAGAAAATGCAACATCAAGCCAAACTACGTTTCAATACAGTCAACAAATCAGCGAGCTATATTGTTACATGAGTGAGTACGCGTTAATCATTTAGCTTTGCATATCCACCCAAACATGCCGAGAAAATGAACGCAACGGTACAAAATAATAAAATTACAGGTAAGGAATTGCATCAACAAGCTAAAACTACGATTCAGTACAGTCAACCAATTAGCAAACTATATTGACACATGAGTGAGTATGCGTTAATTATTAACTTTTACCTATCCACCCAAAAATGCCAAACGTAAAGTTCGAAAATAACAAAATTACATAAAAGAAAATGCAACATTAAGCAAATCCACATACATAACCTTGACCTTTCCTCATATTATTCATAATTTGGCTTTCAAAAACGTTTCTAGTTTTTGCGAATGCAAAGGTAACTTCTAATACATCTTCACGCGTCAACAACTAGATCGATTTAGATGAAATTTGGTTCTGCGATATTTTGAGGCCTATGAAAGGACACAGTGTACATTTCCAAGACACTGTTTCCAAGGGATCAACAAAAATAATACAAAAAATGATAGCGTGATACTATATAAGCAAATTTTGAGATATTTTGCAAATTATGCCCATTTACAGTGCGCCTTACGCACTGAACTTGAGACCTGAAAACATTTATTAAAATACCTTAAACTCTTTTAGTAGTTTTTTTTCTGTACCTAGACTAATTTGTAGTATCAGCATGCGCGGCCTTAGAATTTCAGAAATGGTATTTCAGGGAATTTCGAGCCCAGAGCCTCATTCTGACTGCTGAAAATTCGTAGGCGAGATGGCGTATGATTCGACAAAGCCGTAATGACTTTGATGGAACTCATTTGCAAGTATAGTGTATGATTAATTGCGATTTAGTTTCACGTCACGATTGAGGCAACATATTTTTAACTCAACTGATCACGTCGTAATAAGTTTATTTTTGCTTACATGTTAAGCCAATTCCACGTTAAAGAATAAACCTTAAAATCATCACAAGCGGCCTGATTCAAATTTTTAAAACACTTAAGTAAAGCAAGTCTTGCAGGAATATTTAATTGTTGATGTCCAAATCAGCTGATAGAATATATCCAGGGCATTAATTTCTTTTTTCTTCTTTGATATTTCCTAAAGGAAAAGTTTTTAAGAGCGTATACTAGCAGTATTTTTTCAATATGGTTTTCATACAAATGTATTTCTCTATTTTCTCGCTGAAAACTGATTCTAGAGCCACAATTCTTTTTTCATAAAATCTAGTACCAAAAAAGGAATGCCCCTATTTTTTTTTTCCAAAAAAACTGTTTTTGTACAATTTTTTTTTCTTTTAAGCAGGTTTTTAGAAAAAAGTAAAACATAGAGACATACCTATTTTAATAATAGATTGTATGTAAAAAGCATTGTGCCTCTAGAAGCAGTTTTCAGCGAGAAAATAGAGAAATACATTTGTATGGAAAACGCACTGCTAGTATACCCTCTTAAGTCACTAAATAACGTACTTTATGAGGAAGACGCCATTAACTTTAATATCATCACCAAATTTATTTCTGTATATTCAATACAAGCTTAATAACATCCATGAAAACCATTCGATTCTGTTTTTATTCTATGGCCTCCACGGAGGTTTTGGTGATAGTGATTGCCCAAGTCCAGTTTATAGAGTAACAAAGTATCAGTGTTGTAGATTGCTGACGGTTATTTGATTGCTTTATAGATGCTTCTGGTAACAAATCTATACGAGTCCATATTATGACAGTGTACTTTAGCTATTTTACCAATATCATATTATAAAGTCCACTAAAATCAATATGCAAATACACCTAAGGCAAACCTCAACTGAACTCCTTGATTTCCCATCAAAAACTCCCTTGGAAACCACCCCATTGACTGTGAACGTGAAACAGCAAATATTTGAGTGATGGCTCACATTGTAGCCAATGTCTGTGTCAGCCTGTGGTTGCACACACTGCGTCATTAATGAGGTCAATGGTGCAAAGCTAACTGCGTTGGCCAAGGATACACTGTATGATTTATGTATAAACCGTAGAATTGATATACTGGTTTGTTGAACACCTACAGGAAACAAATAAGTACAAAACCATCGCAGTGTTTGCAAAGTCGCAACAGCAAATATTTAAGCGATGACTCACATTGTAGCCAATGTCTGTGTCAGCCTGTGGTCGCACACAACGCGTCATTGCGGTCATGCGGTCAATGGTGCAAAGATTACTGCGTTGGCCGATGATACACTGTATGATTCTTGTATCAACCATAGAGTTTAATATACTGGTATGAAAACACATAGAAAACAAATAATAAAGAAAATAAGAAACCATCCCATAGTATGCAAACTTGCAACAGCAAATATTTGAGTGATGACTCACATTGCAGCCATGACTGTATTCGTCTGAGGTAGCACACACTACGTCATTAATGCGGCCAATGATGCGGAGCTATCTGCGTTGGCCGATGATAAACAGTATGATTTATGTAAGAACCGTAGATTTTAATATCTGGTTTGAATACATATAAAAAACAAATAATAAAGAAAATAAGAAACCATCCCACTATCTGCAAACTCGCAACAGCATATTTTGAGTGAAGACTCACATTAAAGCCATGGCTGTTTCAGCCTGTGGTCGCCCACACTGCGTCATTGATGCAGTCAACGGTGTGGAGCTAACTGCGTTGGCCGAGGATACACAGTATGATTTATATATGTACCGTAGATTTGAATATATTGGTTCAAATACATAAAATAAACAAATAATAAAGAAAATACGAAGCAATCCCATTATCCGCAAACTTGCAACAGCAAATATTTGAGTACAGATTGGCAACCATGTCTGTGTCAGCCTGTGGTTGCACACACTGCGTCATTAATGCGGGCAATGGTGCCAGCTATCTGCGTTGGCGATGATACACAGTATGATTTATGAAAGAACCGTAGATTTTAATATCTGGTTTGAATACATATAATAAACAAATAATAAAGAAAATAAGAAACCATCCCATTATCTGCAAACTCGCAACAGCATATTTTGAGTGATGACTCTCATTGTAGGCATGTCTGTGTCAGCCTGTGGTCGTACACACTGCGTCATTGATGCGGTCAATGGTGTGGAGCTAACTGCGTTGGCCGGGGATACACAGAATGATTTATGTATGAACCTTAGAGTTTAATATACTAGTTTGAATATACATAGCAAACAAATAATAAAGAAAATAACAAACCATCCCATAGTCTGCAAACTTGCAACAACAAATATATGAGTGATGACTCACATTATAGCTATGTCTGTGTCAGCCTGTGGTCATACACACTGCGTCATTAATGCGGCCGATGGTACGGAGCTATCTGCGTTGGCCGATGATACACAGTGTGATTTATAAATGAACTGTAGATTTTAATATACTAGTTTAAATACATATAGTAAACAAATAATAAAGAAAATAAGAAACCATTCCATTATCTGCAAACTCGCAATTACAAATATATGAGTGATGACTCTCATTGTAGGCATGCTGTGTCAGCCTGTGGTCACACACACTGCGTCATTAATGCGGCCAATGGTGCGAAGCTAACTGCGTTGACCGAGGATACACTGTATGATTCATGTATCAACCATAGAGTTTAATATACTGGTTTGAATACATATAATAAACAAATAATAAAGAAAATAAGAAAACAACTCATTATCTGAAAACTTGCATCAGCAAATATTTGAGTGAATACACGGTATGATTTATATATGAACCGTAGAGTTCTAAGTACTGGTTTGAAACATTGGTGGTTATGAACCAACCACATAAAGTGCGAGCGACATTCCAAACTCTGTGTAGAAAATAAATAGTAAAGAAAATTTAGAAACAATGTAAAGTAATGTAAATAAAATGTGCCGTGTGGTTCCCGGTAGAGTAGAATAGGACCAGTCCATGTCTTCCCGTGGATGTCGTAGAAGGCGACTTAGGGAACACAAGCTAAACAAAGCTTATAATATCAAAGAGACCTCTCCAACCCATCTGGCCAGCGTGGAGAGTGTAGGCCAAATCCTCTGACTGCTTTGGCTGATATATTGCTTTGGCAGTACACAGAGGGTCGTGCTCCTGCAGTGGAGACTTAAAACAGACCTGATGATGATGATGTAAATTAATTACAATAAGGTATAAAACTTTTAATTGAACGACTTTCATCTAATAATGACAGTGATCACTGAAACCAATGGCTTAAAGTTCCTACCAAAATGCGGAGAAGTTCGAGATATTTTATGCTGCTTTTGGTCATTATTTCGCATCATAAGTGCGAATCTCATATTATATCGATTTATTTTAAATCACTTTTCACAAATATTTGAATTTCCGAAACGTTACTCAAGTTAAGACACATCTAGTATTGTTCGACACTTTTCCATTAGAATTACTTTACCAACTGTCAACAACGTACTTGAATAAAACTTTAGGGGAAATAAATAAGGAATAAAGTTCTCTTACCTTCTTTACTGATCCCGATTATTTTAACAAGGCAATTTTAACTTTCGGTGCAATGTATTTCTTCTATTTAATTCTCTAAAAGTATATTTTAACAGACTTTAAAAAAGAAACAGGTTCTCAATTTTTCGAAACTCATTTTTAGGGTTCCGTAGTAAACTAGGAACCCTTATTACTGTATCATCATCACTATCATCATTGCCTTTTTTTAAATATAAATATTTAAATATAAATTAAATATATATATATTTTTTTTTTTAATATATACGGACAAATCACACAGATTGAGCTAGCCCCAAAGTAAGTTCTTATGAAAGACTTGTGTTATGGGATACTAACTCAACGATACTATATTTTATAACAAATACATACTTATATAGATAAACATCCAAGACCCAGGTCAATCTGAAAAAGATCGTTTTCCATCTTGACCTGACCGGGGATCGAACCCGGGACCATCCGTGTCGCAGGCAGGCGTGATGACCGCTGCGCCACGGAGCTCGTCAAGGCAGTTATTTTTTCATTAGATAGCTCATGACAACTCATACATCAAAATCAGTCACGCCGTTTAGGCTACAGGTTGCAACAATGAAACAGACATACTTACTAGTTACATACCGTACATACATACTATTACATCCTGCTATCCGAAATAAACAATTTATTATTTATTATTCTCTTTATTTATTTTTACAATCTTAGGTATTAGGATTTTATAAAAATTGATATAAAAAGTAAAATATAAAAATATAATACAAAACATAAAAACTATATAAAAACCTAAATCTAGTTCGCCGCCAGCAGCGGGGCAGGGCTCAAGCTACTGGCGGTTAAGGCTGCAGGGAGAGGAATCTTCTAACAATGCGTGCCGTGTCTAGAAGTAACGCCTTCTGTATCTGACCCTTGATCCAGCCATCCAGCGAGAGTCTCTTGAGAAGTTGGTCGAGACTCTTCGCTATAAGACCGTTCACCTGTGCGGATACGGTGATGGTCGGCTCAAGGACCTAAAATAAAGCCAGCATCCGATCACGGTACGCAGTCATTATTATTTGTAGTATCTCCTTTGGATTCCCGGGTGTTACCCCGGTCCCTTGGAAGGCTTGCGTGGGGATATAGATCCAACACGTAGAGGCCCTTTGGAGAAGTTGATAGAATAGAATAGAATAGACTTTATTGGTGAAAAAACAAAACAACACATACAAATTAAAAACGATTAATCGACACATACAAAACAAATATCATAAGGTACAAGCATCTGACAAGCACATAACAAAGATTTGTGTTGATGTATTCACCAAAAGGGACCAGCTCAGCATAATGCTACAACGTAATACGCTGCAGCGCTGATATTCTGCTGGACCCTGATGTTAGTGAGTGACGTGAGGACAGAGGACAATTGCACAAGATTTATTAATACAAAATAATGCATAACTTATCGTTTTTTATAGTTTTGACAAAATATATCTATATAAAAAAGGACACTATACAACAAAGAGTAAATACCCTAGCTTATCCGAACATACAACATTTAAACCTGTTGGTCAGCGATAAAAACGGCTACTGCCAGTCACTGCAATTTCTTAGTTTTCCCATTAAATAAAATGAGATGATTGAGAATTGATGTAATGTAGGTCTCCAGCCAGAACCCATTCCTGGATGATATGCCCTTGAATAGGTCTTGATCGCTTCTTATTATTATGTTCTCTCTAGTTTTATCCTTCAGGGGACGTATCCCGGACCTTTGAGGCTTGCATGGGGACATAGGTCCAACACGTAGAGGCCTTGTGAGAGTTTTTGCTATAATTTGTGATGGGGCGCCACCAGGGCATGACAGTAAGTCACACTATAAAATGTTCTCACTGACAATTCCCAGTAAGTGCAGGACTATGGAGGTATAATGGAAAAAACTACATTGGGACTATTGGGATGATATGTTAGAGGATTGGAAAATGGGCTATGGAAAGACTATGGCACCTGCCTGACCAATGTTTAGAAACACGGATAAAATAGGTAGGTGGTGACTTGCCAACTCAGTCAATGGGCCCCCGAAAATGGCTGCACGACGCAAAATGTGCGGCTAGAAGGGCAACACTAGTTGAGCGGCTGAAGGGTGGAGAGGTGTCACTGGACTTTAAACTATTATTATTATTATAGGCGCGAATAAAATCACCTACCTTCTAGGTAGTTCAGTTGGGTAAAAATATAGTCAAACAATATGAGTTTATACATTCATATTATTACGTCTTTATCTCTTGCGGGTAGACAGAGCCCATGGTCATATAACCCGAAGACCACGTTTAACGTGTTAGTGAGCGAATATGAGTAATATGAGTTCAGAATGTAATAAAAAAATAACAGATAAAATCTTTGTTATTTCTACTATAAATTTTCAAATTAATAATATTGTCTGTTTTGACGTACTTGTGTTGTCTAGACTGAGAAATTCGAATATCTTAACATTGAAATATTTATTGGATTGGAACAGTCGTCGAACTATATTGAAATGACTATAAAAAGGGCTGTTCTCCCTGCTTTAATTTGAGCGTGTTCGTTGTATTATTAGCTATGTTAGTATAAATACGTTGGCCAGAATTTACCGTAGGTACGACTTTGTTTTTAAGGTCTCGTATCCAAGAATAAAAACGGGATTCTATTCACGAGACTTCCCATCCGTCTGTCCGTCTGTCAGTATGTCACCAGGCTGTCTCCATAAACCGTGATATCTAGAGAGTTGACATTTTCACAGATGATGTTCTTGCATTGCCGCTCTAGCAGTCAATACTAAAAACGGAATAAAATAAATATTAAAGGGTGGCTTCCATACAATGAACATGTATAAATAGGAACTTTTCGTGCGCGAGTCTCTCGAACTTGGCCATTTTTTTTTTAAATTGAGTTTAGCAACTTTATGCAACTCCAAAATTCCCAAAATACTGTTAAATCAATGTACCTCAAACTTTTCAATTTCAATGCTAGTTCGCCCTACGCAAACTTTTTCTAACTAACCACAGTATTGAACATACGAAGTTGGTTTAAGACTAATTAAATTGTTTAACGTTAGCGCACATAGTTGGCAACTGCAAACTTGCGGGTACGTTACCAATTTGTGCAATATTTGATTATGGTTAACGCATATTTTAGTAGCCATGATACGATAGTCGATATTGACCAAATGTAAGTCTTATTTGTATTAAAAATATGGCTCATTCATATTAATAAATAAAAACTAAGCTTTAACATACCATATGAATATGACAGCACATCTCATCATGACTATACCCTCATCATCAGGTTTTTGTTAGTCTCCACTTCAGGCAACGTCACAGAATTAATAATCGTACTAAGCAACGTGTATGCGAAATTTAATGATGATCGGTTCAGTAGATAGGGCGGGAAAGAGTACCAAAAGAACAAACAAACTCACTTTCGTATTTATATTAGTTGGGATTAAAATATTTCTACGCATGTATTAAAATTGATTTTATTTTTGTTGAAAAGAAATTAGTAGGAATCCTACTCATTATTATAAAAGTAAAATATTCCACCAACAATCTTCCTAAAAGAATAAACGGAGGCCGAAACAAAATTCACAAAAGGAATGCTAAAAAACTAAAAAAAGAGAATGACAAAGATTTACTTGTTGTAAGTGCAAAAATGTGTAAGTAATTAATTAATTAAGTGAAATTTACGATAAAAACTTGAAAAACGAAAACAATAATTAAATATTCATTACGAGGTATTATCGCGTTTCCCTTCTTCGAGAAAAATTCCTCGACAATTTTAGCGTTTTTTTTCATTTAATGGAATATTGTGGCTTTTTAACTTTATCGATATCGATATTCTTATCTTCACATTTATATACATCGTCATCTTTAATGTAGAAATAATAACATGTATGATGTTTAAATATGTGTAGTTTTGTTTACTACGGAGACCATTTGAATACTTGGCATACTCATATACGTACCTATGTATGAAAAAAACTAAGTGCTAATTAAATCAAAGGACTTCTGTTCGAAACTGAGAATTTTTATGTATAGTTACATATTATATTCAATCAAAGAATATGTGCTAAGGATCTATTATCTACGCATTTACTACTTATTACTTACGACTTTGAGCAATGACGTAATTTTGCTTAAATGGCCGATGGGCTCTTTTTGTTATTTATTTTTCTATTTACACAAACAACATTTTGCCTGAATCAATGAATTAAATTTTTATTAATTTTCACCAAAAATCACAATGTTTAACTTAAGACCAGAAAGCTTGGTTGTTATCGATATCACTATATAGCAATCATGCAACTATTTTGGTTAAGGCTATAATAGATAAGCTATTATCTATTATAGCCTTAGCTATTTTGCAATTTGACAATATACATCGATATGATAAAGTCCCAACACTAACTCCGTCGTTGTAGCCCATTAACGTTATTACGCTAATGATTCGACAGAGCACAGTCCCTAATTACAAACAAAGCTTTTTAATAAAGATATTTATCTTTCTGTAGACATGTTATCTTGTTCCCATTCTTTCGGTTCATCCAACTTAGATTGGATTTTGTTTTTCTCTTCTCTTTGCTGACGTATAATATACATCTCTCATTTAATCAAGGCTTTCTTTTTGGGTTCCGTACTCGAGGGATAAGAACCGAATCCCATTACTAAGCCTCTGCAGTCCGTGCGTTTGTCTGTCTTGAAATTGTCACAGAATGTGATTGTTTTTAACTATAGCCGCTATATCAACAAATAATAACAAGTTGCTGTATCCTAACTTCCTAACTAATATTATAAATGCGAAAGTGAGTTTGTTTGTTTGTTTATTTGTTTGTTTGTTACGCTTTCACGCCGTATCTACTGAACCGATCGTCATGAAATTTTGCATACACATAAGTTAGGGTACTGAGAAGGACATAGGCTATATATCGCGCGGGCGGAGCCGGGTAACAGCTAGTTTGAATAATATTAACCTGACAACCGTTTTTGAAAGTTTACGTCCACTATATTGATTTTTTTGATGAGATGATACTTCGGGGAAGAATACAAAATCAGGTGTTATCTTTTAGCCACCACTTCACTGTCTGTCATTTTTTGCAGGAAATATCAAGATTTAAATATTGCAAGCCACAGGTATGTTTTTATATACTTAACGTTGAAAAAACTTAAAGAATCTACACAGCAGAATATTGCCTCTAAAAAAAGAAACAATTTGCCTCCCAGGCAATTTACCTCAAACAATAGTTTTCCAGAAATTTACGTCCGTATTGTTAATACGGGGTGTTTCATACATTTTTGTTTCGCGGCGGTCGGCGCGCTAAAACGGAAGCAATAACCTAACCGGCCGGATGCGTTTATGCGTTTTTTGTACAAAACGGCAATAATGCTGAGCTGTTTATGTAGAAAATACTTTGCCAAAGTTGTGCAATAGTTTGGCAAAGTTGCCGCTTTTGCTTTATAATTCTATCCAAAATCGTATACTTTGATACTTGGAATATACAATTTATTAATTAAACCCTGTCTGATCCTTATAGGGGTGACTCAGCCCGGCCGTATGATCCAGTTTATTTGTGTTTGTTTGTCAATGTTAACAACTTTTCCTATGGGATCAATGCTACATTTTCAATGCAATGCGATTCCCAGCATTGGTCCCATAGGTAAAATTGTTGATATTGTTGGTCTAAGTCGTCCCTTGAAGAGAATATCGAAGGTCAATTTACATGCTGTATAGGCTCTATACCAAGTCAAGACTCATAATTATATTTTTCCAATAGTTTACAGAACAATTAACTGTCATGAGATTTCCAATAGTTCAAAATAGAGGTGACGATTCTTTGATGTTCCTTTAACAACTACTACTTAACAACTTATTTTATTAATGCAAAAGTGAGTTAGTTTTTGTTTCGCTTTCATGCCCATACTTTCATACTGAATCGATCATCGTGAAATTTTGCATACACGTTGTCTTCCACGCTGGTCTGGGAGAAAGAAAAAACGTAGAATGTGCCAGCTGCTTCTCTTCCCGCGCAGATCGTAAAAGCCGATCCAGGGAATGGTAGCTGCATCGCCTATCGACATGATTCCTGATCATGTCGATAGGCGATGCAGCTAGCAACCCATCACTATGTTGATTCCGTTCCCACCTACAAGCCCACCAATATGCTAAACGTGGCCTTAAGGTTGTACAGACCAGGGCTCTGTCTACTCCACAGGGGTAAAAGACGTGATAGTATAGTATATATGTTGTCTGGAGTACGGAGAAGTACATATGCTATCTTTCATCTCGAAGAAAAGTCTTTTTCTGAGGAATCGACACTATAGCGGGTGGAGAAACTGTAAGCTTAATTAGTAATCAACACGTCTGCCTGCGATACAGGCCTGGGCCTAGTGCTGGAGTCATAGTAAATATGTGTTGTAAAAACGGGTAAGTAATATAACATATAAACACAAAATATTGTATAAATGTTTTAAAAACAAACACAAATGTTTTAAGATCAATACCAACGAAATATATAATTTTGGTCAGTATAATTATCAATCAAGATAAAATTCGGAAGAAATAATTTTGGAAAAAATAAAATCTTTTGTTATAACAATTATTCAATATAACATACCTTTCATATACAGTTTTATCGTTATTAAATTTAACAAATCTATTTGTTGTTACGTATAATAAACGTAATATATACTTATTATTAAGCATAATAATCATTGGTAATACAAATAAAGTGATAGAAGATCATAATCTACGTTTTGTGACTAAGTCGCTTTCGCACCCAGTCGTCGCTCGCTCGCTACGCTCGCTCGCTCATATGGTGGTCTATGTGTAACCATAACCTAACCTACCTTCTGTTACCAGTCGCTTTCGCACCCAGTCGTCGCTCGCTCGCTCGCTCATATGGTGGTCTATGTGTAACCATAACCTAACCTACCTTCTGTTACCAAGTCGCTTTCGCACCCAGTCGTCGCTCGCTCGCTTCGCTCGCTCGCTCATATGCTGGTCTATGTGTAACCATAACCTAACCTACCTTCTGTTACCAGTCGCTTTCGCACCAAGTGGTCGCTCGCTCGCTTCGCTCGCTCGCTCATATGGTGGTCTATGTGTAACCATAACCTAACCTACCTTCTGTTACCAAGTCACTTTCGCAGCCAGTCGTCGCTCGCTCGCTCATATGCTGGTCTATGTGTAACCATAACCTAACCTACCTTCTGTTACCAAGTTGCGTATCCAAACCAGTCGCTTTCGCACCAAGTCGTTGCTCGCTCGCTTCGCTCGCTCGCTCATGTGGTGGTCTATGTGTAACCATAACCTAACCTACCTTCTGTTACCAGTCACTTTCGCGCCCAGTCGTTGCTCGCTCGCTTCGCTCGCTCGCTCATATGGTGGTCTATGTCTAACCATAACCTAACCTACCTTTTGTTACCAAGTTGCGTATCCAAACCAGTCACTATCGCACGTAAGGTCATCGCTCGCTCGCTTGTCATAATCAATTTGATTGATTTAGATTTTTATTGATATATATTTTAAATAGTATTCGTTTTGATTGTTATATTTTATGGCATGTATACTGAACGAGTTGTATGACAGGTGATGTTTAGTGTTTATAAAATTTATAATAAATGAGTTTATGGTTTTCGAATTGAATATTTTATGAATATTATAGCTTTCAAGAATATAAACAGTAATAATTTTATCAAGTAAACATTATATCTTTTGAACTTTATTGAAATGAAAATATATAATTTGTTATTATATCAAACAATACGCACCCTGTAAAAACTCTTCGGGCAAATAAATAATTTTGTGTTTGGACGTGAGGGCAAAAGCTGCCAAAAAATTAAAGTAATTTCTTAATTTACTTAAGTCTGTAAATTTTTCCTACTTTCTTTCAGCCAAAAAGACTACATCCACAAACTATTCAAATTGCACCGTTTACTGCAGCAAAAATAAATTAATGTGTTAACTTGTGAGAGAATTTACGCCGTTTCTTTCTTTTAGGGTCTGTGACGAGATAATGCGGGGAAATTAACAGTTTTAGACATAACTTTACGTAGAAAACCGTCGTCATTAATTTTTTCGTTATAAACTATAAATTTTACTTAGTGCATATGAGTTTTAGAAATAATAAAAATATCGGCGTCTCAGCATTAAGAAAACTACTGTTGTACATGTGCCTCCTTCAAGGATTTTCATCATAGGTTTAGTCAAACTCACCAAGCTTGGAAGACGAGTTGGTGAGCACAATTTGTTTGGCTTATTTCGATTCCGACGCTAATAATTAAAACATACTAGCTTCACAATACACTTCACTTTATAATAATTAAAAAGATTACTGTAGTTTTGATTACTTTTTTATGCATTACGAATATTACGATGCTCCCGCTATTCCGAATATAAAAAAATATTGCCGAAGAACTCTGACACCAGGGTGTGCATGGTCAACTGACCGTGTCACCTACTCGAAATGATGATGATGACCTAGTCTGTGGGCGTCCGACTCAACGCTTGTTAGTACGAAGTTGCCATTTGAGAACCTGCCACTATGTCCTATGCCACTTCAAAGAGGTAAACCCGTGAGCTATGTCGTTGACCTTTGTTTTCGTTCGAATCCCGCTGTTTCTGATTCGATCCCGTAGAGAAACACTGGGCATAGCCTTCCGTATAACTCTTTGGGCAACCTTGAGCTTTTTGTATACGAACGATTAGATAGAATCAAAGCAATGGATTTAAATGCAATTTTCACTAGATATACAATGTGTTTCGTATTGAACTAGCGATAATTAAACATTTCGGTTCTCAACATGAAAACAAAAAACTTTTGTTCCGAAATTTGAATGAGCTTTTCCAGAATACGTTGAATACCTCTGATACAAAAAGCATGGAGCAACTGATTTTTTCTCGACTTCAGTGTTCACGTTAAGTTGAACAAAAGTTTTTTTTTTATGTTGAACGTGAATTTCTGGCTTCCTACAAAACATATATTGTATATTCAATTCATATTTTCAGAATGGTTTACAAAAAAATAAAACGTAAACATCAATCATGGTTTGGTTATATAGATTTTTGTTAATGCAAGCAATGCAGCTTATAGCTAAATAATGGAAGAAGGAAATGGCAGTACTGCTAAACGTATGGGAGGTCGCTGCTATAAGTCTCTGATTAGTACCACCCGGGGACCACCAGGGATTTACTTCCGGGTACTCGGAAAGAGACATGAGTGATACACTGTTTTTTATCCTAAATCATCCACTTTTTCTCTTAAATACAATCGAATATTCATAAACAGTGTAATTTAGGCACTATTGTGTGTCTTGGTAATATGTACAGAGCTTAGAAAGTTAAACTTAAGAATATAATTATGGTTTTATTTCGTTTATTCTTAGCGTGATCTAAGCGTTTATTACATTATTTTTATACTAACGTTTGAAATATTTTGCAGTGTTCATGTTTGCATGATTTTTGTCTATCCCAAATAATATTATAAATGCGAAAGTGAGTTTGTTTGTTTATAACGCTTTCACGCCGTATCTACTGAACCGATCATCATGAAATTTTGCATACACATAGGTTAGGAGACCGAGAAGGACATAGGCTATATATTACGCGGGCGAAGCCGCGGGTAACAGCTAGTTATGTTATAAAAACTTTATGCAAAACTACTGACGCAGTATAGGCTTACGGTGTCCGAAATTCTTGCAATCTTTTGCTTAACCTTTTTTATGAGACCTCAGCTTTGAGGTTATTTAAACTCTTTCTTCACGAACACTATCCATATCTATCTGTGTTCGGTGTAGTTTGTTGTCTCAGTAAAAAAATATTTATTATTGTATATACTGTAAAAAAAAATCATGTCTATCTATTACGGTTTAATAGTAACACTCCTGTGACAGACGGACGGACAGTGTATGCTTATTTAAATAAAATTATTTTAATACGGTTTTTATCGCGTTTATTACATTATTTATACACCTAACGTTTCGAGCACTTTACAGTGTTCGTGGTCACAGGTAGACTTCTACCTGCGACCACGAACACTGTGAAGTGCAATCGCGAAAACATAAGAAAACATAGTGTATGCTTAGTACAGAACCTTGAAAAGCATAATATTTGCTTATATTGGTAACTATAAAGGACGTATGTTGGGGCTGAGATGAATAAACGGTTGATGCGATTTGTCTCTGGTTAGCACTATGGCGAGTGCATAAGTTAAACCATTGAGATCGATACCAGGATAAGTGATGATTTATTAGAAATGCTACTCGTAACTTATATACTAAGGAAATATACATAGGTATCGCATTGGTAGGGGAGATCGCTGATTTAGGAATACGTGTATATTCTTACGTGATGTACGTGTCTTGCTAAGTTAACAATATTTAAACACTTCCTGCAGGTACATCACGTTCGTATTCCTAAGGTCGCAATAGTACTCCCCCTTTTGTAAAAAATAAAAACAATTAACAATAAAATTAACGAAAAATTCATAAACTGTAACAACAATAAAATAACAAAAATGTAAAAACTGTAGCGAACGCAAATATACTAAATATATCCATCAATTGCATAGTGCACGTGCTGAAAAACGCTGTGTAGGCAAATATTTCTGCGCGGCAAATTATGCGTTTATGCATTGACATTGACCCTGTGAATCGTTTTTTTTCCTTATACATAGTTGGTAGATATTGCAAACTTCTTATATCTCTTAATATACATCTTGTCAATATGGTCTTGATGTGCAGTCTGAGCTTCTCGTATAGATACGTTTTCACTTGCCAGTTGTTTCAATCCCAGTGAGTCGGGAGATAATTTCTGCTTGCTCGTAGTCTTTTGTGAGACTGTAGAGAGCGATGTCGACTAGCGCCGGTGGAAGTCCTGCCGAAGTGCTCCGCTGAAGAGTGGCCACTCTTTAAAAATTTCTAAGCGTGAGCTCGGCGGCTGTGCCGGACGTTATAATTGTCGAAAATAAACATTGTGGGTGCTCTGCTCAGGACCAGGAGCTCGGTGCGTCGGCTGCTGTGGCCCTGGAGTATGACCCGTTTGCTGGCTTGCTCTTGAGACTGCTTGCTGTGAACCATTTGCTGCATCTTGAGAGAAGTAATTTTCAGTTAAAGTAGTGCTTCTGTGATCGCCATTTTACTTTAATGTTTTCCTGTCAATATGTTGATCGCTGTTCCATCTTAAAGTTGTTCGCTCTTTTGCTTGCAGGCTTCAAAGTTATCAATTTATTGTCCTTGTCTGCCATGAAATCTATACCACTGTGTAAGTCGGTAGCAATTAGGCATTAGAACTTAATGATATCACGAAATGCGGTGCAAGATTCTTTGTTGCCAAATAAATTCTTCTTCAAATAATAGGCAAATATTTATATTCTTTCTCATTACGCCTTTTTTAACAACATACGGCCATCGGCGGCCTTGCGATCTTGACCTCGTTCAATTATTTGTTGTAGTTGCACTTTCGTTCGTTGTTGATTCCATGTGAAGTGATGCGATTTGTGACGTCAAATGCGTCATCATATAGATATCAGCTGTTCACGTTGCGTAATTGTTTCTATTGTATTTAATAATTTCGTTGATCCTCTGTGACATCATTTTCTTTATAATTCTGCCGCTCGCGATGAATTTTTCTTCTGTGCATGCGCTTTCTTATTTTTCTTGAAGTTGACGGCTACAGCTTGCGGTTGCGCTGATATTTCCCGGATTTTTCTTTGCCTCGTGGTTGCCTGGTAGTTCCTGTGCCTCCTGTTTTATGAGTTTATGACCGTTCAGCTATGGTGCAGGATTCGATCAATGAATCGTGTGAGCCGGTGTTGATTCCTTTTTTCAACGTGGTTGGAGCCATTTTTGATGGTCCTTGTTGTCCTTGTGGTTCTGGTTACTGCCGGAGTGCCTCTCGTATTTTCGAACCGGTGAGACCCGCTTGTGGGAAGCCGGTGAAAATGAGCACGTTGATTTATTCGTTCTTCAGGCTTGCGTCGTCAGGGTCTTTCATGTTGAGGCGCGTATCCATCACGTCGGACTACATCACGACGGTTAGATCACGTCGGTTAGATCACGTCGGCTAATCACGTCGGCGTCACCAATTATGGCGAGTGCGTAAATTAAACCATTGAGATCGATACCAGGATAAGTGATGATTTATTAGAAATGCTACTCGTAACTTATATACTAAGGAAATATACATAGGTATCGCATTGGTAGGGGAGATCGCTGATTTAGGAATACGTGTATATTCTTACGTGATGTACGTGTCTTGCTAAGTTAACAATATTTAAACACTTCCTGCAGGTACATCACGTTCGTATTCCTAAGGTCGCAATAAGCACTACCCAGGGAGCATCATGTATTTTCTTCTCGTTTTACTCTCATACAATTAATTTGATGTGTTCAAGATATGTATTTTTAAAATGATTTTAATAGTAGTCATTTTGTACATGCTTAGTGATATTTACATTCTCTTTTACGCTAGAGCACGTAAATAGGCCGAAGCAAAGGGTGTCGCCAAAGACCGTTTGCGATGTAAAAAGACTGTTGCAGCTCTGTGCCCCACCTACGGGCCTAAGGATCTTAAGTTTAATAAGTCACTAACGCAGAGCACTAAGGCGCCGACCTCTGGAGACATCTGTTATTGGATAGTATTTAAAAAGCAGCAACAATTGACACATTGTGGCCCAATACTGTAGTTGCCTGATGTTAAGATCATATAAAATTTGTTTCCAATGATACTAATTTCTATCCAAAAACACTATAAAGAACACTTTAAATTTGATATCGATTCGTTTAGTGACCTTAAAGCTTCTTTAAAGTTGGGTAAATAGGACCATTTTTTAAAGTATGAAAAGCATTAATTACAATTATACTGTATTGTAGTCCGCTAACTTGATAGCAACTTTTATTATGAAACCATTACCATAAACGAAATATTTCGTATAGCTACCAAACAAAGTTCTGACGCCACCCATACAAAATACAAGCTTGTGACGTCACAAATATGTAGGCATTTAAGCGGCGCGTTTTCACGTCTAAAAATTAAACGTCTAAAAACATGTGACTTTAAAACATTTATATATATCTGAAAGAGTTTTTTGTGTAGAAATGTATTTCTGTCACTATTGTGTTTATTTTTGGCAGGTCTTTACATAGCAACATAAAAACATTTTTAGCCAACATGCCCATTATAGCTTACCAGATCCGACGCCCCAGTGCTGTCGTCCCTTATTTCAAAACACCCTCATTGTTTCGAATTTGAAAAGTATTGGTAGAAAATCAGTAAACCAAAAATAGTAAAAACATTAACACAACAGAAGAGCATCGTACGCAAAAATATTATTTCAGTATTCAATTTGTTATTTATTATTTCGTCCAACATACAAAATATTCGTACAATAAACAAGTCAGATTTTTAATATTTTACCAAAGATTTACATACAGGAAAGCCGACGACAGCGGCCATCTATATTTTATTTGGAAGGTTATTTATAGTGACATATTTTATGAAACAACAGTTTTTGGAATATAATCTGATCGCAAACAAACTAGTGCTATTTCTTTGTCGTTTATATTTATCATGTTACTTAAGGTTATTTCAATCAATATCTATCTATACCTAAGCCACAAGCGGCTAATAGCTGAGAAAATTTACTTTTTCAAGTAAGGCAAAATATATGGCTAAGAATGTCTGTTTGGGTGTCCCACTCCACAAGTCACATTTTTGTCAACAATTTTTTTGTGAAAATTTTGACCACGTTCAATATTTTTTTGTTTTTCGGTGTTAGAATCTTACACTAATATCAGGCTTTACAAGCTACCTAATGGCAAACATTAATGTTGTTATTACAATTTAAATGTTAGTAATAGAAATTAACTGCTTTTCAAAGTAAACCTATTGTAAAATCGTCAAAAAAATACAAAGAATAAAGTTTTTGATATTTTTGTTTTATTGGTTAAATGAGATATCAATTAATATGTTTCAGTCAGGGTTCAATTACTATTTATAGATTTTTTTCAATCCTATTACACTACAGTATTACCTTCTTACAAACTTGTTCGTTCCACTGCATTGAAATAATCCTCAAAAATTCATCATAAAGTGCAACCGTTTATTCGTTGCACAATCACATCAATAATGAAACATGCCGGTGAAAAATGGTACGCAAAAGCGTAATATGTACAATGTACACGCAGCGTGAACGGATGCATTCGGCAAATTTGCAGAGCGAGCATTTTGCTAAGGGCCATAGCACACACTACTTTTTATACGGTTTTCAGATTGCTCTCTGGTTTTAGATTTCGTGTAACATATCTGATATTTAGATAACCGTCATATTTGAAATTTTGAGCAATTTCTTGAGAATTCGTCCGCATGAATATATAGCCTCAGATCTTGCAGTTAAATTATCTTTCTATTGGCGAAATAAATTAAAATATCGGTCCAGTAGTTGCGCAGCTTATTCAATACAAATTCGTTTAAATGAGATTTCCATTAATTTATTTCAGACACGTATTATGACTACTTATAGACTTTTTTGTAATACTACTGTACTATTGCACTACATTCTTTACGAACTTCCATAACACTGCATTGAAATAATCCTCAAAAATTAATCATAAAATTCAACCGTTCATTCGCTGCACAATCACATCAATAATGAAACATGCCGGTGAAAAATGGTACACAAAAGCGTAATATGTACAATGTACACGCAGCGTGAACGGATGCATTCGGCAAATTTGCAGAGCGAGCATTTTGCTAAGAGCCATAGCACACACTACTTTTTATACGGTTTTCAGATTGCTCTCTGGTTTGAGGTTTAAATATCATACAAATTGAGCTAGCCCCATAGTAAGTTGTAAACTTGTTATGTAGGTACACAACAAACTTGCTTATATATAAACAATCGTACAGGATCCAGGTCAATCTAAAAAACATAGTTTCCTATCATGACCTGACTGGGAATCGAACTCGGGACGCCTCGTGTGGCAGGCTGGCGGTGTAACCAATGCGCCACGGAGCTCGTGCAATATATTTGTTTATAGGCAATTTTTTTAGTGCTACGATTGGAATGCAGATTATTATCCCATCTGGGAGGCTATTGCACTGTTTGCTATTTAAAAAAAAAGACGCTCAACTTACATGAGTTAGAATTCTGCGTAATTTTTACCCTACGGTTAGAATTGACTTATAACCTAAGAAATGTACGAGATAAGCTCCCGTACGTACAATATTCAACATGACCTACTCCACAGTTTTATTTTAGTTGGATAAATGCTTTTTAAAATAATTATTCCGTCTGGTTTTGGTTTATCAAAAAATGTTGGATACGTATTTTTTCTTTTGTTGATCAAACAAAAATGTATCAAGATATAGTTCGTTAAAGTACCTCGTGACGCCACTGATGGATACACTTTGATGCACTTAATCTAAATGATCTTTTATTTGATTAAAAAAAAAATCGTTTCTAATATTTTTCGATAATCTATATACCGGTTAATCATAAAGTTTTTGTTATTATTTTTAGGAAACATGCCTAGATATAAATATACCTGATAGACTCACTTGTTAATTACTTGCTCTGGACATGTTTGTCGCATGTCTGCCATAGCCCTTAGCGGCAACGAAATATCGACAAATGATCTGGAACGGGGTTCATTATCGAGCACATCGGAAATTAATTCCCGCGGGACGTCCGGTGTTAGTTGAACTGTTTTACATGGCGACTGATTACATATGGTTCAGGCTGCGTTTTGTTCATCCCATTCTGTTAAATTACTATGTCCTCAATAAGGCATGCTTTTGTTTGAGGCGTAAAAGTATACCCGTGAGTGCATCCAAGAAAGGTTACTGTGAACTTAGGTTAAAGGTGAATATTAAACAGTTGCGATATTTAACACACTGATTGCACTACGGTTCATGGGTGCGTTTTGATTGTGAGAATCAAAAATTTACTTGCTTTACAGTGGTGAACTTGTATCGAAGGAGACTAACTCAACGACAATAGGTTAGGTTTAAAGAAATTTATTCTCATAAGAAATTTACATTTCACTTAGAATGAGATAACAATAGACTAAAGTAATTATATGCATAAATTAAACGTTAGGTACAAGTCGCGATGAGTAACTTTAGTTTTTTTAATACATACTTATATAGATAGATAAACATCCAAAAACCAGCCCAATCTGAAAATCAGACAATCGTTTATTTATGTATATATCCTCGTGAAACCCCTCATTTTGTTGTGAGTTAAAAGCAAGAATTAAAAAACATAAGTAGCTTGAATAATTTGACGGATGAGGACAAGTAAAAGTTATTCAGAATATATTGGCTGTTCAGAATATATGTTCTGATCTATCCTACCTGTTGACAAAGAAATACACCGTTGACACTCAATATCAACTTCATTATTATTACTCGAGTGTAACTCAGTTTCCCAAAAGATAGGAATTGTCCTAAACAAACAGCCAAGTTCATTATAAATTTATTGAGTGTTTTAAACAAGCAAATTAGAGAGTTGGCACTAATTAGTAAAGCAAACGGAGTTGAGTGCAGCGTGAAGAAAAAATATTTTAATTAAAGCTCATACAGCGGGCGGTAAGGACGACAATATTAATTACTATTTATACAACGTTTAAGTAGTTCTTGTGCTGTAAAATGTTTTGAAAGTTGGAATGGAAAGGATAAATTAATTTTCAGAGGAATTCTTTGCATATTTTTTTGGATTGTTAGAGAAGAATCACTCGTGTGTCTGTCTGTCCATACGTAACAACTAATCTTGCTGCTCCAAATCTGCTGGATCGATTATGTTGAAATTTAAAGCACTTTAAGATTCATGTGGCCCAAAAACGAACATATTGCGTAAATAAAAAATTGTATTTGTCGTCACTTTTATATGACATGTCAAATGAAAAAGCTTGTTGTAAGGATTTTAAGTATATTTTATGCAAAATTTTACCGTTATCGTATAAAAGATATAAAATAAAATAGACGATAATTGACGACTCAGATTCTTTTTTTTATGCGTGTCTCTAAGTCAGCGAAAGTACCCTATAGATTTTGATTACATTACAATGTGAACAAATTCGCAAAATTTTCAACATTACCGGCCATGTCTTTGGATGACGTGACCTTAGAAATTTGTTTTTTTTTTCGGATTTCAGAAACTGCAAATCTATATTTGATATTAATTTGATTTGATACGTCCATACGTTCGTGACAAAAAGTTTTCCTTGACAGACAGACTGACAAACGAATGATCTTTTTTACCTTTGGAAGTAAGGAACCCTAAGGAGTTTTTGGTGGGAAGTCAAGGGGTTCAGTTGTCGTTTGCCATATACAATTTTGCAAATTGATTTAAGTGGACTTTATAATATGAAATTGGTGTAGTTTGGTGTTATAAATGCTCGTGCTCGAGAACAATTTGTGAAATAGTTAAAGTGGACTGTTAAATGGACTCGTATAGATTTGTCGCCAAAAGCTCCCATGAGGCTGCCAAAGAACATACGCCATCTTTGATGCCACTTACCGTACAACACCGATACTTAGTATCTCATTATACTGGACATTGGCAGAATCACTGAAATCTCGGTGGAAGCCATAATTAAAAAAAATAAAGAAGAAGAAAGAAGGAGCCCTAAAATTCGTTGAATATGTAATTAGGTCTGTTAATAGCACTTTCTGAATTTTATTTTAAGAGAACTATAAAGTTCAGCGTCCATTAAAGTTTTACCATTAAATACAGGGATTACTTGGCAGGCGCACGGCAACACTTATAGTTTATTTCAATTTCAAAGTGCGTAATGGCTGTAGAACAACTTAGTAAATGTCGGGGGCATTACCAAGCTGCTACGGGTTTTAAGAGTGTAGCAACCCATGTTTATGAACGTCGGAACTATTTTGGTTCTTTGTGTCTAACAGGAATCTGTAAAAAAATGTTTGAAACCAAAAATTGAAAAAGGAATATTATTATGTATCATTGTTTGATTGTTTAATAGAGACCCTAGAGCTTTTGTTCTGCATTACTCTTTTTGTAGGCCGGACGCCGTTCGTCCGGCCTACAAAAAGTACGATATTACTGCCAATGTTTTTAAAAATATTTTTATCTTTTATAGATTACTAGCTGTTACCCCCGGCTTCGCCCGCGTAATTTATAGCCTATGTCCGTCTCGGTACCCTAACCTATGTGTAAGCAAAATTTCATGATGATTGGTTCATTAGATGCATAGTGTGAAAGCGTAACAAACAAACAAACAAACTCACTTTTGCATTTCTAACATTAGTTGGGATAGTTGGGATTGGGACTAGCAATTTTCCGCGACTTCATCCACGTAAATTATAGCCTTTGTTACCCGTAGATAAATTTTACTAACTATATGTGAAAGAATTTTGAAAATCTATCCAGCAGTTTTGGTTTTCAATACAAACACACAGTCATTTTTTTCTTCTATTCTATCTAAAGACTGTCGAAGAAGATGATCATTATGATGAAGATGTTTTACTAAAATTACCAAATACCAAAAGGAAGATTTTATTTTTTTAATTACTTATTACTCTATGCACATTTCAAACAGGTTACAACAAAAAACATGTATTTATAGAAAACTAGCTGTTACCCGCGGCTTCGCCCGCGTAATATATAGCCTATGTCCTTTTCGGTACCCTAACCTATGTGTATTCAAAATTTCATGATGATCGGTTCAGTAGGTACGGCGTGAAAGCGTAACAAACAAACAAACTCACTTTCGAATTTATAATATTAGTTGGGATTGGGATGTACCAAAGGCGGCCATATCGCACAGCAATCTCTTCCAGGCTACATGTTCATACACTTTTAACCTCTTTCTTTCCAAAACAACACCTTAAACGTTACGCCAAACCACCCGGCTAAACCATCTAAATTTTCCAACTGATCGATTTAATTTTCACTTGATCCGCTAAACCGAATAATTTATTTCGAGCACCATTTTAGGGATTAAGTTAAAAAAAGTCGCCCATCCATTTGTATCCAATTTAAAATCAAATTAGAAGTAAATACACTTTATTTTATCCAATCACGTGCGCGTCGCTTAGTTCGCGGGCGCTGTGGGGAGAATTCCCCATTTCCCCATTCGGGTGGGAGATTTACCCAAAATCGAATTCCTTTTCTCGGCGGGAATGGCTTTAATTTAACGGACGAATTTGTCTAATTCCAATTCTTATGCTGTGACAAATGTAGTGATTTTTATTCAGGTTTCGTTGTTGGATATAGCAACGGTAGCGATTCAGGGTTCCGCGCGACTATGCCTGGCCATTTTATTCGATTACCAACTACTTATTTTGCTACCGCCGCCTCAAAAACAGGGATGTTAGAAGTTTGACTGATAAGTGTGTTTTGTGTGAGTATGTCTATGGCATCGTAGACGCGTTTTTTTTAAGCTGATTTTCTAGTGATTTTAGCAATTGTCAAGTCAAAGGTCTTTTTACCCGATACTTAAAAAAATATGTGAATGGGAGTAATAAATATTTTTTTTAACAATTTTCAGTAATTTTAAACCCAAACTGAAATACCTATGCAGATCTCTATTATTAAACACAGGTTGAACATACGAATCTGATCATGATAAGCCTGGTTTACTGGGCGAATATGCCGAATGCATTCGCCACGCCAGCCGTGTGGTTTCCGGCAGAGTAGAATAGGACCACTTCAAATCTTCCCGTGGATAACGTAGAATGCGACTTAGGAAACACAAGCTAAGCAAAGCTTATAAACATCAAAGAGACCTCTCCAATCCGTGTGGCCAGCGTGGAGAGTGTAGGCCAAATCCTCCGACTGCCATGGCTAATGTATGGCTCTGGTAGTACAGAGAGGGTCGTGCTCCTGCAGTGGAGACAAGTGGCGTAAAGGACCCGATGATGATGATGATGATTCGCCATGATACGTATACTATTGGTTCACTGGTGCTCTCATTCACGGGTCGTATCACGCAAACGCACCTCAAACAGCTTCTATGAAACTTCTACAATTTATGACCTAGAAACAATTTTAAGCAATATCTGAAATAGAGGAAATTTTCAATTAATTAACCCATGTTGTATGTACCATGTAGTTATATGTCGACAATTTTTTATTCTGTATTGATTTAACAACTTAGGTATTGCTTATTATAAAACAATAGCTTTAGGCCACGACTATAAAATACTCTTGACAAGGTGTCGGCTAAATTTCATGATAATAAAACGTGATATCAACAAGATGCATTAAAAAACCCAATTGCCGGTTACGTCTGCCATATTTGATTTTACAGACGCTACGTAGCCTATGAGGCTATGACGCTTCGGGAAAGAATCTAATGACACCTCACTTCAAAATTAGTCAAGCTGTTTAGGGCGCAGGAGGTAACAATGGAACAGACATACAAACATACATACATACAAAGTTACATAATATGCGCCAAAAACCTCCTTCTGCGTGGATCAGTCGAGATATACGAGTACAAACTCACTTTTTCAGTCATATTCCTAAAGTAAGACAGTATTATGTTGCTATGATCGCTTAAAGAACAATATAAGGAATGAATGTAATACAAAATATAATAAGAAAATATGTAGAATATATGTGTAACAATAGCTGAAGCAGCTGAATGAACAAAAGATAATGTTATCACATATTTCTAATATGAGGTCAAGATTTGCAAAAAGAAACAGTAATGGCGGAGCGATGTTTATTTGTAAACAACTTGCAGATTATCTTTATCTAAACCGCACTTCGTCTGCCATGACGCTGGGCTCTTGGAATTATTCCAGGATATCAGATTTCTATGTTCCCTTTGGGCCTTTGGATTTGAACCTACTTAATAAAAGACAAAATATAAATATTTTGCTTCTAACATAATTTTGATGGTGTAAATAACCGTCAAATGATTTGGACAGTAATTTTGTTTATGTTTCTTCACACTTATTTTGGGAGATGTCGTATAAAAATTACAAGCGATTGATCATAATAAAATGTGCTAATAAGTGCTACAACTGACAGCTCGTGTTAAAATTGCCCTTATTTTGTTGAAGTTAACTAAACATACGTGATCATAATTCAATTTAATTGGTGAAAAATTTGCAAAAAGAAAAAGTAATGGCAGAGCGGTGTTTATTTGTAAACAACTTGCAGATTATCTTTATCTAAACCCCACTTCGTCTGCCTTGACGTTGGGCTCTTGGAATTATTCCAGGATATCAGATTTCTATGTTCCCTTTAGGGCTATGAATTTAAGCCTACTTAATAAGTAGACAGCATGTAAATATTTTGCTTGTTACATGGTTGAGACCGTAATTTTGTTTGTTTATTTTTCTTCGCACCTGTTTCAAGGCATATCAAAAACAACTGATGAGTGATTGATCATAATATGCGCAAAAAAGTGCCTTTTTTGATAGCTCGTGCTGAAATTACCCTCATTCTGTTGTAACAACATACTTGATAATAATTTGATTGATTTGCAAAAAGAAACAGTACCTAATGGAAGAGCGATGTTTATTTGTAAACAACTTGCAGATTATCTTTATCTAAACCGCACTTCGTCTGCCATGACGCTGGGCTCTTGGAATTATTCCAGGATATCAGATTTCTATATTCCCTTTGGGGCTTTGGATTTAACCCTACTTAATAAGTAGACACCATAAATATCTTGTTCGTTGCATGATTTGGACGGTGATTATGTTTGTTTATTTTCCTTCACACTTGTTTAGAAATGTGGTAGAGCCACGCTACCGGCAAAATTCACTTTTGCTAGGCTCATCTGAAGAAATACCACTCTCTCAAAGAAAATCGACGTTCGAGTAGTAGCTTTACCGCGTCTATGTTTCGTTATGTGAGTAAGAGAGCCGGAGGCCCATCCCACTCCCCCTTTGAGGAGGGAAAAATAAAGGCCGGCAACGCTCTTGTAACACCCCTGGAGTTGCAGTTATCCATGGGCAGCGGTGATCAACCATCAGGTGACCCGCTTGCTCGTTTGCCGTTCTATGTCATAAAATATATATCCTATATATATGATTTAAGTGACTTACCTGACAGCTTGTGCTGAAATTACTCTCATTTTGTAGTTATTAACTTAACATACTTTACTTGATCATAATTTAATTTTATTGGTCAAGTTTTGCAAAACAATGAACTAAAGGCACCAGAATGTTTATTTGTAAACAACTAGTCTTCTCAACCACACTTTATCTGCAATGATGTCGTTTACTTTGATTTATTTCAGAGTATCATCATTATTATCATCAGGTCCTTATTAGTCTCCACTGCAGGAGCACGACCCTCTCTGACTGCCAGAGCAGTCAGAGGATTTGGCCTACACTCTCCACGCTGGCCAGACGGGTTGGAGAGGTATTTTTGATGTTTATAAGCTTTGTTTAGCTTGAGTTTCCTAAGTCGCCTTTTACGACATCCACGGGAAGATAAGGAGTGGTCCTATTCTTCTCTCCGGCAACCTCACGGCTTTCAGAGTATCAGCTTTCTATCTTCCTTAAGTACCACACCACAGAATCCTCCTAGAGATACTAGCTGAAATAATACTGAAATTCTAGAAACTTCTGAATCTGAAAACACTGATTCCGAAGTTTCTAGAATGTAGAACATAGTGTGTCTGTCCCATGTCCCATTAGTTCTCTTTAACGCCACCACTCCTATACTCTTTTATCAAGTCTTTTTTGTCGAGCTCCGTGGCGCAGTGGTCAACACGCCACCCTGCGACACGGAGGTCCCGGGTTCGATTCCCGGCCAGGTCAAGATGGAAAACGATCTTTTTCAGATTGGCCTGGGTCTTGGATGTTTATCTATATAAGTATATATTATAAAACATAGTATCGTTGAGTTAGTATCCCACGACACAAGTTCACAACTTACTGTGGTTCTAGCTCAATTTGTGTGATATGACCCTATATATTAAAAAAATGTCTAGTGATGTAATATCTGGGGCTAAAAGGAATACACTTGTTATCCCCACCAGGCTGTCACAAGAGGGCATGAATTAAATAGTTTCGTAAACATGGCCGCCGCTTCTAGTTGAAAAAGTTTCATAATACTGCGGCTAGCAGCTAGCTGTTTATACGGGGATATAGTGTTAACTTTATTATTCTGTAAACTAGAATATTATTCTAAAGAGACGGGGTTTTTGAGGCCCGTTATGGTACTCACTTATGAAGTTTTTCCGTTGAAACTTATGTAAGTAAACTAGCAGTTACCCGCGACTTCGTCCGCGGTGACTTCAGGTTTGGAATGCGGGGATTATAAAATATGACGCTACAAAGCGGTAAACTAAACATATACCCTGATTTACCCCCTCAGAGGTTTAATTTCGGGAAACTATTAAAAATGTTACTCATTATTTCTGCCGTTCTCAATTCACACGAAATTTTATACAAATATGTCCAAGGAATAAAAAGTTTCATATAAACTTTAATCCTCTATTTCACCCCCTTAGGGGATGTCTTTTGAAAAATCCTTCCTTAGTGGATGCATACGTCATAAGAGGAATACGTGAGGAAAATTTCAAATTTCTAGCTCTAAGGGTTTGGTCTGCGCGTGATCTTTGATAATTGCCCATTTTTTAAAGTATTAAAATGAATATAGTATGTTATCCTTAATATATAGACATATGTCATGGCGGACTTTTCTGTAGACCTAAATAAGATACACAATTCCACTATACATTGTTTTGTTATATCTCAAAGGGTTTAGACAGCGTTTTCGTTGAAAGCTCCCAAACGGCTCATTTTTTTTACGACACCTCCAACAAATATCGTTGGTATATACAAAAATGTATACAAAAACTTAACAAACTATATACTAAAACCTTCCTCGAGAACCATGCTATCCATTAGAGAAAACCGCATGAAAATTGTTAGTAGTAGTTTTGGAGTTTATAGCGAACAGACAGACAGGCAGACAGACAGACGCGGCGGGGGACTTTGTTTTATAATATGTAGTGATAGTGATAGTGATGAACATTTCCTATTGTTTCAAAAACATGATAAAAAATTATTTTGGCACCTCTCCTACCTGATGAACTAACTGATCAAATATACATATGTAGGTATATAACTCTGTTTTGTTTTGTATAGGTGATTCTAATTAAGTAATTAAAAATAATTCTAGGAGGTTAAAATACACCTGAATACCATCTTCAAATAAAATATTTCGAATGGGGCTTTATGTAATAATATAGCAGTATGTAAAAATATATGTATATTCAGCCCCATTTGACCTCTCCAACTCGTCTTGCCAGCGTGGAGAGTGTAGGTAAAATCCTCTGACTGTTCTGGCTAATATATGTAGTGGTAGTACAGAGAGGGTGCTGCTCCTGCAGTGGAGACTAATAAAGACCTAATGATGATGCTGATGCGGATACACATTCCCCGTTACATTACATTTACAAATATACTTGTTGGTTATCATTAGAACTGTCAAATCGTCAAAAATGTCGAATCTGCAACCATATCTATATCTTACCAAAATGGATTTCATTAAATATGTTCAAAGTGATTTCCAACTACGATTTAATAAATTAATCGTCTTAATAAAATACAAAAGTCTTGAACCCATACATACATCACATCTGATCCGTAGGGTCGCGATAGGAAACGCGCGGTATTGCAATCCTGTATCCAGCAAGGAAACATCGAAAAAGTAATATATCTCTTAAGCTGTACATAAAACCTTAGCGAAATGAAATGGGTCCGCTATCTGGCCGTGCCGTCAATCTTATTGTCATTCAATTTGAATTTCCGCTTAGGAACGGTTTTTGTCAGGCACTAGATTATGGCCATTTGAATAGCGATTTCATAAGCGGTAAGATCGGGAATCCACACTGGATTACCGATCTTACCGCTTATGAAATCGCTATTCAAATGGTAGGGATAAGAGAGCAACCCTTGCCAAAAACTTCGGTTCAATCTGATGTGGATTGTTTGTTTTAATGGACTATTTAGCTAGCTCCAAGTGAGCTTTCGTTACTTTACCGGACTTTCGAGCTGAGGGCAGAGAGCCTCCACCTGTGAGGCGAACATCACCAAAAGGCCTTCAGAAGGGTCGGAGTCGGATCTAATAAGACCCAAAGCCCATATACCATGTTGATCGGGGAGTAGGTGAAAAACGGAATCTAAATAGTGATGGGTTGCTAGCCGCATCGATTATTGAAATTATTCCTAAGGTTTCTCCCATTCTCTTGACCTGCTTTTACGGTATGCGCGGGATCAGAAGTAACTGGTACATCCTTTATTTTTTCTTTGCTCCCAGACCAATTACAATTCTAACAGACATGTTTTTTCAATATAAGGGGAAAATCTTTAATGATGTAAATAAATGTTATGGTGTGAATAATTGATAATCATTGCTGTTCGATAGCACCGTGGCGCAGTGGTCAACACGCCGGCCTACGACACGGATGGTCTCGGGTTCTATCTCCGGATCAAGATGAAAAATTATCTTTTTCAGATTGATCTGGATGTTTTCTATATATGTACTTGTTATAAAATATAGTATTATTGAGTTAGTATTCCATAACACAAGTCTCTTACTTACTTTGGGGCTAGCTCAATCTGTGTATTTGTCCGTATATATTTATTTATGAATAAATATAAATATATAATGATCGGAATATTACGTACTAACGTAGCACATAACATCTTGATGATGTATATTTATCAAGATTTTTGCTCAAGACGCCCGCTTGACGCGTCCTCTTCATACCGTCCGCTTATTTCCGTGCCCAACCCTTTTGTCACACTCCGGATCGTAGACGAGGAAAAACCTAACATTTGTCACTGCATTGGAATCTGTAGAATTAGACGCCTCAAGGGTTCCAGCGACGGGAATTCGGCTCATTTTTTGTTCCCCTCCGACGTGGAGCGTGTTTCAGTGCGTCTCCGAGTCACTTTTTCTTGTCTTTTTTGTCGGAGTTACGATACATTTGCGAAATTGCATGTAAGTTGGTTTTTAACATGATATTAGGGGTAAGTGGCGCTTCTTTCCAATTTTCGCGATTTGGTAAAGAGAATGGACTTTTTATGTTTACTTGCTACTTGAACGTATTATTTTTGTTTTCTAAAGTGTTTGCGATTGTTGCACATTTAAATAAATTTAATTTTAATACTGTTTTATCGCGTTTATTACATTATAGATTAAGTCGACATTTTTCTAGTGACTAGACAAATGTCAACTTAATCTACCTAGCGACCACGAACATTGTAAAGTGTTCAAAGTTTAAATAATGTAATAAACGCGATAAAAGCGTATTAAAAATATTTTTTTTATTTAAACGTATTATTTTGTACTGTGGCAGACAGTAGAAAAAGAAATCATCTTCATATACATATTTTGCTACAATATTTATACGTGCTCTCCGAAAGCAAAATATAAGGAAACTTTCCCACAAACATTTCCTAGTACGTAAAATACGTTCATTCAAGCACGTAACGTTATTTAGTTAGGCTTTTTCTACGACATATTCTACGTTAGTCATTGCTTATACACGTAGTCAAAGATGTAAGTAATAAAAGTTAGCTTTCATAGATATAATACAGAACGAACCTTAGGCCAAACTAGTGTTTACTCAATGTTTTCTACTTATTTACTTGATTTAAAAAGGATATAAATACCTGTTCATACTATACACATAGATTTTGAAAAACCAACTTGATCCTGATGAAGGTCATGATTTTAACTTTTTGTGTGAAAGAAAACATTATTATAAAAAACTTAATTTCGACATTTTTGCGATTCAATAAAGTTTTCATTCATAAACTTGAATTTTAAATTTTATGTAAATGACATTTGCCAATTTTTAGGGTTCCGTAGTAAACTAGGAACCCTTATAGTTTCGCCATGTTTGTCTGTCTGTCCGTCCCCGGTTTTACTCAGAGACTATAAGTACTAGAAAGCTGTAATTTGGTATGGGTATGTATATTAATCATGCCAAAAAAGCGGTAGATTAAAATCTAAAAAGTTATAGGCATCTAACTTATAAAATGTAAAATTTCATACAATTTTCATTGTTTGATGTTTTTGGTCGGTAAACTGTGAAGTGCGAGTGTGAACAGTGTGAACTCAAAGTTGACATTCGTAACTACGGAACCTTACACTGCGCGTGGCCCGGCACGCACTTGGCCGGCTTTTTATACTGATTTATCAACAATTGAGTACCTAATGTGCATAATTATCCTTTAATGAACATAACTATTGAGGTAATATGTCTACACGCTTCCTTAGCGACAATGAACAAGCATGAGGATAATCAGGAACCTGGATTAATGATTGTCTTCGAATCAATGGCTCAGCTGAACTGTGTTTAATGCGTGATTACATATCTGAATGAGCAGATCATACACTTAGATGCGCAAATCTAGTAAACCATTATTAAAATCTACAATGTAATCTTCAACGCTCGTCTGGAATCTTCCACGCTGGTCTGGGAGAAAAAAAAACATAGAATGTACCAGCTTCTCTTCACGCGTAGATCGTAAAAGCCGATCGAGGGAATGGGCGTGAGGAATCAAGTCACGGGCATCAGCTAGTATAAAATAACTTACTAATTTTGGAATAAGTAAAAAACAGAGGGTGAGTTGAAGGTTGAAAGATACCTGTAAAGCCCACTCCACACTCTCGGCAAAAGTACACGAGAATAGGCAAATACGAGAGTGTGGAGGCGAATACGATAGTATTCGGCAAGTCTCGGCTATATTCGTGTAGTCTCCATGGTGATGGTATTTGGTATTTTTTAACGCCTTTTAATAACTATTTTTCTCGCTGTAAGAAGTATAATACGCTACAAGACATAATGCTATAAGGCCGCAGCAGTTTAAACGTCCATCTTCAACGTCCTCAAACAGACAACTGCGCTAAGCGAGAGTGTAGAGAGCAGTTCTTGATCTCGTCTTGTTTCGGCGAATACCGGAAACGAAACCTCTCGACGAGAGTGTGGAGTGGGTATAAGAATGAGTCGTAATCTGTTCTTATCGTCAGATTGTTGGGTTCTAACTATAGGCTGAAAGTTATACAGAACGTGTGAACCTAATATCTTTTGGTTCTTTAAACAACTGAGCGATAACATACTGTGTAAAACTTTTGAATTTCAGTACAGCAGGAAATTAATTAAAATATTTGCAGTGTTATTTGAGTTATATTTATATTTGAATTAAACTTCCATGCTGGTTTGGGACAAAATAAAAAACATAGAATATACCAGCTGCTTTTCAAGACCGTAAAAGCCAGTCAAGGGATTAGGCGAAAATCTAAGGAATCACATTGATAGGCCATGCAGCTTTGATTCCGATTTATTTGACCCATCACTACTTTGATTCCGCTTTCCATCTTTACGCCCACTACGAAGCTAAACGTAGCCTGTAGGTTTTATGACCTTGGGTTCTGTCTACCCCGCAAGGGATAAAGACGTGATAGTATGTATGTATGTTATTTGAGAGCGAGTGCAAACAATGCGTTTGCCTGAACAGTTTGTTTACTTTTAATATGTTTCTGCTCAGATGATATTTTTACATTTAAAATTTTTTTATGTAGGTATTTTATTTATTTAAAAACTTCATTACAATGAACATGTAATTGGCGGCCTTGAAGCCGGTCAATACCTACCAGTCAACCAACAGGTGATGCCGAGAATGAAATTATAAGAAAATATACTGTTACTTTGATTCCTTCATTCGCTAAAAGGCAACTTTACTGAACGGCAACTTCTCTTATAGCCAACTTTAATACAAGGAAAATCAGTCAAAATACAGCTCGCGCTTATCTTCATTGCGGCTCAGAACATCGCACGAATAAATGCGCTGCACTCAATATTAGGTAGCGCAGGGCGTGCGAGGGAAGGCGGGGTGCGTACTGCGCACTCAATATTAGGTAGCGCAGGGCGTGCGAGGGAAGGCGGGGTGCGTACTGCGCAGCTCATAGCTAATGAATGAATAAATGAATTATTTATTTCAAGCAACATCCGTGGTCCAGTGGTTAAGGCGTTTGCCTTGTTGACCCGGGGGTCGTGGGTTCGATTCCCACGGGAAGCATACTTTGTTAAGTTGTTTCCAGTTTGGCTAAGACATTGCAGGCATGAATCACCTGATTGTCTGATAAGAAAGATGATTCCGTGCTTCGGAAGGCACGTTAAGCCGGTGGTCCCGGCTGCCATGTGGTAGTCGTTAAAGGATCCACGTCTGAGGCCGAGAGGCGGTTCCGAAGAACTCTGACACCAGGGTGTGCATGGTCGACTGACCGTGTCACCTACTCGAAATGATGATGATGAGCAACATAGGCTCAATATATGTTAGTAAACAACTTATAAACTAAGAATGTTAGTAGAATTAGTCAATCAATTAAATAAAATTACAAAATACAATTATAATGCCCATTCCTGCACCACTCCCCCTGATATCCGACCCGGAATAAAATTTGGCGGAACCAGTATAATATTGTTTTAGGCAGTCAACCTTCAGTCAATGCAGAGAATGTGATCATACTATTTTCAATACCATTTTTTGATAGCAGGTCACTTGTAGTACTTGTTGATACATACTATATTATGAGGTATTTAGTTTGGATAGATACTTATGAATATTGAAATAGGGAGCGTAAAATACTTGTAAGAGTGACTGACGTCATTGAAATTACCGCAGTTTTATTGTTTCTTTGATGCTCTAAGTTAAGTAGTCTTATACGACATGATGGTGTGGGTCAGAACACGATTTCTTTGGTTTTATCAAAGGAAATATGGTTTTATCAACCACTACCTAGCCATAGCACTAACTCAATGAACTCCGTTATATCAGAAAATTAATTAAGAATCATATTTACCGGTGTTGTTCAAGAGTGAGTGCAAACAATATGTTTGTCTGAATTGCTGTGGACGTTTGAAATGGTTCTGCGGTTGTTACTTTCGTACGACCAACTATTTATTTTGATTCAGCGTTTTTATTTATTCTGCAATTGTAGTTGGATTTTGTTACAGGTATTTTGTGTAGTTACTAATTTAGAAGTAATTAAGATTAAACTTCGGGAACGTGCTGTCATCCATTGGATTTTTAACCGACTTCAATAAAGGAAGAGGTTCTCAATTCAAGTCTATGTTTTTTTTTTGTATGTCTGTTACGCAATTACTCAGTCAGTTATGGATCGATTTTAGTGATTCTTTCTTTGTTCGATAGGTAATGCTCCGGAGGTGGTTCTGTAAAATGTTTGTCGCAATGTATCGATCACTTATTGAAAAAATAAACAAAAACCCAAATAAATTGTTAAGGGATGCCGTTTGGTTTAAATTTATTTGTATTTTATTCTTATGCAATTCAAGACAAATTGATGAGAAAGTTACTCTTCTGTTTTTACTGAACTTCAAAGTTGGTCTTATATTTTTTTATCGAAATGTATCCAGTGCTTTTAGAAAAAATTAACAAAAACCAAAAAAAAATGTACAAGTATGCCGTTTGGTTTAATTTTATTTCTGTTTAAGAGGGTATACTAGCAGTGCGTTTTCCAGAAAATAGAGAAATACATTTGTATGGAAACCATATTGAAAAAATACTGCTAGTATACGCTCTTAATTCTTTCGCGAATTAAAACATGATGATGATGACATTATTTCTCTATTTTGATTGAACTACCACGCCCACTAAAACCTAATTTTTAATTCCAGTTTGTACATTTATGTATAGGGTTAAAGTTGGTTTTAGTTTTTTGTAAAAAATTATATTATTTAATTTAAGAATTAGTTCAATCTAGGCGGTGTGAACCAAACCATTGACCTTTAAGTAGGTACAAATTAAATATGTAAATATCTAACAAACAATTTACCTACTCAACCTGCCTAATTTAACATTTGTTAAGATGGTTGTAGTCAGATTTTTATATATTATTATATTTTGCCTTGGTGGCCAGTTACACCTACAGGAAACAAACAACTTTCATTTTATTTTTAACAGGAGTTTTTACTATACATTCACTAAGCTGTTTTAAAATCCTAAACATATTATTTCTGACTTTAATAAGAACTTGTATTTTACCAACTTATTGTCACTAATTTCAAATTCTTAGTATCAGCTAAGTGTAAGAAACGTGTAAACCCTGATAAATGCACGACGAGGAGTGGCTCAAAACTTATCAAGTGGCTCTGTGAGCGGCTAGTACCGCTTTAGAGAGACCAGTTTCATACATTAGGAAGATTGATTACCTGTAAATTTTCATACAAAAAGCGATAACGCTTCCCTCCCCTTAGACATAGTCCAATTTCAATATTTTTTTACACATTATTGTTAAATTGGAGAAGTACGTTTTGATATTTAAGAGATATTGCTTACAATCAAAGTTATGAGCATCTTAGTAAATATCCATATTTTTTACATAAAAAATACCCGGTGCATTTTAATTAAGTTAAATTAATCTAAACCGAATCAATAAAAAGAAAAGAACTGGCCAATTGCGTGTCGAGCCACGCGCAGTGTAGGGTTCCGTAGTTGCGAATGACAACTTTGAGTTCACACTGTTCACACTCGCACATCACAGTTTAGCGACCAAAAACATGTAACAATGAAAATGTATGAAATTTTACATTTTCGAGTACATTTTATAAGTAGTTTCATGCAAAAACCCTTCAATTACACTTCTAGTATTAGCAGCCATGTAATAAATACTTTCTTTGTGCTATTTATTTTAAATTTCTTACGTTAATATTGATTATTGTTCAGTGACGTGCGGTTCAAACCTTAGGTCGTGTTGTACGCCGTTAGTAGCTTATAGTGCTTTAAGAGATTAGTTTTATACATAAACCCTGCAATAACACTTCGATTTTTAGCAGCCATGTAAAGAATACTTTATTTGTGCTACTAATTTAAATTCCTTACATCAGCTAAGTATTAATATTGATTATTTTACAGTGACGTGCGGTTCAAACCTTAAGTCGTGTTGTATGCCGTTAGCGCCTTATAGTGCTTATAGAGATCAGTTTCATATATAAACTCTGTATTAATACTTCGAGTTTTGGCAAACGTGTAAAAAAATCATTTCTTAGAGCTACTAATTTCAAATTCCACATACTACAGCTACATAAGTGTTAATACAGATTTATGTAGTCTGACGTACGGCTGAATCCTTAAAGCGTGTTGTATGCTGTTAACGGCTTATACCGCTTTAAGAAGGATTAGTTTCATACACTTACCCTGCAATCACACTTTAAGTTAGCAGCAATAGCAGCCCTGTAATAAGTTCTTCTTTTGCTACTAATTTCGGATTCCTTACATCGACTAAGTATGATTATTGTACTGTGACGTACGGCTTAAACCTCAAGGCATGTTGAATGCTATACGCAGCTTATACCACTTTAAAAGGTTTCATACACAAACCCTGCAATAACACTTCGACTTTAAACAGCCGCGTAAAAAAATCTTTTTTATTGCCACTAATTTAAAATTCCTTGCATCAGCTAAGTTTTAATACTGATTAAAGTACTGTGACGTGCGGCTTAAACCTTAAGACATGGTGCTGTAAGCGGCTGATACCGCTTTAAGAGAGGTCAGTTTCATACATAAACTCTGCAGGGATACTTCGAGTTTTGGCAGAAGTGTTAAAACTATTTCTTTAGCGCTACTAATTTTAAATTCGTTACATCAGCTATGTGTTAATACTGATTAATGTACTGTGACGCGGCTGTAAGCAACTGATACTAAAAAGCTTTAAGTGGATCATTTTCGTTAGATGCGTTGAGAATTTAAGTCACTAAACTAAAAACTTCTTTGATATAAGTGAGAGCTTTCACAAGTTGCTTCATGGTTAAGACTTTGGCATGTTTATCTAACAAGAACTTTAAAACTGTGTAGTAAAACACGTATGCACGTTCATTTTTGTGTGTGTAAGTGACAATATTTTTAATAAGAACTAGCATTCGGTAGACATAAAGTTTTTGCAATTGTTACACATTTAAATAAAATAACTTCAAATACGGTTTTATCACGTTCATAACATTATTTATACACCTAACGTGTCAAACACTTTATACAATGTTCATGTTCGCAGGTAATCTACCCGCATTTTGCTCAACATAAAGAAAATAGCTACGTGTTAAAAATAGTTTTATTTATATGGCATTCATTTATATTTCAAAACGGACAACTGCGATAAACTAATTATTTTAAAATTACACGTTTTCATGCAGATATTTCAAAAATATCAGAATGGTAACTCGGGTGTCACTGAAAATACAATTTGTACCTCGTTTATGGGCATTATAGGAGACATTTAAAGCTCTCGAACGGACGCACATAAATATGAATACAATGTGCATGTTAACACACCGTGTGGTTCCCGGCAGAGCAGAATAAGAACACTCCTAGTCCTCCCGTGAATGTCGTAGAAAGCGACCTAGGAAATACAAGCCAAACAAGGCCTTTAAATATCAAAGAATCCTCTCCAACCCGTCTGGCTACCGTGGTGAGTGTAGGCCAAATCCTCTGACTGCTTTGACTAATATATGGCTCTGATATGTACTACAGACCAGACAAAATACACAATATTGGCTCGCCCTGGATCACTACATGAAAATACTTGTTAAAACTTTACTATTTAAAATGCTACATCGTTACATAACTACAAAACTATTCTATAAAACTGCATCCACTATCTTTTTCATATAATCCTTCGTTATCAGAGTAAAGTAAAGTTCAACTGTGTTCTAGACCATCTCCCAGTCCACTTACCGAGATTGTAATAAGGTGACGATGAGCACTAAGCCTTAATCTTATAGCTTTTTTCCTTAAGAAATAAGATGTTATCGAAGGTATTACTTTAAAATGAGTTTAGTTAGACAACAATTAAGGTATTTATATTACATTCTTGGAATTTTTTGAAAAAGACAAAATACTTAAAATATGTAGAGGCAAACTTCTATACAAACATGCAATAGATAGATTTGTGTGTTTATTTGTAATTAATAAATTCAAAAACTACTGGCCGGTAAGAAAAAACCTTTCAACAGTATAAAACTACATTATCCGCCAGAAACTTAAAATAAATTTCATTAAAAATAATAGGAATCCGTATGTGTGAGAATTGCATTCATTTATTAATTGTCGGACTTTACACTCTCCAAGAACCATATTTAATTAAATGTGACGTTATATTTACTATTAGCGTACAATAAACACTCTTCTAACCAATTAATATAATACTCTCTCCAAGAACATCGAACAATGCGTCGCTTCTTGTCAAATAATGTTGGGTAATTTCGGAGAAACAACATTTATAAACAAGGATACAAAATCATTCCTTATCTGTAAGCTTCGCCCCGTAGTCGGGCTAAAATAGTCGAACTTATAGCGACAGAAGCCTAACTTTTTTTTTTAATACAGACCGTATATAATTGTACCTATTGCCACGAGAATTATAGCCAGTGTTACTTGGCCTGATATAAGTATTCTAACAATACCCCATACGTCCAAATCCTCTGAAGCTTTTAGATGTTATAGTGGAATACGGAAAAATACGTGTACTAATTAATGTATTTAGTTATATCCATACATACATGAACTCTAAAAACAATTCAGTCTTTTTTGGTAGTCGATTAAGAATGAATATGTTAAATTCGGGTCACTGACGTATGAAGTCAGCTACAGGCCGACATGTTTCATTGCGGCTGGGACCTGCATCGTGCGCGCGTCTCGGTTTACATTCGCCCTCAGGAAGAATTCCGGGATGAGGTAGAAACTTGTCGGCCTGACTTATACGAAAGTGACCCGTATTTTAGATATTAATAATGTCTTCCCATGCAGTGTATAAAATAAAAAGAAAGCCGATTAAAGGATTGCATGACAATCTAATAATTCACGTTATAAGATTTCCGAAACTACTGGGCCTAAAATTTAGAAAACATTACAATATATAGTTCATTACTTGAAGATTACAGGAAAAATAATAAGAATTCTATCAATTGAAAATAAAGTGGTAAACTCACTATAATAAGTTCACCTAGGAGACAGTTCACTAAAACACCACTAGATAGCGCTAGTCAATTGAATAAAACATGTTTGCACATTGTGTGTGTGTTCACGAAGCATATTGTACGGAACCCTCATTGCGCCAGTTTGACACACACTTAGCCGGTTTTTTCTTTTCTCTCAACATTAGCACTTTTTATGTAAATTGTGGTCAGCGGTGTTGGTCTCACATTTATTTACTTATAAATTTTTATACTTTATATTATAATTTAGTGTGAAACTATTTGTTGATCCTAATAAATGAAAAAAAAAATTAGCGATGCGACTAGCCAATCATTATTTTGACTCCGCTTTCCACATTAACACCCACTAACACGCTAAAAATGGCCTTTGTGTTTTATGACCTTAAGCTCTGTCTACCCCGCAAGGGTAAAGACGTGATAATACGTATGTATGTAAGAATAACCAAAAATATTTGAATACGAAAAGAAAATCAAGAAAAATAAATATCAAAACAAAAAAGCAAGTATTAAATGTTAAACCCAAGCCGACAATAGATAAACAGCTACTAAACAAACCTGAAGTTTGGAAATCCGCTGGGCAGTTCGCGACACCTGATCCCGGCAGAAATATTACTTAACTTTTTTCACTTAGATTATTAAAAGTTGCCAAGTTGCCAGGTGGCAATAACCTGGAATCTTTCGAGTTAACGGTTTGGATTGGGACGGAAATTTTGAGTGATAATTTTAAGTTAAATGAAGAATTGAGTTAAAAAGTTTTATTTTGGTTTTTAAGATTTTTGTTTCATAAAAAGCGCACATTCGCACGAATAAAAATAGAAGCACTTAGTGTAAATAACTATCACGGTTTATGAGATACAGCCTGGTGACAGACAGACATACGGACATCGAAGTCTCGTGAATAGGGTCTCGTTTTATCCTTTGGGTACGGAACCCTAAAATCCCTGCCTATACCATGGCTTAAAGGTACTCATTCCAATTGCTGCGTTATCGCCTTGTGTGACTGAAGACATTCTTTGAGCCAGATACGACTTGAATTGCTCAATAAAAGACTAAAATCTTTTTCAAAAATAAAAAAGATGGTCCCCAATCTGTAGTTTCATACTGCCTATTTTTGTATTGAAATTTAGAAGTCGACAGCATCCAAACACACTGCACACTAGCGCCACCCAGCAATTAATTCATTTACTCCTAAATCAAATCAAATTTATAAAATCGAATAGTTAATGCCCTAGTAAATTACTTGTAGTATTTTGTTACTTTTCATAGATATTACAATGTAAGTTGTAGAGAACGAATTTTACCGCCAAAAGTGGCCACTTTTGGCGGTAAACATTCGTTCTCTTAATAATTCATCAAATTAAAAATAGTGGAAACTTGTACCAATAACACTACAAGTAATTTACTAGGGCATTCAGCTATTAGATTTTTTAAAATCTGATATGATTTAGGACGTATAGAATTAATTGCTGGGTGACGCTAGTGTGTGAACTCACTACGCCTTAAGAGTCGCCTGGAAGCGCATGTCTCCATACAAACGGAAAAAGGGAATTGTGGCAATATTTGATAATTTTAGGGCAAAATTAAGCATCCAATCAATCAATCTCATTATAATCTAAGTACGTAGGAACGTACGTAGAATATAATGAGATTACCAAACTGTATAGGAATACAGTTTGGTTAAATTATCAAATGTTTGAGAATTATACGCCTCTCAAGATTTCCATACAAATTTGAAAAGGCTTGTTATTCTCAAACCATTGGTATTTTAACCAAGCTGTATAGGAACGTACGTAGATTATAATGAGATTAATTGATGAAATTATTAATTTTAGTCCAAAATTATTAAATATTGCCACAATTTCCTTTTTCCGTTTGTATGGAGACATGCGCTTCCAGGCGACTCTTAATAGTCAGTCACATTCCATGAGCATGTAAGTAATCCTAACAAAACTATTACCTTTCAAATATTTTTACGAGCTCCGTGGCGCAGCGGTCAACACGCCTGCCTGCGACAGGGATGGTCCCGGGTTCGATCCGCGGTCAGGTCAAGATGGAAAATGATCTTTTTCAGATTGACCTGGGTCTTGGATGTTTATCTATTTAAGTATCTATTATAAGATATAGTATCGTTGAGTTAGTATCCCATAACACAAGTCTTGAACTTACTTTGGGGAAAGCTCAATCTGTGTGATTTGTCCGTATATAAAAAAAAAATCTGAAATTTATATTTTGCCGATCAAACGAAAAAAATTGCATAGTGAAATACGGGCACGTAAAAACAACTAACATAAAAAAGCAAAAGTTATAATTTAACTCTAAACTTTGGCCAAAACCAATATTTTTAATTTGGAACAAGTGCAGCAGTTTCAGAAATTTGTTTTGTTTTTATTCCCAGTTTCATAGATTGCCCCCAGTTATTGGCCGATAAGTTCCGTTTCCCCTGTTTTTGTTTATTTCCCAAGCAAAATGTTATGCTGTCGAAATTAATAAACGGGTCAATGGCTCGTTACTGCGAAAATAAATCTTGAAGTAAACTAATAAAGTCGAAAATCGTAAAACTGTCGAAGCGGATTTAAATTATACCCCATTGCGCTGTTACGTTTGAGTTTGAAATTATTGAAAGTGAACATTCTAAGCGCAAATATACTTGTTGTTCTTAGACTGAGGACGAATTGTTTTGATTTCGTAGTCAAGTAGTGATCTCCCAATATAATACTTCGTTAGATTTGAATAATAATAGTTACATCTACTTGCAAAGTCAATTTATTGGTCTTTCTACATTGTTAAGTTTATCAGAATTGAACTGTTGTCTAGGAAACATGGATGTCGTGGATGACGACTTAAGAAACACAAGCTAAACAAAATTTTAGTTTTCGCGATTATTACATTATTTATACACCTAACGTTTCGAACACTCCCTGCTACCTGCGACCAAACGTAAGGTATAAATGTAATAAACGTGTTAAAAACCGTATTGAAATAATTTTATTTAGAAAAAACTTATAAACATCAAAAAGACCTCTTCAACCCGTCTGGCCAACGTGGAGAGTGTAAGCCAAATCCTCTGACTGCATTGGCTAATACATAGAATAGATCTGATGGTACAGAGGTAGTCATGCTCCCGTGGAGTCTAAAAAAGACCCGTATGAATGAATGAATGAAAAGAAAACATGAGGTCAAAATTTGGGTCTGTATCAACATGTACATATATCGCCGGTGACTGTAACCGCACTTTTGCGGGATCAAGGATTAGGCGGAGATAATTGATACGATCACAGCTGAGAATATGCTGATTTATTATATTATAAGACAAAACAATATTTACTCCGCACATCGACTCATTAAATAAAATAAATTGAAATAAGACCTTATTTTCAGTTTTATAACACAATAACTTAAAAAAGTAAACGTGTTACTTATGTCTGTAAGAGTGTTTTTTTGTATATTGTCGTGGCAGGGTCGCCATGTGGGATCGGAGATTAGGCGAAGATAAATGATTCGATCTTAGCCGAGAATAGACAGATTTATTATATAAAAGACAAAGCATTATATACACTTAATACTTTTCCTGTCGCTGGTCGCTTGTTCTGGTTACTGCAGCTAGTTGCTGTCGCCAGTTGATGTCGCCGGTTGCTATTGCTGGCCCCTACACATGAAAAACGGGTAGTGTTAGATTCTTCAAGTGGCCAGAAAACATCTGATTCTGTCATACAAACTGATAATTACAGCCAGGACTAACGGTTTGAATGCCTACTGATCTAAAGGACAGAGGAGTTTATACTACTCATCGACTCCCATAGGAACTACGCACGGGCCGGGCAAGTGCCGGAAAATTGGTGTCGGATTTTTTCAGCTGCCTAGAGGCATCTGACAAGCTTAACGACTGCCATCAATGATGACAACCGGAATCAACGACTTAACATTAACATGCCATTGAAAACAAGGGGAAGCTGAGATATTTTCATCCTACCTCCGGTCACCCATCCTAGAGAGGACTACGCCTGGGGTTACTTAACATGCGTAAGCGCCAAAAATGCTCACAGCTATTGGGCCACTGGGCTCCTCACGGGATTACTTAAGGCAAGTGAGCTTACAATGCTTACGCCCACTGTACCAACAAGCTCCTCAAACTACGCTTAAAGTAATTCCAGGCCATGCCAACACGCGTGTGCGTTAAACGATGATTAATCTCCGCTTAAGTAGAGTCTCATTATGTATGCGAATGCAAATGGCGTAGCCTGAGGATAATCAATAAATCGTCTCAGCATACGGATCAGGGCATGGTTAATTTAATAAACTATATTATATTCTTCACTGGCATTTATTTGGTCTTTTAGTATTAGCACGTTTTCAGGGTTACGGGAAAGGTTACTTACCATAATTTAATATACATATATACATAGTATCACGCCTGTATCCCTTACGGGGTAGACAGAGCCTGAGGTCAAAAGACAAGGCCACGTTTAGCATGTTAAAGATGGAATACGGAGTCAAAATAGTGGTGAGTTGCTAGCCGAACCGCCTATTTACTTGATTCCTTAAATTTGCGCCTATCCCCTCGGACGGGTTTTACGGCCTGCGCGGGAAGAAAAGCAGTTAGTACATTCTACGTTTTTGCTTTTCTCCCAGACCAGCATTAAAGAGCTAATTTACTATCTATTTTCCGAATAATATATAATATTTACTTTTATATATACCTTCGAATAACCAGGCTAGTGCTAGTAGAAGCCGTGTGGTTCCCGGCAGAGAAGAATAGGACCACTCCAAATCTTCCCGTGGATGTCGTAAAAGGCGACTTAGGAAACTAAAGCTAAACAAAGCTTATAAACATCAAAGAGACCTCTCCAACCCGTCTGGCCAGCGTGGAGAGTGTAGGCCAAATCCAAATCCTCTTACTGCTCTGGCAGTACAGAGAGGGTCGTGCTCCTGCAGTGGAGACTAATAAAGACCTGATGATGATGATGATGAACCAGGCTAGGCTGTAAAATATGAATAAAGACGCGTAAAAAGGCAAGTATAATATTGCACCACAAACTTTTCCACCAAACCAAATCTTGCGTGTGCCTATAGTAAAAAAAAACACTTAGCGCCCAAACGGCGGGAACAAACAAAAAAAGTTAGTTAGGAGGCAAAGACAAAAAGGAAACAGAAATGGCTAATGGGGCCAAGTTCGGGAAACACTTTGGCTAAACATCCTCTAATGGAAATGGAAGGGAGCCAGGGTTCGGTTGTTTTTTACGCACGCGCCTGTTGCCAAATTGTGAACTTTTTGTTTAACTGAGTTGTGTTAATGTGTGACTTGGGCGATTTCTGCGCAAATGACTGCTGGGAAGTGAGATTGGTTGATACAAGAAATATAAGTTTTGTTTCTACCCAAACATTTATTATATTAATGTTTTCTTATGTTCTCGCGATTGTTACACATTTAAATAAAATTATTTTAATGCGGTAACTTCTCTACTTTTCGATGCAATTTATTAGAATCGGCCTATTATTCTATATTAATATTATAAAGAGAAAAAAAAATGGATTGTTTGTTTGAATTGACTAGGCTCTGAAACTACTGGACCGATTTTCACCTATAAAGCTACTGGGTATGGTTGCAGTATCGAAAACGCTCTTTCGACAGGGTACTGTAGTAAAAGTACCTTATATCGATGGTTGCTGCATTGACAGGTCAGCATATCGATGATAATATGGTGTATTTTAGTTATGATTTAGACGTAGGATAAGTCTATACTCTATACTCACTTTACATGTGTATATTATATTAAATAAAAAATATCAATAGTATATATTGTCTTTGGTAGTGAATATGTAAATTGTTTCAACTAACAATATCGCAACTGTGACTAAACAATTTGACCGAGAGAAGAAACAGATATATTATACAGACACAGATATATTGTAACGCTTTTGATGCGTTGAAACCAACGGTTTTGGTCGACGTAATCGTCTTCGTACAAGCTACGGAAACGACGTCAACCAACGGTTTCTTCATGAACTCACAGACAATTTTTTTTAAACTCATCGAAAGCGTTTCAAAATACTGAAACAAACCTCATTACTATAGTAGTGTGGCAGACAAAATGAAAGTCCGAGGCAACACATTGAGCAAAAATAATGAGTGTACGTGCCTGAGGTGCTTAGTACCTAAAACTAAAATAGAGCCAACAATAAATAAAGATAAAATAAACAACACGTCCTGGAAGCTCCTTTGTGCTAGGATTCTCAGAAGTTATACTTTAAGAATTTAATACTCCGTTTCTGCGAAAGCACATGTGTGGCATATACAAAGACTTCAGACATGGCTATGGAAGTATTATTGTTTTTAGGGATGAAAGGTACAATAAAACAAAAAAAAATCTTTTTTTGACATAATTATTTCAAAGAATAAAAGTGCTATAACATAAGGTAATAATTGGCATATGACAAACGTACTATAATCAGTTTGATATACATAAAATGAGTATACTAGTTTCTATTAAACGCCACGCACAAAATCTAACTATTTTTTCTAAGGAAAATGTAACATTTTATGCATTTAATGCTGTTCTTTTATAATCCTATTAAGTGAAAAAATAAGGTAATATCTAACTACATAATTTAATATAAGTTTAACAACTTTTTTGTTAATATTTGTGTTTAAACAAATAGGATTTTTGAGTGCAGGTTTTTGGATTGTTTACCACCAAGTGAAAATAAAACTTCAGAACCAATTAAGTGTTAAAACATCATTTTATAATAATTTATAACGATATTGATTGAGTTTGGTCATTCGGCGTGAAAATGTCGCCAGCCTTCTTGGCACCGTGCCTGCTGATCGCAGCGATCTGAGCTCAATTTTTAATATAATTTAGTAGTTATTTTTTTAATTAGTTTCTATTTTCTAGGTTACTAAAGTTTTAGTTTAGTTTATAGTCTTTATTATATGTATATTTTTTGTTTTGTAAAGTGTTAGTTAACAAATAGTGAATAAATGATAATATGATAATTTGCAAAAAAAAAATTATAACGACAATATTATACTCAATTAAATTCCCTCTTATTCGAACATGATAATGATAGTTGGGATAATTTATTTGTTGAGATCAGCTAACAATTTAAATTGTTACTAAATTACTGACATTGGACTTTGGCTTTTTTTTTTACCGTGTGGTTCCCGGCAGAATCGAATAGGACCATTCCAAGTCATCCCGTGGATGTCGTAAAAGGCGTCTAAGGGAACACAAGCTAAACAAAGCTTATTAAAATCAAAGAGACCTCTCCAACCCGTCTGGCCAGCGTGGAGAGTGTAGGCCAAATCCTCAGACTACTCAGGCTAGTATATGGCTCTGGTAGTACAGAGAGGGTCGTGCTCCTGCAGTGGAGACTAGAAAGACCTGAAGATGATGAAGATGATGATGATGATTACTGACTTTGCAGCCAGATTATTATAACTTTCAACAGTTTGTAGCTTGTAACAACTAACGTGTGCGTGGACACTTACTTGATATACATATAAAAATTTGTAAAGGTATATCTTTTCAATTATTACGTATTAAACAATTAAATCAAACTTACGCTTCTTTAAAAGTAAAGTTCTTTGAATAACCACATTTTTTAATATCATCATGAATAATTCCGTAAAATAAATCGAGCCCACCACATTTCCTTCCCCACATCTTCCGACTTATTTCAAAAACTCCCAATGAATTAAAATAAGTGTATCCCCATTATTCAGATCAGGGGTGTCCAAAAATCATAACTCACAAGTTGGTGCCGCCTAATTGAATTAGGAGATTGTGATAAAAGAGAAATTACCATAAAAATTGCGTGTAGTCTCAGATAAAGGGAAGTTGTAGGGAGGCCGTGTAGCTGTGATGTAGACTCGTTTTATCCGGGATTATAATTATGTTTAAGTGAAATTGTAAGGAGAGGGGAGAGAAGTGAAATGTTAAGAACTGACAAGGCAAATTCAAGTGCAAGAAATTGTATTTTAAATGAGGCGTGATTACTCTTCTTACTACTTAAATATGTTAAGTGTTAGTAAAGTATCTACGAAGTCAATATCTATACTCTGTAACAGCTCCAATAATAATGATTAAATTAAATAAATAAAACATACACACTTAAAAAAATTTAATCAACACGATAATATCGGCAGTTGAAAAATCTAATAACAGATTAAGACTTTCTTAGTTATAAGTCCTTTATGATGTCTGATTAATATGACAGGTGAGAGGTTTTTCCTCTTCATAAGATTTACAAGCAGATCACGAGTACTAATATTTTTGTCATTGCTTTTAGCCCAATGAATCATCTGTCCATGAGAATATTTTCTTAATAGTATAATCATCGAACTAGTAATAAAAACAAGTAGTATTATTTCAATAAATTAAAAACCCAACTGCCTTTTTGGACACTTTACGTCCGCTATATTGATTTTTGCTGATGTAACAATGCCTATGGCACTATGGAGAAAAATACGAGTCTAAAATGACACCTTACACAAGAAGCAAAAATAGAAGAGACTTTCTTACATACAAACATAGATAGATACATTCATACATGCATAATCGCGAGAAACATTACCCTCCTTATGCGTGGGTTAGTCGGGTGATAAAATAGATATTTGTCTGCTCTATGTGTGAAATTAGCTCTATAAAAATGAGCCTGTATTTGTCGCTTCTCTCTTGTATTTCCGAGTTCTCCCCCCGATTTTGAAAACGCAATGCTTTGTGTTTGGGTAAATTAGAACATTATTATGCAATTAAGAGGTTTGTCCCTTTTATGTTGACATTATTGTAATGATTTTGGTTCTGTAATTTTCTAAGTGTTTTCCTTAGTAATTCCTTCTGAAATTGGAATTGCAGATTTAGGAGACTATATTTTTTTATTATTAATGAAGTTATAAACTTTGTACAGTATAATCCCTGGATCTAAAAGAACCAATTTTTATATGTCTACTGTAATCTACAGATCTAAGAATAATCAGGATAGGATATATAAATACAATGCATGCAAACGTAACGTGACATAGGCTCACGCACACATCGATATTAAAATGGATACAGTTTTCCTGCATTTTCCCTTGCTAGAAATCCAAACTTCCAAATGTTAATTCCGTACCTACTTAAACCGCACACACGTAAAAAGTTAGCTTATTCTTAGATCAAAAAATAATCATAATGATTTTATTTGCAAATATTTTCGCGAAAAAGGAGAAATAACTATATTACAGTCAATGCGGTTTACATTCGCATAACTATGCGACAGCTCACGCACACACGTGCACTTTTTTATTTCGAACGTTCGAGATTTCACTGCAGATACAGTGATATGCATATATGATTAGTACACATACGTAAAAAAATATAAACAGGTGGAACACATTGTAATTATTTGATACTCATTTATAGTTTTAGAGCAAAACAGGTTTTAACTACCCAAATAAGAGTTACAGGAATAATTCTGTAACAGATTTAATGTGTTACTATTATGAATTTGTATCTTTTGCAATGGTGTTTTTGAGACCGTGCTCTTACATGCATTTTTAAAAACCCTAGGCGTGGTTCCCTCAGGATTGGGGTGACTGTTGAGTCATTTTATCTTGGCTATGATTTTTAAATAGAAGTCTTCAAGCTAAGTTAGATGTCTTTAGGCAAAATATTCCTATAGTTTAAATGGGATTTATTTTGCATTCACAATGCTATTTTACCTTATTTATTAAATAAAGAAAACATTCCTGATCTGAGTGTTGGTCAACTACAAATAGGAAAATCGACATATCTTCGCAAATAGGATTTCACATTAGAAAATATAAAGTAAAACCGAATAAAAAACAAAGCAGCGGAGCCACGCAGCGCCTCGCCGGATTTCCTGAACCGCGCACGCTCTGACGCCGCGAGCGGTGGCGACCCTTGTTCTACTCTCGTTGGAACCCAAAAATTATCCTAACTTTATGTAATAAGAGCTCATGTGAGTTTATTTGTTTGTTATGATTTCAATAATTTGAACAATCATTATGAAACTTCCATATAAGATGTCCAGTAGATGTCCAGATTTTAAATGTTTAATAATTATAATTTTTTGAATAATTATGGTCATTTGATTTCACAAATTTCAGTGTCAACACTTTTTTTTAATAAATAAATATTACTTTTGCACTAAAAAAATAGTTGAAATGGCAGTAATTTACTTATGGCTAAGTTTGGGCCGCTTCAAAAGCGAAGTGCAACAAGCAGCAACAAACAACACAGCGCATTTTCTCCAAGCGCACGTAAGAGCTAAATGACAAGGAGTCTGATATAGCCTATGGACTGCCACACTTATTTTCTTCTCAACGGTCACATGAGCCATTTTCTAAATAATAAATATCCCTTGTTGTTGATGTTAAAAATAGAGATAATATCAGTAAGATAACAAGTTTAACATAGATTTATCCGCAGGACCTAAGAGGAACACAGTCTGCTATTGCATATCTCTTGGACCCCATACTTATTAGAGCGTAGATATTCCTCTTGTTTTTCCTGTACCCGTGAAACACCGTCTGAATAATATACTTTAATGTCTAATGAAATTCAACGTTGTTAAATATTGAATGATATCCGAACCGTATTTTGTAAGACTTACACATTATTAAAATACGTAACGACGGGTTACTCACGTAAATAGCTAGCTACTGGAGACATGTTTTGAAGTCATATATTTACCTTCAGAAGCTTATTTTTCTTTTGTGAATTCAACCATAATTAATAAATAAATATATAGAGACATATCACACTAATAAATTTATAGCTCGTTTAAATTTTATGTGCCTTCGTTATTTGCTACACTTTTACGCAAACTTTGATGACCGATCAATTTATAAACAGTTTACTTATATAGTTATTATGAAATAACTATATAAGTAAAATGTTAGTTAATGCCAAGAAAGTATTTTCCAGAAATTTTAACGCCACCGAAACTAGCGACACCTATTATTTAATTCTCGTTCTCCGAAATAAGAACAAATTAAAAAAATCTACTTAAGTACTTCCTTAGTAAATTACTTGTAGTATTTTTAGGAGAACTTTTCATCGACATCAGCATATCAGATTATGAAAACTATTCATTACCGCCAAAAGTGGCCGCTTTTGGCGGTAATGCGTAGTTCTCTTGAATAACCAAATGCAAAATAATGAAAAGCAATACAAAAAATAAGTAAGTCATTCACTAGTGAAGTGCTTACGTCGATTTTGTCCATTTGATCTTATTTAGTAAAAAAAATAAATTAAACCAAGGATGGTTGGTGTAGGCGCCTTAAACATATTTAAAAATCGACATCATCGAACCACCTAATTATTGTTCTAACTTCAAAGTATTTTGTAAGTCGAGCTGAATTTAGTTCTGAAAATCCTTAATAACAATATTATAGTGTCATCAACAGTTTCATTACAAAATAGTGTAGGTATACGCAGTTATTATAATAGTCATCAAAGACTACCTTTTAAAAGCAATTTCGTCTACGGCAGCTCATCAAGTCACCACGTTGACAGTAAATTAAAAGATTAATTGACCCTTTTAATAAAAGGTAGCGACGATATTATAAGACAAGGACAGATTATTTCCTGCACTCTAATAATGCGGAAATAATGAATCTTTATTATGACCGGCGGTACTTTTCAGAATACGTGATTTATGATGAGGTATAAAGTATAGAGGAGAGTTTTTGGTGGTAAGTCAAGGGGTTCAGTTGTCGTTTGCCTTATACAATTTTGCAAATTGATTTAAGTGGACTTTATAATATGAAATTGGTGTAGTTTGGTGTTATAAATGCTCGTGGTCGAGAACAATTTGTGAACTAGTTAAAGAAGACTGTTAAATGGACTCATATAGATTTCTCGCCAAAATCTCCCACGAGGCTGCCAAAGAACATACGCCATCTTTGATGCCACATACCGTACAACACCGATACTTAGTATCTCATTATACTGGACATTGGCAGAATCACTGAAATATCGGTGGAAGCCATAATTACAAAGAAGAAAGAAAAGAAAAGTATAGAGGCTTTCAGTTTAGTTTGTCTATTTATAACTTGTTGTAATGAAAATCAGTCATAGTTTTTAATAACATTGTTCTTATAAACGGAGATTTAATATATGTATACATACCTACATATTTTACTCATATATAAGAAAATTATATTATAATACGAAGGTAAGGTCTAAAAAATATTGATAAATTTCACCTATCATGATTTATTAAAAATTATCTTTTGATTTTAATTAAATACATTTAAAAGAATCACATATAATTATTTTTTCAGATTAATTACATCTAAATCCCTCACGGGCTAGACAGTCTTTTGCTATAATTTAGACCACATTTGCGTTTCGGTGGAAAATTAAATAGTTGTTTGTTTTTCGTATGTGTAAGTGGCCAACACTGGTGTCAGATTTTTCAAGCTGCCTTAAGGCATCTGACATAGCTTAACGACTGCCATCAACGATGACAGCCGGGACCAACGGCTTAACGTGCCTTCCGAAGCACGGAGGAGCTGGAGATATTTTTATGCCACTTGCGGTCACCCATCCAAGTAGGGACTGCACCAGGGGTTGCTTAACATATGTAAGCGCTCATAGAGCTCATACCCACTGGACCATCGGGATCCTCCAATTCTTCTTCTTCTTCTTCCTTGCCTTTTTCCCTATTTGGGGTCGGCTCTGTATGTCAACTCTCTCCAAAGTTTCCTGTTACCAACCATATCGGCACTTGCTCCCCGTTCCTTCATATCATTCCTTACACATTCCCTCCACGACTTTCTCGGCCTTCCCTTTCCTTTTTGTCCTGGCACATTTAAGTGTAGCATCCTTTTAGCCAAGTGATCGGCATCCCTTCTCTCGATCGGGATCCTCCAATTAAATAGTAATAAGTTGATAGTCCAAATAGATCTCTCCAACCGGTCTGGCCAGCGTGGAGAGTGTAGGCCATATCCTCTGACTGTTCTGGCAGTACAGAGAGGGTCGTGCTCCTGCAGTGGAGACTAATAAAAACCTGATGATGATGATGATGAAGTTGATAGTCACATCTGAGCGGCTTTAATCTACGCGGGAAGAAAAGCAACTGGCAAACTCAACGTTGTGTTTCTTTTCTACTAGACCAGCATGGAAAAAGTAATTGTTGTTTTCTTCTCTGTAACTCTCCAACAGTAGAGCGTATTTTATAAAATATACCCTATTATACCCTAGATATCACAAACTTACTTATCAGAGAACTACATAGTGAATGGAGGTGGTGGTAAAGTGGTTTAAGCGCCTAAACTTTGACGAACTCCGTGGCGCAGCGGTCAACACGTCTGCCTGCGACACGGATGGTCCCGGGTTCCTTCCCCGGTCAGGTCAAGATGGTAAATGTTCTTTTTCAGATGGACCTGGGTCTTGGACGTTTATCTATATAAGTACTTATTATAAAATATAGTATCATTTTGAGTTAGTATCCCATATATAAGTCTTGAAGTTACTTTGGGACTAAATCTGAGTGATTTGTCCGTATATGAAAAAAAAAACTACATTCAAGTGACCGGGATTTACTTTGGATTTTGTCAGTTTGCCTTGTATGTCGTTATTTTCATCGATCATTATTATTTGATAGAAATATTTATGAATAAACCGCACCGCAAATATGAATAAAATGCACAATATGGTATACTAGTTTAAAATGTGTGCTGTGAATAGACGTTATAAGCTAATGGTCCCGGATGCTGTCAGTCAGAACGCGGTCGTTAAACTATATCAGATGCTTTCAGTTAGCTTACAATATAAACCGGGTTGTAGTTTTATGCACTAAATATATGGAAAGAAAATTTTTGTACCTAAGCAAATATTTTTGATGATATTTTTTAAGAGTCGCCTGGAAACGCATGTCTCCATACAAACAGAAAAAGGGAATTGTGGCAATATTTGATAATTTTGGAGTAAAATTAAGCATTTAATCAATTAATCTCATTATAATCTACGTACGTCCTTATACAGCTTGGTTGAAATACCAATGGTTTGAAAATTACAAGCCTTTATAAATTTGTATGGAAATCTTAAGAGGCGTATAATTCTCAAACTATCAGTAATTTAACCAAACTGTATGGGAATGTACGTAGATTATAATGAGATTTATTGATTGGATGCTTAATTTTACTCCAAAATTATCAAATATTGCCACAATTCCCTTTTTCAGTTTGTATGGAGACATGCGCGTCCAGGCGAACCTTAAATCAGAATCCCTTGCTAAAACATTAAACTTTATGAGATGATTTAAAGATTTCAAACATAAGTTCTAGCTACTATATAAACTTTTTAGGTAGGTATATTTGGAAGTATAATAGATAAAAAAGAAGAAGTAAAAAATAAATAGTGAATAAAGGAACTGATACTAACGCCGTATGCCTGTTTGCCTATACTACCCGCACATTACCTTTTAACACGCCAGCCTGCGACATAAGTGGTCCTGGATTCGATTCCCGGTAAGGTCATGATAGAAACCGATTGGGCTGGGTCTTGGACGTTTATCTATATAAGTATCTATTATAAAATGCTAGCTGATACTCACGGCTCCGCCCGCTTGATATATAGCTTATGTCCTTTTTAGTACCCTAACCTATGTGTTTGCAAAATTTCATGATGATCGGTTTAGTAGATACTGCGTGAAAGCGTAGCAAACAAACTAACTTTTGCATTTATAAAATTAGTTAGGAGTTAAGATTAGAATATTATCGTTAAGATAGTATCTAACGACAAGTTCACATTTAACTGTGGCGCTAGTTCGATTTGTTTTATTTGTCCCTATATAAGTATTTATTTATTATTCATTCCTTTTTTGTGCAGTTGATTAAATTTAAACGTCCAATAGCTAAGGTTAGCTTTTGCATTTATAGCAATAGTTAAAGTTTCAAAGTTCCACAAAATAAGAAAAAATTAGCTCCCAGAAGGCACAAAATTATAGTTCTAACCGAACTAACCACAAACAGCTATTTAATCTGTAGTGCTTAGTAAATTCAAAAGCGGAAATGGAGCTCCATTTGAATGTTATTTCAGTTTGAACATTAAGAGATATTACGAAAATCAAATGTTGAAAATATTCTTAACGCACATGGTAATGTACTGCTGGTTTTTACTTTATTTTATAGGAACTGTATATATTTGGTGCCGTTTCTTAAACGTGGAAACTCTTATACTTCGAAGATAAAGAAATGCTAACGGGACTTCCGCACACGCTAAAACCACATGACTAACGCTTTGACTAGGTATATAGTCTCTAGACACCGTCATGCCTTTATTTCGATGATTAAAAAACTGGCCAATATTTCAATGCTTGTGTGCGTGACAGCTTTGTGTTAGCTCACGCGTCCTGTCAATTAATGCCATCAAAATCCGTCAAATTGGTAGCTATGTGTTTGCATGACAGACTATGTGTTGGACACTATTATTTTCTATGCTTTTAGGCTAATAGAGTCTATGTAGACTTAATATAATCTAAGGACTAACGTTTCCACGCCAGAACCAGAAATTGAATGGATTTCTCTTTATGTTATTTTTTACTTGAGATATAATTTTTAAAACTTCTAATCCAATTTAGTAAAAAATACTTAGATTAGAAATCTATGTGCTGTATATGAGTGGCACAATTTTGCTCAAGCAAAGCCGCTGGTACTTATGTTTAATACATTTTGGCCCTTTTTGATTGAAATTTAGTATAAACATTGTCAAAAGTACAAGAAAGAATTAAGGTTCCTCTGTCTAAATAACACTATCAAAGAACTATCATCATCATCAGGTCTTTTTAGTCTCCACTGCAGGAGCAAGACCCTCTCTGTACTACCAGAGCCATATATTAGCCAGAGCAGTCAGAGGATTTGGCCTACACTCTCCGCGCTGGCCAGAGGGGTCGGAGAGGTCTGTTTGATGTTTATAAGCTTTGTTCAGCTCGTGTTTCCTAAATCGCGTTCAACGATATCCACGGTAAGACTTCGAGTGGTCCTATTCTACTCTGCCGGGAACCACACGGCTTTGCAAAGCCCTAACAAAGGAGCTATTAAAAATAAATAGAACATTTTTATTAATAGTAACACAGTGGGAAACTCCACAATAGTCAGCTAACAATCCACAATTTTGTGAAGTAAAGAGTTTCAATTAGTAGCTAGTAATACATTGACCCGTCACCTCAACACATAAATAATACAAAGCAATAACATCTCGAGCTAACGGTCGTGCCACTGTTATTACACTCTCTTGCCCAAACGGCTAAAGGAGAGCATTCACTAGAAACATTGATTCAAAATAATGTTACAAAGGAACTTATTCTATTTTAGGTAGAATTTCAATCAAAGTCCAGCCATACCGTGACCTGTCACTTCAACACATAAATAATACTAAGCAATAACATCTTGAGCTAGCGGCAGTTTTAGTGTTATACCAATTTCGCGTCCAAAAGCGTTAATAACCGCTTCCACTGACAATATTCCCACAAATTAATATAACGAACAAATTTATTCTATTTTGTGTAGATATATAGATTCAATCAGAAGCCAGGAATTTAGTGACCCTTCACCTTAGTACATACATAATATAAAGCAATTACATCTCGAGTTAATAGTCATGCCACTGTTATTACACTCTCTTGCCCTAACCCCTGGCCAAAGGAGCGCAATCACTAGGAACGTTGTTACAGATTAATATTACAAAGGAACTTTTTCGATTTTGCCGCCATAAAGTGATCTGTCGCCTCGACACATAAATAATACAAAGCAATAACATCTCGAGCTATAGTGCCACTGTTATTACACTCTTTCGCCCAAACCTCGGCTATAGGAGCGCATGCATTATTACAAATTAATATAACAAATGAACTTGTTCAATTTTGGGTAAAGTTTTAATCAAAAACCAGACAGTGACCCGACACCTCAATACATAAATACAAATCAATAACATCTCGAGCTAGTGTCGCGCCCAAATGCGTCCAAGTTCCCTCGGAGGTGAAAACAATCTCGCGCCCAAATGCGTTAATAAGCGCTTTCATTGAAACCATTCTCCGAAATTAGTACTGTTATGTGTAGCACAGTATCAAAGAAGGCAGCAGTACAGTGACCGTTACCTTAACACATACATTATGTAAAGCAATAACATCTCAAGCTAACAGCCCTGCCACTGTTATTACTGATTACACTTCCACGCCAAACCCCACGGGTAAAGGAGGGCTTTCACTAAAAACATTAAAAACAATGAAAATAAACTTATTATTATTATTAAAAAAACATTCTGATAAATCAACTAACGAATGAACTTGTTCTGTTTGATGCGAACTCGCTAACTGCTTAATGTATGAGATACTAATGTTTTCCCGAAACTTCATCCGCGTTATGTAGATTTTATCAAATAATTTTTAAATAAAGTGTATTATAAGCGAAAGAGAATGAACCTGACTACAGCAGAAATATTTTTAAAATTGGTACTATAGTTTATGAGTTTATCCATTATAAAAATGCACGCTTTATTCTTTTTTTAATATGAGTATGAATTAGGTGCATGGATATACTCGTACTGTACACCTATGTACACTGTACCCATGATGTGGCACTAATTTCTTTTGAATTTATGGCTTAAACTACCCACAAAGATACTTCAAAAACTAGGATCAGATACCTATCTTATTATTGAACGGGTAGATGTTGCCACTACAATTTTCCCATGTTACATTACAACATTAGACACGTCGCAAAAGCTAAAGCCATGTGTGAACACGCGCCTTAATACGTAATTCTTACGTGACAACGATTTATCCAGGTTGTATTGTGCGCACTAAATTTATAGGGGGAATTCTCTCATACTCAAATAAAAATTATTTGCCTTAAAATTTTGAGAGGAATGCAAAAAGTGGTCGGGAAAAAGAGATTTGGGATCTCCTATAGACAGAAGACCCAAAAATGGACACCTGTTCACACACAACGGGACCGAATAAGCGGCCTAAGTATGGAAAATGAGCTATTTTCCACATTTAGGCAGCAGTAAAACACTACCATTTGTTCATGCTATATTACAACATAAGACACGTCGCAAAAGCCAAAGCCATGTGTGAACACGCGCACTAATACGAAATTCTTACGTGACAACGATTTATCCAGGTTGTATTGTGCGCACCAAATTTATAGCAGGAATTCTCTCATACTCAAATAAAAATTATTTGCCTTAAAAATTTGAGAGGAATTCAAAAAGTGGTCGGGAAAAAGAGATTTGGGATCTCTTATAGACAGAAGACCCAAAAATGGACACCTTCTGTTCACACACAATGGGACCGAATAGGCGGCCTAAGTATGGAAAATGAGCTATTTTCCACATTTAGGCAGCAGTAAAACACTACTATTTGTTCATGCTATATTACAACATTACACACGTCGCAAAAGCCAAAGCCATGTATGAACACGCGCCCTAATACGAAATTCTTACGTGACAACGATTTATCCAGGTTGTATTGTGCGCACTAAATTTATAGCGGGAATTCTCTCATATTCAAATAAAAATTATTTGCCTTAAAAATTTGAGAGGAATGCAAATAGCGGTCGGGGCTGGTAATTGTGAGTCGTGTTGATTTATTTGAGTTCCCTCGGAGGTGAAAACGTTTGTTTAAACATTTCGGATTTAAAGTGATTAGGTGGGGATTTGCGTGTTTTTGAATTTGAAAATATGTCTGAAGTGTTGTCTAAACATGGAAAATTATCTTTTCAGATTGATCTGGGATTTTTATTGTTTATTTTATTATAAACTTTATTGCACACAAAAATAACATTAGTAATAAATGTAAAAAAAAGAGAAAGGTATACAAAAGGAACTTGAATAGACAAGAAGTTTGTTCTTGACAGTGGAGTATTTTTCATCTTTCTCTATCCTCCGCTATCTCATTGATCTCTCTACACGACATTTTTTTTGCTTTCTGTTTTTCCGTCCATAAATACTTGGCCTTCCTTTTTATCTTCTGAATTCAATCTTATACGACCACCAAGACGTCGGGGTGCCCTCAACAACGCGGGGAACTCATAGCTCTCCACAGGTCTGGACAGCCACGAAACTAGAAGATATAGGCATAGCAGGTGTAGATTGTGATGCATGGGCAGCAACCACCGCAGAAACCTCTGCAGCACATTATGAGTAAAAATTAAAAGAGCACAACATCTTCCTTCCCAAACGGTTTTGGTAAAGTCCCCGTTATCCCTATCGAATACGGTAGTTGCCTAATGTTAAGATTATATAAAATTTGCTTCTAATGAGACTAATTTTTATCTAAAAACACTATAAAGAACACTTTCAATTTGATATCGATTCGTTAAGTGATCTTAAAGCTTCTTTAAAGTTGGGTGAATAGGACCATTTTTAAAGTATGAAAATCTTTAGTCTGCAAAATTTATAGCAACTTTTATTATGAAACCATTACCATAAACGAAATATTTCGTATAGCTACCAAACAAAGTTCTCACGCCACCCATACAAAATACAAGTTTGTGACGTCGCAAATATCTAGGCATTTAAGCGGCGCGTTTTCACGTCTAAAAATTTACGTCTAAAAACATGTGTCTTTAAAACTTTTATAACTGAAAGAGTTTTTGTTTAGAAATGTATTTCTGTCACTATTGTGTTTATTTTTGGTAGGTCTTTACATAGCAACATGAAAAAAATTTTTGTCAACATGCCCATTCTCACTAACAGGTTCCAGAATTTCTTTGTTCGTCTTTTTCTTCATTTAGCTAATCTTTTCTACGCGGCTCCAACACCACATCCCACATATATATAAATTAAATTCGATTGAAAAAAAATCTTACTATCGTGTTTTGGGATTTAATATAAATGGCATTAAACACAAACTATTATATGCAAACTCCCATTCAAATAAAATTTTAAACAGCACTTCATATGCCAAGTGCTCCAAAGCTTATGAATATTTTCAATATTTGATATCCGGCACAGTGATATCTCTTTAATGTTCAAACTCAAATAATACCCAAATGGAGCTCCATTTCCGCTTTTGAGTTCAGCAAGTATAACAGATTAAATAACTGTTCGTGGTTGTTGATTTTATGTGTTCTGGGAGCTGACGTTTTTTTTTTAATGCAAATTACGTTTGAATTTTTTGATGTTTAAGAGTTTACATAAGACGTGTGTATTTATACGTCTACTTCATAAGAAATGTTATATTTTTAAGGTTTGGTATATGAATGAGTTATATTTTTTAAAATTCTTGCATATTTTTAATTACCAACATTTACGGGACCTAGCGTGGTTATGGGTTATATAAAATATTCCTGCTAAGTTCTAATGTTGTTAATGTTATTACAGAGCAAATGTTAAAAATAAATATCTGTCATAACTTCCAGGTACCAGATTCTAATTTTTTGCGTCGTTGACATCCCTTTATCATCACGTCATGTATTAAAGTTTTTTTTTTTATTTATTTCAATCTCTCTTATTTAAATTAATGGCTTTAGTTATGGCTAGGAAAAATATCATCATTTATTTTTCAAACAAATTAGGATTTAATTCTACCAACATTTAGTTTTGATAATTAAATCATTTTTTTCGTAAATTTTGGGACTCTTGACTAGAGTCCCAAAATTTACGAAAAAATAATTGAATGGAGTTACAAAAAAGAATGTACTCACACTTAGTTTAACTTAATAGTAAGTCAAAACTAAATTTTCATTTAAGATTCAGCACAAATTATAAATAGACAATCCAAAGCCTCTATACTTTATCATCATCATCATCATCATCAGGTCTTTCTAGTCTCCACTGCAGGAGCACGACCCTCTCTGTACTACCAGAGCCATATATTAGCTTGAGTAGTCAGAGGATTTGGCCTACACTCTCCACGCTGGCCAGACGGGTTGGAGAGGTCTCTATGATGTTTATAAGCTTTGTTTAGCTTGTTTTCCCTTAGTCGCTTTTTACGACATCCACGGGATGACTTGGAGTGGTCCTATTCTACTCTGCCGGGAACCACACGGCGCCTAAAACTTCTATACTTTATACCTCGTCATAAATCAGGTCCTTTGAAAAGTACCGCCGGTCATAATAAAGATTCATTATTTCCGCATTATTAGAGTGCAGGAAATAATCTGTCCTTGTCTTATAATATCGTCGCTACCTTTTAATAAAAGGGACAATTAATCTCTTGATTTACTGTCAACGTAGTGACTTGATGAGGCTAGGAGATTGCTTTTAAAATGTGGTATCTGTTGCATTTCTTACTTTCCATGAAAACTATTTTGTGTATTTGTTATGAGACTGTATAATACTTTTCTTCTGAAAATATCGTTGACAACAACATATTTTGAGCGAGTTTAAAGTAAAAGTTGTTAACTAATATATACACAGATTTTTATGTATTTCACAAGTTTTTATGTTTTGCAACATTTTCCGTAAAAAAAATTGTATTAAATTCAATCTACCTAATGATTTCAGAAATTTTAGTGCGATATATAAATAGATAGTCCAAAGGTTCTTTACTTTATACTCGTATCTCATCATAAATCACGTCCACGCGATATAACCGTATTAAATTAATGTTATTTATAATTTAAGATATTTTTTAACAAAAAACAAAAACCGACTTCAACACTATCAATTTTTTTTTAAAAGCATTAGAAAGAAAATGGAAATAAGTGTGATCCAAACGGCATACCTGTAAAATTTTTTTTGGTTTTTGTGTATTTTTTCAAAAAGCACTCGACACATTTCGATAAAAATTTAATGGGACCATCTGTAAAGTATTACCTTTCGAACAAAAAAAGAATTTCCTAAAATCGGTCGAGGCGTCTTCGATAAATCGGGGAACATACATAAAAAAAAAGATTACGACGAATTGTAAACCTCCTCCTTTTTTTGAAGTCGGTTAAAAAGTGAAACTTGTTCATTAAAACTACAAATAATTAGTTTACTTGCTGTTTTCCCGCGACTTTACTCTAATAAATCGCTTGTTTTTCCTTTTCTTTACCTCCTCATATTGCTTTAAACTAGTAATAAGGCTATGTTGACTGATCCTTGCGGAGAGACTAGTTCCTGGAATAGATTCTAATAAGAACCTGTGCTGCAGGTAGTTAGACCTCCCCTCAGATATAATGTCTAAGCTATGAGAAACGAGCATTTATAGATGGTTCTGTAACTAAAGTTTGGTACGTGCACTAAGAATATTGAGCTTGGTACTACTACTAGGGTATGTGGCCCTTACTCTAAAAGTAACTGCAATAATAATTGACGAGCTGATTTTAAGTGAAGAAGAAGAATATAGAAGAAGTATATCTGTGTGTGTATGTGCATGTGAGGAAAAGGTTACATTACAGCCAATGTTAGTCGCTCATAATTGACGAGCTTTGACGAGCTTTGACGAGCATTTGACGAGCTCCGTGGCGCAGTGGTCAACACGCCAGCCTGCGACACGGGGGTCTCGGGTTCGATCCCCGGCCAGGTCAAGATGGAAAATGATCTTTTTCAGATTGGCCTGGGTCTTGGATGTATATCTATATTAGTATCTATTATAAAATATAGTATCGTTGAGTTAGTATCCCATAACTCAAGTCTCGAACTTACTTTGGGGCTAGCTCAATCAGTGTGATTTGTCCATTTATATTTATTTATTTATAATTGTTAAATTTATGACGGATACGGAGACTTGTTGTTAGCCTTATTATTATTAAAGTATCATTTCATGTTATATAGGAATATTATAGCTGTAACACCGCTTAACATTAAATAAATGAATAATGTAGATTTTTACATGTGAAATTGTTTTAAACTCGTCACAATGTTTTAAAGTTTATCCATTACAGACAAACAAATTTTTCAAAGAATAACAATATACTTATTATTTTGTTTAAAAAGAAAAACAATCTTTCCTCATTATACCTAATATTATAATTAATAATTATTGTATACTCCCCCAAGCCCACAAGTACCCGACTGCGGCCAGAACAGACGGAACCTCATATTTGTACAGCCTGCTTGTTCAGCGAGCGAGAGAGATAAAAGGTCACTTTATTACGTATTTATTTCACTTATGTTTGCTGACTCGCCTCTTAGTTTCTTATTCAGAGAGATCCGATAATAAAATAGGATAAATCAATTATTTATCTATCCAATTATTGACTAGATTATATAGTGCTTGCATTGCAAAAAAACTAAAATAGGATGAGAGATCTAGTGCCGTTTTTTAGGGTTCCGTAGTAAACAAGGAACCCTTATAGTTTCGCCATGTCTGTCTGTCTGTCTGTCTGTCTGTCTGTCTGTCTGTCTGTCTGTCCGTCCGCGGTTTTACGCAGAGACTATAAGTACTAGAAAGCTGTAATTTGGTATGGGTATGTATATTAATCATGGCAAAAAAGTGGTAGAATAAAATCTTGAAAAAAAATTTTTTTTAGAGTAGCTCCCATACAAGTAAAGTGAGGGAGTATTTTTTTTTCTCTATTTACCTATTGTGTGGGGTATCGTTAAATAGGTCTTTCAAAAATATTGTGAGATTGAGAACACCATTTTTTGATTAAGGGCTCCGTTTCCGAAATATTTGGTTTTAAAGTGCGAATTTTTGTTAAAGGCAAGTGTCCCCCCCCCTCTATCTGCTAAACGGTTATATATAGATACGTGAAAAAAATTACAGCAGTAGCATATATACTGAAGTTGAAAGGAAAACTATCAGAGCTGAGTAGTAAGTACAAACTAAAAAGTTATAGGCAACCAACTTATAAACTGTAAAATTTCATACTATTTTCATTTTTAGATGTTTTTGGTCGTTAAACTGTAGAGTGTGAATAGTGTGAACTCAAAGTTGTCATTCGCAACTACGGAACCCTACACTGCGCGTGGCCCGACACGCACTTGGCCGGTTTTTTATGTCATACAAAGGCAAAGCAGGTCACCTGATGGTAAGTGACCACCGCTGCCCATGGACAACTGTAATACCAGGGGTGTATCAAAAGCGTTGCTGGTCTTTTATTTCTCCAAGAAACGATTAAGAATGAGCCTTCAGCTCTCTCATTTACCAAACGAAGCATAGCAGCGGTAAAACTACTACTCAAACGGTGATTTTTCTGTGTGAGTGTGGTACTTCCCTTTGGCCAGAAACCTTTTTCACGTTCAATCGCTGGACGAAATTAAGATAGTAATATTCGTATTATGAGTTAATTGTCAAAAGCTGCAAACTACTAACGTTTCGGAGCTGACCACTGCAGAGAAGAAACACCGAAAGAAACTCAATTAATCTCAAAGTCAAAGTCTCAACAGTAATGGTCGCCTTAAGCGCTTTTTATAATAAAACTGTTGTGAAACAGCCTATCTAAAGTTCTTACAGTACATTTTTCAATATGAATTTGCTCACCGTAAATCATAATTGGATGGGGAATGGAGACTTGGACATGGATGAAGTAAAGTCAGTAGACCATCAATGCGCTGGGCTGATGATAGTCCTTAAATATTGGGCAAGATGTGGATGCAAACAGCAAAAGATCAAGGCAAGTGGAAAAGCCATAAAAGGGTCGTGAACACGGGCTGGAAAAAAAAAACAAATTATTAATTATCAGGTCTTTTTAATCATAATTTAGTCTCCATTAAAGCATTTATACCAGAGCCTCATTTTAGGCAGAGAAGAAGAAATTAAATAGTCACTAAAATGTAACTTTTGAATCTGAAATTTTTTTGTAGAAAATTTAGTGACTAAACGAACCGTCTTTACGAGAATTCTTTTATTCCACAAACTTGCTTATCTTGGCCCAATGTAACCGCAAACATGTTCAGCGGATAAGACACGACAAACAGTATTTATTGCGTATTCTTTCCCTTATTTACTTTTATCATAAAACAACATTGATGCTACTCGAGGATTGTTATTCTCTGGGAAATTCAATAACGCTGTTTAGATATACAGAGAAGAAATGAACGTATTTTCAATGTCTTCTACCTACGTCTTTCATAATTATGAAAGAAACAATATATCTTTTGAGGGTTCTGTACCCAAAGGGTAAAAACGGGCTCATTTTTAATAACGGCAACAGTTAGACTCTTGAAATATTCGCAGAATACTTAGTTGTACATTCAGTTTAAAAGTAAATATTTAAGAAGATAAAAGAAGAAAGATGAAAATTTTCATACAAAAAGCGATAACGCTTCCTACCCCTTAAACATAGTCCCATTATTGATAAATTAGAGAAGTAGGGCTGTACGTTTTGGTATTTAAGATATATTGCTTACAACAAAAGTTATGAGCATCTAAGTAAATGTCCATATTTTTTTTACATAAAAAATACCTAGGGCATTTTAATTTATTTAAACTAATCTAAACCGAATAAATAAAAAGAAAAACGGTTAGCCCTAGAGGTGTGCTAAATCGAATAACACCAAAATTTTGGTGGAAGAGTTATCGCTTTTCGTATGAAAATTACAGGCAGTCGATCTTTTTAAGGGGCGGGAGCCCAACAAACATGATTTTCTTGCCGTTTTTGTTCGAAAGTCTAATGTTGCATTGATAATGGTACGGAACCCTTCATGTGCGAGTCAATCTCGCACCTCGCTGATTTTTATAGGTATGTTATTTTTTTTATATTGTTTGTATAAATCACACAAAAGGAATATTTTCAACAAATTTTCTTGATAGTTCTTTAAATATTTTATTGACTGAAAAGGAACCGAGAAAATATTAAGAGAACTGGGAAACCTCTATTTGTATATCCACCTACAATTTCTGGGAAATACAGCGTTGATCAAATAAGGAATGTGGAAAATTCTATTTCAACATCTTCTTACTACGACTTGAACAAATATTAATCATTTTAAAGGTACTCCAGATAATTAGAACTTTTAGGAAGTTAACAATCTTCTTTTATGTACGCAACGCTAATATTTTCTAGCATCTATTTGTTAGCATCACAAATACTTTTCTTGAATATATAATGTCTTAAGAGTCCCACGTAAACCCGCAATCCCATACAAACGTAGTTTTGTTTTAGTTTTACAACAGTTAAGCCAATCTCAATCAAATTTCGTACATACGATCGGATAAGGCATATTGATGTTTATAATGAGATTTCAATTTTAAAAACAATACCTAAGTATACAAAATTACAGCGAGTATAAGTTTTCGATACGAAACTTCAACTCGCTGTAATTTTGTATAGGTATTGTTTTTAAAATTGAAATGTGATTATAAACATCAATATGCCTTATCCGGTCGTATGTACGAAATTTGGTTGAGATTGGCTTAACTGTTGTAAAACTAAAACGAAACTATGTTTGTATGGGATTGCGGCTTTACGTGGGACTCTTAAGGGGGCACACTAGGCACAGTAGCGACGCCAATCATTTTATTCCTAATACTTTACAAATAGAAAGAAATTCAAGAATGTAAATCATATAAGCACTAGTAAATAACTTGAGTACTTTTGGAATCATGTTTTAATATTATGAGAATCAGTCATTAAGAGAAAACGTGATTACCGCCAAAAACGGCCGTTTTTGGCGGTAATTTGATTCTCATCATTCTCACTGATTCTGATAATATTAAACATGATTCCAAAAATACTTCAGGTTATTTACTAGTGCAATGATTTACATTCTTGAATTTCCTTCTATTTGTAAAGTATTAGGAATAAAATGATTGGTGTCGCTTACTATGCCTAGTGTGCGGCCTTAAGTTAAAGACAAATAGATAAATTACTACAATATTACGTTTGACACTAGTAATACTATATTATCTATCTTCTTCATAGTTTGTGGGATATAAGACGTATGCCACGAATAAGTAAGGTACAATACCTATATATAAAACAAATATTATATTTACATTACTTATTGGCAATTTCATGCAGCCTTGTTTGTCAAATATTAATGTTTACACAAAAAAATACACATCTTATATTTTTATCAGATAATTATAATAATTCTAGCTGTTACCCGCGGCTCCGCCCGCGTGATATATAGCCTATGTCCTTCTCAGTGCCCTAACCTATGTTTAGGCAAAATTTCATGATGATCGGTTCAGTAGATACGGCGTGAAAGCATAACAAACAAACTCACTTTCACATTTATAATATGAGTTAATAGTTATTATTATAAGTTATATTATAATATCCTTGAATCACAAAAATAGTGGTGAGTCAGCAAACAAAAGTAAAATATACATTTATACCATTATAAAGTAGGATTGTATCGCCCGCATTAGCAAACAAGCAAGATATACAAATATGAGGTCATGTTGACTCTGGCTGCGTTCTAAGCACTTGTGGCCTTGGGCAAGTAAACCTACTAAAGAGGCATATGAATCCTTTTCTTTATCCAAAAAAGTCAATACCAAAGAATATTAATACCTACATAAGTAATATTATATTTTTTTTTTCTTGAAATTAATATGAGTCATACACAACATCATCAAATTGATTTTATGTCTCAAAAAATCGTAAACACCTACGTTTAAAAATATACGCCACTAATTGAGTTAAGACTCTTATTCAAAGACAGTTAAAAAATAAATTCTGACAAAGATTCTTCCTCGACATTAAAAAAAACACGCATCGAAGAAGCCTAACTTGTTTAACCAGGCCTTTTTTTGTCCAAAAGAGCAAATACCAAAGAATATAAATAAGTCATACATTGTAAATTTTTCTTGAAATTAATATTAGTCATACTTAACATCATCAAATTGATTTAATATCACAAAAAAAATCGACCCACTTTAAAAAAAATATACGCCTTATTTAAGTTAATTCAAAGACAAATTAAAATAAATTCACAAAGATTCTTCCACGACATTAAAAGAAACCTCCTACGCGTCCGAGAAGCCTAACTCGTTTAACCAAGCCTTTTCTTTGTCCAAAAAAGCCAATAACAAAGAATATAAATATGTAACATATTGTATATTTTCTTGTTATTAATATGTGTCATACATAATATTATCAAACTGATTTAATAACTCAAAAAATCGTTAACACCTACGTTAAAAAAAATACACTACTAATTGAGTTAAGAATGTTATTCAAAGACATAAAAATAAATCCTGACAAAGATTCTTCTTCGACATTAAAAGAAACCTCCCACGCATCCAAGAACTCGTTTAACCAGGCCTTTCCTTTTTCCAAAAAGCCCATACCAAAGAATATAAATAAGTAATATATTGTCAATTTTTCTTGGAATTAATATGAGTCATACTTAACATCATCGTTCGTTAACACCTACGTAAAAATATGCGCCAGTAATTGAGTTAAGACTTTTATTCAAAGATAGATAAAAAATTAATTCTGGCAAAGATTCTTCCTCGGCATTAAAAGAAACCTCCCACACGTCCGATCAGACCTTTTTTTATCCAAAAAAGCCAAAGAAAATAAATAAGTAATATATTGTAATTTCTTTCTTGAAATTAATATGAATCATACTGAACATCATCAAATTTATTTAATATCTCAAAAAAATGTAGACACTTACGTTAAAAAATATACGCCATTAATTGAGTTAAGACTCTTATACAAAGACATAAAAATAAATCCTGACAAAGATTCTTTCTCGACATTAAAAGAAACCTCCCATGCGTCCGAGAAGCCTAACTCGTTTAACCAAGCCTTTTCTTTGTCCAAAAGAGCCAATACCGGGTTTGATCATACAACGCCGGGCCTAGTTCCTCATTACAGTAGCGGAAAATTGTCTCTTTGCACCCTTTGTCACATAGTTTTAAATTTTATGTTAGATATTATAGCGTCTTTAACCCTAACTTTCTAAATAGATAAATTAGATAGAGCTGTGTGGTTCCCGGCAGAGTAGAATAGGACCACTCCAAATCTTCCCGCGGATGTCGTAGAAGGCGACTTAGGAAACACAAGCTAAACAAAGCTTATAAGCATCATAAGACCACTCCAACCCGTCTGGCCAGCGTGGAGAGTGAAGGCCAAATCCTCTGACTGCCCTGGCTAATTATGGCACTGGTAGTACAGAGAGGGTCATGCTCCTGCAGTGGAGACTAATGAAGACCTGATGATGATGATGATGATAGGGACAGACGGGAAGAAATTATTCACTTTCTCACTTATCCTCTCATATTTCTCGAGAGAGAAGAATATGCATCGACTTGTGCTTAGAGACATTTATTGCCTAATCCAGAAACTCTCTTTTGTAATTATGATAAATCCTTTAGTTTTTCTATCTATAAAGGAACATTTATTTACTTTAGTCTTCCTCTTTTTATAGTTCTTAATTGGTAGATAAAGAAAAACAGACTATGAGATTCGATTATTCAATTTAAAATCACAACTTCATATTATGGTTTTCACAGAGATTTCAGTGATTCTGTGAATGTACTGGACATTTACAGAAGGGGATACCAAAAATCGGTGTTGTACGGTATAGTTTTTAACAAGTAGCACCAAAAATGGCGTATGTTCTTGATAGCGTCGTGAGAGCTTCTGATGATAAATCTATACGAGTCCATATAACAGTTTGCTTTAACTATTTCATAAATTGTTCATGAGCACGAATATTTATAACACCAAACTACACCAATAGCATATTATAAAGTCCACTAAAATCAATTTGCTAAATCGTCTAAGTCAAACCCCAACTATACCCCTTGACGCCCACCAAAACTCAGTTTTGTACTTAATATTTAACAAAACCCACAAGGCTACCGCAGTTAATACCTATAATTGATAACATTTGAGCTAGTTAAAAATGTGTTTGGCTGATATGCCTATCATTACAACTAACTCTTTTAGCTCATAGCATCATGCATACCTCCTTACTTCATCTCTCTCCGTAGCAAATTGGTGCCCCTTATCAATCTTGCGCCCAGAGCGGTCTCACTCTTTCTTCCCTAGAGCCAGCACTTTTGATCAATAAAGATATTGTGCTCCGGTGACGGAGGTCACTAGTCCTCAATATTTCACGAAGGCCCGTAACGCCACCGCCGTTATCCCCAATGTATTGTTCATTTGATCAAGTTTATTAAATAAAGATTCGGCAACATGTGCCTGCAAAACATAATACAATTCAGTCCTATTTCCGAGTTGTTTGCTTTTTGGTGATCTTTGTTTGTTTATTGGTCGGTTTCGTTCAATCTTAATCAACCCTTGCTCTTAATATTTTATCGTGGCGGCTATTGGGTTGCAGGTTACCCATACGTTATGTTAACGTACGGTTAGATATTGTTTGTTTTGATACCACGGGATGAGCAACTAAAACACATTTGTATCATAATTTTGACATCAAATCATAAAGAAATTGCTACGTAAATGTGCCAATGATGTCTGTGGCATAATGGTACCGCAAGTGTATTTAAATCGTAAGGTCCCAGGTTCGATCCCCAGTCAAGTCAAGATGGAAAACAATATTTTTCAAATTGACTGGGTCAATTTGAACCTGTCAATTTGAAAAATTGACAGGTTCAAATTGACCCAGTCAATTGAATATCTATCTATTTATATATGTCATCATCATCATCAAGTAATTTTTTTGGTCGGCACAGCATGAGCACGACACTCTTTGTACTACCAGAGCCATATATACGCCAGAGCAGTCACAGCATTTGACCTACGGTCTCCATGCCTGCCAGACAGGTTGGAGAGATGTCTCTTTGATGTTTGTAAGCTTTGTTTAGCTTGCCTTTCCTAAGTTTTTTCTACGACATCCACAGGAGGACTTGGAGTGGTTCTATTCTACTGTGCCGCGAACCACGCGGCATTGGAAATCCGTTCAAAACCGTTCATTAAGGAGAAGTTATCTTAGAAAACATGAAAGAAGAAGACGTTCATAACTTTAAACTTAGTTTTATTTTCTTTGTCCCCAGGTCCCGTAGCTCCGTCGCTGTTGCTGGTACTAATCTGCTGCAGCCTTTGTTTTTGTGAAATTATGAGGTCAGTATATATTATATAAGTTTATGCAATAATAAAATTCTGGCAATATTTTCATGATGGAAATTCCTAATCCATCCATATGATTTCCATAGAATATAAATACGCAATAGAAAAAAAACCGCCTAAAATATTTATTGATAACGTTCCGGATGTACGCAGTATTGGCTCACGGCGTCTGAAGGTTTTGCAGTCTTCTGCTTAGCTTGAGATTTGATTAACTTGATGACTGGATCCCAAGCTGGTGGTAACTGCCAACCATCCTCTCTATTGAAATTAGGATGTTTTTAGGGTTCCGTACAAAAGTTGAAAAACGGAACCCTTATAGGATCACTCGAGCGTCTGTCTGTCCGTCCGTCCGTCTGTCACAGCCGATTTTCTACGAATCTACTGAACCAAATTAGATGAAATTTGGTAAGATAGTGTAATCCTATGACCCAATCACGGATGTGCAAAGTAAATAAAGATTTTTTTGAAATAAGGGTCATTTTGAGGGGCCCAATTAAAAAATTAAAAAAAAAGTTTTGCAAACCTTACTGTGTCATATATCAAATGAAAGGGCTCATTATGAGGATGTCAAAAATATTTTTTTTTGTTCGGGTAAAATCAATACTTTTGATTTTATTCACGAAAGAAGGCAAAAATTGACCATTCCCCCCCCCCTGATCTCCGAAACTACTGAGCCGAAAATTTTGAAAAAATTACAAAATATAGTTCATTCCTTGAAGATTACAGGAAAAATAATAAGAATTCTATCACTTGAAAATTAAGTGGTAAACTCACAATAATAAGTTCATCTACAGAAATAGTTCACTAAAACACCACTAGATGGCGCTAGTCAATTGAATAAAACATTTTTTGCACATTGTGTGTGTGTTCACAAAGCATATTGTACGGAACCCTCATTGCGCGAGTTTGACTCACACTTGGCCGGTTTTTTAATTTCAATAGCCTCACGAAGCATTCTTGGAATGTATCTGTCAATTTTATAAACTCCAGTATCTTGTAACGGGATATTAGATTTGACAGGTCTTAAAAGTTGGTTTATTTTCTTAAGCGTGCTTCAATCAAGACCTACTACAAGCCGCACAAGAAAATAAACCAACTTTTAAGACCTGTCAAATCTAATATCCCGTTACAAGATGCTGAAGTTTATAAAATTGACTGTGACTGTGGTTTATCATACATTGGGCAAACAAAGAGAAGCATCGGTACCCGTATAAAAGCCTTGCAAAAGAAAACAGATACATTCCAAGAATGCTTCGTGAGGCTATTGAAATTAAAAAACATCCTAATTTCAATAGAGAGGATGGTTGGCAGTTACCACCAGCTTGGGATCCAGTCATCAATTTAATCAAATCTCAAGCTAAGCAGAAGACTGCAAGACCTTCAGACACCGTGAGCCAATACTGCGTACATCCGGAACGTTATCAATAAATATTTTAGGCGGTAGATTTTGCAGTTCTTATAAAATACTAGACAAATGTCAACTTAGTCTACCTGCGACCACGAACACTGTAAAGTGCTCGAAACGTTAGGTGTATAAATAATGTAATAAACGCGATAAAAACCGTATTAAAATAATTTTATTTAAATGTGTAACAATCGCGAAAACATAAGAAAACAGAAAAAAAAACCACAAAAATTTTACTAGCTGAATGGTGAATTTGTATGGGAGGTCCATACGGTCAAATGGACATATATGTATTTTGAAATTGTATTTATATGATAAAAAAAAATGGGAAAAGGAAAAAGGAAAATATACAAAGCCCTTCAGGCGAGTAGGCGACCAATACTGTAAAAAGAGTTTCTTTCAGCGTTTCTTCTCTGCAGTGGTTGGTTCCGAAACGCTAGTAGTCTGTAGCTTTTGAACAATAATTAATAATATTAACATATTTCTTAGTAAATCATATTTCTAAGTAAATAAGAACTATTTAAACTATAAAATGACGTGAAAAAGTTCCCGAACAGGCCTATTTTCTGAATAAAATCTTTGAATACATTTGTGTTCGCAGCTGAAAGTTATACGCTTTGAACGCTCTTCGAAACTAGCGACACACACTTATTCCTAATTTAGCCCAAATAAAAATTTAAAACATCTTCTTCAGTACTTCGGTAATCAATTATTTTGTAGTATTTATGGTACAATTTTCCATTATTTTTGGTAAATTAAGAGCTGCTCATTATCGCCAAAACGTTTCAAAACAAATCACTTTTGGCGATAATGAGGAGTAGAAATTTACTTCCCAAGTACAGAAGTAGATTTTTTCACTTGATCTGATTTAGGAGTTAAATAATAAAATGGTGGGTGTCTAATCTAAGCCCCCTAAACGTTCGACGAACTAATATTAATGTCCTTTGTTACAGAGAGATCCTACGATGATGGCGGGCTGCGGGCGACGGAGCTATCAACTAAATCCTCATAGTATTTGTACATAAGAGTTTTAAGTTAACTTAGTGTTAAAATGATGATCGTGTAATGATTTTATATTTGGAGCATTTGCACAGACGAGACTTTTGATAAAGCCAATGTTGCTGTTCTTTCTTTCTCTGTCTTTCAATGCAGAGTGAGTGGAGTTTTAATAAAACAGAAAAGGAATCCTAAAACCTATGATGGAACAGCAGCTTGTGTCAGTTTTTTAGTACCAAACCATCACTCTTAAAAGTGACTCGATAAACATTTTCCTGTGCAAATTATTCAATGACTAGTCATACCAAGTGCTCTGCAATTCTTATCTTACACGATCACTTAGTATGAAATTATAATAAAATAAGAGGGTTATTCATCAAACTGGCAAATGTTAAACTCGCGGCAACGCGCGAGTTTACACCTACCGATTTTACTTTTCTTTTTTGTCGTCAACTCGCTCGACTGTGAAAATGTGGTATCAGATATAGCTAGCTATATAACATCAGTAACAACAATGTTTGAAACATTTATTTCACCTTAAAGATACTGAGTAGTGTCATAATCTGCGCGGACAATATGTGCTAATAGTTTTGATTTCAATTCGTTTATATGACTTTGAAGCTGTGTGATTCCCTGCAGAGTAGAACAGGACTAAGTCTTCCCATGGATGTCATAAAAGGCGACTTAGGAAACACAAGCTAAACAAAGCTTATAAACATCAAAAAGGCCTTTTTTACCCGTGTGACCAAGGTGGAGAGTGTGGGCCAAATCTCCTGACTGCTCTGGCTAATATTACGGCTCTGGCTACGGCTGGCTAATAGTACTGAGAGGGTCGTGCTCGTGATGATGATTTGACTGCACCTCACCTGCATTTTTTTGTACAAATCACACAGATTGAGCTAGCCCCAATGTAACTCAACGATACTATATTTTATAACAAATACATATATAGATAAACATTTGACTCACCACAAGCGAGTTGACGCCAAAAAATTGACAAATAGATGAATACCAACTCTCGCGCAGTCGCGAGTTTCGTACTGCCAGATGGCCAATAACCCAAATACGAGTTAAGGATATTATAAAAATATGAATTATGTGTCAATATTAATTGGAAATTTTCTTGTATTACTGTTATCATAATTATTTTTATTATGAACTAATGAACTTGAACTTGCAAGAGCGTTTGCCCCGGATGAGATATCTATTCCTGTAGAATTATAATGGGTTACCCAGCTTCGTTCAAAGGTTACCTTTTCAACAATTACAGTCTGTGCAACTCGCTGAACAGCGCTAATTAATTTCGTCAAATCATTTGGAGCAACACAAAGCCAATGCTGGGAGATGCCGTTTGATGTGTGGCTGACGTTTACGCTAAAGTCACGTTTACGGTAATTACCGCTGAGCAACGTCGAAATATACGTAGCCAGCCCCCGTAGCATGGCATCTACTTCTCGCTCTTCAGTATTACGAAAAACAAGATGGCGATAGTCGATAAACGTTGTTGCACGTGCCATGCTACGGGAGCAGGTGACTGGGTATGAGTTTTTTTTAACACCTGTGATGTTTACTTCGAATTTTAACTTTTATATTGTAAACTCTATGCAAGTCGTATGTTCTCAAAAATCGGTGTCCTATGATCATCTGTCTCTTTCATATCAAAAACCTAAAATATACAAAATGTCTCATCAAAATAGGTCAACGGAGGCTGACCTATTTTAATGAGAGATTTTGTATATTCTCAGAGTATAACCTATGTTGCATTAGAACTTACTTTGGGGCTCGCTCAATCTGTGTGATTTGTCCGTATATATTTATTTATCCGGGAAAGTAATTAAAAAAAACAGGCCGAAAGTTTATTCTGAGTTTTATGCGTTATATGTTATATTTTTAATTTACTGTTATATAATTTATTTAATCTATATACAACGAATATTTAACTACGATTTTAATTATTTCAAAAATATATAGGTTTCATAGACTAATTCAGTTTTATTTCAAGAAGTATACTAATAGATATAAAATTACTCGGATTATTATTTTGCGTTAGCAAGAATTGTATATAATAACTTGTATTATATAAATATAATATTTATCAATGTCATTGTAACAAATTGTGTGATTTGTAGAAGATTACGTACTGTAGAGAAATTAGCTAATATTAAATAAATTTATAAATTGTAAAGAAATAAGTCGGAATGGAGTCACACTGAATTAATCCTGAATCTTAAATAAAAAAAAGCAAATATTTAGCATTTTCTTCAGATTACAAATTGATTAAATTTTATTTTGTATAAGCTTCTTACTACCTACCAAGTCAAAAATTTAAATGCCGTTTATTATGAATCCTGGAGTCTAGATGTTTAAAACATCCCATTAAATAATATGTTTATATTTTATAATGGCATGTTATGACCACTATGATAGACTACTTTTTTAATAGTGTTTATTTTTTGTCATTTTTAAAAAAATATTGTTCTTTTAATTAATTTAAAAAGATTTTGTGTCAAGTTTGTAAATAGATAGAAAAAAAACATTAACTTTGTGTCAAAACGCCATGTATGTATAATACTGATTTTTAAGATTAAAAGTGTAATGTGACTTCACTAGATTGAAAACGAAATATATTAAACTATTGGTATAAGTCTAAGATACTGTACTATGTAATAGACATTTGACAAAATGTACTCCAAGTACGCCAAAATGTATGAAAGTTATTAATTTTGGATTACTAACAGCGCCCACACTAAAGAAAGAAAGCAAATGCGTTTTCAAACACACCATTTCTTGTTATAAATATATAAAGTTATGAAAAACAACTTATGACAGTAACTTTTTGAACCAAAATACACGATTAGACTGATATATTTTTGGGTATCTCGCGTGAATTCTTTTGTTAAGTGACTGATGCCTATCAAACGGGCTTTTTTCGTTTAACAATACTTACGCATTACATATCTTAAGGCTTTTATGCCTAGTCCTATCCATACAATTTTAAAAATTATTAAGTCAATCTGCAAATACTTAAAAAATAAATAAAAATTGGCCAAGTGCGAGTCGGACTCGCGCATGAAAGGTTTCGTACCATTATCAATACAATATTAGACTATCGAGCAAAAACGGCAAAAAATCATGTTTATTGTATTAGAGTAAGTAGTTATTCGCCGAGATTTTATCCAAATACTTGGGTATGTCAGTAATAGGTATATCATTCAAATCGTGTCCATATTTTGGTAAAACCAGTGCAAATACACCTTCGGTGTAGGTGCCCATGTTAGATGAAAAAAAAAATACTGATGGCTGTAATCGAATATGTTTAATATACGAACAGTTGTATGTATAAATTGGTTTATAGGTGATGCTCTCTCAGGATGGATATGAAAATTTTCAGACTGTTTTTGTACTATGTCATAGTGGTTGGATTGTGAAGCTTTTTCTTCTTTTTTTGAGTCAAAGTTGAGTTAAAATATAAAATGTCTCGTATTTTCTTTTTCTAGGCAATAACTTAACAAGTTCTCTTTGCTATGGTTGTTGCCTAGAGAAAGAAAATGAAGAGATCTTACTTTTGAAAACAGAACTAAAGTTATTGAGTATACGGATGATAAAATTAACGTATTAAAAATCCGAAGCTATAAACTAGGCAGTGAGTAAATGTAATGTGTCTGTTATTAAAGTTTCTCGTGCTGATGGATATGTTTATCAAAAAAATCAGTGCTTGATCCCTAGAAATGTAGAGTTTAATGATTTTATAGAAAAAAAAGATAGATAAAAAAATCCCGTAACAAATCCACAACTGTCATGGTAACTTTTTTAATAAAGATCCTGATCAATGCGTAAAATATATATGTATTTATTAAACAAAACACAATGATTTTCTACATCTTAACTTCATAAGACTAACAAGGAAAATTGCTCTTTGCTTTCTATTTCTGTGTAAATAAACTGTATCTTAAATATATTTTACATTGTTGCTTCTTGTAACCCACCACGTGTACACAAGTGAACGAACAGTCTTAATTATATATAATGTATGTATTGAAATGTAGACAATATTAAATTTGACTAAGGCTCAGTGGAATTAACGAGTTTATTATTAGGTGTCTCTACGAATATTTATGTGTATATCTTTATTCCAAACACTGTTATTCAGAGAGGTTTTATCAAACTGAAATTATTAAAGTCACTGATATGTAAGACTTATAATATGGCCATAATAAATCCGTTGTTCTTTACTCTATTAAGAGAAGAAAATATTCTTATATTATAGAGAGAAAATATTTGTTGTTTATTTGCAATGAATAGGCTCCGAAACGAATGTACAGATTTTCAATTTTTATTTACCTATAGCAAGTTGATTTATCAACGACAAAGACTGGTTTCATTGGCTATAGTCGGGGCGAAATTGCGAAAAATTTGCTGGTATTAAATTAAATGATAACGAATGCACCAAAACGTATGCCAGGAATGATGACACGCAATAGTGAATATTGTTCAAGATTTTGGGGTTACTCCTACAAAGTAGGTTCTATTGATGACTAGAATGATATAGCCTCTCTGACTAACTTTATGAATAGCTGTTAGAATAGTTATTACGTTAAATGTTCTAATAAATTTTATACGACGACGTTTCATGTTTCCGTGTTGATTTGCTCAATAATATGTAATTTCTTTTGACTGAATCTGTTAAATAAATTATTATGGACTTACATTTTTGTTTAATTTTTCGTTAGCTTAATGAAAAGTAACAATGTCAAATTGAAGGTTAACATTTTAGTAAAAGGGGACATCTTACCGATAATTTTCTTTACCTATTATGCGCAAAGATTTGATAAATTCCCTAGTAAATTACTTGTATTTTTAATACAAATTTTCACTATTTTTAATTTGATGAATTAAGAGAACTACTTATTACCGCCAAAAGTAGCCACTTTTGGCGGTAATGAGTAATTCTCTTAAATTTAAATTATAATATCTATGAAAAGTTACAAAAAGAATACTACAAGTAATTAATTACCTTAGGGCATTCAGCTATTAGATTTTTAAATTTGATATGATTTAGGATTAAAAGAATAAATTACCGGGTGGCGCTAGTGTCTGATACCACAGCGCCTTAAGCTATGTCAGATGCCTTTAGGTAGCTTGAAAAATCTGACACCACTGATGACCACGTAACGTAATCTAGTGTTTGTTTGTTTCTTTTACAAACAAACAATCACTAGATTACGTTTCGAGCGTAATAATCTTTCTTTTGTAATGGATTCAAAATATACATGCCTTTCACCTCCCTTTTACGTCAAAGAGCGAAAATTTACGCGTTTAATAATTTGTCAGCTGACCGCCGCTTTTCAAAGGGGCTTATTTCGTTTGACAAAATCTACGTGTAACCTGTTTTGGACCTATAGTTCCTAGCATTATTTATAAATAAACACGTACTCATCATCATCATCATCAGATCTTTGTTATGCTCCACTGCAGGAGCGCGACCCTCTCTGTACTACCAGTCATATATATGCCAGAGCACTCAGAGGTTTGGCCTACACTCTCCATGTTAGCCAGACAGGTTGGAGAGGTCTCTTTGATGTTTACAAGCTTTGTTTAGCTTGTGTTCACTAAGTCGCCTTCTAAGACATCCACGGGAAGACTTGGAGTGGTCCTATTCTACTCTGCCGGGAACCACACGGCAACATTTAAACACGTACCACAGAATCAGAAAAAGCAAAACTTGAGAAAAAGGGTAAAATATATAATCTAATGACTGAAGTAATGATCATGATAAAGAACCGTATATAACTATCTAAAATTGATGTGCAGTTATTTTCCCACGCTAGAAAGAGAGTCCAGAGATGTACTTGCCATGTAAGTGTAAGTTCATATCAAAAATGCACCTGGGAAGCCTTCAATTAAAAAAAGGGAAAATAATAAAGAGCGCCAAAATATTAAGCCTCTTTTGTGGTCGCCTAAAATATCTATTTCATTCAACTCCGCCTCTATCGTCACGTCAAAGAGCGAAAATATTCACGTATATTCATTTGTTACGTGACTGACACCTTTCAAAGGGGCTTATTTCGTTTGAAATCACCTACACTTTACATGTCTTGAGGAAGCCTTCATATTGAGAAACAGGCAAAATAACATAAAGCGCCAAAATCTTAATCCCCTTTTGTAGTTGGCTAAAAATATACATTTAATTAAAATACATTTATGTTCCCTTCACATCAAAGAGTGAAAATATTCGCGTGTATTCATTTGATAAATGACAGATACCTTTCAAAGGGGCTTGTTTCGTTTGATAATACCTAAACGTTTAGAGTGTTGAGGCTTTAATTCCTATCTATATTATTTAAGGCCCCACACTAGGCACACTAGCGAAGCCAATAATTTTATTCCTAATACTTTACAAATATAAAGAAATTTAAAAATGTAAATCATATAAGTCTTAGTAAATAACCTGAAGTATTTTTGGAATCATGTATTAATATTATAAGAATCAGTCATTTAAAGAATTACTGATTACCGCCAAAAACGGACGTTTTTGGCGGTAACCAGTAGTTCTCTTAATGACTTTAATCAATAATATTAAAATGTATTTCCAAAAATACTTCAGCTTATTTGCTAAGTCTTATATGATTTACATTCTTGAATTTCTTTCTATTTGTAAAGTATTAGGAATAAAATTATTGGCGTCGCTAGTGTGCCTAGTGTGGGCCCTTAAATGATCTATTAACTAAATAGGGTGATGTTGAAAATAAAAAAGAGTGTTACAACACAAAGTTATCTCTTACATAGTAGTCAAAATCTTGCCATAAGCCTACACTGACATGATCTAACCTATAATGATGGATAGCGTACTAATCTCTAAGCTTCTTCCGTAGATCTCAAATATTATAGTTATTTAACCTCTATTACACGAATACCCGTAACACAGATGTATCAAGTTTGGGATTTACTCAACATATTTTATAAGCTCATTTTTTTTAACATAGGGTAATATTAAGATTGTGCCCTGTGCGAGTCTCCCCACCACTCGAGACACAAGTTTGTTCCTAGTTCGATGGTGGGTTGCTGAGCTAAAGGCCCAAACTGATAACATTGTAAAATATCATTAATATTAATTTACCGAAATATGTCAAAGTTCAATACATGTATTTTTTTTATCTGATAGACCCAAACATTAATTTACCTATGAAGGTTACTAAAACCTAACAAGTTTACCCATGTTAATGAAATTAAGGAATTCCAGAGCCTTTTGATGCACTCCGAAAATGATGTACATGTCTACAATGTATTAAGAAAGCATTCGTATTAAGAAATAGCCAAGGTAGTACAGAATCTTAACCCTTCGTTGTAGTAGTCTTTAAACAGTGATTCCATTCAACTCCACCTCTGTTCCCTTCACGCCAAAAAGCGAAAATACTCGCGTGTATTCATTTGTTACGTGACCGGCGCCTTTCAAAGAGGCTTATTTCGTTTGACAAGATCTACACCTTACATATCTGGAGGCTCAAATATTAGCAATATATTTTTAAGATCTATTTAAAAAACAAAATACAATGTTTCAAAAGATCTGATGGAACCAAATATAAATTACTGATTGAAAAACTTAGAATCTTAAAAAATACTATGAAAATGAAGTGCAGGTATTTCCCGACGCTGTAAATAGAGTCCAAAGCCTTAACATGTGCCTGTAAACAAGTTAACAATGCACCAGGGAAGCCTTCATATTGAAGAATAGGTAAATAAGACTTGCCAGAATCTTAACCCCCTTTGTAGTCAACTAAAAATATCAATTTTATTCAATTCCTTCTCTGTTCCCTTCACATTAAGCATTGAAAATACTCTGACCAAAGCCTTTCAAAGGGTCTTATTTCGTTGTACACGTTACATGGCTTTAGGCTTTGATTACTAGCCATATTATCAAAAGATGACTACAACAATGCACAAAAGAAGCCTGCATATTGAGAAACAGATTAATAACATAGAGCTTCAGAATTTTAACCCCCTTTGTAGTACTCTCAAAATATCTATTCCATTCAACTCCAACTCTTTTCATTTCACGTCAAAAAGCGAAAACACTCGCGTGTATTCATTTGTTACGTGACCGACGCCTTTCAAAGGGGCTTATTTCGTTCGACAACACCTACATGTTAAATAACTTGAGGCTTTAATTCCTTCATATAATTTAAATATCATACTTAAAATATATTTTAATTTTTAAGTATATAGAGACGCTTAAAAAATAGAAAGAGACAGTGTTTCAACACAAAGTTACTTCTTACAGAGTAGAAAAAACCTCGACATTAGTCTACAGTAACGTGATCTAACCTGAACAAAATGGCTAGCATACTAATCACTAAGTTTCTGCCGTAAATCTGACCGGACGGTCTGACCTGATCAGACCCAAACAGTAATTTCCTGATAGAAGAGACTTTAGAATCGAATACTTAGTACCCATGAAAATGAAATGCTAGTATTTTCCCACGCGGGACATGGACTTTAGAGGCATAAGATGTACTCGTAAACTTATGTACCAACAATACACCAGAGAAGCCTTCATATTAAGAAAAAAGTAAATAACTTAGAGTGCAAGAATCTTAACCCATTCCATTCAACTCCGCCTCTGTTCCCTTCACGTCAAAAAGTGAAAATACTCGCGTGTATTCATTTGTTTGACAAGATCTACACGTTACATACTTATTTGTTACTTTAGGCTTTTATTTCTAGCCATATTATATAATAGATGGTTAAAACAATGCACCAAGGGAACCCTCATATTGAGAAACGGTTCATTAAAAAGAATGCCAAAATTTTAACCCCCTTTGTAGTCGGCTATAAATTTCTATTCCATTCAACTCCACCTCTGTTCCTTTCACGTCAAAAAGCGAAAATACTCGCGTGTATTCATTTGTTACGTGACCAGCGCCTTTCAAAGGGGCTTATTTCGTTTGACAAGATCAACCTACGTATTACTCACCTTGAGATTTTAGTTCCTAGTCTTGTGTTCTTGAAGGTCACTCCACATAGTGAAAAGTAGGTACCTAAACAATTCTGCGTCATCGAAAAATTATCAATTTGCATTTTTCACTTGACTTTTTTGTGACTAAAAATTGGGAAAGTAAAATTGTAAAATTCTAAATGTTTTTAGTAGCTCCCAAGATAAATGCATTTATGCCAAAAACAAAAAGAGTAATCATTTAATCTTTTTATCATTATTGTTAATGATTTTTAGTATAATTATCGTTATGGCAAAGTAGGTATATTTATTATGTTAACAATTATGCATACAGACCTTAAACCGTACTGTATATTCAAGCTTCAGGAACATTTGAATAAAAACATTCTAATCTTGACTCAATCTCAAACTGTTCCCAAAAAGTAGTTTCAAAGCAAGAACGTTCACCATTGAGCTGCAGAATCCGTCCTATTTATAGAACAATTCTCCCAAGCCCCAAATCTCAAGCCAGTTATTAACACTGTTCCAAAATTGTCGGTTCTAAACAAAATCCCTTAGCGGATTATGGTCACTATTAAACTGATAGTAGTGTATAAAATCTTATGCTTCCCAACGCTTACGATATTACTTGGCAGAATTACAGAGACTTACGGCGGAATTACAGGTATTACACGGAATTACACGATATACACGCAGCATTGCGGGTACCCGGCGGCCGGGTATTACCGCTGACAGATATGCGGGGCAGTGGCTCCCAAAGTGTGCGTTTATAAACGCTTTTATTTTCATCAACATGTTTTATTTGATTTTAATTATTTTGTTTTGAATCTTTTAACTGATTCATGAATCATATCGGAAGGTATCAATCTCTTAAATGAAAATGTGATAAAATGGGACATCGAAGTGCGGTAGTTTAATTATAAAGCTCTGTTTGTAACAAGATTAAGTTGGAAGTTCGAATCCTGCTCGAGCGTATCTTATTTCTTTATCTCAAAAGATTGATCATTATTAATTGGAACATCTAAAAAATGGGACTTAACGCGTTTTTATTCATTTATGTACAAGATTTAATATCAATGCCTAATTTATGGAATACATTGTGTTTATCAGTCCATTAAAACAACTCAATTTATTTTTTCAGGGCATTGAATGAATTAACTGAATTATGCCGACACCATCGCACCTTTTCGTGGACCACCAGAATGGTAGGACTTACGGTTTTTCGTTTTTCGTATGTGTAAGTGGCCAACACTTGTGTCAGATTTTTCGAGCTGCCTATAGATATTTGACATTGCTTTATGACTGCCATCAATGATTACATTGATTACAGACCAACGGCTCAAAGTGCCTTCTGAGGCATGGAGGAGCTCGAGACATTTTTATACCAGTTGCAGTCACATATCTAAGTGGGGACTGTGCCCGGGTTTGTTTTACATGCGTAAGCAACTTACAGTAAAACTGATGTGTCTCAGTTTGAGAAGCAGAGTCCCGGGTTTCCTGACTAATACTGCTAGCAATAAACATTCGCGTTACACGTCGTTATGTGCGCGATAGCTCATTTAGATTTACACTTTTTTGCTTACAGATATGAATACATCTTCTTTCAGAAAAATTATTGGAAAAAATGAAAAGATCATGTTTAATGAAAGAAAAAATAACTTTAAACGAAATAAGAGAGGTGTATACAATTTTTATAAATTTATTTTTACAGGAATATTAACAAAATGAAAATTAATAATAGCACTAAGAATTTAAATAAACAGGTATTAAAAATTAAATTAATACAAAAATAACACTAAGAAGATAAACATAAAACAGGTATTAAAAAAATATTTTTAATTATTTAAATTAAAATTTTTTACCCACTAATATTTCAGAAAAAGGATTTTATAAATCATAAGATCATACATGTAAGTTTATGCGGTCAATCATTTGTCAATTATTATTTTGGGACTCACCTCGATTTGTGTTAGCTGTAAGTTGATAGACTGAGGAACTTCGCCAACAAACCAACCACGAAAGCTCAAAATCTCCTAAAATCCTTTTCCTGTAATAAAAGAACATGTTAATGTAAGATGGAAGCAAAATCTATTTTATAAACTTCTTATTTTTACATATATTTCCTTCGTAATCCGTTGCACCTATAATTTACAGACTCAACCAGATTAAAACCTTTCTTAAAAATTGCCAGAGTGTAGAACTATCTATATTTCGAAAAATATTGAAGAAAATAAGACATTTTCTCGCCAGCAAAATTGTAGTGCCTGTAGAGAATAACCTATCTCACCTACGAGCTTATTATAGTAAACAGACTGTGTTTACGTTCTTTGACAATATTTTATGCAGTTATACGTCCCGAAGGATGCCGCTCCCAATTCTCTAAAGTCAATGCACTTTTGTTTTCAGTATGGTGACCATGTTATGTGAACTGTGGATAAATTTAAATGATATTAGTAGATATAAGATATCATACGGCCATCGGTTCTACGCATATATCGCGTAGAACCTATGGCTGATAGGGAAGAATGGTTCTAGAATGGCGATCACGTACCGGCAAGTAATTGGACGACCAGACCAAGGTAGCAGGAGGACGCTGCATTCAAACCGCTTCCAACCGATCATATTGGAGATCCTTGAGGAAGGTCCTTGTCCTACTATGGACTTCTTGCGGATGAGATTGTGATAATGATAAGATATAAAGATCCTACCTTAGACTTCATCCTGATTTGATGGGAGTGTAGCGGGAGCGAAGTGGTATGCTCGACCGCCACAAATGGAAGATCTTCCCGCTGGGCAAGGTGTGCGCCCAGGGAACCGTACGGCTCCGACTGAGTTCTGTCGGAGGTATTTCTTATGTCTCAAATGTTAAGAAACTTTGTTTGCGCGTTTCAGGATTGTGCAGCGCCATCTTATGAAAAGTCTTGTAGCTGTTTTGCTGTTTCGTCATATTCACAGTTGGGTCTACGTGTTAGTTCTTGTGGCGAGTGTAGAGATCGCCACAGGAGCATCAGGTAAAATAATGGTCAAACGCAATTAAATATTCATAAAATGAATTTAATGAAATGAAGATTATGTTTTTATCCCTTATGGTGTAGACCAGGGTAAAACAGTAAATCATCAATAAATTTATTATGATTTTAACATTTTCCAGGCTGTGACGTAAACTATAATGTTACTAGCTGTTACCCGCGGCTTCACCCGCGTGATATATAGCCTATTTCCTTCTCAGTACCCTTACCTATGTGTATGCCAAATTTCGTGATGATCGGTTCAGTACATACGGCATGAAAGCGTAACAAACAAATAAACAAACAAACTCACTTTCGCATTTATAATATTAGTTAGGATTAGGATTTCTTCTTTCAAAGTCCGTTTCGTATTTCTAGAGACAAAGCATTAAGACATTGGGTAGTGACACTTAGACTAAAAATGTTTATACAACATCGTGGTCACACCAACTCCAGTGGAAAAATGCTGGAAAATTCGTGAGAATGGCGTGGTTTATGCTTCCATGAAGCCATTGTTTCTAACACTAATTTAGTGCCAGCGTATTTTTCTCCTTAGTGCTGAAATGAGAAATAGCTTAGGATTTCCGTGACACATATTTCTAAAGGTGCGGTCGCAGTGTTACAAAATTGTTACTTAATGAAAAAGAATATATTTTGTCTTACAGGTGCCTACACGCTTTAAAATCATTTATTGTAAGAGATGTGAAAAAAATTATAATATTCAAATAGGTTTAGTGAACATCATATGCATAGCCGTGTGGTTCCCGGCAGAGAAGAATAGGACCACTCCAAATCTTCCCGTGGATGTCGTAAAAGGCGACTTAGGAAACTCAAGCTAAACAAAGCTTATAAACATCAAAGAGACCTCTCCAACCCGTCTGGCCAGCGTGGATAGTGTAGGCCAAATCCTCTGACTGCTCTGGCAGTACAGAGAGGGTTGTGCTCCTGCAGTGGAGACTAATAAAGACCTGATGATGATATGCATAGCGTCTTTATTCTTTAGTCAAAGCGTCTGGAATTGGCTAAAAATTGGAAGAATCTACCTTATAAAGGCTTTAAAAGACTTAGATTTTTGTGTCACGGTAGTTTCCTTTAAACTCGGTTTCTACAGATGTTAGGTACGATGGAATTTGTATAACCATTTGTAATCGTACCAAACAATTAGTTTTTGCTTAAAAAAAAGAACTTTATGCTTACATTTGCATATTTTTTAATCTTTGTTCTGTTTCATTAAGACAACACTTTTATTTAAAACCAAGCTAACTTTGTGAATTTCTGGTATGAAAACCAGAAATTCACAAAGGAAAATGAAATTTCAAGTACGTCAGTAGTCGATAGGACGTAGGTAATACTTATTATTGTGTAATTAAACAACCTTTGAACAAGCAACTATTTGTCAACTAAATAATGTTTAAACAAGAGAGATAATGTTCCACAATTACCCTCCTATCTGTCTCCTTTGTTTGTACCAATATTTGATTGATAAACCGCAGTCGGGAACTCGCTATATCTATAACATAAACCATTCAGTATCATTTTTGAAGCCACCATGGGTACAGCAGAGGAACAACCTTTGAAAACGGAAACTAAACGTAAAGAAAAAACATGGAGGGAAAAATTCCAACATATAAGGGAAAATATAACTTTAGAACCAGTTTTAGCTTGCTATGTCGTTCCAGGAGTTCTTTCAAGACTGGCAACACAGAACCTGAATCTAGACAAAGCATGTAGAGTGAACAAAAAGTTTGGCGATGAAATTTGCGATGCATTAATAGCAAGACAAGGAACTAAATACATGAAAGAGGAGTTGGAAGTCCAGGAGTTGATAGCAGCTATGGAGAGTTGGAAAAATGTTCTGTTGACAGCAATACCGAGTTTCTTGATAATATTTTTGGGAGCCTGGAGTGACCGAACGGGGAAAAGAAAAATATGTGTTCTCTTGCCGATAGTCGGAGAGCTACTGATGTGTTTGAGTAATATTTTAAACGCTTACTACTTTTATGAGTTGCCCGTTCAGATAACAATGTTTTTTGAAGCGTTCTTCCCAGCTATCACCGGAGGCTGGATAGCAACTTATATGGGTGCTTTTAGCTACATAAGTGATATATCCAGTGAAGAATCTAGGACTTTTAGAGTAGGAGTTGCGAATCTTTGTCTAACTGCTGGTGGCCCTATAGGATCAGCTCTTAGTGGCATATTACTGGAACAGATCGGATATTATGGAGTGTTTTCTCTCAGTTCAGCATTGTATGTATTCAGTATTGTTTACGGATTCATATACATAAAAGATCCAGAAAGGCCTGTTACAAAAGATACTGATCAGGTAAGTAAGACAATTTTTTAGGTGTCATACAAGCGTCGGTAACATAATTCTCAAAAATTGATATTGACTTATTTCAAATACACCACCATTATGTGAATGGACAAGCATGGTTGTATAAAGAGTGTTTCCGAATAACCAGGCAATATTTTAATGATAGAATCAGAATTCATAATAGAACATATTTGTGTAAAATAAACATTTAGAAAAAGAAAGTGAAAAATCTAAAAAAATATATGCTGTAGATCTCAATAAAAACTTTCAACGAAAATTACTTTGAACGAGATATAACTAGTAGTTTATGATGAGATAAGCACTTTTTTATAAACCGCAAATGCAACTTCGTCATTTATTTAAACACTATAAATAACAAAATAATCGTTGCTGGCGATAAATTACAGACTTATATTGGCTAATCTAAGCTTGATACTATAGACTACAGGACCCTTCATAGGTGAGCTCGACTCGCACTTGGCCAATTACTTCACTTTTTTTCTGGAATTCTACGTATTTTGATTCCGACATTAAAATGTTGCCAGGTTGTTTAAAAATCACCCTGTACAAATTTGGAGAGGTCTATTTGATGTTTATAAGCTTTGTTTAGCTTATGTTTCCTAACTCGCCTTCAACGACAGCCACGGGAAGACTTGGAGTGGTCCAATTCTACTCTGCCGGGAAACACGCGGCAGCACTTACTGCCTAACATTATTTTACAGAAACAGACGTTTGCCTTGTTGTCCCGGGGGTCTTGGGTTCGATTCTCACGGGAAACATACTTTGATAAGTTGTTTCCAGTTTGGTTAGGACATTTCAGGTATGAGTCTCCTGATTGTCTGATAAGAAAGATGATTCCGTGCTTTGGAAGGCACGTTGAGCCGTTGGTTCCGGCTGCTATCTGATAGTCATTAAAGGAACCACGTCAGAGGCCGAGAGGCGGTTCCGCAGAACTCTGACACCAGGGTGTGCATGGTCGACTGACCGTCTCACCTACACGTAATGATGATGATGATTATTTTTCAGAAGGAAGCGAAAGGTGTAAGGAATTTTTTGAAGACATTTTTTGACATGCAACACGTGAAGGACACCGTAACAGTTGCGTTCAAAAAGGGTCCAAATCATAGAAGAGCAAAGTCCATTCTGGTTTTGCTGTCTATATTTTTTATATACGGACCTGCTTATGGTAAATATACTTTTATTTTATTAATTTTATTTTATTTCTTCGGAAAACTTACAGCTATGCGTTACAGTTTAAAATATTTATAGTAAATATCTGTAAGCCATTAAAAAGTTTTCACAGATAGTTAATAGACACATATTTAAGTCTAACATGACTTCTTATAGCAAAAAAATACTTTCTCAGCCATTGGCTTGAAGATTCAAACTTTTCGCTCGTTAATCTAAATATCTCAATTAATCAATATATTTTTTATTATTTAAAATGGTGTAGTCATATGCAGGTTAATATAATATTTTAATAAATATATTTTTTATTCAACACACAAAATCAAAAGGGCCGGGTGGATCCTTGCCCCGTGATTGCGTACTCTAAATGCGGGCAGAATTACCAAGTTGGAAGAAACTTATCTTTCGGCAAAGATATTGTAAAAAATTGATCAAAATTGATAGAATATCAACCCCTGCAGTGTAACACCTGCAACATTTTTCTTTGCACTATAAAGTATCAACTCCTCACTACGCGTGCTCCTAAGCTCTATCTAAGTACATTGTAAGGGATGAATATGTAAGATATTATATGTGATATGATACGTGATGACTTTATTTTGCATCTGTCAACTCTGATAACAAAATCAAGCCGAGTCAGATCAACAAACATTATGAAAGTATGAGATACATAAGCTAAATATTAGACAATCGCGTAATATCACATGATATTGTACAAAATATATATTAACTTCAAAATGCTGCGGTAGATAATAATTTTGACATGTATCGTACGAAAATTTAGTTGCGTCTTCTTTTCAATAACAATTTAAGTCTTAGACTATCACATATAGGGATAAGGGAATCAAACTGCGCTTACCATCATTATCATCACCGTCTGCCAAACGTGGTTAATATGGCAAGAACCGATGGAAACCCTGGAGGGAAGCATAGGCTTCCCTCCAGGGTTTCCATCAGGTGCTGGACATAGGTCCAGCAGTTGCCTTCTTGCAGCTTAGATGATGATGTCTTGTTAATAACATCATCATCAGGTATTTTTTGTCTCCACGGCAGAAGCATGAGCCTCTTTATACTACCAGAGCTATATATTAACCAAAGCAGTCAGATGATTTGCCTACACTCTCCACGCTGGCCGGACGGGGACAAGTCTCTTTGATGTTTACAGGCCGCGCCAAACTTTATTGCGAGTCCGAACTTCGCGTGAGTCGATGCGCAGTACACAATATTAGGTTAGGCGGGGCGTGCGCGGGAAGGCGGGTCGCAGCCTACAGCATACTACGCAGCTCGCAGCAAATATCCGACTGGCAATAAAGTTTGGCGCAGCCTGTACCTATAAGCTTTGTTTAGCTTGTGTTTCCTAAATCACCTTCTAGGACATCTACGGGAAGCCTTGGAGTATATATATAACTAAACATAATGTCCCATTAACTACGAATAGTTATAGGACATTACTTTAAAATCAATTATCGTGTTGTTTTCGTTACTTATTGGCAATCATAACAGAAACATAGAACATGATGTCTTATCCAAACTTTTCTTATTTATTTCCTCGAGAGAGGTTGAATGTTTGTTGATAATAGTAATTGGATATTTCAGGAGAATTCACCATTCGTTACTTGTTCACCCGCTATCGTTTCAACTGGGACGCCGTCAAATACAGTCTGTACAGCACCTGCCACATCTGCACGCATGCACTTGGTAAGATTTCGGTATTCTGATTGATACAAAAAGTTATACACAGTTATATACAGTTACTAATATAGTCAACGTTATAAAATAATCTAAGTTCGTAATGGAAACGGCCTTTGTTAAATCTAGACTCAACTAGATTGGCCTGGGTCTTAAATGTTTATTTATATATCATAAAACTAGCTGATACATGCGGCTTCGCCCACGTAATATATAGCCTATGTCCTTCTCAGTACCCTAATCTATGTATATACAAAATTTCATGATGATCGCTTCAGTAGATACGGCGTGAAAGCGTAACAAATAAACACACTTTCGCATTTATAATATTAGTTAGGATTAGGATAGGATAGGATTAGGATACATCGTTAAGTTTGTATGCTACAACACAAGTTTACAACTTATTGTGGGGCTAGCTCAATCTGTTCAAGATTGTTTTTACAAATCAACCAATAAAGAATTACTTAAGCTTAATAATTTAAGTACCAGTTCCTTAAACAAAGTTAAACTTAATACTTTTTTATGAAAAGACCAGCGAGAAACGAGCAGTGATTTATTTCCATCGAAATAAAAAAATGAGATTAATTGGAAAGAAGACGTTACAAATATAAAAATGATTTTCAAATCAGTCCTTTAATGTCGGAGCCATGAGATAACAAACCAAAAAAAACTATTATTTACTATATCCTCCTTTTTTTTACTATATCCTCCTTTTTAGGGTTCCGTACAAAAATTGAACGGAAACCTTATAGGATCACTCGTGCGTCTGTCTGTCCGTCCGTCCGTCTGTCACAGCCGATTTTCTCTGAATCTACTGAACCAAATTACGTGAAATTTGGTAAGATGGTGTAATCCTATGACCCAAACACGGATGTGCAAAGTAAATAACGATTTTTTTGAAATAAGGGTCATTTTCAGGGACCCAATTACAAAATTAAAAAAAAAAGTTTTGCAAACCTTACTGTGTCATATATCAAATAAAAGGGCTTATTATGAGGATCTCAAAAAAATTCTTTTTGTTCGGGTAAAATCAATACTTTTGATTTTATTTACGAAAGAAGGCAAAAATTGACCATTCCCCCCCCCCCCCCCCCCCCTGATCTCCAAAAGTACTGTGCCGAAAATTTTGAAAAAATTACAAAATGTAGTTCATTCCTTGAAGATTACAGAAAAAATAATAAGAATTCTATCACTTGAAAATAAAGTGGTAAACTCACTATAATAAGTTTATCTAGGGAAATAGTTCACTAAAACACCACTAGATAGCGCTAGTCAATTGAATAAAACATTTTTGCACATTGTGTGTGTGTACACGAAGCATATTGTACGGAACCCTCATTGCGCGAGTTTGACTCACACTTGGCCGGTTTTTTTTTAAATAAATTTAAACCCAACGCAATTTTACTAAATTATTATTACAGGTGCCTTGATCTCAATCAGCATCTTCAGCCGTCGCCTGCAGTGGCACGACTCGGTGCTGGGCATCATTTCCAACACCAGCAAAATCATCGGCTGCATCTGTACCGGCCTGGCGAGGAACACCAAAGAGATGTATATTGGTTTGTGATCTTTTATCATCGTCTTATTTCTAAGATACAGGTACAATTGGTGATCTTAGCCAAGTATTAACTTTACCAGTGATTTATAATATGAAATCAGTTTTAATAATAATTCGTACAAGATGATTTTCTCACCCAGACATATTATTTTATTATTTATTCAAGAACATACATATAAATATGGTGTTTACCAATTGTTCTACAAAACTATTTTATAGTTTGTCTGTAGAATCTATATCATCAGGTCTTTCTAGTCTCCACTGCAGGAGCACGATCCTCTCTATACTACCAGAGCAATATACTAGCCTGAGTAGTCAGAGGATTTGGCCTACACTCTCCACGCTGGCCAGACGGGTTGGAAAGGTCTCTTTGATGTTAATAAGCTTTGTTTAGCTTGTAATCTATATGTTTAACAATATTTATAAATAGAGTGCTTAAACATTTATTTATTAACTTATACTTAATTAACATAAGTGTACAAAAAATATGACAAGGATTACAGACACAAGTAATGAAGCTTAGTTGGTCATAAACCCGCAAGTTTCAAAGTAATGACTAATGCTAAAATTTGAGAATAAATAGGTTTAGAAAAAATTATAATAAAGCAAAACAAGTACGCTAAATAAACATGTTTTGGGTCTAAATATGTGGAATTCGTTTTTTTTCCCGTACACTTACATGTTTTTTTGGGAATACCGCTATAATTTTTAAGGTGGTGTTCTAAGCATCATTGTTTTTGAAGACCTTGCATTAGCCACATATTATATTTGATTAAAAAGTCATCATTATATTATTGATACTACCTAAATGCTTAAGATTCCCGTTTTTTGTTTGAATTGAAATTATGTTTTAAAAAAATAACTAAATGCATCTTAATTATTTAAAAAGTAAAAGTCGCCACTGGCCTAGCCTCATTGGCAGTAAGCCATACATAAAACATTATAGCCATGTTAAGCGTACATAGTTCTAAGAAACTTAAATTATATTTAACTTTAATAAATTTAAAATCCTTTCAATGTAAATAAAATGAGCGGGAAGCCAACTAGAACGCAGTCAAAGGAACTTCAGCGTTTTTTAGGTTGGAGCCATCTCAGAGCAAAGTAAAGCGTTTAGCTCGCAGCAGGTTTAAATCATTTTTATATTTACGTGGATTGTTAGTACACATTTCATTGCTTCCAGGAACTGACGGCAAACGAGGCATTTTATACTGAATACAGTACAAAATGCCTTATTTGTTAGTTTGGTCTTGATTGAGGTACAGTTAACAACTAAATGGAAATACTGCGGTATAGTTCGCATTGATTATAGGCTAAAAAAACCGGCCAAGTGCGTGTCGGGCCACGCGCAGTGTAGGGTTCCGTAGTTGCGAATGACAACTTTGAGTTCACACTGCTCACACTCGCACCTCACACACAGTTTAACGACCAAAAACATGTAACAATGAAAATGTATAAAATTTTACATTTTCGAGTACATTTTTTTTCAAGGTATTCTACTACCACTTTTTTGACATGATTAATATGTATATTACCCATACCAAATTTCAGCTTTCTAGTACTTATAGTCTCTGAGTAAAACCGCGGACTGACAGACAGACAGACACATAGACAGACATGGCGAAACTATAAGGGTTCCTAGTTTACTACGGAAGTATTATTATTACTATAGTTTCATTGATATGCCCCTTACGAGATAGACAGAAACGTATCGCAGGGCGCAGATTTGGTTCGGAAAAGCAACAGTTTCCTTCTACGTAAGATGCTAAGGTTAAGAGTCGCCTGGAAGCGCATGTCACCATACAAACAGAAAAAGGGAATTGTGGCAATATTTGATAATTTTAGGGCAAAATTAAGCATCCAATCAATTAATCTCATTATAATCTACGTACGTTCCTATACAGTTTGGCTCAAGATTTCCATACAAATTTGATATGGCTTGTAATTCTCAAACCATTGGTATTTTGACCAAGCTGTATAGGAACGTACGTAGATTATAATAATATTAATTGATTAAATGCCTAATTTTACTCCAAAATTATCAAATATTGCCACAATTCCTTTTTTCCGTTTGTATGGAGACATGCGCTTCCAGGCGACTCTTAAGGAGCTCACAACAATGCTTTTGTTGGTACGATACCATGCCAGAAAAAGAATAATGAAACTATATTGATCAAACTGAGGAACAAACTAAGGAAACACAAGCTAAACAAAGCTTATTAACATCAAAGAGACCTCTCCAACCCGTCTGGCCAGCGTGGAGAGTGTAGGCCAAATCCTCTGACTTCTCAGGCATATAGGTATATGGCTCTGGTAGTACAGAGAGGGTCGTGCTCCTGCAGTGGAGACAAGAAAGACCTGATGATTGATCATACTGTAGTATTAGTGTAAGCATAAACAAATCTATGTCATATCTAGCATTATGACATTTAAAGTCCTTTAAAAATTCATAAAATGTGCGGGAAACCGAATAAAAATAATCATTATCAAAGGAACTTTAGCGTTTTTTAGGTTGGAGCCATGTTGGAGCAAAATAAAGCCCGTAGCGGGTTTAAAATAATTTATATATTTAATAAATAAATAAATATATACGGACAAATCACACAGATTGAGCTAGCCCCAAAGTAAGTTCGAGACTTGTGTAATGGGATAATAACTCAACGATTCTATATTTTATAATAGATACTTATATAGATAAACATCCAAGACCCAAGTCAATCTGAAAAAGATCATTTTCCATCTTGACCTGACCGGGGATCGAACCCGGGACTATCCGTGTCGCAGGCAGGCGTGTTGACCGCTGCGCCACGGCGCTCGTCTTTATTATTTATATTATTTATGTGAATTGTTAGTATACATTTCATTGCTTCCCGGAACTGTGGGCAAACAGGACATTTTATATTGAATAGACTTGATTGCAGTACAGTCAATTGAGAAATTATATGCAGTAGTTGTTTTAATTTTGATTTTAACCTTGAAATCTTAATATGTAAAGTAGAATCTAAGTTGAAATTATAATAAAAAAATATATTTAACTACGTTTGTAGCCATAGATATCAGAATAGCCCTGGCGCAGTACATAGAGCTTAAAGTTTAGATGACCAATTATTCACGCCTACAAATATATAGGTAATATATACAAACTCACTTCCGCATTTATAATATTAGTTGGGAAGTTAGGGTTAGGATATTCATCTAATATATGTCCCACGCTAATAGGTGAGGCTACTTAAGATTAAGCGTTCAAGAATAAAAATTAAAAAAAACAATAATAGATATATATGCCAACTAAACAAAGCTTATAACAGCGTGGAGAGTGTAGGCCAAATCCTCTGACTGCTCTAGCCAATAATATGGCTTTGATAGTACAGAGAGGGTCGTACTCCTGCAGTGGAGACTAAAAAAGTCAAGATTAAAAATGATCTTTTTCGAATTGAATTGGGTTTTGGATGTTTATCTATAATGTATTTGTCATAAAATATAGTATCGTTGAGTTAGTATCCCATAACACAAGTATCGAACTTACTATGGGGCTAACTCAATCTGCGTGATTTGTCCGTATATATTAATTTATTTATTTCCTATGGTACCAATGCAGGAAACTCGCTTTTTTTACCTTTCCACAGTCACTTCTGTATGAAAATGACGTTTTTATGTTGAGTTCCAGCATTGATTCTATAGAAAAATCTGTTGATATTGACGGGCTGAGTCACCCTTTAAGGGTGTGTCGAGCTTCAATTTACACGCTGTATATAATTTTATTTATTAAAATGAAAAAAAAATATATTTTAACCAGTTTCAAATAAAAGGAGGTTCTCAATTCGTCCGCATCTTTTTTTATGTATGTTCCCCGATTTCTCTAAGACGGCTTAATCGATTTAAGTATTTCATTTTTTTTATAGGTGATACTTTACAGATGGTCCCATAATTTTTTTATCGAAAAGTGACGAGCGCTTTTTGAAAAAATACACAAAACCAAAAAAAAGTTTACACGAATGCCGTTCGGTTTACACTTATTTTTATTTTATTCTTATGCTTATTAATACAAATTGATAGGGTTGAAGTCGGTTTTTGTTAAAAATATTTTTTAAACTTGTTCTGACTTCCGTTACAGCCGTATTTATTGAGACGTTCAACGCGACATCCTTCACGGCACTTCGGTCAATCTCATCTAAGCTGGTTACCAGTGAGGAACTGGGTAAGATATAGACCTCATTTGAGCTTAACCCCGGTAACAGCGGTGACACTTTTTTATGTCATGGGACAGCAAACGAATAAGCGATGGTAAGTCATCACCGCTGCCCATGGTCAACTGCAACACCAAGGGTGTGACAAGAGCGTTGCCGGCCTTTTATTATTCCCTCCCAGAGGGGAGAGGGAATGGGCTTCCGACTCTCTCACTCACCGAACGGAGCATAGCAGTCAAACTCAAACGTCGATTTTCTATGAGAGTGTTGTACTTCCCTGGACGAGCCGGCCCATTCGTGTTACTAGCCAAAAGTGAATTTCACCGCTAGCGCGGCTCTACCACAACTGACTCCCTGTACGTAAGAGTTCGACCACCGGTGTCCTTGAGTTGGGGCTAGTAAACGCTAGTTGATAGCACGGAACAACGCAACACGGCCTGAGGAGCGAGCCGTGGTAAAAACGCCAACACAACACACCCACAGTCGGCGACGGCCTGTTCCACGCCCCGCGCGCCTTTCGAAGCCGGACGCACATCCAGACACCCACACATCACATAGCCGCAAGCGATTTTACGTACACACCTTTGACTATATTTTATATAATCTAAGGTACACACATGCTAGCAGTATTTTTTCATTGTAGTCTTTTTAAATAAAAAATGGGGTCATACTTATTTTAGTACTAGATTTTGTGAAAAAAAAAATTGTGCCTCAAGTAGCAGTTTTCAGCGAGAAAATAGAGGAATTCGTTTGTATGGAAAACATACTGCTAGGATACCCTGGCTAATGTATGGCTCTAGTAGTACAGAGAGGGTAATGCTCCTGCAGTGGAGACTTAATAAGACCTGATGATGATGATGTTGGACATACATAGGCTTCCCTCAAGGATTTCCATCGTGGGCAGGCAGGTTTGCTATTCACACAACTGATATGTGATTTGGTAAAGTTGTAGAGCCTGTCGACTGCCTAGCACCAAGCCTCTGTCGATAGTTCCAGAACTATAAAATTGAGGGATTAGTATTAGCCTGCACTTGGCATCTGAACCTAGAGGCTCTCGTATAGCGTACTAGCATGTCAATCACTTCAATATGGAGGTTGTTCACAGGCAAAGGTAATATTGGTCACAAAAGGATTTGAAGCTGGAAAGTGTTGCCAAACTCGATAATATTTTGTCGACTTAATAATGGTGAGACAAACGTACTGTATTTTCTCCCGTTTTTTTGCAGGTAAAATGACGTCACTATTCAATTTAATGGAGATTCTGACGTCCATGGTATTCGGTCCCATATATTCGAGCATATACATGTGGACACTGAAGATTGATGCGAGCGTAGTCTATTATATAAGCACTGTTCTAACATTACCGCCTATTATGATTTTTGGGTAAGCTAAATCAGTTTTATAAATAATCATGGCATATGCATTCGCATAAAGCATGTTTCCTAAAAACCAATATTTTAAAAATAATTTAAATAATTTCTCAGTCTAAAGATGTTTACTCAGCGTTCTAGGCACTTTGCCACATGGACAAAATTTAATATTAGATTTTTAATTTTATTTTGTATAATTAAGTAGGTATAGTTATAATATTTTATTGTATTTTTTTTTTAATTTTTAGTTTAGTTAGTAATTTATGTTATAAAAATAATTAGTTGATAGTTAGAATAATATTTATCATATGTATTTTCATATTGTATGTAAATTTAGTTAAACAAATTAATATATATATTACTAAAACAAAAAAAAAAGTCTAAAGATAATCGAAAAATAACAGATACATTTTTTTAATTAAATTTGATAAAGATATAGGCCGTTAAAGTTCCCCGTGATGGCACTGACCGAACAAATTTTTACCGACTTGTTGTGTCCTTTATAAAGTCAAAGGTTGTGTCATGAGCCTCGAACGCATCATAGTGTAGGAGACACTATGATGCGTTCTCTTCATGACCTTTTGTTTAAGAAAAAATACGTATCTATTATTTTCGATAATCTATAAGACAAACTTATTATTTCAAAGGGTTTTTTTTAAACATGCTATTTAATCACGTAAGATAAACTTATTTATGATAACACTTATTTTATTTCGCGATGCGATTTCCAGGTGGTTTTTCATAGAGCACAGAAAAAGTCTACGGCAACAAGCCCCTGCCGATGTTCAAGGAAAACAAGAAAAACTTGAAACCTTGGCTGAACGCAAAGAAGAGTCTCTTCTTAGTAGTATTGAAATACAACTGCCTGATGAGAAGGTTTTATAGACTTAATTTATTTTTTAAAATATAAATTGTTTATATTTACGCTGTATTATATAATGTACATTATACACAATAAATAAACGAACAAGTACAGTTCTAAGATTTTAAATGGTGGGTTAGTCAATTTTGGTTTTAGTATCAATTATAATGATAAGTAGAAATGTTTAAAAAACCTGCCAACTGTGACTTATACTTCTAAAGCAAATTTTAAAGTTTAGTTTACCTAGCCTACTTCTAAATTAGTATTATGTAATTTATGATATTAAAAATTCTTATTGAAACTAATATACTTCATGAGCAATTCACATATTATATACGAAGTAAAAGTGGTAGATATTTTTTAAGTATAAATCTTAGAATATTAACTTAGAAAATATTGTTTCATGTATTTAATTTAACTTTAAATACACGAAACAATAGCAATATAGAAAATATTGCCAATATTGTTTCGTATTTTTTTAATGAACCCTAAAAATCACAATTGTAACACAAGTATTTGCAATAAAGTAATAATTAATAGTATATATTGTTGTAAAAAAAAGTAAAACTAAAGCTTTATTTATTTTGTTTGATCAAATAAACAATTTATTTTTTTCCTTTTTTTCTATTTATTTATTACTATTTCTTTGGCCCCAAAGTTTAAGTAACTGTAGTAAAATTATTAAAATGTCTTATCAGTAGCATAACAGTGATAATAGACAGACAAATAAGGAGATTTGAAACTTGTTAAAGTAGTTCTTATTTAATTAAAGATTAGGTAAAAACATATCATGACGGCGACAGCATGAATTTAGTTAAGACCAGATTTTATAAATTAATTTTATTAGTAGGTACCTACGTCAGAAATTGTTGATTGAGGTTTTTATTGAACTGTGGGGCTTCTCCCACTCTTGGGCAACATTTTTTTTTTTCGACTGTTACAACGCCAAATAATATCTGACTTTATTAGGGTTTTTCGCACTTTCTCGTTTATCTTTTTTTTATTTTCTAAAGTTCCATCTACCCCCAGATGAAGGATATATATTAAGTTCAATCTCTGATGGATAATTCAATAAACTTTAATTCCAAATAATACAATTACTAGAAAAATATCAAACTAACACCAAATACCTATAAATAAGCCTTATAAATAAAAATATTCCTCTAACGCGTCATATCGAGGCAGTGTGACCAAAATGCTGGCAGCATTTCCCCGTTGCACAACGTGACTGATAAGTAAAAAAAACCTGCCGGCTCTCAGATCAGCAGTTGCCTCGATGATGCTCGTTGTAATTTCGTTATATATATTTTTGGCTTCAGTGCCCCGGCTATCTAACGTTTCCACAGCTACGGGTATCTCTCTCTCTCTTTCTCTCTCTCTCTCTCTCATGTGATCGTGTTAACGGTTGCGTCCTCAGCTGGAATACCTTGCAAACCGGGATCGTCTTTCTGGTTTTTTCTTCTCCACTTTGCACGGTCTTTGGCATCCTCGGTTGAAAGTCCATTGGCAGTTGGCAGGCATTAGGTTTTCCTCTTCTACCGGGACCCGGCGAAGGCGGCATAACCAGACTACCCACGGGTAAGAATATGTAATTGTCAGGCAACAGTCTACTTTTTGCCAACATTAGCAGCATAGACAGCTGCTCTACTCTGGTTGGTTAAAACTGGTGGTTGGGGTGGACTGTCTACACAAGTAGTATCTTAATCTATAGATTGATAAGGTCGCCACGGGATTAAAGTGATACAGCTTGCCATCGGTGTGGTAGATCCCATTTGGTTCCAGTATTAGCGGAATATTTTCAGTAATAGTCAAAGTTCCTCGAATATAATTTTTCTGCTGAATTAAAATATGAATATGATGCAGTGTGGTTCCCGGGAGGGTAGAATAGAACCACTCCAGGTCTTCCCGTGGATATCGTAGAAGGTGACTTAGAAAACACATGCTAAAAAAAGCTTATAAACTTTAACATCAAAGAGACTTACCTCTCTAACCCGTCTGGCCAGCGTAGAGTGTAGGCCAAATCTTCTGACTGTTCTGGCTATAATATGGGTCTGGTAGTACAGAGAGGGTCGTTCTCCCGCAGTGGAGACTAAAAAAGACCTGATGAAGATGATAATTAACAAGAAAATTGATAAAGCATAGGTGTTACACAATCGTTTCACTTCTTTTACGTATAAATGTATAGTATAGAACGTTCGAAGGCTATTCAGATCAAATAATAACACACTCAATAAATCATATTAAACTTCTCAATAGACGCATGCACACAAACGAAGAGAGTTAATGCTTAACCAAATAAAAATACGGGAGACGCACAAATATCGTTATCTAAATAACTTACTAGTGCAGTAGTAAATACACACTGAGAGTAAATAAGAATTATTTAATTAATGGCAAATAATGATAACACGGCGTAACAAAGAGTGTTCCACTTTAAATTATGTCGGCGCTGTAGAAACAACAAGAATTAAATACTTAAAATATTTTTAAAATACTATATTGTCATGAATAATTTTAATGATAATCATAGAACGATCTCACATAGATACATACACTAAAACTACATCTTTTTTTAAACCACCTATTTATTGTTGGAGGGAAACGATCAATCTGTTTCCAACAGACATATTCTATGACACTCTTTAAGTAAATACAATATATCAGAAATCTAAACATATACGTACGACAAATTGGATCACCATGTTTATAATAAAAGTTTATAAATGAAGCACCATATACACTACCAAATATGATGCTAATTAATTTTTTACATATTTTAAATCCAAAAGATTTTAAGGTTTACGTCATTGAATCACGGAATCCTAATGATTAAATACACTCGACAGAAACTGTTGATATTACTGCGTTAGTTTATCAAAAACTCTCTTCGAGCCAACATGTCTGAAAAAGAAAAGAAAGTGATACCTGAAGAAGAACCTCTGAAAGAAGATGCCAAAATCAAACCTGAAACATCCATATTAGATAGAATTCGTTACATTAAGTCAAATGTTACAGTGGAACCAATATTAGCTGGCCTTATTATACCTTCAATGCTCTCAAAATTAGCCATACAAAACCTTAATTTAGACAAAGCTTGCAGGGTAAAATTGGATTTGGGTGATGATCTTTGTGATGCATTAATCGAAAAGAAAGGTAACGTGACTCACTATGAAGGTGATGTTCAAAGGATTATTTCTGAAATAGAATCATGGAGAAGTGTAATTCAGACAGCCATACCAACCCTGCTTGTAATATTCATGGGAGCATGGAGCGATAGGACTGGAAATAGGAAGCTGTGTATCCTTTTGCCATTATTTGGAGAATTATTTGTGGCTATGAGCAATATCATGAGTACGATATTTTTCAAGCAAGTTTCAGTTGAAGTGACTATGTTTCTAGAGGCTGTGTTCCCAGCAGTTACTGGAGGATGGGTTATGGTATATTTAGGAGTATTCAGTTACATCAGTGATATAACAACGGAACAGTCGCGGACTTTTAGAGTGGGCATGGCTAATTTGTGTATGACTGCGGGAGTGCCTATTGGAACTGCGCTGAGTGGGATTTTGTTACGAGTTTTGGGATATTATGGAATTTTTGGAATTTCCTGTGTAATTTATATTATGACCATTACATATGGTATAGTATATTTGAAGAGCCATTCCAAGCCTGGAAGTGATGGAAGCGAAAAGGTCTGTTAATATAGTACATAAATATTATTACATAATTACCATATTACTAATATTACCTAAACGCATGGGAAGGATTATAACCTTATTGAATTTGTTAAAAACGTGTTGGTCGAAATATTTAATTAAATTATCATTTTTATCACCTCGATACCTCTTGAGCTTTGAAACGAGGTGATTTGTCTCTTTGATCGAACATCTGTAGGCTTATTCAGCATGACAGAATATTTGTTTTTTGTTTTGTTTTTCGTATGTGTAAGTGGCCAACACTGGTGTCAGATTTTTTCAAGCTGCCTTAAGGCATCTGACATAGCTTAACGACTGCCATCAATGATGACATCCGGGACCAACGGCTTAATGTGCCTACCGAAGCACGGAGGAGCTCGAGATATTTTTATGCCACTTGCGGTCGCCCATCCAAGTAGGGACTGCACCAGGGGTTGCTTAACATACGTAAGCGCTCATAGAGCTCACACCCACTGGGCCATTGGGCTCCTCTTCAGAATATTTATATTCCAAGATTTGATTATTTTTAAAGCTCCTGACTTTTACTGCAGTAAAAATCTTTAGAAGTAAGAAGGAAATAATGTGTAGACTACGCGTACACTTGAAGTGTACATGAATAAGAAAAAACTTATTTCTTTGCAGAAAGAGCCGCCAACCTTCAGAGATTTAGTAACACTGGTAAAAGAAACGGTAGCTGTAGCATTCAAAAAGAGAGATGGAAATCTGCGGAAGAAAATATTACTTACATTGGCTATTGTCACTATTATTTATGGCCCTAATCATGGTAAGTCATATCTTTACTTATCTTTACCAATATTACAAAGCTGATGAATTTGTTACATACAATTGTTTACATGCATACTGAAAGAGTATTTTTATGCATTTAGGATAATATTCTAATAAAAGACTTATTAAAAAATAAAATATGGGTTATGATGTGGATAGAGTTTTTTCCTTCTCCTTATTTCTTAATTAAATAAGAGTATGTTTATGTATTTTTAAAGTTTAGTTTCATCTTACTTTTGGTACAATTGACACATATTATTATTTATTCAACAGGGGAAAGAATAATAACTTACATGTTCGTGAGATACCGTCTAAGGTGGGATGCTTTAAAATACAGTCTCTACTCAACATACGGCATTATAACTCATTCAATGGGTATGTATAGTATAATTATTATACATATTTATATAAGTATTTATCATAAATGCTGGTTCTTCCATGCTGGTTTGGGAGAAAAGGAAAATCATAGAATATACCAGCTGCTTTTCTTCCCGCGCAGACCGCAAAAGCCGGTCAAGGGATAGGACGAAAATCTAAGGAATCACATTGATAGGCGATGCGGCTAGCAACCTATCACTATTTTGATTCTGCTTTCCACTTTTACGCCCACTACGATGCTAAACGTGGCCTGTAGGTTTATGACCTTGGGCTCTGTCTACCCCGCAAGGGATAAAGACGTGATAGTATGTATGTATTTATCATAAAATATTAAAATATATTAAACGTTTATAGACTTAACGTTACATACAATAAGATAACCTTGTTAATGAAATAGTCTATCTTATAATTTGTTAAATACTTTTTTATTTAACTGAAAATGTATTTAGGTTCATGCGTGTTAAATATAGCAACACAATTTGAAAACCGTTATCTTTTACTTAAATGATGTATAAATACCTAATATTTAACATTGTTCTGTATGAATTCGCTGTAAATAAAATCATGTTATACATATTATTTAAATATTTATACCTTTCTTATCATTCCAGGTGCATTATTTTCAATCAGTGTGTTCAGTAAACGCCTGGGTTTTCACGACTCGATGCTTTGCCTGATCTCTGTCGTCAGTAAGCTGATTGGCTCAATATACATATCGTTTGTACGGACTGACTTGCAGATGTTTATGGGTGAGTGAATTTTCACACCAAAGTGATAGTCATAAAATTCCAAACGAGTCGAAAACGCACACGAAGCCACCACTATATATATTAATATTATATATATATATATATATTATTATATTATAGGTTGTTGAAATTTCTTTCATCTCGATTTTCAAAGTCGGTATTTTTAACGTTCTCTCGCCTCGAGACCTTCAAGGAGAAGGAGAATCATGATTCCTCTCTACAAAAATGGTGTTCCCCAAAACTTTAGATAAAATGATGGAAGTATGTATAGCTGCCTGTTTCTGTAATATTTGTATATTTATTTTTGAATCAAGTAAGTTGCAGTATCTGTGAAAGCTTTTGGCTATTGTTTCGGTTGATCCTATAACTATTGGTACTACGTGGGTTGGCATTTTCCATAATCGGGTTATTTCTTTTTGCAACAAATGGTACTTACTCAGTTTTTCAACTTCCTTGGCTCCTATATTATAATCGGATGGTACGGTGATATCTATTAAATATGCTGTGTTTTGTTACTTATTTATGTAAATAATATCTGGTCTATTGTGTGTGACGTTGACATCTGTTTGTACCGGTATTTCCCACATGATCTTCGCAGAGTCGTTTTCTTTAACTTGTGGTTGGAGGAGATGTTCTTTCTACCAAAGTTTATCACACTCAAAGCCATGCTTTTTCAATAGTGTCCAGTGTACATACTGCACAATATTGTTAAGCCTCTTGGTATAGTAAGTGCCGGCTAGCTTCTCGCAACCTGAAATGACGTGGTATATTATATATTTATATATAATGTTATGTTATATTATATTATAAATGCGAAAGTGTATTGTTTGTTTGTTACGCTTTCACGCCGTATCTACTGAACCAATCATCATGAAATTTTGCATACACATAGGTTAGGGTACCAAGAAGGACATAGGCTATATATTACGCGGGCGAAACCGCGCGTAACAGCTAGTATACAATATGTTTAGAAAGCCCTGTGACATACTTCAAGGGGTAACGTAACCCGTCAGTATGCACAACTTTTCCAACGAGAATGATCCTTGAATCTCAAAAAAAATTTCATTCACTCAAAATTCGTCTTTTTCATACAAAGGTGTGCAATTTTTAGTCTCTTCCTATTACGGTTCAAAAGTATATTCAACTAGCAGTTACCCGCGGCTTCGCCCGCGTTATATTATAGCCTATGTCCTTCTCGGTACCCTAACCTATATGTATGCAAAATTTCATGATGATCGGTTCAGTAGATTCGGCGTGAAAGCGTAACAAACAAACAAATAAACAAACAAACAAACAAACTCACTTTCGCTTTTATAACATTAGTTAGGATAGACGACTCTAATAGCAGACGAACGGAAGGAGGGACGATCGTATCCATATTATGGTTTTGTTTTCTTGTAATTGTTGTTTAAAATCATTTCGAAAACGTGTAAGTACCCTTTGATAGTCAAAGCAAGTACAGGTACTTGCTTTGACTATCGTTATCGTCATCGGTATCGTCGTAGTGTTACTGTTTCTTGCTGGGTATCAGGATACCCAGCAAGAAACAGTAACACCAAAGCACAGATTGCTAATAAGTTACTATGTAATCCAAGGTGCCTTGGATTACATGCCTAGTAAGGATTTTTGTTCATTTATAAGTTACTAGCTGTTACCCGCGGCTTCGCCCGCGTAATTTATAGCCTATGTCCTTTTCGGTACTCTAACCTATGTGTATGCAAAATTTCTTGATGATCGGTTAAGTAGATTGGGCCGTAACAAACAAACAAATAAACAAACAAACTCACTTTCGCTTCTATAACATTAGTTAGGAAAGACGACTCTAATAGCAGACGAACGGAAGGAGGGACGATCGTATCCATATTATGGTTTTATTTTCTTGTAATTGTTGTTTAAAATCATTTCGAAAACGTATAAGTACCCTTTGATAGTCAAAGCAAGTACCTGATACCCAGCAAGAAATAGTAACACCAAAGCACAGATTGCTAATAAGTTACTATGTAATCCAAGGTGCCTTGGATTACATGCCTGGTAAGGATTTTTGTACATTTATAAGTTACTAGCTGTTACCCGCGGCTTCGCCCGCGTAATTTATAGTCTATGTCCTTTTCGGTACTCTAACCTATGTGTATGCAAAATTTCATGATGATCGGTCCAGTAGTTACGGCGTGAAAGCGTAACAAACAAACAAACAAACTCACTTTCGCATTTATAATATTAGTTGGGATGGGATTGGGATTGGGATGACAACAAAAACAATAAATTAAAATAAACTGACTTAAAACTGTCTATCTCATAACTACTTAACTGATTTTGGTGAAACTTGTACTGTTCCTTAAATTGGAAAATACCGCGTCCAGCAAAAAGATTTTTGCAATACAACTTTAGTTTTTGTATATGCTTGGAAAAACATACAATATACAAACACACATAGATACGCTTATGAGTTTCTTCTTCTTCTGTTTTATATTATGGTTTCCACCGAAATTTCAATGATTCTGCCAATGCCAGTATAATGAGATACTAAGTTTCGGTATTGTACGGTAAAGTTTTTCCAAGTAGCATCAAAGATGGCGTATGTTTTTTGATGCCTCGTGGGAGCTTCTGGCGGCAAATCTATACGAGTCCATTTATCAGTCCACTTTAACTATTTCCCAAATTGTTCATAAGCACGAGCATTTATTACACGAAACTACACCAATTTCATATTATAAAGTCCACTAAAATCAATTAGCAAAAATGTCTAAGGCATACTTACTGTACCCCTTGATTTCCCACCACCAACCCTGATTATGAGTTTAAAAGCTTAAATAGTCTAACATATACAAAACTGGACTATCCAGACAATAATACATTTAACTTCAAACTTTCATCCCTAGAGAAATCATGCGGGCCAAAGCGGAGGCGGATGTATAATATTTACCAAAGAACGTATTATCTTAATAATAATTCTCATAAATACTAACCTCTACTATGCTTGCAGTTTCATTTGTTAGCTCTTACAGTTTTTGAGCTATGTTTGGAAAAACATACAAACTTACTTAGATACACTTATAAAATTTGCCACACATGTTTAAAAGCTTAAATAGTCTTACATATACAAAAACTGGGCAATCCAGACAATAATACGTATAAGGAAACGAATTGATAACCTCGCTTTTAAAAGCCGGTTATAAATACAGTGTAACGATGATTAGTAGTTCAAATGCCAAAGTACTTTCATATAACGATTTCTCGTCCCCATCCCTAGAGAAATGATGCGGGCAAAAGCGGAGACAGATGTATAATATTTACCAAAGAACGTATTTTCTTAATAATAATTCTCATAAATTCTAACCTCTACTATGCTTTAAGTAGGTTTCATTTCTTAGCTCCTACAGTTTTTGAGATATGCTGCGATATACATAGTTACGCTTGTAAAATTTGCCACACATGTTTAAAAGCTTAAATAGTCTAACATATACAAAAACAGAGCAGTCCAGACCATAATACATATAAAAGAGTTGAATTGATAACCTCGTTTTTTAAATCCGGTTATAAATACAGTGTAACGATGATTAGTAGTTCAAATGCCAAAGTATTTTCATGTTTTCTCATCCCCAACCCTAAGAAATCATGCGGGCAAAAGCGGATACAGATGTATAATATTAACCAATGTTTGTATTTATAAATAAACATTCTCATAAATACTAACCTCTACTATGCTCTAAATAGGTTTCATTTCTTAGCTCCTACAATTTTTGAGATATGCTTGGAAAAACATACAAATTACTTAGATTCACTTATAAAATTTGCCACACATGTTTAAAAGCTTAAATAGTTATACAAAAACTGGGCAATCCAGACAATAATACGTTTAAAGGAACGAATTGTAAACCTCGTTTTTTAAAGCCGGTTATAAATAAAGTGTAACGATGATTAGTAGTTCAAATGCCAAAGTACTTTCTTATAACGATTTCTCGTCCCCATCCCTAGAGAAATGATGCGGGCAAAAGCGGAGACAGATGTATAATATTTACCGAAGTATGTGTTTTCTTAATAATAATTCTCATGAATACTAACGTCTTCTGTACTCTAAATAGGTTTCATTTCTTAGCACTTACAGTTTTTATGATGTTTGGAAAAACCTACAAACGTTCTTAGATACACTTCTTCTTTCTTCTTTCAAATTATGGCTTCCACCGAGATTTCAGTGATTCTGCCAATGTCCAGTATAATAAGATACTAAGTATCGGTGTTGTACAGTATGCGGCATCAAAGATGGCGTAAGTTCTTTGGTAGCCTCGTGGGAGCTTCTGATGACAAATCTATACGAGTCCGTTTAACAGTCTACTTTAACTGTTTCACAAATTGTTCTCAAGCACGAGCATTTATAATAACAAACTACACCCATTTCATATTATAAAGTACACTTAAATCAATTTGCAAAATCGTTTAAGGCAAACGACAACTGTGCCCCTTGACTTCCCACCAAAAACTCTAGATACACTTATAAAATTTGGCGCATAAGTTTGGAAGCTTAAATAGGCTAACACTTACAAAAACAGAGCAGTCCAGACAATACTACACACAAATGGGTCGAATTGACAACCTCTTTTTAGGGTTCCGTAGTAAACTAGGAACCCTTATAGTTTCGCCATGTCTGTCTGTCTGTCCGTCCGCGGTTTTACGCAGAGACTAACCCATCGTGTTGGGTATTGTTAGATAGGTCTTTAAAAAATATTGTTAGGTTGACAACACCATTTTTCGATTTAGGTATCCGTTTCCAAAATATTTGGTTTTAAAGTGCAAATTTTTGTTAGAGGTATGTGTCCCCCCCCCCTCTTTCTACTAAACGGTTATATATGGATACGTGAAGAAAATTACAGCAGTAGTATATACACTGAAGTTGAAAGGAAAACAATCAGAGCTGAGTACTAAGTACAAACTAAAAAGTTATAGGCAACCAACTTATAAAATGTACTCGAAAATGTAAAATTTCATACATTTTCATTGTTAGATGTTTTTGGTCGTTAAACTGTGATGTGCGAGTGTGAACAGTGTGAACTCAAAGTTGTCATTCGCAACTACGGAACCCTACACTGCGCGTGGCCCGACACGCACTTGGCCGGTTTTTTTATGATGATTAGTAGTTCCAATGTCAAAGTACTTTCATGTAACGATTTCTCGTTTCCATCCCTAGAGAAATCATGCGGGCAAAAGCGGAGACAGATGTATAATATCTACCAAAGTATGTATTTTCAACCGACGAAAAACTGAAAAAGGTTCTCAAGTCAAACCATATTTCTTTTTCTTTTTTTAAGTATTACCACGCCTAACTTTTTACAGAATATTCCGGTTTTGTTATTCTTTCCTTTTTATTGGAAAGGGAAATGAATGAAGAATGAAAAATTTGGAAGAAATCCAACAAAATTAGGTTAGAAAATAGGGGATGATTGATTTTTGAAGTGTTTTTAAGTTTCTGATAAAAATCCCATAAATACTTACCTCTACCGTGCACAATAGAGGTTTCATAAAATTTCAAATTATGTCCAGTTGAGTAAAGAAGCCCCAAAAACGCACACAATTTATTAAAAAAAAATCAAAACTAAACTGTTCCGACTTGAAGGAATATAATTTTATGATAGCCTTTTCTTTGTGAAGTCAAAAGATTTTTTACTATATGAAAGTAGCTGCCTGAAAAACTGCATATAAGGATCATCATCATCATCATCAGGTCTTTATTAGTCTCCACTGCAGAAGCACGACCCTCTCTGTACTGCCAGAGCAGTCAGAGGATTTGGCCTACACTCTCCACGCTGGCCAGACGGGTTGGAGAGGTGTCTTTGATGTTTATAAGCTTTGTTTAGCTTAAGTTTCCTAAGTCGCCTTTTACGACATCCACGGGAAGATTTGGAGTAGTCCTACTGCCGGGAAGCACACGGCTGATTAAGCGTCAATAAAATTTGAATTTATATCCCTCAATACAAATTTAAAAGCAGTATGTTCTTTACCCTCGCCCTAATATTTATCTACACGTATAGTCTCTATTACCTAGATAACATAAGGCTGTCTGTCGTCTGATTCTAGTAATGGTATCTTCTTCGAAGTTTAATAATATTATTATAATATATACGGATAGAGAGGGTCGTGCTCCTGTAGTGGAGAATAATTATAAAGACTTGATGATGATGATGATGAATAAATACGGACAAATCACACAGATTGAGCTAGCCCCAAAGTAAGTTTTTAAAGTAAGACTTGGGTCATGAGATACTAACTCAACGATGCTATATTTTATAACAAATACATATATAGATAATCATCCAAGACTAAGGTCAATCTGAAAAAGAACATTTTTCATCGTGACCTGACCGGGGATCGAACCCGGGACCATCCATGTCACAGGTGTTGACCGCTGCGCCACGGAGCTTGTCATGTCAGTCATGTCGTCAGTTTGTGGTAGATATGATTCTTGAAAACAGCTGTTCCTAGAAGCAAAATGAACGCAGCACTAATCCACGTACTAGCATGCATCGGCTTAATGCATTAAGTATAAACTTGAATTCAGTTTATAAAGTATTATAAACTGAATTCAAGCTTTAGAATTCTTAATTTTTTGTTTGTAGAACACCTTAGGTATTCAAGTTATATAATTTTATTATTTCTGTTTTACAGTGCCTATAGTGGAAATTTTGAACGCCACAACATTTACTTCCCTGAGGTCAATGGCATCTAAGCTAGTCCCAAGCGAAGAGTCAGGTAAGCACTTTAATATTTACATAAGTTCAAAAGGTGCTGATGGATCAAAGTGCTAAGCAAGTCTCGCAAAATGTTGGTGTCTTTACTTTTATTATATTATAGCATTAAAAATAAAAAAACCGCAAGCGCAAGTCGGAATCGCACATAAAAGGTTCCGTTCCACCATAAAATATTTAATCCTCCGACAGCTCTGGCCAATATAAGGCTCTCGTAGTTCAGAAAGGGTCATGCTCCTGCAGTGGAGACTGAAAAGGACCTGATGATGATGATATAATATTTAATTACATCTTCATCTTCATCAGGTCTTTTTTAGTCTCCACCGCAAGAGCACGACCCTCTCTATACCACCAGCACACAAAGGATTTGACCTACACTCTCCGCACGCTTGCCAGAACAGTTAGAGAGACCTCTGTGATGTTTATAAGCTATCTCTGGCTTGTTTTTTCTTTGCCATGTGGTTCGGAAGAGTAGAATAGGACCACAAGTCTTCCCGTGGATGTCATAGAAGGCGACTTAGGAAACAAGCTAAACAAAGCTTATAAACATCAAGATACCTTACCAACCCGACTGGCCAGCGTGGAGAGTGTAGGCCAAATCCTCTGAATGCTCTGGCTAATATAGCTTGGTAGTACAGTGCTCCTGCAGTTGAGACATAAAGGACAAAGAAGGATAATGATGCTTGGCTTGTGTCTCCTAAGTCGCCTTTTCATTACAAAAAAACATTAATAATATTAAAACTTACGCTATATAAATTCATTATGAAACACGGCTTTACTCACGTTTTATTACGTCGATGCCCCGATGATGGTCTTCGTAACAGACTGAAACTAGTCGGCAGACCCGACGTAATAAAACGTGAGTAAAGCCGTGTTTTCATAACAAAAAACATTATTTTTATTAAAAAAAAAGTGTTATTGGTTATTAAATTACTATTGAAGTAAGCATTTTTAGTTATAATTTTGTCATAAATAACTCTATTTTGCAGGCAAAATGAACTCTCTCTTCAGCTTAGTGGAGACGTTAGGAGCCCTAATGTTCGACCCCACATACTCAACTATTTACTCACGAACCATCAACGTGTTCACCGGAGCGGTCTTCTTATTCAGCGCGATGATGACGCTACCTGCTATCACAATGCTGGTGTAAGTAAATAATAATAAATCAATCATCATCATTTCGTGTAGGTGACACGGTCAGTCGACCATGCGCACCCTGGTGTCAGAGTTCTGCGGAACCGCCTCTTGGCCTCTGACGTGGTTCCTTTAACGACTACCAGATGGCAGCCGGGACCACCGGCTTAACGTGCCTTCCGAAGCACGGAATCATCTTTCTTATCAGACAATCAGGTGATTTATGCCTGCAATGTCCTTACCAAACTGGAAACAACTTAACAAAGTATGCTTCCCGTGGGAATCGAACCCATGACCCCCGGGTCAACAAGGCAAACGCCTTAACCACTGGACCACGGAGGCAGTTTAAATAAATCAATAAATAAGAATGTATGTCCAACTCGTTTGGTTAGCGTGTAAAGTGCAGGCCAAATCTTCCGACTTCTCAGGCTAATATATGGCTCTGGTAGTACAGGAAGGGTAGTGCTCCTGCAGTGAAGACTAAAAAAGATCTATGATGATGATGACGAAATATGTAGGGACAATTCACACACATTGAGCTTACCTCATAGTAAGCTATGACCTTGTCTCGTAGGATACTAACTTTAGTACTAGTTTTACATTTTTTATTACAATACTATATCTACTCGGGGGGTAAGCGGCAACAACACCTATATACATACTCCTGTGTATACCGAAGTCAACCTCAACTGCACGTGGTGCTCCCTGCCGAACAACGGACGAGGCTCTGACGAAAACATAACTCTAGCCGTTTCGGGGCTTAATTAATAGGCTCGAACGGAATCGGTATCAGAGCAGGATATCGACTTAGGGAAGCGGCGGATGAACGCTAATGCGTCAACGGCGGCGAGGCTACCCATAGGCCTAGTAAGATGGCTTACTGCTTGCCTACCAACCCGCATTGGACAAGCGCGGTAAGTTAAAAGTCCAACCCTTTCTCTCTCATGCATAGGAGAGAAAGAGGCCTTTGCCCAGCACTGGGACACTCAAGGCTCGTAATAATAATATCTACTCGTTCTTAACTTCTAAAAGTATACTTTAAAATTTGGCGGCTGCAGGCAACTGCCGCGCATATATGACGCATATTTGACGACCTCCGTGGCGCAGCGGTCAACAAGCCAACCTGCGACATGGTTAGTCCCGGGTTTGATCCCCGGACAGGTCAACACAAATAATCCTTTTCAAATTGGCCTGGGTCTTAGACGTTTATCTATATTGTATATGTAATATCTTCATGCGGGTTTGGGATGCTGACATACTGGATAATGAAAAGAAAAAAACATAGAATATACCAGCTGCTTTTCTTCCCGCGCAGACCGTAAAAGCCGGTCAAGGGATTTGGGCCAAAATCTAAGGAATCACATTGATAGGCGATGCGGCTAGCAACCCATCACTATTTTGATTCTGCTTTCCACCTTTACGCCCCCTACGATGCTAAACGTGGCCTGTAGGTTTTATGACCTTGGGTTCTATCTACCCCGCAAGGGATAAAGACGTGATAGTATGTATGTATGTATTTGTAATAATATATAGTATCGTTGAGTTAGTATCCCATATCACAAGTCTCGAACTTACTTTGGGGCTAGCTCAATCTGTATGATTCGTCCGTACAAAAATATTATGGAACGATTGCACTCTCGTATTCAGTATGCGACAATTATATTAAAAATACGACAAATTAAAACATTTATTTCAATAAACTATAATTTTTCACCTAAATCTTAATTTTTTTCATTACAGATGGATTTTTGTGAGACACAGAATAGAATCTGTACAGAAAAAGCAAGAAGACGTCGAAATGCGGAAAGACGAAATACTTGTCGAGAAGAAATGATGTACCCGCGACTTCTGTCGAACGAATTAAGCAGGACAGGGTATATGAAGCCAAACCTCCACCATGCTCCCAAAACGGTTCAGAAACTGTACTTACTGTAAACTTTTTCACACCTCATTCTTGACTTTTTTGGCAACAAATTGATGAGAATATTCACTGCCTGTTTGAGAATTCGTATAAGTAACTCCCATACCAACTTCTTCATCATATTTTGATTGCTATCATTTGCTTTTTTATTACAAGCAATTTTCCGCGTCTTTGTCCGCGTAAATATGCCTTTCCCGCAGATAAATTAGATTACTACAGGGGAAACAGTTTTGAAAATTGATCCAGAAGTTTCGGAGCCTGATCATTCTAAACAAACAATGAAATCTTCTCTCTTTATAATAATTATTAGTATAGATATAACTACTTTGCAAGTTCGTTATGGCGGCAAATTTACGCATATTAGGATTCGTCATCATCATTATCATTTCGTGTTGGTGACACGGTCAGTCGACCATGCACACCCTGGTGTCAGAGTTCTTCGAAACCGCCTGATAGATCTAATGGTGGTTATTATGACCAGTTTCTGAAATAATTATAGACACTTTGTGGTGTGTGTATAAAGTGCATTGATGCCGTCTGTATTTTTGCAATGTTGATTTATGTGGAGAACTTTTATTTTCACTATGTGATGTGTTTTAGGATGGTGATCAAATTTTTTTATATATTTGTATGTAGTAAGTATGTGAGTAACATGGTAATGAGTAGTATGTATTGAATGAACTAATATAGATCTTATGTGGCCGGAGTACTTGTAGAGATGCTTTTTTTAAATTAATAATATCGTTGTTATATCATATAAATAAAGTGTAAATATGAGTGATTATTTTCTTGCATTGCCGTCCTTTTTACTATAGATAGCCCATAATTCAAAGAATCCAAGATTATTTTACAGCATATATATACTATTATCAAGTATTACATACTTTTATATTTATAATACTTATTCACATTTAAGAAAAGCTCAAAAATACCTCTAACGCTAATATATAATAATATATATCAAAAATGAAACAGGACTGAATTTCAAAATCGCTAGAAATTGATTCATTTAAATAGTACTATCAAGTTAGTCGGTCAGCGATATTTACGCACAAAATAGTGCTTTTTAGTCGAACAAAAAACCAGCAATTTAGCATTGTCAGAAGAAATGTTTTACACATAAACATGTCTTGCCGTGCCAATGAATTCAAATTCACACTTGTAGGCTTCGAGCAATACGTTCTGTCTTTTAAAAGTTCTGTGTTTAATTATTTTTAAATACTATTCCAATTGTTGTAGTTAGTTGGATAGAAGCACAGATAAATGTGAGGTTGGTGGCATGCTAAAATCTCCAAGTCCCAAATGACAATCCATCAGGTCTTTTTTAGTCTCCACCGCAGGAGCACGACCCTCTCTGTACTACCACAGCAATATATTAGCCAGAGTAGTCAGAGGCGTACATACGGCATACCAAATGAAAAACTTGTAAACAATTTGAAATGTCAAATCCCAATTCAGTTAAAACAAATCAAAGAAAAACACAGTTTTCCTACGCTTCAAGCTTATGTTAGTATAGGTAAGTTTTTAAAATACATACATACATATTATCACGTCTTTATCTTTATTGGGGTAGACAGAGCCGAAAGTCATAATACTTGGCCACTTTTAGCATCATAGTGGGCGTAAAGGTGGAAAGCGGAATCAAAATAGTGATGGGTTGCTAGCCGCATCGCCTGTTGATGTGATTCCTTAGATTGTTGCCCAATCCCTTGACCAGCTTTTACGGTTTGCGTGGGAAGAAAAGCAGTTGGTATATTCTATGTTTTTTTTCATTCTCCCAAACCAGCAAGGAAGGAAAATTTATAATACAAATCCATTAATACATTATTCAACTACTTATATCTGAAAATAATATTTTTAAGAATTCATGTGCATCACTAAAAAATTGCAACAATGACACCTTCAATAAGACAGACTTTTTTTTAAATTTCCATGAAAATAAATATTTATGGAGAGCAGTTTCAATAAAAAAATTGTTTCCATGACTGTGATTTAAGGACTATTGCCGGTTGGAGATGGTGATAACAATAACTCTATTGACTAGTTGAGTGTCACTAAGAGGGCTAACTCAGACCGGAAGCTAGGCAGACTCACGTGAATGGTAGCGTGTCTCCTATTTGATATAATAGACATAACTGCCCATCAATGAAGTTTAATTTTCTGTTTAAGTTCATACTCGTATATTTTTAACTGAAAGTTTTCTGCAACAGACCTGAATACCTTAACGGGTTTGGATTTATGTGGTTTCGTTGAAATTATTACTTCGCCCTAAGTAACGCTGGCTTTATTTTTTTTTGACAATCCAAGACTATTGTAAAAAACATTGTGTCAAATTTTGATTTTTCTTTACAATTCATATTTTTGTATAATTTATCCCATACACAAATACAGACAGAAACATAAATAGCTATGGCAGCTTCCCATACATCATTTTAGTTAATAACCTAATCTAACCTCGTTAAGCTATGTCAGTTGCCTTAAGGCAGCTTGAAAAATCTGACACCAGTGTTGGCCACTTACACATACGAAAAACAAACAAACAGTTAATAACCAAAGTTAGTGTCTATGAATGATATATACCTTGTTTTAAAAAATATATACTGCTGATTCTAAAGTTAAAAAAATCATAATTATATAACTTCAGATTTTTTAGTAATAATGCTTAGAAGTTTTTTAGGTTATATCAGTATTATGAGTAAACATTATTATGTGTTTAGTATATACGCAACAATATTTTTTTATTACTTTATAAAACTAAAAAATAATAATAAAGAATAAAAGTACAAAGCGTATAAAAATATTATTAAGACGCTTTTGGTGCCCCAAACTTATATTCTGCCATAGTTCTTTATCAGTCAGTATATCAGGACTGGTGGGAGGAGGACTTCAAGAAAATAGCTGGTCCGGTTTGGATCCGTTTAGCAAGAGACAGAAATAGGTAAATAAATAAATATATACGGACAAATCACACAGATTAAGCTAGCCCCAAAATAAGTTCGAGACTTGTGTTATGGGATACTAACTAAACGATACTAGATTTTATAATAGATACATATATAGATAAACGTCCAAGACCCAGGTCAATCTGAAAAAGATAATTTTCCATCTTGACCTGACCGGGGATCGAACCCGGGACCTCCATGTCGCAGGCAGGAGTGTTGACCGCTGCGCCACGGAGCTCGTCGGTAGGTAGTTCTCTTCCTCTTCCATGCTGGTTTGGGAGAAAAAGAAAACATAGAATATACCTACTAGCTGCTTTACTTCAAATTCGGTCAAGAGATTGGGCTAAGAAATCACGTCTATTAGCGATGCGGTTAGCAACCCATCACTATTTTGATTCCGCTTTCCAACTTAAATAATACGCTAAACGTGACTTTTAGGTTTTATGACCCAGGGCTCTGTTAACCCCGTAAGGGATAAAGATGTGATAATGTGTATGTATGTAGAAATACGTGATATTTTTAGAGGAGGCCTTTATTGAAAGGCAAGCTGTTTTTCACAAACACCCAGTTGCCGATCATTCAAAGCAAGTTCACCATCATCAACATGGTCTTCTTTAGTTTCCACTGCAGAAGCATGACCCTCTCTGTATTATCAGATCCATATATCAACCAGAGCAGTCAGAGGATTTGGCCTAAACTCTCCACGCTGACTGGTTGGAGAGGTCTCTTTGATGTTAATAAGCTTTGTTTAGCTTGCGTTTCCTAAGTTGCCTTCTACGACATCCACGGGAGGACTTGGAGTGGTCCTATTTTACGCTGCCGATAACCACAAGGCACCAAAGCAAGTTAGAATTTATTGAATCAATTTAGTTTTAGTAAGTGGCATGTATTATTTATATGGAAAAATCAGAAATAAAGGCCATTTTGTTTTATTTATTTTATTCGAGGGCCAGGGCTGAGCCCCGGTCCCCGGACCCCGGATCCTAACACATTTCAGGTGAGTATGTAACCGGGATATTTAGATGTCCGAGAAATCAATATTTTAGCAAGCAGCGATCGTCCAAAAATGACGTTTAGGTACATGCAAATATTTGAAACATTTGGTTGGGTTAACATTAATGCATTGTGCAGATTACCAACACGTGATGCCATGACACACGAGGAGTTTTAAATAATTCAACTTTTATACGAATCTCCTATTTTGTGAAAATTAAATATAGCGTACATAACTCGCTGACAAGATAACTTTTGATAGGCGAATATTATTTTAAATCCATTCATCGGAGATTTGGATTGTTATCCTTCTCAAATACACAAACCTACAAAAATAACAATATATCCTCTTCATTTATAAAATAATATGAGACTAGATTATAATCTTATTTTTTGTGATCCAGTGCAAATGGGCAGTCATTGTCTATACTTTGTCACAGAGGAAAAAAATACCTTTTATGTAGTTTTCATATTATTCCACTACAGTGCGCGTACAAATGGTGATAATTATAACTACACGTTTTGTTGAATGCTTGAAAAGATGAGGTGAGTTTTATTTATTTCCAGTATTTTTCCATAATTTGGCGTGCAATTTGGGGACATCCCCGCTTGTAGACGTGAGAAACAATAATTATTCGCTAACGCGCCACCGACCAAAGCCACCGGTGGCCAGCGACAAGGGTAAGCATTTTTATGCATCATCATCATATCAAGGATTTCCAATACGACCGGTTGGAAGCGGCCTGCATTCAGCGTCATCCTGCGACGTAGTCCAGTGAAATTAGGTTTTAATCCGAACATTTAAAATTACTAAACGTGACTTTTTGTTATATGTTCAGAAACTTAGTGGGATAGCCGGGAAATCCTGGAAAAACTTGGATTTTCAAGGAAATTCCTGGAGTGCCTAAAATCGTTATAAATGAAGCATTTTTTTCATTCTGTCACAGTTCTAGGGTTCCCAAAGTACCCAAAAGGTAAAACGGGAACCTATTACTAAGACTTCGATGTCCGTCCGTCGGTTTCTCACTATCTGTCTCCAGGTTGAATCACTTATATAGAAAACATCCAAGACCCAGGTCAAACTGAAAAAGATCATTTTACATCTTGACATGACCGGGGATCGAACCCAGGAACCATCCATTCCATCGAACGGAGCTCGTCAATCAAGATAGGCCAGGCAAATTAGGCAGATTTGTATGAGCAGGGTTGCACTAAATCATAACCGGATTTATAACGTTCTATTTATGCCCATTCGCTAGATAATATTAAATTTATTTATGACATTATATTCCAAAATTGAGCTTGGTTATAGTTTGACTGGATATTTACTTAGTTAAATTAAGTACCTAGTGTTTCTATTTCTCTGAAATTAAAGCAAATGTGATAAACCAGATTTTACTTGGAAGACTTTTACCTTGCCCTCTCTCTTTCTCGTCTGAGCGTTGTCCCAGTTGCATCCTCAGCTGGGGTGCTTCGGAGCCCGGGGTCCGCTTTCCGGCTTTTGTTTCTCCACTTCGCACGGTCTTTAGCATCCTTGCTTGTGAGACCATTGGCACGCATATCATCCGTAACGACATCAAGCCAACATTTCTTGGGTTTCCCCCTTCTGCCAGGGCCCGGGAGAGGTGGCATGGCCAGACATATGTTCCCTACGTAATTTGCCGGCCGGCACTTACTACTACATTAATTAAGCTAAATTTTTAGACACATCTAATAATTTTAGGCGTTTTTAAATAAGAAATTGTTTATGACTGCGAAATTATCAACTGTATGTTTTAAAGAGTTTAAGCATTTAGTCAGCTGATTACACTTGCAATAATTACACTTGCATTTTTATTTATACTAATTTTTACTTGCAGTCGGGTCACGTCCACGCACTCGGCGCACTCAAATATGAATTTAATGACTTCAGCGATAAGGTTGATATTTTAAATCGATATTTTCACACAAAGCTCTTTCACGATTTGGTTTTTATTAATTAATTACGTATTATTTGGGGAGTTCTACAAAATATATAAAAATCATGGAGCCCTAAAGTAGTGCAAGGTTGCACCTTATTTTGACTGGACTAAAACTGCTAAACGGATTTTAATCCTTTAGCAATAGTGATTCATAAGAAACTTTTATAAATATAATACAGCCGGCCGGAAAAAAGGGATGTTAGTATGTTATAAGATTTAGCAGAGATTGATTGAGATGAAGTTTAGCTCAACCCAGAACACAGTCTACCCAGTTAATACAATTTTAATGCATGCGGTTTAAAATTTAATCACGTATAATTCATCAAATACAAACACTAACCACAACCAATATTATTAAACCTATTATTCAAACAATAATAAATTTTACACGTCTGAATGTCCATGTTTATAAACTTTGCGTATTTCATATACCAATGATCTTATTGTTGATTGAACTATACAATTTAAAAACATAAGCAATGCATTGTCTTAACCGTTTTAACACCTCACTAAAAAAGGTGTTCAGTATTTCACGCGTAAGGGTCAGCGTAGACCGAGAGCAAATCAGCGGAGAGCATGAAATAAACTTAGAAAGTATTGCTTTAAAGTGCAGCCATGCTAATCATGATAAAAATGCTCGCGTGGCATCGAGGCCACGTGAGCTCAAACATGTATGCATTTTGTTGAAATAGTTTGAATGTTAATTTTCGAGTGTCTTATAAATATTATCTCCGCTGGTCTGCTCTCGGTCTGCGCTAACCCTAAGTTATAACTACGTCTATTCTACTCTCTGTGGCATCGAAACCGCCGACATGGGTGAACGGATCAAAATTTACAAATATCATTTTGTCATTTGTAGAAAAAGTAGTGTTCCTTTTTTATACTTCCTATAGATTTATTAAGTTAAAATTATGAGGGGAAGTGAAGACCCTTACATCATTCCGAAATCTATGCATTTTTACCAAACTATTATATTTATATATGTGTATATATGTTTATCGGTTCTATTGTTGCTTCCTCTAGTCTATCCAGCTGAATCGATTGTGAAGTGTGGGATATCCTTCGATACTAATTTTTCTCCGGAGTGTCATAGGGTATGTAGCGTCAGCAAAAGATCAATATAAATCGTCAAAAAGGCAGTCGGATTTTTTTAATGTTTTGAAATAATGCCACGCGTTATAGTTACTATACATATTTGCGGAGGAACTAATACACTTTTGGTTTTGAGCTTTAACATAGGAATTTGAATTCATGTTTTTTTTTTAACCACGTATGATCATAGGCACAGCATTAATGACAATTTGTACATTTTAGATTTGTGACGAAAGTGAACCAACAGCTGGATGCATCTTGATAGACCTAGAGCCGGAACTAAAACCAGAGCTTGAGCTTGAGCCAGAACCAAGATCTGAACAAGAACCCAAACCTGAACCTATGCCTGAAAACGTCGTACCTGTATCTGAAACAGAGGACGAACTGCCTGAAGACATTTTATATTTAAAATTCCTTAGAGACTATAAGCTTAATAAGGCTGATACTGTACACGTTGAACAGGATGAAGAGGAATCCGAGGATGATGAAGCTGATAATGGAGATAATAAGCAAACATATTATAAAAAACTTGATGCTGTTATCATGTTTTTGAAAAAGCGTAATACAAATAAAAAAAAAGATGATAGTTATATAGAGAAAGATAACAAAAAACGTAAGAAGAAACGAGAAGAAATTGAAAACGGTGGCAAACAAGAAAGTGGAGTTGATAAAGAGTTAAAAAGAAAACAGGAAGAGGTCAAAAGTGATGATGAAAAAAATAAAAAAGACAACGTACGAGAAGAAAGTAGTCAGGAAGAAACTGAATGTGATAATGATGTTGGGAGTGAATATGCCGATGAAAAATCCAGAAAGAAAAGAGAAGAGGTTGAAAGTGATGATGAGGAAACTGAAGAGGACGAAATGCCAGATAAAAAGAGTAAGGAAATAACTGAAAGTGATGAAGATGATGAAAACGAGGATGCCGATGAGAAACCGAAGAAAAAACGAGAAGAGCGTGAAGGTGAAGAAGACGGAGAACCAAAAAAAAAGAATCATGAAAGAACTAAAAGTGATAATGACGATGAAAACCCTCGTTTTTGTTGTAATCATGCCGATGGTGATGATAATGAAAATGAAGAAAACGAAGTGCAAAACAAGAACAATCAAGAAACTGAAAGTGATAATGATGATGAAAGTGATGATGCCGATCAGAAATCTAAAATGGAACAAAGAGAAGTCGAAGAAAATGATAAAGAAACTGAAGAGGATGAAAAGCAAAATACCGAAGAGGTCGACGATAAAGAAGGCGAAGAACCAGAAAAAAAGAATCAGAATAAATCTGAAAGTGATAATGATGATCAAAACGAGGATGCCGATGAGAAATCCAAAAAGAAACGAGAAGAAGTCGAAGGTGAAGAAGATGAAGAACCAGAAAAAGATTTTCACGAAAAAACTGAAAGTGATAATGATGATGAAAACGAGGATGCCGATGAGAAATCGAAAAAGAAACGAGAAGAGGTCGAAAGTGAAGAAGATGAAGAACCAGAAAAAGATTATCATGAAAAAACTGAAAGTGATAATGATGATGAAAAGGCGGATGCCGATGAGAAATCCAAAAAGAAACGAGAAGAGGTCGAAAGTGAAGAAGATGAAGAATCAGAAAAGGATTATCACGAAAAAACTGAAAGTAATAATGTTGATGAAGACGAGGATGCCGATGAGAAATCCAAAAAGGAACGAGAAGAGGTCGAAGGGGAAGAAGATGAAGAACCAGAAAAAGATTATCACGAAAAAACTGATAGTAATAATGTTGATGAAGACAAGGACGCCGATGAGAAATCCAAAAAGAAACAAAATAGATCAAAGGTGAAGAAGACGAAGAACCAGAAAAAAAGAATCAGGAAGAAACGGAAAGTGATAATGATGTCGGGAACCAGGATGCCGATGAGAAATCCAAAAGAAAACAAAATGAAGTAGAATACGAAAAAAAAGAAGAAATCAAACGCCGCGTCCCCAAATTCTACCTGGGGTTCCTTACGGTGGCCTAAAGCATTCGCAAGCCTTCTGCATAAATAGCTGTATTAATGCAGAATGCAGAATGAAAATATGCAGTAGAATAGAATAGTTTAGATAATATATTAAGTTAATATTAGTATCTCAATGTTAGAACTGACTTCAATGAGCTTCATAGCTTAATGCTTGTCAAGCAGCAACAACTAACACATAATCTACCGGACTAGACGCCTCTTGATGTGTTCCTTTAAATTCATGACATAAGAAAAGTGTTCTTGACATATTTGATTGCTCCAATCAAGTTTTTTTCTTCAAACCTATACGTGCTGGGTGTCCCTAGATATTAAGAGTGCGATATGCGAGTAACCTAAATGTCATTTTTATAGCCTATATGGCTTAGAGCATTAAACCAACTGGTTACTGGTTGGTTTAATGCTCTAACCTATATGGCTCGAAGTAAAATGTTTGAAAGATGGACACTTCCAAAGTAGTATACATGTATGCTATAGATCGCAATGAACACTTTCAACAAAAATTAGTTAGAGTGAGATATGGTCATTGGTCATAGCTTTTAAGATATAGCAAATTCATACAAACCACAAATATGACTTTGTCATTATTCAAACACCATGTAAAACAAAGTACCAATTTTTTCAATATTCTTATAAATTAAGAAAAGATATGGAAAAATTCCTCCATTATGCTATATATGCTATACGTAGATGACATAGTTCTTATAGATAAAGATGCTGAAGTACTCCAAACTACCCTTGAAAAGTGGCGACACGCACTAGAAAACAACGGCCTCCGAATCAGCAGAAGTAAATCTGAATATTTAGAGTGTGCATTAAGCGGTAACACCAGCAACTCCAACTCCATTCACATAGATCCCAATTTAAGTATCTTGGTGCGATATTGACAACGGGGACATTGATGCCGATGTTACCCATAGAATTGGTGTGGGATGGCAGAGATGTCGGGAAGAGATGGAGGGCTTTGTCGGGGTTTTATGTGACACAAAAATGCCGATCAAAACCAAAGGCAAGATCTACAAGACCGCAGTCAGACCAGCCATGACGTACGGGGCCGAGTGCTGGGCTATAAAGAAAGCCCACATACAGAAAATGCACGTAAGTGAGATAAAGATGCTAAGATGGGCAGCAGGTGTAACCCGACTCGATAAAGTGCGAAACGAGCACATCAGAGCAAGCTTCAAGGTTGCGCCTATAGCAGAAAAGCTCACCGAGAGCCGCCTACGATGGTTCGATCATGTCATGAGACGCCCCGAAGAACATGTTGTAAAACAGGCCTTAGCACTGCCAAATAATAAAAAAGTAGAGGACGCCCACTAGCCACATGGTGGTCCACGGTAGCCAAAGACTTAGAGCTCACCCAAACAAATATTTTGACAACCCAGGACAGACTGTCCTAGCGCCGCAGAACGAGGAGAGCCGACCCCAAATAATGGGAAATGGCTGGAAAAGGACTAAGAAGATAGATAGGGAAAAAATTCCATGCGGAAATGATTTGCGTCTTTGTCTTTATCCTGCCAGCGTGGGTTTTTTTTTCTATCTTATTTCTTAATTTAATAAGAATATATCAGAATAACATTGTGACCGCCGTGTGGCTCCCGGCAGAGGAGAATAGGACCACTCCAAGTCTCCTGTGGATGTCGTAGAAGGCACTTAGGAAACACAAACGCTGGTAGTGCCGTGAGGGTCGTGTTCCTGCAGTGGAGGCAAAAAAGACCTGATGATGAGCATTGGGAATGTCTAAAAATATTTATAGAAATGATAATTTCTATAAGTGTTGTAGTAGACATTTACAACCTATAATTATAAAAAAATTCCGAGTCCAACTCGTGCTGTTCATTTTTCCTTTTTTATGGGTTAATGTTGAATAACTGACATTACTATTACAGCTACTATTGCTGAAGAATGGTAAATATAGATAGGTACTAGCTTTTGCCTGCGGCTTCGCCGGCGTATACTTCACAAATAAGATTGTTGACAATTTAGAATGCTTCTGTTCTTGAATCTTACCTTTTCTACTTTTCAAATCTGTCATTTTTTCAAAAATGTCATGAATTCAAAAATCAATATGCAACCCCTATTGAACCCCAATATGAATGTAATTTTCAAAATTTAATAAAACAGTAATTTTTTCCACATATAATGTGTTAGTGACGCCAAGGGTTCTTCGTGATGAATATGGATAAAATAGGAACACTGCTTGACGACAATTAACTTTAATGTAATACAGTACATCTAGGTAGGTACAGGTATGCAAAAATAGTACGCGCGAGCGATCCTCAACTCGCCTCAAGCCAAGTGAAGCTTCCGGCCGTCTCTCCGCGCCGTCGTCACCCCGCGCCCGCGCCTCTCCTTGCCCCTGCGTTCGTCTTGCTGCTGCGGCACGGGCGTCAGACCTTATACATCCTTAACATTCCTCCCCTCCCTTGAAAGGACTACTTTCAAGAAGCTCTTGGGAATTAGGAGCATGGGACATAGTCTGGAAACAGCTCTCCTCAATACGCCCTTCTTGGTGAAAACGTCGACGACTCGGGTGATGCCATCTTTGCCAGGGTACAGCTTATGAATTCTCCCCAACAGCCATTGTAGGGGTGGCAATTGGTCATCCTTTACTAGAACGAGGTCTCCGATATTAACCTTGTGACCCTTAGAACGCCACTTCACACGTTGTTGTAAGTCGGAGAGCACTTCTTGCGTCCACCGCTTCCAAAATTGCTGTCGCAATTTTTCTAGAAGTTGGTATCGATTCACGCTGATGCGTTCGGAGACTGGCGTGGGTAAAGCCGTCAGAGGTCGACCAATTAGGAACTGCCCAGGTGTAAGCGGTGTTAATTCGGACGGATCCGTGGATAAACAAGTTAAAGGACGCGAGTTTAAAACAGCCTCGATCTGAGCAAACAAAGTAGACAACTCTTCGAATGTTAAATTAGTGTTACCAGCTATTCGTTTTAGATGAAATTTAGCTGCTTTCACGCCCGCCTCCCAAATTCCACCGAAATTTGGCGAATAAGCCGGGCTAAACCTGAAAATCACATTCTCACTAGACGCGTAAGTGCCGATAGTCTGCTTACATTGCCTTACCAATCTAGCCAACTCATTGTTTGCTCCTACAAAATTTTTGCCATTGTCACAATAAATGGTTCGAGGCTTGCCACGACGAGCAATAAATCTCCGCAAGCATAAGATAAAAGCATTAGTACTTAAATCACTTACCACCTCCAAGTGAACCGCTTTTGTAAATAAACAAACGAAAATACATAAGTAACATTTGCTGGTACGTGATCCGCGTCCTTTTTTGTTTACGATGAGAAATGGACCCGCGAAATCAGTTCCACAAGTTTCAAATGGAGGAGCTGGGTTTACACGTGGAGATGGCAAATTTCCCATAAGTGGTTGAAACGGTTTGGCTTTAAATCTCTTACATTTCATACACTTAAACACAGTTTTGGTACTTAATGCACGACCACCAATGGGCCAAAATTGTTGACGGATGGAACTTAATAACTGCTGTGGACCGCAATGAAGCAGTCGCGCATGCTCGCTTTCAAATAATAGTATCGTAAAATGATGTTTTGAATCAATTAATATAGGATGAATAGAGTCATACGAACAATGTGCCGCATTTTGTATACGACCTCCAACACGGAGGACACCATTTTCATCTAGAAAAGGATTTAAAGATAAAATATTAGACTTTGACCTAACCGAATTAGTTGTAGACAATGAATAAATGTCTTCTAAAAATGAATCATGTTGCGCCTGTTTCACCAGTGCAATTAATGATTGCTGTAATTCATCAGTAGTAAGTATACCGTTTACCTTGTTCCGCCTATCTTTGCATTTTTTTATAAAACGAAGGACATATGCCATTACTCGCTGTAATTTGCTTAACTTTGAATACCTTTCGAACGATATAACATTTTCAAGACGGTTTATTTTAAAACTATTTTTTATTTCAGGCAACTCAACGTGTTTGGACTCAGAAGAGGGCCAGCACTCTTCAGATTTCATCAGGAATGCTGGACCGTGCCACCAGAGAGGACTGTGATGGAGCCGTTGCGGCGGAATACCTCGAGAGGCCATATCCGCTGGATTGATATCGGTAGGCACATGGCGCCATGACGACGGATCGGTAAGTTGACGTATCTCATGAATCCTATTATACACAAATGGCTTAAGAATTTTTGGTTGAGTCTTGAGCCATCCCAAAACGATAGTTGAATCAGACCAAAACAGTGATCTCGATACTGAAACCCTAAGTGAACTAGCAACCTTAGAATACAATCGCGCACCAAGGAGAGCTCCTAATAATTCTAATCTTGGGATAGTCATTCCAGGTTTTAACGGTGCTACCTTTGATTTTGCACATAGTAAATTAACCTGATTATTAGACTTTATATAAAGACAAGCCGAATATGCCTTTTGAGAAGCGTCTGTGAAACAATGAATTTCAACATCAAATGACTCATCCGAAACAACACATCTGGGTATTTGAATATTTGACAGGTAGGTTAGATCACTAATAAATAATTCCCATAAATTTTTGATCTTATTGGGAACTGGATCGTCCCAATCAGATTTTAAGCTCCATAATTCTTGCAATATTATTTTTGGTATTATCGTAGATGCAGACAACAAACCGAGTGGATCGAATAGTTTACTTGAAGCAGATAAAATATTTCGCTTTGTTACCTTAGACGATATTTCTGCATCTGACGAAAAATGCAACACATCTGTTGTTGGAGACCATTTTAGACCAAGAACCGTAGAATCCTTGCAAAAGTCTTGGGCCCCATTATCTATAGGGAGATCATCGAATATCTCCGGAACATTAGTACGGAATTTTCTCAATGGAAAGCAACCTTCATTTAATTTTTCAATGACACCCTTTATCTTAACCTTTAGATTAGCTTTTGAAGTAGAACCTGTATTCAAGTCATCAACATAAAAATCATGGCGTATGACATTAGCAATTAATTCATCATCGCATTCATTAGCAAGTTGAAGTAAGCAACGTGTACTCAAGAAGGGAGCTGATGCAGTTCCATAAGTAACTGTGTTTAATTGAAGTACTTTAAGAGGTTGAGACTCATCACCTCTCCACAAGATTAATTGCAAATGGCGCTGAGATTCATCAATGATTATTTGCCTGTACATTTTTTCTATGTCTCCTGTTACAACATAAATGTTCAGTCGGAACCTAACCAAAATAGAGAACAAGTCATCCTGCACAGTTGGGCCCACTAGCATGATGTCATTTAATGACTTATCAGAAGTTTTAAAAGAAGCATTAAACACAACTCTTAGTTTTGTTGTTTCACTGTGTTTACGTAAGACGGCGTGATGCGGTATATGTAGGACGGGACACCTCCGTCAGGTGCCCCAGTTGTTCATATTCATGTAAAAATTCGGAATAATCCTGTTTACGATTTGATTTCGATAGTCGTTTCTCTAAATTGTAAAAAAGCTTTCGAACAACAGGGTATGTATCACCAAGTACCTCTTGCGGATCTTCCCTTAGTGGAAGTTTGACACAAAATCTACCAGTTGAAAGACGTTTATAATTTTGAACAAAGTGCGCTTCACATTCTTCCTCTTCTTTGGATAATAATTTTGAAGTGTTTGGAAGCTCCTCAACTTCCCAAAATTTAGCAAGAGATTCCTTTATCTCTTGGGAAAAGTTGCACTGAACCTTGGAACTTGAATTAGACGAGCTACCCATAGGACCAGCCACCAGCCAGCCGAATTTAGATTCCCGTAATATTGGTTGATTCGATAGCAATTTAATTTGATTTGACATGACAATCTCCCAAAACACATCAGCACCCAGCAGTATGTGAATTTCTGATGGTTGGAAAAACTTAGTATCAGCTAACTTAATATTAGAAGGGAGCTGAAATTTAGATATATCAACTGGCACATTTGGTAAATTATTAGTAATATGTGGTATAACTAGGCAGCTCACATTAATAGAAAATTCATTTACTTTAGATTTAATTAGCAGATCACACATTTTGATTGAACTAGTTACAGTATTATTCACGCCACATACAGATATTGGACTAGTTCGAGTGCACGAGATATTCATAGCCTTTTGCATTTTTTCAGATAAAAACGAGGACTGACTACCATTATCGAGCAAAGCCTTGGCTGAGAACGTTCTATTATTTTTGACGTCAACTACATCAACTTCAGCAGTACACAAGAGAACCTGACTTGGCACCATAGCGGACAAAGTTATGCTGGATGATGAGGCCTGATGGATGGTATCTACATTGGTCGATGGTAAGGTGAGACTATTATGTACATTATTATTTTCCTTTATTTATTTTGACACATATAATTTACATTTTTAAATATTTAAATATATAAAAAAAAAACATTTAAAAATATAAAAATAGTAGCCCACCGGTATCGGGAACAGGGTCCAAGCTACCGGCGGTCAGGGCTCCAGGGAAAGGAACCTCCTTACAATACGGGCCGTGTCCAAAAGTACTGCCTTCTGAATCAAGCCCTTGATCCAGCTGCCTAACGAGAGCCTCTTTAGGTGTTGATCGAGGCTCTTGGCAATTAAGCCATGGGCTGTTACTACTATCGGCACAATGATCGCTGAGTCAACATCCCACATGTCGACAACCTCGCGAGCCAAGTCAAGATATTTAATTTGCTTATCTTTTTCGGCTTTCACGAGGTTCTCATCATGCGGGACTGTTATATCAACAATCATTGCGCGCCGCTCTGATCGATCCACCACCACTATATCAGGTTTATTGGCTACAATAGTCCTGTCAGTGATGATGGATTGATCCCAGTACAATGTGGTACTACCATTTTCGAGAACTGGGTCGGGCACATACCTGTAGTATGGAACTTCCGATTCCACAAGGCTGTATTGTAGGGCAAGTTGCTGATGTATTATCCTGGCTACAAGGTTGTGTCTATGCAAGTATTCTCCGTTAGCTAGACGAGAACACCCAGAGATAATGTGTCGGATTGATTCGCCTGGACGGTGGCATGCCCGACATATGTCAACCGTGCCATCCTTCACAATATATCTCCGGTAGTTATTCGTCATGATAACTTCATCCATAATTGCAAAGACAAAACCTTCAGTTTCTCCGAAGAGGTCACCAGAACGTAGCCAGGCTACGGACGCTGTTAGATCTACATCGGGCCCATGCAAGGCCCGGAAAAAGCGTCCGTGAAGCTCCTTACTCTGCCATACCTCCCTGCGGTCGTTAGTGTCAAGCACTACAGGTTTGAGCCAGTTCTCTTTAGCCAAGGAGAGCGGGGTGAGGCCCTTGTCTACTGTGACTACATCTTTATGCATCCCCACGTCAACTTTAAGGAAATATTCCCTGAGACTGCATATCTCGCGATTGTGAATGGTCCTAGCATTTAAAAAGCCTCGACCCCCACACCTTCGCGGGATATACAGTCTCATAACTGAAGACCGTGGGTGATGCATTCGATATTCCGTCAGCAGTGTACGGACCTTCCTATCCAAGGTGTCTAGTTCTGTTTGAGACCATTTGAGTATGCCGAAAGAGTACATCAAAACCGGCATGACCCAACCGTTGAAGGCACGCACTTTATTTCCGCCTGATAAAAGACTATTAAATACTTTCCTCAGGCGGCCAAAGAATCGATCCTTCAACGATCGCTTCATGTCAGCAACATTGATGCCCAGCGCTTCCGACATACCCAAATACTTATAGGTTTCAGTTGCTGAGAGGGATCTAAAATTTATGGTATCCGTGAGCTGGGTTCCCACCGATTCCACAATCTCCCCTCGCTTTACATGCATGATCGCACATTTATCCACACCGAATTCCATCCTGATGGCTCTACTAAAGGTTTCAGTTACCTTCAATAACTCCATCAGTTGCAAATCGTTGGGGGCAAAGAGTTTCAGGTCATCCATGTAAAGGAGGTGAGATATAACTTGACCACCTCTCCTCAACCGGTAGCCTAGACCTGAATCCTCTAGCAGCGTACTAAGAGGATTTAAGGCTAAGCAGAACCAAAGTGGACTCAAACTATCACCCTGGAATATACCTCGCTCTATCCTTATAGGTTCGCTATTCCTTTGAATTTGCCGACATCCTGGATAGCGAAGGACTGTCCTCCATTGTCTCATACACGACATCAGGAAGGTGCGCAGAGTTGCATCAACTTTATACAACTCTAGCACCCTCATGAGCCATGTATGTGGCACCGAGTCATAGGCCTTCTTATAATCTATCCAACATGTCGACAGATTCCTTCGAGAACGGCGGACCTGTTGGCTAATGGTCATATCAATGAGGAGTAGCTCCTTAGTACCACGAGACCCGTTCCTACATCCATTTTGAGAAGCAGACATGATAGAATTGTCTTCAATGTGTTTGTTTATTTTAGTTCTCAAAATAGATTATTATTATTATTATTATCATCAGACTGTTTGTGTAATAACGAATTATGCCTTTTTTACAGATTTTACAGGGACCCAAACGACACTGCGGAACATTGTGACCAGACCGGAGGCAATTGGTACATAATTTATGCTTATTGACAAAAGAAACCCTATCTCTCAAAGGGATGGACTTAAATTTCTCACATGTATAAATAAGATGATTTTGTTTACAAACTAAACAATCTTTGATACTAGAATTAGTATTGTTTGTATTAATAAAGGACTTTGTAGACTTGTGAATATCTTTTACTGTACCTTTTCAGCCCTGCTCGCTTCAAAACGATTATACTGAATTGTTTCTAAAACATCAGCACGACCACGAAGAAATTCGAAAAAATCAACAAGTTTGGGCGACGTATCTAACGTATTTCTATGTTCCTCCCACTTTCGGCTCGTGGCGCTATCTAGTTTGGATGTCATAATGAATATGATCATCGTGTACCAATATTGAACGGGTTCACCCAAATCTTCTAAAGCGCGAAGATTTTTAGAATAATAATCCACCATGTAACGAATAGACTTAAAAGATTCCCTGGAAATAGTTTCAAAATTAAACAAAGCCTTGGTGTGATTATTTACGAGTATTCGTTTATTATTAAAACGTTCACACAACGTAGACCAAGCCAATTCATAGTTGGAAGATGTGAAGCCGATTGATTTAATCACTACCGCTGCACCCCCTTCCAAGGAATTTCGAAGGTAATGAAATTTGCTAATCGCAGGTAAAGATTCATTATTGTGTATTAGTGACTCATATAAATCTCGAAACTCCAACCATTTTAAGTGATTCCCATCAAAAACCGGCAAATGAATAGTCGGTAAACGAATACTTGATTGGTTACGATGACTGCAAGACGCTGAACCATGGCATGACTCTTGACTATTGTTTACATTCGCAAGATCAGGGTTTTGACTTTCACTAAAAGTTTCTATGATATTTTGAGCAACAGATATGATTTTACAAAAACTCGTCTCAATAAAGTCCCGTTCCTCCATCTGAGAATCAATATCTGAAACTATGCATTCTATCTTGTTCTGAATTTCATCGAAAGTTGGTAACAATTCCTGCATACGAGTTAATTTTAACTGTAATTCTCCAATTAGGACACAATCAAGTTCTTTCGGATCGATTTTACGTAAATTGTCAACATATTTTTGAAAAACAGTAATTCTGGCCTTGATTGTACCTCGCTGGTGAATTAATTCCTTTAATTTATCCTTAGAATCGGTTGACGCTTCCTTAGAATCCGTCATTCTTAGTTAAAATTAAATAAAAGTTTAATTTGTGTAAATATGTGTTGACTATGGCTATATACTTACGTAATAATCTTAAGGTTTATTTTTAATTATGACAATAGGAGCAAACAATGAATAAACCAGACTAACAAAACGAATGAAAGTAAAATATTAAGTTATCAAACTATGTGGGCCACCCGCAATGTACTGCGAAGCGGCAATGTACTTGTAACACGGCACTGCGCCCGACGTCACGGTGACTCGGCGCTTACGACGCGCACCGAACGTAGCTTGCTATTATAACGCGGCGGAATTGAGGAGGCGGCCGTTGTCGGACAGCGAACCTGGAATGTGTACGATAAACTTTGAAGTAAACAACTTACTTAATTTGGTCGTTTTATGGACAAATCGGAAATTGACTTGATTGTTTTTTCAATTTCTTGGACAAACTAGCAAAATGTATTAGAATTAATGATAAATAACAATGTATTGGCTTACAAAATGAAAGTGAAATTAGGTTGCTAGCTTTGGGCAGCTAAAAAATAGATGGGCAACCTAGGACATAGACTTAGTCTTAGCACTAATGCAAGCCAGATGTAGTATTTAGTTTTTGGACAATGAAATGAATAGAAATTGGTTACAACTGCATGCAGGCAGCTAGAAATAAGGTAACCTAGTGTTTAGCTAAGGTATTCAACCTTAGGACTTGGCTTGAGGTGAGATGTAGTTATGTAAGTAGGTATGTAGCTTGAAATATCCTTATGCTTGAAATATCGAGCAATAATTTTGTGCAATTGAGCTTTCGTGCTAAAGCATGAATGATGTGATCGGTCACTCGGCAACACTGTTTGATATGCACACAAATTGACAAATTGGAAGCAACTTATGGTAGGTAGGTATTAGCGGTTACACTTTCCTATCGCGGACCACTAGACCAGAAAAAAGAAGGCACACACTGCTCACTCAGAAAAAGGCAATCTTAAATGCGTACATATACTTAATAGTAGTAAATAAAGGATAGGTAGGTACCTGCTTACTAGAACCGGACTTACTTCCCTTTTGAATCGCCTACAATACCCTTTTCTGGTTGCCTGCTTTTTTATCTCCACAAACAACTGCAATTTTGAATTATATTCCGTTGTTCCGTCACTGGAAATCAATGGCTGGTAAGTGGCTACTCCGGGATAGCGATGCTAACACAGCTTGCTTACGCCCCAAAATGGCGCCGTCACTTCTGGTTGCGAGTTGCAAATATCTCGTCGCGGGTCACCACAATGTTAGTGACGCCAAGGGTTCTTCGTGATGAATATGGATAAAATAGGAACACTGCTTGACGACAATTAACTTTAATGTAATAAAGTACATCTAGGTAGGTACAGGTATGCAAAAATAGTACGCGCGAGCGATCCTCAACTCGCCTCAAGCCAAGTGAAGCTTTCGGCCGTCTCTCCGCGCCGTCGTCACCCCGCGCCCGCGCCTCTCCTTCCCCCTGCGTTCGTCTTGCTGCTGCGGCACGGGCGTCAGACCTTATACATCCTTAACAAATGCATTAAAAATGTCATTTATCTCACTCTAAAAATTACGAAGTTTCATATAAAGTGCAAAAGTACCTTTATCTCTAAGGGGGTGAGCCTTAGGGATAAAATTTCCAAAAATCCTTTCTTAGCGGACGTCTCCTAGTGACAATTTATGTTTCTGCCAAAGTTCATTTTCATAGGCTAAGTATTTTTCGAGATTACGTGATGAGTGAGTGCTTTTTCGCTTTTATATATATAGAAGATAGATAGAAGAAGAAGATGTAGGTTTGAAGAAAAAATATAGGTTCATTTCCATGTATGAGGGGCAGCTTTTTAGTAGGTGTAGTAGTTTAATCAAAACAGTAAAGCAACGTTCTCATCAACTTGTCCTAATTTGCGATAGAATAAAATAAATAAGATTACCTAAACCGAGCGGCGTCCATGTACACTTATTTTAACGTTTTTTGTTGATTTTTTCAATGTACTGGATACATACATTTCGATAAAAAAATTATAGGACCACCTTTGAAGTTCAGTCAAAACAGAGGAGTAACTTTCTCATCAATTTGTTATGATTCGTATATGAATAAAATAGAAATAAGTTTGAACCGAACGGCATCCTCTTACAATTTTTTTGGGTTTTTGTTTATTTTTTCAAGTACTCGATACATTGCGATATCGAACAAAATAAGTATCACTAAAATCTATCTAAAACTGAATGAGTAATCGCGTAACAAATATACAAAAAAAAAACATACATACGAATTGAGAACCTTCCTTCTTTTTTGAAGTCGGTTGAAGATTCAGATATTATGCGTTTGGAAATACAGACACAGGCAATGAATTCCAACCCTCAGCTGTGCGTATAATATATTTTTATTCACTGTATTCTTAAAGGTATTTCTTAGATATGACAGATTTTCGAATAAATTCAAATACGGAATAAAATTATTTGAATACGGTTTTTATCGCGTTTATTACATTATTCTAATTAAATAAAATCGAAATTCCGAGCTGAAAAGTTTTGACACGAGGTATTTTTGATAAATTCGCGTGCTTACAATCGAATTGACCGTGAATTAATCCTACATTTCATTATACTACAGATATTATGCCATTTTAATGTTCATTTGCAAAGTGATAAAAGACTGTATGGAGGTCAGTCGGTTACGATATAATAGGACACGTGACACCGCTTCATTGTTGACCAGTTTGTTACAAGTAGGTCTTAACTTTGTACCTGATTACTATTGGAGGAAGATGTTTAGGTTCCATACCCAAAAGGGTCTTAACGGGCCTATAGCTTGTGCCGCGTGGTTCCCGGCAGAGCAGAATAGGACCACTCCAAGTCTTCCCACGGATGTCGTAAAAGGCGACTTAGGAAATACAAGCTAAACAAAGCTTATAAACATCAAAGGGACCTCTCCGACCCGTCTGGCCAGCGTGGAGAGTGTAGGATAAATCATCTGACTGCTCCGGCTAATATACAATATGGCTCTGGTAGTCAGACAGGGTCGTGCTCTTGCAGTGGAGACTAAAAAGACCTGATGATGATGATGATGGGTCTACTAAGCCTAATCTAATAAAACCCGCATTGACAAATGTTACATATTACAAACTATCTGATTCTTTCAAAGCTTACTTTACTGCTACAACAACGCTAGAAGTATTTTTTTTTTTTGCATATTAAAAATTAAAAAATAATAAGAGAGAAAAATATGACGTTTAAAAAGAGATACAATTATCAAATTTTGAATAAAAATCTTTGATTTTGACTTTGCAACTTCACTTACATTTGTATAAACATAATATATGAAAAACTTACACCTACACTTTCATGCCTTAACTACGGAACCAATCATCGTGAACATTTCTATAAGCATTGTCTAAGGTTTTAAAAAGGACATAGGGAGCCTATATCCTTTTTAAAGCCTTTTAATTCCTTTCATTGTTCCTGAGGGATCGACACTGAGGCGAGCAAATCCGCGATCGAAAACTAGTATTTATTGGATTTACTTGTATTTTCTACTTTTGTTATGTTTTATTGACTGAGGAAAACCATGTTTATGTAACTTGTTCCGTATTCATTATATAAAGGACGTTTTAAGGTATTTTTATGCCTTCACAGTGGTATTCTGATATACTCTTATTGAATTAAGGATGTGGCAAAAAAAAAAACACGCGGGCAGGACTAGAACCAGCAGTATTTACTCTATTCACGAGTAAGTAACTCGTCATCATCATCAGATTTTTGTTAGTCTCCACTGCAGGAGCATGACCCTCTCTGTTCTACCAGAGCCATATAATAGCCAGAGCAGCAGAGGATTTGGCCTACTCTCTCCACGCTGGCCAGACGGGTTGGAGAGGTCTCTTTGATGTTTATAAGCTTTGTTTAGCTTGTGTTTCCTAAGTCGCCTTCTACGACATCCACGGGAAGACTTGGAGTGGTCCTATTCTACTCTGCCGAGAAACACACGGCAAAGTAACTCGTACATTTCTTAATTTAATAAGAGGATATTTAAAAGATTCTAAAACTTCTATAAATGTGCGTCATCATTGAATCATATCGATTAGTTTCTTCTGACTATTATAGATTAGCCTAAACCACTAGATTTCGGCAAAACTATGATTATATAACTTATCTGTCTAAATTACAAACTAAGTTACTTAACGAAATGGATATATTATTAATATTTGACGAGCTCCGTGGCGCACCGGTGAATACGCGGCCTGTGACACGGATGGTGGGTTCGATTCCCGGTCAGGTCAAGATGAAAACTGATCTTTTTCAGATTGACCTAGGTCTTGGATGTTTATCTATATATGTATTTGTTATAAAATATAGTATCGTTGAATTAGTGTCCCATAACACGAGTCTTACTTAAGAACTTACTCTGGGGCTAGCTCAATCTGTGTGATTTGTCTGTATTATGTGCCTACTTATATTTATAAGAGTTAACATAGTAGCGTATGCCATCCATACATTCAACGTAAAGAGTTTCCGACATTGAACTGCTGGAAAACCCCTGACTTGGAAATGGTCCGTTTTAACGACCGTATATTTTCACAATAAGTGTAAAGAGTAATGATATGGCAAGAAATGGACAAATTTTGAAATAAATATTTTATGCAACTGTCTCGATTAAGAATATAAATTTATGGAAAAATTGTAGTACCTACTGACACCGTTACCTAAACTTAAATGATTAATATATAAAGATAAATCACACAGATAACTATAGCGAGTTGTGACCTTGTGCCGTGGGATACTCACTCAAGGGCACAATCGTAACTAATATCATAAATGCGAAAGTGAGTTTGTTAGTTTATTTGTTTGTTTTTTTTTGTTACGCTTTTACGCCCAACCCACTGAACCGATCATCATGAAATTTTGCATATACATAGGCTAGGGTGCTGAGAAGGACATAGGCTATAGATCACGCGGGCGAAGCCGCGGGTAACGGCTAGTATTTTATAATATTTACATTCGAGGATGAACATTTAGTCTGAAAAATATCGTTTTTGTTTTGACCTAACCGGGGATTGAACCCAGGACCCTGTGACTCAAAGGCACTTGCAATACCACGGACGTCGTGAAGCGACGTCATATATTGCAAAAATTGTAGTTCCTCAGTCACTTCAATAGTTTTATAGTGGTTGGTTTACAACGTGGTAGTAATAGGGATATGCATGAAATAATTATCTGTTATCTTACCAGTTTATCCAAAAATATTCAAAAGTAAAGTATTGAAGGTGAAAACAGAATAAAATTTGGTTGGTAAACGAACGAGATAAAATGATTTTACGAAAATATGACTATTTCACTCGCGAAAACACTATTTTATATAGCAAATGTATGTATCATGACATAGACGATGACATCACTAGTCCGTATCGGACTTCTCTTTCTTATTTAAACTTTAAAGTTTCACATCTTCGTCGTTAAGATATTTTAAATTTCTTGCAAATTTTTTTACTGTTTTTATTAAGCACATAAAAAAATTACGTGCATACCCCTATTGGCACCCCCGCAAATTCTCGCAGAGCAAAGTCAACGATTCTTTACCGTACATAGAATAAGAATTAGTCCAGCCAAAGTCAAAGCTTGGCAAGGGCTTGTAGATGGAGAAAGGAATCAAAATAGTAATGGATTGCTAACCGCATCACCTATTGCCATGATTCCTTAGTCTAGTCCCTCTATCAGTTTTTACAATCTGCGCGGGAAGAGAAGCAGCTGATACATTCCAAGTTTTATCTTTACTCCCAGACCAGCATGGAAGTCAAAAGTCAGAGATTCTTTATTGTACGTAATGTATATGTATGTGTACGTGGGAAATGATGAAACCCGATGGTACGGTGCGAATTACAAAAGTAAACAGCTTGCAAAATCTGACACCAGTGTTGGCCACTTCCACACACGAAAACAAAACAAAAAAGTGTACTAGTTTGAATTGGTCTGCTGTCCAGATTCTCAGTGTATTGAAATGCCCCAACACTCAAACCGAGGTTCATCAAACCTGGACGTTAAACTTTTTACAAAGCCGTATCCGTAGGCCTCTATACAAATTGGCCTCCAGACCCATGGTCAAAGTCGTCCACGCCAAAATTCGCCGTCAATTTTCTCATAAAACTCTTCGTATGTCATAATAGTAGTAGCAAGTGGTCAAGTAGGTAATTGCCGTATTAACATGAGGTACGATTGTCCAGTCAGTAGCCTCTTGCGCAGGCGCACTAGCACACGTTTTGACTGTGTTTTTTTACACTGTGATAACGGTCTGTGTTTACGAAAAGGTAGATTAGGCTGTGTACACGAGCGGTTAAAATCCACACACTATTGCAAATGTAAATTCGAAACAAGAAATTTTAACTTAGTCATTTTGATCTATAATTTTGTAAGTTTCCTATTGGTAGATTCATTTGTAGCAATTCATTTCCTTTGCGATTACCGTATAATTTTATAAACGTGACTATGGAGACATCCTATGATTAACATGGGGCATGAGTTTGCAAAGAAAAGCCTTCATATGGCCATTTAGCACCAGCATTTGAACATAATAGCTTTGAAACGTTATCCAGCTAAGAACTAGGTAATATTTATTTTAAATATACCTACAAATAATTTTTTAAAAGCACCAAAACAAATATTTGATAAGTAAATAAAAATTCTAGGTGCATTTTCTTGTTTCAAGAGCGATTACTCTCCAATTCAAAACAAATTAGCAAAATTGACAAAATCCTCATCATTGCGGTTAATTTTCCGTGACGGCACTATAATAATACAAAATAAACATAATCATTTTATTCTGAACTAAATTCATTCAATGCAAAAACGATGACGTGATTACCTTGTTTACCGACTGCAAATACAGAAAAAGTAGTCAAAAATTCCGAGTCTACATGCAAATCTTTTAAGATCGTAGATACGATAAAATCTTAAGTTTGCTTTTCTTTGTACACAGATATCCGGAATCCAAGCTGTGAATTCAATACACAATAGCGGTCGATAATGTGAAATATTTATAAACAGTGCACCTCCCGACCGCGTGAAAATCGTCATAGAGCTCCACAATAGACCTTTATCAATTTAATTCTACAGTTATCACTATCTGCGCTTAATTGATATCAAACAAATATATCGAACGAGTAAATACTAAGGCAATTGTTATGTCTCGCTCATCGGCGTCATTATGTAAAATTACACATTGCAATAGCGGCAGTCGTCTTGGTTGAGTGGTGTGGAGAACAAAAACAATGACAGTGTAGTTTTAACAATACGGACATTCCCTAACTAAACACGATGGCAGAAGAAAAACGCAAAGAATTAGAAGCTGATGAGAATCCGCTTAACAAAAATGTGACGGAAATAGTAAAAACGACGAAAACATTCAAGGAAAAGCTACGATACATCAAAGAAAACATAACTGTGGAACCACTACTTGCCGGTCTCATCATTCCTAGTGTCATATCCAGGTTTGCTATGGCCAATTTGAACTTGGACAAAGCATGCAGAGTCAATCTGAATTTTTCCAGCGAAATTTGTGATGTGTTGATTAAGAAATCGTCTAACGCCAACTATTCGGAATACGAGAAAGAAGTCCAGAAGTTGATATCCTCGATTGACATATGGAAAAGTGTCATACATACGGCTATACCATGCATAATTATAATGTTCCTGGGAGCTTGGAGCGATCGAACGGGGAAGAGGAAGATCGTTATCATGCTCCCAATTTTTGGTGAAATAATTACATCGATGAGTAATTTGATAAACGTGTACTTCTTTTACGAGATCCCTGTGGAAATAACTGTGTTTTTAGAGACTATATTCCCAGCCATCACTGGTGGCTGGGTGACTATGTTCCTTGGTGTCTTCAGTTACATCAGTGATATTACCTCTGAAGAGTCCAGGACCTTCAGGGTGGGTCTGGTGAACTTCTGTATGACGGCTGGCCTTCCTATTGGGATTGGTGTGGGCGGAATTCTAGTGCAGAGGATGGGATACTACGGGATATTCTCCATGACGTCTGTCCTGTTCGTCTTGATCGCGATGTATGGTATGACATGCCTGCAGGAGCCTGATGATTTTCTCAAAAAGAAGGGATATCCACCGGTAAGTTTTCATATATTTTGTTTATATTTATTCTTCTTCTCGTATGTCTTTAAACAGATTGCGTCTGTAAATTCAGTGTAATTAGTACGTGTCTTTAGAAGTCTAATATTAGGGTATTATCTGTCTACTACGATACTTTGAAACCCAGGGTTCGCTAACTTTTTGAAGCATAAACACACTAGATCAGTAGCGAATACGCCACGAGGGTCCTTGCAATGTCGGAACTACGCGGAACTGTCAACTACATATCAGTCAACTTTGTCGGGTGTCGGTGTCGGTGTCGGGCCACGCGCAGTATAGGGTTCCGTAGTTGCGAATGACAACTTTAAGTTCACACTGTTTACACTCGCACCTCACAGTTTAACGACCAAAAACATCTCACAATGAAGATTGTATAAAATGTTTCATTTTCCAGTACATTTTATAAGTTGGTTGCCTATAACTTTTTAGTTTGCACTTAGTACCCAGCTCTGATAGTTTTCCTTTCAACTTCACTATATATACTACCGCTGTCATTTTTTTTCACGTATTCATATATAACCGTTTAGCAGATAGAGGGGGGGGACACGTACCTCTAACAAAATTTTGCACTTTAAAACCAAATGTTTCGGAAACGAATCCCTAAATCGAAAAATGGTGCTCTCAACCTCAAAATATTTTACAAAGACCTTTTTACCGATATCCCACATGATGGGTAAACAGAGAACAAAAAATTACTCCCCCACTTTACTTGAATGGGAGCTACCCGAAAAAAGAATTTTTTTTCAAGATTTTTTTCTACCACTTTTTTGCCATGATTAATATACATACCCATACCAAATTACAGTACTTATAGTCTCTGAGTAAAACCGCGGACGGACAGACAGACAGACAGACATGGCGAAACTATAAGGGTTCCTAGTTTACTACGGAACCCAAAAAAAACATTGCCTACGTTTATTACTAGTCAGACAAAGTCCTTGAACTTTTGTTTTCTTGCACAAGTCCTAATTGACATTAACGTACATAATTCTTGAAAAACAATAAATAGGTACTTATTTAATATACTTACATTTTATTTTCTTAATAATCTCGGCAAAGGTCTCTTACGTAACGTAGAATTTATAAATAAGGTCGCATACATGTCGGGCTGCCGGCATCTCTGTAATTTGCCTGGCACGCTGAGGTCTCGAGCAAACTCGCACGGTTGCACATTATCATAGCTTGCTGGAAAGATATCCTACCTACCTTATATTACAAACTAGCAGTCGCCCCGGCTTCGCCTGTGGTATATACATAACCTATGTCACTCAGGGATAACGTACCTGTCTAATAGTGAAAGAATTTTTGAAGTCGGTCCAGTAGTTCCTGAAATAAGTGCGTTCAACCAAACAAACATACTCTTCAGTTTTATAATATAAGTTATAGATGAGAGCATGCGTTTGTATTTTGCTTTCCTGTACTTAACTTATCCGAACTTCAGTACTTAAAATCACCAATTCTTCTTAAACTTCTTAAACCATTAATATATACGTGCCTATATTACACTGTGCGGCTCCCGGCATAGTAAAACAGAACCACTCCAAGTCTTCCCGTGGATATCGTAGAAGGCGAATTAGGGAACACAAGCTAAACAAACCTTATAGGTAAACATCAACGACCTCTCCAACCCGTATTACCAGCGTAGAAGTTGTTGGCCCAATCCTCTGACAACTCTGGCGAAGCAGAGAGTGTCTGCTCCTGCAATTGAGATTAAAAATTATCTGATGACGATGATGAAATACGTGCGTAGTACACTTTAAAAAAATCACAAGATGTCTTATACATTCTCCTAAATTCAGGCACGTAGGGACCAGGTCTGGATGAAGTTTCTTTTGGCGTATTCTTCTCACCAGTGGTCATTCCGAAACGCTAGTAGTTTTTTGATTTGGCATAATAAAAATAATTAATGATAAAGAAAAATATGATGTTAAAAAAGAGAGACATTTATCCAAGTCTGAATTAAAAAATTGAATTTTGAATATTCAAAGGTATTTTTTATTTATTTATTCATGTACACATTAAACAGTAAAAGAAACAAAGTTACAAAAGGAGACTTCAGTACATAGGTATCTCAGATGCAGCAAAAAATCTCAGGTCTCATTCTGCCACTATCTAGTTAACTAAGTAAGACAAAGACAGAGACTTCAGGCCCCACACTAGGCACACTAGCAACGCCAATAATTTTATTCCTAATACTTTACGAATAGAAAGAAATTCAAGAATGTAAATCATATAAGCCTTAGTAAATAACCTGAAGTATTTTTGGAATCATGTTTTATATTATCAGAATCAGTGAGAATTATGAGAATCAGATTACCACCAAAAACGGTTGTTTTTGGCGGTAATCACTATTTCTCTTAATGACTGATTCTCATAATATTAAATCATGATTTCAAAAATACTTCAGGTTATTTACTAAGGCTTATATGATTGTCGAAATGATTGTGTTACACGAAATGCTGATGATGAGTGGAGACTAAAAATGACCTGATGGCGATGATAAATATGAATGAGTAGCGAATGAAAACCCTACTGAATGGGGAACACTCTACTTTACCTGAAGTCCTTTAATATCGTAATCCGACTACAATCGCTCTACACCAGTGCAAATATTAAACTCTGTACTGTAACTGAATCAAAGTAAACTTTATCTTTGTATACGTTAACATGTAGTACCTACTTGAGCGGTCATATTATAAGTCATTAACCTTTCATGCCCTTATTTTCAATACGGTAGTTGCCTAATGTTAAGATTACCTATATAAAATTTGTTTCTAATGAGACTAATTTCTATCTAAAAACACTTTTGATTTGATATCGATTCGTTAAGTGATCTTAAAGCTTCTTTAAAGTTGGGTGAATAGAATAGGACCATTTTTTAAAGAATGAAAATCTTTAATTACAATTATACTGTATTTTAGTCTGCAAAATTTATAGCAACTTTTATTATGAAACCATTACCATAAACGAAATATTTCGTATACCTACCAAACAAAGTTCTCACGCCACCCATACAAAATACAAGCTTGTGACGTCACAAATATGTAGGCATTTCAGCGACGCGTTTTCACGTCTAAAAACATGTGTCCTTAAAACTTTTATAACTGAAAGAGTTTTTTGTTTAGAAATGTATTTCTCTCACTATTGTGTTTATTTTTGGCAGGTCTTTACATAGCAACATGAAAAAAAATTTAGTCAACATGACCATTGCCCATTGTATACAAGAAAAATAAAACAGTCATTTTTATCACCGTCATTCCCTTAAAAAGTTGACTAAGCCCTTCAAATAAAAGAAATATATCGGAGTATTGGTGGAAACTCGAAAAAAAAAATGTGTTATGGCACAGCAATTAATATGAAATATTTGAGATTTTTGAGTTGCCGTGTGGTTCCCGGCAGAGTAGAATAGGACCACTCCAAGTCATCCCGTGGATGTCGTAAAAGGCGACTAAGGAAACACAAGCTAAACAAAGCTTATTTACATCAAAGAGACCTCTCCAACCCGTCTGGCCAGCGTGGAGAGTGTAGGCCAAATCCTCTGACTACTCAGGCTAGTATATGGCTCTGGTACTACAAAGAGGGTCGTGCTCCTGCAGTGGAGACTAGAAAGACCTGATGATGATGATGATGATGATTTGAGATTTTAGAATTCCCAGTACTTATTTGTCCTCTTAGAAAAACTATTAATTTAAGCAGGCTCAGTCACCCCTTTAAAGATGCCATGGAGGCGCATGTCTCTATACAAATGGCCAAACGGCAGATAATTGTGTCAATTATTTTAATACTATTGGTATAAGATTAAGCATTAAATTTATTTATCTAATCATAATATATGTACGTTTTGATATACATATTTTGATATACGTAAATTATATAATTTGGTAGTTCAAACAGTTTTTTCTCACGTTTTCATCCGCGAAAATTATATCCTATGTTACTTGCTCATATGTAACTTTCAATGGGTATGAGAATTTTTAAAATTGATGAAATAGTTTTTGGATTTAGCGTTTGCCATCCAATCTACATTCATTCAAACAAATCTTTTTTCTTAATATTGTTTATTATTTTCGCTAGCTGGTTGAACAAAACACAAGTTTATATACGTACACAACACAGAAGTTGCTAGCGTTCTAGAACACATAATGCACATTTGATATACTGCTATTAGTTGTTTTAAATTTAATTTAAAATTGTATTTAATGCAGTGCAGATAAAGCGATGGGTTACCAAAAATACTACAAGTATTTACTATCTCCTACTTACTATCAGATTAAATTATGAAAGCCTGATTCGAAGTAGAGAATCTTTTTAAATTTTATCTAATTTAGCAGTAAAAGAAATAAATTGATGGGTGGCAGTATACTTTACAAAGCCTATAAAGCGATATAATTATACGCGATATTGTACAGTCCGAATCACACTTTATGGCGGCTCAAACATTAGCTGCGAGCTGCGCAGAACGCACCCCGCCTCCCCGCGTGCGCCCCGCTGATCCTAATATTGGGTACTGCGTATCCACTCGCACGATGTTCCGAGCTGTCATAAAGTTAGATTCGGACGGTACCTATAGTTGACGGCCTCCGTGGAGGCCTGCCTGCGACACGTGGATCCGGGTTCGATTCCCAGCGCGCAGCTTACTTATACTTCACTAGCTATTGCCCGCGGCTTCACCCGCGTCATAAATAGCCTTTGTCCTTCTCCGTAGCATTATCAACGTGTATACCAAATTTCAAGAAGAATTGTTGTTAATTGATTGGTATTTGGTAACAACCAAACAGATATACAACCTCATTTTATATTAACACGTCACAGGTGTTAGTCTTCGACTCTGTAGCTACCCAAACGGATATAAATGAAGGGTGATAATAAAGGGTATTCGCGAACTTTTTTTTTCCAAAGAGAATAAAATACAACGGTTCATATGAACATGCTAAACGTGGCCTCAAGGTTTTACAGACCTAGGCTCTGTCTACCCCGCAAGGGAATATGTATATGTATGTATATATGTCCATAAGAAAATGGTGCTTGTTTAAGTAGGTTAATGTTGATGATGTTGATGAGGATGTTACAATACCCCTTACGTCTAAATCAGTTGAGGAGGCATTTTGACGCTATCACAGCTATGGCGCTTCATACAAGCGGCGCAATATTCATGCCTGGAACGAACAGAAACAAAACTTTATATTCGTGCACTGCAAATTTAAGGCTCCGACACAGTTATCGGGACACATCATATATATTTATTTAATTATATTTTAATTCTTACTTTTTTGTTTTATTTCATTTCATTGTGGTACGAGTAAGTCAAGGCCTTTCAAGGCATATCTTAGGCTATTGTTAAAAAAACAGGATTTAAAGAGTAGATAGCGTTGTACCGAGATTTCCTTTCAATTTTGTTGATCAAGGTCAGGGATACTGGTAAAAAAAATTTTGGTTATACGCATAACACGACAGTGTTAGATAATTTAATATTTTTTGAGCTCGGTGCGCTATTGTAAGAAGTAACAAATTACCAACTTTTTTATGTATATAATTTTATGTAGACGCAAACTATTATTTTTCAACCACTGAAGCGCGAGGTATTCAAGTCTATTGAAGTATCCTAGGCTTCTAAGTGACGTTGTATTTAGATTGTGTTAAGCGCAGAAGAAATATGCTTTTCATTAATCATTTTATTAGTTTATTATTTGCTAAGGATACCTACACCTGTCAAAATACTAAACGCCGTCTGGAAAAACTTTATAAAACCATATAGTACATCTTACTGAAAACCTGAGTAATAAAAATAAATATGCTTAGAATTGATTGCAAAAATAGATCAACTTCTAAATTTTTATATTGTTTAAAGCTCCTTGAGTTCAGTACAATATTCCTTATCATCGCTGACTGGATAAGACTCCTGCCAGGTAGTGGTCTAGGATATATTCTGGTTGCTAGAATGAGATATTTTGTCTTGATATGCTTCGAAAATGTTACTACAGGTAATTTACTAATTATTATGTTCATGTTAGATTTTTAATATTCGATATAATTTAGGATCAAAATAATTTATTGCTGGGTGGCGGTGGTATAGTGATAAGAGCGTTTTAAGCTTAGAAATTAAGAACTGGGGAGAGGTGCGGGGACGCTAGATTGCGGGGGACGCGGCGAGTTTCCGTTCTGTACGTTAGTACTATTATTAATTCTGTGACGCTATGGTAAAATAATTTAAGATATTTTTAACAAAAAACAAAAACTAACTTCAACCTTATAATTTTTTTTGATAAGCCTAAGAAAAAAGTGGAAATATGTGTAATCCGAACGGCGTACCTGTATTTTTTTTTGTTTTTGTGTATTTTTTCAAAAAGCGCTCACATATTTCGATACCGTGTGATTCCCGGCAGAGAAGAATAGGACCACTCCAAATCTTTCCGTGGATGTCGTAAAAGGCGACTTAGGAAACTAAAGCTAAACAAAGCTTATAAACATCAAAGAGACCTCTCCAACCCGTCTGGCCAGCGTGGAGAGTGTAGGCCAAATCCTCTTACTGCTCTGGCAGTACAGAGAGGGTCGTGCTCCTGCAGTGGAGACTAATAAAGACCTGATGATGATGATGATGATGATGATTTCGATAAAAATTACCATGGGACCATCTGTAAAGTATTACCTATCAAACAAAAAAGAATTTCTTTGGTCCAGTCTTTGAGAAATCGGGGAACATACATAAAAAAACATAACGACGAATTGTAAACCTCCTTTTTTTGAAGTCGGTTAACAAAGAGAGTCACATACATGCATTAGCTTGAATAAAAACTTTTTAACTAATAGGTAAATTAAAACACTGAAATAAACTGAAAAGCATAAAATCAATCATACCATTTATTCCTACCTTTAGGGTTGATTTTTGTCCAAAATAAAAAAGAACAACAATAAAAAATAATTATCACATACAGACTGAAACTCCTCTGTATTTCGTCGGCTGAAAATAGAAAATAAATAATAGGTACCTTTTCTGGGCAGTCGCGTAAAAAGTGCCCGTCATACTGTTTGCTTGTCTGGACTTTTTTTGCCCGGTCTATACTGCAACTAGCCATTACGATTGTTAGGCTGACTGAATTAAAAAGAAAAACTTTACAATGTTCAAGGTGTGAAAATATTCCATACTAGCCTTTATCCGAGGCTTTTTCCGCGTTAAGTCAATATTAAATCTTGGAATCAAAATCATACGAGAAAAATATCAATTTGACACCTCATAAATATAACTGATCATTTGAACGCAGATCTTCGATATAAAATTAAAGTGCTTAAATATTATTTCTTTTCATTTTTTTAATTATATTAGTGACTCCTATTTCAAGGAGCCCTAACATTGCCAGTAGGTTTAAAGTCAACCTGTAAAATGTATTGTCAAGGGCGAAGAAAATAAAACAAATACATATATCATCATCATCATCATCAGGTCTTTCTAGTCTCCACTGCAGGAGCACGACCCTCTCTGTACTACCAGAGCCATATACTAGCCTGAGTAGTCAGAGGATTTGGCCTACACTCTCCACGCTGGCCAGACGGGCTGGAGAGGTCTAATTGATGTTAATAAGCTTTGTTTAGCTTGTGTTTCCTTAGTCGCCTTTTACGACATCCACACGATGACTTGGAGTGGTCCTATTCTACTCTGCCGGGAACCACACGGCGGCATACATATATCATCGTTGATTTAATGAATAGTCTCAGAAGTGGAGTTCAGCTTAATAAGGAAAAACACAGAACTAAATAACCTTAAAACGAACGAACGAACGATCGAGCGAGCGCAAAGAGCGAGCACAGCGTCTCCGTTTCAGCTTCGGCCAAAAAAAACCATAAGTCGGCCCATTCCGATGTCCAGCAGTTTCTCCTGCACAGGTCGCATTTCTCAACCAATCCTGGTGAAAATAGATTTTTTGTCAATTCAGTTACTGGTTTTTTAAAAATGAAAAATCGGTCATAACGCCTCAGCGCATAGGATCTCTATGATATGTGATACTTGCAGACTGACTAGTAAAATTGATTAAAATATTCATTAAATTTTACTCATTTAAAAGCCATCTCACAAAATTTAAAATAACATATAAACTTTTGTTTTCCAATATCTTTCAAATATATATCTTAGCTAAAGCAAAATAAGAGATATCAAGTCCTATCCGCCGTATGGTTCCCGGCAGAATAGAATAGGACCACTCCAAGTCTCCCCGTGGGTATCGTAGAAGTCGACTAAGTAAACACAAGGTAAACAAAGCTATAAACATCGAAGAGACCTCTCCAACCCGTCTGGCCAGCGTGGAGAGTGTAGGCCGAATCCTCTAACTACCCTGGCTATATAGCTCTGGTAGTATAGAGAGGGTCATGCTCCTGCAGTGGAAACTAACAAAAACCTGTTGATGATGATGACGTGACAATTAAAAACCAAAAGTACTCCTTGGTTGAACAGATACTTTATAGCAAGAACATAGATAGAGCTATTTGTTTCAGAAATGAATAACAGAACTGTAGATGTGATAGATAAAAAAAAATAACTTTAATTAATGCTGACTTGATGAGAATAAAACCGAGTTTGAAGTGCTTAATTCTATTACTCCTCTAGTTTATTAAATTTTTTATTTTTTATATCTTTTTTTTTCTGAGTTATTGGAGAATAAGTGTACTTTGGCAGTGATCTTTTAACCTGACTACTGTGTAACCATGAACTGAACAACTAGACATTGCATACATTTCTTATTTGTAGGTCAAGTCAGAACATATGTACCTGAACTTACGTACTTTAAACTTGTATGTATCTCCTTACTAGTGTATATTATTAGATTCAAATACAACTTTTGAAAAAATATTGCCAGCTAATGAAAATAGGTCTTAAAAATAAAACTAAACAAGATGTTGTTTACATATTAATATATCTTTTCTAACTTCTCATTTTGATCTTAATTAACTCCTTTATTACGTTTATCAACATTTCCTAGATTTAATACAAACACATTGAAAATCGGCATTCACAGAAGTTTATCACGCATTCAGTATAATAAAGAAAATAACGTTAATAGAAAATCTAGGTATATATTATGTATGTATTAGGTATATACTATTATATATATTTTTTTTCTTTATTCATAATATTTTTTTTTATTCAACGGCAAATTTATCGTAAAAGATAGCTAAATGTGATAGAGGATCATGTTTTAGAAAAAAATATATACCTTCAGATTCAGTGACTTTTTTCTAGCAAGTTTCATGTTTTCATTCTAATGAATCAAAACATGAAACTTTATTTTTGAATGTATATAAAAGTATTATTCATCAATTAACTAAAACTAACAGTATAAACTAAAATTTTAAACTAAAACTAATTTTAAAATAATAATAACAAACATGAAACTGAGAACTCTTTAATATACTCGTATACTTAAATGTTACAAACTGACATTTAATTATTTGCCCAGACCTATACTTTCGTTTGAAAATACTAACGACTAGGAATATCACTAGTTCGACATTTAGTACGCGTGAAGTGAGAATTTTTCGGTAGCTATGTTCAATGTTGTGTTTTGGGAATGGCTTAATAAAAGCAGTAACTTTTTAAAAGGCATTTTAATAATTATAGTTTAATTTTAAAGGCATTTATGATTATTTGTTTTTAAAAATAGTGAGTAAGTAAAAAGTATATTTATTTTCTCCATTAATCTAAAACAGAAATAAAGAGTAGTTGTAATTCATAGATAAAAGGAGACTAGAACCTCTAAAAGGCTCGGTCTAGCTAGGTCATAGTAATCCAGTGTTCACACACCTGTACAGTACACCTGATGTGTCTAACAACATTTGAAACAGCACATCCACAGCTTATCTACTAAAAACAAAGGTCTATTTCTGCACCTAATATAATATTATTACACAGACATGTGGGTTAATTAGGTACACTTATACATTAAACAAATATTCAGGGAAATCTCAAATAAATTGAACTTGTCGTAGAATATTTTCATACATCTGAAATAGACTATTCTATTTAATTTCATTCAAACTTGATGTATCGATGTAAATTTAAAATTATCCTATATGGGCAGGGATTTTTCAGCTAGATGCTACAATCAGAAACTTTCCTTGAATTCTACTCTTCATGAGAAATCCCCTTGTAGTGACTTGCACATTACCAAAGTCATATACGGTACTAAAATAAATAATCTATGTAGTATAGATTAAGGTTAATTATGTCAATGATAACGATTATTTAGAATATGAATTTGTCAATTCAAATTTATCAGCACATAGATTACTCGTAGTTGATAATAAAAAAGTAAATTACAATGTTTAAAGTACTTGTTTAAACAGGAAGGTTTATAATAATAGGAACTTGAATGTCATTTCACAGACGTTCAAAGTCAAAACAATTTTATAATACTGTTTATATAAAGAGTAATTCTCAGATTGTATGTATGCATGTGTGAGTTACTTTTTTCAAAATATTTTTATATCCTGAACAAATTTGACATTATCCTGCAGTGGAGACTGGAAGGACCTGATGATGATGATGATGAACAAATTTGGTTGTTTGGGGTGTGGATCTTAATATCATATATTGGGAAAAAATGGTCTTGGTGGGTCCGTAGGCAGGAAACGGTTTAAAATATAATAACGGCTTGTTGCCGCAGCAACGCACGTGAATAAAACCGTGATCTGTAGTGGCCAGTGACCGGAACGCACTGAGTGAATATATTTTTAAAGATTACATAACGTGGAGACTGTATAATTTGGTTGTCATTTTAAATGTGGAATATTAAGCATAACCCATATTATAATTTTAAAATTTAAAATTAAAGATCGTTATTAAAATCACCTACCAAAATTATCAACCTACTAGCAATTTTTACGCAACTTCGTCTGCGTTATTTATAGCATATGGCACGCACAGATTAATAAGCTTCCTACATGTGAAAGAGTTTTGAAAATTGGGCTTGTAGACTCGAAAAATAAAATCAAATCCTCTTATAATAAATATAAGTATTGATGAAATATTACAATTTGATTTAAATTTCCCAAGTATGATTCTAATCTTTGAATCTAGATATACCGTATTTCCGAATTAAATACAGAATCATATAAAAAGGTAAAAAAGTAAACGACTATGATCAGTGAACTAAAAACGAAATGTGATCAGCTAATATTGTGTTCTATTGGCGATTCTGATTTTATGATGAAATGTTGTTACGGTGTTTTTTTTTTCTTTTTTTTTTATGTCAGAGGACGGCAAACGAGCAAGCGGGTCACCTGATGGTAAGTGATCACCGCTGCCCATGGACTAATGTAACACCAGGGGTATGACAAGAGCGTTGCCGGCCTTTTGTTTTCCCTCCCCAGAGGGGAGGGGGCATGGGCCTCCGGCTCTCTCACTCACCGAACGAAGCATAGAAGCTGTAAAACTACTACTCAAACGTCGATTTTCTGTGAGAGTGTGGTACTTCCCAGGACGAGCCGGCCCATTCATGCTACCAGCTGAAGTGATTTTTGCCGGTAGCGTGGCTCTACCACAACTAAGTGTTTAAAATCAACCGGTATAATAAACTGGGGGAAACATAGATTAAACATCAGAATACAGAAATCTCCAGAAGCCTCCATCAGTAATTTCTGTATGCGTCTCACCGTGTCCAACTCTCCCGCGACCACAGCGCTTTACTGTGGCTAGAGCACATGATGTCAGTATATACACAAATACTCTGTGGCACATGTTTTCGCCGGTCGCCATTTACAATAATCATTTGATACGCCGAGTAAGCTTACCTTTTTGTGCCTCAAATTTAAACGCAAATGCGGCTTCTAGAGGTATCAGTATTCTGAGAATTAATCAAGTGCCACTATTAAGCAATGCACACTGTCTATAGTTTGTTCGTTCAACTAACAGTTGTCGAGCTGGTTAAAAGCAATTAACATCTAGTTATGTTAGCTGCTTTTAAGCAGGTTCAAAATCTTACACCAGGGTTGATGAGGGCTTTCTGAAATGCTTATCACCAGATGCAACCATCGGGTCCAATAAGCCGCTTTCATTGAATAATATTTAATTAGCAGCATCAACTACACACTGTTGCCCGATAACAAACTCGTATGACGGTAAAGAGACTGTAATTATTATGATTATGATAGCGATCGTAATGACAAAATTGACATATAAATGCATAATTGCTTTAGACAGACTTAATGCAAATAAATAACAAAGTAAGTATAATTAGACGTAATGCTATAAAATACACGTGTGTACGTGTGTAATATATATCATTATTTCTATCTATTTATAGATATGTGTAAAGAGATAAGGAAGATCCATAGTCTTTGCTTACCCCGATGGCAAATATATAATACTTATCATATTTAACTACCTCCGTGGTCCAGTGGTCAAGGCGTTCGCTTTGTTGACCCGGGGGTCGTGGGTTCGATTCCCACGGGAAGCATACTTTGTTAAGTTGTTTCCAGTTTGGTTAGGACATTGCAGGCATGAATCACCTGATTGTCTGATAAGAAAGATGATTCCGTGCTTCGGAAGGCACGTTAAGCCGGTGGTCCCGGCTGCCATCTGGTAGTCGTTAAAGGAACCACGTCAGAGGCCGAGAGGCGGTTCCGAAGAACTCTGACACCAGGGTGTGCATGGTCGACTGACCGTGTCACCTACACGAAATGATGATGATGATGATCATATTTAATCATCATCATCAGGTCTTTGCCAGTCTCCACTGCAATTGCACGACCCTGCTCTGTACTGCTAGAGCCATTTATTAGCCAGAGCAGTCAGAGGTATGGCCTACAGCCCCCACGCTGGCCAGACGGGTTGGAGACGTCTCTTTTATGTTTATAAGCTTTGTTAAGCTTGTGTTTCCTAAGTCGCTTTCTATGATATCCACGGGAAGACTTGGAATGGTCCTATTCTACTCTACCGGGAACCAAACGGCAATTTTTACTACGCTTTTATTATTTAAATAAAATTATTTTAATACGGTTTTTATCGCGTTTATTACATTATTTATACACCTAACGTTTCGAGCACTTTACAGTGTTCGTGTTCGCAGGTAGACTAAGTTGACATTTGTCTAGTATTTTATAAGAACTGCAAAATCTACCGCCTAAAATATTTATAAAGAAAACATTACGCTTTTATTAGCTTCACTTGTATGTAAGAAAATCTTGGAATCTTAATTTGACCCACTTCCCGGTCTTCGATTAGAATGAAATTTTGCACACGCTCTGAGTTTTGATGACGATACATGACTAGCGTGCTAAAAGCTAGTTTTTTAAACTAATTATAAATTATTATTTTGTTTCTGAACATGATCATTTATACAAGGTTCTCACCAATTCTATCTTTCTATTCCTGTCACTAGTAATTTTATGTTAGGTAAATTACTGTAGAATAAATTCCATGCTTCTTCTTTCTACTTGAATATTGTTTTTAAGACAATGGATAGTGAAATTATCTGACAATGGATTATATATATATTTATTAGTCTTTCGTTTTATTTGTACAGATTTAATCTTGGCCTAATTTTCTGTTTACCATTTAAACCGTAAAACTCCGGTACAATCGTAAACCATAGCAAGTACTCCACCATCATAGGTAGGTGTTTTGTCTACTATATCTTTCTTTAGATGGTAGATAATATGTAAATACTAAATGTACATAAAATACTTAATCATATGAAAGGCTAAATCGACACTAGTTATTTTATAAATCATACTATTTCACTAGAATGATCTCCATGTTTTTTTCTTCGTACTTGAATATCGTTTTTAAGACCATGGATAGTGAAACAGACTTCGATTATCTGACAATGCATTATATCTATTTATTGGCTATTCATTTTATTGGCACCTATTTAATCTATTGAAAATTTTATGTTTACCATTTAAACCGTAAAACCTCCTGTACACGTGTTAAGTAAACGGTAGAGTACTTACTTACTAGTAGTATAGTAAGAATTATTTTCGTTCGTATACGTTATGTAGGAGTTTATCTATCGTTAGGCAGGCTCTTGTCTACTATAATATTTACTCTAGACGGTAGAGTACCGACTATGTTACTTGTTATAATTATATATTAGCTATTAACTATAGTAGCATAGTTAGTACTCTACCGTCTACCATTTACTATACGCGTGTACCAGAGGCTTTATTCATTTATTCAGGGATTTTATTCTAAAAATTAAATAAATCAAACATAGCAATTTATTTTCATCTACGCATAGGTGTAGTAAAAAAAACCGGCCAAGTGTGAGTCAAACTCGCGCAATGAGGGTTCCGTACAATATGCTTCGTAAACACACACACAATGTGCAAAAAATGTTTTATTCAATTGACTAGCGCCATCTAGTGGTGTTTTAGTGAACTATTTCCCTCGATGAACTTATTATAGTGAGTTTACCACTTAATTGTCAAGTGATAGAATTCTTATTATTTTTCCTGTAATCTTCAAGGAATGAACTACATTTTGTAATTTTTTCAAAATTTTCGGCCCAGTAGTTTCGGAGATCAGGGGGGGGGAATGGTCAAATTTTGCCTTCTTTCGTGAATAAAATCAAAAGTATTGATTTTACCCGAACAAAAAAAAATATTTTTGAGATCCTCATAATGAGCCCTTTCATTTGATATATGACACAGTAAGGTTTGTAAAACTTTTTTTTTTAATTTTGTAATTGGGCCCCTGAAAATGACCCTTATTTCAAAAAAATCTTTATTTACTTTGCACATCCGTGTTTGGGTCATAGGATTACACCATCTTACCAAATTTCACATAATTTGGTTCAGTAGATTCGGAGAAAATCGGCTGTGACAGACGGACGGACGGACAGACAGACGCTCGAGTGATCCTATAAGGGTTCCGTTTTTCAACTTTTGTACGGAACCCTAAAAAACTGAAAATATGTTAGGCACTCACCATAAAAAGCTAATAAATTATAACTAAAATACGATTAAATCCTTATTAATAAACTATTACACATTTATCAACTGATCCATTGTTTTAACTTAAAAAAAAAAACAAACATTGCACCTTAAACCAAGTTTTACTATATTTTAATAAAAAGTAAATAGATAATATAACACATTTACAGATAGAAAGACCAGAGAACACCGGGGTATCGTTCTTCCAAGTCAACCACGTGATCGACACCGTGGCCGTAGCCTACAAACCCCGGCCTTCTAGAAGACGCTTGAAGATCATTCTCACTCTCTTTGCTGTCTTCATTGTCTACGGCCCGTCCATGTGTAAGTATCATATCATATCATATCATATCATATCATATCATATCATATCATATCATATCATATCATATCATATCATATCATATCATATCATATCATATCATATCATATCATATCATATCATATCATATCATATCATATCATATCATATCATATCATATCATATCATATCATATCATATCATATCATATCATATCATATCATATCATATCATATCATATCATATCATATCATATCATATCATATCATATCATATCATATCATATCATATCATATCATATCATATCATATCATATCATATCATATCATATCATATCATATCATATCATATCATATCATATCATATCATATCATATCATATCATATCATATCATATCATATCATATCATATCATATCATATCATATCATATATCATTTATTGCATTGCATTACATATGATTTGTACACAAATATGTTACATATATTGACTAAATACATATGTACCTTGTCAGGCATTGCAATGGGACGATCATCATCATCATCAGGTCTCTTTTAGTCTCCACTGCAGAAACACCGCCCTCTCTGTACTACCAGAGCCATATATTAGTCAGAGCAGTCAGAGGATTTGGCCTACATTCTCCATGCTGGCCAGATGGTTTGGAAGTCATGCTAACGTACGGAGGTATATAATAATAATATGCCCTGCTGCCGCAGGGCAGCTTGTGGCGAGCTGTTGGTGAGTAACGACACCACGGACCCGAGTGCTCCAGAGAGTCGGTCAGAGCCCTCGCCCCCGACGAGTCTTCATCGGTCGGGGTGGAAACCCAAGAGGGCTCGCAGGATTCTCAGCTCTGGCTTGCCTTAGTTGGCCGTCCAGAGAGGAGTCGTAAGAGCTGTTGCTCCAGGGGTGGAAGTGTTAAAGGCCTAACGACGCGAGTAACTTCGGAGAAAGCGCAGCACACCTCTCGACACCCCTGAGTCGCCCGCACCGGTGTTGCCCCTTTTGCCGGCAGTTATCGTCGGCTATTTTGAGGGGCCCATCTAGTGGGCGGCAAGCCACCACCTGCCAATTGTAGTCAGTTATCATGATTATGGCAGGTGTACGACCGTTTGCAATAACCCAGCATTAAGTCCACTCATATTTCAGCCCCATAGCCCATTAATTTCCCTTTTTCTAATGCAATAGTCCCACCTCTGGCCAAAACCTGTTCGAGGACATATCATTCATTGGTATTTCCAGGAATGGGTTCTGGCTGGAGACCTACATTACATCAACTTCTCCAAAGGGCCTCTACGTGTTGGATCTATATCCCCACGCAAGCCTTCCAAAGGACCGGGGTAACACCCGTGAGTCTCAGAGAGATATATAATATATATAACATATCACACAAATTGAGCTAGCCCCACATTAAGTTGTGAACTTGTGTCGCAGGATACTAACTCAACGATACTATATTTTATAACATATATTTACATAGATAAACATCCAAGACCCAGGTCATTCTGAAAAAGATCGTTTTCCATCATGAACTGACCGGGGATCGAACCCGGGACCCCCGCGTCGCAGGCTGGCGTATTGACCGCTGCGCCACGGAGCTTGGAAAGACGACTGAAGATCTTTTAATACTCCTTGCCGTCTTCATTGTCTATCACTCGTTATCTCTCTCCCTTCTCACTTTCTTTTAGCGCTCTTTCAGAAAGGATTGAAGATCACAATGACTATTTTTGCCCGTCCACGTAAATAACATCTGTCTCTTTTCGTTTTGGTTACTGGTTGGACATTCAAAGTACTTCTAGGGGATAAAAATAGAGATGACTGTTTTTCCCGGATTAGTTCTTTAAGTTTACGTCGATTACTTTTACCACTTTTATTTTCTATTTTTAAGTCCGACACCTTATCTCAGCTTTGCTCACTTCATTTTCTTTCATCTCTTACGAGTATATTCATATGCGGTTCTTGTATACACTGATTATGATTACCTACATGTTATGCATTGTTTTGTTATCTAAGTACTAAATGTTACTAGTTTGTAACTTGGATATCCGTTTCTTGTTTCTATATTTATTAGTGGCGATTTGTTAATGACTGTATATTACTAGCTTTTAGCCATAAAGTTATTGTAGTCGATAATCTACCAAACAAATAAATAAATAAATAAAAAAAACTTTATTGAAATTTGTTACCAGTCATTCTGTGTTAGTTTCTAATAGACATTTTTTATTGAGCCTTGTTTCGCGAAAACAGATATACAGACCAGAGCAAAAATAAGATACTAGCTGTTACCCGCGACTTCGCCCGCGTCTTATATAGCCTATGTCCTTCTCAGTACCCTAACCTATGTGTATATAAAATTTCATGATGATCGGATTAGTAGATATGGCGTGAAAGCGCAACAAACAAACAAATAAACAAACTCACTTTCGCATTTATAATATTATAGTTAGGAAGTTAGGATAGGATAGGTAATTATGATAATGATGACCAAGCATTTTCCTATTAAAGGTATTATGGCATACAAGCTTTTTTGATGTGAACAATATTGACAAGGCACTGTGACAATATGAACATGTACCTAAGTAAATATTATTACTCAGAGAAATTGATGCGAGATTAACTGAGATAACGTAAAGGGTACTGACCAAAATGACTGCTTGCTCTAGAAAACGATAATCTGGAGTAGAGTATAAATATTTTTATGTGATATATAAATAAACTTTGAGTTTTGATGTCCCATGAGATAATACCAGATGTAAGGTTTTTTACTAATAGGGAACTTGCGGAAACGTAGGTTTTGAAAAATGTTTCTGATATTTGTTTTCCTATATCGATTCAGTAGATTTGATTATTATTGGTTTGAAAATTCAATTTCAAAGGTATAAACATTGAAAAAACAAACTGATATTACCATAGTACAATAGTCTTTAAATAGCACATTATGAAACAAGTACGGTAAGCTGGATATTATATTCGAGGTGTTTAAAGGCACGCACGACGCGAAGCCGAGTGCTTATAATAAACCGACGACTATAATAAACAGCTTACCGTATGAGTATTATACGACGCTTTTCAATACATTTGCGATAATCATAAACTAAAACAAGATTACAATTCAGCAAATAACAAATTTATAAAAGTTATGAACTAAATCAGTTTGTAAAAATACATTTATAATAATCAGGTACATTTACTTAGATTTATTTTCTCCAAAAAAGTACATTAATAATCTTCTCCTTTTCGAAATCGGTTAAAAAATCACATCTCACGAATCAGAAAAAAGTTTTCATGCTGCACTTAAAACTCTTCGCTAGGATTCTATGAAAACGTATAATTTTGCATCTGTGGCATTGGGCTTTTGAGCGGTTGTGACTGGTGTTAAGTAAAAACCACTAGTGCCGTAAATACATAATTACGATCTCAGATTAATAACTTATAGTTCTGTGATTACGATACAGATTTCGATGTCATAAGAACCGTATTATTAGCAAATTTATTGAAAAATTTATAGCAACCTTGATATGAAGCCATTTCCATAAACATAGCTGCCATATAAAGTTCTCTCGTCATCACTCATACAAAGTGCTGAAGAAGCCAAAGAAGACTTCTTTTGTCTATTGTTTTTTGTTCGTGACGTTAAAAACATATAATTCCAAATAAAAACAAGTAAATACTTAATTTAAAATCTATCATTTAGAAAATTGTCAAATCGAGAAAGAAGAGAAAGAAAGAAATATATTTATTTGGTGCATAAAGTCAACAAACATATACTTAATTATAATAATTAATCTATAATACATTTTCCACCTAAAAACATTTTAACGTGTCTTTGAAATACGTTTACTTTTTCTAAATTGCCTGGGTATCTTATTTAAATTCTAGGAGTCTTATTATTAGGAGAAATCCCGCATTTAGTATTTCTATATTTAGGTTGAATGCCTATAATCTTATTATAAAGGGAAATCCGTATTTAGCATTTCTATGTTCAGGCTTAACACCTATATATAATTATGATTATGTATTTCAGCGGAGCACACGATATTCTACCTGTTCGTTCGGAACACGTTGAATTGGGACATGGTGAAGTACAGTCTCTACACTAGCTACTCTATCGTTTTACATTCATTTGGTAAGTGCCTTAACTACAAAATTTTATAAAACTCATTACCTCAGCAAAAACTTATCGACACCGAGGTTTACTATGACAAACATCCCATCTTAATCATCATTTGGGCTACACTCTCCACGCTAGCCAGACGGGTTGAAGAGGTCTCTTTAATGTTTGTAAGCTTAAGAAAACCCTTCTAGATAAAAGAAAGTCGCCTTCTATGACATTCACGGGAGACTTGGAGTGGTTCTACTCTACTCTGCCGGAACCACACAACATCCCGGTTTTGTTAAACACACAATACTGGAGGTAGCCCAGTAGAGTAGGTATTTAAATTTTTTTTTAATTCAGTCGTATCTATTTAAATTGAGACAATACCAATGATTGAAAGTAATTTTAGACTGCTTTCCTTTCTTTAATTTCTATTACTAATTTTTCCTATAATGTCAAACGTTTGATGATTTCAGGTGCCATGTTCGGGATAACAGTCCTCAGCAAGAGGCTACAAATGGAAGACTCCATGCTGTGCCTTATTTCCGTTGTCAGCAAGTTCGGCGGATCCATATGGACCGCCTTCGTGAGAACGGATCTCGAGATGTATTTAGGTAATTAAATTTAATTACAGCCTTATGAAGTCCATAGCTGGACTAAGGCCACCCCAAGGATTTCCATCATTGGAGGGGGTTTGCCATATTCACTACGTTCGGCAAATGAGTAAATGAGCGTCACGCACACAAACATTGAAAAGTTGGCCAGTTTTTTAATCATTGATTTATGGGCATGACGGAGTTTAGACAGTATATAATCAAAGGGTAAGAGAAACAGTTTATGCACCCAACGTTTTATATTTTCTCCCAGACCAACATATAATAACTACCTTTCACAGTTTATAACAGAATTCAAGTAATAATAAAAAGAAATACATAACGTAATTTGGGAACAAAAGAATAATAAAAACGTTGTTACCATAAAATTCCTAGTTTTGTTAAGAAAAGTTTCCGTCTGTCGGAAAAGCCCAGAATAAATAAGTACTCACGAAACAAATTCAAAGGAATAATAATAACATCCTTTTATACAAGGTGAACACCTGCTGTTTCAGTTCCAGGTATATTTTTATTTATCCATACATAAATATATTTTTTAATTTTCCCATAATTTCCCGGGGTAAGAAAAGTTTTTCTAACTGATGGGTTGAATCACCCCTTTAATGATGTGTAAAGGGTCAATTTAAACACTAAACACAAAAGGAATATTTTTATAAGTTCGTTTTTCCTATTGCATCCTCTGCGGAGCCCGAGGCTCGCATTTATGACAGCATGGTAACTACCTACATATAATATGATTTGGCAAAGTTTTTACAGCTAGTTACTTGCTTTTTACCCTGCTTTGATAGCTCCAAAACCACAGATATATTAAATAAAACTAAATGTCCGCGCTGCGAACCCAGATAGTGCAACAAAAAAAAGAATTGTAGAGTAATATGGAGGGTTCATTTTACAATAATACCCCTAAAAATTTTATGGATTCTAATATATATTGTTACCTTCAATGATATTATATACTGAAGTAAATGCAACGGATCTTACACGCATTTTTCAGTATAATTGACTGATCATGTCCAAAAGAGCCTTATTTCTTTAAAAAACGTTAATTGTACCCGTTAAACTTAATCAGAGGTCTTTTATAAGCAGGTATTAAATAGCTTGCAGATCTGACACCAGGGCTGGCCACTTACACAAATAAAAAACAAACATTATGTTTTTCTTTCAAACTTAGGAGACAAATGGCACTGAACCTTTTAAACACTATGAACCATACATTTCCTGTGGTTTTACTTTAAATTATTTTTTGTTTGCAGTGCCCGTGGCAGAGATTTTAAACGGAACCATATTTACGTCACTGCGGTCTATAGTTACTAAACAAGTTGAAAAACAGGAGACTGGTAAGACTACTTTGATCAATTTTATGGAAATATGCAGATAAAGTTGATTTACATAGTTTTTACATATATTTAACTCTTTGACAACAGTAACAGATACCACATTCAATAGTAATCCCATCCCAACTAATATTATAAATGTGAAAGTGAATTTGTTTGTTTGTTTATTTGTTAGTTTGTTTGTTTGTTACGCTATCACGCCCAATCTACTGATCCGATCATCATGAAATTTTGCATACACATAGGTTAGGGTACCGAGAAGGACATAGGCTAAAAATTACGCGGGCGAAGCCGCGGGTAACAGCTAGTTTAATATATATTCAAATAAGTTTGAATATGAGGTTATTGGGTGGGTAAGGTAAATCTTTTTTGAGGCAAAGGAATTGTCGATACATATTACGACACGAACATTCATTCGATTCATTGCCGATAGACTACCTGTAAATTTTCATACAAAAAGCAATAACGCTTCCCACCCCTTAAACATAGTCCAATTTCAATATTTTTTTTACACATTATTGATAAATTGGAGAAGTAGGGCTGTACGTTTTGATATTTAAGATATATTGCATATATCTAAAGTTATGAGCATCTAAGTAAATATCCATATTTTTTACAGAAAAAATACCCGGAGCATTATAATTTATTTAAATTAATCTAAACCGAATCAATAAAAAATAAAAACGATTAGCCCTAGATTAAGGTGTCCTAAATCGTATGACATCAAAATTTCCTGATTTTGTAAAGGTTTAGGGGGGTGGAAGAGTTATCGCTTTTTGTATGAAAATTACAGGTAATCGATCGTTAGGCAAGCATTTAATTCTAATTAATGTCGTTTCAGCAAAAATGAACTCGCTATTCTCGCTGACGGAGACGCTAGCCGCGCTGTTGTTCCATCCCTTCTACTCATGGATGTACATGAAGACCCTCCACGTCCTGCCTGGAGCTGTGTTCCTCATCAGTGCTGCGCTTCTGATTCCTGCCTTTATCATTCTAGTGTAAGTTACCCTTATCCTGCATGATAGAATAAATCGGCTGTCCCAAATCAAAACACATTAAATGTAATTTTGTGGACAGTAGACTTTTTGCGACTGATGTGATGATGATATGATAACACTTAATAATTTGAGTTATTCAAAATCATCAAGACATCATAATATAGAAATTTTTAACGTTAATGACGTATCTTACATCGTTTTCGTTGACGCAGACAATACTTGAAGAAATTTCCCCAACCTAATATAAATTCCTGAAGTACACAAAATCAGCGCCAACTCAGCTTCTCAGCGTCCTATAAGATAGTTCCGGAACAATTGACAACGCGACCGCAGTATTATTGTAGTCGTAAACACGCCGTAAACAAGTGCCGTGAAAACAGTTCTCAAGTTGCGCCGTAAAAAGAGTTCTATTGTTATGCTCTACGTGGAGAGTTCTTGAGTCGTGAGAAATATAGGAATGTTGCCAGTGCAGCCATCTGTGCAGATTTATTGACTGCTATCTCAATGTTTTTAATACCTATTCCATGTAGTTGTATAAAGCTGTAGTGTAGCGTGAGCTGTAGTCAGTAAAGCTGTAGTGATGCCACAGAATTAATAATAGTACAAACGTACAGAACAGAAACTCGCATCGTCCCTCGCAATATTGCGTCACTGCACCTCTCCCTCTTGCTAAGGGGCTTTTAAGGTTTTGAAAAATAGGATTAGCTGCCAGTATTCTCATTTACACGTTACGCTCCGTCTCGTATACTTAAGTAAGTACTTGAATTCATTCTGCGGTATCGACCATGATAGTTAACGCACACACATAGACATGTGCACATTGTGCATGAATGTAAATTTTCGTCATCAGTAGTTTTAGGTTTAAGTATCACACCGCTTCTATGAAGCGCTGTACCTGTGGTGAAGCAATAAATTTGACACTTTCCCTTATTTTACTTTGTTTGGTAGCAAAAAGTTTTTAATCTGAAAATCCTTGTTTTCAAAATAGGTACACATTTTTCCTCATTATCACCAGAGCATCATCGCATTTGCATCTTCAGCTGTGACACTTTGGGGCCCAAAGTCTGTTATTATGACAACATTTATGCTGTAACATGATTTGGCAAAGGCAAAGCGGATGGCCGCCTGCCTGCTGCCATCCTTCTTGGGTAGCTCCAGAGCCGCAGACAAATACCTGTATGAAAGAAGTATAGTATTTGCTTGCGCAGGGAATTGAACCTGGTGTCACTCTCTAAGCCTATTAGGCAGGGCTAGTAGGTATTAATAATCAATTTTTTTTCTTCTTTCTATAATGTTTATAAAAATCATTTTTTTATTTCTAGATCATTCTACGTGCAACACAGGGTAGACCTTCGGAAAGCTAGGAAGAAAGCTCTAGAAGCAGAAGAAAATAAAGAATTAGAAGCTACGAAAATAAGCACCATAACATTTTATAATCCAGACGTGAAGCCAAGTGTAGACATAAAAACAGAGAAGAACAGTTTGCCAAAGTTAGATACAGTTGATAGTAATAAAAAAGAAACTTAAAATAACGATGTATTTTTAAGACAACTTGAGCAAGTTTTTAAAATTTTTATCTTCTCACATACCACAAAGCGTGTAATAATGCTAGCAGATATTGGCCATTATGACTTTCATCACTTCAATCAGATTAAAAAAATAAATCTCTAGCCGTATGTAAGACTTAAGTAGAATCTTGATTTAAAAAAGTTGGCAAAGGTCTATTCCACGTGTCCTTAACCTTAAAGAAGGTTTACATACAAGTTATAAAAATTTAATGATATAAACTATCCAAAATTCTATAGCGAATATAATCAACACTTTGTTGTCAAGTAAGTAGAACATAAGTTACGGAAAAGTTTATTGGAACGTACAGTTTCTGAACCATTTTATACAATTTACAGTATGTGTGTAGGTAAAATATTGTATGCAACTGTTCGCAATTAGGCCTTAAAACACTTGTGTGTTCTTATTATGAAACTCGCACAGCTCGTTTCAAAAAACCACACTCATAATATTAAGGACCCGTATTACATAACAGTTACGTAAAGTACTAATATTTTGGTAGTTAATTGTTATTAAACGATTACGGTTCAGTATTGTTGATCAAAGTTAGACTATCCAGTGAGAGAAAACATATGATCGCCTAAAAGTCAGTATTTTATTGAAAGAAATTAAATCATTATTGTATGTTGCACGAAGCTTTTTAACTTTTTGTACTAATTAGTTGTGTAAAAATATACATGGGAGTATTACATCACTATCAATTTTGTTCTTAACTCCACAAAAATTAACTGTACTTTGTATTTGTATTGAAAAAGTAAACTAAGATCACAAAGATAGTATTGCTCGTATTGTTTAATCAGGAGGTGCTTTTTCTACATTAATATTATTCCATTCTATTCAGATAGAAAGAAGTCTATAAAACATTCGTAGAAAAAATACAAATATATGCGTGAAACACATATTCCTTTTTGACAATCGGGAAAAATTAAAAACCGTTATTTTTTTTAGTTTCCTGTTACAAATTGTTTCGTTATTTAATATTTAGTTTTAATGAATCTACGTAGGTTACGAAATGTATTTTTAAATAAAATCTTTAAGAAATAACACGAAATGTTTAATTACTTTTGAGGGCTCCGTACCCAAAGGGTCAAAACGGGGCACTATGACCACGACTTTGCTTCCGTCCGTCTGTCACAGGGCTGTATCTATTAATTTACCAAAATAGGTACAGACTTAAGATTTTTTATAAAAAAGGCAACTATTTACTAAAAATGATAAAAATGTAGAGGCGTGGGAGCTGTTTTTGAGCATCTATCGTAGTTAAATATTGTATTTTGATGTGGAACCCTTCGTGTGTGATTCCAACTCGCACTTGGCTGGTTGTTAATGGTATATGATGACTGGTGTATTATACGAAGTTTTTACTTAAACCCAAATAGTAATTCAAATAGATGTATTACCCAAATAGTAATTTGATTTAACCATCCATGTTCAATTACAACCTAAATAATTACATTAATTATTACCGACAATGTACTAATATTGCTATCTAATAGAATAACTATAATCTATCGTTTTACCTAATCCTTATTTACAGAATGATAAAGCGATAATAAGCATGAAATCATTTTCGTAATAATTGTTTCAGAATATTTTACAACTCAATATACTTTTCTCAAAACCAACAGTTCATATTGTTTTGCCCTGAACTGAATTCATATAATCAACAAAATATTAAACCTTGTCAGATAACAAAAGGATTATAAAACTCTAATCAGAAATTAGTCGATTAGTTGACAACATGCATCAATAGTGAACTGAATGTTAGTGAGAGTGAGTTAAATCACATAATAATGGAACAAACTAACGGTGGCGCGAATGGAACTACAGAAAATCAATTCACAGAAGAAGACCCCTTGCGCGAAAATGGACACGTTACACAGAAGAAAAGAACTTTTGGACAGAATATTATATTTGTACTGAAAAACATTACAATAGAACCATGTGTGACTTTATACATAATACCGGTCATGATTACCGCCCTGATGACCCAGAACTTGGCTTTAGATAAAGCTTGTCGAGTAAATCTCAATTTCTCTGATGAAATCTGCGATCTCTTGAGGAACCAGTCTTTGGGGAACCAGAATCAATATGAAAGAGAGACGCAAGTACTCGTTACCTCTGCATTAGCGGTGAAAACATACATGACGGCAACCCTCCCATGTCTTTTGGCCATATTTGTGGGTTCATATTCAGATATAACTGGTCACCGAAAAGTATTCTTGACGGTTCCTATGATAGGACAAATATTAGTATGTGTTAACAGTGTGATAAATGTATATTTCTATACTGTGACGAACATAGAGACGTTTATGTACGTAGAGGCGGCTATAGAAGCTCTTAGTGGAGGTGTCTGTGTGTATGTAACGGTAATATTTTCATTTATCAGTGCGATCACGACCAATGAGACTAGGACTTTTAGATTGGGGATGGTGAATTTGGCCCTTACTGTGGGTTTTCCTATTGGGACCGGAATAAGTGGGATTTTGCTCAAAAAAATTGGATATTACGGAAGCTATGGACTAGCAGCAAGTCTACACGGGCTAAACTTGCTGTACACTATCTTTGTGTTGAGGGATCCACCGAGAAATCCGGAACAGAAACAGGTAATATATGTTATTTAAGCTATTTAGGTATTACGTTTAATCAAGCTCTTATATGCGATCTGGGAGATTAAATAAATGTAGAATGTACCAGCTGCTATTCTTTCCGCGTGGACCGTAGAAGCTGAAGTAGGGAATGGCCGAAAATCTAACAAAAAATGTCTATACAAGGTGTTTTTGAATTCATTAGCGTCCTTTTAAATATAGACTATACACATGATTTAAAGAAATTTTAGCCACTTTTAAGTAAATTAAAACACATTTAAGATTTTTTTTTAATACTTCTAATACTAAAAACCTAAAATTAAAACACACAATACCACTCAAAAATAAATTTTATTTAACAGTATCAAGTTAAATGGTCGGCGAAATTTAAGCTAAACGTGTGATTTTATCCTAGTGCACAACCAGCATTATATAGTGTTGATGCATGTAATGTTTTTACACGTAAACATTTTTTGCGGATGCCAATGAATTTGATAAAACCCTGTATAATATAACATTTCACTTCTCTGTCAATGGAGAGGTATGTTTTCAACAGTTCATCATCATCCTCATCAGGTCTATTTGTAGTCTCCACTGCAGGAGTAATGACCCTCTCTCTTCTACCAGCACCATATATTAGCCAGAGCAATCAGAGGATTTGGCCTACACTCTCCAAGCCAGCCAGACGGATTGCAGAGGTATCTTTGATGTTTATAAGCTTTGTTTAGCTTGTGTTCCCTAAGTCACCTACTACAATATCCACGGGAAGACTTGGAGTGGTCCTACCAGGTGGGTTGGAGAGGTCTCTTTGATGTTTACAAGTTTTGTATAGCTTGTGTTCCCTAAGTCGCCTACTACAAAATGGACGGGAAGACTTTGAGTGGTCCTATTCTACTCTGTCAGGAACCACACGGCAGTTACAACAGTATAACAATTAATTATCTTTAATATTCTAAAGATTGACTTATTAAATAATACTTTTATATGATTAGTCTAAAGTAAGCCATCGACAGCTTAGCACAAGTAAATTGCTGACGTCAATAACTTTTATTGTTGTAAAAGATATTAAATGAAATATGAAAATTAATAAGTGTTCAAAGAAAACTATATGAAATAAACAATTTGTAATTTTTTTAATCATCATCATCATTTCGTGTAGGTGACACGGTCAGTCGACCATGCACACCCTGGTGTCAGAGTTCTTCGGAACGGCCTCTCGGCCTCTGACGTGGTTCCTTTAACGACTACCAGATGGCAGCCGGGACTAACGGCTTAACGTGCCTTCCGAAGCACGGAGCACGGATTTTTTAATTGACTCGTAGAATAAAAATACAACGTACTTCTATCCTTTGTAGACATCAGATTGGTAAAAAAGAGTATTATTAATGAAGTAAGAAAGTAAAACATTTGAAGAAGTAGTAAATACCAATTGTGAACTGGCTTACAACACTTAATTTTGGCATACCTTCATACTGATTGAAAAGATAAAGTATCTAACGATAAAAATTTCGGTCACCAATTAAGGCCAATGGCTTTTAGTTCATATCTAAACCTGTGATAAATTTAAAGTTAATGTTATTGTATACTAGCGTGTGCCCGCGGCTTCGCACTCCTACAGTTTCTATTGAATTTCTCTTAAGGCGAAGTGAGTTCACACACTAGCGCCACCCAGCAATTAATTCATTTACTCCAAATTGAATCAAATTTAAAAAAATCTATCAACTCATTGCCCTTGTAAATTACTTGTAGTATTTATTTTTCGGTACTTTTCATAGATATTACAATCTAAGTTTAAGAGAACGAATTTTTACCGCCAAAAGTGGCCCCTTTGGCTGTAAAAATTCGTTCTCTTAATTCATCAAATTAAAAATAGTGAAAACTTGTACCAATAATACTACAAGTATTTTACTAGGGCATTCAGCTATTAGATTTTTAAAATTTGATATGATTTAGGACTTATAGAATTAATTGCTAGGTGGCACTAGTGTGTGAACTTCACTTTACCTTAATCTATAGTAATAAAAGCTGAATAGTTTGTTTGTTTGATTGAACGCGCAAATCTCAAGAACTATTGGACTGATTTAAAAAAATATTTCTAGTTGAATAGGTTTGTTATCCCTGAATGCCATAGGCTAGGTATGTACCATGGGCAAAGTCAAGATTGACTGCTAGTTACATATATAGGGACAAGTCACATAAATGAGCTAACCCCACAGTAAGTTGTGAACTTGTGTCGAAGGGTACTAACTCAACGATACTATATTTAAAGTTAGGCACGATAAGTCGTTGGTCCCGGCTGCCATCTGGTAGTCGTTAAACGACGTTAGAAGCCGAGATGCGGTTCCGAAGAACTCTGACACCAGGGTGTACATGGTCGTCTGACCGTGTCACCTACACGAAACGAAACGAAACTGCCTCCGTGGTCCAGTGGTTAAGGCGTTTGCTTTGTTGACCCGGGGGTCGTGGGTTCGATTCCCACGGGAAGCATACTTTGTTAAGTTGTTTCTAGTTTGGTTAGGACATTGCAGGCATTGGGAGGTATTCTTTCACTGCCTGCAATAATTGTGGCTATGATAGGCAGCAGAAGAGGTTGGAATGCGGTAGAGGCCTTTTGTGAAGCAGTCATGCTACAGAAGGAAGAGGCGGAGAGGGTACGTGAAGCCACCACGACCCTACAGATCCGCCGTCGGCGACCTGGGCGCAGGAGGCTGGCCTATGGACGACACCTCCCGCCATAACAAGTCGAGGGCGGCGGATGCGGGTACTGGTCCGCCGCCCAGTAGTCGACAACCGTGTAAGCGCACAAGTGTTCCGTACGCTCTACACAAGGAGGAATAACAGAGATAATCCTCTCTGAAACAAAGCTGGGGCCTCCACAGGCCGGCGCTTCCGGTGCTGCAGAAGAATGACAGGGTCTAGCGTTCCCCCGTCGTACCTGCAGTACCGGAATTCTTGCGATTTGAGGAACACCGGGGTGTTTTTAGTGGCCACACCACATAACCACTTTATTGTACCCGCAGTAGAGTGGTATGCGAAGGCATTTTCATCCCGACCAAAAAAAAAAAAAGGACATTGCAGGCATGAATCACCTGATTGTCTGATAAGAAAGATGATTCCGTGCTTCGGAAGGCACGTTAAGCCGGTGGTCCCGGCTGCCATCTGGTAGTCGTTAAAGGAACCACGTCAGAGGCCGAGAGGCGGTTCCGAAGAACTCTGACACCAGGGTGTACATGGTCGACTGACCGTGTCACCTACAAGAAATGATGATGACCTACACGAAATAATGATGATGATGATGACTATATTTAACTAGCTTTTGCCCGCATGCTGTTGGTTGTTTATTTTCATTGTTTGAATTTTTAAATTATTATTTTAAACAGATACGTATATAGATAAACATCCAAGTACCAGGTCAGTCTGTTAAAGATCGTTTTCTATCTGACCTGACCGGGGATCGAACCCAGGACCACACGTGTCGCAGGCTGGCGTGGTAACCGCTGCACCACGAAAATCGTCGTGGTCGAGTTGTATTGCATCAGAGCACGACGTCCACTCCGTGTGGTTCCCGGCAGGGTAGAATAGGACCACTCCAACCCTTCCGTGGATGTTGTAGAAGCCGACTTAGAAAACAAGCTAAACAAAGCTTATGAACAGCGAAGAGACCTCTCCAACCCGTCTGGCCAGCGTGGAGAGTGTAGGTCAAATCTTCTGACTGCTGCTAATATATGGCCCTGTTAGTACAGAGAGGGTCGTGCTCCTGCAGTGGAGACTAAAAAAGAGCTGATAATGATAATAATGATGATGACGAAGTCTATTATTATAACACCACTTATCAATAATATGATTTAGCGAAAGTTTTTACGGCTACCTGCCTGATGGCAACCTTCATTGGGTAGCTCCAGAACCATAGAGAAATACCTGTGAAAATGAAGTATTTTCCTCCATCAGGGATCGAACCTAGTGCCCCCGTGTCGGGGCCGACATCAATCTAGCACATGTCACATTATAACTGAGGGGCTTTTGGTTTTCGCAATTATTTTTGATCGTCCGTTCAAAATACATTGCGTTTTGAATTTATGATTCACAATTTTTATTTAACAATATAAACCGTAATGTTCAAATTGAATTAATAGTTTTCATTCAAATTTAAAATCTCATGTTTTAGTTTTCTAACGTCATTTTTTCATTCTTGTTATTCTTCTATAACATTATTTTTTTTTGTTTTATTTTGCAACATCTAAAAACTACTTGAAATCACCGTCAAAATGTTGTACTTCGTAGTTGTCAAAAGATAGCGAGAAGCCCCGCTGTTTTCTTCCAATAAACACATATGGAGTTTTTGGTGGGAAGTCAAGGGGTTCAGTTGTCGTTTGCCTTATACAAATTTGCAAATTGATTTAAGTGGACTTTATAATTGGTGTAGTTTGGTGTTATAAATGCTCGTGCTCGAGAACAATTTGTGAATAGTTAAAGTAGACTGTTAAATGAACTCGTATAGATTTGTCGCCAAAATCTCCTACGAGGCTGCCAAAGAACATACGCCATCTTTGATGCCACATACCGTACAACACCGATACTTAGTATCACATTATACTGGACATTGGCAGAATCACTAAAATCTCGGTGGAAGCCATAATTAAAAAGAAGAAAGAAAGAATAAACACATATGAATTCTCATATATGAAGTCACATGTTTCCGGAGAATCCAAATTTTAATAACAAATCTTGATTATAATTAATATTTATGAGGTAAGCTACTTTGATTGTGTAGGTCAAACGGAACAGTCGTTTAAAAGGCATAAAACAAAGCCTTGGTCGTGAATCGGTCAGATGTTGACAATTTATTTTAATGTATGTATAGGTATATTTGTACGGATTATATATTGCTACCGAAAATTGAAAAATTGATCCTCAAATAATTGAGCTAAAATTTATTTGTTGATTTAATCTAATGTTAACATAATCCTTACTTCCGAACTTATATTATAAATGTGAAATTGAGTTTGCTTGTTTGTTACGCATTCACGCCCAATCTACTGAACCGATCATTATGAAATTTTGCGTATTCTTAGGTTAGGGTACTATAAAAGACATCAAGCGGGCAAAGCCGCAAGTAAAAGCTGGTTTTAGATTAAAAAATATTTTGATAACGGACATAAAATTTAATTTTCGCGGATTATTTAGGAAGACATTAGGTTTTTTTGTTTTCTTGTGTTTGTTGCAAATTAAAAAGTCTATGGTAAAAACGCGCGATCCAGACGACGTTGCCGCTTCGCGTGACGCCACATTAAAGAGTTTATTGAATAATGATCAAAAAACGGCTTATTAAAATATTTTTTTGGTTAAAATTGGATCCCTACTTGTGATTTGTGGAATCGATTCTACTCTTCTTTCAGAATAAAATAATTTCAGGTTTGCGCTTTATCATTAACTTTTTTATTAATTAATTAAACATTCAAGACCTACGCCAGTCTGATAAAGATCGTTATTCCGAACCGTTATCGATCGAACCATTAGGACCTGGCTGGGGATCGAACTTGGGACCCTCGTTTCGCAGTTTGGCATTTTAATCACCGCGTAACGGAAGCCGTGTTCTATGAAATATATTAATAAATATATACGGCCAAATCACACTGATTGAGCTAGCTGCAAAGTAAGTTCGAAACTAATGTTATGGAATACCAATTTTTTTTTGAACGGTCTACGTAGCTAGCTCCAAATGAGCTTTCGCTACTTCACCGGACTTTTGAGGTGAGAGCAAAGTGCCCTCAACCTGTAAGGCAAACATCACCAAAGGGTTCCCGGGAGGGACGAACCTCGGCTTTGGGCGTTGCCTGGGTGCGCAAGGCTTGGAGAGACAGCAAACTCTCATATGCCTGATGGGCCGCGATTTGCATGCATGACCTGAAGGGCCGAACTGAGAAACAATGGCAAAGCCTTTAAAGAGCAGCAACTCTCATGTTTTGCCGTATGGGCCGAATATCATAACATATATTTAAATAAGGCATCGTTGAATAAACAACATTCTCACATCTTACATACAAAAGTCCTATGATTACAATCCGCACTGGAAGAAAGCTATATTGATATATAGCATAATTAAAGACGGTATCAGCCAATTATTTAAATTATCTAATTTGTTTATACAGTCCCCATTGTTCTCATAAGTGAGACTAATTAGACATAATGAACGTCTGAATCCCACCCGATGTGAGCACTGTTTGTTGTATAGGATCATTAAATAAATGTTAACTTTGCGATACCAGTCATCAGATCATTAAAGTCAGATCATTAAATAAATGTTAACTTAGACATAGCTTTTACTCGCGACTTTGGTGCACATTTTTTTAAAATTACCTTAAAAACTTTATACGTTACTAAAAAAGGAAAGGCTATAATTAGTTTCGTGCAGATATTTCAAAAATCTGTAAGATTAATTTTTGAGTCATATTTACTTTTATATACAGATGGTCTTTCACAGTTGGTTTAATCACGATTTCAAGTTATGACTGAAACACACAATTCATCTTTGTATGAATTAGAAAATTTCAATTGTAGAAGACGAATAAATTAATTTTTACAAAATATCCCCATGAATGTACAGACGCAGACCTCTTACTGTTTATTATATTTAGTACAAATATATAAGACGAGTCTTTATTAAATGAATAATATTTGCCAAAACAGTGCCTAATTAACTAATGAACTCACAACAACTACTTAAAAGACAAATTTTCTTCCTTTATACCCTAACCTTTGTTTTCGTAGTCATTATGATTCGCGTATTTTAAATGTTCGGACAAGTTAGTAAATGAATTACCAAATGTGATTAGCATTATCAAAATCGTGATGACAACTAAATCTCCATATTTACAATCTTCCTGATTAACTAATCGACCATTTGTAAGTAAACAGCTCTTGGGATCGGACATATAGGAACCGTAACGTCTTGACTAATTTAAATGTTAAACATGAGTTATATATACTTAACAGTGTGATATATTGCAATAAAAATCAAGTGTAGTGACTTAAATTTGAAAATTAAATGACTGTAGAAACGGGAAACATGGAAAAGGAAGAACACAATGAAGATTTCGAAGAACAAGATCCTCTTAAAGAAATAATGAAGGAAGAAGACGAAAAATCAAAAAGCTTCAGTGAAAAATGTTCCTACGTTTTTAAAAACATAACCGTAGAGCCTACTATGATGCTATTCATTATATCAGCAATGTTATCAATAGTTACTACGCAAAATATGAATCTAGAGAAAGCTTGCAGGGTAAACTTGAATTTCACTGATGAGATTTGTTCGTCACTTAGACGCCAAGACATAGAAGGTCAAAATGAATATGAAAGGGATACACAGAAACTTCTTGCATCAGCTATGGCGTGGAAGACTTATTTGACTGCATCGATTCCTTGTGTGATGTCCCTATTCGTGGGGTCCTGGTCTGATATTACTGGACACAGAAAAGTGTTTGTTATCATCCCGATTACAGGAAATATACTTGTGTGTATAAACAGTATGATACATACCTACTTCTTTTACGAAATGGGGTTGGTGGCGTTTGTATTAAGTGAAGCAATCATAGAAGCGATGACCGGTGGCTGGTGCATCACATTTTTGACTATATTCGCGTATATTAGTACAATTACGACGGATGAATCCCGTACATTCCGTATGGGCCTAGTCCATTTTTGCCTGACAGTGAGCTTTCCGATCGGAACGGGGTTGAGTGGGATACTGCTGAAGAAATTGGGATACTATGGATGTTACACCATAGCAGCAACTTTGCAGTTTATAAATTTATTGTACAATATTTTCGTAGTGAAAGATCCGCAACGGACTCCTCAGCAGAAAAAGGTAATTTTGATCATTTATTACATTGAGCGGGAATATGTATATTTTATATTGACCTAAACAGTAAGATTTTCTTCATCAGAAGCATATTATCTTTGAGAAATATGTTTTTCATATTTTATTTACATATTCTATTTTGTATAATTCCAACTTAGTTCACTCTCTTTTCACTTACTTGTTCATTAATATTATCATAGATTTATTTACATGATTACGTCTGTGACTATATAACGTTAGTGGCTAAGTCTGACGGTTGGGTATCACAAAACCGCAGCACCGTTACGTACTCTTATTATGAAGCTGCGTCTAATACAACCTTAAAAAATATATCTTTAAATACGATAGGGTTTTTTACTATAAAAACAATTTTCTTTGCCTGTCTTAAGTCTAAAACAAGAAAAAACGTTTATTACTGTTTTACTTTCGTAAAATACATAAAAATATTGGACTTAGGTCAGAAAATTCTTAATAAGAATTAAAGATTTTTTGAAAAGAAAGTAATAATTTCTATTCAGTATATACTTGGTATACTATGTTGATTTAACATTCTACAGCTATCCCTTTCATTCATTATCTGCAAAATTAGAGAAAGATTTAGTTGTAAGATAATAATAGTAACTATTAAGTACCAAAACATTCAGATCTCTCTTGAATTGGACCATTTAGCATTAAGCTACTTATTGCCTATTGTTACCTCCAGATGCCGTTAAATCTATTTTTTTATCAACTACCTTTGATACTCGGAACCGCTAGTCATCATCATCATTTCTTATAGGTGACACGGTCAGTCGACCATGCAAACCCTGGTGTCAGAGTTCTTCGAAACCGCCTCTGGGCCTCTGAAGTGATTCTTTTAACCGCTAGTGTTGATGTAGATTCCTCGTGAAACAGAACTATCTTCCTGAAATTTAAGTCACAGCTTTATTTATAGTTGTTTACAGCACAACAATTCTTCATGAACGCAAAATTTCATTACGATCAGTTCAGTAAGTCAGTAGCTAAATCGTCAAATATCATCAGGTCTTTCCAGTCTCCACTGCAGGAGCACGACCCTCTCCGTACTACCAGAGCCATATAATGAGTAGTCAGAGGATTTGGCCTACACTCTCCACGCTGGCCAGACGGGTTGGAGAGGTCTCTTTGATGTTAATAAGCTTTGTTTAGCTTGTGTTTCCTTAGTCGCCTTTTACGACATCCACGGGATGAATTGGAGTGGTCCTATTCTACTCTGCCGGGACCCACACGGCTAATAATAATTACAATCGGCAAAGCGTTACATTTTTATTACTGCATTTATATTACCAGTTACGAATAAGTAATATTCGTAGATTGTTTGTTAGGAAGTTAAGATAAGTCAGGATAGATATTTTAAATAAATTAATGTCATTTTACAATTCAAGATTAAATATATTATTATCAATAGGTAGGTGTAAAGTATATAGTTTTACAACATAAGATTACATGTTAAAGTCATATATTTTTCAATACATTGCATTGCACACCATATTAATACGGTTCTTCATCGAAACTTGAATGAATGAATGAATACTTTATTGTACCAACACTTAAAAGATCTTGCATCGTAATGTTGCATTTTACAGGACTAGGCCCTTTTATTTTACGTAGTGATTATAATATGATCTTTGTTTTACACCTAATACAACCGCTTAAGGATGCGCTAGTCGGGAACTCGAACTCGTCAGCGCACGTGGCTAAAATGCATGCTATTTCGCTGAGAAAGGGATAGACTCGGTTTTGAACAGTGCGGAACTATTTACACTGATGTATAAGCACATCGGAACAACAGTCTAGTGTGTGCAAACACAAATATTGTTGAAAATCTAAATCTTCGTCGTCTAAAAATTCGCGAGTATGCGTTTGGGAGAAGTGTTCTTGTGATAAAAAAGCTGAAAGTTTTTATTAAAAGAAAAATTATTTAATTTTTTTAATAACCAAACTATGCTTGTATGAATTTTGTTTGAGAGATTTTATACTCCTTCCGGTATTTAATTGTGCCCAAAGTTGCGTTAAAATTACGTGTTAAAACGGAATGTTTTGAGACTCATAACTTTTAAAGTACTTATAGTTTTACAATTATGATTCCATACAAGCATAGATAACGACAAAACAAATCGATAGAATTAAAAAATTTAAACAGACGATACCGAACAACGGAGTCATCACCCTACAGAATTTGTATGGCGAAACACCTGACTAGCGCACCCTTAAGGGCGTATCCTACCAGTATTTTTTCAGTATGTTTTCCATACAAATGTACTCCCATAGCATTATTTTTTCTAAAAATCTGTCTAATACATTTTTTTAATTATCACTACATATTATAAAACAAAGTCCTCCGCCGCGTCTGTCTGTCTGTCTGTCTGTTCGCGATAAACTCAAAAACTACTCCACGGATTTTCATACGGTTTTCACCAATAGATAGAGTGATTCACGAGGAAGGTTTTAAGGTATAATACATGCCCGGGTGCAGCCGGGTAGGGCTGCTAGTATAACAATAAATTAAAAAATGGGGCCATACCTATTTTAGTACTAGATGTTATGAAAAAGAATTGTGCCTCTAAAAGCAGTTTTCAGCGAGAAAATAGAGGAATACATTTGTATGGAAAACATACTGCTAGGTTAGGCTCTTAACACAAACTACGAAGAAACTACTATTACTAGTATCAGACGACCGACTGCCATAAGTTTCTCTAGGCAATAGAGACCATAAACAAAATATTGGAGTTTTGGTAAACAAAAAATTGGATAACTAGGATAAAGATGATGAAGTGACATACAATTAAGTTTGAATTTCTAGGGGCCACAAATTCAAACTCATTGACGTATGTTCTACGCCCTTATATCCGTAAAGGCAGTTTTTCGGCAGTGCTGCCTAATAGCCTAATGGCACAGATGCACTATTGAACCTTTTTTATAGTACCTAACAGAGCAAAAAATTTTCATGCTTAGCATGAACACTTTTTTCCATTCGTAGGATGTAATTTTTTAACCGAATTCAAAAATTAGAAGGTCACAATTCCGATGTTCGTACTTTTCTTTGTAAAAAATAAACTAGAATACGTAATTATTATAAACGTACTCTTACAAACTGCTATTAAAGCAGTTTGTTTTGTTTAACTTTTATACATTCCTTATCTGGTGAACTGCAATATTGTTTTAGTTTATGGCAATCTTAAATGTATTGGAAAAACGTATGATGCTGGTACTCAGTGAGCTGTCTATTATAATGATTTGTTTATTATAAGCACTCGGCTTTGCCTCATGCCTATTGCAAAATCTATTGCCGCTATAACAAAAATAATAAAAACAAAATACAATTTGTAATTAAGGATGGTTTGGTACAAGTAAAGTGTTTTTCAAACGTTTTTTGTAGTTCAATATATTGGTACACCCTTCGTGTGCGGATCTGCTCCACACTTGACGGTTTTTTATTAATACTTAATCCTAACCTAACTAATATTATAAATGCGAAAGTGAGTTTGTATATTTGTTTGTTGCCTCCACACTTTACGTTCTGCGTTCTCTTAAGTTCTTGAAATTTGGCATACACATACATAAGTTAGGGTACTGAGAAGGACATTTCCTCCCGGAAAAATTTACTATTCCCATGTAATTTGCGATAAACAACTCGGCAAATTTATACGACAAAGTTAAATATGCGAGCGAAGCCGCGGCTAAAAGCTAGTCTAATATAAAAACGCATTTTGAAAGCAATTAATTACTTATTCACAAATTTGCAACACGAAATAGATTTTGGATACTCGCTAGATAACAATCGTAACATTGATTTTATGATAATCTTACTGATTACTATATGTTGAAATATAATTATTTAATATAATATTATCATATGGAAATCGATGTTCCAACTGTTCCAAGTGACTAATGATCTATCGTCATGCTCGCCGCATAATATCCTTAATACAAGGCAACGACATAGACATACTAGAATTTTTATTTTTGTAGTAGTTTGCTTAAGTCTCTTTCTTTTGGACTAAAATTAAGCATTTAATCAATTAATCTCATTATAATCTACGTACGTTCCTATACAGCTTGGTTAAAATCCCAATGGTTTGAGAATTACAAGCCTTTTCAATTTGTATGAAAACCTTGAGAGGCGTATAATTCTCAAACATTTGATAATTTAAGCAAACTGTAAAGGAACGTACGTAGATTATAATAAGATTAATTGATTGGATGCTTAATTTTGCCCTAAAATTATCAAATATTGCCACAATATCCTTTTTCCGTTTGTATGGAGACATGCGCGTCTAGGCGACTCTTAAGGCCCCACACTAGGCACACTAGCGACGCCAATCATTTTATTTCTAATACTTTACAAAGAGAAAGAAATTCAAAAATGTTAATCATATATAAGCCTTAGTAAATAATCTGAAGTATTTTTCGAATCATGTTTTAATTTAAAGAGAATCAGCCATTAAGAGAAATACTGATTACCGCCTAAAACGGCCGTTTTAGGCGGTAATCAGTAGTTCTCTCAGTGACTGATTCTCATAAGATTAAAACGCGATTCCAAATAATACTTTAGGTTATTTACTCAGGCGTATATGATTTGCATTCTTGAATGGCATTCTATGTGTAAAGCATTAGGAATAAAATTTTTGGCGTCGCTAGTGTGCCTAGTGTGGCGTAGTAAGGGCCCACACTAGGTCTTCACGACCATTGCGTATATATGGGTAACATAGTACTTTGTATAAGAAAACGGGTTTTGCCAACAATTTTACGAATGGAGACTTGACTGAGGGGTAAAATCCGAAACACATTGCTTAGTGCAATGCACTTTTAGCAAAACCTTTCACGGATCTCTGTATTTAGTGTCTTTTTTTCAAAAAGTTAATCAAATTCATTTCTCAAGACTTATCTATGAACATCCTGCACATAAAGGAATAATAATTAATTTTAGTTTCATTTCCTTATACCTTATATCTTACACTTATATATTTTTTTTATGTTGTAAATTGTAAAGCGGTTTACAGAACATCTACCTACCAAATTTCAACAGTGTACTCCTAATAGTTTTGGCGTAAAATGGCTATGCCATACGGACAGACAGCAGACATGACGAATCTACATATTTTCCAGCCAGCAACGGAATCCAAATAAACCAAGTGATAAAGACGGGTTCTTCTCACATGCGTATTTTTTTGTCCACAGCACGATGGTCAAGGCATTGGCCACTTCTTCCGGACTTTCTTCGACTTAAACAACATTAAAAACACCGTCAAGGTCATCGTAAGGAAAACGCCTGACAACCGGCGATTGAGATTATGTATTCTCTTGCTAGTTGTGACCATTCTCTTCGGACCCATGTACGGTAAGATCTTCAGTTTCATTTTCAGGGTTCCGGAACTTAAAAATTAAGGCATGTGTACCAAAAAAAACTTTATAAAATAATTTATCCGTCAAATTATTATTTATTTTAGATTATCGAAAAATATTAGATACGTATTCTTTTCTTTTTTCAATCAGACTAAAGATACTACTGCCTCCGTGGTCCAGTGGTTAAGGCGTTTGCCTTGTTGACCCGGGGGTCGTGGGTTCGATTCCCGCGGGAAGCATACTTTGTTAAGTTGTTTCTGGTTTGGTTAGGACATTGCAGGCATGAATCACCTGATTGTCTGATAAGAAAGATGATTCCGTGCTTCGGAAGGCACGTAAAGCCGGTGGTCCCGGCTGCCATCTGGTAGTCGTTAAAGGAACCACGTCAGAGGCCGAGAGGCGGTTCCGAAGAACTCTGACACCAGGGTGTGCATAGTCGACTGACCGTGTCACCTACACGAAATGATGATGAACTAAAGATCATAAAAATAAAGCATATCAAAGTGCAAGTGGGCTTATGACACAACAGGCCGGTAAAATATGTATCGGTCAGTGACGTAACGCGGAACTTTAAAGATTTTTTAAAGATTGATTAACAAAAAAAATACGTGTCCAATATTTTTCAATAATCTACCAGACGGACTTATTAAAAGATGGATCACTGGGTTGTCTGTCTATCTGTCAAGACTATATTTATGTTTAAAACCCTGAGAGTAGAAGTTCATCCAGAACTTGTTCCATTTTATTGACCACCGGCGCTAAAAAGGGTATATAGATATAGTTTGAACGCTGTGTTTGTGTGCCAGTTTGTGACACTGTAGACCGGTTTATAAGCAGTGCACTGGCTTGTTTTAAACTTTTAAAAAGGTCAGTATTGATGCTGATTAAAGTTTATCCTTTCTTTATATACGTTGAATCACTTTGGATATCTCAAACAAATTTCCCAATTAATCTCTATAGAAATGCAATGTTTCCATTACAGCATATGATATATAATTTTAATTTTTATTTCAGGTGAAATATCTATCTTGTACATGTCAACTCGTTATAGATTCAATTGGGATGAGGTCAAGTTTAGTATTTTCCAGACCTACAATTTCATTACGCACACTATCGGTAAGTTCCATCCCCTCTCTTCATTTGAAAGATTTCTGATGCTGTTGTTTTAAAATTATGAATTATGAGTACTCAGTCTACTGTCTATAAATATAATAAGGCCCTTCGTTACGTCATACGCTAAGATACAATAACTCCGGACTCATAATAACATATTCTATGTAAACGGAACATTGTTATTAAAATTATTTAAACAGCATATCAGCATGTGATTTTCTTCAATTGTCAATATTTGGTAAAAGATTTGATCGTTCTAATAATACTCACATGTGCGTATGCAACGAGTGATGGATCTCATTCTCTCATTTCGAGAATCGCACTTCAGAATCAAAAGCCCTTGAGTAGGAGACTAACTCGGTCAGATCCATCAACTCTACCCTTTTTTTCTTGCACCTTTGTAAACGCCAGTTACTAACATGCAAATTTAACAATCGAAACAGCGTTTTAAAGTGTAACAAAGAAAAATCCTTAGATTTTTAAACAATAGAATCGTTTGGTACATTGTACGAAATTTTGTACATTTCCCAAGAAGATAACGATTTTACTCTATGGAGATCTCACCTACGTATAAAACAGTGAAGACGTTTCGTATCTCCTGTCTCTTACCCGTCTCTTTTCCGTACCATTTTTTGAAAGTGAAAGTTAGCGTACCTTTTCTCTTTTATACCCGCAATACAGAAAGAGACAGAGGACATACAGCTCGTCTTCAAGGTCTGAAACGTTGTCTTCACTTTATTGTTTAGGAAATATCTCTATAGGAATCTTCTTGATCATTCCACATACTCCTATTCTTATTTTTCAGGCACAATATTCTCGATAACCGTGTTCAGTAAATACCTGCAGTGGCACGACTCGATACTGGGCATTATATCGACGCTGAGCAAGATAGCTGGCTCCTTCGTCTACTGCTTTGCTCCTAACGAAAGAATCTTCTTCATAGGTAAGGATTTTAACTGTCTTTTATAAAGAAATTAGATAGGTAAAAAAAATAAAAAAAAAACCTTATTTACGAACATGGATTAGGTACATTGACAATAACATTGGAAACAATCATACCTGCAGAAGTAATAAACTGTGTCCAAGTCAAATTTATGTCCAGCAGTTGACGTCCCTTTTCCTCTCCTAGCCACAGAATTAATAATTGTCCTAGATTCAATCCTTCCTTCTAAGATGGTTTTAATAAATTCATCGTGTCAAGGACAGCCAACAAGGGCATTCACAGATGAAATAAAAGAAAAGGCAAAAGTTTGCCTTAACACAGACGTACAGAGAGGTCAAAGAGATAGCGGAGGATAGGAAGAGATGTAAATACTCCACTGACAAAACAAAGTTCTAAATATATGATGATGATGAGTGGACATACCTGGCTGATAGATAGATAAGTCAAAATTTCACGCGGATAGGGAACCGATGACCTAAGGTCCGAACTACGCATTGTGAATTTAAATACCGCTGATGACATGTAAAAATTTAATGGCTGCTCGTTTGCCGTCCTGTGTCATAAAAAAGTTGTTTTTCTCCGAATCACTATAAACAAATTAAATATTGGTCAAAACAATATTCAAATGTATAATGAGCGCGTCAGATTGGAGACAACAAGATGACGTCTATTGGTTGATATCCTTGAACCTATCGCTTCCGTAAATAAAAAATATTAACTCGAAAAAGGCATTGGTTTTTAAGATACAAAATAGAAAGACATTTTTTTATAACTTAAAAAGAAAGATGTGTTTAATGGATGATCTCAAAAAGTACTAGAGTGAATTAAAAAAAAACACATAACAGCTTCATCTGTATACAATTAGCGGGTTATAAAGGTTATAATTTACATCAATAAAATCACTAGTTTTACATAAGTAATAAAAAATATCAGAATTGTATCTTTTGTTCTGTAGAAAAAGTAAATATAATTAAAACATAGCACAGTTAAGCGTTTGGTTCACGCTTCGAGCAAACGGTAGAGTGGACGGTAGAGTACTATGTTTACTAACTATTACCGGTGTAAACAACATCGGGAGGGAACTAGAAATTCGCTATGCTAAATTGAATCCAAATTGCATATTTCATCATTCAGATATTAAATAAATTTCACGTTTTGTGACGTCATTTTTTCCAACCCACATTTAATCCGGTTTACATAGGGTTTTCGTACAAAAAATATATTTTTTTGCTTAGTAATGACGTCACTTGGAGACAATTATAAATATCAAGTTTATGAATGAAAACTATAATGAAACGCAGAAATATTGAAATCAGTTTCTTAGGATAATGTTTTTTTTCACATAAAAAGATAAAATCATGACCTTCATAAAAGTTAGCATGCCCAATTGGTAAAATACAGTGACTAGCAACGTGGGCGAGCTACTCTCGATGACTTTAATAGTAAAGATGGTGGGACAACTCTCGTTCTCTAAAGATTGGCCTACCGAAATTCAAAACACAGAGTAATGGAAAGCATTACAGAGGCAAGAAAAAACGACTTGAAAATCTGTATTTGCTAAGCCTATTCAATTTATTTATTTTATTTTATTAAAACTTTATTGCACAAATTAGAACAAAAGTATACAAATGGTGGACTTAATGCCATATGGCATTCTCTGCCAGTCGACCATAGGACCAAACAGAGAAATTAAGTATGGGCGATAGAGTGAAATCAAATAATCAAATTCAATGAAAACAAACATACAATCAAATCTTTCTTATATATAATCTTAAGTCTCAGCGAGAGAGAGAGAGAGAGAGAGAGGATTTTTTATTAAAGAATAAAAAGTTGTAATTACTCCAGTAGTCTAGATCGACGATGCCAGTTAATATTTTTTAGAGTTTGTGTTATTTTTATTTTACCATTTAGGGAGAGAAGTATAGACGTTATCTTTTAATATTTATTTTCTTTATTTCAGCCCCCATCATCGAAATACTGAATGGAACATCGTTGCTGGCTATGAGATCTATTGTGTCCAAATTAGTACAACCTGATGAATTAGGTTTGTATTTATTTCTTTAATTATCCTCCTCCTCCAGTAGCCCGGAGATCACCCGGGGAACCCTATTTTAGCAGGGCCTAACATTATTGCAGTATGTCGATACAAAGTGTAAATTGACCCTTAGCATTCCCTAAAAAGTGACTCAGGCCGTCGTAAGCAAAATTCCCAAATTTTGTTTTTTTTTTTTGCTTTCCCATAGTAATTGCACGGTTGGCTGAATGACATGAAAAAGGCGTTTTTTTGAGTTCCTAGAATTGTTCCCATATGAAAAGTTGAACATATGTTGAGTCTTCAGGCTAAGTTCATATATTATTCGCAGTCGTCACATGAATTGGCAATTTTTTACAGCAGGCTGCTATTCCACGTGACATTTGAACTAACTGGAAAAGCCTTACAGCCAGCCTTGCTGAAGCATCACTTTATAATTTCGGCGACCCCTGTGACTCAGTAGAACCGCAAGTGCCTTCGAATCGCAGGGTCCCGGGTTCGATCCCCAGTCAGGTCATGTAGGAAAACAATCTTTCCAGATTGGTAGATCTAGGATATTTATCTATGCAGCGCGACATACCTTTATAGGGTGACTCAGACCGTGAATATGAAAAACATTTCCTATGGGATGGGATCATGCTAGGAACTCGAAAAAAGTTGACTTGCCAATACTTCAGTTCCATGCATTGAAAAAGAGTCACCCATTTAAAGGTTGGACAGGGTTATTAACATATTGTATAAGTATCTATTATTAAATATAGTACCGTTGTGTACAAAGTACTGTAGAGCTAACTCAATCTTATAATTGTGCTATACTGTACCTAGTGACCTACGCACTTGTTTAACTTACGTATTTACTAAACCATTATGATAAATATTTCTTCTAATAATTTCAGGTAAAATTAACTCCGTGTTTGGTCTCACGGAGAACCTAATGCCTTTGTTGTACGTCCCGCTGTATACTCAGGTGTACACGGCTACCATGGAGACACTGCCTGGATTTGTGTTCCTTATGGGCGCCCTCATGACCATCCCAGCTGTTATAGTATTCTTGTAAGTATTAATTATAAACAAATTCCAAAAAAATAGGTAAACGACGTATGTATGCCGTGTGGTTCCCGGCAGAGTAGAATAGGAGCACTCCAAGTCTTCCCGTGGGTGTCATAGAAGGTGACATAGGAAACACAAGCTTGTAAACATCAAAGTGATCTCTCCAATCAATCTGGCCAGTGTAGAGAGTGTAGGCTAAATCCTTTAACTGCTTTGGCTCATGTGTGACTCTGGTAGTACAAAGAAGGTCTAACTCCTGCAGCCTGCAGAGAAGACTAAAAAAGACGTGATGATGATGATGAATTACTATTTTTAATCAACTTTAAAGAAAGGATGTTATTAATTCGACAATGGATGTAATATATTAAAAATTTCACGATTTTTATAAATGTGTTAGTCTATTTCAGCTTTAAGACATGTACTACTTAAAAATCGTAGTAACCAAGTTTCTTCACATTGATTAACTTTGCTGGCAGCAAAAGGAGGTCAGCTAAAACTCAAAAGCTGTGACAAGTTTAAACCTTAGACGTCCCAAAGCTGCTCGATCACAACCGCCGCGATGTTCGGATACAAGTATTCTTATTATGTTTTTGTTACAGATGGCTGTTATACGAACACAGAAAGAACGTAAGAAAAGCTATTCAATCGAAGACTACGATAGATTAAGAAATATAGTGGATAATATAAATAAATAAATACGTACAAATCACACAGTTTGAGCTAGTCCCATAATAAGTTATGATATTAACTCAAAAATACTATATTTTATAACAAACACATATATAGAAAAACATTCAAGAACTAGGTAAATCTGAAAAAGATAATTTTGACCTGACTGGGGATCGGAACCCACGAACTCCGTTGTGCAAGATGACTACCAAGTCACAGAGGTCTTCGACAAGTCGAATATATATATATATATATATAGCAATATGTACAACTATGTCAGGGGCGATGCTTCTGTCGTATCTACTTTATTGACAAAGCTCCCTATAGATTTTGAAAGACGTAGACTTTAATATTTTAATAAAAATATTTTTTTTTTAATAAAAAAATCGTATTCGAATAGAAAGCAAAAGTTAACATTCAAAAACAAGGCACAGGGTAACTAAATGTCAGTTATGTTCATATTCAAAGTCTTCGTTTTGTAATAAAAATATTTTTTGCCTGGATTCGTATCAAAGAGACTTAATATATTATACGTAGTAGTACTTTATAGAAGAAAGAGAAACAAACATTTCAAACTAAAAGTAAGAAAGCGTACTAACTCGATTCAATTCAGTGATAGATGCAAACCTAGCAGATCATCGTTATGAAAATTTTGGGAAACAATGGAATTCCTAAGACATACTCATGCCTATACAGAGTATAATCAAATTCATTGGCATCCGCAAAAATTGTTTGCAATCTAAAAACATTTCTTTCGTCAACTCTAAATTGTTTGTTGTAAACCGGCTAAAATGACATGTTTAAATGAATTTATTTTTAATGGGTTTGGGTTGATTATCCGATTCTTTAAAATTTTTGTTTTTGTTTTTAAGCCTCTATCAAAACATTTGAGGTATTTTACAGTTCTTCTTAAATGTGAAAAATGTGCAATGTAATTTACTTTAAGCAATTTTATATTACTTTGAATCATGGTTATTTTATATTTAAAATAATAATGAATCCAATAACACACACTAATATACCTTTTAAAAATAAATTTATGAAAATTCTTCATTTATTCACCATTTCATGACAACGCCGCTATTAGGCAGTTTCATTCGTTGTACAATATCCTCTCTAAAGTACTTATGTATTTAATCTCTTTGAATCGTGTATTTTCGAATTCTTATTTTCGGTTATAGTTACATAGAATCTAAGTACACACTTTAGAAATTGTAAAATTTAAGTATTTTTAGTTTTTGTAAGTAATTTTTGCATATAGATGAATTATGACTGCAATATATTCAATTTCAAGTTAAAACTGATTAATTTAGTTATAACCGTAGAATCAAATATGTTACCACTTAACATTATTTTTAATATAAGTTGAACCAAAGAAAAAAACCCTGTAATGGGTTTAATTGTTAAATTAAAATAAAGTTGTACTTTGCATTATTGTACTACTACTGAACATATGTTCATTTCATAAGGTAAGGTAGATAAATGATGTTACTATATAAAGCAATTTTTTGGATAAATGCCTTTAAATTAACTAAAATTAATTATTTTTTTTTTTATTTCTTCTCTCACACAGAAATTACATAGATGTACACAACAATTAGATGTAACATACAGTAATCGTAGATCCATGTGAGAGACTGGTGTCCGTACTAGGAAAGCCTGTATGACAGATTACCAGCCTCCAAAATACCCTAAGCCTATCTTTATCACGCGAATTAATAATATTTGATTTGACAATAATATAATACCTAGGTACCTACTTTATCACCATCCGAGCGATTTTCCCGGCTGCGTCACACTTTGACAAAAATTCACCACTATGACAAAGATCTGTATATATTTTTTGACAATTCATGCTGTTATCTGATTTGGTGAAAGTTTTAATAGCCACCTGTCTGATACCAACCTTTCTTAGGTAGTTCCGAACCGTAGACAGAGACATGCGAAAATAGAGTACAATAATTGAACCCGGTGGCTGTGTATCGCAGGTTGGCGTGTTAAGCAGTGCTCCATAAAGAGGCTGTATAATACGAGTAATTCCACGACTCGTCCCACATTACTACTAAGTAAACCATATAATACCTACTTGGAACCAGTGTAAATAAATATTTAGTTAAATAAAGAAACACAAAAAAGCACAGCAATCTACTCTACTAGAGAACACTACTCGATAAACACTTACATAGATACATAGTATCACGTCTTTATCTCTTACGGGGTAGACAGAGCTTAAGACCATAAGACCGGAAGGTCATGTTTAGCATGTTGGTGGGCTTATAGCTGAGAACGTAATCAAAATAGTGATGGGTTGTTAGCCGCATCGCCTATTGACATGATTCCTGACGCCCATTCCGTCAATCAGCTTTTATGATCTGCGCGAGAAGGAGAGCAGCTGGCACTACGTTTTGTTTTCTCCCAGATCAGCGTGGAAGTATACTACTCGATAAAAAAGGTAAGATAAAAAATATTAAAATATCAAACATGAATGACGTCTCTTTATTTATATCCATTAATAGTTTATATGACATGGAATTCTACATTACATTAATTACGGTTGCATTATGCTTATCAAGAACGTAATACACGAGTGTTAGGCTCTGCAAATATTTGACAGATTGAGCACCACGCAGTAAAATTATCAGGTAAATAAGTCTGATACAAACAGCTCATTGTTGTCAAAGTAGACACGTATCAGTCGGTATAGGAGACAGTGCAGTTTTGAACTTATGGAAAACAAAAGTCAAAATCGGTAAATTTAGTGCAACAATGAAACCAACTAACGAGCAAATATGTGCAGTGAAAGAAGAAAAACATGAAGAAAATCCAACGGAAGTTGTAAACGAAGAAACACCTTTAAAAACCAGTGATAATATAGACAAAAATGAAGAGAAAGAGAAGAAATTAACAATTTTAGAACGATTAAAAGTTATTAAAGCTAACATCACAGTAGAGCCTATAATGGCGTGTTATGTCATGCCCAGTGTACTGGCATCATTGGCGACACAAAATTTAAACTTAGAGAAGGCTTGTAGAGTGAACCTCAATTTCTCCGATGAAGTTTGTACCGCTTTAAATTTAAGACAAACAGAAAACTACACTGAATATGAAACCGCAGTACAGACTTTGACAGCTGGTATTCAGGCTTGGAAGAATGTAGTCCAGACTGCCATACCTGTAATGTTGATATTATTTGTTGGAGCTTGGAGTGACAAGACAGGGAAACGAAAAGCATGCATTCTATTACCTATAGTCGGGGAATTCTTGACTTGTCTCGGATTTATTGTTAATACTTACTTCTTTTACGAGTTGCCCGTTGAGGTGGCTGCATTGACTGAATCTATATTTCCAGCCATAACAGGAGGCTGGTTTACCAATTTTATTGGCGTTTTTAGCTACATAAGTGATATCACTACTTTAGAAGAAAGAACATACAGAGTTGGAATCGTCAATTTATGCATGTCTTTAGGATTCCCAATAGGCAGTGCATTAAGTGGAGTTTTACTAACATGGGTTGGGTACTATGGGGTGTTTTCAATATCAGCTGTTCTGTATATGTTTAGTTTGTTTTATGGATATTATTATTTGGAAGAACCAAAGAAATCACCTCCACAGGAAAAGACTGAAAACGTAAGTAATTGTCACACAAATGCGTTGTATATAAATAAGTCGTCTTTTTTTATTAAACGTTTATTTTCGTATTATTTTTAGAAACGTGGTGGGTGTTTCGGATTTTTGACAGAATTCTTCGATGTTTCACTTGTTATGGACACTTTCCGGGTCGCATTCCGCAAAGGGACTGGCAACAGAAGACTTCGGGTCGCCATGCTACTAATATCAGTTTGCGTTATCTTTGGTCCCATGCACGGTGAGTACAACACTTGTTACTTAATCAGAATTTTCATTAGTCTCAATCATTTCATGCTACTTTTATTGATGGAAAATATGAAATCACTTTTAATTTCTCGTTAATAGAACTTGAACCTGCAACTTTTTATGTTCTTTATATGTATCAATTTTGTTACGCTTTTTGCCCAGTCGCCGTACATTACTATTCATAGTGTAATGACATACCTTCCTTAAACATAATCAAAGTACAAACTTCTTTTGGGTATTAAAATACGTAACAACGGGTTACTCACATTAATAGTCAGCTATTGGCCGACATGTTTCGACCTCATCCGGTGGTCTTCCTCAGGGCGCATGTGAATCGAAACGGGCGCACGATGTCGTCCTAATCCGCACTTATTTTGGTTCATCACCAAAACGTGGGTAAGAACCTTCGAACTTTCTCTGCATCGTGCATCGAACGTTAAGAATACTAACTTTACGTTAAGAAATTATTGATTACACATACAAATGATGATGCAGTTTTAGTGACTATGACCAGCGAGTTTTACATTCTCGCGGCTTGATCACCTATAAGAAATTATAGTATAGCAAGCAATGTGTTAAAAAAATTCAAGAAAACAGAATTTAAGTTCAAATTCTGTTCGGATGAAGTTCTAATGAAAATATTCCAATATGCAAGAAATTTGAAATCAAACATCTCATAAAGCAAACTAGGGTTAAGAACTTCACGAACTTAAACTTAATCAGCTTATGGCCCATCAGACGTCAAAATAGTTTGAAAGTTTCCTACGGTCAAAGCGTTTATATGAAAATAACTTTAGTATCTCACGGGCATCTAGTTAGAGACTTCATCTGCTTGTTAAATGAGAGTTTTGAACTGAACTTCTTCGTTTAACAAGATTTTATTTAAGGACTAAATGCTTGAATTTGACCAAGAAGCTTAATGTCGTATCTTGCAAGGGCTATCAGAATATTTTGAATTTGCTTTTAATTAGTTGTAGTGATAGTAAGAATATATCAGTTTCGTAATTAACTGAGCAAAAATAGTAATTTAGCCGCAAGAGGAGCAAAAAAGGCCCATTGCGGTATTATCAAGCAAATAACTTAATAATACAAAAGTGACATTGACAAAATTTCGCCGCTGCCTAATTTAAATAATTTTCCATTACAAAAATAAATTTCGTTAAATCCTTAAGCGCCTTTGAGACTCCACCGACGGAGACAAAGCTACGACGATAAAAATGAATATTATTCTTAATTTTTTTCTCAAAAAAACAACTGTTCATTGAAGGTAAGGCTAGCTAAAACATTTCAGTATTATGAGCCACTGCGTCTTAAGTACTTGATGAAAGCAAACAAATAAAACATTCTGAATGACGAGAATGAAAAAGTTTTGAGACGATTTTGTTATGTAGTTTTGAAGTAAAAATAAAGTTTGACAAAAATAAAACAATTTATTTACTTTAATGCGTCATCTGAAGGGATCTGCAAAAACAAGTTTGGTAAAAAAAATCATACATTTCGTGACAATTTTTTATTACGATCGAACTATGACTCGATCTTTTAATAATGACAATTACGCCATAAAAATTTGTTTTTTCTCAGCATTACCATAAACATCAATTGTCCTCTAACTTATAGATGTAAAACTAAACTTTGATTATGTACAATTTGTGCACCTCGAAAATTTTTGGAAAAGCGTTTATGGTCATTCCCGTAAGAGCCACACAAAAATCAATACTTAGGAACACTGACATGTCTATTAAACAGTGGACAGTGGATTGAGTCCAGCAGTGGACTTATTGCGGCTGAGATGACGATGAGAGACTTGACTTAAACATGTGCCACAGGCACATGAGCATACGAATATAGTGAATATAAAATGTGTTAATCAACAGTCATATGGTAAATTATTTCATTGCTCTTGCTGACAATTATACAATTGTTATAACTATATAATTTAAACAAAAACTAATAAGTACCTAAAATGGAAAGAGCCAATAAAAGAATTAAAATCTGAAAACTTTTGATAAGGTGAAATGGGTTATGTGCATTTGTCTCTCGTATTTAAGGAGAACAAAAAACAAATAGATTGTTTTGTTATTAATTGAAATTTGCCGTGTGATTCTCGGCAGAGTAGAATAGGACCACTCCAAGTCTTCCTGTGGATGTCGTAGAAGGGGAAGAACACTAGCTAAACAAAGCTTATAAACTAAATAAAGAAAATAATTAGCTATTATATAGCCAATCACGCCACCGCGCTTCAAGCCCCGGCGCCGAATTTCTCCACCATATCCCATTCCTCTTACACGCATTACAGGAGAATTTCGGCGCAGGGGCTTGAAGCGCGGTGGCGTAATTGGCAACGCATAGATCGTACTGAGATCTAGACGCAGGTTCAAGTCCTGCCCGCGTGGAATTTTTTCACCATTTCTTATTTTCTTTATTTAGTAAATAAGGTAAAATAGCATTGTGAATGCAAAATAAATCCCATATAAACTAAAGCTTATAAACATCAAATTCACCTCTTCAACCCGTCTGGCCAGCGTGAAAAGTGTAGGTCTAATCCTCTGACTGCTCTGGTAGTGCAGAGAGGGTCATGCTCCTGCAGTGGATATAGGAGCCTATACTCTCCACGCTGGCCAGACGGGTTTGAGAGGTCTCTTTGATGCTTTTAAGCTAGCTTGGATTTTCTAAGTCGCCTTCTATCACATCCTGGGAAGACTTGGAGTTATCCGATTCTACTCTGCCGGGAATCACACAGTCATACCTATAGGCCATATTTTATCTCTTATTTCACACTAGCTGTTACCCGCGGCTTCGCCCGCGTGAAATATAGCCTATGTCCTTCTCAGTACCCTCACCTATGTGTATGCAAAATTTCAGGACGATCGGTTCAGTAGATTCGGCGTGAAAGCGTAACAAACAAACAAATAAACAAACAAACTCACTTTCGCATTTATAATATTAGTTAGGATTAGGATAGTTAGGATAGGATAGGATTATCTTAGCGTCTGATTCACCATCCTGAGCCTGACATAGCAGTCTCAAGAAAACATGTACCCACCGTACAACTTTATTTACATTAGCCCTAACTTTTACGGATACAGCTGTAGTGTAGTAATAGCTTTAGTCCTAAGATATTTATACTGAATGTGCAAACCTTAATTTACACCAATTTGGTATTAATTTGCAGGCGAATACACGATTCTATACCTATTCACGCGGTACCGGTTCAACTGGGACGAGGTGCAGTACAGTCTGTGGTCTACGTACGCCATTACGACTAATTTAATAGGTGAGATGAGAACTCCACATATTATATGAGTAGTTTTTAAGATCTAACTAAGTTTAAAACTGCTGTTAAAAACCAGTTAATAGAAAAGGCATATTATTGTATAAATGATTATTTAAACGATAAAAATGCGTGGCATTAATTTAATTGATGTAATTGTAATTAATATAAATAACATTAGAAATAAAGAAATACTTGTAAAATATTGTTATCGAAGCCCTTCAGGCACGTAGGGACCAAGTCTGGATTGAGTTTAGTTTCTTTCGGCGTATTCTTCTATAAAATATAACGTTTAAAAAGAGATACAATTATCCAATTTTGAATAAAAATCTTTGACTTTGACTTTAACTAAAATTGTGAGTTGGCGTCGCTTGGAGAAAATGCGCTGTGCAATTTGTTGCCGCTTATTCTGCACCTCGCTTTGGAATCGGCCTAAACTTAGCCATAAGTAATTATTGACGTCAAAAAATAAAATTGTAACACAAGTATGACAATTAATAAGTGTTCAATCTTGAATCCTGAAAAAAAGGGTCTATGCTAAGAGTTGGTGAATATTCGTCAACCATTAAAACTATAACTATCACTCCATATTACAAAACAAACGCCGCGTCTGTCTGTCTGTTTGCGATAAACTCAAAAACGACTGCATGGATTTTCATTAAGTTTTCACTAATAGATAAAGTGATTCATGATTAAGGTAAACATGCTCGAGTGCAGCCGGGGAGGATTGCTAGTTAACAATAAAGAAGAAAATACTCTCAAAGATAATAAGTTTTCTATGAAAAACTTAACAATGTAAAATTTAGCAATGTTTATTTAATTCTTCTCCGTATTAAAAGTATTACGGTGTGTGAAATGATTGTAGACGGGTGATAAATACATGGGAATCCCACAATTCCACAAATGAAAACACAAACACAGAAACTCATAATTCCCTTGATGGGAAACTCAGCATAACAATAAATAGTTTTTGACAGTCTCCTACTAAAATATTTAGTCAGCCTGACACTTTGTATGAAAATGTCGACATGTTTTTCAGGTTCCAACATTAGTCCCATACGAAACAATATTAAATGTTATTATTACCTCGTGTGCCTCATCTTCCATTCCAGTTAATTAACAATTTATATCACTTATACTAACGTGAAATAAAGACATATGTATAACAACGGGTCACTCACGTGCTATTTTGTCGGTATTGCCTACTATAGTTCGGGACCCTCCGCCACGCGTCCCGCTCTCGCCTTGATAGAGCGGGCTCGTGACGGGTCCGAAAATATTTATTTTTATTTTATTTTATTTTTTTCGGAGAACATACACTCTATTGAATAAACTTAGCAATAGTAGGCAATCCCGACAAAATAGCACGTGAGTGACCCGTTGCTTTCTTTATGACTAAGGACGGCGAAGGAGCAAGCGGGTCACCTGATGGTAAGTGATCACCACTGCCCATAGACTAATGTAACACGAGGGGTGTGACAAGAGCGTTGCCGGCCTTTTATTTTTAGGGGGGCTAGGCCTCCGACTCTCTCATTCACCGAACGGTAAAGCTACTACTCAGACGTCGGTTTTCTGTGAGAGTCTGATACTTCCCCGGACGAGCGTGCCCATTCATGCTACTAGCAAAAGTGATTTTCACCGGTAGCGTGACTCTACCTCAACTAACAAATAATTTATATCACCTTCAGGTACTATGTTCTCAATAAGTCTGTTCAGCAACTACATGAAACTAGACGACACCCTGCTCGGCATCATATCCTGCACCAGCAAGATAGTCGCCTCGTTTGCGTACGCTTTCGCCAGGAATGATCTCGAGATTTACATGGGTAAGTTTGGACGCCTAGATAGTCTCTATTAGCCTAAAAGCGTAGAAAAAAATAGTGTCCGACCCATAGTCTGTCGCGCATACACACAGCTACCAATTTGACGTATTTTGAGGGCATTAATTGACAAAACGCATGCGAGCCTGTCGTTCTTTTCCCTTATTTAATTCCAAAATATTCCGCACTAATGCAGGCAAGCGTGCGCCTATGTGCCGTTTGTTCAATTTACATAACGAGTTTTTTAACTCCATAGATTTATTTTCAACACGTATTGGTGCCTATAAAAGGTTGGTTAGTGATAAGATCAAAGAAATTAATATAGGTATCTAATTTTTTCTTTTCTTTTGTTACAACTTGTTTGTTAGTAAGCTTTCTTTTTTTACATTTTTTTTTTGTTTTATTCTCTCACATAGAACAATATAGTTAAGTTCTGTATACATATAATATTTTCTCTCAACATAACTCTGTTTGTAACCTGTGGTTCACGTTGTTGGCTTCACGTTTATTTATTTATTTTCATGTAAAATCGATTTAATACTTAGTGTGATACTGTTTGTAGGATCCAAATAAAGGAAAAAAAAGACGCCGTATTGAAAAATTGCCCAGAGTTTTAATCATTGAAATAAAGGCATGACGGTGTCTAGAGAGTATAAAGTCAAATGTTTGGAGGCCATTCGCCTTACTAATATCTTTTAAATAAAAAATAAATATATAAGGACAAGGCACACAAATTGTGCTATCTCCGCATTAAGTTATAAACTTGTATCGTACGGTACTTGCTCAACGATAATATATTACATAGTGGATAAACATCCAAGGCCCAGGCCAATCTGAAAAAGATTGTTTTCCATCATGATGTGACCGGTGGTGAAGAAGTAAATTCTTGACAAGTAGAAAATACGAATATTACGTTGATATGTTTTTGTTTGATAAATATAATAGGATAATTAAATTAGGTGCTGATAACTTTAAAAATAAATATTTAAATAACTCAATCCTCTTCTTTTATAGGAAGCAAATTTTTGTTTACATACAGGCTTAACATAGATTAAGTGAACGGTAAAAGATTACTCGATTATACTGGTTATGATTCGTCAAAAAATAAATAAAAAAAAAATGTTTGTGTTGAGTTTTAGTAGATATAATTGATTTTTAAAAAATGCGTCTGTAGATATAGTGGCACTGAAATGTCAGCAATCCTATTTTTTAACTTTAACAACTGTTTTGATTATCACTTCAACACCATTACGGTTACAAACATCTTCTTAAATAATAATTATTTTTAACAAAAGAGTAAAACCTACTTCAACCCCTTTAAGTAAATGTACAAACTGGATCTAAAGATTAGGTTTTGATGGGTGGTAGTTCAATCAAAATAGAGGAACAACGTCGTCATCGACTTGTCATGATTCGCGAAAGAATTAAACCAAATGGCATACTTGTACATTTTTTTTGTTTTTGTTTATTTTTTCTAAAAGCACTGGATATATTTCGATAAAAAAATTAAGAGGACCACCTTTGAGGTTCAGTCAAAACAGAGGAGTAACGTTCTCATCAATTAGTCTTGATTCGCATAAGAATAAAATACAAATAAGTTAAAACCGAACGGCGTTTCGTGTTTTTGTTTATTTTTTCAAAAAGTGCTTGATGCATTGCAACAAAAAATTTATGGTAGTACCTCTGGAGCATCACCTATCGAAAAAAAAGAATCACTAAAATCGATCCATAACTGAATGAGTAATCGCGTAACAAACATACAAAAAAAACATAGAGACGAATTGAGAACCTCCTCCTTTTTTGAAGTCAGTTAAAAATAGTCAATCATGCAAAAGCCGTAAGCCTTAAATTAATGGTGACAAAAGTTTCTACGTCTTTGTCAAAAATTATTGAAATCGCCAGCAGGTAAGTGAGCTTTGAACTATAACTCACACTTACATGATAAAGAGAAAAGATAAGTTTCTTTGTCTATTTGTTTGTAACAACTTATATAATAAATTTTCCTGAATTATTTGCTAATCTTGTCGACCGCTTATCCCAAGGTTATCTTGTTAATCGGCACTTGAAACTTATATGTTGTCTTAATAAATACTGCGACATGTCATTGACACCCTTAGGATTGTCTAGACATATATATCTATATAGGTTCACTAATCTACATTGGTCAGGGAGAAAACAAAAAACGTAGAATGTATCAGCAGGTTCTCAGGTTCACTAATCATCTACGGAGGTCAGGGAGAAATGAAAAAACATAGCTAAATTAGCTGCTTCTCTTCCCCCGCAGATCGTCAAATTCAATCAAGGGAATGAGCGAATATCGGAGGAATTATGTAGATAGGTGATGTGACTAGCAACCAATCACTATTTTGGCCCTGTTCTCCACCTACAAGTCTACCAGCATGCTAAACTTTAGGTATAGACCCAAGCACAGTTTTCACCGCAAGGGAAAAAAAACGTCCAATTGGTACCTATGGTCCAATCTGATAATATTAATAATATCCAATTGGACCTACGTAATTTACTTCTGAAAAACTTGCACTCGTTTGACTCATCCGTTAACCAAGTAGCTCTATAAAATTTAGTATTGTTCAGTTATTATCCCATAACCGCATGTTTCAAACTTACTTTGGGGCTCGCTCAATCTGTGTGATTTATCCATATCTGATCAAAATATATATCTATAGATACACGTACGAAACCAGACTGGCAATTGGAACTGTACACTCTTATTCATCAGAGGTTAACTATGCTTGAGGTTGCTCTATGTTATTGGAGCATATTATGGAAATATCCACTGCAGGAGCACGACCCTCTCTGTACAACCCTAGTATAACCAGAGCCATTTATAAGCCAGAGCAGTCAGAGGATTTGGTTTACACTTTCCACGCTGGCCAGACGGGTTGGAGAGGTCTCTTGAATGTTTTTAGCTTTGTTATCTTATGTTTCCTAAGACGCCTTCTACGACATCCAAGGGAAAATCTGGCAAGGTTTATACTACTCTGCTGGGAAACATACTGAGCATTTTTAATAGTCACTTTAATATATGGCGGCATATTGTAATTGAAATAAAAGCAGTCTAATTATCTTTGTATTATTTTTCGTTTAGAATTCACAAAGCTTCTCTTGTTTCCTCAGAAGCAAGAAAATTATTAATCCTAAACGGAATCCAAATATTGCATAACTCAAAACGCGAGCTAGTGGGGAAGTTTGTACACTGAGTTTATGAGCTGAGGTGCACAAACAAACTTATATACGAGTTTGTGTGTGCGCTTTGCACTAATGTGTATTTATTTCGGACGTAAATTTGGTGAAATCTGGTGCAAATATGAGAAATACTTTTAAAACTTTTTACTTTCAAATTGAATGCGATTAAGTTCCTTAGAATTTGTTAAAACAAAAATAGTTTTTTTATCTGACTCGAAGATAGGTAATTTCAATTTCAAGTTTTTATATGAAAGAATATCAATTAAAGTCCTTCACATACAAAAATGCTTAGCCAATTGGACCAGTTCATAGTTTATATTTTGTTCATTAGATTCATTTGGCTGCGAAAGTGACATGGACTATAATTTAATACCCCATAACCCCATGTATCATAGTGAGGATTATTGTAGTCGAATATTTTCTTTTAATAATAGTTTTATTTTCAGCCCCTCTTTTGGAAATTCTAAACGGAACTTCGTTCATAGCGATGAGGTCCATTGCTACGAAGCTGGTCAGCGGCAAAGAGTTTGGTAAGAGATTTAACCTCATCATCATTATCCTCATTACAGCCGTAAGAAATCCACTGCTGGACATAGGCATCTCCCAAGGATTTAAATCATTGGCGGGGATTTTCCATACTCACCACGCCTGGTAAACGGGTTGGCGAGTTCGATTTGTTTCGCTTACATCGTTTCTGAAGCTGCAGCTGTTTTTAAGCTAGGAGAGGGTTGGAGTTTGTTTGAAGGGGGGACGGGACTTGAGTATTTGGCATGCTACTTGCTCAGATGGTTTGGGGATAAGAAAGTAGCGAAACAGGAAGCCGGGAGTGCTTACCCGAAGCCATAGCAGCAACCACCGGACGGGTAGTTGAGAATGACACCCCTGACCATAGATTTAACCTCGTAACTAATGTTATAAATAGGGAGTTTGAATTTTACGCACCATTCTCCTCATGATCTGAACGTGTTCCTGATTACATCCAGAGCCAGGTAAGCCCTGAAGCAAATTAAAACTGCTTAGGGTATCACATCTTGGGGGACCTCAGAAACAGTACTTAAAGAGGCTACAGTAGCACAATACTCATTTTGTTTAAATATTATACTAAGCTTTGTGATGCTACAGAACAATAAGCTTCTGTTATTGTAAGCTTTCTTTGAATAGATTTTAGAAAGGTTTCCACTAACGCATTAAAATCTATTGCCTCATTTAGCTAAGACATTTCTATAATGGCTAAACCCTTGCAAATTAGCTCGTAACTTAGAGAAAATTAAAACCAATGTTTACAATAAAGGATACTTTACACTAGATCTGAAATTGTAAGTGTAGAAAACTCTACATGTCATAAACTTTTTTTTTAAATATTTGCCATATATACAGTAATGATTGTCTCATGACAGTTACCAAATCTCTTATTAAATTAATTGATATAAAAATAAATTAATCGGAGGAAAATCAAGTGCATAATTATACACGTTTTTGTGTTCAAAAATATATTAGCACCTTCGAAACCTCTGTTAATTATAGTCGAAGCTTACTGCGTATGAATTTTGCTGCTTTAATCCGATAACATTCAATTCAGTGCTGCCACTGCTGTGATGGTAACAGTTTCTGAAAACCCCAAGTATGAGTTCATCTTATATTTTTTTTGACAAACAGCCACCGTGGCTCAGTGCTCAAAACGTTAGCCTACGACACGTTGAGGTCCTGGGTTCGATTCCCGGCCAGGTCATAATCAGGGGTTCGGAATCGAGATTTCCCCCAGATGGCGGCACTATGTCGAGAGATATTTTTGACAGCAGCTGTCGAAATCCACCATTCATGTTCAATCTTCATTTTTATGATTGGTGGATTGTGACAACTTACTGTGGGGCTAGCCACGATTTGTCCCTATGTATTTTTTTTTGTTATATTTCGGGAACGTGGCATCTGCAATATTGCCGAAACGTCAGACGAACCCTAAAAAACCAATTATGGTTGGTCTCATAGTAAAAATAATAATCAGAAATTAGTGTTAATATTATTGTTATTTATGGTTAAAAACATCATAAATGTGGTTTAAAACATATTGTGGTTTCAAACAACAAACAAATAACACGAATATAAGTATGAACACTCTCTAATGTTCTTCAATAAAGGTTACGAGATTGTAAAATAATAATCCCACTTATAAATTAATACAATCTTATCACCTGCAGTTACTGTCATACGACATATCGTAATGTTTTATTAAATTATGTTGACGTCTATGTTGATATTGATAAAAGTCTATTTAGGAAGGGAGGTACGGTTTACTTTTCTTTGTAGAAGAGAAGAATGTTGTTAAGTATGTATGACACATCACTTTTCTAATATCACAATCCCAACTATATAATAATATTATACATGTGAAAGTGAGTTTATTTGTTTGTTTGTTACGCTTTCACGTACTACCTACTGAACCGATCATCATGAAATTTTGCATACACATAGGTTACTGAGAAGGACACAGGCTATATATCAAGCGGGCGAAGCCGCGGGTAACAGGTAGTAGTGTATAAAACATATTTTTTTAAATATTTTCGTTTAATATATAATAAACTAAAACTATATTCAACTAAAAAAAAACAAATACCAAATTGTATAAAAAAATTTATGTGTATAAAATACCCACCTAGAAATATATTATTTAGTAATCGTACAATCTCTTCAGAATGTTTACCTCTGGGCACCGTGATTGAACAAAAAGACTGGCAGCATTGCCAAATTAAATGGCGATGCTCATACCCTGTGCTAGGTACCTTCCAGCCCTCTTGGTTGGATCCCCCTTTCCTTCGTCCCCTTGGATACCTAAATAATATCACTCGTTTTTACGATTGAGTAGCTTTTATTATAAGATTGATATTTTTATTTATTACTAGCTGTGCCCGCGACTTCGTCCGCGTGGAAAATGCCTAGCCTATGTCCTTCCTCCGGCTCTGAACTATCTGTGTACCAGATTTCATTTAAATCAGTTCAGAGTTTTGGCGTGAACAGACCGACAGACAGAGTTACTTTCGTTTTTAATATTAGTATAGATTAAATCTATCTCGTAAAATATTTTATATTTTATCATATACATAACAGGTAAAGTAAACTCACTCTTCGGGCTGGCTGAGGCAACCATGCCACTGGTGTACGGACCCCTCTACTCCAGGGTGTACATGGCGACCCTTGATGTTCTTCCTGGAGCCGTGTTCCTGTTAGGAGCCTTTTTGGTTCTGCCATCCATCTTTATATTTATGTAAGTGAATTGTATGGTCTATAATTTGTGAAAGAATCATGTTACCGATAAAACTTATCTTAAAAGTTACTTATGCTAGGTTTAAATTTCATTAATTTCAATATAAATTATTAAATCATAATAACTATTATTATAATAATAAAGAATCGGACTCTAGTTGATGCAATTTTAAGCTGGGTTTTAAATTTAGCAAATCTAAAAAAAAAGAAATTAAGAATCATATGCTCATACAATCGGAGTCCTGCTGCGATGTTAAGTGGTTCAATTTAACAATTTGTAATAATTATTAAAAATCGAATGCTAGCATCCGTTACAATGTTATCACTGATGTTAAGTAAAAGAGACACATAGTTTTTTTATTTTTTTTCAGGTGGTTGTATTTTGAACACAAAAAGGACAGACAGAGAAACGCAGAAGAAATGAGTACTGCGGATGCCGAGAAATGCCCAGATATCAAAGCATGAAATGTTTCTCTGGATAAAAAATAAAACTGAATTAATTTCATTGATTATTAAAATACGTAACAACGGGTCACTCATGTAAATTGTCATCTGCTGGCTGACATGTTTCGATCTTATCCGGAGGTCTTCCTCAGGGTGAATGTATATTGACACACACGATGTCCCAATCCGCACTGGTGTACGATATTTGAAATTTCGCGGTTCGCGAACGAGCAGTTTTTATATAAAAATCGTTCGAAGGCGAGTGGTCACACGTTCAAAAATAGTACCCCTGATATTAACCATCAGAAACGTGGGTGGCGCGGATGTAAGCAACCCGTTGTTACGTATTTTAATAATGACTATATCTCACGTTAGTTTTAATAAAAAAAATAATTTGCTTAGTATTTGGTATTTGAAAATAATAAGAAACAAAATTTTGTTTAAGTTGTTTTTACAAAACATGTTGACGGACCATGTCGCGGTTTAATCTTGTAAGTTTTTGACGAAGCATGTTTTTGTGGCTCGATGCATTGACAAATAAAATAACTTTGCTAGCCGATAAATAGGTACGTAAAGGTAATTGTGAAACTCATATTTCCATCATAAATTACAGCCTATGTGATAATTATGCTATTAAAATACTAGTAATATTAATATTGCATAAGTACTCGAATTTCTAAAATATATCAAAGGTATTATTTACAAAGTGATTAATAAACATGTTAAAAATTTAAACGGTGCATATTTTTTAGAGATTATTATTTTAAGGGTGGTTGTACGTCCCCAGACTTGACATGTAAATATGTTTTCTGCCACGATGTTTTTTTTTTTATTTAAAGTTTTTGCTATTTAATATTTTAAAGTAGATAATTAAACAAATAAGTTCATATTGTTGGCATCCACCTCCTACGTAACTTTAACTTGAGATAAGCATATTAAATGTAGTATTTTCTAGTCTACACCTATCACTTGAACCCAAAATCGAGCTCCGTGGCGCAGTCGTTACCACGCCAGCCTGCGACACGGGGGTCCCGGGTTCGATCCCCGGTCAGGTCATGATGGAAAATGATCCTTTTCAGAGTGACCTGGGTCTTGGATATTTATCTATATAAGTATATAATATAAAATATAGTATCGTTGAGTTAGTATCCTGCGACACAAGTTCACAACTTACTGAGGGGCTAGCTCAATTTGTGTGATATGTCCTATATATTTATTTATTATTAAAATCGACGTGCTAAGTGTTATATTTAACTAGATACCTTAATTCCCATTGACCTAGTTGATCAACTTCCACACCACTGCTGGACATCAGGACCTTTTTAATAATCTTAAGGTTACATCAAGCATCTTCTTGCGACCTTGGTCAAAATAAAACTGTTTGTTCGGTGCACGCCAGATTTTGGATTGGACAGATTCGTGATTCGGCAGATTACGCGACAGATTCGTCGTTTAGGCAAATTCTTCAATTCGACATATTAGCTGTACGACAGAAGTACAAGTGTAAATAATAGCTAAGGTCAGATTAAGTACATTTATTAAAATCATATAACTAGAACTAACATAAACATGTTAATGTGTTCACCCATCCGTCACCTCAAATATTTATTGTTTCACATTATTATTGTTTAATTTTACAACACTTGAGGTTTATTTACAGCCAAGAGTCCCTAAGAAACAGAATCCCACCATCTTTCACATCAGATTTTCTAATTACAAGGATGTTATCTTGAAACTAAACACCGTGCAGAGCCTCCGTTAACGAGCTAAGCCTCATGCTGAGTAGGAATATCTACACCATTATTTAGCATGTTATTAATTCCGAGCTCCATCATTATACGCCCTTTTAATTACATTTAATGAATAAGCGAAAATTACCTTTTGTATTATTCCAAAACCCTTTATGTGCGCCGCCTCGTATCTTAATGAGGTTTTGAAATTTTAAAGGCTGTTTTGAAAATAATTAACGATCGGAGTGAATAATGTGCGATTACGACAGTTTTGAGCCCGCCCCGTCATTTGAGGGTTGAACGCACAGTATTAGGTGGGAAAAGATGATAGGCAAAATAAGATCTTAGATGAAACGAACCAATTTAAGCATTTATTTGGGCTGATATGACAAGTAAGCAGATGCAACATATATGTAATATGGCATGCTAGAATCTCACACTGTGTATCATATATATATTATATCTCGATTCAGTAAATCGACAAACACATTTTTCCTACAGTTCAAGGTTTTATGGGTTTTTAGGTATTAAAATACAAACCCATCAATCTGTTTGGAAATACAAACCTCTATATCATAGAAACATAAATACAAACTGCAGAAACTAGTTTTTCTTCATGCCACAGTATTTTTATTTACCGATGAAAGGATATTCCTGTAATATTTTTTTCCCATTTCTATAATCATTTGTCTTTGACTATATATTTTTAATGAGTTATTTCAATGATTAAAAAACTAGCCAATTCTTCAATGCTTGTGTGCGTGACAGCTTTGTGTTATCACACGCGTCCTTTTAATTTATACCCTCAAAATTCGTCAAATTGAAAGCTGTGTGTGTATGCGCGACCGACTATATATTGGACACTAGATTTTTCTACGTCTTTAGGCTAATAGAGTCTATCTAGGCTTGGCTTATATACCTACTTGGATATGAACGCAAGCGGAGCCATAGACGAAACCAAATCCGTAAAAAGTAAAAAGTAAGAGTCCGCAAAGAAAAAATTAAAGAAAAAATACACCTAAAAAAAGATATATCAATCTTTAAATTTTTTCTTTGCGGACTCTCACTTTTTACGGATTAGGTTTCATAGTAATGCTAGTAACTCTCAATCAGAAACCTACCAAACTTTGGTAAGTAACCAATCGTGAACTTCGCTCGACTATCCTCGTATCAGTAACTTCGTTTATACAAGCATTTATTAATGTTATATTGAATTTCAACACTCTCTCAATACTCTCAAACAGATAGGTACTTGCCTAACGAGTTAAGACCTTAAGTTTATACGAGAAACCGACTTCCGCTTAGTATACTGGGGTAAATTTACTATCGAGATAGCGATTAAGGGAATTAACATCTCGTTGATGTTGATAAATTTTCTTATGGTACCAATGCTGAGCACCTACTCAATTTGTTTAAGACATTCTCATACAAAATGTCCGGCGGGCTTACCTGACTATAAAAAGGTTAAAAACATTACCCTTCTTCTGGGTATGTGTCGGGTACGAAAAAATTGAGTTCCGAGCATTAGTTTCATAGGAATAGTTGTTCATACTGACGGGCTGTGTCACCCAAGGCTCAAGGCTTATTATTAAACTTATCTACACCCAGTATTAGGTGTTTCATCGAAGTGGGTGGTAATAAAACTGGCCAGATTAAACAGTATTAATTAGACGTCTATCGAACTTGGAACTTTAGATCTCAATTATTTTGCCGGTGTAGGCAACAGCATATAATCTACCTTTAATATACACGTTGAAGAACTTGGTTCCAATTTTGACATAAAATTTTTGGTTGGATATCTGATACTCCTTCACGCAAAGAAACTTGGGTGGATTTTTATACCAACTGAGAACTCGAGGCACCGTTTACAAGAAACCGACACGTCTGTATTATGTAAAAGTGATTTCTGCACAATATAATATCTCAAAATTACACAAGTAATTTTTTTTTTTAATACATAGGGACATATCACACAAATTGAGCTAGCCCCACAGTAAGTTGTGAACTTGTGTCGCAGCATACTAACTCAAAGATACTATATTTTATAACATATACTTATATAGATAAACATCCAAGACCCAGGTCATTCTGAAAAAGATCGATTTTCCATCATGACCTGACCGGGGATCGAACCCGAGACCCCCGTGTCGCAGGCTGGCGTGTTGACCGCTGCGCCACGGAGCTCGCCATTGTTCAAGATATCACTTCTATCGGCACTTCTGGAGTGCCACTGTATTTTTTCATTTCATCTTTAGTATCAATAACATAAACAATACAAAAAGTTCTCAACCCATCATCAGCCCTTTCTACAGCGGGCTGTTAATGAGGCAGTATTCACTTGCGGGCTGCTCGCGCCTCTTGAGCTCCAAATTAACGTCTGCGTTCAACCGGGGCTCAAATGCGATGCACTTTGCTCGTTAGCTGCTCGCTAGGTTCTTTGCAGATAAAGATACACTCTTACTATAAATAAAGTTTAACACCCCGTTCATATACATGGCGAAATTTTGATCGTTCTGGACCCTTAAAGGGGTGATTCAGCCCGTCGATATGAACCATTTTTCCTATGGGACCAATGCTGGAAACTCAAATTTTATTTCGACATTTTCATACAAAAGTGTTCAGCCGCCCGGGCAATTTATATAGGAATGTCGAATTTTTTTTCGAGTTTACAGCATTTGTCCCATAGGAAAAGTTGTTTATATTGACAGGCTAAATCACCCCTTTAATGGTCCGGAACGATCAAAATTTCGCCATGTATATGTATAATGCAAAATAACCAGCCAAACGGACTCACCATACTGAGGTTTCCGCACTAAGATTATTTTTGCTGTTGCAATCATTCACACCATTTTGGACACTGCATCCGCATGAACGAGGGTTACATTTTTGAACATTTATATAAAAATTTATTCATATAGTTATTCCATAAGCTTAACTATCTGATAATTTACTTTCTTTGCTACCATGTGTGTACAAGCTCAAGAATTTAAAAAAATATTTTGTCAAACTGTTAACCGAGGGTGAAGCCTAGTTATAGGGCAGGTTTCGTTTGAAACCTATATCAGGAACTAGCGTCTTCGAAAATTTGACAGTCAATACAAAAAAGAACCGGCCAAGTGTGTGTCGGGCCACGCGCACTGTAGGGTTCCGTAGTTGCGAATGACAACTTTGAGTTCACACTGTTTACACTCGCACCTCACAGTTTAACGACCAAAAACATCTAACAATGAAAATTTTATAATAGCTCTGATAGTTTTCCTTTCAACTTCAGTATATAATCTACTGCTGTAATTTTTTTCACGTATCCATATATAACCGTTTAGCAGATAGATGGGGGGACACGTACCTCTAACATAAATTTTCACTTTAAAACCAAGTATTTCGGAAACGGATCCCTAAATCGAAAAATAGTGTTCTCAACCTCACAATATTTCTCAAAGACATTTTTAACGATACTCCACACAATGGGTAAGTAGAGAAAAAAAAATTACTCCCCCACTTTACTTGTATGGGAGCTACCCTAAAAAAATTTTTCTTTCAAGATTTTTTTCTACCACTTTTTTGCCATGATTAATATACATACCCATACCAAATTACAGCTTTCTCGTACTTAAAGTCTCTGAGTAAACGGACCGCGGACGGACAGACAGACAGACATGGCGAAACTATAAGGGTACCTAGTTTACTACGGAACCCTACGATCTTGCTTAGCACCTTTGACTATATACTCTCTAGACACCGTCATGCCTTTATTTCAATGATTAAAAACTGGCCAACTTTTCAATGCTTGTGTGCGTGACAGCTTTGTGTTATCACGCGCGTCCTGTCAATTTATACCCTCAAAATCCGTCAAATTGGTAGTTGTGTGTGTGCGCGACCGACTATGGGTTGGGCACTAGTTTTTTCTAAGCTTTTAGGCTAAAAGAGTCTATCTAGGTTTTATATAATCTAAGCTTAGCACTTAACTGTACCTTTGTCCTTGTAACTTATTCTTATTGTTCTTTACTGTTTTGTGAAGAGGAAATAAACGATATTATTATTATCCACTTTATTTATTTACAATCTTAGGTATTAGGATTTTATAAAATTGATATAAAAAGTAAAATATAAAAATATAATACAAAACATAAAAACTTTATAAAAACCTAAACCTAGTTCGCCGCCAGCAGCGGGGCGGGGCTCAAGCTACCGGTAGAGAGGAACATTCTGACAATGCGTGCCGTGTCTAGAAGTACCGCCTTCTGTATCTGGCCCTTGATCCATCCATCCAGTGAGTCTCTTGAGATGTTGGTCGAGACTCTTTGCTATAAGACCGTTCACTGAAACGACTATTGGGACAATGATCGTTGAATCAACCTCCCACATGGCGGTCACCTCGTGGGCCAAGTCTAGGTACTTACTAAGTTGTCCTTCTCGGCCTTCACGAGATTCCGTCATGCGGGATGGTTATTATTATTTATCCACATAGAAATCGCACATCTTGGTAAAAGTTACCGGCTCACTACCTAATATCCCCCGATCAAACTAGGAAACTTGGACAATACGTCGCTATGAGTACTAAGTTATCGGTGATAAAATACGTGCAAATTAATAGTTCTCAAGTTTATAGCCGTGGCGGAAACTTGCTCGTTCTACTAATAAACGATACTCTGTTAGTCAGAAACTGCGAAATAGGTTCTAAGGTTTGACGACCTCTGTGATCATCATGTCAGCCGGCATACCGCAAGGTCCTGGGTTCGATCCCCGGTCAGTTCTAGAGAAATATTTCATTTTTCAAATTGATCTGGTTCTTAGATGATTATTAATAGGTCTATATTGATTCTCTTAATTTATTATATTTCTAATATAGATTGGCGCACAAACTGTGCGTACAAAACTTTTTGATTAATCCTAATTTAGAATAGTCTAATTACATTTCGCAAATATGGGTGGTCACGTCTTCCCGAAACCGATAAATTACAAGGCACCAAGTGGCTGACTATGCCATGCTGCATTTTTTTAATTCGTGTCTTAAAACGCCCACTAACACGCTACACATTACCTTTGGGTTTTATGACCTTAAGCTCTGTCTACCCCGCAATGGATAAAGACGTGATAATATGTATCACTACATATTATAAAACAAAGTCCTCCGCCGCGTCTGTCTGTCTGTCTGTTTGCGATAAACTCAAAAACTACTTCATTGATTTTCATACGGTTTTCATCAATAGATAGAGTGATTCACGAGGAAGATTTTAAGGTATAAATCATGCCCGGGTGCAGCCAGGTAGGGCTGCTAGTGTATTATATTCGAACCGATGGTCACACATTTAAGGATTCTTTAGACAGTGCGATGCGAAAAGAGGAGGTGAGCTGTGAAGAACAATAACTGATGATGCTATTGAGATGTAGCTCGTATGGTACGAAAGAGACAACACGAAAACATTCCCCAACGCTTTAACTTGCATTCAATTTAAACCATTTCAATAAAATGCACCAAACAAAGCCAGTGGAATAAAGTTTAAAATTAACTCTCGTATTTGTGACACGTCTAATTTGAATGCGGCACTGACAGTCGCCAGATTGCAACTTTCTCTATAATTATGCGTGCTGGAGTTCTGTTTCAAATGTAGTTGCTTTTATCCGGACAAACGATATTACGTTGTATTCATAGATATCAGAATATTTACTAGGTGTTGTATTTCTTATATATGTTTTGTTGTGTACAACATACCCTAATACCTAACATTTACCGCGATGATGACTTCAGACAACGTCTATGCAAAACATCACGATGATCGTTTCAGCAGATAGGGCGTGAAAGCGAAACAAACCAACAAACTTACTTTCCCATTTTCAATATTAGTTGGAAAGTTTAGATTTGGAATATTCCACAAATCTTATATTTCGTTTCATACAACATTTTCATATCGATACTACAGACAATTTCTTTTCCCTCGCTCCTCGTAATTACCCCTTCCATGTACAACGAACCAGCACGGGAAAGTTGTCCGTATTAATTCCGTAGTCTGCAAAACCGGGAATTTATAATTGTACGTTATGCCAGCATTATTTAGATTTAAGCAAATCACGGGGAGCAAAACATTGCTTTTCACTCGCACTCGCTCGTTTGTCTAAGTTTTTGGCCGACTCTGAGTTAGGAATAGGTACTCGAGTAAAGTTAGTGCTATACTACACAGATAGAAGCAAAACGCAACATATTATAGCTTAATTTACTTAAGTTAAAGTTGATAAGATTAAGGCGATATTAAGATTAATTGCTAACTTGGATATATATGGTAGGAAAAGTAAAAAGAAATTAAGGTTATGCCAGCATTATTTAGATTTAATATTATAATTTTAATAATTTAATCCTCTGGCTACTCTGGCTAATATATTGCTGTGGTAGTACAGAGAGGGTCGTGCTCCTGCTGTGGAGACTAAAAAAAGACCTGATGGATGGATGGATTATAATTTTGAAACATAATTACTGCGTCCTTATCTTGCTGTGTAGCAAAATCTCAGTTATGTTGTTGAAAAAATAAAAAGAATTGACTGAGACACAACCATTTTCTATACGGTGTTAAGTTCTCTATCGCTCGATTCACTGTCTCTGGATCGAAATCTCGAATCTCATCAAACAATAATTCTGTGGTATAATTACTGCGCCCTTATCTAGCTGAGTAGCAAGAATTCAATTATGAGGATTGTTGGAAAAAATTGTCTGAAACGCGATCATTTACTATGTTTTGTTCTCCATCCACAGATCTGTATGTTTTTCCTCTATCTCTCGATTCGCCCTCTCTGAATCACAATCTCAAATCCCGTCTAGCAATAATTCTGTGGTAAAATTACTGTGCCCTTATCACACTGATTAGCAAAATCTCACTTATAAGGATTACTGAAAAATCAAAAAAAATGTCTGAGACGCGATCATTTTCTATGGTGTTTTGTTCTCTATCTCTCGATTCGCTCTGTCTGGATCACAATCTCGAATCCCGTCAAGCAAAAATTCCGTGTTATAATTACTGCGCCCTTATCTCGCTGATTAGCAAAATTTCAGTTATGAGGATTATTGAAAAAATGAAAAAATTGTCTGTTGTATGAGGATTGTTGAAATAATGAAAAAAAAATACTATGGTGTTTTGTTCTCTTTCTCTCGATTCGCTTGCCTTGGATCACAAGTACGAATCCCGTCAAGCAATAATTCTGTGGTATAATTACTGCGCCCTTATCTCGCTGATTAGCAAAGTCTCGGCTATGAGGATTGTTGAACAACTTACTGTCTGGAAATGCTATCATTTATTCCCAACTTGGAAATTACTGTATCTAATATATCATTTGATGTACTTAAGTTTATTTTTACTTCATTAGATTCGGCCTAAGCCTAATCTCAGAATGACTATCAATAAATAATGTTCACTTGGCGCATTTCATTTTAAATAATTATGTAAGAATACATGTTCTAAAACTTCAGCCACATTTTAAAGAAAGTGGACTAACTCTAGTACCTAGTTTAAACCATTATCCGACCAAACTGACATCTTCTCAACTGTCATTAACCGCATGTAACAAGGTTCTTACATAAGTTTGCGTTTTAAGTAATTTGCCATTTATATAAATCTAAAACAGCGCAGTGGTACATAACGTTATTTCATGATGCTGCTTATTTTCGTTCATCCGTATTTTTTTTCCACGGATTTTTCGGATTTTGTAAAGTTATAGCTACAGTTCCTCCTCTCATTATTATCTCGGTCGAGCTCCGTGGCGCAGCGGTCAACACGCTGGCCTGCGACACGGGGGTCCCGGGTTTGATCCCCGGTCAGGTCACTATGGAAAAAGATCTTTTTCATATTGACCTGGGTCTTGGATGTTTATCTATATAAGTATATATTATAAAATATAGTATCGTTGAGTCAGTATCCTGCGACACAAGTTCACAACTTACTGTGGGGCTAGCTCAATTTGTGTGATATGTCCCAAAAAAAAAAATTGCCCTAGATTTCCAAACAGGCTGAAATGCTGCAGCCTGAATTTCTGAGAATCAGGGTGAATATATCCTGCGTAATGGGGGCTAAGTGGCGCTGCAGCAAATAGCGCACGACGCATGTTCTGTGCACTAATTGCGTTACTGCCTGATATAGGCCCGACGCAAGCACATTTTGCGTTGGTAGAGATTTCTATTTGAACCACTTATTATGAATGAAAGTTCAATTTGTAAGCAAAGGCACTTAATATTGTGATGCGCTAAACAATTGCTCGTCTATAAGGTGTAATACCTAATTCGACCGGGGCTCGAAAGGCCAATTGAACTACGACTGTCTGAGTAAAGCCTTTACAGAGTAGAACGTAGTCAAATTATTAATTTATTTAAACCAAAAATGCCACTTTGGCCCAGTTTTAGGGTTCCGTAGTAAACTAGGAACCCTTATAGTTTCGCCTTGTCTGTCTGTCTGTCTTTCCGTCTGTCTGCGGTTTTACTCAGAGGCTTTAAATACTAGAAAGCTGTAATTTGGTATGGGTATGTATATTAATCATGGCAAAAAGTGATAGAAAAAAATCTTGTAAAAAAATATTTTTAGTGTAGCTCCCATTCAAGTGAAGAGGGAGTAATTTTTTTATCTATACAAACTTATCGTGTTGGGTATTGTTAAATAGGTCTTTAAAAATATTGTGAAGTTGAGGACATCATTTTTCGATTTAGGGATCCGTTTCCGAAATATTTGGTTTTAATGTGCAAATTTTTTATAAAGGTTCGAAAGGTTCTTGAAATGGTGACAGCAAGTTACATTGGACAGGGATCAGTGGGGAAAAGAAGGGGAGGCCTTTGCCCTGCAGTGGGACACGAAAGCAGGTTAAAAAAAAGTGTCCCCCTCTCTATCTGCTAAACGGTTATATATGGATACGTGAAAAAAATTACAGCAGTAGTATATATACTGAAGTTGAAAGGAAAACTATCAGAGCTGAGTACTAAGTACAAACTAAAAAGATAGGCAACCAACTTATAAAATGTGCTCGAAAATGTAAAATTTTATACTTAATTTTCATTGTTAGAATTTTTGGGTCGGTAAACTGTGAGGTGCTAATGTGAACAGTGTGAACTCAAAGTTGTCATTCGCAACTACGGAACCCTACACTGGCCCGACACGCACTTGGCCGGTTTTTTTACTTGATGCATTTCAAAATTAAATATATGTATTTTGCTTCTAAATAAAATGCTCTAAAGGTCAAACAGCTTTCTTGAGTTTACCAATGTTATTTTTTGTACAGTCTTTAAAAAATATTATTATTATTAATCAAGGATATAAGATCATTATGATCTAAGCTTAATATAGTATAATCTGTTTGAAATCAAACAACATTTACATCAACCCATCCGCTTGGCAACGGAAATAAGTGGTAACGATACAGAAGATCATATAACAATTTGACATATTTACAAAATAATCCACCGTCCTTTCTTGTTTTTCTATCTGAGCCTGGATGTGGGTTTAAAATCTGGAATTATGTTGTCTGAACCGATCATTTTTGTCTAGCTGCAAAATCAAAAAAAAAAGTCAGAAAATGCCAGCTTGAAAAATCTGACACTGGTATCAGTTGGCCACTTACACTTACGAAAAACAAACAAAAAACCAGCTGCAATATTCAGTTTTAAAACATAACTTATAGTTATAAAATTTATAAAACCCTCTATGTTTAATAAGGTTCAAAATACTTTATAGTGTCTTCTGTAAAAGAAAATTCCATACCAACCAACATGTATCTGAAAATATTACAACTCAAACGGTGGGTTTCTTTAGGGAGTCATGTGAGAACTTTTACATATAGCGGAAATCAAATGCATGCAACCTTTATGTTACTTTACATACCCTCTACAACTCAATCTTCATTTCAAGACCACGACACAAAGTAGGGACAGCATAAATCTGTCCGAAAGCTAAAACAGACCACGTTGAAACACGGCGCTTGTGGACAAATAAGTACGGTCAGCAGATAAAATTTTATCAATATTTTTTAACAATAAGTAAAGCAATAAGTAAATAATAAGTTCTTAAAATAATGATGTGGCTTACGGTCATTTTCCGTTTCACGCACTAGTCAACAATCATCTAGTGCGATAATTTTCCTCACGAAGCAAACTGGGATATCAATATTATTTATATTTTCACAAGTTTAAAGTGCGCCTTTTTTTAGCTATATATATAGCTAAAAAAAGGCTATATATATGTATATATATATATATATATATATATATATATATATATATACATGTTTAATCCCCATCGTTATAGCAATACCAATTTTGTATCATTTAAACTAACACATGTTGTTGTTGCGAGATAAGGTATTGTGCATAGGATTATCGATTATATCTTCGGATACGTCAGGAGCCTATGTGAGTTCCTCCGGTCCATTCGTTCAAGTTGAGGAACCTTCGTCGTGCTGCACCCATTTTTCTTAAACAATGGACTCCTGATGAATCCTAAACTATAGTCGGCAATAAAATATAATATTCTCTTGCATAACATGTTGACTGTACTTTGCCAAGGCAGGTAGGAAAGTGATGGTGTTCGCTTTGCAGCAAAATGTAGCCCCGTATATGCATTCCGCATTGAATTAAGCCCACCTGTTCAACGCCTGTGGCATTAAACTTTAATCGGAGCCGCAGATCTGGTGCCGCGCTCTAGTATACTGCTTATCATTATATTTTTATAATCATTATCAAATTGAAAATCACCAGTGTGGACAGGATCTCGACATTTATTTTCGTATTACATACCGAAATATTAATAATCATTTTCACGCTTTTGTAAAACTAGCAGTCTATAAGCACAAAACAATATGAAAATTAAAGCTCCTTAAGTTATTCAGAATCACTCCTGATCTAATTATCGTTCCTAGAAGCCACAATAATAGAAGTCATTATTGACCCTTGCGACTCACATTTGCCTTAAAAAAAGGGCTCCTCATGAATCAAAAACTATGGTTGGCAATCCCGACGACCATAATATTCTCCCGCATAATATGCTATCTGTACTTTCCCAGGGCAGGTACGAAAGTGACGGTGTTCGCTTAAAATCAGATTTGCAGCGAAATGTAGCCTCGTGTATGCATTCCGCATTGAATTAAACCCACTTGTTCACCGCCTGTGGCATCGAACTTAATTAATCCGAGCCACAGATCTGTTGCCGCTGTAATATACTGCTAATCATTATATTTTTATAATGGTCCTTGTGGTCCCCGACAGAGTAGAAAGGACCACTCCAAGTCTTTCCATGGATGTCGTTAAAGGCGACTTAGGAAACACAAGATATAAACATCATATCAAAGCTTATAAACATCAAAGAGACCTCTCCAACCCGTCTGGCCAGTGTGGAGAGGTATATATAGTATCGTTGAGTTAGTATCCCATAACACAAGTCTTTCTTAAGAACTTCCTTTGGGGCTAGCTCAATCTGTGTGATTTGTCCGTATATATTTATTTATTTCCCTTGCGGGGTAGATAGAGCCCAAGGTATTCCTTGAAGCGCAATCCTCGGAGTGCACCGTTTGGTTGCGCTTGCGATAGCAATTAAATCATCTGACTGCTCTGGCTGATATAGCTTTGGTAGTACAGAGAGGGTCTTGCAGTGGAAACAAAAAAAGATCTGATGATGATGAATGTTCATTCATGAGCAGTGTGGTTCCCGGCATAGTAGAATAGGACCCCTCCAAGTCTTCCCGTGGATGTCGTTAAAGGCGACTTAGGAAATACAAGCTAAACAAAGCTCATAAACATCTAAGAGACCTCTCCACTCGTCTGGCCAGCATGTAGAGTGTAGGCAAAATCCGCTGACTGCTCTGGCTAATATATGGCTCTGGTAGTACAGAGAGGGTCATGGTCCTGCAGTGGAGATTCAAAAGAGACTTGATGATGATGATCATGAGGAATCAAAATGCAAATCACTATCGTGAACAGGACTACGAAGTTTATTTTCGTATTACGTACCGAATTAAAAATAATGACTTCCACAATTTTGTACGATTAGCAGACTTGAAGCACAAAATAATTGGAACTCCTTATACCTATCTAATCACTTTAGATATATTTATCGTTCTCAGAAGCCACGATAATAGAAAAATATTCACTATTCCCATATATCACGTTTCATCAAAGTTACTTTTGAAGGAATGCACTGAGGGCATAAAGCTGATCATTATTTGTCTAAATTGTGGGTTATTATATAAATAAAATAAAACTATTTCCTTGAATAACTTTTACTAATTTTCTACCGTAAAAAAATCTTACGTATCTTTTAATAATAAATTAATAGTAATTTTATAATTTCCTTCGTTCATAAATGGGTGTAAATAACCTAGTGAAAACAATCTTAGCGAGTCCCAATCAGGTAGATTTACACTATAACTTATTTACATTTCGTAAGTTATAGTGTAAATCTACATACTTCGGTATGTCCGACGCATAAACTTTTATTGTGTATTATTATGTACGTATGTATTTTATAATATTAAAGTTGTTTCCACAATATCTTTATTGTGGAAACAACTTTAATATTTAACTTTAATATTATAAAATACAATAAGATCTTTATCTACAATCTTAACATATCTATTTCAAAAATACATTATTACAAAATACCTTCAATTAATTAAAGGTAAAAATCTACATGAGCACTATTTTGTTATGAGTATCAAATAGATTACGAGTATGGAGTATTTGTTTGTATCTCTCGTAAACCTTTTAAGGTAAATTCAATTTTGTTACAGATATGATACATAAAGACTATGCATTAACATCAATGTTACGTCAATAGATATAAGAACTAAATCAAGTGTATCATGAAATATTAGGAGATAAGCCAAAGTTTAATAACCAGCGTCGCAGCCTCATTAAACAAAAACTACGCTTAATTTAGAATGTTTCAATAATATGCCTTAGTCTACTTATCAACTTGCAGCCCGACCACTTGAGACAGTATTCTGATATCAGTTTTGCTTTCAATTTTATAATAATTAGTTATTTATTTATAGTTTTTCATATTAAACGATATGAGCAAAAATTCTGTTTATTTCATTTGTCGCGTATTCAATATCTCATACTTTGAGTATTCGCTAAATAGCAAAAATCTTCTAGATTTGGCGAAATTTTTACGCTACGAACCTTCCAATTTTATTGTACCTTCATCTGGAGCTAATGGATTTATAGTTTTAATCTCCCTAGGATCTGATTCCGGTGGATTTGTACATTTATCTACAGATGAAGCCGGTGGACTGTTGGTTTCAATTTTTTGTTCATTAGCTGGCGCCAAAGAATCGATTTCAATGGCTTTTACATCTATTGGGGCCATATCATCTGTGGTTTCAGTTTCCTCCGGAACTGAAAGCGATGGAGTTTGTTCTTTAGTTTTAGTCTGTGAACTCATAGTTTCAACTTTACCTTTATCATTTGTAGCCAAATCATTTGTTTCATTGGTTTTCCTTTCCATTCTAACCGAAGGGGATGGAGTTTTAGCTTGAGTTGAAGTAATTGGGCTCGTTATTTTAACTTTATTTTCTTCAGTCGGAGCAAAACTTTCGATGTCGTTGGCTTTATGCGGCAAACCTGAGTTTGTAGTCTCGTTTGGTGTTGTTTGAATTTTATGATTGGGGGTTTTTATTTTGATTTTCATTGTAGTTGGTGTACCATTGGCTTTGGTTTTGGTTTCCATCGGATCCGGAGTACTAGGTATATTTAACCGCCTTTCTCTATTATCTTTCTTGTGTTGATGATAAAACCAGCTAAAACAAAAAAAAATACAATTTTAAGGAATATCAATCACTTTTTACTTCAAAAAACAAAGAAGTGAAAACTAAAAACTTGATTTTACATACACTATTTGCCCACAGCACAACCTGAGTTGTCTTTATTAAACGATCGCATGCTAGTATGGTAACCAGCGTCAGAGACTTAAAGATGGAAAACTTTGAGTTTTGCTAAAAAGCGCTCAACTTTCCCTAGTACCTTTGCACTTTTAAAATATTTGGAAACGTAAACTCTTTTTGTTCATAATGTTTTCATCTAAAGATTATAATATTTAAAATAGTGAGTAATGACCTATATAATTAACCTACCCAAATATACAGAGCACTGGTATCGTAGCCAGAACACTCAGTAGGAAGACAGCACCAGGCAGCACGTGGAGAGCGGCGATGTACACCTTGGAGTACAGCGGAGTGAAGATGAGAGGCATCATAGTTTCTGCCACGCCAAACAGAGAGAACACTTTTCCTGCAGAAGTAATATACCTATTTGTTATTGGTTAGGTAGCTAATTATATTATTTACTAGCTATTTTTCCGCGACATCGTCGGCGTAAAACTTTACTCCCCTATTTCACGTCCTTAGTGCTCACTTTCATCATGAAAGGCTATACCAAATTCAGGTTTCTAGGTACAGTATCGGCTGTGCGTCGCTTTATTTATTTTTTTGACTAAGCTATTCAGGTATGACTTTTTTTGTTAAAGAGTAAGTCTAGTTTGTATTCGAGATCAATCATGTATAATTGAAGCCTATAGGGTTAGTACTATTATTAAATCTGTGCCTATAGAGTGAAACATGATCATCGACATACCCTTAGAAGGGTGACTCAGACCGTAAATATGAACAACTTTTGCAATAGGACCAAAGGTGGGAACTCAAAAGAAATTCGACATTTTCGTACAAGTGTTCAGCCACCCAGGCAAAATGTTTTGAAAAGTCAACAAGTTTTTCGAGTTCCCAGCATTGATGCCATAGCAAAAGTTGATTGTATTAACGGGCTGAGTCACCCTTTTAAGGTTGTGTCAAGGAGGTATATGTATCCATATGTAAGATATTACGACACTACTATGAAAACCTACTTCGTTACAACCAATTTTTCCGTGCATTCATTTGACGTATTAAATATACGTATACCTGGGCCTGGATACAAATGCATATTCGATTTTAGACCATGAACATAAATGGAACACTTATTAAATTAAATTAACCGTTGTGTTTATTATAGGTACAGGTTAGCGCTTGATAATACCAATGTATCAATTCCGAACGCCACTTTTCTTTTTAAAGGGATACTAATACATTATTTAAAAAAAATCAATATAGACAACAAAAAAAAACATAATCTGAATAAAATATGGCCTTAAATATCTTTAAATCACGAACGGAAAATCTGAAATAAGTACTGAAGTATTTTCTCACCTAACTCCTGATATGAGACCAACTTGGAAGCGATAGATCTGAGCGCAATGGACGTAGTTCCGTTCAATATTTCCACCAGTGGACCTGCAATACAGATGTTTATTGCCTCGATATTTCTTCCAAATATCAGTTAACACTTCGAGCTGATATTAACGGCAGAAAAGTGTCTTTAATAGTACAGATAAAGTTACACTACTACTACTACTAGTACCTATTCTAAAGAATTTGCACAAAAATGTAAAGATGAGATGCGAGGCTCCTAGCCAATGCTAGCACCTGAAGTTGCCTACCTGGCCCTGGATAGAAAACTTCAATACTGTTGCGTAGTTCGAATTATGCTAAGGAGGGGCAAGTTGTACATGCGACCCAGAAATATGTTTCGATGTAAGTATGCTATAATATATGTGGGATGGGTTCTCAGAGTGAAAAGTCCGGAGTAATTTTACACTGTTTTTATTTAATTTCTAACTAATGCACCGACACCTTACAACAGCACGTCCTCGCCATCTTATTGTAATCTTCCATCCTTCTCTTCACATACGTTCCTTCCGGTCACACAGTTACGTTCCCACATATATGTTACGTCCACCTTTGTACAAATGTTATTTTTGATTGTATTTATTCTTCTTATGTTATTATTCTCGTAAGTGTTATTTTTTTTTTACAATACCTAAAGCCATCACATACATATGTTCATACATTGCATAGATTACCAGGTCATAGAGACTTTGTCCCATGAAGCCTGAAGCCCGTGCCGCCGAGAGCATGTTGAGGAAGCTACGCTACCTGCGAAATTCACTTTTGCTAGTAGCATGAATTGGCCGGCTCGTACGGGGAAGTACCACACTCCCACAGAAAACTGACGGTTGAATAGTAGTTTTACCGCTACTATGCATCGTTCGGTGAGTGAGACAGCTCATCTCCTCTCCCCTCTGGTCCTCCTTTTGGTAGTACAGAAAGGGGCATGCTCCTGCAGTCGAGACTAAAAATCGACCTAAAGATGATGATGATAGCGATGCCTATCCGTCCCTGAGCAGAAATGTTTAGTACTTACACATGTAGACTTCAACATCATTCCTAGCAAACGCCAGCACCAAAGCGCCACAGATCTTGCTGGCAGCAGAGATCATGCCCAGCACAGCGTCGTCTGCTCTCATCTTCTTGCTGAACACACTGATGCAGAACAGCGTTCCTAAAGAAAAAGAATAAATAATGTACATAATAAAAAAAAAGAAGAAAGAAAGTATTATCTATTCCTATGGGCCTATTTACTGGGAGTGTGGAACCTTAGACAGAAACACGCTAGTACAATATGCCTACATGCAGAAAGCACAGCTGACAGAAATCTCTATTAGTAGACAGCACGTTTTGCCGAAAACTTTGGTGATAGAAAACACTGTTGGCAGATATCTCGGTTCTTTGGACTGCCCAAAGATTTGTGTTATATTTTCAAATTAATTTTATATGTGAGTTCTTCATTTCGCCATAAATACTGAGGTAGACAATGCTTTAGGTGTATACGTGGAAAACAGAATCAAAAAATACTAATGGATTTTTTGCCGCAGACGCCTAGATTACCGACGCTCATTTCTTTTGTCAGCTTCTATTGTCTGCGTGGAATTGCAAGTTAAAAACGTTTACATACGTTTACAGCGTGTAAATTGAACCTCGACATAACCTTTAAGAGGTGACTCAGCCCGTCAACAAAAACAACTTTTCCTTTGAGATCAATGCTCAACTCGAAAAAAATCGACATTTTCATACAAAAGTGTTCAGCCTCGGGCAAGTTGTACGGAAAAGTCAATTTTTTTCGAATTCTGAGCATTGGTCCCTTGTGAAAAGTTGTTCATATTGTCGGTCTGATTTACCCCTTTAAAGGAATGGCGAGGGTCAATTTCACGGTGTTTATTCTACGTTTTTTTCTTTTCTTCCAGATCGGCATGGAAGATCTTATATTAATAAATTATAGGTATGTACCTAACCCTACATAATTAAGATTACAATTTACACAGAACGGATATTGCCTCTTGTAGCTTCAAGAAAATGTCGTTGAAGATCCGATACCATGTATTTATTTATGAGAGCCTTCCTCAATACTGATAATACCATTAAGGTCAAAATCTAAACTTAGGACTGCTTACCTATTTTCTTTTTGTGTATCTAATCTATCTGTGAATATGGGGAACAAAAATAATCTTCGAAGGACTTAATTTCGAATTGACATATTCCGAGTTTCAAAGTTCCGAAAGTCATAATTCCTCAATTTTACTAAAAACTACCCACTACATTTTTTGATAACCAGACGTTTTATTTTTTTTATTCGGATATTGTTAATCGAAATCCGTACTTTAAATTATAATTTTTCTAATTCCAATACATTGAATCTTCAGACATTTCGATAATCCGGAATTTTAAAAATAGGTTTTACGATATATTAAGAATTCGTCAAACTAAGAATTATAAGTTGCCTGACGCCAACGCTCCTAGCTCCAGAACCATAGACAAAATCCTGATAAAATGAAGTACGAGTATTTGCCCACGCTAAGAATCCAACCCAGAGCACCTCGTATTGCTATACGAGGTGCTCTGGGTTGGATAGCATGCTAGCATGTCATCCACTGCACCAAGGGGGCCATCGGATCAGTTTTACTGCCTTTTGTATAATGTTTCCAACTCAAACACAGCTATCATTTGTTAGATAGATGACACGAACAATAATTAATTTTATTATACAGGAAGTTTCGAATTATTTCAACATCGCAACAGAGAAAAACCCGTTCATCATTTAACAAAAAAAGATGTAGTTTTTGTAACTATTTGCTCGTGACATGACAGTTTAACTCGTCTCTATAGCCTTGATTTGTACAAAAAAAGGCAAGTTTTATTTTTGTCTATTCTTTTTTAATGGTACTATACTTAGGTTATTTTATAATTTACCGCTGTTTATCCTTTATATTTGATTCCAAAAATACTTCAGGTTATTTACTAAGGCTTTTATGATTTACATTCTTGAATTTCTTTCTATTTGTAAAGTATTAGGAATAAAATGATTGGCGTCGCTACTGTGCCTAGTGTGTGGACTTAAGTTAAAAATTAACCTGTTTTAAAGAAAACGGCTAGTATTCTGGAGTACAGAACCCCTCTCACGCGATACCCACTTGCACCTGGCGGGGTTTTACTATTTTCAAGTAGAGAAAATTAGCATAATCACCGGTCATCATGGACATTATGTTTTTATATATGTTTACTAATGATTGTGTGTCGACATATGAATCTTATTCGCCATATTTTCCTTTCCCGTAAAAATACGTAGACATTGTAATTTTAATTGTTTTGAACTCTTTGAGAAGTAATTTAACCCGTATTACCATACCACCATACAACTTTTCTATAGGACCAATACTCGGAAATATTTCTTTTTTTACTTTTCGGTACTTAAATATTCAGTCGCACGGTCAATCAATATATACTATTTGCATAAAAAGGAGGCCTTATTTTGAATTGTTAGAGATACAAATTTCAAGTTCAATATTAAATGTGGTTTGATCAAAAATAAAAACTACTTATTATAATATCTAGCTGCTATTTCATAAAAAAATAACAAATTATATTGAAGAAAAGTCTGTTAAATATCCGAGGAATAATTGAATACCAGCAAAAACAGTGTTTTGTAATTCAAGCAAAGTAATCCGTAATCTTCTGTACCATAATGTAAACTTAGCGAACTAGAAAATACAATTACTAAAGTAAACTCTCACATGTGATTACCTGTTATTATCTGACAAAGTAATTATGAATGCTAAACAAGGAGTATGACGACGTAAAGGGGTGGCAAACCCCGGGCCTTTTGCTATTATGCCATTTTGGTGCCATACGATTCATCCAAACACAATTTCAATTTGACTATGATTTTTGATAGAATTTAGGAATAAATGCCGCCATGTGGTTTCCGTCAGAGTAGTATAGGACCATTCCAAGTCTTCCCGTGGATGTCGGAAAAGGCGACTTAGAAAACACAAGCTGAACAAAACATCAAAGAAACCCCTCTAACCCATCTGGCCAGCATGGGGAGTGTAGGCCAAAGTAGTGGATAGTGTCCTCTGACTGCTCTGGCTAATATATGACTTGACTTTAGGAGTACATAGACGGTCGTGCTCCTGCATTGCAGAATAAAAAAATACCTGATGATGAAGACATTATTACACTAACCTATTGTTTCTGAGTTGACTGAAAGAAATCCCTCACAAGTCTGGGATAAGTTCTCCTTTGTTCACGTCTCTAGTTTCTAAGAATTACCTTGATGTTTTTTTAATGTACAATAAAAAATAACTACATACTTATGGCGCTTTTATGTACAATAAAAAGCTTATATAACAAACAAATTTCTGAAATCACGTACGTACTAAGCTCAACACCGAAACAATAGTGCAATACTCACCAATAGAATGCGTGATGAGACTGTAGGTGGAGTAGATGCTGTACTTCACCTCGTCCCAGTTGAACCGGTAGCGCGCGAAAATGTACATCACGCTCAGCTCGCCTGCAAACCGGGAATCGATTAAGGATACAAGGGCTGGGAACTGATGCGGGAAATAGATCTATGTTAGAAATTACTCAATCTATTTAAGTCGTAAATCTCAGGATTTTATATTAAAAAGACTAGCAATTTTCCCGCGACTTCGTTCGCGTAAATTATAGCCCATGTCACCCGCAGATAAATAAAATAAAAATTTTGAAAATCGGTCGAGTAGTTTCGTAGCATATTCAATGCTAACAATGAAATCTTTCCTTTTTAGGGTTCCGTAGTAAACAAGGAACCCTTATAGTTTCGCCATGTCTGTCTGTCTGTCTGTCTGTCCGTCCGCGGTTTTACGCAGAGACTATAAGTACTAGAAAGCTGTAATTTGGTATGGGTGTGTATATTAATCATGGCAAAAAAGTGGTAGAATAAAAATTTGAAAAAAAATTTTTTTTAGGGTAGCTCCCATACAAGTAAAGCAGGGGAGTAATTTTTTTTTCTCTATTTACCCACCGTGTGGGGTATCGTTAAATAGGTCTTTCAAAAATATTGTGAGGTTGAGAATACCATTTTTCGATTTAGGGATCCGTTTCCGAAATATTTGGTTTTAAAGTGCGAATTTTTGTTAGAGGTAAGTGTCCCCCCCCCCCCCCCCCCCCCTCTATCTGCTTAACGGTTATATATAGATACGTGAAAAAGATTACAGCAGTAGTATATATACTGAAATTTAAAGGAAAACTATCAGAGCTGAGTACTAAGTACAAACTAAAAAGTTATAGGCAACCAACTTATAAACTGTAAAATTTCATACTATTTTCATTGTTAGATGTTTTTGGTCGTTAAACTGTAAGGTGCGAGTGTGAATAGTGTGAACTCAATGTTGTCATTCGCAACTACGGAACCCTACACTGCGCGTGGCCCGACATGCACTTGGCCGGTTTTTTATAATATTAGTATAGATATTGTAAGATTTCGCTTTCGTGGGCTATCAGACCAAAATTAAAATAACGCTATGTAAATAACGCCTTGTTCGTCTCGAAACCAACCATCAATTAGAGACACAAAAGCTGGGATTGATGTGAGAAACGGGTTTAAGTTTTTTCAGATAAACGGTGCGGATGATAAAATTTAATTCCTATCACCGACGTCGAAGGCAGCCAAAAAGATAAAAGTGCTAATATTTGTAAAAGTAGCAAAAGTTTATAATTTTGTGATAGCTATATAAAAATAAATAGAGTTAAAAGAAATACTATATTATCTTATAAGCGTAATTTAGTTTTTCTTTTCCTTTTTAAAATATGAATTAACTGACCATGAATAGTGAATTAGGTAGTAAACAATTTTTAATAACATGGTAAGATTGATAAAGTGTCATGTGTTACGTATATATGGATGATCAACAGTAAAGATATTTGTATAATTATCGCGTCGCCTCTGCTTAGACGCAAATAGGTAGTTATAGCGTCTGTATTAATTCATAATACAGAGGACAGATACTCCGTCAGTCTGTAGGTGCTTAGTTTTATTATTTTTTAGGGGATATGTTACCGGACTTGAACATATAATTATTAAACATCCTTTTACGACATTAGTTAAAAGTAGATTCTTGTTGACTATGAAATAGTAGTCTCAATGACAACAATAAAATCAAAGATATGATTGCCACGAGTCAGAATTAATTGACAGAAGTAAGAAAAGTTTGGTAAAAGAAAATGAAGCTTAAATGCATAGATTTAAACAAAATTACGATGCTTGAGAGAGATCAGTCAGAGGATTTGGCATACACTCTCCATGCATGGACAGCTAGCGGCCACGTGCTGCTCTAGCTAATATATTGCTGTGGTAATACAGAGAGGGTCGTTTTCCTCCAGTGGAGTGGACAAAAAATACCTGATGAATGAAGGAACGTTGCTTGTTCAATTCATTACAGGTAAAGCGTAGATTTTGCATTATTGTTTCATGTAGCGTAAACTTTCCCGCATGCTAAACTTATTAACTTTTTGTTTTCAATTTGTTTCTACACAACTTTATTTATCTACCAGCTTTTTTACCTATCAACGAATATATTGCCACGTAAAAATAATAGATTCTTAAACACTAAGAATGTTTTAGTAAGTAAATATTTAGTTAGTAGCTTACCGTTTTGGATATATTTTTTCGTAACAAAACGCCACTTAATAACATGTTAAAGTGACTGGCACGTGTTTGCCGCTATGCTTGCCTATTTACTTGGTGTCAATGCCAAAATATATGTTGCTTGTGCGAGATATAAGGTAAGAAGAAGGCCTTTAGGTACCTAAGTAAGAAAATACATTTCTATTTATATTCTTATTTGTTAGTCAGGTTACGTCTTTAACGCTTTTTTTGTCACATTGTGCGAAGTCGCGTGATAAACAATAGAATATGTAGAGTCAAAAAAAACAGAGACAATTAATGATTTATTAATGTCCCTGTCTGACTATATATTATTACAATAATAGATTTCAGTTCTTTGTTAAATATTATTACTATTTTGCCCAAAACTTCTCACAAGACGTCCGTCACGTACCTATCTACTAGGACCAGGCCGAATCTTATAAGACAATTATCAGGTATTTATATTACTTATTAATGAACGTATAGATTTTTACCTCGGGCTTGGGGCTCAATATCCAGGAGACTTTAAACAATTGTATGACATACACGCTGGTGCACTGCGCTGCTGACGCGCGGGAATGGCCGCGTAAATCAGAAGAGAACTATGCTAGACTAGCATATTTCACGAATGTTACGTGAATATGCTGAGCAAAGTAACGGGAATACACAAGCTTCATTGCATGCTTTGCTTGTGAGTTATTAGCTAGCAAATGTTCTTGGCGTAGGCTTGCGATTTTAATGATTCCTTGCTAGCGGAGCTAAATTGATACCCATGAAATTTGTAACATGTCATTATATGTGAGCATAACACGCCACTGTCCTAATAAATACGAGTGAGGTGTAGTGTAGCAAGGTTTACTGTGTTCTTCTATGCGTTGACTACAAAAATTAAGTTGTATCTATATCTAGAAAGGCATGAATTGAAACAAACTATGAACACGGGGCTCACGACTCCAGCCGACAGCTAGCATTTGTATGACAAATAGGCTGGTGCATTGCGCTGTTGACGCGCGGGAATGGTCGCGTAAATCAGAAGAGAACTATCCTTTTACTTGCGTGTTTTGCGAATGTTACGTGAATAAGCTGATAGCTTATTTATATCTGCACTTAGTTTCCATGTTAAGAAGATATGAATTGAATCAATCTATGAACAAGCTCTCGGCTCCAGTCGACAGCTAGCATTTGTATGACAAACGAGCTAGTGCACAGCCCTGTTGACGAGATTGAATTTGCTCCCAGATTTTTTAAATTTTTTATGTATGTTCCTCGATTACTCAAAACCGCATAGGCCTATTTGGAAAAAAAAAACAATTAAAAGGAAGTAAAATTGTTCGTATTCACGGTCTGAGTGCTCCGTTCAAGAATGTGACGGATGACCGTACATCACAGTGTAATATGTTTAAAATACTCTTGTCCGTCTGTATCAACACAGTTGTCTTACTTTCAAGGCAGGATTCCCCACAATATTTATATAGCACTTCACACAGTCATAATATATCGCTGGTCGTTAGCAAACATTTACTAATCAGATATATGACGACGAGTATATTTGGAAAACACTGATCGAATTTTTCCCGTTTACAGTATTGCAGTAGCCAAACATTTATTTCCAGTGAATTGGCAGGTAGGTATTTTTAGATATTTATACCGTTTTTTTTTTTAAAGTAGAGGATAAAGTAATAACTCTCCTTTTTTGCTTTGACCTAGTCGCCTCTGTACAAAGAGAGAATGGAACCCATTCACTTTTTGTACAGAGGGATTTGGAGCATTGCTGTTTATCTCACATAACTGCATAACAGGTTTTTCTTTGTAACGTTTTACCCCTTTTCGGCATGATTTTGAACAAAGAACCAGACGCTTAAAATATATTGTATATGAAAATATTCCTGTACGTATTATATTTTCTTTGCTTGTACCCTGAAAAATTAAGAAATAAGACATTGGAAAAACAATCACGTGGGTACAATTCGAACCAATCTTTGTACGACTAACGCCTTACTTAATTGGGACTATTTGGGAATTATATATTATTTCGAGCATGGTAATACTATTTCACTATAAATATGTCCAACGACAAACATTAAATATTTTCATATGTGTTTTTATGCACTCAAATACTATTCATATATACCTTCATCCCATATCTTATTTTATAATTGAATAAGAGTATCATAAAAGCATAAAAACATAGGTATATAAAAATATTAACCTTTTACTATACCTTCTGTGGCCAAGTTGTGTTTGTTATATTGAGAGTTACGCCCAAAGATGGCGTTTAAAAGAAAGGTGAATGCGTTTATTAGAAAATTCTTCTAAATTTCCCGTGGCTTAGTCATAGAATCAGTTGGTTCTCGTGCGGCCAAAAAATATCTGTGGCCTAACCTACAATTCCCAAAATAGTTTTAACAAATTTTATAGGTATTTTTTATTATGCATTCACAATGCTATTTTTATATATTCTTTTTAAATTAATAATTAAGATATGCGGAAAAGAATCCACGCAGAAAGGATTTGAAGTTATGAAACAGCAGTCTTTACTATACAGAAAAAAAATACTAAAAAATAACTAAATATTTATCAGTTAAGATCTCCGCTGGTTCAAATCCTGCCCGCGTGTTTTTTTTCAGAATTATTTCTTAAGAGGGCCCTTCCCCGACCGACTATCGTCAATGCGAGCATGGTCGAAAAGCGTCCCTTGCTCTCGTCTCTCGCTTTGAAAAGCTTCAAAGAAAGATTTGTTACTCCGCCATAATCACGTACGAGCGATTGTATGAAAAGATAGACGGGTTGGCCGGCCTTAACTTAATAAGAGTATTTTATCAAACTGACTGCTAGCTTTTGAAAATCTTACCCACCTGTCTATCCAGTTGCATCCAACAATGACAATTGAAAACCTATTTTATTAATACAGAACAAGTTTGGTGTGTCAGTCATTGCATACATATGGATGAACTTGTATAAAACTATTATTTTAAAAAAAGGCCAAGTGTTGCCACCCGCAGTGGAGGGTTCCGTACTATTTATTAATCCTAATTAGCTGTGATATATTTCCTTGTAATTTCGTTATATATGGTATGGTTCGTTATATACTAAACAAATTTTTCTTACATATTCATAAACAACCTGCAGGGGGTTTCCAGCAAAAAAAATCACTTTGAAGCTAAATATATCTCAATCCTTGAATCGAAATATGATGTTCGTACAACGACAATGTTTAAAAAACACTATTCAACGATATCTCATCTGCAAGGAGTTGAAAAAAAATATATATATTTATTCCCTCTTTACATGTATGCGAGAGAGCCAAAAAAATGTGTTTTTTTTTTTATTTTATTTCATGACTTTTTCGGCGTGTTTATGAAGGGTTCCTTATTTACTACGGAACTCTTAAAATGACAAACGAACTTGTTTTTAAATACAACTTTCAAAACAAGAAATTCTAACCCGTTATATTATTAATATAAGCATCTATAAAATGATTGCGGTTTGGAAAGCGAAACTGGATAATCAAGGAGCCAAAACATGACGATATTCTAAGATAACCGTTTTAAGCATGTGAAGATAGGTACTTAGTTTTTTTTTTAAGCGTCCAATATATATCCTATCCAATATCATATCATATCCTATATAATTTTATAAATGTGAAAGTGAGTTTGTTTGTTTGTGTGTTTGTTTTTTTATTTGTTACGCTTTCACGCCAATCTACTGAACCGATCATATTAAAATGTTGTATACACAAAGGTTAGTGCATTGAGAAGAAGGACATGGCTAAATATCACGCGGGCGAAGCGGCGAGTAACAGCTATAGTAGGTAATATATTAACTAACTGTTAATGACTTTACAGTTTTCCCTGAGTAAGACTAATTTCTTCCAGGAAAATGTTAAGGCTAATTTTTATGGGCAATAAGGTTTTAGGACAGGAAGACGATTTTTTGCTATATTCTTTAAATAATCAGAAAAAATATCTCCAAGTGTATGTATATATAGCGTGTAAATTTAACCTCGATAACTCCTTGACTGATGACTCAGCCTATTAGCCAACTTTTTCTATCTGACTAAAGCTAGGAACTCTATTTTTTTTTTACCTTTTTTATACAAATTGACGGACCGGTCGAATACTGGCTGATTTTTTTTTATTTATTTGTCTTATAATTTTTGTAAAGTTTCCAGAATACGTCCCATATGTAAAGTTGTTTGTTTGGATGGGCTGACATACACCTTGAAGGGAATGTCGAGGAATTTAAACGTCGTTCTATTTAAAAAGGAACAAATTACCATGCGACATATTAAAAAAAAAATTGGACGATCAAGTATCTGATATTAGTCTTTTACTATAAAAATACGGGTTTAGTGTTTTTTTTTTAAACAATTTATCTAACTGCCCAGTACCATGATGTAAACTACTAATTAAAGAATTATAATTTGAAAAACTTACCCCACATCGGGCCAAAGTAGAGACAGACGACGGTCAAAACGAGGCATATCCTGAGCCTCCTATTGTTGTCTCCCTTCTTAAAAGCTATCTCCAGCGTCTCTTTCAGGCTGTTCTTGTCAAAGAACTCCAGAAGATAACCAGTCAGTCCAGGCTTTTGCTTCTGTAAAAGTTCACACAATAAATATATACGGACAAATTACACTGATTAAGGTCGCCCCAAATTAGGTTCGAGACCGCCACGGAGCACTCGACACGATTATTCTGTTATTGTCACATAACTTCACTACATCATCATCATCATCAGGTTTATTTTAGTCTCCACTGCAGGAGCACGATCTTCTGTCGCTTCCCGCTGTCTGTCTGTCCATAAGTAAGTATGCTTAGATTTTTAAAACTACGCAACGGATTTTGATGGGGTTTTTTTTTAAAAGTGATTTAAGAGGAATAGGTTTATATGCAATGCCCGGGCGTAGCCGGGAAAGGCTGCTAGTTAAAGTATAGTAACTGAAATTATTTAAGGTATAGTTTATCAAAAAACTCAAAGCGCTTTTACGCGTTACGTGCATTTCTTAGAAATAACACAAATAAATTTTCTGAAACTTATGAGATGTACGCAAACGGAGTTATGAGCAAATGCTATAGCGATATTGCATGTCGCACAACCTTGAAACATTAATTATTTCGTGACATTTTACTTTTTGCTTCAAAACCTAGGTTTGTATTAAAACATCAAATTTTTTATTGAATTGTAAAACGACTGCTTTGCTAAAAACTATACCTTGTGCTACTACTTGTGGTGATTTAAGGAATTCACAGATATACATTTTAATCAATTAAGGCATTTGTGTGATAAGGTGGAATAAACAAAATCACATAAATATTTACATACATAAGGCCTAAAATCATTATACACCTTTTTTGGACAGTCGTGTAAAAAGGAGGGACTTCTTTACGGTTGTTATTCTTACTAAGTTTTGGTTATGTTTGTTTTATCAATGTATTTGTAAAATGATTTTTGTAATAAAATTATATACTTTTCATTAGTTCCATAGAAATTGTATCAAAATCGGTGCAGTACTTTGACGTAAGTCAGTGTTTCACATGAAAGATAATTAATATTACATACCTTGTCTTTACTTTCCAGCCATCGGTGATCATCCAACGTGAAATAGACGTAGCAAAAGTTCAAAAACTGCAAAGCCGCAGCTATTCCAAACACACCATAATATCCTAAAATTTTCAACAGCACACCACTAAGTCCCATTCCTATGGGAAACCCTATCGTCATACACAAATTAAGGATACCGATCCTGAACGTCCTCGTTTCTTTTGAAGTTATATCTCCTAAATAACTGAAGCAGCCGAGGAACATCGCGTACCACCCCCCTGTTAACGAAGGGAATATTACTTCTAGGAATACTGTTAATTCCACAGGAATTTGGTGGAAAAAGAACGTGCTAGTGATGTTAAGCATACATGTCATGAACTCTCCGAATATCGGCATCAACATGCAGATTTTTCTTCTACCAGTCTTGTCGCTCCATGCTCCAAGAAAGAGCATCAATAATGTCGGCAAAGAAGTCTGAACAACACTTTTCCACGCTTGCACTGAAGCTATTAACTTTTGCACTTCATCTTCTTCATAAGTGTGATTCGCTCTCCTACGAAGCCTTAAGGCCGTGCACACGTCATCTCCAAACCCTAAATTAACCCTACAGGCTTTGTCTAAATTAAGATTTTGCGTCGCAAGCATCGCCAACACACTCGGGATCACGAACAAAGCCAAAACCGGCTCCACTGTAATATTGGACTTCACATATTTTATTTTCTCAATAAAGGTCATGTTTTGCACCCCGTTATTGGTTTCCGATTTTAACGGTAAGACTTCTGTTGTCTCTCCCTGCGACATACCCATTTCTACTTTCTCGGTTTTGTCCATTTCGGCGATATTATTTTCCTTGTTTCGTCGTAAGCTGGAGTTATATCGCACTCATTTTATGTTGTCGTTGTTACATGTTGTAAAGCGTAGTGCACACTGGACCGTGGGTGGATAAATAGGTTTGATATTGAGTGTGCGAGGAGGCGAGCGCGCGTCCGCTTCGTCCTATTGTTCCGATTTATGTAAGCAAACACTCTTAAGCCGCCGTATCAGGCGTAATGCGTCCACAAACACTCGCAGAAACAAACTCACCGCGACCGATATTAAACTCAAACATCTCGACCGATGGACTCATGTTAGATCATCCGAAGCAATAATATTTGAAAACATACGAGGGTTTTTCTCCAACAAACACTTGGCGAATACATAACAACCATTTTTACACAACTTTCATATTTCGCACATAACATTCTTAAGGCCGCACACTAGGCACACTAGCGACGCCAATAATTTTATTTTTAATACTTTACAAATAGAAATAAATTCAAGAATGTAAAGCATATAAGCCTTAGTAAATAACCTGAAATATTTTTGGAATCATGTTTTAATATTATCAGAATCAGTGAGAATGATGAGAATCAGATTACCGCCAAAAACGGCCATTTTTGGCGGTAATCGCTAGTTCTCTTAATGACTGATTCTCACAATATTAAATAGGCTTCCAAAAATACTTCAGGTTATTTACTAAGGCTTATATGATTTACATTCTTGAATTTCTTTCTATTTGTAAAGTATTAGGAATAAAATTATTGGCGTCGCTAGTGTGCCTAGTGTGGGGCCTTAATGCTTGTTTATTTAACACAATGGTGTTGTTTTCTTTGTTTTATTATAATCTGAATTTAATTTAATTTAATTTACCAAGTTTATTGCTGACCTTGTGAGTCAAGAGAGAGAGGCAAGAAAATCTGAGTTTTTTTGTCAGTTGCATCCTCAGCTGTGATGCGTCAGGGCCTAGGATCCGCTGTTAGGATTTTCTTCGCTTCTCTATATCTATTCATAATAAAGAAAAAAGATTTGATTGTTTGTTTGCATTGAATAGGTTTCGAAACTATTGGACTGATTTTCAAAATTCTTTCTCCAATAGTTAATGTATCTGCAGATGATTATAGGCTATAATTTACGCGGATGAGTTTGCGAGGAAATTGCTAGTAATAAAATAAATAAATTTTAACTTTGTTTCACTAAATATTTGTTTAATTTTTTCCCGCACGACCTTTGAATCTGTTTACCGCCTTACTTAGGCGGTAAACAGATTTCTATTTAAAGTATTCTCATATATAAGTAAAAACATGGATGTTGTAGTTGTTCGATTTTTTCTAGTTAGCCTTGTCTCTGTGCAAAGTACACTTAATGTTCTCATGTATGTTACCTCACCCATCGTTCTTTATTCATGACTTATATAAATACAACATAATGACACATTCATTCAACAAATATCGAGTAAGTATTAATATTGTAAACACGTAAAATCCTGTTCTGTATCTATAGTGACTAGTGTCGGGTTACCACTGGAGTGACAAAATAAAAGTATGCATGAGTAACTGAAATATACCTAATGATATATAAAATAATGAATGAAAAATATTTCAGCCATTTTTTTCATATACATATAAGGTTAGGGAAAATATATGTTTTCATATTAAAAAATGGTTCATACAAAAGAGCTGCAGATTTCATCTCAAAAATCTCAGACAGAACACACGTAAACCAATTTTGAGATATTTTTTTAAGCACGAAAATTCATTATTGGTCTAGTTTGCAATATTCCTTTTTTTAAAATAGATTAAAAGCTTTAACAATAGTAGATTGTTGCACTGAGCAGAAAGTAAGTTATTGCTATACGAGTGCAATATAACTTACTTAATGCGAGGTGCATAATCTGCTTTTCTTTCAACTACTGCAATAAAAGTAAGTGAAAAATAAAACTGAAGACAAATTACAAAAGTTAAAAATTTGTTGTTTACATTCCCACCTTTTTTCTTTATGGCCAGTATTTTTTTTAACCATCGTCCCTTCCCTTTGTAAACTCCATACGGCCGTTAGATTGGCCAACCTTCTTTATGACATGTGACAACTATTGTCCCACAATTTAAAAAAAGAACTAAACAGTGCAGTAAAGGATTTCCATACATTTTTGCTGTATTAGAGCAGCAAAAATGTATGGAAATCCTTTACTGCACTGTTTAGTTTCTTTTTTACTCCTAGTGCAGCAAAGTTGCGCTTTGTGCTGGATATGTAGTGCAGTTATAATAGAATTGCAGCGTAGTTGGAAGAAAAATTTTTTGGTGATTTGATAGGTACTATTTTAAAGACTATTATATAATTGATAAACGGCGGGATTTTTTTCTTTATTTGTTTGTATATTTCTTAAAAATATTTTATTAATATTTTCAAACAAAGGTATTTTTTTTTTAAATTTAGACCTAAAAAATACTAAATATTAAAAAATAAAACTTTTTCTGCGACCTCATATCATTGCATACATTACCGATTTTGGGTTAACACGGGTTTTATTCCTTCTTGTGCCTATTTTTGGGAGGTCTTTCCATAGCTCAAGAAAATATTATGTGTGTAAGTTCCATTGATACTCTCAGAGACCCCTCAGAGTCTCGAAAATGTATACTATATATTTATACGAGATTTACAGATGTTAATAAAGCTCTGTACCCAGCTAATGAATTTACCGTAAAGTAGTAAGACAGTACGGATGGGTGTTGTAGAACTTTTTCCAATTACCTACTGTCAACTATCTAGCTTACTGATAATATTATGAATGTAAAAGATTGGATGTTTCTCAAGCACGCATAAACGACGGATCACATCACACACATCACAGTTAAAATCTGATCATTGAATAAATTTAAACAAACTTTTTTAACAGTATTTATTTATTTCTCACATAAAACTTAAAGTCCTTAGTCACTTAAATAAATGCTTTTATACAAAATGATTTAAACTTCTTTGTTCACGTTGTCTGTTTCGTCTTGGTCCTGTCTCTGCTCGAAGTACATCCATCTAGAACAATTAAAACAAAATTTAATTTTTCTCTACATTATGGATTTTCAAATAGGTATGTATTATTTTTTTCTATTTCTTTATCACCTCCAATAGAGAAACTTAAGGAAGCCGGGTCCGCTGTTGAAAACTGCGTCAACAAAGAATCCCTTCTTCCAATAAACATACTGATGTTAGTGTCTTATAATCATGATGTAAAAAAAATATTTGGCAAACTCTTTGGTGTAAAATAGGCCTGTTTTTCTCTATTTAATCCGCCAATATTATAAATGTAACTCATCATCATCAGTCAGTTTTTCATGATCAACAGCGGGGCATGAGCCTCCCGTTGTCTGCACCATCCTTCTTTGCAATCCAGTTCTTTCTAGAAATCTGTTTTATGTCGTCAACCCACCTAGCTGCTGGACGTCTAGCACTACGTGTCCGATTTCTAGGATACTCTCGGTGACAGCCTTACTCAAATATAAATGTGAATCATCATCATCAGGTCTTTTTAGTCTCCACTGCAGAAGTATGACCCTCTCTGTACTACCAGAGCCATATATTAAGCGGAACAGTCAGAGGATTTGGCTTACACTCTACACACTGGTTAGACGAGTTGGATAGGTCTCTATCATGTTTATTATCAGCTTTATCTGGCTTGTGTTTCCTAAGTCGTCTTCTACAACATTCACGAAAAGACTTGGAGAGGTCCTATTCTACTCTACCGGGAGCCACATCTAAATGTTTATTATTCAATCACCCAAAAAGGGTTGACAACACCAAACAACATTAAATACGAACTCAATCTATAAAACTCTCACCCAAATATAGCCACAGCTGGTACTGTCATGGCCGCTCCGAGCAGGAACACAGCCCCAGGTAAAATGTTGAGGGTCGCCATGTACACCCTGGAGTACAGAGGCCCGTAGACTAGAGGCATCATAGCCTCTGCCAGACCGAAGAGAGAGTTCACTTTACCTGATAACAAAATATTCACCATTACATTCAAATATCAAAATAAACTGCGCTATATTCCTGACCATTAATAATCTTTCCGATAAAAAACCGCAATCAACCAATCGGCTAAACCGATTTTGATGAAACTTTAATGGATCCAATTTAATATTGTTAAGTTAATTGAAAATCTAGCAATGTTCCTGCGACTTCACCTGCGTAAATGTCCTTGTCACTGGCAGATAATTAGCTTTCTGTAGGTGAAAGAATTTTGAATATCGGTTTAGTAGTTTCGGAGTCTATTCAATTCAATTATTCAATGCAATCAAACAATATTTTTTTCCTCTTTATAATATTAATAAGTATAGATAACGGCTAGTGGGACCAATTTAGACGTATAACCATCCAAATAATATAAAAGAAATTTCCTAATCGGTCCATAAATACGAGTAGCTATGCATAAAAAATCAAAAAGGATGACAGGTACTGCGAACCTCCTTCTTTATTTATGTCGGTTAAAATTAAGATAATTCTTTTGTATTAATAAAAATATTTGCTATATTCTGAATACTTTGTAATAATTTATATTTAACATTTACGATTTGATTAACATACATTCAGTATTTTTTACAATTTTTTCTGCAACTTTGCAATTAAAATTTAAAAAATACCTAACTACTATCTTTCAGTATTACATACCTATAGAACATATCTATTCGATTCAAAGAATCAAAATAAGCATGTTTTTATTCAAATTTTTGAGATTCAAATTAAATAAAACAGATTCAGGGAAGTTGTCAAAACAACGGTCATGTGCACGTTGGATTAGCCGCGAGGGTTCCGTCCAAATAAAATATATTTTGCTATAAGACTTAGCTTATTGCCAAATTTCTTTTTTTATTTTTTATTTATTAAACTATTTGAGCCCATAGAGCTACAGTAGGTGGTCTTAATGCTAAGAGCATTCTCTCCCAGTCAACCTTGAGAAGAAAAACAGATAAGAAGTAGGGGGTAAAGTTTGAACCACATTTAAAATATAGGAGGGAAGAAAAATTATATACATATATATCCATACATAAATATATACTACCAGTAAACAAAAGCGTACATAAATAATATTTTATATAAACAACAATAAAGACATATTCATTACATACTTATACGAATATACATACACAAACTAGTAAGAAATGATGAATCTGATTCTTGATTCTTCATCATCAGGAACTAAAGAATTTTAATAAATTCGCAAAATATGCGACATTAACGGTCATACTCATATCTTTAGATACGTAGACCTTTGATTTTTCATAGCTTCCACACTGGACTGGGAGAAAAGTAACGTAGAATGTACCAGCTGCTTATCTTCCCGCGCAGATCGTAAAAGCCGATCGTAGGAATGGGCATCAGGAATCATGTCAATAGGCGATGCGGTTAGCAACCAACTATTTTGATTCCATTCTCGCCTACAACCCACCAACATGCTGACGTGCCCTTAAGGTTTTACAGACTTGGGCTCTGTCTACCCCGCAAGGGAAATTCAAGGAAATGCAAGAGAAAGATGGATTGCTAACCTCATCTCCTATTATTCCTTAAATATTTCATTCCTTAGATTTTACGGTATGGATAGAACCCTTAACCCCTTTCTTCCATGCTGGTTTGGGAGAAAAGAAAAACATAGAATATACCAGCTGCTTCTCTTCCCGCGCAGACCATAAAAGCCGGTCAAGGGATTGGGCGAAAATCTAAGGAATCACATTGATAGGCGATGCGGCTAGCAACCCATCACTATTTTGATTTCGCTTTCCACCTTTACGCCCACTACTATGCTAAACGTGGCCTGTGGACCTATGGTTCTGTCTACCCCGCAAAGGATAAAGACGTGATAGTATGTAGAACCCTAAAAACGTTTATCACAAGTTAATTGTTACACATTACTAAATTACTAAACGTAAACAAAAAAACTCATACCTATACATATTTCTATGAAAATAAGTAAATTATTATCTATTGTTGAGGGAATACCAAGTCGGTAAATAGTCGTAGATAACAAGGTAATAAACTCATTTTACGATGTTCTAATAATCAGTATCAAATACACGAGAAATATGAGACAACTAATCGTTTACTATTGTTATGCGTAAGGTAACAAAGGAAACTGTTTGTTGTAGGTTGTAGAAAGATTAAGAAGTAATATGAGATAAAGGTACCTTCTTATATGATTGAAACTAACTAGAGACAAATACTACGTTTGAAAAATTATTAATTTACTTTGCAGATCCGTGTTTGGGTCATAGGATGACACCATCATACCAAATTTTGCCTAATTTGGTTCAGTAGTTTTGGAGAAAATCCGGTGTGACAGACGGACGGACACAGACGCACGAGTGGTCCCATAAGGGTTCCATTTTTCATTTTTGTACGGAACCCTAAAAACGGGCCACTCACGTGCTATTTTGGTCGTATTTTATATAGTTTTGGTCTCGTCAAGCGTCTATTTTCAAGCTGAGTTCGGGATGCGCGACGACGAAGTATTCCAGACCCGGGACATCGGCGTCGTGCATCCCGAACAAAATTGCGCGTGAGCTATTTTGTTTTACGTTTTAATACTTATGGTTAGATACCCTCTTCTTTCATATAAAACAAAAAATATATAGAATTTAACAGAAGCTTATTCTTCCGCACAGATCGTAATAATTTATCAAGGAAATGAAAATAAACTAGAATAAGTAGACATTATATTGTTCGAGTATCTCTTCGAGCAACATGGCCTCCGTACGGAAGGCCGTGTTGCTCGAAGGAGTATCTCTATCAATTGCGTGGCACAAAGGCCACGCTAGCCGGCAGCACGAGGAAAAACTTGTACTTCGCAGGTATTTCTCTGCGGTTCTGGAGATACCCAACGCCGACCCTCCGACAGTTGTGACTGAGGATGCAACCGGGAAATGCTCGAATGAGGAAGAGAACTGTATCTGCCGCATAATCGTAACATACTCGTATCTATACTAATGTTATAAAGAGGGAAGATTTGAATGTTTGTTTTTATTGCTCCTATGACTTCGTAACTTACTGGACCGATTGTCCAATTTTTTTCACCTATTGAAAGCCAATTTAGGCCAAAGGCTATAATTAACGCGGATGAAGTCGACTGTCGAGGCTGACTCCCTGAAGTTATTTTGTCCTTTTTATTTAATTTCCATTCCATTCGTTTTATTCCCCAAACTTTTTGTGCTAATTAAATACTCTCCAAAAAATGATCTGGGTAAAAACATTAAAGACTAATTGTGTGTGATTGGTTCTTATATATTTATTAGAGCCAGATTTGGAGAGCATGTGTGTGCGTGTTTTAAAGCCTGAGGTCAAGATCCCCGTCGTAACGTAATACCCAACGGGTTCAAAACCCGTTTGAAGAGTAATAAATGTTTTTTCAGTGACATCAATGTGATATCAAACTAAACATTAAGAAATTGACCTCACCAGTCATAAAATATATAAAAGGGAAAAGGTAGGTAGTTAGGAACTCTTACTATTAGATCTTATCATAAACTATTTGCGCAATAAGTAGTTGAATGGTGGAACTATATAGTACAATACATAACTAGGTCGTGTTAGAATCCATAATAATAAATACCGCTGAACAAGTCACCCAAATGGCAATCACAAAACCCACTTATTTCTCTTTTAAAATGCAATACATAGTTCCTCCTCCGGCCAAGACTTGTTCAAGGGCAAATCATACGTTGGTATGTCCAGGATCGGATTCTGACTAGGGAGCTACACTAAATCAATTTCTCCGAAGGACCTCTACGTGAAGCCAAGTTTACAGACACCTTTCATCATTAGGTCTTTTTCAGTCTTCACTGCACGAGCACGAGCCTTTCTATGCTATCAGAGTCATATATAAGCCAGAGCAGTCAGAGAATTTGGCCTACATTCTGCACGCTGGCCAGATGGGTTGATGTTTATATTGATAAGCATTACTTAGTTTGTGCTTCGTCGGTTTTTGACGACATCTACGGGAAGACTTGGAAAGATCCTATTCTACTCTTCCGAGAACCATACGGCAGCACACATAAACCCTTGCCTGAATTAAATAAGTAGAGACAAGAAAACACCCCTACAAATCAGTGTAATTTTAGGGTTTAGCAGTCTCATCTATAGAGTCAACTTGAAACCTGTTCCAACTGAGGTTAATAACCCAAGTCAACTTAGAACGTAGCTTCTGAGAATTTTCCTGGAGTTTAGAAATTAATTACTTGTACAAGATTGCCGTGACACAGTGAAGACAGTCGCGTGTGTTAGGGAATATATATAAAAGATGTTGATTATACCTAGTTTATAAAATATAAATACGTTGTTTAATAAGAATAAGTCACTTGCTGACTATATTAATTACATTTTCATGTTTAATACTACTAAATGTATTATTTCTAATTGTACACAAATATGTCACTTAAAGCATTAAGATAATTCCATCAAACATTAATTGATAATTTACATTTATACTCTTAGAAGTATTTTATACTTGAAATCAATATAGTCGTTGTCATGAGATATTTTCCATTATGACGTAACAGACGAAGGTAGGGCGAGTGGCAAATGTATGGCTCACTTTCTCGGTGTGACTCGAACAAGACAGACGTTCAGATAAGTATTATTGTATAATTTTAAACAATAATGAATGGTGCTATGATTAAGTAGATTTCAATTGTGTTTTTATAAAGTTAATAATAAAATATTGTTAAATATTATAGTGTAAATAATTTCGCAGTTCTGAAGTTCTTTATAATAAATAGCTGTGATGTGTTTAAAGTTGTTTCTTTATTCTTCTGATACTATCTTTATTTTAGTAATTAGAATCATATTTTCATAAATTTGTAGTTAACTTAACAAAACTCAAGTAGTTTCATTATAAATAAATAATATGAGAAGTCTTACATTTACATAATCTAACATCAGAAGTGGGATTCCAACCTGACTTAACTAATTTTTTTTTTCTCCTTCTCAGATCAGTTAAGACGCGCAGTCACCTTGTCCAACCGATTTCGTACCGACGTGTGCTGCTGGTTTTCGATCCTGACAAAAATGATAACGGCGCCGAGGCGTGGTGCACAAACATCGAGGTCCTCCGCATCGAGCTTGGATGGAGCAAGATTCAACTAGAGCAGCTAAAGCCGGTAAGGCCCATCAGGGCTCAGCTTTATCGTGATTTAAGAATTGGGAGCCAACAATTTTAAGAACTATAATTTGCGTTGTACCCACCCGCTATCATCAAATTTTTTATCGGTGAAGGTACCACTACCCACCCACACAAGAAAAAAAAAATCTCTAAGGAACTAACTAGGCCGTTTTGTATTCTGCAGATTATTGTGATTCTTACTGAGAATATGCTTGAGAAAAGTTCAATATTGTAAAATAAATTTTGGTTAAAAAAGTAATCTTACTTATAAGTCTAAAAATCATATAACGGTCGATCAGTGAAACATCCGACACCTATTTAGATAAGTTTTAAGTTTTTACCAACTTATTCAAAACAATTTAGTCTAAAAACCGTTTCAAATTATGATTATGCTTAAATTAATTAAACGATATATAAATGTGTCAGGATTAAATTGTATTATGTCAGATTGGCCGAACGGTTTATGGAATGACCAATTATCTATTAATATTAATGTACAAATATCGACTAGATATAAAGGGTCATACTAGGGTAATTTACCTTGTATACAGGTTTGATTGGATTAACTTGGTTACGGATAATGTGAGTGATTTTCTCAATGCATTTTTTGGCGGCGGCACTGATAACCATACCTTGAAGCACAATTACATCAATGATTTTTTTTTTCACGAAAAGTATATGCATATGTTTTTTTACGAAGCAGTTAATATTACAGTAAAACAATTACCTAATTTTTTTCAAGTTTGGTGGCGTGTCCAGTCTTTTTTTTTCTGGGTTTGGCCATTTCATAAACGAAAATTTACAACTTTAAGAGAAATAACTAGTACTATTTATACTAAGCAGTATTTTTTCTATTTGATGACAATTTAATTCTTATATTTAGTGTCATATTTTATCACGGAGAAATTTGAAAAGGTCTGTCCGCCCAAATGGTAATATTTTGGTGGTATCCTAATAACATCTAGTTACTCCTATAGAAATGAATCTCAACGAACCATACTGCTATCGTTTAATTCCTTTAGTTGGTTGCTTGCGAGCAGCAGTGAAAGAAATGAGTCACCATGTTCAGGTTTTCCGCGAAAAAAAAATGCAGTACATATTTCCGTAAACAGCGGACAGAAATTTTCCAATTTTGGTTTCACTGTTTCAAGACTTATCTGACTAAGTATGTGTTGTGATTTATTTAAATAATACACATGTAAGTTATGTTTCTTTAATTATATAGTCATGAAGAGCTGGTTCCTAATAGTGTACAAAAAAAAAAATGTTTTTTTTTTGACGTGATTTTACTTATGGTGGCTTTAGTGGTGTTCTACTAATCATCAAAATTGCTAAGTAGCATTAAAGTTGGTTATTCTCAGAATTTTAGTATTTTAATGTAAGGTTTATAGTTTTTAGAAATAAAGTAAGCTAGTAATTCAATTCATTTAATATGAAGCTGATATTATTATTTCCAGCTAGTGATTCTTTGATACATTGTTAAGTAGTCAAAACTAGAATAATGTGAAATTTAATTTTGTTGAAATGAAAGATATTTTTTTACAAACTTGTCATGTGGGTTTGAAATATCAATTGAAACTAATACAATACTAAATAATTATAAAAAATATTAGTAAATTTTCGCATTTAAAGTGTTATACATCAATTTATAAGTCATGAGTTGTATGTAATTTTGGTGTCCGACCAATTTTTGTGGCTCTAATATAATAAAAACCCTCGGGATTTATTATAAATCTCTAATGCTGTATATAACAAAAAACATGTCTCTTTTACATGAATATATAATATTGCTTAAAAATCCAGAAACAATATTTTCCACCAAAATTTGGTGAATAAATGAATCGATTTTCAAGCGAAGCGTAGTTACTTTTTAAATGAGCTACTAAACACCTATCATACTGATAGCTACAAGTAAATATGTTCTATAGTTAACTCTTCAATTCTACATTAAAATATTTATTTGAAATTAATAAATAGAAAACAATAAATTACATATATTTAGATAAGTTATAAAATTTTTTATCTCTATTTTATACCACCGCAATATAATAAAATCTCTTGGGATTTATTATAAATCTCTAATGCCGTATATAACAAAGAACATGTCTCTTTCATATGAATATATAATATTTCTTAAAAATCCAGAAACAAATTTTTCCACCAAAATTTCGTGAATAAACGTAATTGTTGAAATCCATCCATGTACAAAAGGAATCGATTTTCAAGCAAAGCGTAGTTACTTTCTTGAGCTACTAAACACCTATCATACTGATAGCTACAAGTAGCTATGTTCAATAGTTAACTCTTCAATTCTACATTAAAATATTAATTTGAAATAGAAAACAATAAATTACATATATTTTAATACATAATTTATAAAAAAAAATATCGCTTTTTTTATATCATCGAATAGGTACAGTGACTACCTAGAGTAATTTTATTTTTCCCACAAATTTTGACTTTCTTTTGCTGAGTACCTACAGAGTACCAATTTGTTTTATGTTATTCTGTACTGCTTTGATTATTTATATAAATACTTCCACCTAGGTGACGTAGTAACAATAGTTGCTGGAATAAGTATTTGAGTAAGAAACTATTTCTTTTTTTAAACGATATGTATTTTCAAAACATTCAATTACAAGTATTAGACTATACTTATAGCAATGAGTAAATATTTGTATTGATTATTGCCAAATTACTAGTCTACAACATAAAGTATCCGAAATAATTTTTAACAAATTTCTAATTATCTACCCATGCTGAATAAAAAAAAAATTACAAGTAAACGAGATTTATTCGTTTAAATTTTTGCGATATTCCGAATTTAATGATCTTACCCTCCCTGAACTTGATAAAATTCAAAATTCAAATGTTTATTTAATATAGGTTGCTCAGAACACTTATAATTTGCTATACATATGTTATTTACAACAGAAAACTTATTGACGTTAGTAATTTACTTATGGCTTAGTTTAACGCCGCTTCCAAAGCGGAGTGCAGAAGAAGCGGTAACAAACTGCACAGCGCACTTTCTCCAATCGACATCTACTTACAATTATAACCTTAAAAACTTGATATGTGGACTGAGTATACATTGTCCTAATTATGTCAAATGAAAAATATATTTAAATTCAATTGGTAAACCTGAAAAAAAAATGGAGTAAATAAATATCATCTTAAAAAATATTATGTACAGAATGTATTAAATCCAATAGTCATATTTATTTACAAAATTGCTTTTACTTAGTTGGCATCGAATGTTTTAAAAGTATTATGTTTAGTTAAAGTTATCTGCATTACTAAGTGATAAAGGTGTTAAAAGTGAAAAAATAATTATATTTTATAGAAAATGTCTCCAGTAATATGTAAACGATCCCGACTTTTCTTACATTAGTGGTGATGTGATATTTAGTAAGTAAAAGTGTTCCATATCATCATCATCATCATCATCATCAGGTCTTTCTAGTCTCCACTGCAGGAGCACGACCCTCTCTGTACTACCAGAGCCATATACTAGCCTGAGTAGTCAGAGGATTGGGCCTACACTCTCCACGCTGGCCAGACGGGTTGGAGAGGTCTCTTTGATGTTAATAAGCTTTGTTTAGCTTGTGTTTCCTTAGTCGCCTTTTACGATATCCACGGGATGACTTGGAGTGGTCCTATTCTACTCAGCCGGGAACCACACGGCGAGTTCCATATCACATACAAAAAAAAAGCTTAGTCTTGCTATTTTAATGAAAACATAAAACACCAGGATAAAAGCTGGGCCTCGCATTTTTGTAGCAATCCGTGTGCTACAGACTTAAGAAATTGTTTGTATGGCAAAAAAAAGTAATTTTTTTGCAATAAAAAAAGACGGTTATTTTAATATTTATAAACAGTTTTGTACCCAGTACGTGAAAATAAAATATTTAACATGAAGATTTGAAGTCGAAATTTGAAGACCAATGCAAAGACTAACATTGCATTGTTGTTGTTATTGTCGATTAAACCGAGTATCGAGCGTTGTTCTATAAAGCAGAAAGTATACTTATCGTTGTTGTGGTCGGCAATGCCAAATACTTTTGTTGTTGTTTAATACTGCTACGGAGGACATCTGCGTATATAGTAATTATTGTTGTTGTTGAATAAAATAAAGCAGAAAATACTTGCTTTTGTTGTTGCTGGATAAAATGATAGTTTTTTTTTTATCCAAATTGAAATGAAATGGAACGAAATAAAATAGAATGAATTAAAATGAAATTAAGTGAAATGAAATGATATTAAGTGAAATGAAATGATAATTATTGCGTTAAATGTGGTTCAAACAATAGTGGTGCAATATAGTAGTTTCATACATTGGTCATTTCAGACATGCAAATAAAAAAAATAATAATGAGAATATACATAAAAATAAGTTTTTTTTAAATTAATAGTAGTCAATGTTTATCTAAATGTTCTTTGACAATATAGTAACATTTTTTGAGCAACCGATGAAACAATGTACGTTTAAAAACTTTGTATGGATGACTGTCTGGATTTTTTTAGAAATTTAAAAATAACATATTTATTTAATGCCTTTTGGTAACGTATTAGATATTCTTTTTGCCATAGTGCAAATGGAGTTAAACATAGTAGTTTTCATTGAAGGAAGCAGCAATATTTGAGAATTTCTTTTGCTGTACCTACTTGGAAAGTTATAACTAGTTTTAAACAATTTGGAGTTTGATTTGTTTTAAGTAAACACATTTCATATATGTACAACCATGGTGAACTTAACAATGTTTTTTTTTAAATGGCGGCCTAGAATATTTGTGATACAAAATCCTATATGTTGCGATTAATAATATAAAATCTTTAGCATTTAGTGTTAACTATTGTTTTCAAATGAACTTAGTACTTTTATGAATAGGATGAATTTTAATATAAATAGTTAAGATTAGTTAAAGCAGTCAAATACTTATATACTGTTTTCTTGTTTTATCCAATTGATACACTGTACTTTTGTTGCTTTGAACTTGTTTACAATGGTCAGAACAAAGTTTGGTCATTTGATGTAACTATTGTATTGGTTATTTTTATATTTCTTTTGACGAACTTCGAGAACGAAGTACGTGTCAGATTGGCCGTGTTAGGGAATATATATAAAAGATGTTGATTATACCTAGTTTATAAAATATAAATACGTTGTTTAATAAGAATAAGTCACTTGCTGACTATATTAATTACATTTTCATGTTTAATACTACTAAATGTATTATTTCTAATTGTACACAAATATGTCACTTAAAGCATTAAGATAATTCCATCAAACATTAATTGATAATTTACATTTATACTCTTAGAAGTATTTTATACTTGAAATCAATATAGTCGTTGTCATGAGATATTTTCCATTATGACGTAACAGACGAAGGTAGGGCGAGTGGCAAATGTATGGCTCACTTTCTCGGTGTGACTCGAACAAGACAGACGTTCAGATAAGTATTATTGTATAATTTTAAACAATAATGAATGGTGCTATGATTAAGTAGATTTCAATTGTGTTTTTATAAAGTTAATAATAAAATATTGTTAAATATTATAGTGTAAATAATTTCGCAGTTCTGAAGTTCTTTATAATAAATAGCTGTGATGTGTTTAAAGTTGTTTCTTTATTCTTCTGATACTATCTTTATTTTAGTAATTAGAATCATATTTTCATAAATTTGTAGTTAACTTAACAAAACTCAAGTAGTTTCATTATAAATAAATAATATGAGAAGTCTTACATTTACATAATCTAACACGTGCATTGCAACTTATTTATTTTATTACTACAAATACGTAATACTGCGTAGGTAACGCAGTCTACTTGGCAAACACATACTCTGCATATCACAGAGCAAGGAATGTCGCTCGCGGGCGACAGTTACATGTTGCTCTACGATGTATTTATATAAAGGTAAACTTCAAAGTTCGGTGGGAGCGGCAAGCGGCAAGGTACTCGTAGTTAGTACCTCTGCGACACAGAGTAAAAAATAGCAAGTTCTTGCTATGGATTCTAAGCTCGGCAACTAGCTCCAATAGCGGCAATTGTTTTCAACGAGGTTTCAAGTTTTTTTTTCGTTGACATAAAGGCAATCACGTCTACATCCCTCACAGGTCAGACAAACCAAGGGTTATCACCAAAGGTCACGTTGAGCGTGATGGAGAGTGCGCTACGAATAGGTCTAAATTATATTAGTAGGGCGTGTTGTTTGAAAAGGAAAAAAGAATGTTGGTAGGAGTAGGCTACATCGCCTATTGACATGATTCTTTTAATTTTTGCCCTATCTATCGATCGCTATGTGTATCGATATGTGCATGAAGAAGCAACTGCTGCTAACTATACTTTACCCTTTCTCCAAAACCAGCCTTAAATATCATTCTTTTATAATTATTATAGTAAAAATCTCGTATGAACATCATGGCGTAGGTTTTACTGTCCAACTTACTCCTGTACTAACTTCTCCATGAGAACGCCTTATCAATCCATCTACTTACCCAATTCTTCGCTAGTCACTAATTTGGACGCTATCGACCTCATCGCGATGAAGGATGTCCCGTTGAAAATCTCCACCAGAGGAGCTGCAACAATAACAACATGAAAGAAAGTATTCTACAGTACATCAGTTTGACCCTTCACGCTATGCATGCAAAACGTGGTCCATCAGGCATAGTCACTCCAAGCTTTGCGCACACAGGCAACGCACAAAGCCGAGGGCCGTCCCTCCTGGGGGCCCTTTGGTGATGTTCCGGATGTTCGCCTTACAGGTTGTGGGCACTCTACCCTCACCTCAAAAGTCCGGTGAAGTAGCAAAAGCTCAAATTAGCTAGTTACAAAGTCCTTTCTAAACAGCAACCTGTAAAGCGAAGATTACCAAGGGACGGGATGGAAACCCAGGCAGAGCAAACTCATATGCCTGATGGGCCGTGATTTGCAAACATAGCCTAAAGGGCCGAACTGAGAAACAATGGCAAAGCCTTTGGAGAGTAGCAACTCTCATGTTTTGCCGTATAGGCGGATTTTTTTTTATCGTTACGCCATTTATATCGTGCGATAAAGTAACCACATCGCGCTCTTTAATATTACGGTAAATGAAATAGCGATAGTCGATAAACGATGTCGCGCGTTACTACGAAAACTTGTCGCGCGCAATTATCTGTCACTGTCGCTGTCATCGATCGATAAACTTTTTAGTTACCTTTATGACCATCATCCTTGATTAGCTCACTGAGTGCTTGTTTTGTTTTTGTGTATCTAATTAGTCAACACTGGTCTGATTTTTAAGCTGCCCAAAGGCATCTGATCGACTGCTATAAATGGTGACAGCCAGGACCAACGTCTTTACGTGCCTTTAAGAAATGTTGATGACACTTGAGGTCAATCATCCAAGTGGTTACCTACGCCCGCCCGTGGTTACTTAATATACGTAAGCGCTTATAACGCCTACGCTCAATGGATCTTCGAGGTCAATAAACTTAATGCCTTAGTGACAAGATGTTTGTTTGGTTGATGGCTGACAACTATCATATGAAAGTTACCTCTGCCTTTACGTGAAAATGTTCGTGGTTTTGTGCCAATGAGGGTTTTCGGAATGGTTTTTTCCCAGATGACGGCACTGAGACGGAAATATTTTTACAGGAGCTGTCGAAATCCAGTAGTCATACGATTGTCAATATTTATTTATTTCAGACAACATAGTCCATTTCAGAAACACCTATGGTCACGCTGCTGCCGCTTGGAGAAAAATTCATTCCGAAAACCATAATTCCATGTTTATGCACCCTTGTATCAGTTTACCGAAGTTGATCAATGGTTACTTACAGTAGGTTTATTTTTCATTCTTTGTTATGGTCAAACTCAATATACCTACGTACCTATAAATGTTAAATTATTTCGGCAAACAATGAACACATAACGAGGGAACTCCCCTGCAATGGGAAAATATTGGGCAAATAAAATTAGCAGATGCATAACATAAATACTTATACTAACTATCGCACAAAATGTCTGTCTAGCTCGGCAACAAGTTTATTTCCTAGAATATCTTGTTAGTGACGCAAACAGGTAAAAAGTTGTGTGTCTCTGTCATGTATGTTTTTACAATAAATCCAATTAGGACTCGTAGCAGTGCTTAAAATTATATTTACCTACTATTCTTATTATTTTTAGGGTTCCGCACACTAAGTCGTCCGTCCATCCACCGATTATTCGTCTGTCCGTTACAAGTAGACATTTGAATTTAATATAAAAGCTATAATAGTTTCTTAGTAATATTAAAAATGCGAATTGAGTTTGTTTGTTACGCTTTTACGCCGTATATACTGAATGGATGATCATGAAATTTTGCATACACATAGGTTAGGGTACTACGAAGGACATAGGCTATATATCACGCGGGCGAAACATCACACAAACAACATAAAACATCTTTCTGGCATAGTAGAGGAAACACAGAAAAAAAGTGATATCATGACCTTACCCATATAAATCTCAATGGTCGTGGTAGCGAAGGCAAATATGAAGGAGGCTAGGATCTTGCTGGTGCAGGAGATGATGCCCACTACAGTGTCGTCTAGCTTCATGAAGTCGCTGAAGATGCTGATAGAGAACAGAGTACCTGCCGAAGAAAACATTGGTTAATGAATCACTTACATAGAAACTAAAATTACGAGAGTACGATGCTATCCGCCGTGTGGTCACAGAATTAATAATAGTACTAACGTAATAACAATATATATATATATATATATATATATATGCCGTGTGGTTCCCGGCAGAGTAGAATAGGACCACTCCAAGTCTTCCCGTGGATGTCGTAGAAGGCGACTTAGGAAACTCAAGCTAAACCAAGCTTATAAACATCAAAAAGACCTCTCCAACCCGTCTGGCCAGCGTGAAGAGTGTAGGCCAAATCCTCTGACTACTTTGGCTTATATATGGCTCTGGTAGTACAGAGAGGGTCATGTTCCTGCAGTGTAGACTAATAAAGACTTGATGCTATCCTATTTTCACTTTTTTTGTTCTCATCTAAACATTTTCCCGGTTGTGCGTGGATTGAAAATCTACTTTTTCTTTATCATATCAAATTTTGTTTTTGGGAAACAATTGTTGTACTTATTACTACAGAGGGTTAGCCCTTTGTAGTAATTAGAACAATAACTACAAAGGGGCTCTGAAAGAAAGTTGACATAGACTTTATAACACTGAAGATGTCAAGTTTTTATGTATGTATGATGTAGTTAGCAAATGCAGTCAGTGTTACCTTTGAAAGACAATTGTTAGGCTAATTCAAAAGCCCATTGAAGGCCGGATGAACAATTCTATCTTCCACAAAGGATTTATTCGGTGCAATAGATTCAGATAGGACACAGGCCTTGTGACGGCTGATGGTAAACATTGTAGAAATCCTCAGAAGGATTGGAATTTCAACTGGCTTTACAATGGCCTTAATTGAAGTGAAAATAAACACCAATATGTCTAGAGTAGCCAGTTTGCGTTAACTATTATTTCACACATCCGAAAACCAATGAATTAATTCATATTTCGTACTAGCAATTTCCCCGTGAGATCGCCTGCGTAATTTACAGCCTATGTCACCCGTAGATAAATTAGCATTCTATAGGTGAAAGAATTTAGAAAATCATTATATTCAATGCAAGCAAAGAAACGAACCGTCAAATCTTTCTTCTTTATTATATTAGTAGATAAAGATAATACTAAGTTCGTGCAACTCACAACGTCTACTGGGATTTAAAGAAGTACTTATCTGTATATGTCAGAGTGTGCGTGAAAAGTAGTAGTAATAGTAGTAGTAGTAATGGTTAACATAAAAAATAAATAAACTTGTTAGTTTAGTTCTCAATCAGTGAATAACTACACTAGATCATGTTCTCATTTAGTACATAAATTGAAGCGCTTTTTTATGTGTTGTAAACGAATTCAGTATTTTAAATCAGAGTTATCAACAACACTTAATGTAAAACTAGTCAAATTTAAACGATTAAAAAAATATAAATACCAATCTAAAAGGCTAAGAAAAAATGTCAAAGAAAAAGCCTTTTTTCAGGGGTTTCAGTATAAATACCAATCTATTAGTCTAAGACTAATAAAAAAAGTCAAAGGCTACGAAAATAAAGTGAAACAAAAAGCCCAGTAGCGAAAATTTAAATTATGTATTTATTTCAGGGATAATGACGAAATAATAGCTAAGCCGAGTAATGGCTGTAATGGCTGACTGCTCCCTCCAAATATATCTCGTACGTTCTACACTTAAGTACACATCCGAATAACAAAGAAATCAACACTCTTTAAAACCCACACTGGTGTCAGATTTTCAAGCTGCCTGACATAGCTTAACCAATGCCATCAATAATAACTGCCATCAATGACAGATGGATAAACAGCTTAAGGCGCTCGTAAAGTAACACTAGCGCCACCCAGCAATTAAATTCCCTAAATCCTAAATTTAAGTACAGTACAGTATTTTGGTATTCATTTTCACTAATATTCATTTAATAAATTAAGAGAAAAACAGGTTAACCGATTTTTCTTTTTAAATATGGCACTAGTAAATTACTTGTAATAAATAAAAAATACTACTTGTAATTCACTAGTTTTGTACTTGATAGATTTTTAAAATTCAATATAATTTAGGATTAAAAGAATTAATTGCTGGGTGCCGCTAGTGTTACTATAAGAGCGCCTTAACGTGCCTTTCGAAAAACAAGTGATGATACCACCGCCGAATAAAACGTGTTGGTACAAAATGGCGCCGGCGTATTCGCGTATTTGAATTTTAGGTTAATAATTATACTCTCGTTCCAGCCATTGCTTATAGATATCAGTTATTGAGTTTAGAAACTTGCGCCTATTATCAAGGACGTAAACTACGACGTTCGCCATAACTGAAACTATCGTTAAATCAATATAGGACGAAACTTCGGCATTATTATAAACCAGGCCCTGTGATTTATAAATCTTAAAACAAGGGTTACCGGTGCTCCTTCAAAATAATATCATTATGTTAGACACTTTGACTTTATACTATCTAGACGCCGTCATGCCTTTATTTCAAAAACCTGGCCAATTTTCCAATGGAGTTTTTGGTGGGAAGTCAAGGGGTTCAGTTGTCGTTTGCCTTATACAATTTTGTGGACTTTGTAATATGAAATTGGTGTAGTTTGGTGTTATAAATGCTCGTGCTCGGGAACAATTTGTGAAATAGTTAAAGTAGACTGTTAAATGGACTCGTATAGATTTGTCGCCAAAATCTCCCCCACGAGGCTGCCAAAGAACATACGCCATCTTTGATGCCACATACCGTACAACACCGATACTTGGTATCTCATTATACTGGACATTGGCAGAATCACTGAAATCTCGGTGGAAGCCATAATTAAAAAGAAGAAAGAAAGAAAGAAATTTTCCAATGCTTGTGTGCGTGACAGCTTTGTGTAAGCACACCACAAACTACGAAGAAAATACAATACTAGTATTAGACAGCCTTCTGCCTTGTGTTTTCTCTAGGCAATAAATACCATAGACAAATAATGGAGTGAGGGTGAAAATGAATACAAATCCGTTAGAATTTCTATTAGGGCCACAAATTCAAACTCAATTGACGTATGTTCTATGCCCTAAAATCCGTAAAGGCAGTTTTTCGGCAGTGAAGCACACGTCCTGTTAATTAATGCCATCAAAATACGTCAAATTGGTAGCTATGTAGCTATGCATTTCCGTAGACTATGAGTTGGAAACATTTTTTTCTACGCTTTTAGGCTAAAACAGTCCATGTAGGCTTAATATTTTCTAAGGTTAGACACTGGCTGTGTAAAATCACTACGCGAAGTACTCATTTTTGCTGGGAACGTGTTGTCACCTCAACAAAATATGAATGTCTACTTGACCAATGTAAAGTGCCTGATCCAGTGTCTATGCCGAGCCAGTGCTTCATCTTTTTTTGCGTGTCAATGGTACAAGTTAAATTTTAGCACCCCATTAACGGAACACTTCGATAGCTCTATCATTGGTCGCGATTAAGTCGTCCAGCGCTGGACCTTAGTGATGCTGGATCCAGTAACTGGATCAATGTAAGTAAATCAGCCGTAAATTCGTTGAAGCACCGAAAAACAATTGCTTTAGTAGGGCTCTTGTCTATTATCGCCATTTGATGTCATTAAAACAATTCTTTTGATTTTAGGTGACATTTCAAATCTTACAAAATCATCGCACGAAAATGTTCTATGTGTAGATATTTTTTTAAATCATCATCATTTCGAGTAAGTGACACGGTCAGTCGACCATGCACACCCTGGTGTCAGAGTTCTGCGGAACCGCCTCTCGGTCTCTGACGTGGTTCTTTTAACGACTACCAGATGGCAGCCGGGACCAACGGCTTAACGTGCCTTCCGAAGCACGGAATCATCTTTCTTATCAGACAATCAGGTGATTCATGCCTGCATTGTCCTAACCAAACTGGAAACAACTTAACAAAGTATGCTCTCCGTGAGAATCGAACCCACGACCCCCGGGTCAGTAAAGCAAACGCCTTAACCATTGGACCACAAGTCTTTAGATAAGACAGACAATTTAAATTTTGCTGCTTTGCAAAAATTTGAAGGTAAAGGAGAATTTGGAATGTTGTGTTTTTCTGTTATAAGTGGCCAATACTGGTGTCAGATTATTAAAAATGCCTAAAGGCATCTGACTTAGTTTAACGACTGCCATTAATGATGACCACGGGAACCAACGGCTTATTGTGCCTTACGAAGCACGGAGACCGTCGGATATTTTTATGCCACTTGCGATCACCCATCCAAGTAGAGACTACGCCCGGGCTTGCTTAACGTGCGTAAGCGCTAATAATGCTGACGCCCACTGGGCTATCGGACTTTTCGCCGTTTTTTTGTTACTAAAGCACTACGAGTAAGATATTCGTATCTAAAGCATGAATAAATGAAGATAAGGATATTTCGTACGATATTTCGATACAGAAGCATAGTTAGCCTATACATAACTAGGTATCGACAATGCGGAACTTTTGCGCCTTTTACCTAATTGTTTTAATTGACTGACAACCACAAACAAAGAGAGTTGCACCGCCGAGATAAGAGCTATGCAAATAGTGCAAGTAAGTTACTTTGAGTGCTCGATTTTAATGAACAATGGCGGTAGAGAAATGCAGTTTTCTCTTATAAAATATGAAAACATGTTTTTTATTTGTTTCTTACTTATAAAGAGATTGTATTTTTTTATTAAATGAAGGACTGAAATACGAGCAATTTAAACAATTTTAAATGTTCATTGTAAACACGAATACGGAATAGGTAAATAACGTATTTTTACAAGCTTTTATTTAACTTGCAATGTATATAATTAGTCCGGCTGCAATATTGCAACTCAATTTTGAAACAATTATCCTTCATTGGTTGAGTTAAAGTTTGTGTTTTTATATAAGTTGGATGACAATACAATAATAAGGCAACAAAAATTTCTGAAAAAAAGGACTTGTTATTAAAGTAAATTGGTTTTCTTTAATAAAGATAAGGGTTTTCTCTTGCCGCAAATGTACCGTGTTTAATATGTCTTTAGGTAGATACTCGTAGTTTAACTTTTATTTGGTAGAGAGGGAAGAAGAATGGCAAAATTTCAAAACTTACACTTTCAAAGTTTCAAAATTTACACTTTTAAAATTTACACGATGTATCCGATTAGGATACATCGTGTAAATTTTGAAATTGAAACGTAAACTTCTTGTTTTTACTAATATAAATCACCATGATGCAGCATTTTACCTTTTATTCCGTTTATTTAAGATAGTGCAGAGCAATTACAAGCGCCTAATATTGATTTTGCCGTCGTATCTACTTGTTTGAACTACTGGTACTTACTTTTAATTGGGACAAAGTGGTCACTAGTCCCAGTACTTGATACCTATAAACAACAACCGTATTTTTTTTTTTCATTAAACTGTAATGGCCTTATCGATCCTGGCAGAATAGTACACGACCACATTAAGGCTTCTCGTGGATGTCGTAGATGGTGACTTAGGAAACAAAGCTTATAAACATCAAAGATATCACTCTAACCTGTCTGGCAAGCCTGGAGAGTGTAGGCAAAATCCTCTGACTGCTCTGACTAATAAATGGCTCTAGTAGTAGGTACAGAGAGGGTCGTGCTCCTGCAGTGGAGACTAAAAGAGACCTAATGATGATGATAATGATAAAACAGTACTGTAGCGGGAGCGAGATGGTGTGCTCGACCACCACAAGGGGAAGATCTTCCCACTGGGTAAGGTGTGCGTCTAGAGAACGTTACGGCTCTGACTGAGTTCTGTCGGTGGTTGCATTTATGTGAGGAATCGCGACGAAACTTCGTTTGCGCGTTGCAGTCCTGTAATAATTTGGTAAGGTTTTCATCTCTTGTTCTTATTTCTTGAAGCGAACGTAGAGGTCATCATTATCATCATCGTCAGCTTTTGGCGGTCCACTGCTGGACACAAGACTCCCTTTGCCTGCGCCATACCTTTCTGTCCTTTGCTATCGTAAACCAATTCTTCCCAATATTGGTTTTAATGCGTCAACCCACCTAGCCGCTGGATGTCCCGCACTTCGTTTGCCATTTCTTTCCTACAGTCCATCAGACCACACCAGTATTAAATAGAGTGATGCGATGAAATAGATCAAATATTTAGCATGACATACCAACGAGATTGGTGATGATGCTGTAGGTGCAGAACATGCTGAACTGCACCTCGTCCCAGTTGAACCGGTACCTCATGAACAGGTATAGCACGTTCATCTCACCTGAAAGATATAATTATATAAATAGGTATATAAGGACAAAATAATATGAGGACAAAACGGAGGGTGAGGGTTTTAGCCAGCAGTGGGACATAAATAGCTAGATAAAAAAAAACCGGCCAAGTGTGAGTTAAACTCGCGCAATTAGGGTTCCGTACAATATGCTTCGTGAACACACACACAATCTGCAAAAATGTTTTATTCAATTGACTAGCGCTATCTAGTGGTGTTTTAGTGAACTATTTCCCTAAATGAACTTATTATAGTGAATTTTCCACTTTATTTTCAAGTGATAGAATTCTTATTATTTTTCCTGTAATCTTGAAGGAATGAACTATATTTTGTAATTTTTCAAAATTTTCGGCCCTGTAGTTTCGGAGATCAGGGGGAATGGTAAATTTTTGCCTTCTTTCGTGAATAAAATCAAAAGTACTGATTTTATCCGAACAAAAAAAAATATTTTTGAGATCCTCATAATGAGCCCTTTCATTTGATATATATATGACACAGTAAGGTTTGCAAAACTTTCTTTTAAAATTTTGTAATTGGGCCCCTGAAAATTACCCTTATTTCAAAAAAATCTTTATTTACTTTGCACATCCGTCTTTGGGTCATAGGATTACACCATCTTACCAAATTTCACCTAACTTGGTTCAGTAGATTCGGAGAAAATTGGCTGTGACAGACGGACGGACGGACAGACAGACGCACGAGTGATCCTATAAGGGTTTCATTTTTCAATTTTTGTACAGAACCCTAATAAGGGTTCCGTTTTTCAATTTTTGTACGGAACCGTAAAAAGGGATCCGTTTTTCAATTTTTGTACGGAACCCTAAAAAGACAAAATAACGCCGGTTGAACTAGCCCTAAAATACACATTCGAATAAAATATAGTATTATTGAGTTACAACTTAATAATATTTATGTTAATAAAACCCTGTCCGAACCTTAAAGGGGTGACTCAGCCCGTCAATATGAACAAATGCTCTATGGAACTTATGCTGAAAATTCGAAAAAAAAATTAACATTCCCATACAAAGGTGCTCAGCTGGGGTGCAATTCTCGGGCGTAAATGTCATAAAATCAGCGCTGAAAACAGCGCTGATTTTATGTCATTTTTCAATTTGGTATTCTCGTGAAATTCTGTCAAACGTCAAAAGATCAATCCAGTGGCGTAACTAGAGGGGGCGATCGGTGACGGTGTCTTCCATTTAAGGGAGGCACACTTTGTTTTTTGCTATAAATTGTTATGCTTTTAATAACAATAAACTAAATAAAAAGTTAAGAACTTTCTTAACTCGTAATTTTTACAGATAAAGTCTCGTTATAATAAATCTGGGTTATTCAATTTAATCAAGGAAGAAACCTATGATTTTGAATAATGATTTGACTTTAATTTCTATGGTCGGTACTAGAATAGAATTAAAAAAATAGTATAAAAATCTTTATTCAGTGATTTTGAGTTCCACTAAGCATACTTGCCGACTGTCATAATATACAAGTAACAGTCAGCAACACTGATCTTTCGTGGAAACACAATAAAAATTAATACTTAATTTATTATTTTTGATTGGTACGGGTGTGGTTGGCCATGTCAACATATTCAGCTCGAAATGTAAGTTCGATTCATACACCTAGGTAGGAAGTCATTGATCTACTTCTAATTCTCCATTTTTCCCTTTCAGTGTAGCACTAATTTTAACCACCCTTAAACATATGGAAAAAAATCTCAAAAAAATCTCGCTTCTGCCACCTGGGCTTTTAAACTCCGGCCATCTATGAATTTCTGCCCCCCCTATTGCTCAAAAGCTGGCAACGCCCTTGAAATTTAGACAGTATTAAAAACCTACCCACACTGAAGTGTGCAAACCGAGGACATAAAAGCGATGAATCACATCCGCAGCCAATTCAAAGTTGCTTATAATGCCACCATTTGTGATGATACTGTAGGCATTCTCTTGAAGGGATGACTCAGCCTATGAATTAGAACAGCATTTTCTATGGGCCAAAACTAGGAAATGGATTTTTCCAAATCAATTATCTATATAATGTTCTCTATTAGATAATTTAGTAAAAATTGGTTTTGTAAATAAAACTTCAGCAGGCTATTATGTACCCTGTTTTACATGATAGCAAGTGTGTCATCATGTTCTGATGTTACAATGGAACATGGATTATGCAAGTTGACCGTTTGGATGAAAACATGTAGAACAACATTAATGAGAGTATTTATCGGGCGTTTACCTGGACGCCTATAACGTACCCGCTGTGGTTTGGGTAAGGCTTAATTAATTAATTGTCAAATATCTCATCACTCCACTTCCCCGCCACTTCGCACAAGGTTGACCCTGACCTTGACATGCAATGACAGTTGTTGATTTGGTATTCTGGTGCACTTTCAAGGTCAGGGGAAGTGAAGTGGGATTAAGGATGGGGCTCGTTTTGGAAAAAAAATGTCGATTGTTTCCGGTTTAGTTTAACTAGATCTCAAAGAGAGAGAGAATGTATTCATGGGATAAAATCACACTTTTTTTGCTTACTTATCATGTAATAGGTACCTGTTGGTAAATGGTAGTATCTCTTTGTAGGTATTTCTACATAATTATTAAATATAGGTTATCACTTTTTGCTGTGCCTACCCGTTATAGGTACAGTTTTTTAAGTACCTACGTTACTTCCCATGAATTCACATGAATTTAAATAGGTGCCTAACCCATCCTCTAATTCATAAGGCTATCATTCTCCTCTTACGTGTAAGGATTGTATCACTTGTTCTACCAGATGTACTTTTTGGTACACTTCAGAGGGGATTCTGTCGGTCGGCATACTGTACTAATAAGTAAATTTCTGTGCTTGAGCTTTTATTAAAAGTGAAATAAAACAGTTCGTATCGTATAGCGATATTGTATCTTTATTTTACATTTAAGAAAAATTTGTTTAAAATAAAACTAAAAAAATCATTAGTTCTGCAAATTTATGAACTAAATTGATACCGTCCATTCTCAGCCCTAATTTGCTGAAGAGCAACAAAGATTTTATACTGTTCGCACCCACATAGGACATTTATTTTATTTTCAAAAACCACCTGATTCTGTAGCAATCTGAAAGACAGCAAAAAATACCTACATTAACACCAGATTTAGTTATGTTCTTTAGCACCTTCTGCACTACAACCACGGACCTAGGAAAAATACAAGCTTGAACGAAGCATGCTTTGTAGTCAGTAACCATCAGGTACACACAGGTTTTGTACTGTTGTTCTTTGGATTAACCTAGATATTGATACACACACATTTAGGTGTACTGTTCCATTATTATGTTAATAAATATTTAACATGTTCAAAAATGAATTAAATGTGTACAATATTTTATGCAATAAAATCTTTGATATAATTTTTATGACTTGTTCAATTGACATTAGAATCACTTTTTATTTCTTTACCTTTTTCTAATAAGAATCAGTACCATGAGGTTTGCTTACAAAATATATAATTGAAATTAAAAACTTAAAAGCCGCCTAGATACGCCAGGCAATATCGACACAAAAATGTGCAAATAAATAAAAAAAATATAATAACCTATCTATGTAAAAAAATTCGTGCTTCTCCGTTCAGCAGTTTCAACGTGATTGAGTGAGTAGCAAATATCCAAACATACAAACTTTCGCATGTATAATATTAGTAGGATAGGATTCTATTCATATTTTTAAGTTTCACTGAAGAATGGTGGTATGATACGCATTGACGGACGGTAGACGCATAGCCCCTGCGGTTCTAACGTTACAGAATTTTTATTGTTAGAACGATCTAGACGTTCTAACAAAAAAAAAATATTATGTCTGGATTAGTGCCCGTTGACGACTTAAGTATATCAATTATATATTTTGAAATTAACCTAGATAAAAATACCTTTCATTTGATACAAAATAAAATATATTTAAAAAATCTGAGATTTTATTTTTGATATTAGAAATTAGTAAGTAAGTAGTAAGTAGTATATATATTTTTATTATAAGCAAAAAAAAATTTTTGTCTGTGCTATAGCCACGCATCTTAGTTAGTTTAGAAGATACAGTTGAAAGAACAAACAAACATACATATATTACACAAACACTGAACTGATGTCGATCTTTTATTTTGACCAAAATTTTATAGCATTTTTTCCTACTATCCGCAATTTTGCATCCGGACTATTTGGTTAAAAATAAAGTTGGAAAGAACAATTTTGCATGCTAATAAAAAACTGTCACATTGCAAGCTGTCAATATGACGTTGTTAATTAGTATTAAGTTCTATAAAACGGTGTTCAACTTAAATTGTTACATTTTCTGAGGTCTTCTATGATTATAATAACACATTAACAAAATTGTTATAGTAATAAGGCTACATATTATAATTTTTGTTGTTGAAGACACCCTGGATGCTGCTGTTGTATTTGGCTGATGATTATCGCTCATCACCTACGAATATCACAAATCAAGTCCATTTTGTTCGTAAATACATTAAGTGGAGTGTTGGCGTTACAGGCCTGAATCACCGCAAAATAATAAGCAATGAGAGCTCATTGCTGGTGTTAGGGGGTGTGCAAACTACCAGATTTAAATATAATTGAGCCGGATGTACTTCTTGATTGCGGTCAGAAAGATGGACAAAAATTATATTGACTACAAAATGGACATCGTAGCTAAAGATTGTTGTGGAAATGACGTGAAAGTCTGTTTTTTTTTTGTTAAAGTGACAAAATATTGCGGATTAAAACAAGCGCAAAAGTAAAGAGGTCAATACTGGGACTCGTTAATAGAAAATTGTGAACTAAAATAGTAGGTACCTAATTGTTGGTGGAATTTGTAATGACTAACAAATATATATTTCATTGTATGTGGACTTTTTTATGTACTATTTATTTTCCAAACAGTCTACAAACAAACTGTCGAAAATGGGTCTTTTCAACCGAAGAGAAAAATTTGATGTAAGATTTGGGCTGGATAGTCTCCATTTGGATTAAAGCAATTTTAAATTAGTTCATTACAACAACAAAATAAAAAACTGACTACTTTTTATACTTCGGTCGAAAGAACGATTTTTGAGAGTCTGTTTCTCTACTGTTAAAAACTTAAAGAGATAAAATAACACTCATTTGAAAGCATAGATAGTTTTCTTTCTTTAATTTTATTTCAACTTTCCTGTAGGATTAGTTTCATTGGTAAAAATTGACATGGTTGCGAAAGGGACATTACCGTCCGAATCGGATTTGACAAACTATAACTCAATAACAATAAGTCATAGAGAAGAGTTTAAATTATACTCAAACCATAGGTTTAAAAAAACTTTTTTTCGTCACTCAAACAGTAGATAATTTATCAATACATCATAATATACCCAAAAACGGCATTCTTAAGGTAGTTTTTTCGTAAAACCTGATAAAAGTCCCATACTTTCGGGCCCCCCAGGAGTAGCCAGGGTTATGAAAGTTGCAGACACTGAGCACCAACCACGCGTTGGGTGTTCCTAGCGAAAAAACAACGTTAGCGCGTTTTAAATTTAGCACAGCGCCATCTAGTGATGGTTTGCCAAATTAACGGTTATGCAAACTTACGTTACGTATTCTTAAAATTAATGTTACTTTTTAGTTAATCAACCGATTGAGGTAAGATAAAGTCTACATATTTAGTGAAGCTAACCATAACACATTGCTGAAAACCGCATGCAAATCGATCGACCCGTTTCTTAGATTAGCTTCTTTAAATTCTTTAAACTGATGTTACTTTTTTTATTTATAAACCGATTGAGATATAACTAAGCGAATATAATGTATGAAGTTTGGTATAATACATTTCTGAAAACCGCATGCAAATTGGTCAAGTCCGTTTCTGAGATAATCGTGCACAAATTCATAGACAAACAGACAAACCGACAAACAGACAAAAATTCTAAAAATGGTCGATTTGGGTTTTATTGCGTTATTAGGGTCCGCTGAAAATAGTTTTTCTTATTTATCTTCCATGTACAGACACGACCCACTTACGATTTTATTATATGTATCTATTGATGTTGATGATGATATAGTATCGTTCAGTTAGTATCCTACGACTTCTTAGTATTTGGAGCGTGATTGAGAAATAAACATCCAAACACACGTCACAACCTTTTACAAATTTATATTAGTCAGATAGGTATTACATCTTTTTGAGCTCAACTGTTCATTTTATGTCGTATAGCTTATCCGAATAAATCCTAAATCCTAATCATAGAATCTGCCGAGTCCACGAATCCGTCCAATTCCAGAATCTGCGAAATCCACGTAACTGCCCAATCCCAGTATCTTTCCTATACCGAACAAACGTTCACAACTTTCTATCAAATTGTGTGATATCATCATCATCCAAGAAGTCCACTGCTGGATATAGGCCTCCCCCAAGGATAAGTTGTGTGATATGTATGACCCTATATATTTATGTATTATTTATGTTTCCTATATGAAACGAGATGTGTTTCTATGAGATGGTAAAGTTCTTTTACTTATGCGCATCTGTCGGCGCATTTTTACTACTTTAGATATCTTCCTACAGAACTAAAAACTTACTAGTATATAATATGTCCCGTCAGCTGTGTCAGAGCCTTAATGTGGCGACTCAGCCTGTCAATAAGTATAAACAACTTTCCTATGGGACTAAATCTAAATATACCAAAAAACAACCTGCAAAATTGTCATAAAATATTGCCCGGCCGGCTGAACACTTTTTTAAGGGAATGTAGTTTTGTTTTCTAATTTTAAGCTTCAGTCTCATAGAAAAAGTTGTTCATATTGATAGGATGAGTCACCCCTTTAAGGTTCCGACACAGTTGTCCAACATTGTTTATAACACATAGTACATTTAAATTTATTTAATCGGTTTAGTACTTTGTTGAGTTTTTCCATTACAAACAAGTAGGTACACCTATCAATCTTTTTTCTTCCTTCCATCGATTCCCACCACTTTGGATGTAATCTAAAATAAATTTTAATTTTAATATAGGAAACGTCCAAGATGCAGGGCTACTTGAAAAATATCGTTTATATTTTTATTTGCTACCGGAATCGAACCCTGTTTTAAAGACAACAGCGATATCATCCAAGTTTCCGTAGCTAAAAAGTAACTTTTCATTTGACAGATAAATTTCTTGTTCCTGGGTGAAGTGATCGCTAAAACACTGCACGAGAATGCCGATTGAAAATTGACAAATGTCAAAACTACGATACCATAGATTTTATAACATTTAAGGGTTGATGCAAAGAATCCGTATGTATTCAGTCTCGGATTCCTTGATGTATATTCATTTCTGTTATTATGTTTTTATTGAAATTCATCTAATAAGCTATAAACATTAATATGGGATGAGAAAACGTTGTTCAATGTATTAAATTTTCATTTTAAACATTGGAATCGATAAAAATCGCCAAATATTTTGTCAGTCCCTAGTTTGATGTTTAAATTTCAAGGTCACGCTCGGCGTGAAGGGAAGACGTGTCGAAGGGACATGCGTACTTCTGTCAAAATCGTGTGCTTCCCGAGAATTGCACGGCTGGCCGGACAATTTGTATGAAAATGTTGATGTTTTTTCTCAATTCCAGCGTAATTTTCATAAGAAAAGCTGTTGATATTGATGGGCTGAGTCGCCCCTTAAATGATCAGACAGGGTTTTATTAACCTATTGTATTTTTTTTTACTAGCCTATACTGTCCCACTGCTGGCCAAAGGCCTCCCCTCACTTCTGCCACTCATATCTATCTCCTGCGATTGATGACCAATTTGGATCAGAAGCCGATAGATCATCAGACGATCTTGTCCTTGGGCGGCCTCTTTTGCGACGCCAGCCAGCAGGATTACCCTATATTATTAGGAGCAGAACCTATACTATACTATATTTTATTTATTAAATGAATATACGATGTGCTTGGTATTGAACTAGCAATAATTGATAATTTAGCGTACTCCACATTAATGTGAACAACTTTTGTTCTGTGACCAAGTCTAAAAAGAGGGCTGTTCCATAGTAAGTTGAATACTTAACGATCCGAAATGTATGGAGAAGCTGATATTTTTCCTCGTTTTCAGCCTTGTTCACTAAACAGAAGTTAATCGTTTTCATGTTGAGAACGTAAATTTAAATTATCGCTATTTCAATACCAAACATATTGTGTAGATGAATATCCAAGACCTAAAAACCGAGCAAATTACTAAACACGAGTCAAACAAAGAGGAATGAGAACAAAAAAACCACTGAACTTCTTTCCACGTTTTGTTAACTGCACATTATGACCATGTACCATTTAGACAGTTACTCGTTTTGGCAATTAAAAAATTAAACGTCTTGGCCTGTTGACATTTTGATGTTGACGTTTTGACTATTGGACGTTTGGACACTTGACCTAGAGTAAAACTTACCATGTAGAGGTCCAAATATAACACACACGACGACTATAAGCAACGACACCCTGAGTCGCCGTCGCCGCGGCCCGCTTCGGAACGCCACCGTTAGCGTCTCCCGGACGTGACGCGCGTCGAAGAACGAGCACACCCATCCTCGGCAGCCCACGGGAAGCTCCTGGAAATATCGGTATATTCTAAAGTCCTTCCCGCTTGGATTTTTTTCCCATATCTTATTTCTTTATGTAATAGGTATGTATCATACGCCATGTGGTTCCCGGCAGAGTAAAATGGGACCACTCCATGTCTTCTCGTGGATGTCGTAGAAAGCGAATTAGGAAACACAAGACTAAAAAGACCTGATGGATGGATTGAAACACAAGCTAAAAAACATGAAAGAAACCTCTCCAACCCGTTTGGCCAGCTTGGAGAGTGTAGGCCAAATCTTCTGACTGGTCTGACTAATATATGGCTCTGGTAGTACAGAGAGGGTCATGCTCCTGCAGTGGAGAATAAATAAGACCTGATGATGATGATATCAGAAGAAAAAACACCTAAAGAAATATCGATATATATTTTTTTATTGACATAGGACGGCAAAAGAGCAAGCGGTTCACTTGATGGTAAGTGATCACCGCTGCCCATGGTCAACTGCAACACCAGGGGTGTGACAAGTCGTTGCCGGCCTTTCATTTTCCCTCCCCAGAGGAGACGGGTGATGTGCCTCCTGCTCCCTCACTCACTGAACGAAGCATAGAAGAGGTAAACTTACTACTCAAATGTAAATTTTCTGAGTGAGTGGTACATCCCCGGACGAGACGGCCCATTAACGCTACTAGCAAAAGTTAATTTTGCCGGTAGCGTGGCTCTATACCACAACTAAAATATACCGCGTTAGTCAAAGATGCGACCAACCAAGTCAAAAAGCTCCTTGAAGTCACCGAGTTACCTATGGATCGAATAGTTTTTACAGGCGCAACCAAATCAAATGGGATGATATGAACATAGAACCATGCTATGACTTTGTCTGCTTGCATTTTTTTTACACAAGAACTAGCTGTCATAACAAGATTTCATCCGGGTAAATGATAGACTATATTACCCGCTGCAAATGGTGCTTTCTATAGGTAAAAAAGAAATAAATTCATAAGTTAAGTTCATTATTTTTTTAACAAACACAATTAAATCTTTATTTATTAATTAATCTTTAAAGATATAATAAGAGTATAGGACTGTAGATAAATTGATCTTAACTCGTTAAAAGCTATGTTCTAAAAAGTTTATACTATTAAGTGGAACAGATATATTAATACACTCATAATGTCATTTGAATAAAACCTAATTATCTGTGCTGGAAAGAGACTTTGTAAATGCCATTCATCACCATCACCCACGGCCAGGTGCAAGTCTGAAGTCAATGTTGTTACAAAGACAGGTTTTGTCATACCACCATCACATAACTCCCCATGAATGTCAAAGTGTTTTTATTTATTAGTATTTATTATAATTTTCCTACACACTGGTCGCAAAACTAATCAAAAATAAAATAAATAAAAGACCAGCCCCAATCAAATCTAAAAAGATATCAAAAAACCATCGAAGCAAAATAGTCGAGTACGTTTCCAATTAGGCCAGTACCATTATCAGGCCTTTGAATTAGTTTCCAAATTAATCAGTCTCCACTTTTGTAATCAATCCACAGAGATTGATTTAATACAATTAATTAAGACCTTATATAATTAATTTCATGCTACGTTCATATTTCAATTAAACCGTTCAAAGAAATGCTCGTATTTGATGAATTAGTAGTGGTATTACTTAAACTATTTCGCTTTTAGTAGCGGTACGATGAACATTTATAATGACGCATAGCAAAAGACATCTATTTATAGGCACCTTACATATTTGTGATATTACCTATGATAATAAATGATTAAAATAATATTACCTACATGTTTGCAAATTGTTTTTCTCCAAAAAATGGCCTCAGCAATCTGTCAGCAACTCTGATGTTCGAGTTGTGTGGTTGAAACGAGTTGGAAAAATACTAAGGGTGTTCATTATAAGGATAAACAAGTACAAATAATATAATAGTTTAAAAAACACAAAAACACGCTTTTCATGTATTGTACATACATAGCTGCACAACAAGTGAAGCTAATAAAAGCGTGTTAAAAAAGCAACCATCAACTTCAACAAAACGGTTTAGCAATAAATGTGTTGTGGGGTAATATTAATCGAATAATGGAGCGTGATTTTGAACATCTGATATACAAAAAGTTCATAATATTTCCGAAAAATCTTGGTGCATTCCCTCCGGAAACGTTTACTTGCGGCTGGGAACGAAATAGTTTAAAAATACATTACAAAATATAAAAATAAGCATTTACTCTAACATTCCCGGTAAAATTCCCAGTAACGGATCCCCGTTCCCCGATCACCATTGAATTATCCACGGGAATGAGAATTTGGGAACGGTACATCACCAATTACAAGTATTACAACTGATTTTAGCACCTTTATTTATATTTTAGCTGAATATACATAAGACAGATGATAAATATTTTACTTACTACTTAGTTAACACTAAATGGAGATAAATACTGTAAGTTCAACCGCCAATATTAAGTTTCGGAGATACAAAGTTACAAACAGCCAGGCATGCGTAAATAACACCCACAAAGCAGCAACTAGACCAACTTCAGGCGAATTGTCAACGTTTTTGTATTATGTTCATTCAGACTGTTCTTATTGAACTGAGACTTATTGGATACCTTTGTTTGTGTTGCTAGAATTTACTGTTTCAATGGAGTTAGTTTCTGAATGGTTTTTGATAAGTTCAGCGACCCACAATCTATTAATAATAAATAAATATAAATAAATAAATATATACGGACATATCACACAAATTGAGCTAGCCCCACAGTAAGTTGTGAACTTGTGTCGCAGGATACTAACTCAACGATACAATATTTTATAATATATACTTATATAGATAAACATCCAAGACCCAGGTCAATCTGAAAAAGATCGTTTTCCATCATGACCTGACCGGGGATCGAACCCGGGACCCCCGTGTCGCACTCTGGCGTGGTAACCACTGCGCCACGAAGCTCGACGAAGTTTTGACGTTAGAGTTAGGTGGCTTAGGATCCACAGGATCATAGTACTGTAGCAGGGAGGTTTCATTAGGATATTTGAAACGGTTTAGATGTCTTCCAAAAGAAACTATTGTCTGTGCTTCTTTAACAATAAATGGTAGTGTTGACACAGAAGTCATCCTACGAACCATGTATACGAAGACATAGATGTAAATCTTTAATTATTTGAAATATACAAAACTAGATTCAGTATTATTCTTTCAGGCCAAAGCCCTACTCACCCGTTACAGTACCTTCGCGTGTTAGGCAACCTGACGGCAAGGTTGGTAATTGGTAACTATAAACGGCATAAAAATATCCAATATCTTGAAAGGCACCTTATTTACCCGTTTCTCCGGATTGTCATCATTAGCTGGTAGCTTCGAGCAACACGGCTTTTCCGTACCGGAAGCTGGTAGTCGTCAAGCTATACCAATGTAACAATGGGCGTCCCCATTGGGCATCGGGCAACTATCAAGACTGGTGTTATTTACGATTGTTCCGAAACAGTCAAATATGTAGACTTATTTATTTTTCTTCGTAATCTAACCCAATCTCATAATATAAACTATTGAAAAGTTTATATTAGCTATTTATTTTCCGACAAATTGACATATTTGTTGTAAACAAACTAAAAGAAAAGATTCTTTATAGGTTATTTGCAGAATATTTCATACATCTTTTGATTGAAAAAATATGCGATTTGTACATTTTTTAACGAAAGGTCAAATAGTTTTGTCACTATTCTTATCTAATAATTACATGCATAAGAGGCTAAATTATAGAAATTCATAATTCATATGGTCAAGAAAATTTAATTCAAATTAAAATTGTGTATAATCAAAAAAACTCTTCAAAACACAAGGCTGTTACCAAAAACACAGGATTTAGCCGGAACATAATAATAACGCGAACAGAACAGCGTTTAAGTGCAATTTTGTGTTTTCCGTGATCCGGTAACTTTATTTTACGCGAGAGAAGATTATGTTTTGCAAATTGATGAATATAATATTTACATGAAGAATTTTGTCGGATTGTTATATAATATTTATAATGTATATTACAATTAATTGTAGGCCAAGCACATTATATATCCACAGTTCTTCAATAATTGTTTACTGCCTCCGTGGTCCAGTGGTTAAGGCGTTTGCCTTGTTGACCCGGGGGTCTTGGGTTCGATTCCCACGGGAAGCATACTTTGTTAAGTTGTTTCCAGTTTGGTTAGGACATTGCAGGCATGAATCACCTGATTGTCTGATAATAAAGATGATTCCGTGCTTTGGAAGGCACGTTAAGCCGGTGGTCCTGGCTGCCATCTGGTAGTCGTTAAAGGAACCACGTCAGAGGCCGATAGGCGGTTCCGAAGAACTCTGACACCAGGGTGTGCATGGTCAACTGACCATGTCACCTACACGAAATTATGATAATTAAATATTTGAATGAAACTTGAACCGAAGCGAGCTACATCGTTTAGTCTATTTTTTATACCCAACCTAGGTTAGGGTTGTTACCTATTGATTTATTCTATTAGTCCGTCTTTAAGTTTCCATCTTCTTCTTCTTCTTTAAGTTTCCATCTCTGTGGAACCGTAGCGGCCAAACACATGGATTGATATGAATGTGGATTTCTTTATATCTAACTAAATCAACGGCATCTAGTTAAATGCGGCTGCTAGTACCTCAATTTTGAGCTTCAACTAATGATTTAGTCAAAATAATTCCATTAAATTCAGATATATCCAAGGAAAGTTTGCCTGTAGTAAATGTATTTAGTATCAATTTCCGATTGTAGTAATGTGCGTTCGATTTTTAATACATTATCATTAGAAACATGGATAAACAATTGTGCACGAAGCAACTAGAACCGCTGGTATATAAAAATTATTGTATTTATAATTATTTTCTGATTCCGGGAATTGAACTCTTGCCCTCTGACTAGCATTTGATTAAAGCCACACCCGCACACAACTGACAACCGGTTATATCACTTACATATACACACATTAAACAACAAAATAAACCAAAAATAAAACAAAATAATGAAGACGAGACAAAATAATCACGCCTGCCTGCGACACAGATGGTCCCGGGTTCGATCCCCGGTCAGGTCAAGATGGAAAACGATCTTTTTCAGATTGACCTGGGTCTTGGATGTTTATCTATATATATATTTGTTATAAAATATAGTATCGTTGAGTTAGTATCCCATAACACAAGTCTTTCATTAGAACTTACTTTGGGGCTAGCTTAATCTGTGTGATTTGTCCGTATATATTTATTTGTTTATTTATTTATAAAAAAATAACCATGTTATTTACCTACGGTAAAAGTACACTATACATACACATCTTTTACCCGAGCGTGGTAGACAAAACCCAGGCCTAGTAGATACCTACTAGTCCAGTATTAAAAATCGAGCCAGAATAACCACAGATTAAGATTCAATTCATGATCTTGAAAATACGTGAAGCAACTTTTCGTCTTTAATTTCACTCGAAATGTTTCTTTGGCTTTATTTTTGAAGGAGGTGGTTGCCCTCGTCTCATTCCACCCACGTCGACGACGATAATACGAAAGAACAATAGATTTATTAGAAACTCCAGACATTTGGGGTTTATCACATATAATAATATCCTGAAGATGTCAACGTTAATAGGTTTAAATTCTAAATTAAGATGCACTTTGAGTTTTTGTGCTTCTGCTACTAGTTAGTTCATGCAAACTATTGCTGGCCAGCGCCCACCCAACCACTCCTGTTAAGGGCCCGCACTAGGCCAACTAGTGACGCCAATCATTTTATTCCTAATACTTTACGAATAAAATCAAATTCACGAATCTTAGTAAAATAAGCCTTAGTAAATAACCTGAAGTATTTTTGGAATCATAATTTAATATTATTTGAATCAGTAATTAAGAGAACTACTGATTACCGCCTAAAACGGCCGTTTTTTGGCGGTAATCAAAGCAGCTTATATTACTAAGATTCTTGAATTTAATTTTATTTATAAAGTTTTAAGAATAAAATGATTGGTGTTGCTCGTTGGCCTAGTGTGGGGCCTTGATCCCTTGTTGCCCGCCACCTATAGTAAACGCATGAGACTCTTACCGACTTTTATATTAACGGTACCTTTTATTAATTTATTATACAGAGTGTAACATACCCTTAAAGGGGTGACGCAACCCATCAATATGAACATCTTTTGCTATGGGATCAATGGTGCAACGAAAGAAATTTCGACATTTTCATACAAAAATGTTTGGCCGCCCGGGCGAAATGTATGGGAAAGTCAAAAATGTTTTCGAGTTCCCAGCGTTGACCCGATAGGAAAAGTTATTCATATTGATGGTCTGAGTCACCCCTTTAAGGGCCTACACTAGGCACACTAGTGACGCCAATGGTTTTATTCCTAATGCTTTACAAATAGAATGCCATTCAAGAATGTAAATCATATAAGCCTTAGTAAATAACCTAAAGTATTTTTGGAATAAATGAATATTATTTGTAAATTATTTGACCAGAGGGCTGGCAACTATTTTGCCCAAAGAATAAGCATTGCCATTCAACGTGGCAATGCTGCCAGTCTTCTGGGCACATTACCGCAGGGCAATGACCTGCTGGACATTTTCTATTTATAGGTTAGTTTTATTTATAGGTAGGTTTTATTTATAAGTAGTTTTATTTTATAGGTAGGTTTAATTCTTAGTTTATATAAGTTAGTTTTAATATTGTTACTTAATTAGAAATATGTTTTTTGGAATCATGTTTTAATCTAATGAGAATCAGTCTTATGAGAATCAGAACTACTGATTACCGCCTAAAACGGACGTTTTCGGCGGTACTGTTGGCGGTGACTGATGTTACACTCTGTATACATACCTATACTATCTATCTATCATCATCATCAGGTCTTTCCAGTCCCCACTGCAGGAGCACGACCCTCTCTGCACTACCAAAGCCATATACTAGCCTGAGCAGTCAGAGGACTTGGCCTAGACTCTCCACGCTGGCCAGACGGGTTGGAGAGGTCTCTTTGATGTTAATAAGCTTTGTTTAGCTTGTGTTTTCTTAGTCGCCTTTTACGACATCCACGGGATGACTTGGAGTAGTCCTATTCTACTCTGCCGGAAACCACACGGCCAATACTATCTATCTTTCCAGTCTTTTGATAAGAACGGGTAACCTCACAAGATAAGCTTTTTTTCTATACAAAAATCAAACATTATCTAAGTGTAAACATAAATGTACTCAATATTAAATCTCCACAAAAGACAAAAAACTGGCGAAGTCCAAGTCGGACTCGCCCATGAAGGGTTCCGTATATAGTAGCAAACTTAAATTGGCCAAAATACCACAGTCACTTTCGCCAGCAAAAATTACATGTTTTATGAAAAATATGTAATTTTTGCGGGCGAAAAGTGTTTGTATGAATGAGAAAGTTATACATATATGCTTCAAATGTTCTTTATCTTAAAATTTGCTAACTATATCTCGTGTGTGTTAACCTATTTTCGATGAAAGTTTTCATTAAGGCCCACACTAGGCACACTAGCGACGCTAATACTTCACAAATAGAAAGAAATTCAAGAATGTAAATCATTTAAGCATTAGTAAATAACCTGTATTTTTGGAATCAATTCATCTCTTTATTTAACATTTCGAATAGTGCCACAAATTACAATGATGGAATGAATGTAATTAAAGTCCTCTTAACAGGTTTATTGTGTTTCTTTGGGAAATACTAATACGATTGTAACAGACAAACAGATGCACTAGTGATCCCCATACTTGGTCAGACCCAATTTGGTCACTCGCTCCTACGGAACCCTAAAAACAAGCTTATCGTAGCAAAAATAATAGTTTCAATGTTAAAGGTCCTGCGTTCTTTGAATCGTTCACCGACAATCTCACCTATGTGAGCCTCATGTAAAGGTCACCGCGTACTAAAACATTGACATACAAGAACCGTCCCTCCCTTCGACGCGGCTGACATTTCACTTGTATCAAAATTTTTTTTTTTTATATTGTTATAACAGTCTGATCGGACTTTTTAGCGATCTGATAAAGAAATAATATATCTTTATTTTCTTTCATTGCGATTTAGGTTTGTTTAACTACGAATATAATTCACTTTATGTTATTATTGTTATGTCTTTATGTTAAGTAACGAATAAGTCTGAGGTTGACTAGACAAGCCCAAATAATGGTTAGGTAGTCATGGTCGCTTTAAATACTTAAGTATCTATTATATTAACATAGAAACACAAGGATACATACGAGTTTTGTGGTGGGAAGTCAAGGGGTACAGTTGAAGTTTGCCTTAGACAATTTTGCAAATTGATTTTTATGGACTTTATAATATGAAATTGGTGTAGTTTGGTGTTATAAATGCTCGTGCTTATGAACAGTTTGTGAAATAGTTAAAGTGGACTGATAAATGGACTCGTATAGATTTGCCGCCCCATCTCCCACGAGGCATCAAAGAACATACGCCATCTTTGATGCTACTTGGAAAAACTTTACCCTACAACACCGATACTTAGTATCTCATTATACTGGACATTGGCAGAATCACTGAAATTTCGGTGGAAGCCATAATATAAAACAGAAGAAGAAGGATATATACGTACAATATGGCGCAGGCACCAAGGTTTCTTTTGTTATTTTAATACCGCAGTTTTTTTCTGCGTGATACTACTGTTTGACTGGTCATGGACATGGTCCACCACTGTTTGACCTACCAGTCAAACTTACCTGCACGTGCTGGTTCCCACTGTAACCGCATTTACAGATAAGTGATATCATACACTTCCTGGTGTGATCTTTGGCCACGCGTCGATATTTAAGATTAGGACACTAAAATAAGACTGAGCGAAATTTTAAAGACTGTCTTTTCTGATTAGCTAATGGTTCGCCATTAAAGAAAAGACAGTCTTTAAAAAGCAAAATATAATTTCGATTTTGAAAGAAGAAGAAGAATTATCTAAAGCTAAAAAACGCGGCTTTATTTATATTTGTAATTATGACAGTTTCCAAAATATACTAAAATGGCTTTTTACATGTAAATAATCAAAATTGCTCTTCTATTTTACTACAAAACAGCTAGTACACGGTCTGCCTAAAATCAGCTTGCGTAGCCAGGTCCCCCTCATTCAAATTTGCGTAGCGGTGCGGCAATTTATCACTTAGACAGCCGTCGACTCCGCCAATGATGTATGGCTGTCGCGGATAATCGGAAAAAGGGATAATTGCCAGAATCCTAGGCCGATAGCGAAAGTTCCTTGTTTCGGGGAAGGAATTTTGTAATTACGTCGAAAACTGCGAGGATCGCATTTTTCACGGCTTTAATGATGACTTTACACTGTAACATGAATTAATGTTGATTGATTGACTATAAAATTGTAGTTGGATCAACGTTTGTACTCTGGTGGCTAATCGGAAAAAGGGATAATTGCCAGAATCCTAGACCGATAACACAAGTTCCTTGTTTCAGGGAAGGAATATTGTAATTACATCGAAAACTGTAAGGATCGAATTTTTCAAGGTTTCAATGTTGACTTTGCATTGTGAAATGAATTAATATTGATTGATTGGCTATAAAATTTTAGTAAGAACGTTTGTACATAATCAGAATTGTGCATAATCGAAAAAAGGTATAGTAGCGAGAATCTTAGGCCGAAAGCGAAAGTTCATTGTTTCGGGGAAGAAATTATTTAATCATCATCATTTCGTGTAGATGACACGGTCAGTCGACCATTATTTAATAACATCTAAAATACTGAGGATCGCATTTTTCACAGTTTTAATGATGAGTTTACATTGTTTAAGGAATTAATGTTGATTGATTGACTAAAACTTTTTAGTGCAAATTACCATTTGTACTCTAGTGACTAATCGGAAAAAGGTATAATTGCGAGAACCCTAGGCCGATAGCGAAAGTTTCTTGTTTCGGGAAAGGAATTTTGTAATTACGTCGAAAACTGTGAGGATCGCATTTTTCATGGCTTTAATAATGACTTTACACTGTAAAATGAATTAATGTCGTTAGATTGCCTTTAAAATTTTAGTTTTAACGTTTGTATTCTTGTGCATAAACGGAAAAGGGATAATTGCCCGAATCCTAGGCAGATAGCGAAAGTTCCTTGTTTCAGGGAAATAAGTTTGTAATTATAGGTTTTAGAATCAAATTTTTCACGGTTTTAATGATGACCTTAAATTGTTAAACAAATTAATGTTGATTGATTGACTATAAAATTTTAGTGGCAACTAACGTTTGTACTCTGGTGGATATTCGGAAAAAAAGGATTATTGCCAATCCTAGGTCGATAGCAAAGTTCCTTGTTTCTGGGAAGGAATTATGTAATTACATCTAAAAGTTTGAAGATCGAAATTTTCACGGTTTGAATAATGACTTTACATTGTTAAAAGAAATGATGTTGATTGATTGACTTCACCATTGTTGTGAAAATTAACGTTTCTATCCCTGTGGATAATCGGAGAAAGGGATATTTGCGAGCATCCTGGTCTTAGTTATTTAAAAGTTAAAGAATTACATATTTTACACTTTTGACTCATTTTAGGTAAGATTTCATGTATTGTTATTTAATTCTGTAAGAATGTCTATTAACCTAAAAGGCCTTAGATTAAGTTATCCAGTTTAAATACACTATTTCGTTTTGTATTTTGGATATCTATCGTATCTATCGTATCTATCTATACCTATATAAACACGGGGCGGGAAAATTTTTTATAGTTTCGTAAAGATAAATTCAACTTTAGCACATTATAATTAGGACTCCAGATACTTACTGTAAGTAATGTAGGTAAATTCTAATTGTGTATGTTAGTGTAGTCACTGGTTAATCGGAATACAAAGAATAATTACGAGGATCCCAGGCCGATGACAGCGAAAGCTCCTTGTTCTATAGAAGAAATTTTATAATTATATTGAAAAGTTTTTGAATTGTATTTTTCGTAGTCATAGTAAAGTACTGTACTGAGGAAGTATCTTGACTGAGGAATGCTTTTTCTCTGAGTTTATCTCTCTACTGTCAATTTCAGAGACTAGTATATCGAGCACTTATCCATCCATATACAGGAATAAGGCTGGATAAGATGGATAGGTAATGTATCCTTAGGCTGATGTTGAACCGCCCTGACTATATTTCAAGAAAAAACTAAAATAACAATAGAATTTCCTCAGAAATTCGCCCACCTGATAAGTGACTTTGCATGACACCTTAATTTCTGTTTATATTCGCATATAGTAGCTGGTATATGCACGATGCAGACATAAGGATAATTTGTATGTTATGTTAATCTCAAGGATATCACGGGATTTAAGCCGTGTCGAGCTCCGTGGCGCAGCGGTCAACACGCCTGCCTGCGACACGGAAGGTCCCGGGTTCGATCCCCGGTCAGGTCAAGATGGAAAATGATCTTTTTAAGATTGACCTGGGTCTTGGATGTTTATCTATATAAGTATCTATTATAATATTAGTATCGTTGAGTTGGTATCCCATAAAAACAAGTCTCGAACTTACTTTGGGGCTAGCTCAATCTGTGTGATTTGTCCGTATATATTTATTTATTTATTATTTATTAAGCCCCGCCGCAACCCTCATCAGTAGTGTTAGACTAGACTTTATCCTGTTCCTCTCATACGTGTGTAATTCAGGTGACTTAACCGGCATGATTGAGATTAGGCTCTGTAAATTGATTATTGGTGGTTTGGATGTCACGCACGATTAAATTGAAATTCTGTGGCACATAAATGTCTTAAAAATCTTGTAAATAAAATTTACTGAAAAAAATTATTAAGTTTTGATAAAATAAAAGTGGACTTTATATTACTTATTTACACCTTTCTTTTTATCATCTGATTGCAAGAAAGTCTTAAAAGCTGACCCCAAGGTATGTTGACCCTATTTTACACTCAGTGCATCTATGTACTGAGTGGAAAATAAGGCTAATTAGGTATAAGATCCACCTTATACCTTATTAGCCTAAGTTTTCAGTACATCTATGTACACTAATTCAAAGATTCATTTATATAATTGGTTTTAAATAGCATTATAATGCTTGGTATATTATTAAAATAGTAAATATGTGATAAAAAATTAACTCGAACCAGCGACTCTTAGGTTTACGCCCTAATAAGTGTGATACAAATTACACCATCGTGAATGTGAATGTTTACGCAGCGGTGATTCGAAGTCGTGGGTTCAAGTTCTTTTTTATCACACAAGTTTAGAGGCATTATCGTTAATGTCTTATTACATTGCAGATGTGATAAAGCTTACCCGGCCCGCTCTATTTATTAAAAATAATAAAAATAAATAAATATATACGGACAAATCACACAGATCGAGCTAGCCCCAAAGTAAGTTCTTAAGTAAGACTTGTGTTATGGGATACTCACTCAACGATACAATATTTTATAACAAATACATATATAGATAAGCATCCAAGACTCAGGTCAATCCGAAAAAGATCATTTTTCATCTTGACCTGACCGGGGATCGAACCCGGGACCATCCGTGTCACAGGCCGGCGTGTTGACCGCTGCGCCACGGAGCTCGTCTCTATTATTATTATTATTCTATCAAACTTTAGTATATGCCTTTGCTTTACCCCATATGTCGTGATCTGATAATCCAGGTGATGTCGCCTGATTGATATTAAGCCAGTTAAATTGATTGATGTTTGTTGTAACGTCACGGTGATATGAAAATCCGTAAGTAAACACGCGTGTTGCGAGACAGCAATTACTTGTATGCGTCTAATTTTACTGAAAATTTAATAAATTATTATGGACTCACTGAAAATAGAAGTACATAATATTTCGTTGAATTATCAATAAAAATTAATATTTCGTTTAACACTCATTTACTTTCGATTGCATTCAGAGAAAAAAAAATGCATATATATAGGGATTTTAAAACTACATACATTTATTCAAGAAAAGCAAATTTACACTTATGTGTATAATTAAACTCGTATCAGCTAACTAGCGCCTTTCCAATTTTTATTTTTTTGACTAGGTACTCATCATATCAAATTAAAAAAAAATCTACGTCAGTCCGGCGGTAGTAGTAAATATTTATTTTTGGGTGTTACTTTTCAAATTGTGCATTTAGTAAGTTAAGAGAACTACTCATTACCGCCAAAGGCGGCCACTTTCGGCCTAGATTTTAGCAATTTGATCTTATTTAGAATTACCAGAATAAAATTACGGATGGCGTCGCTAATTTCGCTGATGTAATCTACTTATGAATATGTGAATTCCATCGAACAGGGTTTAATTCGCGCCACAACTCTCGTTAGTGGTTATCAGTCTAGACTTGCGTATAATATGTCTGCGACCTTTGCCTTGATTAGGACATAGGAGACACGTAACGTGGTGACATCCTGTGTATTTAACGTCGATGCAAAAGGTTTCATAAAATATTTACACCGCATGTACTTAAAACATTTACATATATATAGACCCACGACATTCCTTTGAAGTGGTGACAGAGACCCTTAATATGAACAACTTTTCCGTGGTCCAGTGGTTAAGGCGTTTGCCTGTTGAGCCGGGGGTGGTGGGTTCGATTCCCACGGGAAGCATACTTTGTTAAGTTGTTTCCAGTTTGGTTAGGACATTGCAGGCATGAATCACCTGATTGTCTGATAATAAAGATGATTCCGTGCTTCTGAAGGCACGTCAAGCGTTGGTCCCGGCTGCCATCTGGTAGTCGTTAAAGGAACCACGTCAGAGGCCGAGAGGCGGTTCTAAAGAACTCTGACACCAGGGTGTGCATGGTCGACTGACCGTGTCACCTACATGAAATCATGATGTAACGTTATCTGGGAAGTCAATTTTTTTTTTCGATGTACGCATACAAGTTGCCCCGGCGGCTGAGCACTTTTGTATTAAAGTTTTTTTTTATTAGTTATAGCATTCGTCATTTCGTGTCAAGAACTGAAGTCTAAAGCAGAGGATAGAGAAGTTTAGCGCATACTCCATTGACAAGAGCTACAAAGCTCTAATATAAGAAGAAGAAGAAGCATTGTCATATTGCACTTCTTTAAGGGAATGTCGAGGATCAAATTACACGCTGAAAACAGTTCACCACGCCAAATCCAACCAAGGTTTAAACCACACCAAATCCATCGTCACTGGTATTAGACCATACTTGCGTGTATGCCATTAAATTACGTTGTACTTCTGGAAAACGTCTTTACGTTTTGTGTATTTAATTTGGGCGTAATAAGTTCCTTAAAATCCTAATCCTATCTTAACTAATATTATAAATGCGAAACTGAGTTTGTTTGTTACGCTTAGACCTTAGACCCATACTAACTTGGATGGGACTTGTTAGAAGGGATATGAAAGATGCCCAAATATCACCGCTGACGACCCAGGATAGAAATTCCTGGCGACGCCATATTAGGAGAGCCGACCCCAAGTAAATGGGAAAAGGCTAAGCGAAAGAAGAAGTCTTGTGTATTGTTAACGGGGGTCTTAATTCGATCAAATACAGGTTAAACGGCACAATATTCGTCAGTGGTGTTTCTCAATACTTAAGAATATGTTTCAGTCATTTGCCTAGATTGTTAAATCATGACTAGTGGGACACGGCGTGATATTTTAATTCAGGCAGTACAGAATCTGCTTGAAATCAAGCGGGATAAATGAAGTTCATCAGGTTATGGCGATATAGGCATGTGGAAGTAAACACCCGCAACAATATCTCCTAAGTAACAATTTGAACCAATATCAACCCTGACGAGCTCCGTGGCGCAGCGGTCAACACGCCTGCCTGCGACACGGTTGGTCCCGGGTTCGATCCCCGGTCAGGTTAAAATGGAGAATGATCTTTTTCAGATTGACCTGGGTCTTGGATGTTTATATATATTTATGTAACTTCTATAAAATATAGTATCGTTGAGTTAGTATCCCATAACACAAGTCTCGAACTCAATCTGTGTGATTTGTCCTTATATATTTATTTATTATCTGGAAACACTTATCTTAGAACTATACATTGAGCTGAAAGTATTTTATGGGCTAGCAATCTAACCTTGTCTCGGTATATTACAATTCTAGATATACATTTTATAATTAAGACTAATACAAAACAATATGAGCCTTAAGTATTATGTAAACTTCATTGGGTTTAAGTCCCCCATCAATAAGAACCTCAAATAAGACCCTCGTCAGTATTTACCATTCACACAGATCATTTATTTATTTGAACTAAATACAACGGTACATTGAGTTCCACTTACAGTATTAGTACAACAGTAACGTAAAAAAAAAGTACAATAAATCAAAATAAAACTTATTGCATACAAGACGACTCACATTCATCACCCTCACAAAACAGTAAACATTGCCTGACAAGAACACCATATCCATCCACGAACACATCACACTTAGGCTGTTGTGTCAAAAACTCATTTAGGTCTGAAAGCATGCGACAGAGAGGGGATTGCGCATGCGATATAGTGCGTGTGATAGGTGGGGCGAACAGTTTTCGAGGTTGACATGTATCATAGGTACTACAAGCTAGGTTACCGCCTAGACTATTGTATATGCGTGTGCCCTTTGCCTAGATTACCAGATTACAACGTGTTACGTTGTCGAGATCTGATCATGATGGTGTAAACCTGATTAAGCCGAGAAAATCGAGGTTGTCAAGTCATGGGACGATATGGCAATTGGAAGGTAAATATATTTTGGTCAGATCAATTATAATGCTACGAGTATACTTATTTTAGGTCAAATTATTTAGACTAATAACTACTAGCTGTTACCCGTGGCTTCGCCCGCATGATATATAGCCTATGTCCTTTTCAGAACCCTATCCTATGTGTATGCAAATTTTATGATGATCGGTTCAGTAGATTAGGCGTAACAAACAGACAAACCAATAAACAAACTCACTTTCTCATTTACAATATTAGATTAGAAGTGTTCTGTCTAATTTATAAAGATAATTAAAAATAAAAGATAAATTAAAGATGATTAGAAGTCAGGATTAGGATATTCGTCACTGAAGTGTAAATAGATTTCACCATACTACCCTAAATCCCACTATAGCCTTCATCAGTAGTAGAAGTCAATATAGATTATAGTATACTAGCTGTTACCCGCGGCTTCGCCCGCGTGATATATAGCCTTTACCAAGAATGGTACCCTAACCTATGTGTATGCAAAATTTCATGAGGATCGGTTCAGTATTCGGCGTGAAAGCGTAACAAACAAACAAACTCACTTTCGCATTTATAATATAAGTTACCTTTGCCTACATTACGATATTACGATGTATTGAATATGTCGAGATCTTATAGATATCATCGATGCAGGTGATGTGATATCTGATTTGTGATTGAGCCGGGAAAATTTAGGTTGTGACGACATGGGATTATGGGACGATATAGAAATTTGGAAGTAAACTCTCGCCACAGTGTCTCTTAAGTTTCCTTATCTCTTAGTCACATATATTTTTATTGATTTAGGTATGTAGTAGGACAGGTAATTTGGACTAATGTGTTTAAACTTCATTTGTGTCTTGAATATATATAAATTTCATCATCCGAGGGTATTCTCGGTTGCATCCTCAGCGAAACCGCTTTATAGTCCGGGGTCCGCAACCTAACCAAGGTGATATGACTGGGTTAGTATCTTTGCCGTGTGGTTCCCGGCAGAGTAGAAAAGGACCACTCCAAGTCTTCCCGTGAATGTCGTAGAAAGCGACTTAGGAAACCCAAGCTAAACAAACCTTACAAACATCAAAAAGACGTCTCCAACCCGTCTGGCCAGCATGGAGAGTGTAGGTCAAATCCTCTGACTGCTCTGGCTAATATGTGGCTGTGGTGGTGCAGGGAGGTTCGTGCTCCTGCAGTGGAGACTAAAAGAGACCTGATGGATGGATGGATGGATGGATAGTCTCTTTTACGCAGAGCGACTGCCGTCTGAGCTCTGCAGCTCAAAGGGTAAACCAGATAAATATATGTGTAATTGTGTATGTATTCCATCTTAAGGGTTTAAACCCCGCCACTACCCTCGTCCGCAGTGTTAGCCTGTCTCTCAATTTGCCTGTGATCTTTGCCTAGATTACCAGATTGCGACATATATGATATGTCGTGATCTGGTAATCCAGGTGATGTGATGAGCCTAATTGAGATTAAGCCGGCCAAATTGATTGATGTTTGTTGTGCCGTCACGGTAGTAAGTAATTCGTTATTCAACACGCATTTTAAGGAATATCCTGCTATATGACAATGATTGAGAAAAACAGAAACAATTGTTTCCAAATCACTTTATCATTAAATGTTAATTTATAATAAAATGAAATGAAACTTAACTGTAAGTAGCATCACAGCGGCAAAATTTATATAACGAGTGTTTAATATAGTTAAATTAGTAAGGATTTTTTTTCAATATTGCAACCTGACTAAACAAAAAATAAAAGCCTTGGTTACTGTAAAACATGTAAGGCTTCTGGAAAACAAGCATTTAAAACTTCCAGTTAAATAATAATAATCTTTCAGATAAACGAGCGCCTATTATATTAAGCATAATTTAAATAGGACTTATTGGGAAGTACGTACTTCCAAATAAAAACAATGAAACAGGAATAAGAACATAAAAAATGAAATATTGAATTGGAAACCTCTTCCTTTTTTCAATTCGGTTGAAAAGAAAGTCACGTACAAATTATTTACATTTACACATAACCTCCTTTAAATACACTCTTTTTTGGGCATTCTTGTACTGTACGTAACCGAAACGTACAAATCTATAAAATAACGTTCACCTAGCAACCTTTGAGCATCACGTCCCAGCTGGTTGGTCAATACTGCGAGCTGTTGAATTTTAAAGAGATTGGTCGAACGCGCGGAAATTATAACACTACGGCCATAGTCTGACTAACGCGGTTTCTTGATAATTCCATTAAGTTGACTAACAACACTATAGTTGATTTACAATTTATATAATTTTTACATCAAACAATAATCGCGAACAACAATAATGGTCAGATTGGTAAAATAGCGTTTACTTAGCAACCCTGGAGCACAGAAGAAAAAATACTCAGGTGTAACACGTCCCAGCTGATTGTTCATTGTTGCGAGTGGAAGCCTGATGAATTTTAAAGAGAGTTGGTGAACGCGCGGAAATTAAAAACCTGCGGCTGTGGTCTGACTAACGCGGTAATTAAAATGAATCCTGACTCCTTCGGCTTTTTTGTGATTTTCATAGAGATCAAGTCCTGAACTTGTATTCAAGTTAAATAGTACATGGTTGATACCATTGTCAGCCCAAGATAAATTACATAGAAATACTGCTGGCAGCTTACAAAATACATGGGGTCTAAGCGAAGCAGTAATTTTGGCCTGCGTTTGATAGTGGACTAACATAACAACACTGTAAGAATTGATTTACAATCAATATAAATTTTACATCAAACAACAATCGCGTAGCTAAAATGATCAGATAGGTCAAATAGCATTCACCTATCAACCCTGGAGTACAGACTAAAAAATACTCTGAAGTAACACGTCCCAGCTGATTGTTCATTGTTGCGAGTGGAAGCCTGTTGCATTTTAAAGAGAGTTGGTGAACGCGCGGAAATTAAAACACTACGGTCGTGGTCTGACTAACACGGTAATTGAAGTGAATCCTAACTCAAAGAACTTTCTTGATACTCCTGTTAAGTGGACTAAAAACACTGTAGTTGATTTACAATCAATAATGTTTATATTAAACAACGTTCGCGTAATTAAAATGATCAAATAGGTAAAATAGCGTAACTTAGCAACCCTGGAGCACAGAGGAAAAAAACATTCAGGAGTTACACGTCTCAGCTGGTTGTTCATTGTTGCGAGTAGAAGTCTGTTGAATTTTAAAGAGAGTTGGTCGAACGCAAGTGAATTAAAAACACAACGGTCGTGTACTCTTATTTAATTAAGAAATAAGATATGGAAAATAAATCCACGCGGGCAAAACTTGAACCAGCAGTCTTTACTCTTTGTAAGAGTAACGCCTTACCAATTAGGCCACCGCGCTTCATGGTGGAGAAATTCGACGTGTAGGACCACGTCGAATTTCTCCACCATATATTATTCCCCTAATACGCATTATTGCTTGCGTGGTGCATTATTGGTTGCTACAAGTCCTGCCCGCGTGGATTTTTTTCCATATCTTATTTCTTAATTTAATAAGAGTATATCAGAAAAGAATTGTAAGTGTATTAAAAGTACCTTTAAAATACTACGGCCGTGGTCTGACTAATGCGGTAATTGAAGTGAATCCGGACTTCTTCAGCGTTTTAGATACTTGAGTTTGATGGAAATCAAGACTTGAACTTGTATTCAGGCTAAATAGTACATAGTTGATACAATTGTCAGCGCTAGAATAATAACATAGAAATACTGCTGGCAGCTATTAACATACATGGGGTCTAAGCGAAGTAGTAATTTTGGCCTGTGTTTTGTAGTGGACTAACGACACTGTTATTTTTTCACGATTATTATAATTTTTACATCAAACAACGATCGCGTTTCTAACACTTGGTAACCTTGGAGCACAGAGGAAAAAGTAAACTGGAGTAACACGTCCCAGCTGATTGTTCATTGTTGGGAGTGGAAGCTTGTTGAATTTTTAAGAGAGTTGGTCGAGCGCGGAAATTTAAACACTTAAGCCGTGGTTTGACTAACGCGGTAATTGAACTGAATCGTGACTTATTCAGCATTCTAGATACTTGAGTTTGATGGAGACTAAGACCTGAACTTGTATTCAAGTTAAATAGTACATAGTTGATACCATTGTCAGCTCGAGAAAAATAACATACAAGTAGAAATACTGCTGGCAGCTGTTAATATACATGGAGTCTAAGCGAAGTAGTAATTTTGTTAGTAGTTGGATATTTTAATATTTAGTTGTTGTTTACGAGTATGTTTAGTTTCATATACTCTACACATACAATAATACAATAATCCGAGGATCTACTTAATTTCTGATTATTTTATAATATTCTTTCTTTGAATCCGAGATTTATAAAATCCATCTAAGTTATCACTACTACTTATCATAAAAAGAAGAAAGAAAAAAAGATACTTACTCTTTGTCTCTCCGGGGATATGACGGGATCCTTCAGGCGAACGTAACCATATATTAAACTTGTCAGGTATAAACAGTTCGAAATGAGAAATATGCCGTAGTATCCGATCTGCTGCAACAGTATACCACTCAAAGACATCCCAATAGGAATCCCTAGGGACATACACAAATTGGCCACTCCCACTCTGAATGTCCTCATTTCTTTGGTAGTGACGTCACCAATGTAGCTGAATACACCAACGCACACAGTGATCCATCCTCCCGTCAGAGACGGAAACAGGTCGGAGAGTGCCGTGACCTCCAGAGGCAATTCGTAGAAGAAATATGTGTTTAGAATGAAGCTCGTACAGCATAGTACTTCGCCGACGATCGGGAGTAATATACACGCTTTCCTCTTCCCTGTTTTGTCGCTCCAGGAACCGACAAACAGGACCAGAATACACGGGAACGCAGTCTGCACTATATTCTTCCACGCCTGCACTGACGCAGTCAGTTTTTGGACTTCCGCCTCCTCTGTCGTGTAATTTTCCGTCTGCCGCCGATTCAGCGCGGAGCACACTTCATCACTATATCCCAAATTCACTCGGCACGCCTTTTCCAAATTCAAGTTCTGAACAGCCAGACCGGAAAACACATTTGACATAATATAACAGGCGATGATCGGCTCGACAGTGATGTTAGACCTAATCTGCATCAGCTTCTCCCGAACACCGGACTTCTTCGCTTTGGGCACATCCTTCGGCGTTTCCACTTCCGTGACTGGTTTGTCCACTGAAGCGCTGATTCCGTTCATATTGGCCACAGTAAGCACAATTTAAAGTTCAATCAATCATCGTTACAACATGACTTATTTCGGCGTTCTGGATTCCGTGAGCTCATTCATCGTCGTAGTGTCAACTGGGGTTATCAGACATGTCACAGGTAGGGATTAGTGGCACGTTTCCCACGATTCCATTCAATGTGACACGCCAGCAGGACAAGAGTGTCGCAAGTCCGAGCGCAGACTGAAGGATCCTTTTGTCTTAGGAGTTGATTGGACGGATACGCGTTCGAGTGGTATCATTATACACAATTGGCCTGGCGTAGTGTCACTGAGTGCGGAGCCCGCAGGACTGCCGGGCGGAGCTCAACCTTGCAGTAAGCAGCCGTTTATTCCATTAGACCAATGTCTGTCATTACGTGAAACAGTGGGTACGCAGGCAGGGCAGCTATGATTAGTGCACGGTCAAGGTACGCTTTATGCGGAGGTTCCTTTGCTATTTCCACGTTCATACGGTGTTTTACGCAACCAAACAAATTTGGGTGTCTGTGGTTTTTGCTGATTTAATTTTTCTGTTTGTTTACTGGCTATTACGAGCAGCTTCGCTTTCTTTAGTCAAACACCCTAGGGAACACTGTTTATCTTTTCTGGATGATATGTACCATAAGGTGGTTCTTAAGAGAACGCGAGAAAGTTACCGACCCATGTAAATAAATAACAAAAATACAAACTTAAATTTGCACTATACCTATATAATATAATATAGAATTCTATCCAAATAAATTTATTGCTTGTTAAAACAGAACAAAATTAATTTTGATAATGCGTAGTTCCTCCATTTAAATCATCAGAAATATTATACTGACCAAAGTACTACATCCCAACGACTTTATTTTTCAAATGAGAGTAATAAAAATATATAAATATGATTAAACTGTTGAGCGGAATGGACGTGTTGATTCATTAACACGAATTTAAATAAAGTATAACAAATTGCATTTCTCATATTTCTATAAGACCAAGAAATAAGTTATGTGCAAAGCAGTTACACGGAATGTGGGTCCCGTATCTTTAAAGGAAAAATACTAGGCAATATTAGATGGCAAAAGGCAATATACAATCTTCAAAAACCACAAAGTACAAGTATAATTACATTTTCTTGTATTCAGCAGATAATATCGTCGTTTGGCCATATTTGTTGCCTTTGTACATAGTTTGTACCTTCAAATTGATATATGATTTAGATTAGAGATTAATGAGATAATTGTTTTATTGACATTTTGAAATATCTGAAACAGGTGTTCATTGCTTGCACAAAATAAATAAATAAAAACAACGGGTTGCATTCCGAGAGTGCCAGCAGAAGTGAAAATTTGAATATTAATGTTGTTTTTTGATCAGGTCACGTGTCTGTCTTACGAATTTTCAGTCCGACGAATCTGTCCTCCATGGTCTGCCGCGAGTTTACAATTTTTACCCCATCACAAAAAGTGCACAGCGCTGCTGAAGAAGTTTTCACTTCAAAATACATATATAGGGATAAATTGATGACATTAATTGTGGACGTATTTCGAAGTTGTAAGGTTGTAACTGACACCGCTATTGGTGCCTTCGTAGGTACAGATAAGTAACGGCCGAATACTCGACAACTTAGAAGGATTTTATGTTAACGTTCTCATTGTCCAGATAGTGACAGACAGAACGAGACTTGAGTCTCGTTCTGTCTGTCACTATCTGGACAATGATCTAGCGAGACAAAGACAACACGAGACTTAAGAGTGTTTAGTCAAGATTTTTATGAATATTGGCGGGAACGATTTATAATCCATGGAATTGGGATTGGGAACATTGCGGATTAGGGTTGCCATTGGGATCGTGCGTACTTTTCGATTCACATTCACCCTGAGGAACACCTCCGGATAAGGTCAAAGCATGTCGGCCAGTAGCTGACTATCTACGTGAGTAACCCGTTGTTACGTATTTTAATACATACATATATATTATCACGTCTTCGGCGTAGACAAAGCCCGAGGTCATAGAACCCAAAGGCCATGTCTAGAATCTTGGAAAGTGGAATCATGGAGGTATCGTGGAGTGAGGAATGATAGTGTGACGTGATTCTTTAGATTTTCACCCAATGCCTTGAACGGCTTTTACGGTCTGCGCGGAAAGAAAAGAAGCTGGTATATTCTATGTTTTTCCTATTCTTTCAAATCAGCATGGAAGTATTCTAATTAGATTCATAAAATTTCATTTTAGTACGGGACCCTAAAACCGGAAAATAGGGAAATAAAATTACGAAATTGACAGAATTATCTTTCCTTGCAAGTCACAAAGAAAATAAAGTAAGCCTACTCATCAATTTGTTTCCAGAATATTTGTTTTCAATATTTTTTAAGATTCGCACCTACTTTGTGTGAAAATTCACAAAAACATCTGAAGGAAACCAAAAATAAATTTCTTTTAGCGGGGCGTTGAGCCATTGCTTCTTTTGTTATAGAGCAAGAGCTGGTTAAATTAGACTTTAATGGATTTATAAACACTAAAATTAATCTTTACACTGGAATGACCACATTAACAAATTGGATGGATAACAATAATGTCAAAATCAATTAAATTTTTGCTGGAATTCATTAAACCATGCTTAATTTAAATTAAGCATGATTTACATGCTTAATTTAATTTAATAAACCTTACTGTTCCAAAATTACTATTTGTAACAATAACAATAGGTACTATTGTTAGAACAAAATGCTAGAAAATTCGAATTTCGAAATGTTTATTTACGTTATATAGGTTTCTTTGAACACTTATTAGTTGTCATATTCAATTATAGGGAAAAATAGAAAAAAAATGTATATTGTTCAGCAGTAATAAAAAATAATAAAAACATAAAATAAATATTTTTTAGCGTTTTTCTCGATTCTGTTAAAGGAACTGCTTATTTAAAACCAGATAATAAGGAACAATTTCCATACAAGAAACATGGTTTGTATAAATATTGTATCATGATTCTATTTGATGGAGGCATCCACTTCAAGATCCAGCGGGATTTTACTCCAGGCCAGCTGTTGAGCCTTTACACAGCTTAAGTCCGCTCCTGTATGGAGTATTGTTCCCAACTATGGTATGGACTCGCCCGCTATCAGCTCGAAGCCCTGGAAGCTACCGACAGACGTGCCAGAAGACTTGTAAATTATGAGTTGCTTACGGCAGAACGACTTCAAAGTCTCGAACATTGCCGAATAGAAAGCCTTGTTTCTTTTACAGGTCGCATTTCGGGAGCGTGCACAGGAACTACTCGATTTAATTCCCCCTGCACCATTCCATCTTCGGACGACACGGCGTGGGCAGGGATTCCATCCATATGTGATCGATATTCTTACTCATCGCACCTCTAGATCCGCCTTCTCCTTAATTATGCGAACCGCAAAGGAAAGTCACCTCGATACAACAACCATTAGCTTTCAGCCCGTTACAAAAATAAAAGGTAGTTATTAATAGAAAGACAGTAAGGAAACTTTGAAAACTGGTGGATTATTTGTTGGTTAAGTACATGTGACCAAACATGATTTAGGTTGTATTACAATCTCACTACAAAGATTATGTTAATCCGCAAGGGTTTGAATTCAAAACGTTTCGACAACTTCAACCGTTTGATAACTCTGTTTGCATGCATATGTGACAATTTCAGCTTTTATTAAGTGATGTACATTCCACATCCACTGGCACTTAGACTATTACAAATGTGTTCCCGTGAAAGGTAGTAAGTAATAGAGGGGGCAGTTAGGAAACATTACTCAATATGAATGGTTTCCTCTGGAAGGGCCTTGCCAAACTATTGGTTAACTACTTACAGCCGAAACTAAATTAGCGATACGCTGGCCCAGTTACAGGATATAGCTTGGCAAGATCAAATGCTAATCTCTTGTTCAAATCGTACTGAAATGTCTGTTTTGATTTAGTTTAAACTATGAGATTGCTCCGAACCGTGTTTATCTTCTATGCTCGTAACAAGCCAACTTGAGTAATATGCTAAGTGCAAAGTAGTTCTTACTTGATTAGTATACAGAGTGAATTTGAATTCATCGGCATCCGCTAAAAACGATTACATGTAAAAACATACGAGTAACTGTGTCAACACTAATGGGCTGGTTTGTGTAACGCCTAAAATCACATGTTTTGCGTAAATGTCACTGAGGACATTTGATACTGTTTTAATGACATATGTACTTATAAATTCAATTATTTTTCATTTAATTGTATTAATTATATTCACCTCACTCTTTTATGTACTCAAAACATTTGCATACCTGCCTGCAGGTTTGTATACAGGTGCAAACTCTAGAATAAGATCTTTAATTTACTGTATACTTGCAAATAAATGATTATGATTATGATTACTGTTAAATGAATTTATTTTTCTTAGAGGTGCTGCGCCAACAGTGGTGTCAGATTTCCAAGCTGCCTAAAGGTATCTGACATAAAAAAAAATGCAATTTCCATACAATTAGTGTTTAGCAGACCGGGCAATTGAAGTGAATATGTTGATTTTTATATTTAAAAAAAATTATCTCTCGTCCAATAGGATATTTTTTTCATTTTGATTGGACAGGATGTTATTAACATATTGTATTATAGGTGAGTACAAGAATACATAGGTAGAGAAGTAGTAACTGAAATAACATAGCTTTATTTCCATTCTAAGTCCTACCAAAACATTACATTAATAAACAATATACGTGACCGTTGATGTCATACTATATTTTACTCCGTTGATGTACTCGTATCGAATCAAGTGTCTGCTTTACACACAAATGGTTATAAGTCACTGTTTTGCGCCCCACACTAAGCCAATCGATGTCATACCCTTTAATATTTGCATTTCGTCCAATCGAGATCTGATAAACAATATTAAAATGAGCTATATTCCCAATGATGACCCGGAATTTCGCTGATCCATCCGCTGGGACCCCGGTAAAATAAAAACGTAATGCAATCAAAAGGCTATACGTCACAGCCGTGTCCTATATGCACATTGACTATTATGCTGCTTAAATAGACGAGGTATGAAGAGTGATTGAATTATTTATATAATTGTGCCGACTTATAAATCATTCTGAAGTCAGGAAATAAGAAGCTATACTGAACGGCGATATGAGAATTTCAATCATCCAATCATATTTACTACCTTTGGTGCAATATCCAGGATCCCTAGGTCTTCCCCTTGCCTAGGGGTAAGATATTTCTTTTGTGGCGGATGATCATACCACCCGCTTCATTTATGGTGGCCAAAATGAATCCGAGGAAGGGTCATATGAATATATCCTATATTCATATGACCCTAGATAGATATCCTCCATATATGGAAGATAAATTGCTTATATTGTTAATAATGGCTTTGAAGGAAATAAGAAAAAAAACTCAAAGGCACATTACAATTGAAAATATATTTCATTTTATGTGTTGGAAAGTAAATAACATTTTTTGTATTTTTTAAATGCAGATGTTATTTTCAAAAATATATACAGAGTGTTAGTGTAAACAGTATCATCCTTTTAACGAACAAACCAGCCCATCAAAATGAACAACTTTTTCTATGGGACCAATGCTGGTAACTTAAAAAACATTTCGTCATTTCCATACAAAAGTGTTCGGCCGGCCCGGCGATTTGTACGAAAATGTTGAAAAAAAAATTGTGTTCCCAGCATTGGTTCTAAAGGAAAAGTTGTTCATTTTGACGGGCTGGTGTTTTGGTTGAAAGGATAGCACTGTTCACAGAATATACAGGTATATTCTATCTAGTGTATCTATATCACTTCACTACATATTATAAAACAAAGTCCTCCGCCGCGTCTGTCTGTCTGTCTGTCTGTTCGCGATAAATTCAAAAACTACTCCACGGATTTTCATACGGTTTTCACCAATAGATAGAGTGATTCACGAGGAAGGTTTTAAGGTATAATACATGCCCGGGCGCAGCCGGGTAGGGCTGCTAGTGTAGTATATAATAGCTGCATTTTCTATCTAGTAAATCAAAGTCAACGTGTCCGGGACATTGGGCCATCCAGATAAAAACTTTTATCGCACTGATTTATACCGCCATTAAATCCGCATAAAAATCATGGATCCGCGTTTTTGCCGGCAAATTGTTTCGTTTTATTGTGTTGACGAGTTATTGTCATTTTACTCGTGTACGCAACTGCCATGTATTATACCTCTACAGGTTGATTGGCTGCAGTTTCCTTTTTAGGGTTCCGTAGTAAACTAGGAACCCTTATAGTTTCGCCATGTCTGTCTGTCTGTCTGTCCGCGGTTATACTCAAAGACTATAAGTACTAGAAAGCTGTAATTTGGTATATATGTATGTTAACCATGCCAAAAAATGATGGAAAAAACTCATGATAAAATATTTTTTTTAGGGTAGCTCCCATAAAGTAAAGAGGGAGTAATATTTTTTTTCTGTGCAAACCCATCGTGTTGGGTATTGTTAAATAGGTCTTTAAAAATATTGTGAGGTTGAGAACACCATTTTTCGATTTAGAGATCCATTTCTTTGCAAATTTTTGTTAGAGGTAAGTGTGCCCCCTCTATCTGCTAAACGGTTATATAAGGATACGTGAAAAAAATTACAGCAGTAGTATATATACTGAAGTTTAAAGGAAAACTGAGCTGAGTACTTAGTGCAAACTAAAAAGTATTATGCAACCAACTTATAAAATGTACTGGAAAATGTAAAATTTCATACAATTTTCATTGTTAGATGTTTTTGGTCGTTAAACTGTGATGTGCGAGTGTAAACAGTGCAAACTCAAATTGTTATTCGCAACTACGGAACCCTACACTGCGCGTGGCGTGGCACGCACTTGAGTGGTTTTTAGGGTTCCGTAGTAAACTAGGAACCCTTATAGTTTCGCCATGTCTGTCTGTCTGTCTGTATGTCCGTCCGCGGTTTTACTCAGAGACTATAAGTACTAGAAAGCTGTAATTTGGTATGAGTATGTATATTAATCATGGCAAAAAAGTCGTAGAAAAAAATCTTGAAAAAAATTTTTTTTGCGTAGCTCCCATACAAGTAAAGTGGGGGAGTAATTTTTTTTCTCTACTTACCCATCGTGTGGGGTATCGTAAAAAAGGTATTTGAAAAATATTGCGAGGTTGAGGACACCATTTTTCGATTTAATAAATAATAATAATAAATAATAAATATATACGGACAAATCACACAGATTGAGCTAGCCCCAAAGTAAGTTCTTATGAAAGACTTGTGTTATGGGATACTAACTCAACGATACTATATTTTATAACAAATACATATATAGATAAACATCCAAGACCCAGGTCAATCTGAAAAAGATCGTTTTCCATCTTGACCTGACCGGGGATCGAACCCGGGACCATCCGTGTCGCAGGCAAGCGTGATGACCGCTGCGCCACGGAGCTCGTCAATTTAGAGATCCGTTTCCGAAATATTTGGTTTTAAAGTGCAAATTTTTGTTAGAGATACGTGAGCTGGGTACTAAGTGCAAACTAAAAAGTTATAGGCAACCAACTTATAAAATGTACTGGAAAATGTAAAATTTTATACAATCTTTATTGTTAGATGTTTTTGGTCGTTAAACTGTGAGGTGCGAGTGTAAACAGTGTGAACTCAAATTGTTTAAACTTAGCCATAAGTAATTATTGCCGTCAACAAAATTTTTTTGTTGTAAAAATTGTAAACACTAATATGACAATTAATAAGTGTTCAAAGAAACCTATATTAAATAAACGATTGAATCTTGAATCTTGTTATTCGCAACTACGGAACCCTACACTGCGCATGGCCCGGCACGCACTTGGCTGGTTTTTTAAATCTAAGATTGAAATATAGACATTACTGAGTCTAGAAAGAATATAGTCAAAATAACAAATATACTAACGTGTCTTTTATAGTTACTTTGTATTTTGACGAGTTTTTGTCATTGCGTCCGTGTGCGCAACTGACTAATCGATAATTGATTTGTTCTATATTTATCTTTTCAATGGACAAAATATTTTTATCAGAAATATACCTATTTAGGGACAAAATGAACCAACCAACCACCTGTTACTTACCATATGTTTCTATGTACATAATTTTAATTAGCAGAACAACTCAGTGAAAATAGTATAGTAGAGAAAAAAATAATGGCTCCTTCTAATGGTACTGACGTTTCTGAGTATGCGCCTTTTTCTATTTGGTTTGTGGTGAAACGACGGGACGCGGGGTGTTATATAGTAAAACACTTATTTGGTGTGTGCTGGTTTCCCAACAGTACTCTGAACTGAACTCCTTTATTGTCGGTTTTTCCACAGCTTATATACAGGCTTTTCACGGCGTACACATTCGTCACATGACATTGAGCTTATAAGATAATAATTAAAACAATTCTTTATTTAACGAGGTCGTGTGACGTTACACTAGTAGATGTACGTAGAGATATAAGATAATAAAATAGTGTTCTTTATTTATCGAGGTCGAGTATCGTCATGTGTCGTCATCACTTGACATACTACGTAGATGTACGTTGTACGTACACCACACCTTCCCTCTTTTTTTATGAGACAAAAATTAACAATAATTTTTGGCTTATTAAATGTATACAAACAATCAAATAATACAGTTACACCTCTCTTCCTCTTTTTTTTTGAGAAAACATTTATATAAATTATGGTTACACTTTCTGGTTTAAAAAAAAAGTTATACTATATGTCTCTTAGAGGACACGCTGGGGCTTAAAATTAAACCCAAAATAACTTGAACTTGATTTATTGCAGTTTTTACAATATAAAATATGTATGAGACGTGTTCACTTGTACGGTGTAAGAATGAGAAAAAAAATGGAAGGTAAGCAAATAAAAACTATCACTCGCGACAATTATTTCGCCTACTGGAATTAAAGAGCAACGAGATGCACTGAACACCATGACTTCATGATAGGCGCGCCGCAACATCTTCCGGCCTCGTTGAAAGGTGAAGGCTTTCAACATTCAATCATCTTCTGAAGGGAGAGGGCAGAGACGAACTAATGGACGCCGCACGCAACCTCTCACAGTATTCACATCAGCGACACGGGAAATTCCATCTGCTCCTGGGAAGAGATGAACTACTCGCCCAAGCCGCCAGTTTAATGGAGGGACGTTATCTTCTTGTAGGAGAACCATATCACCAATTTTTAGCTTGGCATGAGAAGTCTTCCATTTGGTTCTTTGTTGTAACTCGGATATGTATTCCTTCTGCCATCTATTCCAGAAGTGCTGTCGGATCTTCTCCAGTCTTTCATATCTCTTCAAATTAGTCTCTTTAGAATCTTGCAAATTGGGAGAAGCCAGCGCAGTTAATGGTCTTCCGATGATGAAGTGCCCAGGTGTAAGACAAAGGAAATCATCAGGGGAGGACGATAAAGGATATAGAGGTCGGCTATTTAAAATTGCTTCGATTTGAGCAAACAAGGTTAAAATTTCCTCGAATGTTAGGTGACTGTTTCCAAGTACACGCCTTAAATGAAATTTCGCGGATTTAACACCGGCTTCGAAAATTCCACCAAAATGAGAGCCGTAAGGAGGTGAGAACTTAAATTGTATAGATTCCTGAATGGCAAACTGACGTAAAGGATCTTTAATATTTTTTATAAAATCTGATAACTCCCTACCAGCAGCCACAAAGTTCCGACCATTGTCGCAGAATATTTCCGCAGGCTTGCCTCGACGAGCTATAAATCTTCGAAGTGTCATCAAGAAAGCATCCTTCGACAGGTCGCTAATAGCTTCTAGATGAAGGCATTTGTATCTCAGACAAACCAATAAACATAAATAACATTTGATCAGCCTACTACCACGCCCTCTACGGTTTAAAATGTAAAAAGGCCCGGCTAAATCTAGGCCAACTGACAGATATGGAAAATCTATTTTCACCCTTTGAGGAGGTAACTCTCCCATTTTTGGACGAAGAGTATTGCCACTCAGACGTCTGCAGACGACACACTTATTGACGGTACTTCTAGCTAGATGCCGACTGTTTACTGGCCACACAGTTTCTCTTACGGTTGCCAGAAGCAATTGTGGACCAGCATGCATATTTAATAAATGCTCTTTTTTGAAGAAGAGTTTAGTAAGGTAATGAGCTGAATGCAGAAGAATTGGGTGTTTCTTGTCATAAGAATATTCAGAATTATTGAGTCTACCACCTACTCTAATTAAATTATTTTTGTCCAAAAAAGGAGATAGGGATAGTAACTTAAATCGAGAACTTAATTGTTTATTTTTTAGTAATAAGTCGTATTCGACTGGAAAAGATTGTTTTTGAGCAATAATACATAAAGTTGTAAAAGATTTATCCAATTCTTCCAAAGATAAGCTTTGATTATTTTTGTGTTTAGGATTTTTTAAATTATATATGAATCGAATTACGTATGCCATAGATCTTACCAATCTGTTGAATTTAGAGAATCTTTCAAATTTTATTACAGGTTCAGATACGACCACGGGATTGGATTTTATTTCAGGTAAGTCTACAGGTAAGTTTTTGCATGATTTATTATTTAATTTAGGCCATTTTGTTATGTTTTCAGATAAGAAGTCTGGGCCGGACCACCACAGCTTCATAGATACCAGCCTACTCGCATCGACACCCCGGGAGATAAGGTCAGCCGGATTTGCATCGGTTGGAACGTAACGCCACGATTTAGCTTGCGTTTTTTCGTGTATTTCCATGATACGGTTTGCGACAAAAGTTTTTAATTTTGAAACATCTGTGTTGATCCAAGCAATCACTATACTAGAATCACACCAGTGAAAAATACGAAGAGGTTGAAATCTTAGAGAATCTAGCACAGCTTCGCAGAGTCTGGCTGCAAGCAGAGCAGCTGCAAGCTCCAAACGAGGCATCGTCGTAGGCCTTATTGGACAAACTTTGGATTTAGAGCACAATAAATTAGTAAAAACTTGATTATTAGAGTCACTAGATCTTAAATAGATGCACGCTCCGTATGCTGATTGAGAAGCATCGCTAAAAGTATGCAGTTCAATCTCTTTGGGATTGTCACAGAGAACCAACCTTGGTATGTTAAACTCCTTGAGGTAAGAAAAGTTTTTGGAGATTTTTAGCCAATCTTCTTTAATATTTTCAGGGACGGGCTGATCCCAGTCCAGTTTCTCCTTCCACAACCTTTGCATAATAATTTTTGGCTGTATGATACAAGGGCTCAGAAGGCCAAGCGGATCAAAGATTTTTGATGAATGAGAAAGAATACTTCTTTTAGATATTTTGTCATTATGAGTAAAATCCTTTAGTGGGAAATTTAGACTATCACTCGTAGGATCCCACCCAAGTCCGAGGGTACTAGAGGACTGGCTAATTGTTAAGTGATCTTGTGAATTTATCTTATCTTGTTCTAATACAGAAGTTGAATTACTTTTAAATTTTCTTAATGGAAAACAACCTTTATTTAGTGCATTTGTTACTGCATTTTTGATGTAAATTAATTGAGTTACGTCATTGCTTCCAGTAATGACGTCATCGCTGTAGAAGTCATTTTGGATAATTATTTTGATGAGTTCATCTTCTTGCTCCTCTCCTATCTGCCAGAGGCATCGAGTGCTCAAATAACTCGCACTTGCGGTTCCGTAAGTGACGGTATTCAATCTCAATGTTTTGATATGGTCAGACTCATCTTTTCTCCATAATATCAGTTGCAGGTCTCGATCTTTATCATTAACTAGAACTTGGCGATAAAATTTAGAAATGTCACCGCATAAAATGAATTTATATGTCCTGCTTCTGATTAAAATGGCGAAGAGAGAGTTTTGCATTTTTGGACCTACCATAAGGATGTCATTTAGCGCATAGCCAGATGAAGAGCAAGAAGAGCCGTCGAACACCACTCGGAGTTGGGTAGATTCACTGTTTTCTTTGAAAACTGCGTGATGACATAGAAAATATGAATTGTGAGGTATTGATTCTTTTGAGTCGGAGAGATGGCCAAGTTCGGCATACTCTTCTATGAATTTCGTATAGTGTAATTTTAGAGATGAATTTCGTCTAAATCTTTTCTCTAGATTTAGGAATCTTTTCTTAGCAAGATTATAAGAATCTCCTAGACAATCAGGCGTGTCAAGCAATGGCAGCCTAACACAAAATCTGCCAGTGTCTAAGCGTGTTGTATTTTGAGTGAAATGATTTTCACATAGCTTATCATTACTACTGAGAATAGGCCTTTTAGGAAGCTCTTCGAATTCCCAGAATTTAGTAAGAATATTTTCAATATTATTTTGTGATGAATTAAGTGTAGTATGATTGCAATTTAGTATACCCTTATCTTTAGAGTATAAAGGCATAGGGCCGGAAATTAACCAACCGAATTTTGAGTTACGTAATTTAGGACCGCCATCACCAGTAGACTTAGTTTCGTTACCAAGAATTTCCCAGAAGACATCTGCTCCGAGGAGGACATCAATGCGGGCAGGCTGGTGAAATACAGGATCGGCCAAAGGTAAGTTTTTAGGTAAGTGAAAGTTACGTAAATCTAAAGGAGCTTTAGGGATCTCACTTGTTAGATTTTCTAGAACATAACATGACACATTAAGATTGTATGAACTGTTTATTGAATTTAGTTGAACCGTACAAGTTTCAACGACTTGATTAGCACAGGTAGTACCAATGCCAATAACCCTTATGGGATCTATGCATTTGGAATTTAAAGATAATTTTTGTTTTAATCGTTTACTTAAAAATGAGGACTGTGACCCACAGTCCAAAAGAGCACGAACCCTTTCTATTTGTTTTGTTACAGGGTTACATACTTCAATGAGTGCAGTAGACAGCAAAACTTGAGTTTGAGTTTGATTAGAAATATTAAGTACAAATTCACTTTCGTTCGCGACTGTACTTTTGGTTTCTTTGATTTGATGTAGCAAACTATTGTGTCTTTGTTTACATACTCGACAGGACCCCATACGACAGTCCTCGAGAAGATGCCCTTGTCTCAAACAATTTGGACATAATTTGAATTTAGAAACATCAGACAGTCTGTCCTGAATGCTCTTTGATTTAAATACAGGGCAGTCATAAATTCTATGAGTGTCGTCACAAATAATACATGTATATTTAGTATCGTTTTGATTTGAAACGGCAAATGATTTAGTATGAGACACACGATTACTATTAAACCTGGAATTTTGTTCTTTATTATTATTTGACATGACGTTTTTGAAAGAAGTGGATGCAAGTTTTGAAGAAGTGTTGTCACCCTTATTGCGGGCTAAGGATTCTAAGACATCAGCACGATCATTTAAAAACTTATAGAATTGAATTAAAGTCGGAACATCATCAAGAGTATTTCGATACTCTTCCCACTTAACTAATGTTTGATTATCTAATTTTGAAGTCAACATAAATATGAGAAGTATGTCCCATTTATCTGTCGGCTGGTCTAGACTAGCCAAGGCACGCAAATTCTTTGTAACATGGTCTACTAAAAATCTTAAAGACCTGTCAGACTCGCGCTGAACAGGCTGTATAGAAAATAAGGATTTTAGATGGAAATTAATCAAAGATCTTTTGTTGTTATATCGCTGACATATGATTTTCCATGCCTCAGGATAGTTTGCTGACGACACTTCGAGATTAGCAATAAGTCTTGATGCATCCCCTTCGAGATATGAATTTAGATAGTGAAACTTGTGAATAGGTGAAATTCGATCATTATTGTGAATAAGATTTTCAAAAGAATCGCGAAAGGCAAGCCAGCGAAAACAATCACCACTGAATTTAGATATTTCCAGATTTGGTAATCGAAAACTGAAGTCCTTGTGATCGTGAAAACATTGAGACTGATCCTTGTCATTTTCGGTGTGAGCTTCGACTAATGATTTAGCAGTTGCGATATTAATGATAATGTCTTTTTCTATAAAGTCACGCTCATCGATTTCAGAGTCAATGTTTTCTGAATTTAACACTTCTATCTCGCTTTGCAAATCATCGAACTTTACGGACAAAGCTTCAAACTTTGTAATTTTTAGATGTAACTCGGCAAGCTCTAAGTTTGATAGATGTTCTTGCCTTTTAACTCAGATAAATATTTTTTAAACTTTGTTATTTGTCCCTTTATGGAACTTCGCTTTATAGTTAATTCTTTTAAACGTATTGAGTGAGAAGCAACACTAGATCCCTTATCAGTCATTCTGCAAAACAGGAATAAAAGTGTATTTTAAAAAACTATAAAAATCACCTTAAAATCCCACTAACTACGAAAGTAAACAAAATAAATTCTCACGTTCCTTTGTAAGGCGAGGCGTCAGCTGCCTTTGAGAACCGGTTGCGCGCGCACAGCTGATAACGAAGCGGTAGTGATAGCAACACGAAGCTGGTAGCTACTTCGCTGCGCAGTGAAGCGGTACCCCTGGAATAGTCGGCGAACTGATATGAAAATACTGAACCAAAACTATTTCTAAGTATGAACAGGGCCTTAACTGTGAGGAATTATTATTTGAAAACAAATTGAATTATGTAACTTGTCTATGTTTTTATAGATTTTAAGTGGGCTTGTTATTTTAAGGAAATATGATAGCAAGGTATGAAATTATGAATGTAGTTTGATTAAACAATAGTAAACTGTATTTTTACCTACTAATTGTAACATAGGTAAAGAAAACAGACCTGAGTTAACTTTGTATTTTGCATTGAAGTTTTAGATCATAAAACAAACGAATATTTGGAAACAGTCAACCAAATATCGTAGGAAATATGTTGTAGTATAAGTAAACTGCTATTTTGTATTGACTTTAGTATGTAATTAGTAAATTTAGTAGGAAGTTATAGGAGGTTGGAAAGATTTGACAGGACAAAGGAAGGCACTTATCTTTTAGTATGGGCTGCGATGTCCGGTTGCTGCTTTAGGTGCACCAATGCACAAACATCCACTGGTTCCCAGATAATGATGACTCCACTTCAATCCAGAGATGGGTTTTGTGTTGATTTAGCTCGATACCACGAAGACCACGTTGTCCGTTCGTGACGTCGATTTTGATTTTTAGATATCTTCGTCAATTTCGATTCCCCTCATGGGCCACCAAAACATGTCTCTTAGAGGACACGCTGGGGCTTAAAATTAAACCCAAAATAACTTGAACTTGATTTATTGCAGTTTTTACAATATAAAATATGTATGAGACGTGTTCACTTGTACGGTGTAAGAATGAGAAAAAAAATGGAAGGTAAGCAAATAAAAACTATCACTCGCGACAATTATTTCGCCTACTGGAATTAAAGAGCAACGAGATGCACTGAACACCATGACTTCATGATAGGCGCGCCGCAACACTATATAAAGTAGATGCAAAAACGAGTCTAAGTTATACAAGTAGTACATATTTTGAATAGAACCAGCATACTTTTTTTTTTTTAGGGTACATAATAAAGCCTTAGCACAAGCATAACATACATAAGTTATGTCTTATTTCTATCGTAATATAAATTTTATTATAGAATAAGTAGCTAGTATTTAATAATTATAGTAAAATGGATTACAATGTTTTTGTTACAACTAATAACAATTATAGAGAAAAAAATACACATTATCTTTTCATATCACTTCTGTGATATCATATTACAAATATCAATCAGATGGATGCTGAGAACGTATGACAAAGATTTATACGTCATAGGTCTTCCTATATCAATTTGTTTTAAGTAGTAATATGAAAATTTCTTCTATTAGTATTACTATAACGTGTGTGTGCATCACTGTGTTATCTGCGTCATTTTACTACACTTAGTGGAAAAATTAAATAATAACCGCAACTTGGTTTTATTCAGCTTATTAATAATTGATCATACGTCAGGTAGTTGTTATGTGAGATAGGGACTCAAGTGAAAGTTCATAGGTATAGTGTAAATAAGTGTTCATCACATTATAACATTAGCAAGGTACATATCACACACAGGATACAAGGTAATTATTATGAATACACACTATTCATTTATTTCATTATTAGGACATTTGTGTTTCTAAGGCTCCTTATCTGGGCCTAGCCAAAAACGGCATTTTTGCTCGTATGGCATTTTCACACATTATTCATTTCTTAAGACATTTGCGTCTCTAAAAGGCTCCTTAACTGGGCCAAGCCTACAACGGCATCTTTGCTCGTTGGGCATGTTTTACAGGTAAATCTTTAAATATCAACCTCACGAATGGTAGCTCGACCTAGACATGATCGGATTAGATAGAATAGATTCTGGCCTGCTCTTGTATCCTTATGACCTTGACATTTTCATGATCTCTTTTAGCAGTGCAGCTCGTGCAACCTACTGATCATGTTTTACAAAACTTATCATACATTATTATATTTGTAGATATACCTAATTACACATCTCTGTCACATTATTTTGTTTTTCTGACGAGGAATTATGATTTTAATACGATGCACAAAAATACTTATTTTATCTTTATCTTCTCTTTAGTGAGAATCCTTTCACGCAATTTTTTAATATGTTTTACTTTACAAGTATAGTTGTAGTTACTTTCAACAACGTAAAACAGCAATAATAAAACTTATATTGCCATATATCAGAGAAAAAAAATACAAATATAGTATGTTTACTGAGTGAATACCTAGTCAATAAATAGTCGTAAAATATAATACCTTATTTGAAAAGAATATTCCGTAAGTCATCAATTCCTGGTGTTGAAATACTTCACAGCAAGTAGTCGTCTCCTGGCGCCCGGGGACGATAACAATGCAGGTGTTCGCTTGGCTGCTGCTACATGCAGTAAGCTGGGTGGGCCGGGCTGGGATATTCTTGAACACCGCTCCAACTGAGCCGGGCTATACCCTGGACACCATCCTTGTCCCGTTCGCTTCTTTCTTCTCTCTTTAACGTATAATTTTATTTATTCTTCATGAGGTATTCATTTATTCTTAGTTTCAGCTTATTTTTCTTATTCTTCATATTTTTTATTTTAATAAAATCTTCTTTTATGATTGGCCATTATTTCTAGTCATCTTCATTTTTCTTCCTTCTTTCGTAATTTCTTCGTAACTATTTTATATTTTCATTTTTATTTATCTTTTCTTAAATCTTCTTATTTTCGGTATAGTTTCTTCTTTCTGCACGCACAGTCTTTTATTGATTTAATTTTTCTTAAATGAGCGCTGAATTTTTATTTCTTGACGAATTTTTCTTTTTTGCTTTTTGCGGTGAACGCGAACGGAAATCCGTGCCACCAGTACCTACGAGGCACGGCACTGGCAAAGGTCGCCATGTGGTGAAAAGACGGGACGCGGGGTGTTATATAGTAAAACACTTATTTGGTGTGTGCTGGTTTCCCAACAGTACTCTGAACTGAACTCCTTTATTGTCGGTTTTTCCACAGCTTATATACAGGCTTTTCACGGCGTACACATTCGTCACATGACATTGAGCTTATAAGATAATAATTAAAACAATTCTTTATTTAACGAGGTCGTGTGACGTTACACTAGTAGATGTACGTAGAGATATAAGATAATAAAATAGTGTTCTTTATTTATCGAGGTCGAGTATCGTCATGTGTCGTCATCACTTGACATACTACGTAGATGTACGTTGTACGTACACCACAGGTTAAAAAAAATAAAGATGTCGATGCTGAGAAAATTATTGAGTAAGGATATTTAATTAAAAAAATTAGATATAATGTTATTTCTTGGCTCAGATGAAATCATTTAAAATCCCATTGATTTGTCCACAAGCTTCTATTGTTCAGTCACCACACGAAGTCAAAATACAGCAATAATTCAGCAGCAAACTAGAAAGACGCACGTAAAAGCGTTTAAACGGTAAATTGGGCGATTCGCTATCGGCCGCAACTTTTGTGGCCAAATCGTCGCGACGTGCTCTTATTTCGTTCATTACCTGCTGAGTTAATGTGCCCTGCCTCCTGGTTAGATTAGAAGGCTATTTTGAATGATAGTCACTGAAAGAAAGAAACATAATTTATTTGATACCTGAATTACAAGATTTTTATCTTGATCTTCTTTTAATTTTGATCTTTAAATATATTATTTATGGTTATTTAAAAGCACAAAATGTTATCTACAAGCTACTATCTGACTCAGTCACAGATATATGTTATTGAACTTGTATGAAATTAATGTGAGATAAACAATATTGATAATACTCCACCGACAAGAACAAGGTTCTTAAATATATGATGATGATGAAACAATATTGATATGATTAAAATACGTAACAACGGCTTACTCACATAAATACATACTGCCTATGCTGCGTCCAATCCGCACTGTTGACGACTGATGACATCATGCGCGTGTCTCTATTCATCGAAACATGTCGGCCAGTAGCTGACTATTTACGTGAGTAACCCGTTGTTACGTATTTTAATAATGTCTATATCTAGCGTTAGTTTTAATAAAAAAAATGTGATATGTACTACTTTTCAATGTAAATTATAGGGTGTTTTCCAATTTTCTTCATAAAGTATAATACATTTGCAATCTGGACAATTCCTTGTGAATTTGTTTTCTTTTAACTAAAAACTAGATGCAGCGAATGTTTTATCTTCACGCCCTTCAAGTTTGTCCGGTTTATAAAGTTGTTCATATTAAAGATCCAATCAAGTTATTAAACCGGTTATCAGCAAGTCGTGGAAGGGTCAGAGTCATCAAACCCCAATCATACCCCGATCTCATAGATATACCTATATATTTAGTCCTTCGCTAATTTGGGAAGTGTGGGACATCAGATGTAAATGGTCCAATTTACACTTTCCGTGTTAATTGAAACGTAGTTTAGGTTAACCGAGTATCTGAGGAGTTCTAAGTAACAATTTATTGTCAGTCTTGATATATGGGAGCCCCATTAAATAAATATTTTATTTGGATTTTAGTATTCGTTGCGGCAACAGAAATACATCATCAGTGGAAATTTCTACTTTTTCGATCTCATAGATATGTCGCAGTCATCTGGTTGAATCTGCTATTTGATTGAATGACTAGCGCGTTCATTGAATGACCACGTTTAACTGAATGACTAAAGGACAACTCGTCAAGTCGTTGAATGTAACGTTCAACATCTTGACTGAATGAACGTCATTTAGCGAAGTCTTTGAATCTTAGCCGACTTTTTAATATTTGGTGGTAGCATGATTTCCAAAGCTTTGTTTAATCTCAAACTTTTGCAATTTTTTGTTAGTTTTTAAAGTAGCGGGCGACGGCGTAATAATAGGTAAATCATGATGTCATACTATTTTATTACAAATAACGCACTTTTAAGTAAATTTAATCGAAAAAAATATCAACACCGTGCCATCTGTTCGAGCTGTTTGACACCATATTTGTTTTGGTGACTACTAGCGCGGCAGTGGGAAAAAAATGAACTAAATTCTATTCAAAGGGCTATGTTACAATCCGCTAACTAGTTGGACGTTGAGCGACGCTTATTTAATCAACGTTCGGCCTAGTCATTCAATTAAACGTGGTCATTCAATGAACGCGCTAGTCATTCAATCAAATAGCAGATTCAACCAGATGACTGCGACAGATATATATTTAGTCCTTCGCTAATTTGGGAAGTGTGGGACATTAGATGTAAATGATCCAATTTACACTTAACGTGTTAATTGAAACGTGGTTTAGGTTTACCGGGATCTGTAAGGATTGCTAAGTGAAAATCTATTGTCGGTCGTGATAAACTTTAGTTCTAATTTTCATTAGACTTTTTATGCATTCATTCAATTCCATTCTGATTAACATTTATTAAGAAGAGTAAGCTGTGTGGTTCCCGGCAGATTAGAATAGGACCACTCCAGGTCTTCCCATGGATGTCGTAGAAGGCGACTTAGGAATCACAAGCTAAACAAAGCTTATAAACATCAAAGAGACCTCTCCAACCCGTCTGGCCAGCGTGGAGAGTGTAGGCAAAATCCTCTGACTGCTCTGGCTAATATAAGGCTCTGGTAGTACAGTGAGGGTCGTGCTCCTGCAGTGGAGACTATAAAAGACCTGATGATGATGATGAATAAGAGTAATCGGAATAACATTGTGTATATTAATTGAAATTTATTAGTTCTTAGGGTTCCGTACAAGAAATTAAATACCGAACCCTTATAACTCGTTCGTCTGTCTGACTGTCCGTCCGTCTGTCACAGACACACACACACTGTTTCTACCTGTTGTAGAAACATGAAAAAACAGTCCTTTAACCCAGAACTAATTAAATGACAGACGGACAGTTCTCCAGTACACATTCAACTTGTATCAATGTTTCTACTTGTTGAAAAAACACTCCTTTAACCTACAACGAATGCCAGACGGACAATCCTCCAGCTCTCAACTTGTATCTAATATGTATTGAGAACAGCTGTCTGGGATCCATCTCCATATTAAATCACAGCGTGCTAAGGTCGATCCAATACCTGTCAGCAATCATGTCTTAGGCTAGTGCCGCTGTATCAATTCTGCGTAAGGGCAAATTGATTGTAACGCCCGTTACATTCAAGTTTGATGGTCCGTGCTTCCGTCACTTACCGTACCGTGAGGAGGTCAGAGCCATCAAACTATTGGTCATCCGCTGATCCCATAATTTGGGAAGTGCAGGATATAACGTTAAAACAACGCTCAATTTTGCACTTTACTAGCGAATTCAAACTTAATTAGAACTATCTACGATGCAATATTTTACATAGATGAAGCAAACGTTTTTTTATTATTTATTTGTATTTCTTAACTCTAAACGTTCTCTGCTTTTTATTTGTGTTTATATTTTCTAAAAACTAATTAAATCCAGCTTTTCTCGACCCTCTTATTAAAAAAATTACTTAAGATTAGCTATGTTCCAACAAGCAGAAACATGAAAAAACACTCCTTTAACCTACAACGAATGCCAGACGGACAATCCTCCAGCTCTCAACTTGTATCTAATATGTATTGAGAACGGCTGTCTGGGATCCATCTCCATATTAAATCACTGCGTGCTAAGGTCGATCCAATACCTGTCAGCAATCATGTCTCAGGCTAGTGCCGCTGTATCAATTCTGCGTAAGGGCAAATTGATTGTAACGCCCGTTACATTCAAGTTTGATAGTCCATGCTTCCCTGGCCACTTACCGTATCGTGAGGAGGTCAGAGCTATCAAACTACTGGTCATGTTCCGATTCCCATAATTTGCGAAGTACGGGATATAATAATGTTATTGCAACGCTCCAATTTGCACTTAACGAGTGAATTCAGATCTTATTAGAACTAGATATCTACGTTGCAAAATCGTAGAGATGAATCTTAATGTAATTAGATCGTACGTATAATTAAATGGGTTTTAATCAAATTCTTAAAACACACATATTTGTACATCTTTAACTCCAAATGGTATATAATAGCGGTTTCAGCTATTTATTTGTTTTTCTACTTTCGCAAACTAATTACATCCGTCTCCACTCTGTTATTTAAAATCATTATACTCCTTCTGGGTGGATCAGTCGGTAAAACTAACTAAATTAAATCAGTTGACTGTTTTTATTCTAAGAGTTTCATACGGTTATGCGTAGTATTACGCACCCGTAAGAGATACGTTTGTCCATTTGTCACATAATTTTGCAGCCATCCACCCGGCGATAGTAGTAGCGGCACATAAACTGACCATTTCTCTTAAACGCCGGTCCGTCTGTCCGCTGCTCGTAAAGCATGTTTACGAGCCGCCAAATTGAAGAGGTTCCTTCCGCGCTGACTGTTTATGTCAGAGGTTATGGTTACACCACAAAACATAGGTATGTATAAACTACACGAAATCAAACTATTTTACCCTTATTAAATTAAGAAACAGTCTTATACATGAAAAATACTCATAACCACACAGACAAATACTTCTCTAGACTTCACTCCGAAATTGTAGAATAAAGACTACAGCACGGATTTTCACCAAAAGATAGAGTCGTTGATGAGGAAGGTTTATAGGTATAATACATGCCCGGGTGCAGCATGAGAGGGCCGCTAGTTAGTTATTAAATGAATGGGATGGTCAATGATCACTTACTTTGTGTCTGGTCACCCTTTGATTGCCTAAGCACTGTGCTCTATTAAAATCGCCTAATTGCCAAGCAGGCGAATTTTAAAAGTTTTCTTTAAAGTATTATGGAATAAGGTATAAAATTTCAAATTTTCCGCAAATTCGTAATTTTCGCCGCTTTTCCCCAAGTCAAGAGTTAATCAAAAATAACTAAATTCAATCATGTTGACTGTTTTCATTTTAATAGTGTCATACGGTTGCTCTGTATTACCCGTAAGAGATACATTTGTCCATTTGTCACATAATTTAGCAGCCATCCACCCGGCGATAGTAGTAGCGGCACATAAACTGACCATTTCTCTTAAACGCCCGGTCCGTCTGTCCGCTGCTCGTAAAGCATGTTTACGAGCCGCCAAATTGAAGAGGTTCCTTCCGCGCTGACTGTTTATGTCAGAGGTTATGGTTACATACACCACAAAACATAGATACGTGTCTATAGTACAAGAAATGACACAATTTTACCCTTATTGCGTTTAGAAACAATTTAATAAATTAAATCTTAAGTAAAATTAAACATATAGTGAAATGAAAGGAAGTCTTCTGCACTATGATTTTAATGTATGAATTTTCAGTATGCGTTTATGGAGAAACAATAATTATTTAATTAATTCACAACAAAATAATTATAAAATAGAGATACAATTTTTCGTGCATGACAGGACGTCAACCATCAAGCTCTCTCTACTCGACATCATTTGTAGTGCGCGCGCAGCATATGACGCGCGCTGGGCATAGATCCGCCGGGTGACGTATATACGACCTTCTTATTTAAATGTTCGAGTTAGATGAAATAAAAGTGTATGTATGATCACGCTACACCACTCCCCCCCAGAGACCGTCAAGGGCGATAAAAATCTGGAAACTTAACTCGTCGCCCTGAACGAGTAACCTGATTACCTGAATTGGTTAAAGGTATGTCTGGGTGAAGAGTAGGATCAGCTAATATGAAGGCTGGTTTGAGCCGGTCAATGGTGACAGTAACTTCTTTGTTGTTTAAGAGAATCTTAAACACTTTGTCTCCTCTACTGATGACCTTATGGGGTCCTGAGTAGGCTGGCTGCAGTGAACCACGAGTAGTGTCATCGCGCAGGAAGACATATTCACTGGTTGCTAATTCTTTGAAAATAAAAGTATTTTGCGATGAATTATGACGTGATGCTGGAACTGGTCGAAGACGCCCTGCCAGACTCCTCAATCGTGCAGTAAATTCCGTCAAATCTGTCGTCATCGGAACATTAGCCTCAAAGAACTCGCCAGGTAGTCTTAGCGGTTCTCCATAGACTAGTTCGGCCGCAGAGGCTTGCAAGTCTTCTTTGAATGCTGTTCTTACACCAAGAAGTACCCAGGGCAATGACTCTGTCCACCTGTCGTTCGCATGACAAACGATTGCTGCTTTGAGCTGACGATGGAATCGCTCCACAAGACCGTTGCAAGCCGGATGATAAGCTGTCGTCCGCTTGTGTTCGAATCCAGCCATTTTGGACAAGTATTCAAATAAAGCAGATTCAAATTGGCGTCCACGGTCAGTTGTTATTACCGTGGGACAACCAAAACGAGCAATCCAGGTAGACAGCAAAGCTTTGGCAACAGTCTCGGCAGTAATGTCTTCTATCGGTAATGCTTCTGGCCATCGCGTAAAGCGATCTATGGCAGTCAGACAATACCGATAGCCTTGCGAGATAGGAAGAGGACCTATCAGATCTATATGGATCTCTTTAAATCGAGCTCTCGGCAATTTAAAATTACCAAGCGGTGCGTTAACGTGTCTTGTGACTTTTGCACGTTGGCATGAAATACAACCTCGAGCCCAATCCCTACAATCCTTCTTGATGCCTGGCCAGACAAATCTTTCAGCAATTAGTTTCGCTGTTGCGTTGGTACCAGGATGGCTTAGAGAGTGCAAAGAATCAAAGACTTGCTTGCGAAAGAATTTTGGTACAAAGGGCCTGGAGGTTGGTGTACTAACGTCGCAGTACAAGGGTATACGACTTCCAGGTACTTGTAATTTTTCAAGGCGTAGCGAAGAACCGCTCTCGATCAATTTTTCTAGTTCCGGATCAGTACTTTGGCTCTTGGCTAGTTGCTCGAGGCTTACAGGCGCACTCAGCTCTTCAATACGCGACAAAGTGTCAGCAACGACATTATCCTTACCGGATATATGACGAATGTCGGTGGTAAACTGAGCAATATAATCTAAATGTCTAAACTGCCTAGGCGAACAGTTAGCTTTTCTTTCATGGAATGCAAAACTGATCGGCTTATGGTCAGTATAGATTACAAAATGCCTAGCCTCAAGCATGTGCCTGAAGTATTTTATGGCCTCATATATGGCAAGCAATTCCCTGTCATATGGCGAGTATTTCACCTGTGAAGGACTTAGCTTGCGGGAGAAGAAAGCTAGAGGCTCCCAGACACCATTTCTCAGCTGCTGGAGGACTGCGCCAATGGCTTTGTCAGACGCATCAGTTACCAGAGCTAGTTTGGCAGAACAGTCTGGGTGAGCAAGAAGTGCAGCGTTTGAAAGAGCTTCTTTGCAAGCGTCGAAAGCTGCAAGTGTATCACCTGCCAAAGTGATAGGATGGGATCCCTTCACCGCGCCAGTCAGCAAAGCATTTAAAGGTGCTTGTATAGAGGCAGCTCTAGGAAGAAATCTCCTATAAAAGTTAAGCATGCCTAAAAACCTTCTAAGCTGATTGACGCTGGTGGGAGCAGGGAAATCCTTGATTGCCTGAACCTTGGAATCCAGTGGTCTGGTACCTTTTTCGGAGATGTGGTATCCTAAAAAGGTTATCTCAGAGGCTCCAAAGACACACTTGGATGTGTTCAGTAGCATGCCGTAGTCTTTTAATCTTTTAAAGATTATACGAAGGTGCTCCTCGTGATCTGACTCACTCCTGCTAAAAATTAAAAAGTCATCTAAGTAACAATAGACAAAATCGAGCCCCCGAGTAATTTCATCTACGAACCTTTGGAAAGTTTGACCTGCGTTCCTCAAACCAAAACTCATAAACGGGAATTCAAACAATCCAAATGGCGTCGTAATGGCGGTCTTCTGAATATCATCCGGACTGACAGGAATCTGATTATACGCTTTTGTCAAATCAAGAGTACTAAAGACTTTGCAGCCGGCAATACTATGGGCAAAGTCGTGAATATGCCTAATCGGATACCTGTCAGGCACGGTACGAGCATTGAGCAATCGGTAGTCGCCGCACGGACGCCAACCATTATCTTTTTTGGGCGCTAAGTGCAAAGGCGATGACCATGGGCTCTCAGAAGGACGCGCTGTACCATTTGCCAACATAGATTGAAATTCCTCACGAGCTATTTTCAACTTGTCTGGGGCTAGACGACGGGGAGAGCAAGAAACTGGAGGGCCTGGTGTCGTGCGGATGTGATGTTTAGTGTTGTGTGGAATAGTGCGATGTATACCTGCTGGACGGGTAATCTCGGGAAATTCATCAAGAATCTTGTGGTACCGAGAATCACCGGTCATGACTTTAACGGAATGAATATTTTTACAATCTGCTATAATGGCCATAGATGAAATGGATGTAGTATTGTCAATTAATTTCTTATTCCGACAGTCCACAATAAGGTTGTAAAAATTTAGAAAATCTACTCCGATTATAGGTCTTGTAACGTCAGCAACAACAAAACGCCAATTATAGCTCCTACGTAAACCAAAATCTAAATTAAAATGAATATAACCATAGGTTGAAATATTTGAGCCATTAGCTGCACACAAGATAAAATCAGTTTTTGCACGACGATCACGTAAAGCCGATCGAGGGAAGACGCAGAGGTCGCTACCAGTGTCGACTAAAAACTGCAGCTTCGAAGATCGATCGGTGATGAACAGGCGACCAGCTGATGAAGACGGGCAATCGTCAGCCGCCATTACCGACTGCCCATGGTGTTTTCCGCCTTGTAGTCACAGGGCCGAACACAGTAGCTAGCCTTGTCTCCATACTTGCCGTGATACCAACAGAGCGGGAACTTGCGATAGTTGGACTGCGAGCGCTGCCTCGATCGGGATCTGCTACGGTTAGGGCACCGAGAGGATCGCTGCTGGGATCGGCTACCGCCAACTGCCATGTCCTGAAGTTTCTTCCGCAACTCAGCAACTTCTCTCCTAAGCTCAACTACCTCCGAGCTCTGGTTGGGCTGGGACAAAGAAGCAACCTTAGGCATAGTTGTTGTCAGGTCACAAACGCGATCAGCAAGGTCTGCAAGATCGTTCAGGTGAGCTGTAGTTGGTTGTCCTGCGAGAACTGTTTGGATACCGCAAGGAAGACGGCTCATCCAGATGGTCTTCAGAAAATCATCAGGAACGTCAAGTCCGGCCAAGCCTTTCAGGTGCCGTAGGAATTGCGACGGCTTTCGGTCTCCAAGATCTTCATGCATCAACAATTGCTTCAGCTTATTCTCATTGGATACCGTCAGTCGCTTAATTAGTTCGGCCTTAAGCTTAATATACTTATCTTTAGCTGGCGGACTGATGATGATGTCCTTCACCTCTCTAGAGAACTTATTGTCTAGCTGGCTAATGACGTAGTTGAATTTAGTTGCGTCACTCGTGATTCCAGATATTGAAAACTGACCTTCAACTTGCGCAAACCAAATCTCGGGCTCTTCGGGCCAAAATGGTGGGACGCGCACAGATACTTTATAGGCACCGGCGGTTGAAATTATTCCTTCATTATTTTCGGAATCTATAGAAACGCACCTTTCTTGTCGCACGACGTCATCCTCTGCATCTCGAAAATCCTTCTCCATTATGAGTTCAAAATAGGGTCACCAGTATAGTGAAATGAAAGGAAGTCTTCTGCACTATGATTTTAATGTATGAATTTTCAGTATGCGTTTATGGAGAAACAATAATTATTTAATTAATTCACAACAAAATAATTATAAAATAGAGATACAATTTTTCGTGCATGACAGGACGTCAACCATCAAGCTCTCTCTCTACTCGACATCATTTGTAGTGCGCGCGCAGCATATGACGCGCGCTGGGCATAGATCCGCCGGGTGACGTATATACGACCTTCTTATTTAAATGTTCGAGTTAGATGAAATAAAAGTGTATGTATGATCACGCTACAAACATAAAGTTAAATCTTAATTAAATCACGCGGTTGCCTAATTAGTAACGCACGTCCTACAAAGACCCAGTCGCCGTTTGAATCATGCTTGCTTGAATTGCTTGCTATAAAAGAAAACTTTACGGTACTACAGTTTTAATTTAGTCGTCAATTTCTGGAGTATTCGCGGAACAAGTACAACCAGAGCAACATCCTAGCCGGATTACCCGGAATCAGATTTGTATAACCGGGCAGACGGACTGAAATGTGATTTGTCCGGATCTCACCCCGATCCAGTGAACGTTTGGGAAACATTTACTACATATGTATGCGGATTTGTTTACCAATTGATGAAATAGTGCTATATTTTTATTGTATTAGAGTGTTTTGCACCAATAAATCGTTACTCCGAAAACAAGGGGTATTCTAAGAGAGGTAAAGACATATTTTATAATTTTTCTACGAGTCAAACTTTGAAGATGCACAAATAATTATTTGTTCTATATAGCTAGGGGTACGGATATTCCCAAGATTTTTAAATGACATTATTTTGTAAACTTACCCAAAAATTACAAACATGCAGAAAGGAATAACCGAGTTGATAAAATACACAAGCTATTGCAGTATTTCAAAGCAAAATATTCCATCTCACGCTGTTTATAAATCAAACGTTTAAACAAGGCTAGTTTCTGAAAGCAAACGGAAAATTTAAGTCAAAGCAGCGGTATTTTTTAATTTTATTTGTACTGAATCGGCAGATATACCTATGCAATTTGGTATGTAAGTAATATGTTTACCTGGTTTGTCGCAGGTTTTTTCACATTACTTTGCCCTAAAACATCGTAATTTATCTTAGTTTGCATTCGGGCAAACATTTCGGCTACGTGTGTACAGTTAACATGAATAAACTAGTGACATACACAATTTAAGGTTTGCTACAAAATAAATCACGGTAATACTTAATTTTCTTTTCCAAGAGGCGTGGTATTGAGCAGAAAGATATGTTTAAAATAATTTTAAGAAATATAAATACAAATAATACTATTTTACAAAAACAACTAACACAGGAACAAGTAGGTGAAGAAAAAGGGTGGGTGCATAACCTCAATGACCTGAAAATATCAAAGGCTATGTATGTTGTGTTAAAAAAATTCGGATGAAGTACTTGAAAAGGGCTACAACTTGGTCATTATTTTTTTTTGTGATAGGAAAAACACTATTCCATATTTTATTTCATACAAAAAAATATATAAAAACGAATCTTCTAAAGTGAAACGGAAGACGGTAGGAAGACCTTAAAAAATTGGTCCTAAATCCCGAACGAACCCGGGTTAGTTAAAAATACATATCGTGGAATAGCTAGCTAATATTGATTTAATAGTTGTTGATATCATAGAAATTCCACTTACATTACATTATTTAATTCCAATAGTGTGTGTTCTAGTGACCTGTGACTGACAACTGAAAACCGCAAACTTGGACACTTTACCTTGCCAACTGTACCTAGTACAGTCAGGCTCGTAAACCATTTAGTTAAGTGTTTCATGCAGGTCGGGATTCCATTCCGATATTGCGAACTTGTCGGAACAACTTCGGATCGGTATTGGATGTCTACTCTGTTTTTAACTGAAAAACTTGTTTTCAACTCCGTTTCAGCCTCGTTTCACTAATTAGCTGGTTTCACTTTGTTACGAGTTTTTAGCTTCTAATTTATTTTGGTTGTGTAGATGGTGAGCTGTAATAATCTTTTTTACCCCAGATTGTTTTATTTTATTTGGTTGTGTAGGTTTTATGTGCTGTTTTTTTTTTAATCCCAAATTTCGATTGGTTTTTTTTATTTACAAAAAGGAATATTAAAGTTGAATTTTACAAAAGTAAATTGCTATTTTAACAATGTAACTGCATGACATTTTTTTAAAAAGGTTTGGATTTTTGCAAATCCAGAGAGTGTGCGTATTTACTGCGAAATTCACAATTTGTTGCAGTCCAAGTTATCAAAGATGAAAGTCAAAGAGAAGATATGCACTTATTCAACATTGCTGAATTTATTCTCTAAGACATTTTCCAAACTTATTAAGAAGAATTCGTCGAGAAATCATATTAGCGAATCGATAGTTGACCGAGCTAGCTAAGCGTGCAAGGTTTTTTATTGTAATTAAATATGTATGTATATGTTTGTAAACTTTCGAACCGGTGCTCCAAATAAGATGAAATTTAAAACGCACGTTATAGGTATTCATTACTTATACAATTTTTAAATTTATTGGGCATCAATATCGATTCAGTTCATTAGATATTTAAATATTTAACTGTTCGTGAGATGAAAGTTCGCAATAATTCATTTTAGATACATATCACCTTAGTTATATTTAAAATTTGCGAGTTGAGTAACGGCCACGTGACGGTGTAATGTTCATAAGAACATTATCAGAAAAACTTTTAATTGTGGTAGGGCCACGCTACCGGCCAAATTCACTTTTGCTGCTAGCATCAATAGGCCAGCTCGTCCAAAAGTACCACACTCTTACAGAAAATCAACGTTTGAGTAGAAGCAATACCGATTCTATGCCTCGTTCGCTGAGTGAGAGAGCCGGAGGCCTATCCCACCTACCCTTCTCTGGGGCCCTCCCAGAGGGGTAACTGGGATGGGCCTCCGGCTATTATATATTTTAGCCTAGAAATAAAAGGCCAGCAAAGCTCTAGTCATACCCCTGGTATTGCAGTTTTCTATGGGCATCGGTGATCACTTACCATCAGGCGACCTGTTTGCTGGTACATAAAAAAACAATCTCTTTATAGGCCAATATCTTCCCTTTATTTTCCATCAAAGCTCGCACACCCTTATAAAATATGCGAGATGTGTATCTGCCACTTAGAGTTTGTGATGCTGTAAATAATTCTGGCGAATTCTGGACGTAAGCTGCTTATTTATTAACGTATCGATTGGGCCAAATGAGGAGCTAAGTTTTTGCCCACGTCAAAAACTGGAAAGTTATGCCATTTCGATTGTTTGTTTGAGGTTCCAATGGTTTAGTAGGTATATGAGCTATAATTTTATAGCCAATGCAGTCTTTTTTTAAAGGCTTGTTAATTATTTAGTTGACCAATTCTTTCGATACCAATACCGAGATTTTATTAGATACACACGTCGAAAAACGAAACGATATAAAATTACTATGAAAAGGATATTCTACGCATTGAGTGCTTCATTTTTAGAATTTGAGTAAAATGAAACAAGCATTGATGTTTTCGCTGCAAGGCAAAGTCATCTTGTCCACTAAAACCAGCGGCCACTTACAAAACCGCTGGAATTGAAATCAGAAACTCTCCGTGCAGCGTAACTGGCTTACTGAGCGCTCACTTCAGTCTGCGTCACAGAGCACGATGTGACTGTCGTTAGCGCTGCTAGATGCCGTTTTGTTGAAAAGGCACTAGTAGTGCGCGAGTTTCATACGAAATAAGCTTGTCAGGGGCAGTACCATCATTTATTTAGGTTTTGAGTTTCCAGGTACCTATTGTAGAACTGCAAAAATCTGCTATTTTCTACTTACTACTTACATTAGGTTATATTAGACTTTGTTTTGGAATCACAGCACACTGGGGCATTTTTAGAAGTTGAGTAAAATCTGTCAAAAATTGATTTTTTCGCTGCAAGGCAAAGTCATCTTGTCCACTAAAACCAGCGTAACTGGCTTACTGAGCGCTCACTTCAGTCTGTGTCACAGAGCAGTGAAAGTGACTGTCGCTCGCGCACTACTAGAGACGCCTTTATGTTGAAAAGGCTCTAATAGTGCGCAGGTTTCATACAAATGAAGCGTGTCAGGGGGCGGAACCGTTTATTGAATTTATAAGTTTCAAGGTACCTAATTGCGGAAATGCAAAAATCTGCTACTTTCTACTTACTTGTGATATAGGATAGGATACATTCCAAGAATGCTTCGTGAGGCTATTGAAATTAAAAAACATCCTAATTTCAATAGAGAGGATGGTTGGCAATTACCACCAGCTTGGGATCCAGTCATCAATTTAATCAAATCTCAAGCTAAGCAGAACACTGCAAGACCTTGAGTCAATACCGCGTACATCCGGAACGTTATCAATAAATATTTTAGGCGGTAGATTTTGCAGTTCTTATAAAATACTAGACAAATGTCAACTTAGTCTACCTGCGACCACGAACACTGTAAAGTGCTCGAAACGTTAGATGTATAAATAATGTAATAAACGCGATAACAACCGTATTAAAATAATTTTATTTAAATGTGTAACAATCGCGAATACATAAGAAAACATTATATAGGATATATTAGAATTTTGTTTGCGAATCACAGTACATTGGGGCATTTTCACGCTTTTTGAGCAGGAACTGATAGGCTGTGTATGCGACTTTTGCCTACTAGCTAGGCTCAGGTTGACGGCGTGGTATTATCGGACTTTCGTCTCTAGTAGGGCGAAATCGACATTGCGTGCTCTATGGTCTGTGTCCACGACGGAATTATTTACACGCTGATGATAACAGGCAACTTAAAATAAACCTAAATAACAATACGTTAAGGTATAATTTTATAAATCTATTACTGCGTTGCACGGTTTTAAGAGGCTTGCAGTGTTCTAAGTGTTCCGCTTCGTGCGTCTATGAAGCAATGTTGACAAAGTGCTTTAGACGTAGACTCTAGGCTTATGAAGTGTACTAATTAATTACTCGAACACCTCATTAGCTCTTTAATTAATAATTAATTAACACACACATGCTTTTGTACCTTCAACTTTTAGTGTACTATAGGCTAAGGTACAAAACCTATAGTACCTAATGCACATTGATATATTTATGTCACAGTAGGTATATTTGTAGGCATTTAAAATGGATATCTCTGTAAGTTAGCTATGTTGTTGTTGTTGTTTTTCGTATGTGTTTTTCTCGTCTTTCGTAAGTGGCCAACACTGGTGTCAGATTTTTCAAGCTGCCTTAAGGCATCTGACATAGCTTAACGACTGACATCAACGATGACAGCCGGGACCAACGGCTTAACGTGCCTTCCGAAGCACGGAGGAGCTCGAGACATTTTTATGCCACTTGCGGTCACCCATCCAAGTAGGGACTGCACTAGTTAGCTAAGTTATAAAGGTAGGATAAGCATATAATGAGTAATAACATCGCAATACCAATAATAGGTGTAGTATCCCTATATTTTATTTAAGCAGACAGCTAAGATAGGACATTATCCGGAGTATCCCTATTTCCTTGCTATCCCTACTAATATTATAAATATGAAAATCTGTCGGTCTGTCAATTGCCTCTTCACGCTTGATAGAATAAACTGATTTAGATGAAAAATTATATATAGATAATTTGAAGCCTTTTATTACTGAGAAAAATACAATAACCGATGTCACCGCACACCGGCCACCAACCACAGCCGCAAAACGCAGCCACTGACGTATTTCCTGTTGTTTTCATACATTTTGTATGGACTCGCCGCACTTTGCTAACGTTGGTGGTAGCCACACGCTACTCAGATGGAGGTGATTGTGTTTGTGGCACAGAAAGAGTGAACAGAGCCGCAGACAAATGCTTTTCTGTGCTAAAGGAAAGATTAAACTGTTTGTTTGTTTTTCCGCATAGCATTTAATAGGCTCCGAAACTACTATTTTCAAATTTCTTTCACCTTTAAAAAGCTAATTTATCTGTGGTGATACAGGCTATACGCGGACGAAGTCGCGGGAAGTTTGCTATTATCTAAAATATCTGATTCTAGCCAATAATCATGCAGATAAACAAAACACCATTCATCTCTTTTTCTATTTCTAGCGAAACAATTCCCAATCCCAAAACACAATTCTCAAACATTACGGGACATTATTGTACAATATAACACATGGCAAAACTTTTTCAATTAAATGACAACACTCTTCAATTTCGCGCGATAATACCTGTGTTGCAATTCCAAATTGAAGATTTTATTACGTGGTAAATCATTGGTACCGACATTACTGTTGATTCTCGCGCGAGATTTAGTGTGGAGTCTACAAAGCCTTAAATTACAAACTTTCCAAGCTTTGCGGGAGTTTAAAAACAAAAGCTATTGGGTTCGATTCGTTCTGGGTTACTTAGGTTCGTTTGCACGTAATTTATTGTAGTGATAAGAAATACATTTCCTTTTTTTTTGTTTACTGTTTGTTGTACAAGTCGCTTGGTTCGTAAAACAACATTTCTTGTGCTAGCACAAATTTTATTTAAATAGATCGCATCGTTCGTTTATCCATTCGATTGACATTGAAACTAACGTAACATAAATACATTATGTACAATAATCATGCAGATAAACAAAACAGCATTCATCTCCTTTTCTATTTCTAGCGAAACAATTCCCAATCCCAAAACACAATTCCCAAAAATTACGGGACATTATTGTACAATATAACACATGGCGGAACTTTTTCAATTTAATGACAACACTCTTCAATTTCGCGCGATAATACCAGTGTTGCAATTCCAAATTGAAGATTTTATTACGTGGTAAATCATTGGTACCGACATTACTGTTGATTCTCGTGCGAGATTTAGCGTGGAGTCTACAAAGCCTTAAATTACAAACTTTCCAAGCTTTGCGGGAGTTTAAAAACAAAAGCTATTGGGTTCGATTCGTTCTGGGTTACTTAGGTTCGTTTGTACTTAATTTATTGTAGTGATAAGAAATACATTTCCTTTTTTGTTTGTTTACTGTTTGTTGTACAAGTCGCTTGGTTCGTAAAACAACATTTGTTGTGCTAGCACAATTTTATTTAAATGGTAGAATCGTTTGTTTATCCATTCGATTGACCATTATAGCATTGAAACTAACGTAACATAAATACATTATGTATGTATAAAAACGGTTCACTCACCTGCTATAGTGCTATTTCATCGAGACTGCAGACTACAGTTTTTGACTCGTCAGGAGCCCATTTTTAAGGCGAGTGCAATACGCGCGGCGCAGGGTCCCGAATTCGTTCGTTCAACCAAACAAAAATATTTTGAGAAATGATTTGATGTACGGTAAACGATATACTTTGATAAATAAGGATAAAAGCCAATCTGAACAGCATCTAAACTAAGAAACTTTTGGCTTACGATCTCCAACCAGTCGGCCGATTTAATCAATGTACATATATTTTACACTGTCACACCTGAGCGTAACTCCAATCCTACCTATCCCAGCAAAACCCAACCTAAATTGCCTTAAATATCAAAGCAATTTCGACCATGAATGCAAACAAAACAACTAAAGCCAAAAGCTAAGTTAGCAAAACTCACCTATATCACGTTGAACTAATCGGGCAGTTTTTATTCCCCACAGAGCACATCAATTAGTAACACATGCCACTGGCTTTAGATTTTAGGAGGTGTCCAGGGTAATCCGCACAAGTTATGTAGGCAGTCGGGTACGGACAAGGATCTATAGGAGATGGAACGTACCCTTGTTTTCTAATTTTGATTCTAATTGAAGAGATGCATAACAATGGCTTTTGATTTTTGGGGAAATTTAGGATCCACAAAGTTATGGAAACCGTCGAGTACGATTGATTACATATGTTTTTTTTTTTCAGATTTCATTTTCTCTGCTGAACAATAATGTTTGCTTTATAATGTTTTGATTTTTGTTAATCTACGAGCTATCCAAGAGAACATTTTAGGGTGCCGTGGCATGATGAAATTAAAACATACTCAATTTACTGAGGCTACATTAAAGGTATCACCAATCCACAGCTGAAACAATCTTTTCTTTAGTAACCATAACAATACAGTAATTTCCCCGAAACACATTTCCTACCACCATTTAGAAGAACGTGATTTAGGCGAAAATCACGTTATAAGCGATGCGGGTACCACCAGCAACCTATCACTATTTGGACTAACATGCTTAACTGCCTTTGGTCACAGAATTAATAATACCTAGTACTCATTGGTTTTATGACCATTGGCTCGGTCTACCCCGCAAGGGATAAAGACGTGATAATATGTATGTATTCATAAAAGCGCATGGAATATCAATTTAAACTTCCCGCTTTAAATCTCTTCCATATACAGTAAGTCCTTAAGTCACAGGTTAAAGGCGACTTATTAAAACGGTTGCTTTAAAATATGTCACGTTAGGGCGCTCTCGTCGGATAAATAATGTCGGCGGTCGTCGCCAGGCACCAGCAGTGTTAGTGTGGATACACCACTGTCTACTATGTCTTAAAAATACTAAGAATACTTTATTAAGCTGGTTTTAAAATATGTCACATTAGAAATAGTAAGAATTCTCTCGTCGAATAAATAATGTCGGCGTTCGGCGCCAGGCACCACCACTGTCAGTGGGATATACCACTGTTAACGATAACATACTATCTCTTAAATACCAAGAATACTTTATTAAGCTGGTTTTAAAATATGTCACGTTAGAATGCTCTTACGGGATAAATAATTTCGGCTGTTGGCGCCAGGCAACAGCAGTGTTAGTGTGGATATACCACTGTCTGTTAAGGATAACTTAATATGTCTTAAATACCAAAAATAAATATAAATATAATAATAAATAAATATATACGGACAAATCACACAGATTGAGCTAGCCCCAAAGTAAGTTCTTAAGTAAGACTTGTGTTATGGGATACTAACTCAACGATACTATATTTTATAACAAATACATATATAGATAAACATCCAAGACCCAGGTCAATCTGAAAAAGATCATTTTCCATCTTGACCTGACAAATATATTGTCTTTGCCGGGGATCGAACCCGGAACCTTCCGTGTCACAGGCCGGCGTGTTGACCGCTGCGCCACGGAGCTCGTTTTAAAATATGTCTTGTTATCATACAGACTGCCCAGCCGGCTGAACACTTTTATTTAGGAATGTCAACGCCCCTTTAAGGATCGGACAGTGTTTTTAAAACATTATGTATATGTTAGGATAATACACTATTTATCAAACTCACATATGATATTAAGAAGTATTTTAAGTATAAGAACAATTCTTTTGAAATGAAGCACTCAATGCTTATAAACAGATCGTTGTGAATCACAGCGCAGGAAGTGACTATCGCCTACGTTCCATACTCTGCGTTGTGGTTGTATTTTGTAAAATTTTACATTAAACGTCTCATGAATGCACGACCTAATATGGACTATATTTATAATATGTACTTATATTTCGTCTCAAAAATGATTCTCAATCGGGTTTCCCGACATAAAAGTGTGAAAAAACATTGAATAGAATAATAAAACACAAGGATGATACGATATAAACACATGTCCTTATTTGCCAAGTCTATATAAGTCAAGTCTATGTAGTGTGGATCTCAAGATCTATGGTACCCCACAGTCTATGAAAGATAAGCCCAAAGTATCAGTAATTATTGTTTTTGGATTTTCTCAGCTGTTGTCAGCGCCAGAGGATTACCTTGTGCTTGGGAAAATTGTTGGGAAATGGGAAAATGAGATCTATTTAGGATAAGCCGCTGAAATATGTAATTATTATTAATGGATAATTTACTGGAAATTGTGTCGGAGAATTGTTTATATGTGTATCATCCAGCTTAGTCATAGAAGTTCATATTTCAATTTCCGTACTATCAAATTAGGATAAAAACATATATTTATTGTAACTTAATTGTTAGTCTGTGCTACCGCTATAAATGTGAGTTGCTCTTCGCTTACTCGTGTTATGATCACTGAGACCTATAATCTGAATATGAATATATCTAAGTACGAATGTTTTTGTAACTGTTATATTTATGTAATTTAAATTACATGCCCGATAGTAAAATAGAAAGACCGTCTAGCAAGTTGAGAAATAGGCCTGTGTCAGATTCCTTCAGCTGAAAGACGCCAAAGGCAGAATGAACTAACTGTTAATTCTTGTCATTTAATTTTGTACAATAATTGTACATAGATTAATTATATATGTCCAAGTCAAGCTCTCCTCCGCGCCGTTAGTTAGTAAAATACTATATCATTTAAATAAATAAATACATTATGTGTAGAAACGAATCACTACTGTGTTATTTTGTTGGGATTGCCGACTGTAGTTTCTAACTCTACAGACGCAGTAAGGGCCCGGGATACTTCGGCGTCGCGCATGCCGAACTCGTCTTGAAAATGGACTCTTGATGAGTCCGAAACTATAGTCCGCAATTTCGGCAAAATAGCACACAAATGACCCGTTTTGAGCATAAAGTAAAAATACTAGTTTTATAATATTAGTTGGGGACGTGTCCACTAGAGATGTCTGCGTGTGAGATGACACGAGTGCTCGCAATGGCCGGCTTCCACGCGGCGCGCAATTTACAGCCAGCCGGCACATAAAATTCGATCCGCCCGAATATGGACGCTCTAACGTCTTTGCACTTAAGACTTGCTCACTAATTACATAAATACGACATAGGTATGCTCTGAGATGTCAAACCGACGTGTTTCTACCATCCAGGGGTTAGTTAAAGTTAATTTTAGTGGGACTGAACCATGATTGACTCCCTCGAAGTATAACCAATATGCATTGACATACAATAAAACAACTGTTTTATTGTTTGTCAATATTGTTTATTGTTAACCAAAGCCAATATGCCTTAAATGTAATGCCTGTACGTTATGTTTCTTTTAAATCGCTTGATATCTATTAGATCATATAAGATGAGAACATGAATACAGCTCAATATTAATTGAGTAATAACTCTTTAGTATACTTATTTGTGTTTTTATGCATTCACAATACTAGGTATTTATTCTGTTATACTCTTATTGAATTTTGAAATAAGATATGAGAAAATATCCTTCCTACGTTAAATATTTCCCCATCTATTATTTCTTAATTTAATAAGAGTACTCATTAGTAATGCACACGCCTAGTTAGTTAGATTTTATGATTTCCGCGGAATATATTTTGTTAAACACAGTAAACTACGTCGGTATATACATAAATAAAAATAAAAGGGAAATCAATTCACACAGTTTGAGTTGAGCTAACCTAGTAATTTGAGAACTTGTGACGTAGGATACTTTCTCAATGATATTATATTTTATAATAGATACATATATACATAAACACCCAAGATATAGTTCACTAGTTTGTCACTTTCTTATACAGTATCAGTCATTTATTTTAATCCCTTTCAAAGTAGATGAAGGCAATAATCGCAAGACTGAAGACCAGATTTATGGAGCCCTTAGGACGGTTAAAATACCCAATGTTTAAGAAACAAACGAATTTTTGCCTTAAACAATAAACAAAAAAGAAATAGTTGTATACTTTACTAGTACAATAAATTAAGTGCAAACAAACCACAGTAACGTAAAATGGATCGAACCCAATAGCTTTTGTTTTTAAACTTCCGCGGAACTTGGAAAGTTCGTAATTTAAGGCTTTGTAGACTCCACACTAAATCTCGCGCGAAAATCAACAGTAATGTTGGCACCAATGATTTACTGGGCAATAAAATCTTTAATTTGGAAGCGTAACACGGGTATTATTACGCGAAATTAAAGAGTGTTGTCATTTAATCGAAAATGTTCGGTCGTTTATATCGTTTGTTATGCTGGCTAAATGTGAATGTGTTTTTACAACATTTTTAAGTAAAATATTGATTTTAGTTAATAGTGTATAGCGTAAATAACCAAAAATTTTAACTAGATAGATAACTCAAAAACATTACAAGAGATTTAATATAAAAAGAACTTGAACAACCGTCTGTTTACATACATACATATGACCACGTCTATTTCCCTTACGGGGCAAACACAACCCTCATAAGACCTAAAGGCTACATTTAGCGAGTTGATAGGTTAATTGTATTTTTATACCTAGTGTGTTTTTAATAAGCCAGCACTTTTGGGTTTTTTTTCTACTTGTGCAACGTACTATATGCTTATTTTCGTTGGGTAAATGGACATAGATTTAAAAAAATCATATGACATATTGAAGTACTAATAGATCCATAGATGTACATGTATGATGGTGATTGTACATAATAAATCAGTTCTCTTTCTTGTCTTTTCATACGTTTCGGATTCTCCGCCGTATATACTTAACTACTTTAAATACGCAAGAAGAGACAAGAACTGGCTCCATAAATCGTAAAGACGGAGGGACTTTCCTTTCTTTTCTTAATAAAATTTATCTCTTGGACTTGATAAAAGAGTTTAAAACATCAAGCCACTTCCTCGATTGTACACAAGAGTGCAGAGAACTAGAAAAACTAGGAGTACGTGTTCAGAAGAGGAAAAACTTTAATGTTGTTTGTAGGAGGTCGCGTCGTAATGTGCAGCGGCTGAGAAACGGCCAGTCAGACGGACTAAAACTCTCTAGGGCTGCTCGTTGTATTTTATTCTTACTATATATGTCTACAAATCTATATATATATGTTGCAGCATAATAAATTAATAACAAATTGACGAATCAGAACACGTGGGGCTCCCACCACAAACGCAACTCATATTAAACCTAGATTTATTGTAATATCACTATTGCGGCCCAGTGAAATTACAATAACTCTAAAAAGAGCCCGAGAAATTATACGAACCAGACGTTATTGACAATAATCAGTGTAATTATAATTTCACTAGAGAAATTATAATGTCACGTTTTTGACAAAATCCCTGCGACATATATAATAGCCAAACTTGACTGAGTCACTGACTTATATATCAACGCACAGCCGAAACAACTTGAAATTTGGTGCAGAGGTTCCTTTCATGATGCAAAGTAAGCATCAAGAAAGGATTTTTACAAATCCATTCAATTCAGAAGTTTTACGCGAACGTTGTCGCCGGAAAATGGCTATTACAGCTATACACTAAAGAGGCTACGCTTATTTTAATATTAATCAATCAAATGTAACAGTGTACCTTCCTTATAGAATATGTTAATAAACCCTGTCCGATGCTTTGAGGGGTGACACATCCGGTCAATATGAACACCTGTCTCTATGGAAATAATACTGTAAATTCGAAAAAAATGTGCCTATAAAGCATTATTGTTATGGGTTGATCGTTACCTATATCATAATCGTGGGCTATGAAGCAGTGAAGGTAAAGATATAACCGTGATTACGCTCTATTAGGGAAAAGTCTAGGAGGAACAGATCTTCTACTGATTCTTCTACTGATTTTCTTTTTAATTTAACCTAAAAACCTTTTACTCACTCGTAGCTAAGTACCGACCGTCTATACTTGAATTCGTAATAAGAACATAACGATGAAAAAGAAATTCATAACGTTAGCTCATAAACAAATACACTTTGATCCGAACTCACGTCTTTAATTTAAATAGAAAGCAGATATGAGCCGTCTTTTTATTCCGCGAGCGATTGATGTTCATACATCTGTTTTCTCAGGCGAATACCAACGCCGCGACACTTTGACGAAAGTCAATAAAATGTAAATGCTCAACCCTAACCCATAGGTATGTTAAGTGCACAACCGCCTCGTATTTCGAGTACGATACACTGAACTTTCTTCAGGAGAAAGAATTCCGAAATGTGACACGCCAAACGGCACCTTTATTGCTCCAGGTAAAGTCCAAATTTCAATTCGGACGGGGAGGTGATCGCTGAAATTCAGGAGAGATAGACGCACGCGAAATTGAAACTTAAAACATAGATGGATTGAGGGGAAGCCAGCTAATTTCCTGTGCGGAATAACGTAGAGTTATCCCTAATTGTTAATTGAGCCGCGGTGGTGTGGATTATGTCGAGTTTTTGCCGCGCTTCTAGAATAATTACTTTGAGTGGCCAGACTTAGCGAGTTCAAAGGCCAGTGTTTTATGGAAAGTCGTTAAATTCTATAGAGTTATTTAAATTTTAAAATGGCTTTTTGCTCCTTTATGAAATATGGTTAGAACAACCGAGATAATGGCTCAGTGCCTCGGAAAGATTGTTACTTAAATTTACTTTTTCGTTTTTTCCTGTTGACAACTTTTTACTTAGGTACTTAATGTTATTATGATTGTACTGTCATCTGTTTATAACTGTTGAGCGTTGAAAATACTTATTTATGTTGAAGGTGTCAAACGACTAGAAACAGAAACATGATTTCAAGAAGAAAAAATATAATATATATTTAGTCCGTCTAATAGGTTATCGAAAAATATTACATGCATGTTTTTTCTTTTTTTTCTATTATTAAAAGACCATAAAGATAAAACGCATCAAAGTGCAGGAGGAGCTCGTGCATAGCACAACAGGCCGGTAAAAAGTGAATCGGTCAGTGACGTGAAGCGAAACTTAAAGAGGCTTTATTTTTATTGATTTTTATCATTTTTTGTTTGATAGACAACAGAAAAAATACGTGTCCATTGTTTTTCAATAATCTATCAGAGAGACTAAAAGAATTTTTATTCCTACTCTGACTTTGATATACATTCATCAATTGCAAGTGTGAAGTCTGTAAACTGTTACGTTCAATCTCCTTTAGGTCTTATTTAATAGCCCGATTCTGTACCTACAACGTATTAGATAATTCCCCATTAAAATTTTATATTTATTATTTGTTATTATTGCTGTTATATGTAATGATGTAGCATTTCCTGGTTGTTGTCATCTATTGTCATTAGAGCAAATAAGATACTTCCTGGGTAATCACTTTAGTTTTTTGATTTCATGGTTGCTTTTACAATTTTATATGTATGTGTTTTTTACTTTTCTTGTTTATCATCATCATCATCATCATTTCGTGTTGGTGACACGGTCAGTCGACCATGCACACCCTGGTGTCAGAGTTCTGCGGAACCGCCTCTCGGCCTCTGACATGGTTCCTTTAACGACTACCAGATGGCAGCCGGGACCACCAGCTTAACGTGCCTTCCGAAGCACGGAATCATCTTTCTTATCAAACAATCAGGTGATTCATGCCTGCAATGTCCTAACCAAACTGGAAACAAACTTAACAAAGTATGCTTCCCGTAGGAATCAAACCCACGACCCCCGGGTCAACAAGGCAAACGCCTTAACCACTGGACCACGGAGGCAGTTACATTATTACGGTTTTCAAATATTGCTTATAGATTCATTACACACCTTTAAACCCTCTTTCGGCTTTAGGGATATTTTTGAAACACTTGTATATGCTACATATCTCACATCAAAATAATAGCCAGCTTCTGATACTAGTTGATGCTGAACCGACGAACGAACCGAAAGCGACATGTTGGTCGGTTTGTCACACCCACCGATGCTTCGCGGCGCATCACCGCATGTCATGTGCAATCAATTATTGCCGTTATTTTGTAACCATGGTGCATCGTTTTGCCATCCACTAACATAAATTCTTACATAATATAAGCACGTCTTTATACCTTGCGGGGTAGACAAAGCCCAAGGTCATAAAACTCAATCAGTTGTCGCCGTAAATTATTTATTTTAACTTTATTGCACAGTAAATTAAAGTACAATTGGCGGACTTAATGTCATAAGGCATTATCTACCAATCAACTATAGGACCAATCAGAAAATAAGGTGTGGCTGGTGGGTGGTTTGGTGATTAAAATAATTAAAAGAGAAAGAAAAATAGTAAGAATCTAACTGGATACATACGTAATTTTAACAAAATTTAATTATAAATATTGTTTATTAATCATAAAATAAGCATAGTATTAATAAATATTTACTTACTACATAATAATACCGACATATAAAGTTACTATAATATTAGTGCCTAAATAAATTACTAGTGGTGCCCAAGTTGCTGTGCGGCATGTCGGTTAGTTTGTTGCAGCCGGTGACTCGACGCTTGACATGTCACGAGCTTCTACGCTGACTGGCGGATGCTTAGACAAATTATACTTTTGTAGAATTGGCATTATTTTTTAATATTACAATCCACATCTCACTATAGAATGACGGGATGACGCAAACCTGTATAAAGATGGCACCTTTCGCCTGTCTACATCACTTCGCAATACTTATCATTTTTTCACTTCTACTTACTTTCAGTTGGTGGCTAATATTCAGGTTTTTTAAAAGCTATCGCGAACTGACTTCTAATATGGCTACAACTGCAAGTAAAATTAACTTCGTGAAAAATAGTGGTGTAATTTCCCTGAACTGATGCGGCATGTCGGTTTGTTTGTCACGGCCGCTGACGTGACGCGTCATATGTCATACAATCAACTGTCGCCGCTATTTTCCGAAACACGCTCTCTGGAGCTTTCGCGGCGCTGACTGACGGATGCTCGGTCAAATGATGCTTTGTAGAGCTGGCATTATTTTCCCTTATTACTTTCTACTAATCACTTTCGAACTTCGAGCAACACGGCCTCCGTACCGGACGGAGGGAGTGGGCAAAGCGACAATTTACTATGACAATTTTTCTGGCGTTTTTTGCGGGGGGAAATGTGCACACAAGTTTAGTTCCGCACACCTACATACAAAACTTAAACTGTCACTTGATAGTAATTATGACATTGTCACAAAAATGACATAAAAAAGAAAAAATAATTTGTGTACAGATGAGTCACACACAACTAACACATAGACATGCATATGCCTAATTTTGCTTGTACCTTGACAGAGGGGAATGCAGCGTATGGCTACTCCCTTCCGTGTTGCTCGAAGCTTTCGAATGACAGGGTAATGCATACCTTTGTAGGGATGGCACCTTTCGGGTATCGACATCGCTTCACGATACTTATAATTTTCCCCTTCTCACTTACAATTGGTTCAGGTTTTTACAAAGTGTAACGCAACGAATGAATTGCGATACGGCGTGACGTCATAGCTCGCCCCACTGCCCGCCATATCGCCGTTGTATTCACCGCGGCGCGCTCCGCCGAGCGAACGCGTCACTTTTTGCCGAGCTGCCGACCGCACAACATAAGCCTAGCCACTATATTGTTATGCTGAGTGTTAATCTGAGTGTTCATAATGGATTAAAATACTCGTTGTTACGCGCAAGTTCTGTATTTAATTTAAAAGCCTAATCACCAGTGACCCTGCCTCGTCCCGTCTGTAACAATCAGAAGTGGGATACGATGAAAAAGATCGTCTTTCATCACCACGCCGATGGATTTTTCACCACAGGTTAAGTATTGCCGCCGAGATGCTATTAATTTATTTACATTTTTCCGTTAACGTTGACTCAATTAGTCAATTGTATTGTACCCTCATTTTCCGTAGTCTCAATAAAAGTTTTCCTTTTCACAATTTCCATCTAAAATCGTTTAAAAATTTCCGGCAAAAAGGTCAGTCGTAAAGTTGCTTAGCATTTCAAGAACTGACCCTAAAAAGAACACGTTTTGTGTGCTTTATATTCAGTAAAAGATAAACCTGTGCTGCTAGTTTTTGCTTTCGGAGAATAAACTATTTGTTTCTTTTCATGAACACGCTTCTGGCATCGGAATGTTCGAGCAACATGGACTATCCAGCTGTCGTCCAACGGCTGCATCCCAACGCGAGGCTGCGAGGGTTGCACGAGCTTCACTACGCGGCTGTTTCCCACCGCGAGGCTGCGAGGATTGCAAGAGCTTCACAGCGTGAACAGTGAAAAGACGGCATTCGACGAGAGCAGAGTCAGGAACAGCCAATTAAATTATCAGGTCAGCCAATTTTTTTGCTAATTCCTAGCCAGATTAGTCGTTAAATTAATGACTATATTCCTAGCTATTTGTTATTTACCAGCCTGATGAGTATTATTGCAAAAAAAAGTAATTAAGAGGCGTTCAGTATATGTATAGGCACCTAGTCATAAAGCAAGTCAATGGTCCAATCCAAGCTAGTGGCCAAAGGCACGCTAGTGATCCAAGTTACGCCAGGGTTCAAGCTAAGCTAGTGGTCTAAGTAAAGCAAGGGTCCAAGCCAAGCTAGTGGTCTAAGTAAAGCCAGGGTCCAAGCCAAGCTAGTAGTTCAAGTAAAGCCAGGGTCTGAGCCAAGCCAGTAGGCTATACTAAGCCTGTGGCTCAAGTAAGGACTCAAGCTAAGCCAGGACTCGAGTGAAGCCAGGACCAAGGCTTAGCCATGTCCCAAGCAAAGCCAGGGCCCATGCGAAACCAGAGCCAAAGCGAAAGTAGGGCCCAAGTGAAACCAGGATCTAAGTTAAGCCAGTGCCTATGCAAAGCCCAAGTGAAGCCAGGGCCCAAGCGAAGCTATAGCCTAAGTGAAGCCAGAGCCCAAGTGAAGCCAGTGCCCAAGTGAAGCCAGAGTCCAAGTGAAGCCAGAGCCTAAGCGAAGCTAGGGCCTAAGTGAAGCCAGAGCTCAAGCGAAGCAAGAGCTCAAGCGAAGCTAGAGCTCAAGCGAAGCTAGAACTCAGGCCAAGCCAGGGCTCAAGCCAAGCCAGGGCTCAAGCCAAGCCAGGGCTCAAGCCAAGCCAGGGCTCAAGCCAAGCCAGGGCTCAAGCCTAGCCAAGGATCCATGCCAAGCCAAGCCAAGGTTCCATGCCAAGCCAAGCCAATGATCCAAGCCAAGGGTCGATGCCAAGCCAAGCCAATGATCCAAGCCAAGGGTCCATGCCAAGCCAAGCCAAGGGTCCATGCCAAGCCAAGCCAAGGATCCAAGCCATGGGTCTATGCCAAGCCATGCGTCTATGCCAAGCCAAGGATCCATGCCAAGCCAAGTCAGGGATCCAAGCCAAGTCGGGGATCCAACCCAAGTCATGGATCACAGTCAAGTGTGTCGCCTAAGAAAAGCCTATGGCCCAAGCCATTAAGCCAGGCGTTCAATCCATGTTATGTCCCCATGAGTCCTAGTCTTGATCTTATTTCTGTCTATTAGAGTATTCCTTAAAAAATAGTCGGATTTTGACAATTTTGAGTAATCTGGTGTATTGCTCTCATTGCGGGAGCAATTGTTGCAGGATGGCCGATTGTAACGCAACGAATGAATTGCGATACGGCGTGACGTCATAGCTCGCCCCACTGCCCGCCATATCGCCGTTGTATTCACCGCGGCGCGCTCCGGCGAGCGAACGCGTCACTTTTTGCCGAGCTGCCGACCGCACAACATAAGCCTAGCCACTATATTGTTATGCTGAGTGTTAATCTGAGTGTTCATAATGGATTAAAATACTCGTTGTTACGCGCAAGTTCTGTATTTAATTTAAAAGCCTAATCACCAGTGACCCTGCCTCGTCCCGTCTGTAACAAAAGCTATCAAATTATTCGCTTCTAAAGTTGTTACTATAAAAATTCTTAATTGAACTAGAAGAATACATAAAAAGTCGTTTATTTCGGTTAACAAACGTCCTCATTTCTATCTATCAGCCAGGTACGTCCACCGCTGGACATAGGCCTATGTCTATTCATATTTACATTACAAAATTTTTTGTTTTTTGAAAAACATAAAATGGCTACAACTGCTATTACAATTAACTTGGTGAAAAATACTGTTTTAATTTCCCTGAACTGATGCGGCATGTCGGTTGGTTTGTCACGGCCGCCGACGCGTCGCTTCACATGTCATACAATCAACTATCGCCGTTATTTTCCAAAACACGCTCTCTGGAGCTTCCGCGTCGCTGAATGACGGATGCTCGGTCAAATGATACTTTGTAGAGCTGGCATTATTTTCACTTATTACTTTCCATTACTCACTTTCACAAGATGGGATGATACAACCTTTGTAGAGATGGCACCTTTCGAGTATCGACATCACTTCGCAATAGTTATCATTTTCCACTTCTCACTTTCAATTGCTGGCCAATAGTATTTCAGGTTTTTAAAAAGCTATTGAACTGACTTCTAAAGTAAAAACCTCCATTTAACTATATAATATGACAACTGCAATCAAAATTAACTTGGTGAAAAATACTGAAAAAACTGATGCGGCATGTCGGTTGGTTTGTCACGACCGCTGACGTGACGCGTCATATGTCATACAATCAACTGTCACCGCTATTTTCCGAAACACGCTCTCTGGAGCTGACTGACGAATGCTCGGTCAAATGATGCTTTGTAGAGCTGGCATTATTTTCACTTATTACTTTCTATTAATCACTTTCGAATGACAGGGTAATGCATACCTTTGTAGGGATGGCACCTTTCGGGTATCGACATCGCTTCACGATACTTATAATTTTCCCCTTCTCACTTTCAATTGGTTCAGGTTTTTACAAAGCTATCAAATTATTCGCTTCTAAAGTTGTTACTTTAAAAGTTCTCAATTGAACTAGAAGAATACATAAAAAGTCGTTTATTTCGGTTAACAAACGTCCTCATTTCTATCTATCAGCCAGGTACGTCCACCGCTGGACATAGGCCTATGTCTATTCATATTTACATTAATAAATTTTTTGTTTTTTGAAAAACATAAAATGGCTACAACTGCTATTACAATTAACTTGGTGACAAATACTGTTTTAATTTCACTGAACTGATGCGGCATGTCGGTTGGTTTGTCACGGCCGCTGACGCGTCGCTTCACATGTCATACAATCAACTATCGCCGTTATTTTCCAAAACACGCTCTCTGGAGCTTCCGCGTCGCTGAATGACGGATGCTCGGTCAAATGATACTTTGTAGAGCTGGCATTATTTTCACTTATTACTTTCCATTACTTACTTTCACATGATGGGATGATACAACCTTTGTAGAGGTGGCACCTTTCGAGTCGACATCACTTCGCAATACTTATCATTTTCCACTTCTCACTTTCAATTGCTGGCCAATAGTATTTCAGGTTTTAATAAGCTATCAAACGGACTTCTGAAGTAAAAACCTCAATTTAACTATATAATATGACAACTGCGATCAAAATTAACTTGGTGAAAAAAACAGTTTTAATTTCCCTGAATTGCAATGCGGCATGTCGGTTGGTTTGTCACGGCCGCCGACGCGTCGCGTCACATGTCATACAATCAACTGTCGCCGCTGTTTTCCGAAACACGCTCTCTGACGCTACCGCGTCGCTGACTGACTTATGTTCGGTCAAATGATACTTTGAAGGGTTGATAGCTTTCCTATTGAATATAAATTTCGATATGTGGTCACACTTTAACTACCACTTGCGCTATGGGATGCCGATTATCACAAATGGTGAATTTAACAATTTTCCCTCAAATTTTTTTAGGATTAGCTGGGATACTCTCGACGATATTCTGATTATCCTGATGCATATATCTCATGAAATATCATTTCTTCTTTAGGATCATATGTTTCTGTGTTATTACTAACTTTTTTTTTTTTTTTTTTTTTTTTTTTATGTCATAGGACGGCAAACGAGCAAGTGGGTCACCTGATGGGAAGTGATCACCGCTGCCCATGGACAACTGCAACACCAGAGGTGTCACAGGAGCGTTGCCGGCCTTTTATTTTTCTCTCCCCAGAGGGGAGAGGGAGATGGGCCTCCGGCTCTCTCACTCACCGAACGAAGCATAGTAGCGGTAAAGCTACTACTCAAACGTTGATTTTCTGTGAGAGTGTGGTACTTCCCCGGACGAGCCGGCCCATTCATGCTACTAGCAAAAGTGATTTTCGCCGGTAGCGAGGCTCTACCATAACTTATATTAATTATTATTTAAGAATCTATAATTAATCGACGAATAGTATTATTTTCTCTACTTATCTTCTTCTCTAGAATGCTATCAAAATTTCAACTATTTTACACATAGAACTACAGACAAGTTATTTAAAATTAAGTCTAGGTTTAATTATAAATTTCTTCTTCTAAGGAACATGGTCAATAATCATGGCCAAATAAGTTATATCAAAAACATCAATGACAGGTATTTCCTGCTTGATTGCGAATGCCATTTGAAGATGATTGGAGTAATTACTTATTAACTATATAAATATCCTCTCAATCACAAGCTCAATTTACTATCTATTAATATCGGATTTATGAGGAAAAAGATCCCTAAGACTTAAGGTGGGTTCCCTATGTCCTTAGATTTAGTTTAGTTAGTTATTTCTCCATATCTTATGTAATTCGTTTTATTTTCATATATTTTTGTAAGTTTACAAGTACAATCAAGATACCATGTAAAATGAATTTTAATCAAGAAATACTTCAAAATAAGTTTAATTTGTTCAATCGGGCTTTAATTTTGTAATCCCTTCGTATTAAAGCCCTCGTAATATGAAAATGAATACAGACAAACGCTGACTGCCATAATTTGCCGCCTGAATAAACCAATCAGATTCCAGCGTAACCAGATTTCAAAAAATTACTTTCTTATAAGATATAATGAAATTACTTTGAGATTATATTTCAAATTTATTTGGTGTAACTATAGTTTATAATGATGGCTATATGGCTTCACGCTATCTTCCAACTGGTATAAATTTACTCTCAGATTATGTGGATCAAGAAATAATTGTGCAACATGTTTACATTTCTATCTCTCAAAATCTTATTTAGCCAAACTTTGTATAATAACTATACTTATGTTGTTCGCGACAAATCTTGTTATTTTCTGGACCTTCTTTATAGTCCAGACCTTGTGAGGCTTTTCATCACCACTTACCGGTAAAAACTAGTAAATTATTCTACAAAAAGTATGTCAATTAACCCTCGACATTCCTTTGAAGGATCAACTCAGCCGGCCAAAATGAACAACTTCCTATAGGTATAACCAATACAATGCTGAGAACTCGAAAAAATTTCAACAATTCGTACAAAGAATTCGGACCAGACATCTTTGTATGGAAATGTCAACATTTTTTGAGTTCCTCTCTTTGGTCCTAAAGGTAAGGTTGTTCATTCTCACGGTCTGAGTCGTCCCTTCAAGTGAACTTCGAGGATAAATTTACATGCTGTTTACGTGTATGTAATTGAAACGTTACGTCACAGGTTTTTGTTTATTTAGCAAAAAAAAAATGTTATTTTCTTATTTCTACTGGAATATCGGATACACTGCATCACGAAATAAAAATAAATATACATAGGTACACGTACTTCAATAATCAAAATTCGGATTTCCATGCAATCTAAAAGTTGGGATGCAACTTTGCCACACAAATAAACTAGGTCGTAGGAGATGGTGTTTTGCAGAGCGGTGAAATTTCAGCGTACTTCAGTCGCGTGTCAATTTAATCACCCAACTGAAAAAATTACCCTCTAGGTTATTTTTTCACGCGTTTCTTTTCTATATGTACGAGTATATATGTATGTAAGTAAGTATTTCTGTCTGTTCCATTGTCGCCTCCTGTAGCCTAATCGGTTTGACCGATTTTGAGGTCCTAGGTGGCTTTAGATTCGTATTCTTTCCTGAAGTATCATTGGCTATGACACGTCAGCAAAAATTTAATATGACGGGCATAAACTGTCAAAAAAGGCAACTGTCTTTTTAACAGTTAACATTAAAAAGGCAGTCGCCTTATTTGACAGTTTTAAAAGTTGTTGCCTTTAAACTAATAAGCAAGGAATTCCTTATATTTTTAGAAATATTGCTACTTATTTCAATGTTGGTGGAATGCAGCTGTATACCAACATTTGCTTTATTTATTAACTATTTTAATCTAAATATAAACAAAACTAAAGCAACTTTTTCGTATTTCATCCAAGTCACATATAAAACCCTCACTTGACTAGAATCAACATACAAAAATTTCATCCAGACTAAAAGTTGAAATGCAACTTTGCCACCGAAATAAACTAGGACGTCGTAGGTGGCATTTTGCTGCGAGGCGAAGTTTCAGCGCACTTCAGCGTGTCAATTTTATTCCGAATTTAGAGTAGCTCCATGTAAGTGCTAACATTTCTCTGCTATGAAAAATAATAATAAATAATAATAAGATCTTTATAAAAAAGGTGCCACTTCCCATATAGTCGAATCGGCACTGTCCATAGATATCAAAATAAGGCACTGTCCTTTCCCGCTTGCGCTAAATCATCCCCCGCAATAAATGAATTAATCTATTAATTTATTCAACTATTTTTATTTATTTAACGATATTAAAACAAATCACGAACCATATACGTGTACTACGCGCAAGAAACATCGATAATAGTTTATCGATTGTCAATCACTAGCGTAGGTGTGAACTTGTTGAATGAGTGAGCTCAAATTTACGCGTCAAACACGAATGTGTGCATGTCACTCCCGTTGGCCCGTTTGATTTGTTTGCATAAAATATTTAATCATTGTGTGCGTACAACTAGTGTTCCTATGTTTATGTGCATGTAGGTATAAATTTTTCTGGAGACATCGGGGCTCAAACAAATTTCGTTCGCGCACCGATCTAACCTAGTAAATATTCTGATATCTATGTTATATACAAATCGCCAGAGCTGAGCCACTGTTTTGCCTGGCGATGGATAGAGAAGAGTTCGAGAAGCTGACGGCCAATCTTCAGTAATGGAGTGGCACTCAAAGAAGAAGAAGAATATACAAAAGTAACATCATTTTATCCGTATTTCATAAAAATTTCCATTACAAAGCCTATATTCTAAAAAATAAAATAGATGGTCTAAATAAACTAGGACGTCGTAAGTGGCATTTTGCAGAGCGGCGAAGTTTCAGCTTACTTCAGCGTGTCTGTTTTATTCCGAATTTAGAGCAGCTAGATCATAGTGTTAACCTTTATCTGCATCTGAAGTGTCATTGGCTATGTGACGTCAGCAAAAAAACAAGATGGCGGACGTAAACTATCAAAAAGGACAGTCAGGTTTTCTATTTTTTTGCCTGCAACTTTATTCATGTCATGAGCAGACAGTTTTTATCGAAATATTTCTATTTAAAAGTAAATGCGTTTTTTTAGTATTTTTGTCTTAAGTTTCATATTAAACCCTCACTAAAAGAATCAACATACAAAAAATTCATCCAGTCTAAAAGTTGAAATGCAACTATGCCACTGAAATAAACTAGAATTTCGTAGGTGGCATTTCCAGAGCGCCGTAGTTTCAGCGCACTTCAGTGTGTCAATTTTATTCCGAATTTAGAGCAGCTGTATGTTAGTGCTAGCATTTATCTGCAACTAGCTTAATTTCAAATAAGTTCGATATCTTAAGTACTGTAATTATTTATTCGATGAAATCTTCTATATTATAAAAATGAATCGCTAAATGTGCTGCTAAGCTCAAATCTCGAGAGCAGCTGAACCGATCTCGCTATAATTATTAATTCCTAATATAATTACTGTATTTTAAATTTCAAATTAATTCCTTTTTAGAATATTCCTTGAAGTACAAGAATGGTTTTCGTTGGTTCATCTTTCATCAAAGTTCCATTACAAAGCCTTTGTTATAAAAGGTGGAAATAAACTAAATCGTAGAAGGCGGCATTTTTCAGAGCACCGAATTTTCAACGTGTCAAAACTTGTACCGAATTTAGGATGCAGCTGAATGCTAGCCTTTGTCTGCAACAAGGTACGATCAGTCGTAGATATATTTTTTTTTCAAACAATATATTATCATCATCATGATCTGGGGGCCTACCATGAACTTTTACAAAACCATCATGGTTTTGGTTCGTTTTATTTCAAGCTTATTGTAATATTGTTTCTAATCGTACCATGAACTTTTAAAACAAGATTGTTTTATTCCTGCCTAGTGATGGTAAAGAACGAATGAATTTCTATTCCTTGACGATTGTGAGAGCGGGACAACGCTATGCAATTTGTATAGCTCCGTCCTTTTTACGCGGCGTTCCGATCCATTACCAACATTGGTCGTCTGTTATACAAATACAATTTGAATTTTAATAAATAAATAATGTTTAATAGTTATACAATCCAATTTAAATATTTTAAATGTATTTTTTATAAGATAACTTTAAATACTTAAAATAATTTTATAGTTTTAAACAAAAATTGTATTTGTTAGCGTAAAACGGAGCATTTTTTTCAAGACGAAGTTCGCGCGCCTCTTCTTGTTTGTAGGTACCTACCTAGCCTCGATCTCGAAGATAATTAATTATGATAAAATTAATATAATTTTGGTTTTCCCATGAAAGTATGATACTAAAACCAAATGAATAAGTGAATTATCTATTGTGTGCGTTAAGCGTGGCGTGATTTCGTGAAAATCTGAATGTACTTAAGAAGAAAAACTACACAATACAAAGACGACAATTTTTTCTTACAGTTATTTTTGTATTCACTTGGGAATTTTCAGTGTTTTTTTCAGTCGTATAACGTGTCATGTACCTATCTACGAGAAAAAAAAGTGATCTTGATTTCTTAATGATGATGATGGGAATTCTGAAACTCATAGAGAAATAGCGACGGCGTACACCTAACCTAAAACAAAATGATTGTTGTAGTGTTACTTTAATAAAATTGTTAGAACATTATTGTTGTATTCTTTATTTTTGTGTCCTTCTTATAATTTTCAATCAGATTAAAGAAGCAATTCTTCTGTTGGAGTAGGTATATACTAGTGTCTGTGGTTTAATACAGTAGGTAGTTAGGTACCTATCTAGATTTCAGGGTAGTTAATGTATTATGTTCCTTCTGTAGGCACTTTTAGGCGATGTAACGGCTGTATTTTTGATGCCAGTCGTTAAGCTAAGTAAAATGCCTTTCTATGCACCTTGAAAAATCTGCCGCAGGTTTTTTTATCAATGAAATAAACAACAACAAACCAAACATCCCTGGTAAACATGTGATTTTTACTAATCAAAGTCCAATGTAATTGATGGAAGAAAGAAAACCACTTCTTAGACATTTTGATCTTTATTAACTTGCAATAGGTATCTACAATAATAATTGTAGTGAGTATTTTCCAACTGGGTTCTAACCTAAAGATTCTCTCGTAGGTGTACCTAGGTGGTGGAAAATAAAACAGCGATAGCCGCATCGCGTTTCAGTTTTGTCCATTTCTTTGACCTTGCTATGACGATTTGTGCAGAAATAAGCTGTTTGATTGATTGTTATTAAATCACTTGTTTATACTTTATTTAAACACTCTTAACACAATTCCACTCACAAATTCAATATTATGTGAACAATACAGTGTTGTTAAAGGCTTATACTATTATGTATTCTGTGGTAAAGGTACAAATAATAATGAAAATATCACACTAAAATGGAAAAACGTTTTGTTTCCATCGTACCCGACTAACTTTTTTAAGATCGCTAATTTGACACAAAAACAATATTGCTAACTGTCAAATAGCGGCTCATGGTACCAAATGAATGAATGATTTGCTCTGACGTCATCAAAACTGCTAGTAAAAACAACATTAAAGTAATATTATTTTGTATACGTCATGGTACGAATTTCAAAAGTAATATTGAAATAATACTGCTATAAGAGGTTATGGTAGCCCCCCAGGTCTTTATTAGTCTCCACTGCAGGAGCACGACCCTCTATGTACTGCCAGAGCAGTCAGAGGATTTGGCCTACACTCTCCACGCTGGCAAGACGGGTTGGAGAGGTCTCTTTGATGTTTATAAGCTTTGTTTAGCTTGAGTTTCCTAAGTCGCCTTTTACGACATCCACGGGAAGATTTGGAGTGGTCCTATTCCTCTGCCGGGAACCACACGGCTATAAATAATATATATACTTATATGAATCTAAACTACTCAGTAAAAAAAACTGTTACTCTGTTTACTGTAGTTATTTTACTCATAGAATATTTTATATACTAAGTTTTAAAGCATTTCATCCGTATTTCATAAAAAATCCATTACAAAGACCATATTCTAAAGGTTGGCAATAAACTAGATCGCGAGGTAAGTGGCATTTTTTAGAGCAGCAAAGTTTCAGCATACTTCAGCCGCGCGTCAGTTTTATTCGGAATGTAGTTGAAATACACCTGCACGTTGAAACTGTTATTTGTAGAATTCTTCGTTGGTACGGAGTCAAGTTTTGGGTAACGTATATATCAGAACTTCAAGGAATTTGTGTTTACTTACGCACATGCTCGTTGTAAGAGTAGATAATATTTTCTATTAATTGCGAAATTTTGATATGAATAACTTCTTCTATGGGACCAACGTTTCTCTTTTTTTTCGTGTTTTTGTAAGTATTTTTACGTTGTTATGTAGGTACACTGTATCTTTGCGAAATATATCACGGTTATTCCGACAATATGCTGCAAATTCTTCCAGCGCGAGCACTGTGGACTCTAAGCTCAGTAATCCGTTTGAGATATTTACCACGGGCTTAGTGCACATTCGCCAGGAAATACTCCGCAGCGACATACATGTTTCCAGACAAACACTAAATTACAATACATAATTCAAACCTTTCAAAACTAACAAAGAATTATCGTAATAAGCCATAAGTTTATTAAATTTAAATTACGAAATGGTGGCCTAGAACAAGTGAAAGAAGTGTTGGATGTCCTCCTATGAGATGGGTGGACGATAAAGTCAAGGTGTTAGGTCGCATCTGGGTATGATGTGCACAGGATCGGGACCTGTGATCGGGACGGATGGTGGAAACGAAGAGAGGCCTATGCTCAGCAGTGGGCGGATGATGGGCTGAGATAATGACCAGAAATAAACAGATAGGTGCTAACCAAAGCAATAATTACTATATACTTATTTCTAGGTCAATAAACGTAAGTAACAACTTTCCTCACCATCGTTTTCTGACCTTAAAGTACATAAGTGGTGGTTAAGAAAATGAAAGGCGGACGGACGAAGAAGCAGACAGACGACCAATATGTACCCCCTTTAAAGCAAAAAATAACTATTTTATTTAAAATCCTTTTTCCAATGTTTGACAGCATTTTATGCAACTGCAGCGATTTCTAGTCAACGAGCTACCTTTTGAGGTGTCCTAAATGCCCCAATCACTACACACAAAGGAATCTAGAGGAGGCAAACGACCGGGCAGTGGCTGTGGCCACATACTGGGCGGTATTTGTTGGTAATCAAACACATACGACTCGAAAAAAAGAACAAGAAATGCTTGCGAGAACAAGACAAAACATATTTCAACTAGGTAACTAAGATAGTTTTCAGAAGCGTTTGTTTTATAAATAAGGAGCATAGTATTTTTTTATTTATTTCATAGGACGGCAAACAAGCAAGCGGGTCACCGGGTGAATTATATATTTAATAATGGATATTTAGCACAATAGTAAAATGTAATAGGTTTTTCTTAGCATATAGTATGCGAAACTCTAAATATATTAATTGCGTAAGGAAATAATAAGAATTAAAAAAAGCACACTACATCACAGACAGAAGTAAGCACAAGAAACAACAATCAAGGACATGAGTCCATGTCTCTTAAATCTTCTTATTGAAATGAAACAAGTTGAGTTCTTTAGAAAAACCGCTTGCCATGCTATTGATAATTTACGTCTGCCATATTGATTTTTTGCCGACGTTACATAGCCTATGACACTCTAGGGAATAATACGAACCTTGTACCTAATGACATCTCGCACTTCAAAATCGGTCAAGCTGTTACAGCAACAGCAAACAATGGAAACAGACTTGCTTACATACTACATAATATTTACATTATACGAGCTCCCTGGCGCAGCGGTCAACACGCCGGTCTGTGGTACGGATGGTCCCGGGTTCGATCCCCGGTCAGGTCAAGATGAAAAATGATCTTTTTCAGATTGACCTGGGTCTTGGATGTTTATCTATATAGGTATGTATTTGTTATAAAATATAGTATCGTTGAGTTCACAAGTTTTACTTAAGAACTTACTTTGGGGCTAGCTTAATCTGTGTGATTTGTCCGTATATATTTATTTATTTAAAAAAACATTACACTTCTGGGTGGTTCAGTCAGGTAAAATGCAGTCTTAAAGCAAACCTTCCCCAATAATTCTGTGTCAAAAGCAGCATTATGCAAACATCTAATTTACGCAAAACATTAAACAAGCAAGAAGTTTTATTGAATGTTATCATCCAACTCCGAACATGTTAAGATACGGAACGGGAAAACATTCTAAAATTACATTTCTATTCAGAGTTGGAATAACTCTAACAATCAATCTTCAAGACTGTATACTTGACTGAGTTTTGGAAAGTTTAAATAACTACTTTAGACCTAGACTAAACAGAATTGAAACAAGTATGCACTTCGTTTAATCTTATCGATAGATTTGATTATGACCCTTCTATATATCCGTCGTAAGGGGAATATAAGACATCGAAAATGTAGGTAATTAAGGCACTGACACATAGGCTCTGTGGCCTCATAGTCATCATACCAGGCTGGTACACTGGAGATTCCGGGTTTGATCCCCGCTCAGGTCAAGTCAAGACGAAAACTTAATTTATTTATAATTTTTTTAGGATTTCAATTAAAGCTAACCTGGGTTATGGATTGCACGTGCAAATTGGCGTCCTTATGGCTGCTAACACAAACGCTATTTAGCTAGAAAAATATTGCCAGAAAATAATTGCATAATGTATATAACGGGTTGCCACGGACTCGAAAAGAAAAGAGCAGCAGCAGCAGAATTATTATTATTCTCTCCTTAGCTTTTCCTTACGTTTGCTTACATTTCAATATTTTCTCTCGCGATTTGTAATACAAGGTTTTTATTAAACTTAATTCAATTCAGCTAAGTGCAGCCTATCCTTTATATTAAGCCGACAGGATCGAGAGTTTAAATAAGAGATTTCACGCCTGACTGCTGCGCGTGAGTATGCATAATTATGAAGTTGTTGGCTTGGAGAAATTAATACCGCTTTAAAAAGTCTGAAGTTCATTTTCCATAAACTGCACATAAATTTATTATTTCTTTTCTTAATGGTTTAAAATTAACACAAAGTTGATACCTTTGTTTAAGTTTTCAAGTTTATAAAAAACGTTCCGAATTTCTTCAACTCACAACCACTAGTTCAAGCACAAACACTAGTTCAAAACTACTATTTTCTATCATTATCGAGAACGATTAAAATATCTTCTGAATTTATATTTTTAGTATCTATTTTGATGGATATTATACTAGAAATAAGGACTTTAGTAGTACCTAGCAGTAGTATCGTAGTACCCTGATGGTACTTGTTACTACGATAGAAAAGGTGTGGTCAAAGCAGAAAAGATGAAAAACTGCATTTAAATTTAAAAACAAATCATTTAAGTTTAAGCCGCTCATCAACTCTTAAATTTATAAACAAGATGAATTCATTGTGTTGAGGCTTATTCGAATTGGCTTGGAAATAATTTAATGACAGAAGACTACATACATTATATTTTCATAATAAAAGACAGTCAAAGAAATATTGAAAATATTAGTTAATTTCTAAGATAAGTAACGTAAAGTAGCTTCTCTTCCGCAGATCGTAAAAGCCGATCAAGGGAATGGGCAAAAATGTAAGGAATTATGGTAACAGGCGATGTGGCTAGCAACCCATCACTATTTTGATTTAGTTTAGTCGTCGAGCTCCGTGGCGCAGCGGTCAACACGCTAGCCTGCGACACGGGGTCCCGGGTTCGATCCCCGGTCAGGTCAAGATGGAAAAAGATCTTTTTCATATTGTCCTGGGTCTTGGATGTTTATCTATATAAGTATATATTATAAAATATAGTATCGTTGAGTTAGTATCCTGCGACACAAGTTCACAACTTACTGTGGGGCTAGCTCAATTTGTGTGATATGTCCCTATATATTTATTTATTTTTTATTATTATTTATTAGTATTCCATCACCACGCCCACCACCATGCTCAACGTGGCTTTAGGTCTTATAAACCTGAGCTCTGTCTACCCCGCAAAGGAAAATGACGTGACAGTATGTATGTATATGTATGTAACAGGTTACTAACGTACAAAGGTCGACTGGTTTCAACATAGATACATACATACATGTCGTCCTGATCCGCACTTAGTGAGTAACCAATTGATACATATTTTAATATTATTAATATGTCACCTATTATTTAAAAAAAACTTGTTCATTATATTTAAATTCAAAAAGCTTGTAGATATACCCGAATAACAATTCGTGTAGAGAATTAAATAATTAAATTGTCCGGCGAGGCAAGAGCCGCTGCGTCGTTTTGGAATCGTTTAGCAGTGAAACTTTTAGCTGGCTATTTGGTGCTGGCCTGACACAGAGTAATAACTACAGAGGCCAATTAGATACTTCAAAATAAGATAAATAAGTATATAATTAAGTTGAAGGTATTTATTATTTGGTGTAGGCATCACATAAAGTAACAAGTACAAAGACGAAGCGCCGTTACGTTGTTTTGGAATTGTTTAGCAGGGTTTGAGCTGACTATTTCTGGTTGAATAAAATAACAAAGATCTAATCGCCGGTTATCGTCTCTCCTGTGTGAAGGTCTTGAAGGTAGTTGGGGCGAAAACACATTTTTTGTATGTAGATATGTTTGTTCCGCGGCAACTCTCGAAACTAAAGACCCGAAACGGTGCTCCAAATACGACTATATTTAAAAAATTTGTAGGTATTACTAGTCCCATTTTTAAGTTTGATGCGCATTAAAATCGGTTAAGCAGTTTACGAGATGTTTAAATAAATGTTCGCGAGGTTGAAGTTCGCGACGAACTACTAGTTACAATCATCCCCAACTATGACACTATTAATTACAATTTTTACAATCAATACAATATATAAATACAATTTCTGTGGAAGGAGTGGGGTGAAAGTATCAATCTTAGTATCTTTAATTAGTATCCTGCGAACAGCGGTGCAGTCTGCGCCTGCTTCATAAATATTAAATAGGACACGAGTTCAGTCCAGTTTTATTTTCCGCCATGCGTGATGCAATCGGATTTGATAAATTCTAGGAATTACCTCACGTTGCGCAGTTTATAGAGCAGATTAAATAATGTTGAAAAGTTTTCTCATTAAAGTTGGGCTCAATCTAAGAGATTCGAGACTGTGACAAACCTCGAATGGGAATGATCACCAAATTTAGAATCTAATCAAAAAAGCGAAAATATCCTATCTAGTAAGTTTCAAGTTAAACCTGATATTAGATTGGGGACATAATGACAGTCATTAGTGAAAGTAAAATGGAATTTATTTTTCTTTTGATAGGGTTCCGTAGCTGAATGGCAAAAAACGCAACCCTTATAAATTCGTCATATCTGTCTGTTGGCTGAAAGTATCAAACTTAGTATCTTTAATTAGTATCCTGCGAACAGCGGTGCAGTCTGCGCCTGCTTCATAAATATTAAATAGGACACGAGTTCAGTCCAGTTTTATTTTCCGCCATGCGTGATGCACTCGGATTTAATAAATTCCAGGAATTACCTCACGTTGCGCAGTTTATATAGCAGATTAAATAATGTTGAAAAGTTTTCTCATTAAAGTTGGGCTCAATCTAGGAGATTCGTGACTGTGTCAAACCTCGAATGGGAATGATCACCAAATTTAGAATCTAATCAAAAAAGCAGATATATCCTATCTAGTAAGTTTAAAGTTAAACCTGATATTAGATTGGGGACATAATTACAGCCATTAGTGAAAGTAAAATGGAATTTATTTTTCTCTTGATAGGGTTCCGTAGCTGAATGGCAAAAAACGCAACCCTTATAAATTCGTCATATCTGTCTGTTGGCTGAAAGTATCAATCTTAGTATCTGTAATTAGTATCCTGCAAACAGCGGTGCAGTCTGCGCCTGCTTCATAAATATTAAATAGGACACGAGTTCAGTCCAGTTTTATTTCCGCCATGCGTGATGCACTCGGATTTGATAAATTCCAGGAATTACCTCACGTTGCGCAGTTTATAGAGCAGATTAAATAATTTTGGAAAGTTTTCTCATTAAAGTTGAGCTCAATCTAGGAGATTCGTGACTGTGTCAAACCTCAAATGGGAATGATCACCTAATTCAAAATCTAATCAAGAAAGGTAAAAATCCTATCGAGTTGGTTTAAAAATAACCTTGATATTAGATTGGTTATAAAATATTTTGTATTTTACACATAAACCTTCCTCTTGAATCACTGTATCTATTAAAAAAACCGCATAAAAATCCATTACGTAGTTTTAGAGATGTAAGCATACATAGGCACAGACAGACAGCGCCACCTGTCTTTGTTTAATATTAATGTCTCAAGCTCTTCTATAATTGTATGGAAGAGATTGCTGTAAGCGATAATGACGCCTGTTAAGGATATACGTCGGTCAAAAAGGTCTCCGCAAACTTTAAAAAGGCAGGTGGGTTCGTAAACGCCTAGGACATCGTTTTAATGTAGAGCAGTCACCATTCGATATACTTGCATTAAACGATTTCTGTATTTTCCTTTACTTTTATACGCAATATACGCATATATTTTCTCAAGTCAATAAGTAATTCATTATTTTGTTTGGCGTACGAATCATTTCTACCCGAAATACCTATAAGCATCGATAGAAAGCTACGAGGGAAAGGAGAAGTCGAGTCCTGCCCGCAACAACGCCTCTTGTAATAAATTTAATAAATTATTATTTTTTTTTAAATAATTATAAAATTAGGATAATGTATTTGCTTAAGGATCTTCTTATTGTGGTACAATAATAGTTTATTTTATTCATTCAATGAAGTACATATTTACCATTCAATAAAAAAAATATCAAACAGAGACAAATAAAACCGGCAAATATTTCTTTAATATAAAAATATTGGGATATTCGTCGAATCGGTAAAATAAACAGCAGATAGTTTGTCCTGGCAGCGGTCCGGCGAAGTTCCCGCATATCGACATTCAAGGATGCAGCGTCAATACATTGAACAAATAAACTGGGCACATGGCCGGGGCTGGCATCAATTTTATGTCGATCGAAGAGATTACATGTATCAACACGGATTTATTGTCAAAACCAATGGCTGATTTTCACTTATTTTCATGTGAAAAAGAATGATAATTCTAAGTCGCGGAAATTTAATAATCTAACGGGAGAACTAAAATATTGTGAACTCGCTGTATACTTAACGAAATTTAAATTATTCTGTGTCCTTTTATTATACAACATTTTCATTTTGACTAAATTGTTTTTCAATATATTTGCTGCTAAGTATATTTCATTAATTCAATGAAGTAGGTATATTCATCAGTTACCTAAAAAAATATTGAAACAGAGTTACACTATAAATTTCTGCGAATAAAATCGGCAAATATTTCCTTATCATAAGACATTGGAATATTCTTCTAATCGGTAAAATAAACAGCAGATAGCTTGTCCTGGCAGCGGTCCGGCGAAGTTTCCCGCATATCGACATTCAAGGATGCAGCGTCAATACATTGAACAAACAAACTGGACATATGGGCAGAGCTAGCATCAATTTTATGTCGATCGAGATTACATGGATCAACGCGGAGTTTTTGTGAAAAGCAATGGCTGATTTTCACTTATTTTCATGTGAAAAACAATGGTAATGCGTAGATGGGGAAAATTTAATAATTTTAATAAGGGCAATACAAAAATATTGTAAAGAAATTAAAATTGTTCTTATTTTATTTAATTTATTTACATAGGTACACCAACAGCAAACATATAAAACATTTGCTTACACCATATACATCTAAAGATAGTACTAATATATTGTTCTTTGTCCTTTTATTATACAACGTTTACTTCCTGACAAAATTATTTTAACAAAGATATTCTACTTTTCAATTATAGCTTTATTCATTCCATTTTTAAGACTTCGAAGGATCGAGTGATAAAAAACAACACTTATAGGATCTCTCGTGTGTCTGTTAGCTGTCAAAGCTTTTGACCGATTAATTAATCCGATCAAACAGAATCTATCAAACAAATCACGTTTGCTATAAACTCGTAGCAGTAAGTACTACGGTGTGTAGCGGCTGTAGCAGATGGCTACGATTCGTAGCAGGTGGTGCATTTAGCTCCAACGTCTACGAATCTTAATCTGTCTACGAATCTTAATCTTTATTTTCACTAGCAATAAGTACTCTTCGTAATATCATACGTGCTATCTTTCCTCCTTTTCTTCTACGACATAGGACGGCATACGAACAAGCGGGTCGCCTGATGGTAAGTGATCAGCGCTGCCTATGGACAACTGCAATACCAGGGGTGTGAAAAGAGCGTTGCCGGCATTTCCTCCTCTTTATTTGATCGTTTTCCCGGTTGCATCCTCAGCTCAGAGCCCAGGGCCAGCTAGTATCACATCGTCATCATCATCATCAGGTCCTTGTAAGTCTCCACTGCAGGAGCACAACCCTCTCTGTACTTCCCAAGCCATATATATTTTATACATATAGTCAGAGCTGTCAGAGGATTTGGCCTACACTCTCCACGTTGGCCAGACGGGTTGGAGAGGTCTCTTTGATATTTATAAGCTTTGTTTAGCTTGTTTCCTTAGTCGCTCCTACGACATCCACGGGAAGCACTCATGCTATTATATGGTTTGGCAAAATGTTTTCGTCGAGTCCTCCTTGGGTAGCTCCAAAACTATGGATAAGTACAACTGCCTGCCTGCGCTGGGACTTGATGCCGGTGCCCCTCATGAAACAGAGAGAAGAGGTATACTATAGTAATAGAGGTATACTACTCATTTATGCAAATGAAATTGACAAATATTTCCATATTATAAAGATATTCGGATAATTGTCGAATTGGTAAAATATAAAACAGATAGTTTCTACGAAGAAACTCCCAAAAAATCGCTATCTTTTATCCTATAATAGCGAAACGAAAACTTCACCGTACTTATAAATATTCAGAGCGTGAGTTCAAAGTATTTTCGCCAAAAAATTAAATAATAGGAACAGGGCCGTTATTCGATTCAGCGTTGTAAATATGAAGAGTACAGAAATTAAAAGAGTGCACAAAACAGAGTGTGCCTATGTGTAAGAAATACAAATAGTGACGAGATGCTAGCTGTATCACCTAATGACATGATTAATCAGATTTACGCCCATTCCCACGCCCGGCCTTAACAATCTGTGCGGTTAGAGAAGCAGCTAGATTTTATGTTTTTCCTTATTCCAAGGCAGCATTGATTTCAATAGGCAATTGAAAATATCCGATAGCAATCCCTTTAAAAGCAATCGAATAAAAAATGCAAATTGCACTCAACAAAATAAACATTTAAGATTTTTTTCTCGCATTTTAAAAGTACCTCCAGGGGATTCCGCTGGCGAGATAACGAATTCTCAGCGGACATCCGGTATTCGAAACACCTGTAATTCGCTACATTTTATAGCCTCTACCCGGAGGCTAAAAGGAAAGTAAAGATGCGATGTTCTTTGTTCTGCTCGTTACTTGGTAGTGAATCGTAAATCAAATGAGTATGTGAATACGGAATAGGACTGGTGTTGAAATTATATCAAATGATATAACTTATGTTAAATGTAACTAATACCAATCTAAAATACTGTTATTAACACTTTTAATTTGACATCGATTTGTTAAATTATCTGAATGCTCCTTAAAAGCTGCATGGTTAAAACCCTTTTTAAAAATACGAAAATCTTTAAATAATTGCATCCATAATATAGTCTACTAAATTTATAGTTACTTTTATTATGCAGCCATTATCATCTTCATCATCAGGTCTTTATTAGTCTCCACTGCAGGAGCACGATCCTGTACTACCAGCGCCATATATTAGCCAGAGCAGTCGGAGGATTTGGCCTACACTTTTCACGCTGGTCAGACCGGGTTGAAGAGGTCTCTTTGGTGTTTGTAAGCTTTGTTAATAGTTTTTGTTTTCTAAGTCGTCTTCTACGACATACACGGGAATACTTGGAGAGTGGTCCTATTCTACTCTGCCGGGAACCACACAAAGCCATTATAAAAGTCGCTATTCATAGCCACAACCGATCACTATTTTGATTCTGTTTTCCACCTTAGGGACACTAACATGCTTAACGTGCTTTTTAGGTGTTATTGCTACAAGAAAAAGACTAATAATTATCCCACAAGTTTTGATAGTCACTGCGTCTCCGTATCTTCCCTTTAGTTTCAATCTAAGCACCTTACTCCCATTTCTTTTATTATTCAGTAAACTTCACTCTTCAGAGTAATCGAATTGTGGAACTCCGTTTAAGTGATTATTTTTAAAAGATTGATGTGACTGCGCCTCGCGTAATTTAAACTATAGGCAATTGAGTGATTTAGGGATGGAAGCTTAGTTACTACTTATTCTCTGGATTTATATATCAGGATTTAAATTCAAGTTTATCTAACATTTTAAGTAAAGTGTAGTGCTCCTCTACGATTTTTTGCTTTGGTCTGTTAAATGTTATTCTAGATAATTATTAAAAAAAAAAAGTTAAATCGACTTCAACCCTATACGCAAATTTACAAACTGAAACTTAAAATTTAGTTTTAGTGGGTGTGGTAGTTTAATCAAAATAGAGGAACAACGTTGTCATCAACTTGTCTTGACTCGCGAAAGAATTAAACAGAAATTAAATTAAACCAAACGGTATACTTGTACAATTTTTTTTTGGTTCTTGTTGATTTTGTCTTAAAGCACTGGATACATTTCGATAAAAATATTATAGGACCACCTTTGAAGTTCAGTCAAAACGAAGGAATAACGTTCTCATCATCATCATCGTCTTAATTTGCATAAGAATAAAATACAAATAAGTTTAAAACGAACGGCACACTCTTACATTTTTATTGGGATTTTGTTTATTTTTTCAAAAAGTGCTCGATACATTGCGACAAAAATTTTATGGGACCACCTCTGGAGTATTGCCTATCCAACAAAAAAAGAATCACTAAAATCGATCCATAATTGACTGAGTAATCACGTAACATACATACAAAAAAAATACAGACAAATTGAGAACCTCCTCCTTTTTTGAAGTCGGTTAAAAATAACGTAAAACAATCGTGAAAACGTCAATCATCATTCATCATTTCAGCCGCAAGAAGTCCACTGTTAGACATAGGGCATTTCCAATACGATCGGTTGGAAGCGGCCTGCATCCAATGCCTTCCTGCGACCTTTATCATGTCGTGAAAACGTATTGACACGGTATTGACTGTCTTTCCTGTTTCAGATTTCTGACCGGAGATATTAATTCGTTTGATTCTCTATTATTCATAACAAATAACACTGAAAACTAAGCCTACCTACCTAGTCAGTGATACCGCAAGTGCCTTTACATCGCAGGGTCCCGGTTTCAATCCCTGGTCACGAGAAAACGATCTTTTTCGGATTGGCCTGGGTGTCATTTCTTATCTATACGTATACAATGTATCTATTATAACGTCGAGTTAGTATCTCACGACACAAGTATACACAAGTTAACAACTTACAGCTCAAGCTGTGTGATTTGTCGTTTTTATTTCTTTATTAAATAAATAAACTACCTACCCAAATAAGTAATTACATATAAACTTATAAATGTTTAAACTAAGAAGCTAAAATAAGACGCCTATCATCATAAGCTTTTTTCAACACAACCACAGTTGTAACTCCACACTCGTAAGTTACCCGAAGCTCTTCCGCGATGTTATGATAATATCTACAAATATTATTTCAGCGGGGTGGAGCTATTTTCGTCTGTATTTGCTCTCTCCCTCCTCGCAAAGGGTCCTCTGAACGTACCATGCCAACACAGACGCGTTTTTTTTAAACATATCTTAACTGGCTACCAGCAGCCGTCATGAAGAGTTTGTAACGTAGTTTCCGAAGCATATTTCCGAAGTTTATAATAAATTCTTTTCTCATTATAATATTAAGTAGTAAGTACTTAATATTATAATGAGAAAAGAATTTATTGATTATTATTTGCATTGAATACGCTCCGAATTACTGGACCGATTTTCAAAATTCTTTCACCTATAATATAAAGCTAATTTATCTGTGGGTGATATAGACTATAATTTACGCGGACGAAGTCGCGGAAAAGTCGCTAGTTATTTAAACACCTGAAAAATACCTCTATTATATAGGTTTTTTTTAAATAAATATAAATATATACGGACTAGTCACACAGATTGAACTAGTCCCAAAGTAAGTTCGAGACTTGAGTTATGGGATACTAAACTCAACGATACTATGTATATTTTATAACAAATACATATAAAGATAAACATCCAAGACCGGTCAATCTGAAAAAGATAATTTTCCATTTTGACCTGACCGTGGATCGAACCCGGGACCATCCGTGTCGCAGGCGCCGGCCTGCGTTGACCGCTGCGCCACGGAGCTTGGTTTCTTCATTCCTTCACCTGGAGCAAGAAAACGTCAGCGAAAATAATATTAGATAGTAGCAAAATTGTGTGAAAATAATAAATAACATAGAATACCTTTAGTAGTAAAATGATCTTCTTCTTTTCGTGTCGATGGCTCAAAATGTCTAAAAAATCCTATATTTTATCCCACCAGTATGTTGCAACAGCCACGCCACTTGCTGAGGCGTAGTTGAGGTCGTACTTTGTGCAGGTAGTGGGGCACATGGGGCACGACATGAGGTGTGACATGGTCTGGTCTCTTTCACCACATTCACACTGAACGTTATTTTGGTCGATGTAGCCCCACTTGGCTAGGTTATGCTTACATCGGCCTACCCCAGTACGTAGGCGGTAAAGACTTTTCCATGTAGCCCATGGGAGTTGAGATCCCGGAGGAAGCTCTTCAGATGGGGGGATATAGTCAGTGGGAGGTGGAAAATCTTTGCGCCAAAATTGCAATCGGGTTGATCTTGGGTCGCTATCAAGAGGTCTTGTAGTTTTTATAAAACTATTACGGCTTTTAAGTCTGTTGGCAGAAGGCTGTATTCCATGCAAGGGATGTCTTGGGTCTGACTCTTGCTTCTCTTTTTCAATACCGCAGGTGATATGTCTCCGAACCGAAGGTGGCAAAATTGCTGCTCGGATCTCGAAACGTTTGATCTTCGGTCAAAAGACACATTTCCATTTTAGATTAAGAGGTGGCTCCTCATAACTGAGCCTGCTTATTAAAATCCAGAGTCTAAATCATTACAGATCACCACGATTTTCCTCGTGTTTATTGAGTTAGAATTGTTGACTAATTTTGGTCTGTTGAGAAGACCACCATTGTAGTGGTTTAGTTTGATCTTGAATAATTTGAAAGTATAACCTTCAATCAATTAATTTCGTTTAGTACCTAATTATGTTTCAGTTTAGATTGTGTGAGTCACTCATCTGATTGATCTAACAAAATCAAGGAAAAAAATCCACTGGAAGTTCAGGTGTTATACGTGTAGACGCATTATCCCATTTTATCGAAGAAAGATTATATTTTTAAGTTACAATAAATTCCAAAGATCTCAACTACGCGAAACAAATTTAACATAAGACATTATAAAAAAGAGATTATTTTAAATTCTAATAATTAACGGCTTAGGATAAAAATCTAAATCATAACATAATCCAGATATTATATCCTTCACACATATACATTTATTAGGTATAGTTCATAGACCAGCTATTGCCGAACCTATCTAAGTTAGTATCTCAAAGGCGTATTACGTGCCTGAACGGAACCAATATTTCCGCACCAATTCTGCCAGTTGAAAAAATACGAGATTATTTCAAATTGGAATAATTAACGGCTCAAGGTAAAATTTCAAATATCATAAACCAGACATCATATCAATCATCTGCATTTGGAGCTCATAGACCAGCTATTGCTAACCCTATCTATGTTAGTATCTCAAAGGCGTACATTACGTGCCTGAACGGTATATTTCGGCACCAATTCTGCCAGTTTGAAAAGGCCCAATGCCCGGGGCCGCCAAACAGTCAAACGACTAATGTAACCCGACCAATGGAGATGAAAGTTATCTCTGTAAACAGCCATGATTTGGTACAGCCGCCGTTGCGGGCACATGAGTATGGATTGTGGTTAACTGAAACTGCACAAACGAAATAAAATTCTTCCACGCTGGTCTGGGACTCTTCCAAAACATAGAATGCACCAGCTGCTTCTCTTCCCCCGCAGGTCGAAAGGAATTATAGCAATAGGCGATGCGGCCCATCACTATTTTGAATCCTTTTTTCATCTGCAAGCCCACCACATTGCTTAAAGTGGCTTTAGATCTTTGAGACCGGGGCTCTGTCAACCCGGCAAGGGAAAACGACGTGACAGTATGTATGTATGCATAAATGAAACATTGCACTTAGGTAATGACCCCTTCTTTTCCTTCAGAATATTAGGAAACATCTGTATGTCTGTACTCACTCTGTCAGCTCTCTTAGAGCAAAAAGCGTTATGTCATGCCATATTGAGCTGCGCAAAGGATAGCGGGGGCAATTTACGTACAGCATGCCCTTTGCAATATAGAACGATAATTGCACTAAGATTTCACTATGATGCGGTAGCTCAGGTTGTAAGAAACTCAATTTCTGTACTCGAGGTCGAGATTCCAAAACTCGTATTCATGAACAATTGTAACTTTAAACAGATTTATTTTTTATTTTCCTTTTTGGATTACTAAAACAAGACACAAAAACAAATACTGATGAGGGTTCGATGATCGCACTCGTAATTTCTTTCACAATAGGTAAATATCCAGACATAAAGTTGCCTGTACCCACTCTGCCGGCTCTCTAAGAGCAAAAAGCGTCATGTCATGCAATATCGAGCTGCGCAATCGTTTGTGCCGAGGCAATTTACGTACAGTTTACAAAACAGTAGAGAGTTCAAAACTCGTATTCACGAAACAATTGTAACTTTAAACAGATTTTCGTTTTCGGTTTCTATAAAACAAAGCAATAACCAAATACTGATGAGGATGCCATGATCACACGATTCGCGCGTTTTTAATTTCTTTCAGTATAGAATATAGAAACATCTGGTAGCCTGTACTCACTCTGCCGGCTCTCAGGAGCAAAAAGCGTCATGTGGCATGCAATATCGAGCCGCGCAAACATTTGCGGAGGCCGTGTACAGCGCGGATGAGTTTTCACAGCGAACTCTAAATACGATGTTTGTCGGTGAAATGATCTACCAGTCCACTTATTACATCTACAGAGGACAAAATACTAGGTATTTTATTTTTAAAAGTATTCAAAGGAAGAAATAGGTTCTCTTTTCAAAGCGTTTGGCTGGCAGAGGGTTCTTCCCAAAGTTATTTTCCTGATACTTGTAAGTACATCTCTGTCTCTTATCTTAGTGCTTTCCTGGTTGCATCCTCAGCTGAAATGCTTGGGAGCCCGGGGTTCACTTTCCGGCATTTTCTTCTCCACCTCGCTCGGTCTTCGGCATCCTTGGTTGTAAGACGTATACGCCACAATTCTTATATATTTTAATTAAATCTAGACTACAAGCTTGATAGCAAGGTATATGTAAGTCAGTTCAGGATTCAGGAGAAAATATATCGTTTGCTTTCCTAAAATGCGTCACAGGAATCGCTCAATATGCCTAAATGTTTTCCTCTTCGAATTTGACGAGTTCCGTGGCGCAGTGGCCACCACGCCAGCCAGCGACACAGGGGTCCCGGTTTCGATCCCTGGTCAGGTCATGATGGGAAACGATCTTTTTCAAATTGACCTGGGTCTTGGATGTTTATCTATTTAAGTATATATTAAAGAATATAGTATCGTTGAGTTAGTATCCTGCGACACAAGTTCACAACTTACTGTGGGGCTAGCTCAATTTGTGTGATACGTCCCTATATATTTATTTATTCTAAATAGACTTTTTTCAACATAACTCGGTTGAGTAATTCCGATTCCAAACCGCTACATTTATTCATAAACATTTTACAAGCAAAAAAACATCTAGGCATTGCAATAACATTATTTGGCATAACGTAGATTTATAAACTTTTTTATGGTGCTTCCCGGATGTTTTTATGATATTAAGAGTGCCCGAACGCCGCGCAATAAGTTTTTTACAAGCAAATCAAAGCTTACCAACCCAATACATTTCTCCTAAAGATAAAATTGTTTGACATTAGATATATTTATATTTTATTCCAGAAACCGATAGGAATGTATGCCATAAGTAGTTAAAAAAATTAAAAAAAAACTCAACTGCTCTTCAAACAATTATAGCTCTTGTTACTCGGGGTGATAAGAATTTTAACTATATCCAACACAATTTATGTACAAATTTTGAGGATATTGTGGAATAAATAAATACAAACATAAATAGTAACCTGTAAATATATTGTTGGTATGGAATTGAATTAAAGAAATAAATAAAGAAGGACCTGCGTTAAACACAAAACTTAATAAAATACTAAAATGTACTAACCATTATCTCAAAAACTCATAAATTGTGTTAAAATAAAGAAACGAAGCCTTATTGAATTTAATATTGTTTATTACCACCTAAAACCCATTTCTTTTAAAACCTTCTCAAATATAAACGTAAAATATACGGTGGCAATGCGTTAAACACCTCATACATTTCCAGTGGGCAAATAAATCACCCAGCGAAAACAATAGAACCTTAGGCGGCGTTGATGGCGCGGCGAAATCATAAAAACAACATTATGCCCGTTAACACACCCGCGGAGGCGGGAATGGTGAGCGGAAGGCTGTTTGGAGTTCGACATCTTTGCCTCCTTAGCTTCTTTATGGTATGAAGATGGTTTTGATGAGGTGGGCAGGTTTATTACCTCCTGCCGTTAGTTATAACTTATAACATATACAGAAAATATATTTCTCACTCTATTTAGGGCGTTGGTGGTGCGGGGAAATCATAAAAAACACACACCCGCGGAAGCGGGACTGGTGAGCGGCTGTTTGGAGTTCGACATCTTTGCCTCCGAAGCTTCTTTATTGTATGAAGATGGTTTGTATGAGGTGGGCAGGTTTATTACCTTCTGCCGTTAGTTATAACGTATACAAAAATTATATTTTTACTCTTTTTTAGGGCATTGAAGGTGCGGGGAAATCATAAAAACAACATTATGCCCATTAACACACCCGCAGAGGCGGGAATGGTGAGCGGAAGGCTGTTTAGAGTTCGACATCTTTGCCTCCGTTGCTTCTTTATTGTACGGAGATGGTTTTAATGAGGTGGGCAGGTTTATTACCTTCTGCTGTTAGTTATAACGTATATACAAAAGATATATTTTCTTCTCTTTTTTAGCTACTGACGTACGTATGTTAGAAATATGTGATCATATAAATTAAAAACAAACGCATAGAGGATCTAAAAATAGTATTACCTACACTATGATATCACATGCTTCTCATTCTTATTTAAGAAAGTGTAGCGCTTTATTTAATTTATGTCATTATAAACAGTAATGTCTTAAGATTTATTTTATCCAAATCAGATTGTTTATCCTCTTGTAGTCCGATACTTGTGCAACCCTGACATTTCTATATTGTATATTAAATTTAAAAAGTACCTACCTACATCCTGTGATAATAGTAGTGAAAAGCCACAAACATTTGCACGCTAATTTGTTCGGCAAACCGCATAGCAAAAAGCGGCGTAATTTTATAAATTACGCGTTGATTTTACCATTCGTCGAACCCCACTGCCACCTATGTGAGCTGAATTTAAAAAATAAATATTGAGTGTCCATAAACAAATATTGGACTTTCGCCATTCGAATTCGAATAAATTACATGAATTCAAATTGCTGGCTGAAATTGGTGCAAACAGAATGAATAAAGAGCAATGTTTTGCCGAATACCTACCTCTGTCTCTGTCGAATAGGTTACCTAGAATTCTTGGGTAAAGACTAGGTAAGTTCTTAATTTGAGAGAAAGATAAGGATTCGTATTCGAAAACATTCACTAGACTAAATACACACATTCAGCCGTGTTCATAAAGAACTCATGTGCACATTCTCGGCCAGGGGAGATGGAAAACAAACTTTTCCAAATTGATCTGGTTCTTGTTTGTTTATCTATACCTATGAAAAAGGCTCTAATAAAAAATAAAGGTATTATTGGTGAGTAAGTATCTCACACACGTTACAAGTTCACAACTTAGTGCGGTAGCTCAATCTTTGCAATTATCCCTTTACCTTTTTTTATTCTCGACTAACCACCCAGCAAAGGAAAGCATCGAGATTATAAATTAGTGACTAACTGATTAAAGTCACTAATTTATAATCTCGCTTAAGCTTAGCAGCTAATGAACGTACACCCTGAGGTGTACGTTCATTAGCTGCTAAGCTTAAGCTGGGAATAGACGTCCAAATTTGCCATCCGATACTCTGATCCGACTATCGGACCCAACCCTACGATCATTTTGAGTCCATAAAAATGCATGGAAAGTAGGTACGCATTCTGATAGTCGGATCGGATCAGACAATCTGATCGGACGTCAATTGACATATCATTTTTACTGAGGTGCCGAAACTGAAAAAACTAAACTACTAAACCCAAGGCCATAAACCCCAAAGAGCACGATAGAACTTTATGTACAGAGTACAGAGTTTAGGTGTGACATAAGCGCAATGGTGTTAGCTAGTTACATTTGAACGCACTAACGAATTTGGTACGTACGGCTCGTCTACTTCAGCTTACATAGAAGTCTTTGCCTCAAGGCATCTGACAATTGAACACACGGTGCCACACTCACATAGGCTCCTCCTTCTTAACCGGCAGTAGTGGCTTAGGAGCGGAGCGGAACAGCCTGACGTCGGCTTTGGGCTTGTACTCTTTGAAGGCCGAGCGGCCCGCGTACGCCGCAGGTATTTTCAGAGGCACGCGCTTGGGCGTCTGCGTCAGGTACTCGTAAGAGCATGAAGTGAACTCGCTGATGTGGCCTGTGGGATTTTAAAATAGTACTTTATGTAACTGTTAAGTAATAAGGCTCCTTATAAAATACGAATGTGGGTTAAACCCACATTCGTATTTTATAAGGAGCCTTATTAACTAACTCGCCTGCGGCTTGTTTTATAAACCCACTGGGTTTATAAAACAAGCCGCAGGCGAGTTTCAGAATAATATCACATGAGTATTTCAAGGACTAATTACGAACAGTTGCATACAATACTTTATCTACAAACACACTATGAAGTGTCTATAATATTTCAAAAACTATTCTAAAAACTTTTTCATAGGTACCTTATTCTTGACTTATCTGGCAACAAATTGTTGATTATGTTCACTGCCCTGTAGAAAATTTTGGGTTGTGTACATAGCTGCTTCTATTGTCTTCATCACTTTTCGATTCACTATCATTCACTTTTTATTACAAATAAATCTATTAATAAAAATACGTACAATATTACCTACGGCCAGAGACAATATAATTGTTGTTATAAATGTGTTTGACGTAGTGGTACTCATTAAAAGACAATTCTGATAGCGTTATAGACATTTTTCAATACATTTACTAATAATACGGTTCTTATGACATCGAAATCTGTATCGTAATGATGTATTTACGGCACTAGTGCTTTTTACTTTTCACCAATCACAACCGCTCAATAGCCCAATGCCACAGATGCAAAATTTAAACTTCTTCATAGAATCCGAGCATAGAGTTTCAAGTTCAGCATGAAAACTTTTTTCTGATTAGTGAGATGTGATTTTTTAACTGACTTCGAAAAGGAGAACATTATCAATGTACTTTTTTGGAGCAAATAAACCCAAGTAAATGTACCTGATTGTATTTTTACAAACTGCTGTAGTTCCTAACTTTTATAAATTCCTTATTTGCTAAATTGCAATCTTGTTTTAGTTTATGGTAATCGCAAATGTATTGAAAAACGTCGTATGATACTCGTACGGCAAGCTGTCTATTATAGTCGTCGGTTTATTAAACGCACACGGCTTCGCCTCGTGCCTATAAACATCTCGACTATAATATCCAGCTTACCGTACTTGTATCATAATGTACTATTAATAGTGCGTGAGTAGATAAATAAATATATTGGAACAGATTTAATAGAAAGAAAGACATATAAGACTTCCGTGTGTACGGAGGCCGTGTTGCTCGAAGTATAAGACCCAGGCTTGTATCTGTAAAAGATCGTTTTCCATCATGACCTGGCCAGGGATCGAACCCAGGCCTATTGCGTCGCAGGCTGGAGTGTTAACAACTGCGCCACGGGAGCTGTCAAAAGCACGTTAGTGGCGTGTGGAAGAAAATCAAAATATTGATGGGCTCTTTAGATTTTCGCTACTACTGGAGGTTGAGAAGCAGATGGTACTACGGTTTTCCTTTTTACCTAGCCAGAATGGAAGACAAAAATTGTTAAATACCTAATACAAATATTTGTTGAACTTAGGTACCTCTCAGAGTTAGTGGTCCTACGCAAATGTTTTTTTCCCACCTCGGCAGCTCTTTGTAAAGCAAACGCACTTATTACGAGGTACGAAGCGTCGATAACAGTCTATTTACTTTGTATCTTTTGTGCGTAAGCGAGTTCTAACTTTTTTCGTGGTAAACAGTAAGCGGTAAGTCAAGTCCATCTATGTACATATATTGTCATTAATAGACCTCCTAAGTCGCTTGAACTAGGTACACTTTATCTACTTAAACACTATAAAATGTCTATAATGATACCAGAAATTGTCTATTAATAAGTATCATTACGTCAATCACATTTTTAACAACAATATATTGTCTCTGGCCGTAGTAAAATTGTACGTATTTTCATTAAGGTGTAGCTGCATCAGCAACTCGCCTGCGGCTCGTTTCATAAACCCACATTCGTATTTTTAAGGACCCTTATTACTTTTTTTAACAGTTACATATTGTACTATTTATGTGTCTATCTCTCTTTCTTTTCCTTACCTTATACAAAAATATAAATATCTTTATTTTAAGACTTTTATGCAAGTAGTTAGTGCAAAAAATGGTGAACTTTCGTTTAAAAATATATAAAACTCATATTTGTTGCCATAACAAACAGAGCATCCGCTACAGTCGCTTGTTCGCTACGAGAGACGCCTCGGGATTAAAGGTAGGTAATTGTAGATGTACAATAATCTGCTATTTTCTTTAACCTTACAGTAAAAGTACTTACTTGAGTAACCTTTTTACTGTAATTAATAATTAAGATACCATATCACAGCACATTGGGGCATTTATTTTTCGTGTTTCGTTTGTTCGTGCTCAAAAACGTTTTTTAAGAACAACATGCCGAAAATGCGACTATCGCCTTCTAGCCGGGTGCGGGTTGACACGGTTACTCTAGTGGGGCGCAAGCTACAATCTGTGCTCTGTGGTAAAATACCGCATCATAACATAAGGCAGTCGGCATACCATGGGTACTACTTTTGAAAGCGTGACTTCACAACTCGAGCGATTTTTCCATATGAAAATTATACGTTGCGCCGAGTAGTCACCCGTTCAAGAATAGTACCCCAAATTGATTCCTTGTACAAAAAAAAAACAAATGTAAATGTCAGTGCCATTCCTGTGTGCTGTGTCAATGTCAATGACAACTATTCCATTTCATTTCATTCATTTATGTCAGTCAGTCAAATCAAAATTTAGAGAGAAAGTAATACACGCGTTTTTCAATTAAATTATTGTTAAAAAATTAACTTTCGTTTTTAAATATAAATAAGGAACCAAATTGTAAACATTTCTACACTCTATACTGCAGTTACAAGTGGAATCGTTAAGTTTCTGACCTCAAAATAGGTTAGTATCACGATGTGCCTTGGCCACATATTTTTCCTATGAAATTCATGATATTTTCTGGTTGGCGCGCATTTTTCTTTAAAATGACCACCGTGGAAAAAGTCTCGTTAGCTCCAGTTGGAGTGCGAGGCATGACAGTGTTGGATCGCGATAAATTCTTGCGTAATATAATGGTGCCAATTCTCAAGGTAACTGAAGATAATTTGTCGAAAGTTACTCAGTGCTGCAGATCATCGTTCCTAAAACTGGAGAACTTCAAGCCCGTTCGAGATACAGTGGATGAAAAGTACAAAAAATGCATCTATTTGAACCCAGAGAAGATCTCAAAATGGACTGACATAGCTGATGACATACAGAAAACATTAAGTGAAAATGGAATTGGGAAAGACAACTTTGATATTAAGGAGGTTCAGCTATGTTATGATAACTGGCGGTATGAAACTATTTTCAAAGCTGTTTTGCCTGAAAACGAAGAAGGTGTGAGTGGTTTCTCTCAAATTGGACACATCATCCACTTAAACCTACGTGATCATCTCCTAGACTATCGCCAACTCATTGGCCAAGTGTTGTTGGACAAAGTGAAGACTTGCCGCACAGTTGTCAATAAAAGTAATGTTATTGACAATACTTTCAGAAACTTTAGCATGGAGGTTTTAGCTGGAGAAGAAGATTTCTTGGTGACAGTAAAGGAAAATAGAGGCAACTTTAAATTTGACTTTTCAAAAGTCTACTGGAATCCTCGACTTTGTAAAGAACATGAGAGAATATTGAGTTATCTAGGCAAAGGAGATGTCCTCTTTGATGTCTTTGCAGGAGTTGGACCGTTTTCTATTCCAGCAGTGAGGCGTTTCTGCACGGTGTTTGCCAATGATTTAAACCCAGATTCGTATAACTGGCTGAATCACAATGCAAGATACAATAAAGTTGACATGTATCGATTCAAATCATACAATCTAGATGGCAAAGACTTTATTTGCCAAGTTTTTAAGGACTTCATCATAGAATGCTGTTCCAGTGTGGAAAAAAAGTGTTCAAAAATACATGTGACAATGAATCTGCCAGCCATGGCCATGGACTTTGTCAAATACTTTAAGGGATTAGTGAGTGACGTGAATTTGTTGTCTAAATTTGATATAGAAATATTAGTCTATGTGTATTGCTTTGTAGGTGAAGGTGATAATGCTAAGTCTATGTTGAATGATAGCATGGGATGTGATATGTCAGAATATATTGTCGATGTGTTTGATGTCCGCAATGTTTCTCCGAAGAAGGAGATGGTGCGAGTGACTTTCAAGCTTACGAAAGAGGTGTTGTTTGACTTAAAGGACTGTGACAATATTAGTGAACCTCCAGCTAAGAAGGTCTGTGTGGATACTGAAAAGAAGGAAAGTAGTGGTGGTAAGGATTGAAGTATTTTAAGACGTTTTTTTTACATGTATTAGTCAAGGCATTAGCAAAAGCAAGTCTAGATAAATAACATGCTGTTAATGTTTTGACATTATGATGTATGTAGAATACAGACTTTGTTATAAACTTGCGAAAATTGCTTTAGATATTAAAGTACCTACATAAAATGTTCAAAGTGCAAATGTGTTTAGTGTTAATATTATCCAAATTACAAATTAATTTGGATATATAAATGTGCCATGGTTTTTTTTTAATTATTAAAGGAATCATGTCACTTAAGTTACATAAAATGTTTGTTTTAAAACAAAATGTATTTTTCATATAATAAAGAATGACACATTACACTCAGTTTTATTTTAAAACATAAACAACAGATCGTGATGTAATCAGTTGTTATCAATAAGATTCTTGATAAGTTACTGAAGATTACTTCCATCAAATTCTTAAATGAGTAATAAATTTGTTACTTGGATTTGTCGAATCCATGATACACCTTTTCTGCTTTTTCTTTTTCCAATAATTCAATAATTTTCTGTGTGATTCAATCTGCACACTAATGGAATTTTCACTAGTGTGTGAAATGTTTGTTGTTATTTTTCGAACGTGTAAGTGGCCAACACTTGTCAGATTTTTCAAGCTGCCTAAAGGCATCTGACAGAGCTTAACGACTGCCATCAAAGATGACAGCCGGGACCAACGGCTTAACGTGCCTTCCGACGCATGGAAGTGCTCGAGATATTTTTATGCCACTTGCGGTCAGCCATCCAAGTGGGGACTGCGCCCGGGGTTTCATGACATGTATGAGCGCCAATAATACTCGCACCCACTGGGCCATTGGGCTACTCAAAAGAATTCAAGAGCTTTCTCATTTTTAGGGTTCCGTAGTAAACTAGGAACCCTTATAGTTTCGCCATGTCTGTCTGTCTGTCTGTCTGTCTGTCTGTCTGTCTGTCCGTCCGCGGTTTTACTCAGAGACCATAAGTACTATAAAGCTGTAATTTGGTATGAGTATGTATATTAATCATGGCAAAAAAGTCGTAGAAAAAAATCTTGAAAAAAAATTTTTTTTTAGGTAGCTCCCATACAAGTGAAGTGGGGGAGTCATTTTTTTTTCTCTACTTACCCATCTTGTGGGGTATCGTTAAAAAGGTCTTTGAAAAATATTGTGAGGTTGAGAACACCATTTTTCGATTTAGGGATCCGTTTTCGAAATATTTGATTTTAAAGTGCAAATTTTTGTTAGAGGTACGTGTCCCCCCCCTCTATCTCCTAAACGGTTATATATAGATACGTGAAAAAAATTACAGCAGTAGTATATATACTGAAGTTGAAAGGAAAACTATCAGAGCTAAGTACTAAGTACAAACTAAAAAGTTATACGCAACCAACTTATAAAATGTACTGGAAAATGTAAAATTTCATACAATCTTTATTGTTAGATGTTTTTGGTCGTTAAACTGTGAGGTGCGAGTGTAAACAGTGTGTACTCAAAGTTGTCATTCGCAACTACGGAACCCTATACTGCGCGTGGCCCGACACGCACTTGGCCGGTTTTTTTCCATACAATGCACCAACAAGAACTTAGCTCTAAAGAATTGGATGGTAAAAATTTTAGTTACATATACTCTATTCATGCTAGTGCTAGGATTATAATAAACCTATAAAAATACTATTTATACTTACTTATTAAAGAATTTATTTTGCTTATTCTTATTGAGTGAGATATATTAATCTTATTATATACAGACTGAAACTATAGTAATATTAGGTAAGTTGCTGAATTGAAATAAAACATGCATTTAAGATATTTAACCAGCGACAACTAGCTATTACAGATTACTGTAAACAATCACCATTTACAGTGACGTTATTAAGTAATATTATCACAAAACGATAACAATATTTCATTAACTCACAATGAGAACAAATAAATACGATATTAAAACTAAGTACTGCATCAATGTATAAATCATCTTATCTAACCAAGTACTTGTTATTAGACTAAAGTTGAGATTGATATACACCTCTATAAAATTAACCAGTTTCCATCCCTAACATATATACATACTACCCACAATTATTGTATGCACGAAAAACACAACTCTACTTCTGGGTAGCTTAGTCAGTAAAAATAACAATGTACTAGGTATTAACAAATTCTCTCTGAGAAAATACCAGTTGGTTCATGACGAAAACGCGAACCATTGAACGGTTTCTTTCCATTTTTCATACCGTCTAGACGAAAACATGTTTATCGACTATAGTTTTAAAAATATTTAACGCGGTTGTTAAAACACAGCCAGAATTAACGAGGCTTTGAGCTAATCACCACCGATGACTGGACTTTTTGAGTAGGTATCATTAATTTATTATTAATTTCAGTACTTAATAGCTGAATATGGTTTAATTCTAGGATAGATAAGCATTTCCATAGGATTTAACTAACAGGAATAAAACCCGATAGAACTGAATGGAGCTGATAGCCCTCACATAGCCCTGATTCTATAGGTAATTATATGATCTAAAACACAAAGCAAGGAATTTCAATGTAGGGAGTAACTCCCATCCGCCCCGGTGACCCTGCCCTGGTGACGGGACGGTTGGGAAAAATTGATTCATCGGGCCCGGTAGATTGGAGCACAGCACAGGGCAGATCAAGTACCATCTACCCCCCCGGTGTATGTTTCTTAACGGAGCGAATAATTTAATTTTCTGATAATATTTCAAGAGTTACACATGAAATATTCTCAAAATATTAAATTAAATTATATATTCACAATTAAATAAATATTTAAGGGAAGCTCCCAAACAACAAATGGGATTTTTGCCGTTTTTGCTCGATAGTCTAATGTTGGCATGTTACGGAACTCTTAGTGCGCGATTCCGGCTCGCACTTGTTTATTTAACTCTTCCTTTACCGGGGCGAATGCTACTCACACTGTGTCATTCATTGCGTTAAAAAACACACCGGGGTAGATGGTACTTGATCTGTGCCATCTGCACCGTTGGTTGACGGGGTCGATGAATCAATTTTTCCCAACCGTCCCATTACCGGGGCAGGGTCACCGGGGCGGATGGGAGGTTACTCTGTAGGTAGCTCGCGCGCTACAAGAGATGAAGAGAGTAGGGCGCGAGGGACATGACTCCTTGCTCTGTGATCTAAAATGTATCAGTCTTTAGTAGGTACAATATAACGTTTTCTTACGTCGATGTCAACAACAGTATATTACTGCGTGTATAAGAAACATGCGGTATGTTTGTTAACATTTACGATGTAAGCGCTTCGTTTTCGATGTCGTTGGGGACCAATACGTTGACAAGAATTGTAAGTAGATCTGTAGAACTCTTGGAATCAACACGCAAAGGGGGAAGAATAACTTCAAAGTGAGTGAGCTTGTGGTGTGAACGTGGTGTGATTTTTGTAAAGTCGCGAATGGAATTACAGATACGTCGAACCAGCCCCCTTATTTACTGACTCGGATGACAGGTGTCGATGCCTATCAATCTAGGATTTCCAGTTACAAATTACAATGCGGGTTTTGCTTGCTCGAACTTTTTATTTGGAATACAAAAACCGCATTGTAACAGCAAATCCTAGATTGATAGCCATCGACATCTGTCATCCGAGTTAGTAAATAGGCAGGCAGGTAGGTACCTAACTTAAAATGACTAGTTAAGGCGCTCTTATAGTAACACTAGCGCCACCCAGCAATTAATTCTTTAAATCCTAAATTATATCGAATTTTAAAAATCATATCTATGTATGACATTTCGAGGAAGAACACGAATCTAATGACACCCCACACTTCAAAACCGGTCAAGCCGTTTAGGCAAAGCGTTTGGGTTAGGTACAACAGCAGAAAACATTGGAACAGACATACTTACTAGCTTCAGCTCTCTTGTACCTAATAAATACCAAATGTGTTTTTTGCTTTCCATGGTCCAAAATTCGCTCGAACGGATTAGCTCTCTAAGTAAGTACATGATGAGTGTCTTATCTACAAATTCAGTACACTCTACAAACAACGTGATTTTGTCGATCACAAGTCTTCATTGAAAATAGTCATACCCGATGACGTATCATCAGCAAACGGATTAGGATGTATAATTGTATATGTATTATACCTAAACTGAAATGAATATTCTCTTTGCTTAATCACCATGCATACCGAACGCGCGCTTCTCGACGAAGGTATTATTCGCTCTTGTGATTTATCACTCAAACTGTCGTCACATAGATAAATTACTTGTACAGTCGATCACACATGATGCATTCGTTTCTACCTATCTTTGGCATCATAGCCACAAAGCGGAGAACGGAAATCAAAGCGGTTGTATATTGTTGGTATAGCTAGTGGAAATCCGATCACACTGCACAACCATTATCGATGGCATTTAGTTAAGTAATAGGTAAGTACGATTTTGGATTTAAAATTTTATATAGTTAAGGAAATCCAATATTCAGTTTTCCTGGTGAAGAGGAAGATCAAATCATGCCGGAGAACACATGTTGTAGTTGGTATACTGTTAGGGCGCGTCTCCATTAGGCTCACAGTAAGCAGTTTTCTGCCTCTAGTACGCCTGCCTATATAATTTTATTAGTGTCCATGAAATGTGCCCAGAAATGTCTTTCTGTTTTTTGTGGTTCCTGTATTCAATTTGTCTGTTTTTCTGTGTCCTGTGTGTACGCAGCACAAAAAACAGAAAGACATTTCTGTGTACTGTGGTACGCAGTCTGCGGCCTGCGGCTTTTTATTCGCTACACTTCGCCGCTCACTCGACATGGAGCTAACGACAGATAGTACTCCCACGATACTTCGCTCAGAGTCGACCAACGGACAGTCAGTCGCTCCCTATGAGCCTAATGGGAACGCGGCCTTAAAAAACCTCATTAAACATAATATCTAAATAAAAGTGTATTTGTTTGCAATCAGTCTCGGCTATTGTTACAGCGGGACACGTAAACCGTGTCAATTAAATGTTAATTTACCAAATCGATGGGTTTCGCTTCGAATCACGTTTATAAGGCTGCTGTTTTTTCCAGTGAGCCTACATAATCTGTGCCGGATTCACGTAGCGCAGGGCCTGCAGCATATGTGAACAGTGGACCCTGAATTTAATCAGGTAATAGTACCAGAAAAAATTAAAAATAGGTACTTATCTCAATAATATACACCAACTCTTTTATTATTGTAAAATTTTACCCGTGCACGACCAAGTTACCTTTATGATCATTGATGAAAATTATTTTAACCAAAATTACCAAAAAGTATTAATAAGAAATAAACAAACACGCAGCGCTTCAAAAATTACCCTACAAGTACCGAAATATAACAATTTATATGGAAAACAGCTATTACAATATCAAATACCTAAATTAATAAACCATTTACCAACGACATTAAAACAAGAAATTCATAATAGAAATCTCAAACATAAATTAAAAAAATATCTACTTAATAAATTGGAGAACACTTAAATTACCCCGTGTGGTACCGATTACTTCTCTTCACATTTCTTATCACTTAACTTCACTACCTGACCGTTCCTTATTCTAAGAGCGTGGCACCATAGCCGCAGCACAAAATACCTACGTTTAGTTTTATAATTGTTGTATATAGACAATTATTATTTTGGATGCTCGATGTTGAATGCCAGTGTACGTTCAAATCTAATATAAGGTTTTTGTAACTTAATTGTAAAGTTTGTTTAAATAAATAAATAAAAACTGCCTATTGAAACTGAGGGATTAGATAATAAAAACAGACGTTAAAATTAAATATATAACACTTGTCTAAAAAAAAGGTTTTAGCTAGTCTAAAATTATTCTTTTTATTGCGTTCTTTTAGGATCTAAGTAATAAACATAGGTATATTTTTGTGCATAGGCGTAGAGGCTGAACCTTAGAATTTGCGATTTTTTGAACCCATGAAACTTGTTCAACACGAGGGCGATTTTCATAGCAGCGTTGTTGTCGTTTATATGTATACCTACCTTTAGAAAATATTTAATATACGAAAAGTCTACTATAAAAATGGACCCCATTTTAAAACAAGTTTCACAGATTTGAAATTCGTTTGACGGATAATATTCCATTTTCGACTTTAAGAGTATGACTGATTCAGCACTGTATAAGATTGTTAGTTTCTCTTCAAAGCACGTTTATAAAGCTGTTGTGTATTGTTCCAGTAAGTCTACATGACGGGGCAGAAACGAGAAGAGGATCCTGGGGCGGACCTGCCTGATATCACGGAAGTACTGGATGAAACAGAAACGGTAAGTTTACAGTAATATCTATATATTAAAAGGATAAACTGAATGACTGACTGACTTAGATATAGATCACAGCCGAAACCACTGTATGTAGAAACTTGAAACTTGGTACAGGAGTTCCTCTCATGATGTAAGTGAGCACTAAGAAAGGATTTTTAGAAATTCAAAAGATGGTGAAATTTACGCGGATGAAGTCGGGGAAAATGCTTGTTTATAATAATATTACTTGGTTTTGATTATTCACCAAGACAGGAGGCACAAGTGGGTTCGGAAGATTCAACCCCTCATATCGTCACCTTGTTTGTTGTTTTTATCTATTAACTAGCAGCCCTCCCCGGCTGCGCCCGAGCATGTACTATACTTATACACCTACCTCATAAATCACTCTATCTTTTGGTGAAAACCACATGAAAATCCGTGAATTTCTCGCGAACAAACAGACGCGGCGGAGGACTTCATAATATGTAGTAATAGTGATGTTCGTAGGAATACATTCATATTCGTGGGTCCGTCCTCGGCAGTCTCTTTAAAATATTTTAGGGTTATATTGGTAGCGTATCTGTATGAAACGAACGAGAAGGGAACCCGGAGCGGCCCTGTCCGATATTGCGGACGTGCTCAAAGAAACTGAAACTGTATTGCTTTATAAATATACGAGGAGTACAAAATATTTTTATATGATAGTAGAGTTAAAATGCCATTTTTCGTAAGAACTTATATAATTATTGTATTGCGATATTTATTAAGACAAAGAATAAGAAATACTCAAGCGTTTATTACAAAATTATAATAAATTAAAAAGAAAAAATGTTTTTTACTAGTGTTTGTAACGAGATTTTATTAAAAACGAAGTCGCGGGCATCAGCGCCCGCGACTTCGTTCGCGCGGACTTTATGACTCCAGCGTATTAATACTTATACCTCAATAAGGACTAATGTCGACACATAAAAAAATACTTGTATCAGTGTTATGTGTTATATATTAAAAGTTAATAAATATGAACGTATTTTGCCAAAAAAAAACTTTATACACTATGTTACAAAACTATCCTTTGGGTTAGTTTAGTTTGGCGCCTGATTTCAGCGAGGATGGTTTTCATCAGGTATTTTTTTTTAAGTCTTTTCTGAAGCGTATTAGAAAAACAGCTACCCTTCTTTGTTTAAAACACTTCGCACGACCAAATCTAATACATATTTTCTTTTGTTCCGCTGTGAATTTGACCTGCTGTCATGCTGCTCAACCTATAAAACGCACATCTCCAAAGGGCCGGACCGCGGCTTTGGGTGTTGCCTGTGTGGGCAAGGCTTGGAGAAACAGCAAACTCTCATGTTTTGCCATATGGGCTGAAAGCTATGTTGCCAAAAGGGCATCTCCTGGTTGCGAGTGACCCGGAAATGCTGGGCGTTTACCAGTAATATGAGCTAATCGTACTCCACGCAGTCTATCCCAGTGGAGTGTGTGACTCTATAAAATTGTCGATATAAAATTTGACATGGTTCTGTACCAGATGTTCTAAATCTTTAATTTTTATACCTCAACAAAAAATACTAATCAGGCTGAACAACTTTTGCTATAGCGTCATTTTTATATTTCCTATTACTGTTTTTTTTTTTCTCAATCTCAACTTTAGTAAAAAAGTTCCTATAGCCATCATCACACGGTCTATAGTAATATTGCATTTGAGCTCAAAATTTTCATTCTTATGTAAAGAATGAAAATTTTGAGCTCAATCTAAACTTCTTAAGTGGTTCTAATTTGGTTTCCTAATGGGACTATTAATAAAAGGCAGGTAGGTATATAAGAAAAACATTTCTGTGACTAGCTTTTATTATGAGCGATTCATATTGTAGTGTTTCCGAGACCGATCAAATCAGCCCTTACTAGATGGTTTACTTGACTTACTCTATATCATTAGATCAAGTCTATGTAACCATAATATTGCATTTTCTTTCGACTTACATAAGTATACAAAATTTCACAGCTTAATCGGTTTAGGATAAGTGCCCCAAAACTGAGTTTCCAGATTTGACCCAAACAAATATCCAAGGTAAAAAGCAACTTGTAAAATAGGCAAATTGGATAAAGTTGTAGATTGTGTATCTGCTGTAATGTACAATATCTCATCGTCGATCGGTGAATGGAGCGTGCAAGTGCATAGTGTACCTCTGCAATTTTAGTTTCAATAAGTAAGGCTCTGAAACATCCAATAAAATTTGTTAGAAACTGTTAATAATTACTTAAATTCTCAAAATAATTATCAGTTAATTATAGTAGGATAGAGATTAATAACTAAGCGAATTATAATTTCAGAGGAAGTAACCAATTTTCTCATTCGCAGGTAATCAGACAATGCTTCAAAGAGTTCCAATTGCACGAGGTTTTCCTGTCCTTCAACGGAGGCAAGGACTGTACCGTACTACTCGACATCACCATCAGGATACTACAAGAAATATACCACAGAGACAACGTAGCACAAGACCTCAAAATAGTCTACATCAGATCGAACGGACCCTTCAAAGAGATAGAGGAATTCGTCAAATATGTGGAGAAATATTATAACATCAAGTTAATAGTTTTCGAAGGCGAAATGAAGAATACGTTAAGGTTGCTGCTAGAAGAGGACGGAAGATTGAAAGCAGCTTTGATGGGAACGAGACGGACGGATCCGTTCAGCGGTGATTTGAAAATTATGCAAGTTAGTATCTGCAACGTTTTGTTTTCATTCTTTGCATAATCAACGAAAGTGACATGTTTTCAATTTTTAAGTTGCGAATCTCAGTATATACAATATTCATCTGTGGTTGCGAAGGTGACTGTTTGAATGACTTCCATGCTGGTTGGAGGTAGGTTAGAAGTTTACACGTTAGTACTGTATTGTTTCTTTGACCTTAGCGTCTTTGTACCTCCTAAAAGATAAAAAATGTGATAGAAATGCAGGTTCGTATGTGATGAAAAAAACAATAACGATTTTTTTCATTTTTTGCAGAAAACAGACTCGTCGTGGCCTCAGTTGATGCGAGTATTCCCGCTTCTCAACTGGTCGTATCATCACATATGGAGTTACCTACTTAAGTACAAAGTGCCTTACTGTAGCCTTTATGATAAAGGGTAAGTTGAAGTTGCAATAAATATTGAGTACTGAGTATTGAGAATCATTTTCTCTGACCTCTTTTAGGTTTGTTCCCATCAATTTATCTCATCTCTTTTAATTATAACATATATAGGTAAGGTACCTATATAATTTTAACTTAAAAAAGATATTTTACCTAGGGGTAATGCTTAAAATTTTAATTAACAACAGCCATTTTGGCCATAAGTTTTGTATACGTATATAACTAACCAATATGTTTTGTATACGCAAAGCAAACCACACCGAGAATTAACTTGTTCGGACCATCTACGGCGGTTGTAAATTTATAATAGATAATATTTAATTTTGGACCAAATAAAAATTGTTTTTATATAGGAAGTCCTGCCATTTTTTTTTTACATCATAAACTACTTACAATTTATATTTACATCAGTTCAACAACACACATTCACACGTTAACACACTTGCTCTTTGTAAGATATTTGACATCTTACAAAGAGCAAGTGTGTTAACGTGTGAATGTGTGTGATGATAATCTAACTCGATCAACATGATTTTGTTTACTAGAACTGTTTTACTGATTAGATATCTCAGATATTTAAGAGCTGCGCTTTTATCGATTTTTATTTGTACGTAGGATCTGTTTTACTGATTAGATATCTCTGTGATATATAAGAGCTAGGTTTTTTATTAGTACGTAATTGATTCACAGATACACATCAATAGGCAGCATACACAATACACGACCGAATCCGTCGCTAGCGTACGACGACGGGTGCGGCTGCGTGTGGTATCGGCCGGCTTGGCGGCTGACCGACAGCACTTTAGAGCGCTCGGGCCGCGGCCTCGCGCCGCTGAGCAACGGACAAGCTTCTCACCAGAACGGACACAACGGGTGCACTTCACATGACTAGCAACCATATAGACTAATAGATAAAGGTTAGAATTAAATGAAAAAGGATATAGCTACTACAATCGGCAATATATATCAGTGCGTAGTTTGATGGTACCGGCCGGCGTGGCGGCTGGTCGACGGCGCTTTAGAGCGCTCGGGCCGCGAGCTCGCGCCGCTAAGTAACGGACCCAACGCCCGGAACGGACACAAAGGGTGCAGCTCACATGACTAGCAACCATATAGACTAGTCATGTTAAGGGTTAGAATTCAATGCAAAAAGTATATAGATTTGAGCATCGTAAATGCTTACATTCGGCAATTTTACATCACTTGTTAGAAACAGATCGGGTATAGTCAAAGTGGTATGTCAGTCGCTCCCAGCCAGCCCTTCCCAGATGGCAACGTAGGCTTAAGAGGCATAGATCAGCGAAAGATAACACCAGTAAATGAAAAGAAACAGAAGCCGTCTCCCGTCTACTAAATCTTTATTATTTGTGGGACCACGCACGATGACAGCTCTCATCACGTCATGGAGGGCACCAGACAAGATACCAAAAAAAAATTGCTAAACAATCGTAGTCAATGTAGGTTTTTTGTTTTTGTCAATGTAGGGACTTACTGCTACTGATAGAGGGGCCTCCGAATTCATATAGAGCCCCTGAAAAGTGCTATGGACACCAACATGACACAATCGGGCATTGTACTTACTACAAAACATTTTCGGGTCACGATGGTCAGGAGCGGCTGCCGCCACGCCAGTGAAATATGACATTGTTTTATTCTAAATGGCAGCCTTTTAATATTATAATAAATAAGAATATAAGAACAATTCAATAAATTGTTGGCTATACGTCAAAACATTAAAATATAATTAATATAAGTCTTCGACACGAGAACTTATGAAATGTAATTTTATTTGTGAGTGTCAATGTACACTATTGACGTCAAATAAGAATACAATTTAGCTACCCTGACAAAAAAACACTCTAAAATATAGTTTTAAAAATGCGGTGGGGAATGGGATTCCACGAGATAAGGGCCAAGCTACACGACCGATTTTTTGTCCAACCAAACTGTTTGGTTGGATTGGAAGTCACCACCAACTTCTATCCAACTAAACAGTTTAGTTGGCTATGTGCGCATACGATCAACTATTCTGTCGGTCGTCTGAGCTGAGAGGTGTGGACCATACTCTACTAATTTGTGGTGTGGATGGCATTATTCAAGATATCAAGAATGAAAATGTCCAAATGTACAATAAAAAAAATTATAGCCCTTGTAACAAAATGCAGAATGAAGAAAGTTTCAATATTGAGTTCGTTCTAATTTGGCAAAATTTCTAAACATATTTCCTCCCACAACTTTTTCTTGCCATTGGTATCATTTTAATTTGTAAGTAATTGTTTTCTAATCTTGAAAACAATTTTTTTAGTGTATGTCCTATACAAGTAAAGTAGGTAAAGTAAGTAGGCTCTACTAACTCATTGTGGCATTGTTGAATAGGTCTTGTAAAGTTGAGAACACCATTTTTCGATTTTAAGATCCGTTTCTGAAATATAAGGTTTTAAAGTGCAAACTTTTGTTAGGTGTAAATGTCCCCCCCCCCCTCCCCCCCAACCTCTATATACTAAACGGTCATACATGGATACGTGAAAAAAAATACCGGAGTAGTATATATTACAAAGTCGAAAGGAAAACTATCAGAGCTGAGTACTAAGTACAAACTAAAAAGTTATAGCACATTTTCATAAACCTTTTTAATAAATTACCTTTGTCATTAATACAAACACTATGAAAAACAAAGTTATTTTTGCTGGCCAAAAATTATAGAGGTTTTGGCTAATCTAAGCTTGCTTCTACGGAACCCTTCGTGGGCGAGCCCGACTCGCACTTGGCCAATTATTGTTATATAAAGGCGGCCGAGCTTCTACCAACTTAATTAACTTTCCAAAATCCTCTACGACTAGCTGATGAAGGCGAGGCAGACGAAGGTGAAGCTGGCTAATCTTTCATTTTTACCGCGTATTGCGCTAGCGTCCTTCCACCGATACAGTTGACGGCTGACTGAACAGTCGGTCGCCGACTGAACGATTGGTCGTGTGCGCCCCGTCATACAAAACCGTGGAGTTTACGTCGATTGGCCAACTATTAAGTTGGTGATCGGTCTTGATTCTATTGATTAAACAGTTGAGTTGGTGCCGTGTGCGCCCTCGAGTACTGGTGCATTGATTTTTGTCAACCGATCAAACTATTCGGTTGGTAAACTATCGTTCGTGTAGCCTGGCCCTAAGATGTTCGATATCCATTTTTTAACGGCAATCTAGCTGTTTCTGCAAAAGAGGCCGTTTTTGATTTAAAAAAAAAACGCTAAGGAAAGCTTCATATTCTCACTTAAAATAATTTGAAAGCTTGAAAGGTTATCTAGATCTATCAGTTTAAAAATGAGAATTTTAATACTTATTTTTTAAATATCGTAGCGTATAACGCATTCCGACGCCGCCCAAAGTAAAAACAGTAAAAATAAAACGACAGCCTTTAATTTTATATTATTTCAAGGTCGTTTTTTCTGAAAAAAAAAATTTACTCGTATTTTATTCTGAGAGATATATGCTGGCAGTGAAAAGCTTGTCATGTTTAATTTAATCTAATACAGGGATAATTTATTTATTTTATTTCATATTGGCCATCATTAGTTACCATGTTCATAAAGATCTGTGTACGTTTTAATACATGTTATGTTATTTGTTTCAATATCATAGTTCCTCTAATTTATTTGCCCAGAAAATTGCACTTATATTATCTAATTGTGATATCGTTTAATCTAAGCCATTTGTTCATGATTACAGACATCACAGTTACTATCCTTTGGCCCGTATGCCTATTTACCAAATTAGTACCTAAGATAAAAAATAGACCTGGAAAGATTTTTTTTAATCCATCCTTCATTCTATCGAAATCGTTTTATAGTACGGGACATTTTACCAGTGATTTCTAAAATGATGTAAATAGAGATTGTCCTAACCTTGGCTAAATTTGGTTACTGACGAGAGGGACGCCGCAGTACGTTAGAAACGTATGGCGATATCTCCATTCGTGTCTTACTCGGCGGCCCCACAGAACCAGGCGGCCCTCTCACTGCCGAAAAACTGCCCTTATGGATATTAGGGTATGAAACATGCGTCAACTGAGTTTGAATTTGTGGCCCCCAATAGAAATTCAAACTTAATTGTGTTACCTTTAATCATCCTTACCATCACTCTAATATTGGTCTTGGTCTCTATTGCCTGTCTGATACTATTGCTAGTATCTTATATATCTAGTCTGTGGCCCCTCTTATTAGTGACTGAATTTAGCCAAGTGTAATAAGGGTGTTATCAAAGTCAAAGTCAATCATTTTATTCATCATAAGATATTTCAATATCATTTAGTGAACGTCAATTTTTTTCATAATTACAATTAGTTTACAAAAATATAATATTGTTGACGTCAATAATTTACTTACGGCTTAAGTTTACACCGCTTCCAAGGCGGAGTGCAGAAGAAGCGGCAACAAACGGCACAGCGCATTTTCTCCAAATGACGTCAACTTACAATCTACGACATACCTATTTAAAATCACTTAAGTGGACTAGAGCTTACATTGTCATTGTCATGTCATGAATTAAAATCTAAACCTGAACGCCCCTCCATTATTACCATTGCAATTTACGCTCACATACTAAAAATATGTATATACGTAATACACTTTTACCCCTTATTCATAAAAATTTACAAACGCTTATTAAACCTATATTAGTTAAAATATTTTTGTTTTTATTCCACTCTCTTATGTTTGACATTGAAAAAACGAGACAAAACATATTTTAACTAAAATAGGTTTAATAAGCGTTTGCAAATTTTTATGTTTGTTTTTTGGTTGGGTTAGAATTCGTCTTTTCTATTGGTATCCCAAAAAAATTCCGAACGTTTGGTATGTCGACCAACTTGTGAATTAGTAAAATAATAATAACTGACGGAGGGGCTTTCATTTTTAGTTTTAGACAATCTCTATTATTTATAATTATAAAACGCATTGTTAATTTAGGGGATTATAATCATTTTACCAATACTTACAAATGTATGTACAAAATTGTACATCACAAAGTACTTACTGCTTACTTCGTAATTTATTACTTTCAAGGTTGTGTTGCAATTTTGTTCGAATAAAAACACGTTTTAGTTTTTTATAAAGTTTTTTTATTTACGAGTACTCCAATCCCTTCACAGATCGGAACGCAACAATTGAAGCATTCAACAAGGCTTACCAATGTAAGAAAATAACGAGTTTGATGAGTAAGAATAAAGTTAAAAAACCGTTTTTATAAGTACGACGTGTAAAAAAGCGTAATAACTACGGGCTATCTGATCTGTGATCACTGTTATAGTACAATCAATTTGAAAACTAGTCAAAAATATTTGAAAAATCGACATTCATATACACATTGCACCACTGCATTTTTTTTTTTGTGCAGATTCCTTTTTATTAACAGGACTCAGCACGAACCTTTTTACTTATTTATTTTCGCTGACGTTTCTATGGAGTTACATCCATCGTGCTCGCAGTGAGACTGGAGGTTCGTGCTAATATTAATAATTGTTCAAATACGAAAGTTTAAATAAGAAGATTCCTTTTTAGTTGTTTTTACTGTTATTTTTATTTTATTATATTAAAGAAATCTAGCATAGCCCGTGGTTCGATTTTTTAACGCAAATGTCTTCTACACGTCACTTCACACAAATCTTCACTGTTGTTGTGGAGTGAAGTCTTGGGAGTCCTATTTCTGAAATGGGGTCACGGAACGAGTGGGAAAAGAAACTTTAATTACAGACTATTCAAAGATTACCTGACCTTCTACACAAGCTTAAAACATTCTGTATCTGAATAATATCTAACCAACAAACGACGACATATTTCAAGGTAAGCCGCTCCTATGAATACCTAAAAATAAGCCTTAAGTACCTAATATTTACAAGACAATGGTACCTAAGCTAGGCATTTACGTTTTACCGCCCATATCATTGGGCTTGACATGTTTTCTGATGAACTCCTGGAACGCGGCCACGTCTTCGGGTTTGTCCTCTGAAATATATAAAAATGAAGGGTAAACGATTCTGTTTCTAGCTTTAGTGAGCTTTCGCTACTTCATAGGGTGTTTGAGGTGAGTGCAGACTGCAGAGTGCCCTCAACCAGTAAGGCGAGTATCACTTAAAGGCGCTCAGGAGGGACGGACCTTGGCTTTGGGCTTTGCCTGTGTGCACAAGGCTTGGAGAGACAGCAAACTCTCATATATGCCTGAGGGGTTGCGATTGCATGCATAGCCTAAATGGCCGAACTGAGAAACAGTGGTAAAGCCTTTGGAGAGCAGCAACTCCAATGTTTTGCCGTATGAACCGAAAGCTCCGTTGCCAAAAGGGCCTATCCTGAGTGCAAGTTATCCGGGACAGCCTGGCGGTCACCAGTAATTGGAGCTAACCCTACTCTACGCACTAGAGGTATATTCCGGTAGCGCTTGCGTCGGAGAATAGGGTGGGACATCCATTTATCTGAGAATCTACAATAAGGGATCTAGGAAGGATGCTACTGTGCTCTTAATGACAGTTTCTGGGGTCTCCAAAGTTTTCACCTTTATTCTCGCCTCCTTGCGGCCTTAAATGAAAATGCTCTGACATAAGCAAGAGGAGGTTACGACGCAGATGTTTTCTAAGGGTAATCCCAATTCCAACTAATATTATAAATGCGAAAGTGAGTTTGTTTGTTTGTTAATTTGTTTGTTTGTTACGCTTTCACGCCGTATCTACTGAACCGATATACTATACTACGCGGGCGAAGCCGCGGGTAACAGCTAGTAGGTATATAATTCCAATAATGTTGTTGTTTTTCGTTTGCGTAAGTAACCAACACTAGTGTCAGATTTTTCAAGTGGCCCGAAGGCTCGGATCGGATACCTTGGCATGTAAACGACTGCCATCAATAATGACAGACGAGACCAACGGTTCCAATAATTGTTTGGACCAAAGCACACAAGTACTTACGAGGCGAACGACTGCCTGGTATGGAATCAGGCGAAACGGGACCAGTGCAGTAGGCCGACTTATAGCTTATTCGTAGAGTAGGCCCAATTAATTAATCTATGATTCCATTTTTCGTCTGTCTGTCACAGGATTTTGAACCGCATCAGGTAGACTTGAAATTTTCACAGAATGTGTATATCTATTGCCCCGTAACAAATAATAAAAACAAAATAAAATGACGGGTGGGCCACATACAAGAAACATACTTTTATATTATATATTATAGTTAAATATTGGACGGTGGTACATAAAACTTTTGCGATTCCTAATTTTGGCAGACTGACTTGCACGCTTCCCTCTTTCAAAAGCAGCAGTAATAATGCCTAACGCAGACGACGGACTGTGGCGGACAAAAAGTTTATGGTGCGCTCTTATTAGTACTACAATAAGGTTGCACTTAGTCTGCAAACATTGCAGAAGTATTGCGCAGAGTAAGTGCGAACTTATTGCATTACTAATAAGAGCGCGTCGCGGACTTGTCCACTATATACTGTCCGTCGTCTGTGTTGCGCCTAATAAGTACATCATTAGGTCTTTTTAAGTCTCCACTGCAGGAGCACGGCCCTCTCTATATATTAGCAGCAGTCAGAGGATTTGGCTTGCACTCTCCACGCTGGCAAGACGGGTTGGAGAAGTCTCTTTAGTGTTTATAAACTTTGTTAATTGTTGAGCTTGTGTTTCCTAAGTCGCCTTCTACGACATCTACGAGAAGACTTGGAGTGGTACTATTCCACTCTGCCGGGAACTACACGGCGAATATGTACAATTACTTTTTTTTTTTTGTTTTACCGGAAGCAAAAAAGTACTGACCGACTTCCGGGCGCTCAGCCTCCGTGCCCTCCTCGTCGCTCGAGCTCTCGTTGCCGGGATGCTTGAGATACATGTCGCTGATCTCTCGGCCCGCCACCACTTCCTCGATCAGCTTCTTCTTGTCCAGAACTGTGTCGGCGTCATCTGAAATTTAAATAAATAAAATTGTATTAGAATATTCAATCAATCAAATCCAATGATCAAATCGTTTATTTTTTTACTAACTGTTTGTGTCCCTCTGCTAGGCAAAGGCCTCCCCTCGTTGTTTCCACACATCCCTATCCTTTGATATTATCTTCCAATCCTTCTCAAACTGATAAAGATCGTCTACCCATCGCTTTTTCGGTCTTCCTCTTTTCCTACGCCACTTGGAGTCCATTGTGTGATTATGTAAGCCCATTTATTATTTAATTTAATGAAGGATTATTTTTATGAACAATTTGAGTGTGTTTGAACTCTTATCTTGCTCGATGAGAATCAACGATAAGGTCTAGATATACACGTAAAGTCATATAATGCCTAAGTTCACTCTTGTCTTGAAACTCCCTAAATTGAACGAGTCGGAAAACAGCGATGCGGGGAGGGAATTCCATTCCTTCGCGGTTTGCATAATGAAGGAGGAGGTGAAACTAGAGATGCGATGTGCAGGAATAGCGACCACAGGTTATAGGTTTCTTACATTTTACAACTGAAAATTGTTGACCTCCGTAATTTACTTATGGCTTAGTTTAGTGCCGCTTCCAAAGCGGAGTGCAGAAGAAGCGGTAAAAAACTGCACAGCGCATTTTCTCTTTTTTTTTTCACTCTTTCATACTGCGGGAACAAGCTTTAATATTAATAGCATTTGACATAGCCTACAACTGCTATCTGGCAACAAGGTACATCAGTTTCCACATACTGATGAAAAAAAAAATATGTACCTTTCATGCATTGCTTTGATTCTTCTTCCTTCTTTTTCTGTTCCTCTAATTTTTCAGCTCGCATTTTGAGCCAATCTTCTTTGTACTCTCTGAAACACGTGTACAATAATTCATAAACATGATTGGATGTTGACTAAAATCAAGATAGATACATGGAATCTATCAAACAAAAAAATGTGGTTTTCTTACTTTCCGTATTCTTCCGCTGCGTCGTCCACCAACTTGAAGAATTCATCTATTCCCTAGAAATAAAAATTAGGTCCATAATAATAAAAACTGCATCCCTTCTTCTAACATAAAAACGTACGTAGTTCCTAAAAAAGGGAACAAATCGTCAAGAGTTCTGGTTAGTTAATCTGAATTCTGAGGGTACTACGTTCAAACATGTGACTTCACACGGCGGGCGATTTCTCAACAAAAAAACCATTCGCTTTCAAGTGGTTGACCGTTAAAAAAATAGCACTCCTGTTCTATGTATAAATCAGATAATAATATTCAACCAAACACAGAACAAATAGAAAGAAAGTTCTTACTTGTCCAGTATGCGCGCTGACGCCGCAGCACCTCAGATCAGTATAAAACGCGTCAAGCGCGAGTGCCATCGAGCGCGTCAGGTTCCCGATGTACGTGTTCCCCCCTTCCCCGTCGCCCTCCGCGTCCAGCGCCTCTTGGAAAGTCTCGAAGTCACGCATCCATTCTACTGCATATGAGTTGTCTACCACATCTGTCTGTAAAAGATTGAATTTTTGAGGCATGATTAAAGAGCCAACCGCAAATAGGGAAACGGCGAGGAAGAAAAAGATAGTCATTAAGGCCATAAATTATTATAGAGGCAAACAAAGAGACTATTTATAATTTTGTCTTGATATCTAGTAAATATCAATTTATAAAAATAAAAAAAATAAATATTTAATATTTTTGGATGGATATCCACAGGGAAAAGACAAGCGCAAAGTTTACAGAAAATATAGGGACAACTTATGATCACAAACTTACATCCTGCAAAAACTTCAGACTTGCAAAATATCATATAACTAGCTTTCGCCCGCAGCACCGCTCGCATTGTCTTTGATCCCTTGGGAATAGTCCTTGTTTTGCGATTTAAATGTTCTCCAAACACCAGATAATGTGTATGTAAAATGTTATGACAATCAGTTGACTCTGTGAGTTGACTAGTTAAGTCGGGAAGAAAATCACTTTCACATTTATAGTATTATAGTTAGGATCAGAGATCGGAATTAGGTGTGTGAAAATACCTAACGTTTGCAGCGGGACATAATATGCAGCTGTTACAACCACTTAAGTTAAACCGGTTTTGGATTTTACCAGATTAGTTTCTTTTTTTTTGTTTGTTTTACATGTTCCTTACCTTTGAAACACCGAACTATTTACAATTCTGTGTTTGACCAACAAAGAACAATTAGGACTAAAAAACCGAATTTTAACCGGAAAAGTACAAAACAAAAATTAATTTAGAACTGTATTAGCAGCTTGTAAATGTTTATAGTTCGGTGTTTCAAAGGTAAAGAATATGTAAAACAAAAAAAAATACCGAAACTAATCCAGTAAAATCGAAAACCGGTTTAACTTAAGTGGTTGTAACAGCTCCATATTATGTCCCGCTGCAAACTTTAGGCATTTTCACACACCTAATTCCGATCTCTGGTTAGGATTTATCAAAAGCTTACCTTATTCATAACAATAATAAACGGCAGCCTAGTCTTGTAGAGAATGGAGCAGGCATACAGCATGTTGGACATGAATGTGACCGGAGAGACACTGCGCACTGTGTCCATTACATACACTACTACTGTGGGGCACGAGGACGCTAGGGCTTCACTGACAATGGTGCCAGATGCCGACCATGTGAACACTTCTATTTGACCTGAAAAAAAAATGATTCTGCTGGTACATAAATTTCAAACAGTCAATCAAAATGCAGATCTTTATTTAATTTACTTTAAATAACAAAGAAGCAGAAATAAAATTTCAAAGTGGTGATGTGACATTGTGAGAGACAGTAATATAGCTTGCAATCACAAAACAACACTACAATCATCCTTCTAAAGTGTGCTAATAGAAATATATATACATACAATGTATGTATAATATGGTTATAAAATATACCTACATCAAAACTAATATACAACAGAATGTAAAATTTTTTTTTGATCCTTCATTTAATTACTGAGAAGAATCCCATAATTTTTCAATTTCGAAAGATATTTAAACAATTCTATCACACTACTGTTTAATTTTACATGAATATTTACAGTATATTTATAAAAATGAAAAATTCTCCATTGACATGTATAAAATGAGGAATATGAGGAAAACTTGTTAAAACTTTACAGTACAACACCGATACTTAGTATCTCGATTTACTGGACATTGGCAGAATCACTGCAAATCTCGGTGGAAGGCATATTATAAAACAGAAGAAGAAGAAGAGGAAAACTCTCAATATGAGTCAGAATTTATTCTATAAACTAGAAAGTAATTAAGATAATACATATTCCTTACCGGGTGTGTCTATGACACAGTATTTATGCTTCTTCCCAGCCTTTTCAATTAATTCCACAACCTGCCCGAACTTTGTGGAGAACAAGTTGAGTGCGGTCACTATGCCACCATTGGGTCCGAGGCCGTACTGCTTCATCACTTCTTTGTAGTCCACTGTATCCCTAATATCTGGAAATATGTGATTGATCATTAAAATATCAATCAACCTAGTCATATTTTTTCAATACACAGCATTTAATTTTAATTTCAAGTCTTTTTACCAGTGATTTAGTCTGTGTTTTATTGCATTAATGTTATTCTGATGTAAAACGTTTAATGCTGTTAAGTTATATCGAACTAAAAAAAAACAAACATTTATCCATCCACATAAACTTTCTTTACAATATTACTAATCATATCCTATCCTAACTAATATTATAAATGCGAAAGTGAGTTTGTTTGTTACGCTTTCACGCCCTATCTACTGAACCGATCATCATGAAATTTTGCATAGACATAAGGCATACATAAGTTAAGGTACTGAGGAGGACACAGGCTATATATCACGCGGGCGAAGCCGCGGGTAACAGCTATTATTAAATAAATCCATAAACAGCAACTGATGATAAGTGTGTATTTTTAGGATAAGAAATTGCTAGCATAATTTTTTTATCTCACTTCAATGGAATTGTAAGTATACCATTTTATTACAAATCAATAAAACGTTTTTGTTTTTGAAATAAGTTCTCAATAAGTAACAATAATTTACCAATATTAGCAGGATATGGCACCTCCCTACAAGCAGGATCCAAGTTGACAAGGTATGGTCTTGACCCTTCTACCACTTTGCTTGCCAGACGCCTTGTGAATGAGGTTTTACCAGCTCCTGCCATACCTAAAGCAACAGTTAGGTTAGTTTTTATAAATCAAAGAAATATAGATTGTTTAAAAGGCTGTACATGCAGGAAAAGCGGGTTTGATAAGTATTTAATTTGGGCGAGTACTTGCACTAGTTTTTAAGAAGGTCTTGATAAGAAAATTTTATCCAATAGAAAGTAAACAATAATGCGCTGTTCAATAAGATTACTGATTTCCATCTAACAACTTTTGTTATCTTATCTATTTATATTTGATCTACCAATATTAATAAACAAAACGATGATTTTTTGAATTATTTTAAAATCATCGTTTTGTTTACAAATAATTCTAACCTAAAATGATTAAACATATCGGCTTTCTGGTTTCTTCTTCCATACAGTCGGACTTTCCTTCTTCTGAAGTCATATTAATTCTTTGCTTGACTCTTAATATTTTTATTTATTGAAACAAATATTCACGGTCACGTAGAAATATTTTGAAAACCACAGCGAAAACAATCAAGCAGTAAGCACAAAGCACAGATTAGACAGAGTATGTCATTCATAAAGCACAAAGCACCTCCTTCGCTGAGCAACTGACATTGACAGGTGGTTGACTGATTATTTTTTCGTTATGGGGAACACAAAAGGCTCTTGCATCTAGCTTATTCAGCCAAGCCATCAGGAGGAGACTATTTTTGAACTGTCCTAATGGAACAAAAAATAGTGACAAGGAACATCCGAACGGCATCCGGCTCCGAGTAGAGTAGCCAGAGGAATCCAAATTGAATGTCGCACTCTCGTCACCAGAATATATTGCGTAGAGTAGGATTAGCTCCGATTACTGCTGACAATGTAACTTTCAGCCCATACGGCAAAACATTAGTTCCTGTTCTCCAAAGGCTTTGTCATTGTTTGTCGGCGTTTCAAACTATGCATAGAAATCGTGGCCCATCAGGCGAAAAAGTTTGCTCTCTCCAAGTTACTTAGTCCAACCAATCAAATGACAATAGTGCGTAGAAAGCGTTACTTTTGATGCTTTTGTTTTGAGTTAAGCTTAGGACCCTGTGCGTTAAATGGCTGGCTCAAGCGTACGGGCCATACGGCACAAAGCGCCAGAGGAGCGCTTTTTTGAAACTGTTATTACGCGCTTTCATTTCCCATTTCTCTACCTAAATGTGTAAGAAATGAAACAAAATTATCCAAATCAGGCACTTTATTATCTTATAACAAATATTTACACTTTTTACATCACAATCACAATGTCGACACTTCCACTAGGTTTCCTTTTCGAGATTCAGGAACATTATCGGATACATGTGGCCTAATTTAGATATCCTCTTTTGTATTATAAGCCTTAAAGTGTCCGTGTAGGTAGCGGGCGGCTTGCAGGTGGATGGATCCCTCCAATGAAGACCTGGAACAAAAAGTTATTTATAAATTCAAATCTTGACTGGTTCGGTGCGGTACTTCCTATTTAGTATCATCATCAGGTCTTTTTTGTCTTCACTGCAGAGCCATATATTAGCCAGAGCAGTAGGAGGATTTAGCCTATACTCTCCACGCTGACCAGACGAGTTGGAGAGGTCTCTTTGATGATCATAAGCTTTATTTAGCTTGTGTTTCCTAAGTCGCCTCCTACGACATCCAAGGGAAGACTTGGAGTAGTTCTATTATACTCTACCGGGAACCACACGGCCTTGGCTATTTAGTATATTGTGGTAATATTTTTGGCCCCAAAAAAACGAGAAATGATTGCTTTCAAATTAAAATAACGGACCCTGGGCTTCGACACACCGCATGCAACCGGAAAAACGCTAAAGTGATGAGGCTGATGATTAATGTCCGCAAGCTCCAAGCCTCTAAAAACTTCGTAGTATGACCATGAGACCATACTTCTTGATCGTGTACTAAAAAAGTGAATGAAATGTTCTCTGAATTTAAGTATTTCTCTAAATGTTACATGTCATTTTTAATTGTATTTCGCAAAAGTAGTGTAAGAACATGAACATATAAAATATAATACCTGTTGAATCGCAGGTGAACAGCGCCGGCGACGGCACGTTGTCTCTGGTGTAGTTCCATAGACAATCTCGTAACATTTGGACAATCTGGAACAAAATTAATAAAAATTCAAACTGACGACTAAGGACAATACATATTAGTCGGACTGAGTACCCCTAGTAACTTTTGGCATAGAAAAGAGATGGAAATAATACAGGTTGGTGTCCCACTCGCATGTATGTAAATGTACAAAACTACAGTTATACGAGTATATGATATACAATTGCATATGTTGTATTTCCGTTGTATTTCCGTCTCACACCAACCTGTTGTATTTCCGTCTCACTATCAACCATAAATCTTTGCAAAGAATTATGCCCTCTTTTACAAGAACGGTAAGGGTAAATATCGTATATCAAAAATTTTAACAGTTCTATTAGGGTACTGAGGAGGATACGTTTACTATAATATAGCTCATCATCTTCATCAGGTCTTTTTTAGTCTCCACTGCAGGAGCACGACCCTTTCTTTACTACAACAGCCATATATGTCCTTTTATACAGTCCTTTTTCTTGGGAAACTGTTTCTTTTAAGTTTTAAGTTGTTTTTTGTGCAATAAAGAAATTACATACATACATATATTAGCCAGAGCAGTCAAAGGATTTGGCCTGCACTCTCCACGTTGGCCAAACGGGTTGGAGTCGTCTCTTTGATGTTTATAAGCTTTGTTTTGCTTGTGTTTCCTATGTCGCCTTCTACGACATCCATGGGAAGACTTGGAGTGGTCCTATTGTACTCTGCCGAGAACCACACGGCTAATTACTGTAGGTATATAGTCCCTTTTCCAACATGATTGTTTAATCCCTATTCCAACATGCTGTTTTGCATCAGAATAAAAAGCGACTCCGACACGACATCTCGTGGAAAGTTTTCCCTTTCATGTACTCATAGCTTTGCTCACACTGTTTTCTCTAAAATGTGGTATTGGTTTGGAAAAGTAAGTAAAGTTTGGAGTGGTTCTATTCTACTCTTCCGGGACACGTCAAACTGTTGCTTGACGTTTGAACAAAAATAGCAGTTTTGTAACCTCGTTAGCAGTGAGTTCAGGCGCCAATTCCAGCATATGACTCAGGGGGTGTGGTAGCAGTTGCCCCAATGTCATCGTCTCCAACAGCTCTGCTAGGGCGGCTCGTTCGCGGACCAACTCTGGAGATGTCGTGTGGCGGTCTGTAAGAAAAATAAATTTAAACATTTTTATTATTTTCAACTAACTTATTAGTTAAGTTAATATGACATATGACACGTCATCCTGCGACACGAGTCGTCTTGAGTTTGATCCCCGGTCAGGTCAAGATGAGAAATGATCTTTTTCAGTTTGACCTGGGGTTTGGATGTTTATCTATATATGTATTTGCTATAAAATATAGTATATATATATATATATAAATATATAAATACATACATAAATAAATATATACGGAAAAATCACACAGATTGAGCTAGCCCCAAAGTAAGTTCTTATGAAAGACTTGTGTTATGGAATACTAACTCAACGATACTATATTTTATAACAAATACATATATAGATAAACATCCAAGACCCAGGTCAATCTGAAAAAGATCATTTTCCATCTTGACCTGACCGGGGATCGAACCCGGGACCATCCGTGTCGCAGGCAGGCGTGATGACCGCTGCGCCACGGAGCTCGTGGAATTGTTACGGCTGAGACGATGATGGCAGAGAGACGTACCTAGCTGTACGCTGCGGCGGTGCAGCAGCGTGGCGGCGGCGGCGCGCAGCAGGGCCGACGCCAGGCACAGCGCCGGCCGAGCGCCCGCCGAGCGCCGCAGACCAGCACGAGACACCGCACAGCGCTCTAACACCGCGCGCATGTACAGCTCGCGCTCGATGCTCACTTGCTGGAAACCATACCGTCAGTTTTTACCTCAGTTACCTTATAGTTTTACAATTTTGCATATATATAAAAAAAACGGCCAAGAAGTGCGTGTCGGGCCACGCACAGTGTAGGGTTCTGTAGTTGCGAATGACAACTTTAAGTTCACACTGTTCACACTCGCACATCACAGTTTAACGACCTTTCCTTTCAACTTCAGTATGTATACTACTGCTGAATTTTTTTCGCGTATCCATATTTATTTTATTTTTTATATAACATATATAACCGTTTAGTAGATAGAGGGGGGGGGGGGACACTTACCTCTAACAAAATTTTGCACTTTAAAACCAAATATTTCGGAAACGGATCCCTAAATCGAAAAATGGTGTTCTAAACCTCACAATATTTTTTAAAGGCCTATCTAACAATACCCAACACGATGGGTTTGTATATAAAAAAAATATTACTCACTCTTTACTTGTATGGGAGCTACTCTAAAAAAATTTTTTTTCAACATTTTCTTCTTCCACTTTTTGACATGATTAATATACATATCCATACCAAATTTCAGCTTTCTAGTACTTATAGTCTCTGAGTTAAACCGCGGACGGACAGACAGACAGACACGGCGAAACTATAAGGGTTTCTAGTTTACTACGGAACCCTAAAAATTGGGTTTTTGACGGTGGCTCAAAAGAAGTTTGAGTTTTTTTTCCGCTTTGTTCGGTGAGAGAGAGAGAACCGGAGGCGCCGCCCTTTTCCCCTCTGGGGGGAAAAAACGCTTTTGTCACACCCCTGGTGCTACAGTTGTCCATGGGCAGCGGTGATCACTTACCATCAGGCGACCAAACGGCAAATGAGTAAGCACTCGTTTGCCGTCCTCATCATCATCATCAGCTTTCCATAACACACTGCTGGGCATAAGCCTCCCTTTGTCTGCGCCATCCTTCTCTATCCCTAGCCTTATTGCCGTCCTATGCCATAATAATACATACTACTAAACAGTTCTAATAACATGTCATTTTACCTTAGTGAAGTCTTCGTCAGGCCATGGCAGTCCATTATACATAACATCTGGAGACACCAGCTCGACTAGAAGTAACGAGAGTGAAGTAGCACCTTCCACTATACCGCTGTTGCCATCCTACAAAAAGACAAAGACAATGAACAAAAATACAGTCTTTTGTCAATCGTCCTAACGACTGCGCCATAGATCAGTCACTTCAATCACTTTTGTAATTCATTAACAACGTACATAATATCAATTTCTGTGAGCTCCGTGGCGCAGCGGTCACCACGCCGGCCTGTGACACGGATGGTCCCGGGTTCGATCCCCGGTCAGGTCAAGATGGAAAATGATCTTTTTCAGATTGACCTGGGTCTTGGATGTTTATCTATATAATATGTATTTGTTATAAAATATAGTATAGTTGCGTTAGTATCCCATAATACAAGTCTTTCTTAAGAACTTACTTGGGGCTAGCTCAATCTGTGTGATTTGTCCGTATATTTATTTATTTATTATTATATTATTTTATTCAAAAACTTAAAACGGAGGACGAAAAGCAACTTTTTATCAAGACCATAAAAAATTTAATTGATAATTTTTTCGTTGTGTTAGAGAAAGAGCTTTCAAAAATAGGAGCATAAGTGAAAAAAGTTAGTTATTTACAAAAGATCTCTGAAGTAAGGTCCAGTCACATTTTACGTCTCCTCGTAAATGTGTCTATCAGTACACGAATAAATGACAGAACTACTTGTAAGTAGTGACGTCATTTATTTATAAATATTGCGTTTGACCAATACCTTCCATGCTGGTTTGGGAGAAAAGGAAAATCATAGAATATACCAGCTGCTTTTCTTCCCGCGCAGACCGTAAAAGCCGGTCAAGGGATAGGACGAACATCTAAGCTATTCAGCTAGATGCAAACCTTATCTGCATTTTTGAGATCTACTTATTATGCATGATGCAAATTGCCCCATGAATTATCAATTTAGCACCCTACCTACTCCGTCATTTTATATAACCATACAAAAATCAAGAAATACAAATAAATCGCAAGACACTCACCATACAAGATATAATTCACACATATCCCATGAGCAGTTCATTATTGGTGGTCAGTATGGGTGGTGCCACATACTGGAGGGACAAAATCTAATTGCCTTAAGCCATCGACACGAAAAGAAGAAGTATGGGCGGTATGTCCCCACTGTTGTCCACCGTAAACAACGCGACTCTTGTCTGTTGCAATCCTCATTTAGCACCCTACCGACTGCGCCATTTTACATAACCACATATAAATCGAGAAAGACAAAGAAATCGCAAAATACTCACCATACAAGATCATGCATGAGGGCCCCATGAGCAATTCGTTATTGGTGGTCAGTATGGGCGGTATGTCCACTGTTGTCCACCGTTAACAACGCAACATTTAGCACCCTACCGACTGCGCCATTTTACATAACCATATAAAAATCGTCATCAAGAAACTCACCAGACATAAGTCATAAGAGCTCCCATAAGCAGTTCGTTATTGGCGGTCAGTATGGGCGGTCAGCATGGGCGGTATGTCCCCACTGTTGTCCACCGTTAGCATTACCGACTGCGACATTATACATAACCGTATTTAAATAGTAGAAAAACGAGACATACCATACAAGACATGAGGGCTCCCATGAGCAGTTCGTTATTGGTGGTCAGTATGGGCGGTATGTCTCCACTGTTGTCCGAGTAGCCGGGCTTCCGGACGCCTTTGCCGATGATACCCGCGTGGAACACCGATGTGTGGCTTTGAGTCAGTTGCGTGATTGGACCCTGTAGGGAATTATTTTAATTTATTGTTTTTTAAAGTATTATGGAGGGAATAATTGGGGCGAGCAGAGGGAAAGGTAGACCAAGGATATATCAGGATATATTTGGATGAAATAAAAGAAAAGGCAGGGTTGACGTTTCCACAACGATACAAACTAGTGTCGCGCTGCAACTATACACAGAGGTCGCTGTGTGCTGAAGCAGATATTCACTAAAAAGCATTTCCCATTATTCTAGAAGTTCCCGCAAGGCGAGAGCCCTGGCCACTTTGCTGTGGGGACACAGCTTGCGGGTCAGGCGGCAGGATATTGATGATAGGAGTTACGATAAAGGAAGTAATATAAAAAAAAAATAACAAAAACAAAACAATTTTTTTTTATTGTCAAAGGTACGATCACAACGAAAGGTAAACAGTAAGTTATAACTACACGGCATCAGTAGCGGGGCAGAACCGGGCGAGTCAGCAGCGCCAGAACCAAACTAGGTCGAGCCTGTATTTTGGAGGGCTGCCGCCCTCTGACATAATACCTTACTAATAGTCATTAGTGACATAATATGACACTAATACCTTTCTACCTAGTTTGGTCTGCATGGAGAGTTCAGGTCAAATCCTCTGGCTAATATATGGCTCAGCTAGCTAGCTTTACTGAAGTGTCGGAACATGGCTCCTTCTAGAAGCTCCCGCAACGCGAGGGCCCTGGCTACTTTGCTGTGGAGACATAGCTTGCGGATCAGACGGCAGAATGATGATAATTGGCCTTACCATAAAGGAAGTAATATGAAACTACTCACAAACCCGTCTGGCCAGTATGAAGAGTGTAGGCCAAATCCTCTGACTGCTCTGGCTAATATGGCTCTGGTAGTAGACAGTGTCGTGCTCCTGCAGTGGAGACTAACAAAAACTTGATGATGTTGATGAAACTTGTACTTACATGTTTCTGATTCAAATGGATCAACAAATGGTCGTCTGACCACCTGTCGCTATCCCCGACCGAGGAGCGGCTTCCAAACGCGTGTTCGTGACGGAACATGGCTCCCTCTAGCAGCTCCCGTAATGCGAGGGCCCTGGCCACTTTGCTGTGGAGACACAGCTTGCGGATCAGACGGCAGGCCGCTTGCACCCCACGCAATTTGTCCAGAATTGCTGAAATATAACCAATATTTATGTTCTTCTAATCTTTAAAAGGCCTTTAAAGATGCTTGGCCATTTTATACGACACGACTTATCAAAACCAACTTAGGAGGAAATATTGAAGTTGGGAGAGTAAAAAGAACGCCAAGGATTTGCATGTCGTAAGACTGTATATGACAAGTTTTGACATTTTATACTAACACAAGACATTTGTACTCATATACGCAAATAAAAAATATTGATTGATTGAAAGATTTTACAGACAAAATAAAAGAGAAGGCAAAAGTCGTGACGTGCAGAGGGGTCCAGGAGATAGCGGAGGATAGGAAATGATGGAAAATACTCCACCGAAACGAACATAGTTCTAAATTATATGAATATTTAAACATACTCAAGAAAACATAGGAGTTTTTGTGGGTCATTTCAGTGCCTTTGACCTGACCCCTATATTGTCTGATTTTCTAGGGTGGTACACGCAAACTCGAGTAATACCTATTCAAACTTGCCTTGAAAATATCTAAATTGGCTAGTTGACTAAAACTAAAATGTTAGTGTTGCTATGTAAAGAACTGCCAAAAATAAACACAATAGTGACAGTAATACATTTCTAAGCAAAAAACTCTTTCAGATATTATAAAAGTTTTAAAGACACATGTTTTTATACGTGAAAACGCACTGCAGATTTGCCTACATATTTGTGACGTCACAGCTTTGTATTTTGTATGGGTGGCGTGAGAACTTTGTTTGGTAGCTATACGAAATATTTCGTTTGTGGTAATGGTTTCATAATAAAAGTTGCTATAAATTTAGCGGACTATAATACAGTATAATTGTAATGAAAGATTTTCATACTTTTAAAAATGGTCATATTCACCCAACTTTAAAGAAGCTTTAACATCACTTAACGAATCGATACCAAATAAAAAGTGTTCTTTATGGTGTTTTTAGATAGAAATTAGTGTAATTGAAAACAAATTTTATATAATCTTAACATTAGGCAACTACCGAATTGTACGTATGGGAAAATAGCGACGCGGGAAGGGAATTCCATTCCTTAGCGGGTCCCATAACAAAGTAGAAGGCGAAGCTAGAGGTGCGATTAGCAGGAATATCGACTATCGATTTCTTAAGCATTTTCATTGACATACAAACCTTTCTCATGTAGGCATCGGAAGAAATATTTGACAGTCGCCTGGACGACCTTGAGAATCACTTCCACGCTGGGCGGTGGAGCTTTCGTTCCTGACATATCCACTCGATCGAGTACCTAGTAAATAAAGTCTATATTAAATAATATGTAGTTTGAATTACATACTTTGTTTACACTTGCCACCACAACCTAAGAAGATGTTATTACTAGTATCATACGACCGACTGCCGTATATTTTCTGTAGACAGTAACAACCATAGACAAATATTGGACTTTGATTTAAGACTGTATGTGAGCGGGCGAGAACATATGTGTGAGCATGATTGCAGATCATCATCATCATCAGAGGAGAAGACAGAAGAAGTATGAGTGAGATGGAAATTAGTGTTAACAGAAAAGAAAATGTTCAAGAAAGTTCTAGAACGTTATAATAACGGCACTTCGCGACTGAAGTAAAATCAAAAAGTCATATAATTTCTGTCTTGACACTGGGAATAATATTTACTCTTTCGTCTAGAAGTTCAATCTTATTATCCCTATCTTTAAATAAAACCAAGTGGCTTCCCGCTGTCAAACCTATGTATGCTAAGATCTTTAAAACTACGCAACGGAATTTAATGTTTTTTTTTTATAGATAGAGTTATACAAGAGGAAGGTTTATATGTATAGTACATACCCGGGCGCAGCCTGAGAGGGCTGCTAGTATATGAAATAAATTCTAAATTACCTCTGCAATAGCATGGCAAGTAGGCATCTCATTCAGCGAGGCCATAGTGCACTCGGGCCTCGTGCGTAGCAAGGACGTGTAGTCGCTTAGCGCGCCACCAATGCGGTACAGGTTCGCTTCTACCGCTCGCCCGAACGGACGCGAGCGGAGATGCGCCACGCGGGACGAATTTTCCCATCTACGGTCAAAAGCAGATGAATAAATGGGCTATTGAAATAGCTTGGTACACAAAGAATTATGATTTTCGTAAGACCTTGCAGAACCCACGTTACAAAGTTTAATGTTCGTTACCATATTTTGAACTAGCCATTTTCCGGCGACTTTGACCGCGTAAATTATAGCATATGTCACCCACAAGATTTACGATTTAAGAATTAATTGCCGGGTGGCGCTAGTGTCGCTATAAGAGCGCCTTACGCCCATTCATTCAGACTCAAATTGAAAAGTACGATATACCTATATCCTGAATTTTCATTCACAATATTCTTCAGATTTTACTGAGCGTTGATTTGTATCGGATGTCAAAATGTGTTTTCATACTTCGCAAACTCTTTGAGGTTAACATGGACTAAAAGTGCTTTTGACAATCCTATTCAAATGTCTGTAAGCCGTAATCTCACAAAACGCACGGTATAGAAGTAAAACAATCAAAAATATGCTTACCTCAACAGCTTGATGATGTTCAAACAGAAGTAATGCAAGTAGGTCTTCTGGTCTTCGGGCACGTTGTCCTCGATGAAGCACCTCTTGATCTCCGTGTCGGAGATCATCGCGTCCCTTAGAGCGTACTCCACGCCCGTCTTTATGAAGTTTTGATATCGCTAAAAGAATAATAATAATAACAGTTTAAAAACACGCTTTTCATGTATTGTCATCAAAACTCAGAGCGTGTGCAAAATTTCATCCTAATCGAAGACCGGGAAGTGGGTCAAATTAAGATTCCAAGATTTTCTTACATACTTACAAGTGAAGCTAATAGAAGCGTGTTAAAAATACATTCCAGAAATGCACTCTCACTCTCTCATTTGGGCATTTTTCCGATTGCATACACACTATCACGTCTTTATCCCGTGCGGGGTAGACAGAGCCCAAGGTCAAATACATTCCAGAAATGCACTCTCACTCTCTCATTTGGGCATTTTTCCGATTGCATACATACTATCACGTCTTTATCCCGTGCGGGGTAGACAGAGCCCAAGGTCATAAGACCATTTAGCATCGTAGTGGGCGATAAGGTGGAAAGCAGAATCAAGATAGTGATTGTTTGCTAGCCGCATCACCTATTGATGTGATTCCTCAGATTTTCACCCAATCGATTTGCTTTTTTTTCTGATTGCTTCATAAAATAAAATAAAAACTAAAAATAAAAATAAAACCCACAACCCCGGGTCAACAGGCAAACGCCCAAACCACGGAGGCTGTTAAATTTGAATAAAATTTTGTTTCATTTCATTTCACGTTCAGATGAATAGGGACGATATAGATAACTTTGAGAGCCCGTACCTCTGTGTCCATATTCATGTCGAGCGAGTCGCTCGGCACATGCATAGTGATGGTGCCAGACACGATGCGCACGAGCAGCGCTAGGGTGGAGTCGTCTCGCGAGTACTGCAGTAGGTAGCTGATGGTGGTCACAAACTCGGAGGGCAGGTTGTAACCTAGCGACAGTTTTGTGATCAATTCATTGGTGTCTCTTTTAAGCATTCAAGATTCAATCGTTTATTTAATATATGTTTCTTTGAACACTTGTCATACTTGTAAACACAATTAACCCGCTATAGTTTCCCTATTTGTAAACACAAATGGGGAAACTATAGCGGGTTAAATGTGAGCTCCTAGTGGGAGCTACAGCGGGAGGTCACGGTAGCAAGGAGTCAGACTCTCATGGGCTCGCTTGAATTAATTCGTTACAGGCCTTTGAAGGTAAAGTAACGCCACTGATTTAAAAAAAAATCTTCATATAGACTATACCCAATTACAACATGACATCTAGCTACAACAAGGTAGAAAATATGTCACAAATATTAAGATCTCAAGTCAGTTAAAAAGTCAAAAATACTGGAAAAAAGTTGCATAAAGTAATATTTTATTAAAATATGCAAAATATTTCAAGTAATTACAAATAACAAACTAAAAAATTTGCATTTATATAATTATATATATAAATACAGCCGAGGGCAGATAAACCTGACCCATCCCCTATAATTTAAAATCCATATCTTGAGGGGTCAGGTTCATCTGCCCCCAACTTTAAGAGTCCCACGTAAAGCCGAAATCCCATACAAACGTAGTTTGGTTTTAGTTTTACAACAGTTAAGCCAATCTCAACCAAATTTCGTACATACGACCGGATAAGGCATATTGATGTTTATAATACGATTTCAATTTTAAAAACAATACCTATACAAAATTACAGCTAGTAGAAGTTTCGTATCGAAAACTTTAACTAACGATGCAATTTACTTACAGACTAATATAAGAATCCTGGTCAAGGAGTACTGCTCCAGCTTATTCCCGGTCAACAACTTCTCCCGGACTATGTCGATCTCTTCCGCCGCGCTCGTCAGTAATGGAATACTCTTTTCTGGGTACAGGCTCTCGAACTCAAGCTTTTGGAGTAGATATTCTAAAAAAAAATAATAGATCTTACACAGTGATCTTAAAATTGAAAGTCACTGCAGTCGTAGCAATTAGATTATATAAAAACTAGACGGACTCTTTTAGCCTAAAAGCGTAGAAAAAACTATTATCCAACCCATAGTCGGTCGCGCACACACACAGCTAATTTGACAGATTTTGAGGGCATAAATTGACAGGACGCGTGTGATAACACAAAGCTGTCACGCGCACAAGCATTGAAAAATTGGCCTGTTTTTCAATCATTGAATAAAGGCACGGCGGTGTTTAGAGAGTATATATTCAAAGTCGTAGCATTGCGACTGCGACGCCGTTTATATCGCGCGATTAATATTACGGAAAATGAGATGCCGATAATTCATAAACGTTGTAGCGCATGCCTTTCTTTGGGGGCTGGGGTATCATTCTCAACTGTCTGTCTGGTGTTGGGAGCTATGGCATCGGGTACGCAGTTCGTACGCCCAGCTTCCCGAACATCTACGGGCTCACGCCTATAGCTTTTATTACACGACACAATATTCAGTCTCTGACGAGCGGGACGCCGCAATACGTTAGACATGTCTCTCGTCAAAGATTGAATATCGTAAGATGTAATACCGGTATATGTCTTCCGACTCCGTAGTATCCTTATCCTATACTAAACCCTCACACACACATTGGGATAATACAGAAGGGATAATACAGAAGTACGGCCTTGCCGAAGCCCGGGCTTCAAAGCATTCCAGATGAGAATGCATCCGAGAACACGCTTAGATGAGAGCGACTGATTTTAAAAATAAAATTACTTAAAAGTAATTTTATTTCAGTAAACTGTAGCTTTTGCTATAATTCAAAACTATACCCCCATTTTAGGGTATCTTTTCAGCACTGGCGTCAAGGGGCCTTTAAAGCCCAATCTTTTGTGAAGGGTTGAAACTAGTCTATTATTTTTTATCATTTTATATTGATACTTTTATCAAGTGCAAATACAGAATAGCATTCGATGACTTGGGCTCTCTCTGTAATATCAGACATTAAACATGAATCTCAAAATATCTCACCAAGTAATTGCCTGCAGAACAGATTCCGCTGCGCATGTCGCAACAGCAGCAAGAGGCAGCGGACGTCAGCGCGCATCAGTAGCGTCACCAGCGAGGACGGGCCGACACCCTCCCACGTCGCACTGTGTCTATGCGTGGCGCACAGAACGCGCACACGTTCCATCAGTTCATCAGTCACTGTCGTAAAAATACACCCTTATTTTAAATTCAATACACAAACTTTAAGAGGTGACTCAGCCCATAAAAATGAACAACTTTTGATATGGGACCAATTTTGGGATCTCAAAAAAGTAACAAATAATTAACTGGTATGGAGTAAACAAATGATTAACTGGTATCCAAGGGATAAAAAACGGCAAAGAGGAAGACCGTTCAAGAGATGGTCAGATGACATCAAAGAGGTAGCACGTGGCATTTGGACCAGAACAGCAATGAAAAGGGAGGAATGGAAATACTTACGGCCCGACGGCAAAGGCTAGGTATTAATGCGGAACTTGCTCACCATTTTTTCATTGTCCTATGAAAAGAGCTCTCAAAAATAGAAATAACAGTGAAAAAATCATCTTGATAACCCAAAAACTCTTTAAGATATAAGGGTTTGAAAATTCCAATTTTTCGTCTCGGCCTAAACGTCCCTAAGAAAAAACAACTGACTAGTGACGTCACTCCTTTAGCAATTTGTATGCGTGTTGTGAGTTGTGAGGACTTTGTTTGTCAGGTATGTTAAATATTGCCTTTAGGGAAATGGCTTCATAACAAAAATTGCTAAAAATTTATAGAGCTATTTCATAGTGATATAAGCTTTTTGAAATGGACTTTTCTAACCAATCTTAACCAAAGTTTATGTATAAGACTAAAAGAGTCCTTAACAGATTTTTCCAGCTAGATGCTTTTATACTCAGAAATAGTTTTCAAAATGTACTGTTCATGCAAGCTAGTTTACCTAGCCATTGCTGTCGGTCCGTCTTTATTTACTTACGCCCGGTTTTACGACCTTGGGCTCTGTTTACCCCGCAACGGATAAAATCGTAATAATATGTATGTATATATGTACCCCCGAAAACTCATAAGCATCTTAGATGTATCTTAACTAAAATCCTTCTCAAGTCTCGTTCTGACGCTGTCAAGATGCCGTAGCAAGACAAACGCAGTCTGAGATTTAAGATTGTCATTAGTTAATTGTCATTAGTTAAGATTATTTTGAATATTCGGGGTAACAGTCTCGTTTAGATCCTTTGGTATGGAATCAAAGCAGAATTGACATAGGAATTGCACAACAACAAAAATGAGAAGGAATATTTAAAAAAATTACATCACCTTGTACATTATTGATTTTAAGTTTAAATCAAACAGCAACTGGCACTCTTTTCTATACTTACATGTCTGTTCAATATCTTGAGTCAAAGCCTTCAGTACTATGTCAGATTTAGATGCTAGGTTCAGCAAATAAGGTATGACATCACGCTTTTTCTCTATCTTGCTATCTTCTCTTATTGCTTCCTGTATAAAACAAAAGTAAATTAGAGATAGAGTAATATATATATATATATATATAACCTGACTGTCTCACTGACTTATATATCAATGCACAACCAAAACCACTGTACCAGGTACAGTTTTTTTATGTTGCTAGGTACAGGTGTTCCTTTCATCATGTAATGAGCACTACAAAAAGGATTAAATATTAGAAATTCAACCCTTATGTGGGTGAAATATTGGATGGATATTTACGCGGACGAAAATGCGGGAAAATTGCTAGTACATAATAAAGCCAATGGCAGGGAACTACCAACATTTTATATGAGTTCAGTTCAAATATGCATGGCTTTTTTCAGGGAGTGGGTAGTTTTAGTTTGGGGTTTTAATGTTCACAATTCAGTTACAAACATACACATGTAGCAACAATAATTAGAGGGCAAAATTTACATTTGTAACAAAACATTTTACAAAAAAAAATTATCAACTTCAGAACATCTACTGTTAACACAAAAAAAAACTTAACATAAATGGAAATATTTATTTATTTCTATAGTACAAAATGTGTGACTTTTCTTACTAATGAAATCAAAAATTTTACTTGGTAAACAACCTAACTACACATTCATCATCATCTCAGCCACAAGAAGTCCACTGTTGGACATAGGCCTCCCCTAAGGATTTCCAATATGACCGGTTGGAAGCAGCCCATTCTCAATTATATAATAACTGATCTATTTGAAGTTGGTGCCAAGCCGAATAAGATAATGTAGTAATATAAAAGTAGCAACAAAACGCGCGAGCTTTTTGGCTTGGCATTGGCACCGACTACGGCATTTAAATTCGGTTAATTAAATAGAAACTACTTACATGAAACAAGTCAACCAATGCACCACGAATATGTACCAATGCAGGGGGATGGTTAGCGAGATGAGCTAGCACTTCTCTAGCGGTGTCTGCGCCATGTGCAAGGGCCCGCGGCGCCACCAATGCGGGCTCAGCGCGCCCCACCCAGCCTACTGCCCAAGAGCATCCCCACGACCCTACCAGAAAAACCAGATATTTTACTTTCCTAAAAAAATCTCACTCTTAACTTCCCAACTGGACCCGGGCATGTATTACTTATACCTATAAACCTTACTGGTGAAGACCTCATGAAAATTTGGACATTCGATTTTGAGTTAGCCACAAACAGATGCACTGCTAGATAGATAGATGATGTGATTTTTACATTTACATATCACCCAACCAAAAATTATTAACTTATCAATATCATTTCCAAAATAAGTTTGTAATAGCATTTAAAGCTATTTGGAATTTAATAAAAAGAAGCAGAAAAACACAATGTTGTATTACTTACCCAACATCATATCAATGCATTTTGCTCTCTCTTCAGAATTCAATAAGGTTAAATTTTGAGTAGTGATGTCTAATAAAACTCTGATGGGATCCGTGTTCTGCAGTGTTGTATCTAAAAATATAAAGTAGTATTCAAAACTTGCCGCTGTTAAGCACAAGAAGTATATTACATTTATGAGCTAATTATTTTTTTAGTAGACCTATTTGTAACTTTTTTATTAAACTGTTGAGGACTTTGGAAAATAATAGATGCATTTGCAAACTTATTGACTCTCTAATTTTTATCTTATCAACTTTATTCGCCCAGAATTTTTTTGGTGGTGGTAATTTTAGTATCTTCACAATCTTATTTTTAAATCTATTAATATGAAGTTGATTATATACTTCCTTATGTAGCCTGTTTTAGAATCTTTGCATTATTTTATTTAACCTATATAATGTAAAATGAGTAACTTACTTGGCACATTGGACATCTTTTTGGCAATATCCATGATGAGATTGATGCACCATGGGGAAATAAACGGCGCCCATGACTCTCCCAGACTGCAGAGCTCTGGGCCTATCATTGTGACACTCTCTAGTGAGACATTTGTTGATCCCTCTGCCTGCAACAATGTCAAATATTGTTTTCTAATCTATTTATCAATCGCATTGGAAATTGAAACGTATTCCAGCAGCACATAACTGATTTATTCGTTTTATGTTTGCTGCCAATATTCAGCTACTTAGATGATATAATACTGATCAATTTTGCAACTTTTTTTTTTTTTTTTAATATATAGGGACATATCACACAAATTGAGCTAGCCCCACAGTAAGTTGTGAACTTGTGTCGCAGGATACTAACTCAACGATACTATATTTTATAACATATAATTATATAGATAAACATCCAAGACCCAGGTCATTCTGAAAAAGATCGTTTTCCATCATGACCTGACTGGGGATCAAACCCGGGACCCCAGTGTCGCAGGCTGGCGTGTTGACCGCTGCGCCACGGAGCTCGTCAATTGTTGCCAAGTTTATAACATCTCATACTTATATGCCAATCAATCAATAGCCCTTTTTTAGTCTCCACTGCCGGAGCCTCTCTGTACTACGAGAGTCATATATTAGCCAAAGCAGCCAGAGGATATGGCCTACACTCTACACACTGGCCAAACGGGTTGAAGAGTGTTCTCTTTGATGTTTTTAAGCTTTTATCGGGTTGTGTTTCCTCATATGTAAGACGCCTCAACACCAAATTTCAAGAAAAAATAACATTAACGTTGATGAAGTTAGTTCAGGACATATCTATCTACAAAAACTAAGGCTACTTACTGCATAGTCAGTCTGGTTGACTGCAGCAGTAACTGCGTCACTGAAAACCATTGCAAAATATTCCAACACAGCATCTCGGGCTGCAGGAAACGTTTTAAGCAGAGATATTCCAATCTTGGTAAGCTCCAGCGCATTTTGATAGTTTCTCTTTGATATACCGTATATAAAACTATTCAGGTCAGCAGATAACGCCGTAGATTTGGCCTGCGTACTCATTCTGGGACCTCTTTATTTATAAAACACAAAATTTCCTACAATTATTTCGCGAAAATACGAAAATCATCTGAATTTACACAACACACACGCCGACAACCGACAACGCCATAACAAAACTGTCAATGTCACAATCACAATGTCAATTGTCAACGTCAGCTATTTTATTTTTAATAATGGCAAAAGAATCTAACTTGTGGGAGCTAGGTACATCTTTATCCATATATTTTGATTTAATTTTTATTTGAATGCAAATCTTAAAAAGCCTGTTGCGTCTCTTCTCTTGCTCTCTACTTTGTTTTGGCTTCATATTGCGAATTTGCTGAAAATGTGAAACTTTATCCTACTTCAACACTGTAAGTACAGAAACCGTAGTCAGTGATTCAAAGTTCAAAACGTACTACTATTTATGTTATGAATATACGGCAACTAGTGATACATTTAATTAACCTATAATTTAAAAGAAGCATCCTTTTAATTCAATGTCCCTTGCCCGTGTCCCACCCACCCACGCTCACACGGCCCATCGCATCGCAGCCTTGTTGGCGGCGGTGGCGCGGGCCGAGTTTGCGCATCGCGTGCGCAGTTCCTATTGATTTGTTGACTGACCCCACGCTAGTTATCTCACATAGGTACACCTACGTGTATTGTACTACATAGGTACTGCACTACATAGTCATACCGTTTACCATTCCGAATAGTCCCGATATCTACTCTCATTACATTCAATCACCTTGGCTATCCTAAGATTAAATAATTTAATGCATACTCGAGAGCCGAGACTACAGAGAAATCATCTGAGTACGTTCTGTTGGTACTGAATAAAATGTTTTTCAAGTTTACACGCATAAAGAAACAGACAACCGTACTTTTAACACAAAATGCAGAAACTAAGTTTGATTTTACAGTCCTGTCCGTCCCGACGCCGAGAGTTACAATTTGTGTTGAAAGATTTTCGGACCTAGAATATGTAACCTTTGCATATCTCCAGTAAGTTTGGTGACTAAAAAGACCCAAACCATTTTACAGTAGTTGGTAATATTATAAGATCTTCTTCCTCCTTTAGGAGAAGACTGTGCCATACCATAAGTACCTGAGGTTTATCAAATTGACAAGATGACGCGCTTATCAGTGATTGATAACGCTTTTACTATATACGCGGGAGGAATAGCAACTTTTAATAAGTAGGTATGAAGTTCTTATTTTGCTTTATGGCAAGGACTTATAGGTAAGTATACTTAATTACCACATTCTGGATCTAAGAGTATTCAGGATAGGCCCTAAGGAACGGTACAGTGACGCATATATCGATGCGAAACTGAAACATACATTCGATTTGATTCAAATCCTAGATCGGCCAAGTCAAAGAATATATTATGTTTGTATGTAAGCTCCAGTTTCAAGGACGAGGTATGTCGTCGCATTTGACTCGGTGTGGACCGAGGTCGGACCAATTTGTGTTACCAGTGATGACTTACGGGTCCGAAACGTGGTCCCTTAATATGGGCCTCATAAGAGAGCTCAAAGTCGCTCAAAGACCTCTATGGAGAGAGCTATGCTCCTTGTTTCTCCGCGAGATGGAATCAGAAACGAGGAGATCCGTAAAATAACAAAGGTCACCGACATAGCGCAGTGGATTAGCTCTTTGAAGTGGCAGTGGACGGGGCATATAGCGCGACAAACCGATGGCCGATGAGGCAGAAAGGTTCTTGAATGGCGACCACGAACCGACAATTGCAGCATTTGACACCCACCGACCAGGTGGTCGAACTGTTATACGGGAATAAGTCCGCGAGTTTTTAAAAAAAAGATTTTGAGTACACCTAACTTTTTATTTAAATGTCACAATTTATTATTTGGGCACTGTCAATTAGAATATATGGATGCAGAGAACAAGTGCCTTGGAAGAAGGTTGGCGGTGAACTGACTGTCACTGCTCCTCCTTAGCTGAGGGGAATCAGAAGTGCTGACTTGGATCTGGATGTCTGCACTTTAATAGGGTTGCCATACATAGTACACTATGTAACAACCCCCCCGTTAAGAGGAAACTTAGGGTTAATTTAATAAGTTTCCGTTTTATTCTACACGCAATCGAGGCGCTACTGTCTTTAGTTCTATTTCTGAATTATTTTCTTCTAGGGTAACGGAATTACTTGTTTTTGGTTTTAGGCTTCCAAAGAACTTGTTCTTTTTACAAATAAGAAAAACAATTAATATTATTAGTGTTATTACAGAGATTATAGTTAAAATCGGGAAACTTATATGGTTTTCAAATTTAGGTGACTTTACATTATTTAAATCATTTACAATTTGATCAGTTACAGTTTTGAAAGATTTCAAGTCATATAGATTTAGAGTCTTAATTTTAGGTACAGTTGTATTAAAATTAAAGGAGTTGAACGTATTTAAATTACAGCAACTATCATTAATAATATTAAAATCAGAGTATACATATGGTATATATAATTTAGGATATAATTTTGAAACCAATTTTAAATTATTATGAAAAGCAACACAATCAATTGGAATATTCAGTATACCTGTACCGGATACACTCATCTCTGAAACTTGGTTTCCACACTCAATAGACAGTTTTGTGGTACTTGATTGTACAAATATCCATTTATTATTATTTAACCTATGCCATATATCCACATCACCGGAAATAAACTTAGTATGACATATTCCCGGAAGAGAAGGTAAGGTTTTGGTTATAATTTCGATTTCACAGGAAGGACTATTTAAAACCGCATATACATCAGGAATTTCACAAAGGTAAGTTTCGGTAAGTATCTTTTTACAATTAGTTAGGGTTTTCAAATAGGTATAAGAAGATTTGTCTTTGCTAATAGCTAGGTATTCTTCAGAAGGAAGAATCATAGCAAAGGAATATTGTTTATGTTCAGCGGTGTGGGGCATTGGCAATGGTATATTTCTATAAATATTATATTCTAATAAATTTACTAAAGGTAATTTTACGATAAACATTAACTTATTGTCTAAATAATAACACGTTAAGTCTGCTATATTGATTAACGTGTGGATGTTACTTAAATCTAAACTTACAGGAAAATCTCTATACTTAGGGATTATCTTAAGGTTACTTAGGATGTCACTATACATTTGTTTTGGCGTAAGTATAGATGGATGCAGAGTATTACTTTTTACAAACAAAATTGAATTCAATAAGTCTTCGACCTTGAAAGATAACGTAAGTAGGTTCGATTGCAAAACATGAAGAGTATTACTAAGCCTAACTTTAAAATTAACAATTTTTATGACACCTGTAATATTAAGAGATAACTGCTCAATGACGTCACTTAACTTAGCTTCATTCATATTTATTTCATTTAAAGAGTCATTTATATTAGATATGGCAGATTGAGATATCATTATGCTCTTAGAAAGAGAACTAGCAAGAATCTTATCATTATTATAAAGGTCTTGGACTGCTTTATTATAGGCTTTAGCGTCATCTTCGTCTAATGTACCGAATATATGTTTAAATATAACGCCCACGCCAGAGAACCAGGCTGACCTTTTAGTAATGCTATTCGAAATAATATGAGATACTGATTTAAAATCACGTAAAATATCATTATATAAGGATTCTAATGGTTGCAACATGTTTTTACATTCGTTATATTCAATTTCATCAGTTTCACGGCATTGAAATCGGATATTGTTAAACACATTATGAATGTTCTCAAGGTGATGTTGAAACGGGAGAACTTCTATTGGGACTACTATATGAAGCTGATCATTTATAATCCTTAGTGTACCGGTAGGGTCGAAGAATATGCCAGGGCTTTTGTCAATATATTCGATATATTTATAATTTTGTTCCGTTGTCGAGGCTGCATTGCAAAATACTGCAGCAACAGCAATTCTGTAAATAAACCGTTAGTAGTTAAGGTATGGTAATATAAAACCTGTAAATAGAGCTTAAATATTTATTAGAGTACTTAGGTAGTGTACTAATAATAATGTCATTAATTTTAATCTATTCCATGAGCTGGTTTTATTTCATCGTAATGATGTTTAATATGACGTCGATTGATTAAAAGAGAAAGATTATTATTGCCATGTATTTTGACAACTTTGTACGGGCCCTTCCATACAGGGGAAAGAGACTTGCCAAGCCTTACATGATTTTTTAAATAAACGTAGTCACCTACTTTATATTGTACAGTACGTGAATGCCTGTCATAATACGATTTTGATCTTTCTTTTGATGCATTAATATTTTGTAAGGCCTTTTCGCGGGATACCTTTAAGCGATGTTGGAGCATCTTAGTGTATTCGGGATAAGTAATATCCGTTCTAGAGTCGAAAACAGAGTCTGGAAGATAGGGTTTATGGCCGAAAAGAAGTTCATATGGAGTGAATTGAGTAGTAGTGTGGACACTACTATTGTATGTTAACATGGCTGTGTATACAAATTTGTGCCAATCCGTCCTATTCTCGTTTACATACGATTTGAGATACTCTTTCAGAGTTGAGTGGCTCCTCTCAAGAGCTCCTTGCGTTTGAGGATGATAGGGAGAACTCCAGATCTGCTTTATCTTAAGGAATTCGCATGTGCGTTTGAATAAATCAGCAGTGAAATTTGGCCCTTGGTCAGTTAATATAGATTTGGGAATTCCGAACACAGATATAAAATGGACCAAACATTCACATGTTTCTTCTGCAGTACAATTGGAAATAGGATATGCTATTGAAAATTTAGTAAGATCATCTTGCAGTGTGAGGATGAACCTAAGATTTTGAAGACCAGCTTCGGGAAGAGGACCTACAATATCGAGGCCAATTCTTTCAAATGGTCTCGTAGATGAAGTAGTAATTTGCATAGGAGACCTATTTATTTTCCTAAGGGCTTTATTAGACTGGCATAGTTTACAATTTTTTACATAATTCTCTATGTCTGTGCGCATATTCTTCCAGTAATAGCGTTCTTTTATCCTATTAAACATTCTGTTGGAACCTACATGCCCTGCTATAGGGATGTCATGATTTTCTTTGAGTATCTTTGCAATTTCTGTTGGGACTGGGTATATAATTGTATTATGATGAATATTGACAGTAATATTAGTGTTATTAAAGAGGTACATAAACATACCGTAGATTTTAACAAAAGATCGTTGCTCGAATAGATTTTTGAAGTCTGATACTGCTATTTCGCTAATGTCTCCAGCTAATAAGATGTCATCACGAGCGGATTTAAGAGTTTTAAATATTTCAGGATATGTGCTATTATCAAAATAGTATAGTTTAGTTAACAAGAGGTAGTAAGTCTTTCCTTTCACAACAAGTTTTTTAAATGAATGTAGTTCGCGCTCCTCATCAAGAAAAGTAGAAGAATTATCAAGCTCAGCAAGGATATCTGGGAGATAAGGATTTGAATCATCAAAATCTATTGAAACAGGGAGAAGAATAGTTTTAAGGTTGCTTTTTAGAAGACTTTCATTATGTTCCTTAATATAAGTACTAAAAGTTTCATCCTTATTAGAAAACGATTTTAAGAAATTATTATAGTCTTCATTAGAATTTGCGGATGGTATAGGATCGGGACTAGCGGTAGGTGTTCCTAGTAAAGAAGGGAGATTTGGAGGGCTTATATTGTTGTCACGATCTTCTGTAGAGCTTAGATCAAATGCACCTAATTCTTCTAGATCTTTTAAGACCTCTTGGGGAATATCAGAGCTTTCTGAAGCGTTGGAGTTTTGAGTAGAGACAGGATCAACAGGGTCTTTGGATGTGGAAGGTTGAGGATTATCATCAGTTTGGACTACAGGATTAACAGGATAGCGGGATAAAGCATCCGCATTGCTTATTTTACCCTTTTTATACTCGACTTCGTAGTCAAATTCCTCGAGTTTGAGCCTCCATCTCACGAGCTTTGAACCTGGATCTTTACATTTGAATAGCCATTTAAGTGGCTGATGATCCGTGACAATTTTGAAGCGACGGCCATAGAGGTACGGCCTAAATGCTTGAGTGCCATGAAGGATTGCAAGACATTCCTTTTCTGTTACGCTGTAATTAGTTTCGGCCTTGTTAAGGGTTCTTGAACTGTACGCGATTGGCCTGTCTTTTCCTATTGGACCTTGTGACAAGATGGCTGAGACAGCGAAGTTGGATGCATCGCAGGTAAGAACAAAGGGTTGTGAGAAGTCAGGGTAGGCCAATACTGGAGCAGAAGTAAGACGTGTTTTTAATGTTTCGAAGGCGAGCTGTTGCTCGTTTTGCCAGGAAAATGTAACATCCTTTTTGAGGAGATTTGTGAGGGGTTTAGCAATTTTGGATAAGTTGGGTATGAATCGGCGGTAATAAGAAACTAATCCTAGGAAGGATTTTATGTCTTTTGGGCATTTTGGCTGTGGGAAGCGTTGGACGGCTTTGACCTTTTCTGGGTTTGGTTTGACACCCTGATCAGTAATTATATGGCCAAGATAGGATACTTCCTTACGGAGAAACTCGCATTTATCTGGCTGGAGCTTAAGATTGGCATGCCTGAGTCTGTCAAAGATATTGGATAGGTTTTTCATATGGGTACAGTAGAGGTCATAAGAGTATATCACGATATCATCAAGGTACACAAAGCACTGAACGCCTTGCAGGCCTGACAGCACCGTATTCATCACTCTTTGAAAGGTTGATGGGGCGTTCTTCAGCCCGAACGGCATACGGGTAAATTCAAAGTGACCCTGAGGCACTGAAAAGGCGGTCTTAGGAGAGTCTTGTTCTGACATATTTATTTGGTGGAACCCGGATGCAAGATCGAGTGTGCTGAAATACTTGCATTTTCCTAATTGATCCAATATCTCTGTGATGTTTGGGATAGGATAGGAGTCTCCTATGGTGATATCATTGAGCCGGCGGTAGTCTATAACTACACGCCACTTGCGCAAGCCGGATGCATCTGCCTTTTTTGGGACAACCCAAATTGGGGAAGACCACGGGGAAGTAGAAGGTTTTATGATCCCATCATCGAGCATCTTGTCTATTTGAGATTGAACTTCCTGTTTGTGCACCTCGGGGAATCGATAGGATTTTGTATTAATGGGTATAGAAGACGATGTAGGTATATCATGTTGTGAAACATCGGTACTTGTGAGTTTATCATGAGGGAGATGAAATATGTCAGAGTAAGTGGCACATAGCTCAAATAGGGCATTTTTCTCTTCAGTGTTTAAGTGAGTTGCTCTTAAAAGATGTAGTACTTCATCAGTTCGATTTACTGTGTTAACTGAAGAGTTATGAGATTGAGAAGTATAAAGGATATGATGACTATGTTCTTTTTCTAAAGGTGCAATCCTTAATTTCATATCAGATTTAATAGATATCGGGGATTCAGAAATATTAACTACTGTTATATTGACCCTTGAGTTTGGTTTTACTGTGACTATGCAGTTTGCCACAAGAAGGGAGTCCATTGGATTTTGATCTAGGATAAGGCCTTCTTTTATTTCAGGGTTTAGCACAGAGCATTCTATAACAGTTTCAGTTCGAGGTCCAATAGTATAAACGGGTTCATTAAATTTTAATGTGAGTTGTATTTTATCAACTGTAAGAGTATCTTTATTGTAATCAATATTGGACTGGGATTCTGACAGGAAGTCATTTCCTATGATTCCATCATACGGGAAATCTAGTTCACCAATCACATGAAATTTGTGTTTTAAAGAGTTGAATTCGAAAGAAACGTGACCTAACGATTTTATGGGGTTATCTGTTGTGCCTATTCCAGTGAATGTTATAATTTCTTTATTTAATTTAGGTATTTTTTCAATAGAAGTTAATTTAATTAAGCTAACCGAAGCACCACTGTCTACGAGCAATTTTAATGGTTTAGCTGACACAGAGGTTTGGACTTCAACGAAAGGTAGGTATTTTCTTGACGGATTTGATGTAATATTATGTATTTTAATATGTTGTTTTTCTTTTTCAGGTGAGGGTTTAAGAGCAAGAGGAAGAATATCGGACTTCGAAGACACAATATTTTTTAATTTAGGTTGGGTGTATGTAGTTGTTGCTATTGTAGTGGATGCAGTGGGCATAGTGAGTGCACAAGACCTAAAAGGTGCAGGGGGCGTAGAAGACACAGTGGATACAGCGGATGTGGAAACAGTGGATATAGCGGATGTGGAAACAGTGGATACAGCGGATGTGGAAACAGTGGATACAGCGGATGTGGAAACAGTGGATACAGCGGATGTGGAAACAGTGGATACAGCGGATGTGGAAACAGTGGATACAGCGGATGTGGTATCGATTTTGATATTTAATTTTCCCGCACGACACCCACCGGGAAAGCCTCCTCGTTTAAATGATCTATTTCGTCGGTACCACTTCGGCTGTCATCGGGTGATGATATAGCATGTATAGGTTGATTGCGATTTTGGAAGGCCGGGTTATGTACCGGGCGAGAATTGTTTTGATTTTGTGAGTTACCAAACCGTCTATTATTATATTCCCTTTTACGGCATTCTTCGATAGTATGACCCAGAGCCTTGCAATACCGGCACACTACGGGATTTGACCTTTGCGAGGTTGACGGCATATTATTATTGAAGTATGGCTTATTGTTGTTATTCTGTGCCGAAAATTGACGGTATTTAACAGCATTTTGAGGATTAAAAGTATGCGGCGTAGCGTTGCGCTTTGTGGAAGCTAGACAAATTTTCTCTTCAGATACGGCGAAGTTAATTGCGTCATTAAGTGTTTCAGGGTCACGGCACCGTACAAGGGTTGAAAGTCCGGGTTTTAACCCGATTACAAATGTGTGCAAAGCTAGGTCTTGCATTGCGGCGACACGGCCTGCCAGTTCACCCTTTTTCTTTGTAGGAATAGAAATATTAATTTCCGTTAGTAATTTCGACAGACAGGACTCTATCTTTAGGGCGAATTGGTTGACCGTCTCAGTATGAGACTGTTTGCAATCTTGCAGGTCGGAAAGTAGAGCGGCATAGTGCTTTTTCTCGCCAAACTGTGATTTAAGAAATTCCTCTAATTGTTGCCAGTTTTCAAATTCTTTAATAGAGCACGCGCTTTCGGCACGTCCCTCAAGCTGACTCAATATAAATTTTAATAAAACATCTTCTTGTGAAGAAGAGGCAAGCTTAATAGCATTTCTACAATTATTTAAAAAAGCATTTAATTTCTCTCTGTCTCCATCGTATTTATTAATAAACTTAATAAGAATATTTAAATTAATTTCAGACATGGTTGGTGTGCCCTCTTCCTTAGGCATTACTGAGAATAGTTCTGATAACAACGCTGAGAACGCTATGGCTAGAACGACCCACGCAAAAAGATGGGCACACCTGCGTTACGCTCTCCGATTACTGTTCTGAGAATTAAGTTGATTGATCAAAAGTTATTAATTTAGACTCACAGAAATAGCTGCATTTGGATACCGAAGTCCTGGGAACACTGGAAACACTCCACTATACTGGATACACTAGGAAACTTGAAGGAAAATTGTAAACACTGGGAAAATATATATTTTCTTTCTTTATCACTTTATGCACTGGGACTAGTATGCAAACACTGGTTGTATGAGCTCTGGATACGGGATACTAGACCCGGGAACCGGATACAAGCCTCTGGATAACTGGATACTAGATACTGGAACTGGATACTAGACTCGGCGTAAGTTAACCGGGGATCTGATGTCCGCGTCGGGTTTTTACAAAAGGGTATGGTATAGAAGTAGACACTCGCGTAAAGTATTTATGTAGTAAAACACACTTTTGCACTTCACTATTCACAACTGAGATGTCCCGGATTCCTTTTCGTGGAATCCCTTTACGCTGCCACCAATGTTATACGGGAATAAGTCCGCGAGTTTTTAAAAAAAAGATTTTGAGTACACCTAACTTTTTATTTAAATGTCACAATTTATTATTTGGGCACTGTCAATTAGAATATATGGATGCAGAGAACAAGTGCCTTGGAAGAAGGTTGGCGGTGAACTGACTGTCACTGCTCCTCCTTAGCTGAGGGGAATCAGAAGTGCTGACTTGGATCTGGATGTCTGCACTTTAATAGGGTTGCCATACATAGTACACTATGTAACAGAACGACCTGAAAAATGTCGCAGGAAGGCGCTGGATGCAGGCCGCTTCCAACCGGTCGTATTAGAAATCCTTGGGGAGGCCTATATCCAGCAGTGGACTTCTTGTGGCTGAGATGATGATGATGCCGTTTAAAAAATTTACACTGTGCAACGATTGGTCCATTCGTGTATGATTTAACTTGTTGCAAACTGGCAATTATTAAGTTCCTGCCATGCACTGTCAGTTAATCAATTACCGTACAATTATTGCGCTACATAATACATTTCAACTACCGTTTATTCTTTTCCAAAAGTTGATCAATTAGCTCGTAAATTGAACAATTTACGGTTCTTGTTATTTTCTGGTGACATATACACTAGCCAAGTTCAAACCGAAACTGATTCAAATTTGTAAAAATTATAATAAATCTCAACATCAGTCCGCTTCCATATGGTATCTACCCCGTATGTCGTTTTCAACTCATGTAACTGATCCACTTACTCGTAGTACTCCTAGGTTAGGATAAATTATAATAAACTAGCTGTTACCCGCGGCTTCGCCCACGTGATATATAGCCTATGTCCTTCTCAGTACCCTTACATATTATTAAAATGGCAACAATTATATTTTTTTGTTTGTTGGCTAAACTGTCATTTGGTATACTGTTATGTTGTCAACCTTTTTTTCCTTCTTCTGAACCTATGTAACGCCATTGTACGACTCGTTTATTAATATCTCAAACCTGCATTTTCTTCTTCAAATACATCAAAAGGTTATGGTGCCCAGTCCCGCAATCGAGGTGCAGCGTTTGAGATATAATCTGTTGGTTAAAAACAGTGTCTGCGGTAAAAGCAGTGGTGCGGAGTGCACGAACAAAAATGGACGTCGAGTGGATTTCGTCGAGTTCAGCAAGCAATCCAGGTGTTAAACTGGAAGGGCTAACGAACTGGAGCAGCTGGAAGTTCCAAGTTAAAATAATCCTCAAGGCTGCGGAGGTCTTCGAAGTTGTTGATGGCACAATCCCTATGCCGCCAAAACCGACGAGTGAAGACAAAGATGGCGCGCAATTAAAAGCATGGCAAAGATGGCAAAAAGCGGACACGAAGGCGCAAGGAATCATTGTAACACGGTTGTCAAATGCCGTTATCATGCAAGTGCAAAATGCAAACACCGCAAAGGAAATGTGGGATAAGATGCGTACCGTGTACGAACAAAAATCAGACGTCTCTTTACATATTTTACAACAAAGGTTTTTTGAGATGAAAATGAATAATGAAGACATGGCATCGTTCTTGGCAAAAATCGATGATATCGTCGCGCAGATTCGCCAAGCGAAAGGGGACATTCCAGAGAATATGATCATAACAAAAATTATCAGCTCCGTGGGAGAAAAATTCCGCCATTTTGTCTCTGCGTGGGACTCAGTACCTGCAGAGAAACGTAATCTGTCAGAATTAACAGCAAGGCTATTAATTGAAGAACAAAGAAACAAAATCTACGAAGAAAATAGTGATGAACAGTCAGCGTTTACAATGAATGTTACGGACAGAAAGTGCTTTAAGTGCGGTAAGCCCGGACATTATAAACAAAACTGCAAAGTAAACATGAACAATGTAAACAAACCGTTTTGTAAACAGTGCAAAAAACGCGGTCATACACAAGAACAATGTTGGTTCAAAAACAGTGCAAAAAAACTAGTGAATAACCAAAGCTCTAGTAAACAAAACGCATTCATTACTTCGTCAATAACAATCAGTGCTCTAACCTCAAAATGTACAGAAAATAATGACTGGTTTTTGGATAGTGGAGCATCTGAACATATGTGCATGTCAAAAGACTATATCACTAATTATAAACGATTATTGGTGCCAAAAGACGTTATAATCGGTGACGGAACAGTAATAAAAGCTATAGGATATGGAGATATTGAGTTGAAGGCTTTCGATGGAGAAAATTGGATCCCAACTAAGATCCATGATGTGCTGCATGTACCAGGACTGCAAGTAAATCTGTTTTCAATGAGTGCAGCATTGGACAAAGGTTATAAAGCAGAATCGACTGCAGATAAATGTCTTTTAATGAAGAACGACAGTGTTCATGCAGTGGCAGAAAGACAAGGTAAAATGTTTGTTATGAAATTCAAAACCGACAAAGGAGTGGCCTTAGTTGGTAAATGTACATCCAATCTAAAGGAATGGCATGCTAAGATGGCTCACCAGAATATACAACAAGTCATTTCTATACTAAAAAGAGAGGATATAACCTATGAGAAAAATAGTGAAGAAGAAACCTGCGTATCTTGCTTGAAGGGAAAGCAACATAAATTTCCTTTTCCGCCAGAAGGGCACAGAGCTATAAAACCCGGAGAAGTTATTCATATTGACATAGGAGGTCCAATTGAAGAAATATCTTTGGGAGGGGCAAAGTTCTTCTTGCTAATCAAAGATGACTACACTAAATACAGAAAAGTGTATTTCTTGAAAAACAAATCACAAAGTGTGGAATGCTTGAAGCAATATATAAAAGAAACACAGAGAGTTCAAGAACACAAAATAAAGATTATCAGAAGTGACAATGCGAAAGAATTCATCGGTCAAGACATGAAAAAGCTATTAAATAACTATGGCATCATTCATCAAACAAGTGTTGTGTACACTCCGGAACAGAATGGCTGTGTGGAGCGAGAGATGCGGACAATAGTAGAATCAGCAAGAACAATGCTCTTAGAGAGTGGTTTAGAGAAAAATCTATGGGCAGAAGCCATAAATACTGCTATCTATGTTATCAACAGAACTGGCCCTAGCCGTGTCAAAGACAAGACACCATATGAACTTTGGTTCGGAGAAACATATGATATCAAGAACCTACAGATCTTTGGAAGGAAAGTGGCTGTACACGTACCTACACAAAGAAGGCTCAAGTTCGATAGCAAGGCAGAGATAGGATACTTTATAGGATATGGAGAGAACACAAAAGGATATCGAGTGTACTTACCTGAAAAGAAGAATGTGGAAATTAAAAGAGATGTGGTGTTCATTAGTGAGGAAAAGTCTACAATAGTAGACGAAAGAACAGGAAATAAAGATGTGTTTTCGGAAATGTTTACAAGTTTTGATTTACAGAAAGAATCTACAAATGAAACAATTGAAAAGACAGACTATGAGTATAATGAAACCTTTGAAAGTGCAAGTGAGCAAGGATCAATCAATTCCTTTCATGAAGAAACCATGATACAAGAAGAAATACAGGAAGTACCAGAAAATATTCTACAAGAAGAAATTTTGTCAGATGAAATACCCGAAGAAATAATACAAGAAGAAAACTCAAGACCTAAGAGAAAAATAAAGAAACCTAAGCACCTAGGAGACTATGTAGTAGAAGATGTAGGAAAATCAAGTAACTTACTTACCTTTTCACGTGATGAACCCAATACTTACCAGGAGGCGATGAAGAGGCCGGACAGGTGTATGTGGGAAGAAGCTGTAAGAAAAGAACTGAAAACATTAGAAGAAAATAACACATGGGAAGAAGTATCAGACGTACCCGAAGGAGAAAATATAGTAAGCAGCAAGTGGGTGTTCAAAATAAAAGAAATGGATGGAAAACCTATCTACAAAGCAAGACTGGTAGCGAGAGGCTTTGAGCAGAAGAATTGTGATGATCTTACCTATGCACCAGTTGCCAAGCTGACCACCTTCAAACTGCTGATGGCTGTAGCTAACCAGAAGAAATTACCAGTTTATCAGATGGATGTGACAGGAGCGTTCCTTTACGGAGATATCAATGAGGATGTTTATATGAAACTACCGGAAGGACAGGATAAGACATTAAAGTTAAAGAAATCAATTTATGGTTTGAAAAAGTCTCCTCGATATTGGAATGAGAAATTTAATAATTTCATGTTACAGCAAAATTTTCAAAAATCCAAAAATGATCCCTGTTTATATGTAAAGCAAAGTAACAATGATTTTATGTATGTTTTGATTTTTGTTGACGATTTATTATATTTTGGAAATAACACAGAACAGGTTAAATTGTTTAAAAATGCTTTATGTAATAATTTCCAAATGAAAGATTTGGGACTTGCTAAAAATTACTTGGGAATAAATATAAGACAGGATCTTAAACAAAATGTAACTGTAATAAATCAAAAAAATTATTTAGAAAAATTGCTAGATAAATATAAAATGTCCAATTGTAAAACAGTTCCTACCCCTATAGAACAAAATTTTAATTTTGATTTATTACAGAGAGAAAAGCCTGAAAGTAAGGAAATAGAAAAGGACTGTAGGAGTCTGATAGGCAGTTTGCTTTACGCTCTGTGTACTAGGCCTGACTTGTCAGTTGCAGTAGGATTTTTCAGTAGATATGTTCACTGTGCAAGTATGGCTCTATACAAATGTTTGAAAAGAATACTAAGATATGTCAAGGGTTCCATTGAATTGTCATTAATTTATAAAGCTAGTAATGATGTAAAATTGCAAGGTTACAGCGACGCAGATTGGGCAGGGGATATCAAAGACAGAAAATCCACCACTGGCTTAATATTTTATATTTTTAACTGCCCTATTTCTTGGGGAACAAAAAAGCAATCTTGTGTGTCACTGTCATCTTGCGAAGCTGAATATATGGCCCTTAGTAATACAATAATGGAAGGATGTTTCTTAAAAAAACTACTTATTGATTTTGGTTATGAAAACATTTTATTTGAAATATCAGAAGACAATCAAAGCGTAATAAACATAGCTTATAACAATGAAAGTAACAAAAGGCTCAAACATGTAGATGTTAAATATCAGTTTATTTTGGAAAAGGTGACAAGTGGTTATGTTAGTCTGAAATATGTATCATCCAATAATAATGTTGCAGACTTGTTCACTAAGCCCCTAGGTAAACAATTGTTTTTAAAATTTAGAGATGTTATTTTGTTCTAACTTAGTCTGAGATATAGAGTCAGCTGGTTACATCCATTTTTAGTTAGTCTAGGAGCTAGTGTGAGATTTTTATATGTGTAGTGAAATGTTTATATTAAGGGGGTGATGGTTTTAAGGTAAAAATATAACTGTTGAGGGGGTGTATTAAAATGGCAACAATTATATTTTTTTGTTTGTTGGCTAAACTGTCATTTGGTATACTGTTATGTTGTCAACCTTTTTTTCCTTCTTCTGAACCTATGTAACGCCATTGTACGACTCGTTCGTCCTAATAAAAGTTTAATATCTCAAACCTGCATTTTCTTCTTCAAATACATCAAAACATATGTATGCAAAATATCATGATTATCAGTTCAGTAGATACGGTGTGAAAGCGTAACAAACAAACAAACAAACTCACTTTCGCATTTATAATATTAGTTAGGAAGTTGGGATTTCTTTACCCATATAGATTTAAAAAAAATCGTCTTTACCACTGAATTAGGTGGAGCAGTTGCAGACTTTATTTTATAGTCAAAAGAGTTATAATTGACGTGTTCTATGCATGCATCGCTGACGGCAGTGAACTTGATATTTTCAATAGGTACGTTAGGTACTACGCATTGCAATCTGCACCCCTGTTTTCTATTATAAAGGGCATCGATCTACGCGGGGTAGCTCATTATACGCTTTCAATAGATGTGTTAGATTTGATGCACATACGAGTACTGAGTCCGATACCGATACCGAGAACCTATAATGAAAAACGTGAATTTTATGTTGTAATTTTAATGGCAAAGTTACCTATACGGTTGAAATATTCACAGAGTTTTTAGCTGTAGAATCAAATTAAATAAATTTTTGAGAGGGGTTTCATACAATAACAAACGTGAGTTTTGGCCGCTTTTCGCTCGGAAATCTGAAGTTGAAGGTAAAGATTACGGCAGAACCCGCTTTGAGGGCAAATCCGATGCGCACTTGATGGGCGATTTTTTATTGCTGATCTTATGAATGTAGGACAAGTTACTGTTTCCTTGACCTGCATGTAAAAGATATGAGTTCAAATCTCATGTGTGCGAGCCTTTGATTATTTCGGTTTTTTCTGTCTAAGATGAAACCGAACGACCCTTCTCTTTGTACCCATTTTACAGGTTTCGTAGTAAACAAGTAACCGTTATAGTTTCGCCATGTCCATCTGTCTGTTTGGCCGCGGTTTAGAGTGACTCAGATATGAGCTCAGATACTATTTGTTCTTCTTCTTCTGTTTTATATTATGGCTTCCACCGAAATTTTAGTGATTCTGCCAATGTCCAGTATAATGAGAGTATCGGTGTCGTACGGTAAGTTTTTCCAAGTAGCATCAAAGAACATAAGCCATCTTTTCAATCATAAGCTTCTGGCGGCAAATCTATACGAGAACATTTATCAGTCCACTTTAACTATTTCACAAATTGTTCATGAGCACGAGTATTAATAACACCAAACTACATCAATTTTATATTATAAAGTCCACTAAAATCAATTTGCAAAATTGTCTTAGGCAAACTTTAACTGTACTTACCCCTTGACTTCGCACCACCCACCACAAACTCATACTAGACTATTTGTTAGTAGGTATACTGTGAAAGAACACGTCATAATGTGCATGTAGGTAATTAGGTATGTCAAAGTTGTAATCGATGTTTTTGCAATTCGCCACAAAAACACTAGGTACTATTAAAATTAAATATTTAAAAAATAAGTCTTTCGATGCCTGTCGTACTCGTGATCATCACAGATTGACTAATAATGTTCACAGCGTGATATTGATTATGGAGGACCGTAGGTATATCAATTTCGCAATTCGCTACTGTAGGTGCTTACTTCCGGCCATGCCTGTAAATTATAATATATCGCCGTACTGTAGTTCGCTAGCAGCTACAAGTACAACTCTATACAAGCAGCCAGCGGATGATGGATTTGACGTTCGTCTAGCGTTTATGGCAGTGTACTTAAAACGGTGTCCCAAAATTTACGCAAGATTTTCAGAGACTGAGTTTAGTAATTGCGTTAATTTTGGGACACCCTATATAAGGTCCATTTAAAAAGGGGAAAGGATAAACACTTAATCAGCTGTTTCTATGTTCGGCGTCGGTGAATTAGTATTAAATACCTAGTAAAAAATAAAGAAAGTGTTTTTTTGGATATGTATGTACACAGTGATTTTTTCATATTTTTGTACAGCATTGTTGATGAATAAACCTCGTTAATATATGTACCTACCTAGTATATAAATCGGTCGCTTTGTTTGGGTTTCATTTATCACGCACTCTCATACTCATATAAGTACACATAGATACATAGATTTAAAAAAAAAAAAATTCGTCACCTTCTATGCATAGATATATGATAAGAATATACATTTTCGGGACACGGCGGATATGTTTTCAACAAAACTTTCCGAAGATTGCTCTACGCATCTGTAAAAACCGCATGAATATCGCCCAAGAACATAATTTACAAACACTCGAGAGGCTCCGAATTCAATACCCTGCGCGGGTAAATAATTTTACTACTTAAGTCATTATCAAGTAGGCACTACCAGCAGAGGTAAGTACAAGTAGGTACTTGTACTTACCTCTTCCGTGCTGGTCTGGGAGAAAATAAAATACGTAGAATTTACCAGCTGCTTCTCTTCCCGCGCAGGCCTAGAAACCGGCCGAATTAATGGGCGTAAACCTAAGGAATCAAGTAAATAGGGGTGCGGACAGCAACCCATCAGTATTTCGACTCTGTAATCAACATGCTAAACGTGGCCTTCCGGTCTTATGACTTTAGGCTCTGTCTACCCCGTAAGGGATAAAGGCGTGATAGTATGTATGTATGTACTTGTCCGCGGTTCTATAGCTACGTACCCAAGGAAGGTTGTGGCATGGAGGCAGCAGCATGAATAAATAATAAGGAAGGAGGGACGAATCACATAAATGAAGCCAGCCCCCAGTAAGTTCACCGTAGGATACTTACTCAATGATATTATATCATTCACCTTTGTTAGATGCAAATGTAGTTCAAACACACGAAGTCACTCCTTCCGCTGCGTACATAAACATAGTCAGTGTGTCGCATGATGACGTCCTGAATGGTTTAAAACAACTCAAACCTGTTGGAATCGGTCCTGACAGCGTCCCGGCCTTTGTGTTAAAGGCATGCAAAGATTTTTTAATTGAGCCTATTTCTTTCTTGTTTAATGTGTGTTTAAATACGGGTACTTATCCGTCTCTCTGGAAATTGAGTCGTGTCACCCCGATCCCAAAATCCAGCAATGTTCTTGCAGTGGAACTCCACCGCCCCATAGCTAACTTATCAGCACTCCCAAAGCTTAAGGAAACTATTCTTCATAGCAAAATTAGCCAGCAAGTTAAACCATACCTCCATGACGCTCAGCACGGCTTCAGGAGCAGTCGCTCAGTCGATACCAATTTGCTGACTCTTGTCGACATTATCTCGTCTTGTATGGATAAGGGTGCGCAGGTGGATGTCATTTATTTCGATTTCGAAAAAGCCTTCGATCGTGTCGATAACGACATTCTTTTGGGGAAACTGTCTTTACTTGGCTTTTCTCCAAAGCTTGTTAAATTTTTTGCTGACTATTTACGAAACCGTAAACAGTTTGTTCGTCATGGTTGCTTTGAATCTGAACCATATAATACTCGTTCTGGAGTCAGCCAGGGTTCCGTGCTTGGACCTCTTTTGTTTCTGCTGATGATTAATGATCTTCCACAAGTCTTACGGCATGCTAAATGTCTCCTTTTTGCTGATGATCTGAAGATTATTTTGGACATCAATGACGCTTCGGATCATCACCGGCTACAGGCCGACATCGATGCCGTTTTCAATTGGAGTATAAGAAATAAACTTCTATTCAATAATGTCAAATGTTGTGTCATGACTTTTACCCGAGCGAGAAATCCGTCTTATTTTCAGTATTCTTTAGGCTCTAGTGACATAACTCGTGTTTTTTCAGTTAAGGACTTGGGAGTTATTTTTGATCCGAAGCTGAACTTCCATGATCACGTGCAAAAGCTAGCATCAAGTTGCTTTAGACAGCTTGGCTTTGTGGTACGCAACTGCAGGGACTTTACTAATGTAAATGTAATAAAATTATTATACTCAGCTCTTGTACGGAGCAAACTAGAAACTAGTTCCAAAATTTGGAGCCCACATGAGGCTACATATATTCTTACTGTCGAGAAGGTACAGAAAGCATTTTTGAGATTCTTATATAAGAAATTTTATAGTTACTACCCATTTTTGTATCCAACCCAATTTTTGTTGGGTAGTTTGGGTTATAATTCGTTACGGGTACGCCGAAAATGGCAGTTACTTATATTTGTCAGTCGGTGTCTCCGAGGTGAATCGGATTGTCCGGAGCTTGTGTCGTGCGTTTTAAGACTATTTGCACCAAACAACTACTTGCGTGCTCGCCGACACAGGCTACTTGCAATACCTCCCTCAAACACAATCGCTCGTGCAAAGTCCCCTCTTTTGCGAGGTCTTTCTGAACTCAACGAATTCCTGGCATCATTAAAAGGAAGGGAATGTGATATTTTTGCTGATGGGTTTGTACATTTGATGAATAAATTGTTAATATTTTGTGAAAAGGATGGATGAATCCGTAGTCCTAGGTTAAGTTGTGCAGTGCTTTGGTATAACTGTAATGCTGTACAATTTTGTTAATAAATAAATAAATTGCAAATTAATATTTATTACTGGCAGTTTGCCCAGGCTTCGCTCGTGGTACATACAAAGCCTATGACTCTCAGGGATAAGTGCCTATTCAATGGTGAAAGAATTTTTGAAACATATATAGAGATAGCTGTGAATGCTAAATAAAGGCACCGGGGAACGGGGTAAAAGCACGTGAGCTATTCAACCAATCAGCGTATACCTTACCTTCGTCGAACCCACCGTTACAGCGTGGAGAGTGTAGGCTAAATCCTCTGACTGCTCTGGCTAGTATATATATAAGGCTCTGGTAGTACGGAGAGGGTCGTGCTCTTGCAGTAGAGACTAAAAAGACCTGATGATAACCGTAAATTGATCAATTTACTAAAATACATACGTTGAATACACTACACTTTAACTGCCGTTTATGATTTTCCGAATGTTGATCACTTAACTCGAAAATTTATCAATTAACGATTCTTGTTATTTTCCGGTGACATAATGTAATATAACATTTTGATGGTCACTTCAACATCCGTTACAGTTTAGTTTTTAGGGTTCCGTAGTAAACTAGGAACCCTTATAGTTTCGCCATGTCTGTCTGTCTGTTCGTCCGCGGTTTTACTCAGAGACTATAAGTACTAGAAAGCTGTAATTTGGTATGGGTATGTATGTATATTAATCATAGCAAAATCAAAAAGTGGCAGAAAAAAATATTGAAAAAAATTTTTTTTTAGTCATCTCCCAATTCTCCCATACAAGTAAAGTGGGGGAGTATTTTGTTTTCTCTATTTATCCATCGTGTGGGGTATCGTTGAAAAGGTCTTCGAACAATATTGTGAGGTTGAGAACACCATTTTTTTGATTAGGGATCCGTTTCCGAAATATTTGGTCTTAAAGTGAAAATTTTAGTTAGAGGTAAGTGTCCCCCCCCCCCCCCCCCTCTATCTGCTAAACGGTTATATATGGATACGTGAAAAAAATTACAGCAGTATTATATATACTGAAGTTGAAGGGAAAACTATTAGAGCTGAGTACTAAGTGCAAACTAAAAAGTTATAGGCAACCAACTTATAAAATGTACTGGAAAATCTAAAATTTCATACAATTTTCATTGTTAGATGTTTTTGGTCGTTAAACTGTGAGGTGCGAGTGTAAACAGTGTGAACTCAAAGTTGTCATTCGCAACTACGGAACCCTTCATTACGCGTCGCCCGACACGCACTTGGCCGGTTTTTCTAAAATAAAAAATAGTCAATCTATACGAATGCCGTAAGCTAAGGCCGTAAGGGATGTTGGTGACCGCCAAAACGATGTGTTACCGTAGTTGTCAAAAGTTAGTAAAAATTAGGCCTTTCAAATATACGATGTTATTATGAAAACAAACGTACCTACTTACCTACAAGAAAGACGCACGAAACACAGTACATACCTACACTGTCTTGACAGTCGAGCAAAAAAAAAACAAAAGATTTGATTGCTTGTGCTTCTAGATATCTTAGTAAAGAAAAAAATAAAAAAAAGCTTTATTTATTATCTGCGTATCACCTGACCTATCCTATCTATGGCCTTCTATCTTTTGCGACTCTTCGAGCAACACGCCTTTCTGGTACAGAAGCCGTGTTGCTCGAAGACGCGACTAGAGTTTTCGTGGGAAAACTATGGGAAAAAGATTTTTCATGTAAAAGATGTGCGTTCCATTCCCATAATATATTTTAGAGGGTTTTATTCTGAGTAATGGTTCATTAAAATCTCCCATCGTGTCATAGTTTCTTTTTACCCGACTAAACCATCCAGTAGAAGGCTTAGGTATAAAGGAAGGTAATGTATGCTAAATGTATGCTATGCGAATGCAGCGAATGCAACTCGCATTCGCTGCATTCGCATAGTTTTTTAAGCCGCCGGTTTTTTACCGCCTAAAATATTTATTGATAACGTTCCGGAACGTTATCAATAAATATTTTAGGCGGTAGATTTTGCAGTTCTTATAAAATACTAGACAAATGTCAACTTAGTCTACCTGCGACCACGAACACTGTAAAGTGCTCGAAACGTTAGGTGTATAAATAATGTAATAAACGCGATAAAAACCGTATTAAAATAATTTTATTTAAATAATATTATAAATGCGAAAGTGAGTTTGTTTGTTTGTTTATTTGTTTGTTTGTTTGTGTGTTACGCTTTCAGGCACGAATCTACTGAACCGATCATCATGAAATTTTGCACACACATAGGTGAGGGTACTGAGAAGGACATAGGATATATTTCACGCTGGCGAAGCCGCGGGTAACAGCTAGTTATTTATATATTGTTGGGTAGCTCAAATTTTTGTGTTAACTTGTAATCATACATACCTATACATACATATATGTACTTAGTAACGTAACTTTACTTCAGAGTTTGATTTATGCTCTAAGAGTTTGATATGTAAGTATTTACTTACTTACTACCTACCTACATTACATTTTTTTTATAGTCATAAAATTAAATCATTATGCGATACTGGAAAGCAGACATACAGTTCATTTAGGTAGTCTGGAGCAGCTGCAGTGAATAGAGATTATAATTTCCTTATTCCGAGAAAATCTATATTATGATGGTGTAGGTAGATGTACGCCGGTTTGCGCGTGAACAGGGTGGGTGCGCACGGCGTTGCTACGCTGGCAGGGCGGGAGTCGCTGGACGCTAGGGCTGCGGCGGCGCCCAGCGCCCCTCGCGACACGACGCAGGCGCGCTCCGCACGCCGACGCTTTCCCGCGTGGATCGATCAGATAAACGCGCAACCCCGCTTTTCGAGTTAAATCAATACGAATTCTATCGATTTTGCAGCCGCAGCCGCCGCACACGGAACTTGAGGGTCGCACGCGGTGGTTGCGCGCATACACAGTTCAAATGTGTGAAAAACTTGGGAAATAGTGTTTCATTGTGATGGATTCAAATTTGGTAATTTAAATTTATTTTTTATGAGTAGAATTATAGGTACCTATTTTTTACTTTGTACCACAATACGATGATGGTTTTTACTTCCTGCTTCGGAAAAATTAGAATCCGGAAATATTAAATTATATAGTATTATTTTTTTATCTTTGTCAACTCTTGTTATGTAAACATTGCTAATATTACATACTTTTGAAATCTCAGAGTAAGGAAAATCTTTGAAAAAAAAAAAGTAATCTTGAATGATGAAATTCTTAGATTAACAATAAATTTTAATATAATATTTTTTTTACATATTAATCAAAAAAGTCACTTACAAACAATGCCTAGCACCAAATAAAATATATCTTAAATTGAATAAGTAATATGTTAATAAAATATGTTAGGTATATACATATATAATAATGAATTTTTTTTTTATGATTTTCCCAGATCTTCCTGAAAAACTGGAAGTGACGCTAAATTCAATTCAAACAGCGAATTGGTCGATGACGTTTATTCGTTTCCGTACCTTACTTTTGTATCAGAACTCACTCATACGCAACTCGAATCCTACTTTGATGAAAAAATAATATCATGAAATATTTATGTTTATTTTCAATTTATTTTAAAATAAATAAGAATTTGAGTTTGTTACTTTCAATTTACCTAAAATTTCATATTGTAAATATTATGAACGAATAATTTTAAAATTTCAATATTCGTTCGAGTTCCGTCCGAGTGAGAGGAATTAAACTAAATCCGAACAATAGTAGGGCATTATTTTTGTTTCCTTCAGATGGACGCGACGCGTCGCTTCGCTTTCTCGATAATTATGGGCTAAATTGTGATTTTAATCGATAAAGTTAATTTGTTTTACGATGCAGACTACATAAAAACGCAGCGATGCTACAGAAATGACGTCGACAGACACGTATCAGTTGAAATGGCACTCGCACAGCTCTCATTTGAACGGATCCGTGGCATCCCTGCTGCGGTCCGAGAGGTTTACCGATGTGGTGCTCTGCACGATGGACGGATCCCAGATTCCGGCCCACAAGTTCATCCTGAGCTCGTGCAGCGTGTATCTGAGCGGGCTGTTCGAGGGCCAGAGATCGGTGACGCGGATGGGTGGCATGTTGTACGTGGTCCTCCCGTCCGAAATATCGACAAAAGCCTTGAAGATAATAGTGGAGTATATGTATAAAGGTAGATTTTTCTATTTTATGGTTCTTTTGGTCTTCTGGTTTATGAAACCAATATAAACATAACCTCAATATTAGTACAAAAAAGCGGTTTGATTGAAGGCTTGATTGAGTTATCACAACTTGTATTACTTACTTCTAAAAAGTAAAACTTATCAACTTACCATTAATTTCCTGTTGGTTCTGGTTTTTGGTACCTACAATCATTTTTTTTTAATTATAACAAAATACAAAATTTGCAGGTGAAACAACAGTGTCAAATGAGGTTCTAGATACTGTTTTAAAAGCAGGCGAAGTTCTCAAGATCCGTGGGCTGTGGAGACAAACAGACGAGGCAGGAGGGGACTCAACGCCTGCTGAGAAAACTACAACAACAAACCTAAACAAGCAGGTTGCTATAGCTCCTAAGAAACCAGAAGAATCCCAGCCAAAGATAGCAGTTAAGAAGGATGACAAGCTGCTTAAGACATTTACTCCTGGGCAAATTCAAACACCAGGAGGACCAAGGTTTGTTCTTTCACTAATAATAACTTTTCTACGCATTGATGGACACTGCACATCTATTGATGCAAAACTGTTTAATTTTTACTGTAATACACTTAGGAAATGAAATAGTAGATTCTATATTCAAAAATCTGTGTTTACACTAAAAAAAGCTAGCCAGTTAATGATCACCACCAAATATGATATGATGTAAAAAAGTGCCTGCAGAGGCCTATTTTCTGAATAAACGTTTTGATTTTGATCAGGTATAAACTAGAACTGAGTTTGGAAAATGGCCCTAGGAAAATATAAACACATTTTGCATTTCTATTTATCTGTGCTTTTTACTTAAAGAAAACTTTTTTGTCACATAGGCCCATGTTCATTGGACCACCAAAGCTGGTATTTATCAAGACAACTGAAGGTGGCACCCAAGCAGCTCTCAGGCCTGGAGCTCCTAAAGGCCAAACTATCCTTGTGGCCCAAGCACCAACTGCCGATACCTCTACATTTGCTCATGTCACCCCATCAACCAATACCAACGTCGTGGCAACAACGACCATAGCTGACGACTCTCCAGATGAAGCCCCTCCCCCAAGGATACTGAGGAGGACTGAGCGGAAATATGGGAAGCGGCAAAAGACTGATGTTAATATTGAAGTAGAAGAGAATAAAGATGAGGAATCGCAAGATAATGTTTCTGTTACTTCAAGTAAGTAAAAATACATCCCATATACTACTAGTACTATTGAAACTTTTACATTGTTTATTTTACAATAGAAACTTAATGTTTGATGTATGGTCTGACTAATTAATGGAAATTTTTGTAGATTGGCCTTTGGTTCAGGAGAAAGAAAAAGTAGATTTTCACACAATACTCTTTTCCTCCCGTCAAAACATGTGAAATGTCCACAAATTAATGAGAGAAGGATTTCTGATTCGGCATAGGAACCAATTAAATTTCATTTATTCTGAAAATTTCAGGTTCAAATCAGGATTTTGAAAATCAAAACTGGCAAGAAAAAGCTATTCACAAGTTTACAAGTGTTCTTTTTCTAAAGTTTTAGATTATTAATCTAAAACTTGTCATTTACACACTTTTTTACAGAAAAATCAATCCCTTTTTACGCTAAACTTGCCTGGGGGTTGTGTCATAGGGACACACTGAGAATGATTGATATAATTATGCTAATAAATATAATCGTCAGCAATAAAGGTTTATTGATTGATTTCATACAGAAAAATCAAACCAGAGCAGTGCAGAGATAACAACAGAAATCCAAGTGAAAGACGAGCCAGACTGGGACGCCAGTAGTATTGAGGAGGAGGAGCGGTCCATAGCAGAGATGTTCCAGGCGGAGATGAGCGTCAAGTCTGAGCCCGTCGATGATATGGACATTGAGGAGGAGAGTTTGGTGAGGAATCATTTTATATCATATTTTGTTTTCATTTAACTAGTCTTTATGGATTCTAATCAGCAAAATTAACGATATTATCACTCTAACTACATAATATCATAAAACAAAGTCCTCCACCATGTGTTTGTCTGTCTCATCATCATCAGGTCTTTTGTAGTCCACTGCAGGAACATGACCTGTCTATATACTACCAGAGCCATATATTAACTAGAGCAATCAGAGGATTTGGCCTACACTTTCCATGCTGGACAGTTGGGTTAGAGAGGTCTCTTTGATGTTTATAAGCTTTGTTTAGCTTGTTTCCTAAGTTGTCTACTAAGACATTCACAGGAAGACTTGGAGTGGTCTCTAATCTGCCGAGAACCACACGGCATCTGTCAGCCAGTATCAAGTACTCTCCTTTATTACAGTCTGAATCCAACTTTATGGCGGCTTGGAACATCGTGCCAGGCGATGCGCAGAACACAATATTAGGTACAGCGGGGCGCGCGCGCGGGGAGGCGGGGCCATGGATCTAAGAATAATCAGGATATGCCCTTGGAAAATGTAACAGTGACGCACATAAAAATCCCTACACTCGTGTCGCGACACTAGCGCACGCACACATCGGCACAAAAATCCCTACACTTTTCCCCGGTCGAACGAAATGTCACATTCCCCAAATGTCAAATACATGCTGCACACATGTGACTTGATGTGACGTTAGTTATGCTTCACTTTTGATGTGTCTAATGCCGGGTCCATATTATTCCTAGGTCCATGGGCGGGGCACGTTCTGCGCAGCTCGCAGCTAATATCCGAGCCGCCATAAAGATTGCTTCAGACACTAAGTCATACATTTTATGAATGTTTGACTGCTTTTCCCCCAGATATACAGTCCGCTGGCGTGCGAGCTGTGCGCCGAGGTGTTCACGGTGCCGGCCGCGTGGGTGCGCCACGTGCAGAACCACGCCAGCTCCAACACGCAGCACGCCAGGAAGAGGAAGCACCGATCAGCTGTCAGTATATTTAACCAGCTTTTATTGAACTTTCCCTGCTTTTCTCTCTGAGGGTCAAAACTTGCTTTAAAGCAATTGTTTGAAATAAATCGTTGTGTACTGTTAGTTGGATGACATTGCAATATTATGGTACCATAGACATAATTAGATGGTGGAGTCAGAAGGTGGTCAAAAGCACCTCTTATGTAAATAAAACTCTTACTAACAACCTCATTCGCTTAAATTAAGCGATAAGGTTGTAAAGTTTCATCAAAATTTGATTTATCCTCACAAGATTTAAGGACAAATAGTCTCGCAAGTGATGGACAAATGTTGGCTCCTTTATGAAAAAGAGAAGGCATTTTTTTAAAGAACTCTATCTTTTGATATTTTTAAATGGTCCATTTACATTCATGTCATTCCAGAACAAAAAGAAAGTGATGAATTTTACCTTTAATATAGAGTGACGACACGGAAGAAACGATGGCCCTTTTGCGATGCGACTTGTGCCAGAAACACTTCCCCAACCCCGCCGAGTGGGTGCGGCACATTCAGAGCACGCATACGGAAACAGGTCAGTACCACAGGAGTGAATGCTTTAATAAATTAAACCTTTTCAAGGCAGTGCTAAATAAAGCCACCTTAAATTGAACCTTATGCCCCAGAGTAAGGTCCAAACACTGACTTTTGAATATACCTACTGCCTTGTAAAGGGTTCATAAGTGTTAGGCTCTACAGCCTCGCACGCGGCACGTAAATTAGTCGAGTAGCGAGTATTTTAGTACTAAAACTGCCCAAAAATTCACAAGGAAATATTTAACAGCCACTAACAAACTTGACTAAAATACTAGCCTTGTGCGAATTAGACTTGCTAGATAAATTACATTTCATGTATTTAAACAAATAAGCGCAACTCTGTGACGCGCCACCGTTGGCTCACAAAAGGATTGTATGAAACGGAATGCGAACATTGCGCAAGGTAATTTTTTGTTGATATTTCTATTTAAGAGTCGCCTGGAAGTGCATGTCTCCATACAAACGGAAAAAGGGAATTGTGGCAATATTTGATAATTTTGGAGTAAAATTAAGCATTTGATCAATTAATCTCATTATAATCTACGTACGTTTCTATATAGCTTGGTTAAAATACCAATGGTTTGAAAATTAGAAGCCTTTTCAAATTTGTATGGAAATCTTGAGAGGCGTATAATTCTCAAACATTTGATAATTTAACCAAACTGTATAGGAACGTACTGTTGTATCGAGCTATTCAGCCGAGGTTTTAAAAAAAGAAACAAAGGAATGGAGTTGGTACCGGCGACCACCTCGGACCGAATCTGAGAGTAGACTGGCGAGTCCGTGATGCGGGCTCGCCTTCGAAGGACAAAATGCTGACATTAGTAGGTTTGACTAAGCAGGGTTGTCAGCCCTTTAGCCAACATCTTAGGGATGTAACACCTCCCTCCATTAGACTAAACTTTGGGGTTGATACTCAAAGTTTATGGATTTTACAAATGAGTACGGATTTTGGGTGGTGCAGTTTCCTTAGTTTTAGGGTCTGATTGTGAAGGGTCTGTCTGTAAGTCTTCTGGTTTATTTAGGATTTTAGGGTTTATTATAGGGAGTTCTATGCGGTCAGGGATGGTCACAGATCTATTTAATTTCTTATAAAATACATAAAATACAAAACAAAATGACAACATTATACAAAAGATGAACAGAGAGAAATAGTGTGCTCCATATTTAGTTATGTGGGGTTCCTGAATTATTTCATTTAGTTCTCTAATTATTTTGGTATCATTAAATTTTGAAAAATCTAAGTCTTTAATATCCAAGGTTTTTAAATTTACTGTAGGTACACTTTCTGCTATCTTGTTAAATCTAGACAGGTTACAACAAGGGTCATTTATTAACTTAAAATCTAGATTAACTACGGGTACACTTATATTTAATACATTATAGTTAGGCAGAAGTTCAGTACCTTTGCAAAAGGCTTTACAATATATGGGTATGTTAACTATTCCCGTACCTATTACATTTATATCTTGAGTTTCAGAGTTTCTACAATCTATAGATAATTTACTTAAGTGGGATTGTACAAATATCCAGTTATTATTACGAAGGGGTTTCCAGATGTCTAGGTTTCCGCGGATAAACTCGGTTTTACACTGCACTGGTAGGTTTGTAATCACTTTTGATAATAATTCACTTTCACAACTAGGGTTGACACTTGATGAGTAAATCGTTGCTATATTGCAAATATAGTCCTGATGGTTTATGCCTTTACACTGGTCTATTGTGTCAACATTGCTATAATGGGATTTGTCCTTGGTAATAGCAATGTATTTGCTGCTGGGGATGATCACGCTAAATGAGTCTGGTCTAGTTACATTATGGGGTATCGGTAAAGGTACATTATGATACAGATACAATTCTCGTGGGCTTACAAGAGGTATTTTTAGTACAAACATAATCTTATTGCTTATACAGTAACTAATTAATTTTGAAATAGTGATAATATCATGTATTGAGTTTAAATTAAGATTAATAGGTAATTCTAGATCGTTAGGTAGGTGCCTATAATTATCAGCAAGCTCTTGGTACAATTGTTGCGGGGTTATTACAGAGGGATGTATGGTATTTAGAGCACTGAGTAAGACTGCATTAATAATGTCCTCTAATTGAAAAGATAAGCAAAGAAGTGAGGATTCCAGATTATTTATAACTGTATTTATTTGTGACATAATCAATAATTTATTTACAATTATAGTTTCATTCTTTATACTCACAGCAAGCTTTTCGATGGCCATGTTTAAGTTATCTTCATTAAATTTTAATTTATGTAGGGTTTTATTATAAGCGGAAAGTGTTGACTTAGTTACTAGTATATGTTCTTTCATTAATGAAGCTAACCTCTTTTGGTCATTCTGTACATGGTTAATAGCATTATCATAATTTACAGCATCGTTTTCATCTAAAGTACCGAATATATGTTTCATAACAGTTCCAACACCACCTATCCAAGCTCCACGTTTAGTTCTAGCATCAGTCAGATGTGCTATAGACAGATATTCTTTTTCTATGTCCTTATAACGAGTAGTGAGGGGTTCGAGCATGTTATGACACTCCAAATTATCTATGATTTCTGTTTGTTTGCAAAAGTACCTAACTGTTCCCAATATCGAATTTATGTTTTCAATGTGTGGTTTTATATGGGATATATCAATTGGAATTAAGACACTAAGGTGTCCATTTATTGTTTTAGTTTTTCCTATGAAATCAAAATATACGCCAGCGCCGGATGGTAATGGCATGATGTAATTTGATACGCCCAGATTTGTTGACATACTGAAAACACAAATAAGTCATGATAATAGTATATCCTTATAACACTTACATTCTAAATCTATAAACTAAATACTTAAATATCAAGAAAAATTTGACATAGACTATATTGATAGGTTTACTGCATATGAATCAGAGAGACTCAACTGGCCTATGGAGAACTAGGATATACACCTGCCAGTTTAATTTCATCGAAATGGTGTTTCACATGGCGTCTATTAATTAACAATGTAAGGGTATTGTTTCCATGAACAGCAATGACTTTATAAGGACCTTTCCAAATGGGTAATAGGGCCTTTCGAAGTCTCAAATGGTTCTTAAGATATACGTAGTCACCTACTTTGTATTGGACTGAGCGAGTCCTAATATCATAGTATGCTTTTGACCTTTCTTTAGAGTGTTCAATATTCTCAACTGCTCTTTCCCAGGATAGTTTAAGGCGATGTTGGAGCATCCTAATATAATCAGGGTAAGTAGTAAGATCCTGCGTATATAATGAGTCAGGGATGAAGGCTTTGTGTCCAAACATGAGCTCATAGGGTGAGAAGTTCGTTGTACAATGTACCGCAGTATTGTATGCCAGAATGGCTGTATAGACGTATCGAGGCCAGTCATCTTGGTTTTCGTTTACGTAGGACTTGAGATATTCTTTGAGTGTAGAATGACTTCTTTCTAGGGCCCCTTGTGTTTGTGGGTGATAAGGCGTGGACCACAGTTGCTTTATTTTAAGGAAGTTGCAGATCTTTTTGAAGAGATCTGCTGTAAAGTTTGTTCCCTGATCTGTAAGTATAGTTTTGGGGATTCCAAAGAGAGAGATAAAATGCACCAGACAATCTGTGGTCTCTTCTGCGGTAGTGCTACGTAGGGGATAGGCCGCAGAGAATTTAGTTAGGTCATCTTGGATGGTCATGATATACTTGAGTTTGGCAGTGCCGGATTCTGGAAGTGGACCGACTATGTCCAGGGCAATTCTCTGGAAGGGGCTGGTAGAGGTAGTAGTAATTTGCATTGGAGCTCGGTTGGTTTTCCGAAGAGCCTTGTTCTCCTGGCACAGGGAACAATTCTTGATGTAATTTTCTATATCGGATTTCATTCCCTTCCAGTAATATTTTTCTTTGATCCTGGAGAGCATTCTATTTATTCCTAGATGTCCAGCGATTGGGATGTTGTGATTTTCTCTTAGAATTTTCTTTATTTCGCTGAGTGAAGGGAATGTGATTGCGTTATGGTATATATTTATAACTATATTTGTATCATGGAATATATACGTTAGGATGTTATATATTTTAGTGAAAGAATGTTGTTCGAAAGGATTTTTGAAATCTGAGATAGCAATCTCTTTTATATCATTATAAGATGATAGTAAGTGATTTTTTATTACTTTTAGTGTTTTGAAAATTTCAGTGTATGTGCAATCTTCAAAGTGATGCACTTTTGTAAAGATAAAGTATGTGTTTGTATTAGCTGTAGGTATTCTTTCGAAGGAATATAATTGTTTTTCACTGTATAACGTATCCTTAGGATTTGTAAGGCCTTCCAGGGTTTCTAACACATATGGATTGGATTCGTCTAGGTCTATAGAGGTAGGTATAAGTATTGTTTTACAAGGGGTTTTCATTAGGGATTGATTATGTTCTATTATCTTAGTGTTGAAGCATTTGTCTTTATTACTCATTTCTTTCAGGAATTTAGAATATTCTTCATTGATGGGGATGTTCTCATCTTCTATAATAGGTGAATGCGGTGATGATGGAGTGGTGGTTTCACAATCGGGTATTGGATTTAATAAAGGGGAACTATGTGGAGGAGTTTGTGGTGCTAAGTCCATTTCAGGTTCGGGATTCTGAAGTTCTTGGTGAGGAGACGATGGAGGTAAGTTTATTTTAGGTGCCTGGTTTTTGGGGTTAGAAGGGTTTTGATTTTCAGGAGTTAGATTTTCGGGAGTAGCAGGATCCAGGTTATTGGAGTTAGTAGGTTCACATGGATCAGTATTGGGTATGTTATTAGCATCTTCTGTATCAGAAGGAAATGGGAATTCTTCATCTCCCAATAAGTCCAAACAGGGTAACTCGCTGTTATCGAGATTAAGTGTAGTAGGGGATTGTATTCCTAAATCTTCTAGAGTAAGAGGGCTAAAAGGAGATGATGGAGTCATTTCATTATCTGTGTTTCTTATTATATCCTCTGAACAGGTATTAGGATTAAGGTGTTTAGAGTTATTGGGTAGTATTGGATTCACAGGGTAGCGGGAGAGTGCGTCAGCGGCTGAATTGAGTTTTCCTTTTCGGTAAATAATCTCATATTCATACTCCTCGAGTTTGAGACGCCAGCGTTGCATTTTGCTACTTGGGTCTTTGTGATTAAATAACCATTTGAGCGGACGGTGGTCCGTTACGATTTGGAACTTTCGGCCATATAAATAGGGGCGGAAGGTCTTGCAGCCAAAGACAATGGCTAAGAGTTCTTTCTCTGTGGTGCTATAATTACATTCACTTTTATTCAATGTTCGTGAGGCATATGCTATGGGCCTGTCCTTTCCGACAGGACCTTGAGATAAGATTGAGCTGACAGCGTGGTTAGAAGCGTCACATGAGAGGACAAAGGGTTTAGAAAAGTCAGGATAGCAAAGTACAGGGGCTGTGGTGAGTTTTTGTTTTAAGCAGTCAAAAGCTACCTGTTGTTGATTCTGCCAGCAGAATAGGGTGTCCTTTTTCAGAAGAGTGGTTAATGGTTTAGCAGTCTTTGAGAAATCGGGGATGAAACGGCGATAGTAGGAGACAAGCCCAAGGAATGACTTGATATCCTTGGGGGATTTAGGAGTAGGGAATTCAGTAACTGATTTAATTTTATCTGGGTTAGGTTTAACTCCGTCAGCTGATATAATGTGGCCAAGATAGGCTACTTCTCGTCTTAAGAATTCGCATTTATCGGGCTGCAATTTTAGGGTTAAAGTTTCTAAGTCTTTGGAATACGGAGGCAAGATTTTCAATTTGGGATTGCAAATCAAATGAGTATATGACTATATCATCAAGATAAACGAAACAGCGGATGCCTTGTAGGCCTGATAGGGCTGTGTTCATCAGCCGCTGGAAAGTAGATGGCGCATTCTTTAGCCCGAACGGCATCCTGGAAAATTGGAAATGACCTTGAGGGACATTGAAAGCTGTTTTTTCAGCGTCATTAACTTGGATTTGATGGAATCCGGATGCCAGGTCTAATGTAGAAAAGTATTTACTGCAGCCTAATTGGTCTAGAATTTCTGTTATTTGGGGAAAAGGATAAGTATCACCAATGGTGACATCGTTAAGTTTACGGTAGTCGATGACTACACGCCATTTCTGTTGACCGGAAGCATCTAGTTTTTTCGGAACTACCCATATGGGGGATGACCAAGGGGACATAGAAGGTTCTATTATGCCTTGATCGAGCATCTGCGTAATTTGCTTATCTACTTCCTTTTTATGAACTTCGGGAAATCTATAGGTTTTTGTATGAATAGGTTCGTTGGATATGGTTTTTATATCATGTTTGATAGCATTAGTATAAGTTAGTTTTTCCTCAGGGAGGTGAAATATGTCAGAGTAATCGGCACAAACTTGTAAGAGAGCTTCAGTCTCTTCTTTATTTAAATGATCTGTTCTCAATAGTTCTAGGACACGTTGAGTTCTAGTAGCAGAGTTACTCTCCTCGGAATAATCATAAGCATAGTTTATGGTAGTCGTTTCAGTACTATCTTGATGAAGGATTGTTGTGGGAGTGAGTTTAAGGTTAAGGTTTGTTTTTAGATTGATGGAAGTTTCAGATACATTGGCTACCGTTAAATTAATCTTTTTGTTCTCTTTAACACGAACTACACAGTTAGCTATGAGGAGATGTTCGGACGGGCTTTGATCTAAGATAACACCTTCTTTAAGGTCGGGATTTGATACAGTGCATTCAATAACTCTTTCAGTACGTGCTGGGATCACGTAGAATGGATCAGAAAAGAATAATTTTAGGTTAGTCGTTCCTAGTTTAAGAAGTTCCTGTTTGAAGTTGATGCGGCCTTGAAACTTATTAAGGAGGTCGTTGCCAATTATGCCATCATATGGTAAGTCTATGTTTCCTACAATGTGAAATTCATGGGTTATATATTTTTTGTTTATATCGTCTAGGAATAATTTCAGGTCAAAGGAGCCCAGAGTTGGTACAGCATCTTTGGAAGAATTGAATCCTTTGAGTTTCAGGATTTCATTGCGTAGTGGTAGTTTTGGCTTTACTGATGAGTCCTTGAGAAGACTTATAGAAGCACCAGTGTCTATTAAGAGCGCGAGAGGTAGGTCTGAGGCTGTACAATTTATAAGGATATGTGGTAATGATCGTTTTGATGGGTCAAATGATATCTCATACACTTTTGGGTCAAGATGAGTTATAGGGGTTGCAGATGCTGTGTATTCAGTAGGCATGGTATGGGGTGATGCGGATACGGCGGATGATGTAGTAGATACAGCACATTTTATGTGCGTTGAGGTAGGTACAGTGGGCGAATCGTGTGACGAGGTAGATACGGTGGGTGCAATGCATTCGGCGTACACTGGAGTAGGTACAATGGATGCAGCGCGTGATGGGACGGATGTAGCGGACACAGTGGAGGATACAGTTGGTACAGTGTGAATAGCACGTGATGAGGTGGATACAGTGGACACAGCGCGTGCGGCGCGTGTTGAATTAGATGCAGTGGGCACAGCGCATTCAGCGCGTGTTTTATTGGATATAGTAGATACAGTGGATGCAGTGGAAGATACAGTGGGCACAGCGCGTTCGGCGCGTGATGAATTAGATACGGTGGAGACAGTAGATACAAAGGAATCAGTGGATACAGTGGAAGATACTGTGGGCACAGCGTGTTTAGTGCGCGATATGGTAGATCCAGTGGTTTCACAGGGTGCAGCACGTGTAGCGCTTGATTTAGTAGATGTAGCAGATTCGGAGAGTATAGCGCACGCGGCGCGTGAATTAGTAGATGTAGTAGCGATGGTGTCTTTATGTCTAGGAGGGCGTCCCGTGCGACACCCGAACGGGACGTGTTTTAGTTTAAATCTTCTGAATTAGGTTCCTCGGAGCAATCTTCTTCTTGCTCTACACAAAAATTAATTTTCCTCATCTGAGTGTTATTATTTAGGGGAGGTCTGGAATTATACTGGTTCCTAATTTTATTATTGTATTCACGTTTTCGGCAGTTTTCGATGGTGTGGCCTGGGAATTTGCAATACCTGCAGGTCACTGTTGATTCTTGTGATTTGAAAGGAACCAGGGATTTAGAAGTGGATGGATTAGAAGATGATGGGTTCTGAGTTGAAGATGGTTGAGTCCTGCGAGGATTGTTATTTATTACATTTCTCTTGAAGAGAGTCTGCTGAATCCTTTCTTCGGAGACGGCAAAGCTTATTGCTTCACTGAGATTTTTAGGAGATCTGCATCTTACTATGTTAGATATTCTGGGTTGTAATCCCATTAGAAAATGATGCAAGGCCAACTCTTCCATAGCGGCGGTTCGGCCTGGGAGTTCTTTTACCTTTGTATTGCTAAGTGAAATTTCAATTAAGAGTTGGGATAAGTATGTTTCTATGCGTAGCGCATATTGGCTTACGTTTTCATTGCTGTTTTGTTTGCTTTCCTGGAGCTCTGATAGGAGATGCGAATAATGTTTTCTTTCGGAAAACTGGGTCTTCAAAAATTCCTTTAGTTGCTCCCAAGTAGTAAAATCTTTAATCGAGCAGGCGATTTCCGCCTTACCCTGGAGTTGGCATAGTATATATTTAAATAGAATAGGCTTCTGTGTGTTGCTCGCTAGATCATATGCATTATTACAATTGACAATAAATGAATTTAATGTTTCCCTACTGCCGTCATATGGTTTTATAAATTTCAATAAAATATTGAGTTCTAAACTAGGAGCTGGAGTGGAGCTTGGGGTCTTTTTACCCTTCTTGCCCCTTTCGGCGGGACTAATAGGCCTTTCCTCTTCAGTGTCTGAAGGGAGGTCGACACCCATTGGTATAGAAAGCGTGTCCTTTGATGATTTGGCGTCTGACATATTGATTGAAATTAACAATTATGTGAGTAATTAAATAAAACTAACTTAACACGTGCTAACTTATTAGCCCAAACGAGATTGAGTTAAATACAATACACGGTTACGGTAAGGTCCGGAAATCACATACAGTTAAAGTTCGATAAGAATGAGAACAATAGACCAGACTCACAGTAACAATGTTGCACAGGCGACGGCGTTCATGATGCTGACGGCGGCAGGAAGCGGGATTCGTAATCCCGGGCGATAACACGTTCTAGTGAAGTCGTAATCACACTCACTGAATACGTCTGGAGCACAATGATTCAGTAGTTTGGAGTTTGGAGTATTTTGTAGTTAGAGTCACTTGGTGAGTATATGATTTGCACTGAGTGTGTCACAAGCAGAGTTATTTAAGTTTAGTTTCACACTTTTTAGGACACAACACACAACAGGGTAGAATCACAGAGTTTCTGTCTCGGGGAACAGTCATAGAACACAGGGTAGAAATAGTAGAATTGGAAGCACTGGGACCGGTATAGAACACAGAGTAGAACTGGTAGAACTGGTAGAAATAGAAGAACTGGTAGAACTGGTAACACGGGGACCGGTGTAGAACACAGAGTAGAACTGGTAGAACTGGTATAAAATAGTAGAACTGGGAGCACTGAGACGGAGACGTACCGAGGATACTTGGTATCCCTTATAGCTGCCACCAATGTTGTATCGAGCTATTCAGCCGAGGTTTTAAAAAAAGAAACAAAGGAATGGAGTTGGTACCGGCGACCACCTCGGACCGAATCTGAGAGTAGACTGGCGAGTCCGTGATGCGGGCTCGCCTTCGAAGGACAAAATGCTGACATTAGTAGGTTTGACTAAGCAGGGTTGTCAGCCCTTTAGCCAACATCTTAGGGATGTAACAGTACGTAGATTATAATGAGATTAATTGATTGGATGCTTAATTTTGCCCTAAAATTATCAAATATTGCCACAATTCCCTTTTTCCGTTTGTATGGAGACATGCGCGTCCAGGCGACTCTTAAGAGGAGCGACTACCTGTAAATTTTCATACAAAAAGCGATAACTATTCCACCCCCCTAAACCTTTACGAAATGAGGAAATTTTGGTGTCATTCGACTAAGCACTACTAGGGCTAACCTTTTTTTTATTGATTCAGTTTAGATTAATTTAAGTAAATTAAAATGCCCCGGGTATTTTTTAAGTAAAAAATATGGATATTTACTTAGATGCTCATAACTTTTGTTGTAAGCAATATATCATAAATATCAAAACGTACAGCCCTACTTCTCCAATTTATCATTAATGTGTTAAAAAAATTTATTGAAATTGGATTATGTTTAAGGGGTAGGAAGCGTGATCGCTTTTTGTATGAAAATTTTACAGGTAGTCTATCTTCTTAAGAAAGCTCTTTAATTTTGAACAAAAAATTAAACTTGTGCAAGTTCCTCCTCATTGTGGTGCTTGGTCGGTCGAGATATATACCTTGCTTTTTCCTAATTTTTACATTCTAGTCGTTATATTTATTTCTATAACCCAGTCACTTACTAGGTAAGTTTAGCTTTTTCTGGTTAGCAGTAAAAATACGGTTGTCCAATATACAATATTAACATGATGTCATTCGTGACATTCTCGCGTTATAACCGCGGATCTAGCAAAATTGGAAAGATACCTAGTTATAGTGTAAAAAATAAATACTGTTGGAAACATTTGGTCTACTTTTCGCGAAACTGGTGTACAGATTTTATTTACATTCAAATAAAGAATAATGTGAATTATTTGGCGACAAGATACGACGCTAGTATATTATGTACCTAAGTAAATAAACTGTTTTCAAATTAAGAAGATCGCATAAGAATTATGTTAACTTCAGAACTGAAGCTGAGATCGACTCGGCAGCAGCCAGAAGAACACAGCGATGTCGTGTCACGGCAAGAGTTCCAAACCGAACTGCAGAAGTACTTCAAAGCCCACCACGTCAAATGCACCAGACCTGAGTGGACCCATGAAAGAATTAACAAAATAATTCAATACGTAGAAGAACATCGCCGCTTACAAGGAACGAAACAGAAAACGAACCGTCACTATCATTATGTACGCAAATACGACGTCCTGTACGAAAGGGGGAAGAAAATACTCATTCTAAAGCCCAAAACCCCAAAACATAGAGTTAGGCACATAGTCCCCAGCTCGGAATTCTACGACCTAATACTACAAGCGCACTTATCAACAAACCACGGAAGGAGAGACAAACTTTTGAGCGAATTGAATCGCGTCAACATCGTACCCGCGTTTGCCGTGAAAATATTTCTTGATTTGTGCAAAATTTGCAAGGCTAAGAAGGAGTCCAGACCCAATTACCCTTGGAACTTCCCTGGTAAAGAAGTGACCGTCGCTAGTAATATCGATGTCGACGTAAGACGAACTAGTAACATCAGTTATGACGCTAGCGGCTCTGGTAACCCTGGTTATGTTGAAAGTGGCGATAACACGGCTGGTTTCGACGTAAGCATTACAGGCAACGATATAAATCGCCCTCAAAACGTTGGTTGCGACTCAAATGTCGCAGGTAACCTAGGTTACTTGGTGAGTGGCGCTAGCAATGTTGGTTATGCCGTTAGTGGCACTAGTAATGTTGGTTACGCCGTAAACCCCGGTAGCAATGTCGGGTATGTCGTATGTGACTCGAGTAACATTGCAAGTGACGCTGGCAATAATAATATAAATGCGCCTGGAAGTAGTACGCAACTACACAGTACGTTTCAAAATATGGCAGTTGTAAAAAATATAAGAATTGAATTTATAAGAGAAAAAGATGAGGCGGATAAGAAACCGATTGAAGAAATGGCCACTTTGTCGAAGACACCACAGTAAAAGGATATGTATGTAACATGCATAGAACCAGTTTAGTTAAAATCCGGTAACCTTTTGATTTTTTTCGATGATATGTAGATACATAAACTGAGTGCTTATATATAACTGCAAATAGCTTTTAATGCCGTTATAAAACCAACTACAAAAGCATTTGTAAAATAATATATTAATATTTTACTATATTTTTGTATTTTTAGTTATGGGTTGGTTGTAGTTGGTTATATACATGTTATGTATGCGTATAGATTTTAAAGTATTAATAATAAAATATTGTTAAAGTACAAGTATTGCGTTTTGAATTTCACCAAACAAGCCTCTCTTTTGCCTACTAACAAACTAAACGCTACTAATGAAACAGATGTGACTGTTAATCTTATAGGTATATTGCAATCTTTATGTTTCCAATTTATTGTATTCAGTAAGTTGTATTTTACACAAACTGACAATCTATTGACACGGTCAGATATCCTTTTTCCACTTTTTGTTTTGCGATGCGACAGGGTTCATAGTGTACCTATTATAAAACAGTCTAGTAGTAAGAACTGAACTGTACATTATGAAACGCAATAAATAAATTGAAATTGGAGACTTACATAGCCGTAATGAATTCAAATCTGATTAGTTAGAATGTGCGGGAGGCATTTTTTTAATTATTGCAACTATTAAATCAAGCACATTGTTTATCACTACGTATTATTAACAAAGTCCGCCGCATCTGACTGTTCACGATCAACTTAAAAACTACTGCACGGATTTTCATGTGGTTGTCACCAATAGATAGAGTGATTAATAAGGATTACGGTTAAGGATAACGGATTTGTGGTTCAATCATTAAATTTTTGTGGACCATTTTCTAAATTGGAATAGCTCAGGATTTCATTAATGGGTCGAAGCTATTGTCAAATTTAGGGATAGGCTAAAAAAATATAATTAGTCCGTCAGTTAGACAATCAAAATATATTGATCTCGTTTTTCAATTAAGCAAAATATTGTAAAGACATACCGTTGAAATACCGCGTGACTTCACAGTCGGGTGCAATTTTAAAAACTATGACATCCCGCGCCCAGACTCTGAATTTTGACACGCATTATTTTTATAATTTTTGGAGAAAAAAAATACGAGTCCTGTATATTTTGACTATTTGACAGACTAATTTTAATATTTACATTTAGGCCCAGGAAACTAGCCGTTTCTATAAGATTATTGAGATATAGGTAATTATTTATACCATTTCCATTATACGTAGTTTATGAAGGGTTTGGTGTAGGCACGTTAAATTGTAGGTGTCATTAATTTCATATACTTACCTCGTTTACTTTCCGTCCAAAATTGTTTCGCATCTGACAGACTTATTCATTTTATTTTACGTTAAGGTCTAATGTTTAATGTCATAGTTTTTAAGACACAAACTATTTTAAACTGTCAATGATAAAAAATATCTTTGAACGGATAGTAACAATTTAGTGCATACTAATAAATTCTTCCTTCCAGGATCGGATTGCTATGGGAACTTACTAATAAATGCATGTTACTAATAATCTTCTTACTAACATAGCTGAAATCTGATTGTTATGTATGTGGCTAATTCTCGACCATCGCAACATCAAGTCACATGTATGTTTATTATGTTATGTTTACTAATTGAATTTTAATAACTTACTAAATACTTACGCTTTCACTCACACCCTTTTCGCTACACTCATGATAATCACTTCAGTTATGTTATTGTTGGATATGGAATGCTTTGTTTACTAACGCTTTTAACACAATTAATTTGCTTCAATAATTTTAAAGAACAAAGCAATCCAGCGATGATTGTTTAAGAGCTGTTGTGATTATACTGCCTTAGTCGGAAAGGGTATATCAAGCCGAAAGAAGGGCAATGAAGTTATAAGAATGTCTCCTATTAAGGAAATAAATAAGAGAACGGCAAACTCCCGCAAAAAAAAATGGGATATTGTGGCGAGATTCGACATGCCCGACAGAATTAAGAGGACCTAGTTGCCGATTAAATGTCTTCCGAAGCGACTTGCCTAGCATATTAATATTACTTAAAAAAAAAAAACAATTTTGTAAATACTCATTTTCATTTGAATTTTGTAAGTAAGCTTTGCTATCATACCCTTTTTGTGTATTTGCAGTAATTGTGTAAAATCAGTTCATTATGAAAATACGGCTTTACTCACGTTTTATTACGTCGGATCCGCCGACTAGTTTCGGTAAATCAGATTTTGCGAATTCATAATTAACCCCATAGAAGTTGTTAGTATTCATGTGTCCATTCTCTTCCGGCTTGTTATATCCCTTTCGGACATATTGTATTCCTTTTTCTAAATGTGATTCGATGTCGGTTGTCTAGAATTGGCCATATCAAACAACAGTGCCCCTCCCAAACGTCACAATCGTTTCACAGAGGGCGCGCAAAACAAGACTTGCACGCAATGCAAGAAGAATTTCCCGTCCCATGCCTCGATGCTCATCCACATGCGTACGCACACAGGTACGTCGACAAACTTTTTATATATCCTCAGTTATCTTATTCTAGAATGCCTACAAGAATATTAAATTATTATATTGGTTTGGGAAAAATATGTTGTATGAAGATTTGCCAAAACAAAAGAGCTGTAACTTTGACGTCAATATTATCAGACAAAAACGCTGGAACCCACTTTAGACTACTCTCACTGGGTTTGCAGTATGTTCATAAAAAATTAAAGGTATTTCTTTTTTTTAATTTACTTTTAAAAATGTTAATTTGTTAAAATACAACAATACCTCTTGACACTGGGGAAAAAATCGATTCCGAAAACCCTCTTTCAAACATAAGTATTAGTAACATAGCTTAGCATGCCAATTTAAATATTTTTCTTGGCCCAGTATAGGGCGACGTGTACTGCATTTTGTGTAGCGTTAGCTGCTATATGGCGCAGGGATATAACCTGAACATCAATTTTAGGCGAGCGTCCCTTCGTATGCGGACTGTGCAACAAAGGATTCAACGTGAAGTCCAACTTGCTCCGGCACCTGCGCACGCTGCACGACCAGATCATCAGCCCGGCGCAGGTGGACGATGACGGCGTGGAGGAGTCCACGCCCGGGCCCTCGGAGGTCAAGAGAGAATCCTGAGGGCGTGGAGGGGGGGCAGGTATGTTGTTCATCATCAGGTCTTTTTTTGTCTTCACTGCATGCATTGGTCGACAAGTAACAAAACTCAAGCTTCAAAATTCGGAAGGAATATTAAGGCGCTCTTATAGTAACACTAGCGCCACCCACCAATTGATTTCCTTAAGAGTCGCCTGGAAGCGCATGTCTCCATACAAACGGAAAAAGGGAATTGTGGCAATATTAGATAATTTTAGTGCAAAATTAAGCATCCAATCAATTAATCTCATTATAATCTACGTACGTTCCTATACAGTTTGGTTAAATTATCAAATGTTTGAGAATTCCATACAAATTTGAAAAGGCTTGTAATTCTCAAACCATTGGTATTTTAACCAAGCTGTATAGAAACGTACGTAGATTATAATGAGATTAATTGATGAAATGCTTAATTTTACTCCAAAATTATCAAATATTGCCACAATTCCCTTTTTCCGTTTGTATGGAGACATGCGCTTCCAGGCGACTCTTAAATCATAAGTGGAATTGAAATTTAAAAATCTAACAAGTACAAAACTACTAAATTACTTCAAGTATTTTTTGTTTATTACAAGTAATTTACCAGTACCATATTTAAAGAGAAAAATCGGTTAACGCCAAAAGTGGCCACTTTTGGCATTAACCTGTTTTTCTCTTATTTTATCAAACGAATATTAATGAAAATGAATACAAAAATACTACAAGTAATTTACTAGTTATGTACTTGTTAGATTTTTAAAATACGATATAATTTAGGATTAAAAGAATTAATTGCTGGATGGCGCTAGTGTTACTATAGGAGCGCTTTAATTTATTGGTCCCATACTTCCAGTGGTGGCACTAGCCAGCAATGACATTATTATGGAGAATGGAGATCTCGACTACAAACAACTAAGTTAAGACAACATTTTTTATTGTTTCCCTCATTGTTTCTTAGTTCAGCACTTCAGGCTTTGCATGTAATCGCGGTCTATAAGGCATATAAAAGTTTGCTGCCTCAGAGAGGTCCGTCTTAATACCTACTAGAGATTTTATTATCAATAACTGTGATCGCAGGAAGAGGGCGCGGGCGCCGCACGGCGTACATGAGCGCCATGGTGGACGCCAACCGGCGCGCCAACGAGAAGAGGAAGCAGCAGGCCGAGGCGTCGGCCGCCGGCGCCGTGCCGCGCAAGCAGAGCTACTCGCTCTTCCTCAAACAGCGCGCCGTGCTCTTCTCCGCCAAGAAGTGGAAACAGTGAGCCGCGCCAGACTTGATAAGTCGCCAGTCGCTGATACTCCGGTCAAATCATACTAGCGCAGAGCCGAAGCGAAATGATGTTATGGCAAACTCAACTTTAACTTAATAGCGTAATACTCATATTCCTTATGAGATCGAAATAAATGACGCGTGTATACGCAAGACCGCGTGCCAATTTCGCGCTTGTGAAACTCAGAGGAAAATGAGCATGAAGCTCTTCAGTTAGAGGTGCGTTTGCCATATTAACATCGTTTGCTTCGACTCGACGCTAGTATGAATTGACCTTGATCCATAATCCCCGCGTTCTAAGCGATCCAGGTATATGATGTTGCATAGTGATCACCCCATCAGATTTTCATTATAAAATTGTAGAAACGTGGGAAATATGGAATATGTGGGCTAAACTTGGTTATCGTATCATATTTTCACAAATTTAATGATTAAGAATAATGACTAAATGTCATATTAAAATTTTTCATGTAAAGGTCTATTTTAAATAGAAATTCATGTTTCACCAAATTGGTCATAATTTTGGTTACATTAAGACTTTCAGCAACTCCATTTTAACGAGATATATACGCAGGGACGTATAGAATTCATAGAATTAATCTCATGGAGGATTAAATTCAAGGAAATTATCATGACTTGGCAACCAAGTTTAGCAGCTTTGATCAGAACATGGGCGAAAGGCGACTCTTCACTTCTCTCATTTCGACTCGCTACGATGTTCATACGTTCTGTTACGTATTTTAAATTTAGTTGATTTTCAAAAACCGTAGCGAGTCGTCGGTTCATTCACTTCTCCTGCCCTACCCTCCTTATTTTTGTATTTATTTTATTCTATAGTCCCTACTTAGTGTTGTTTTAGAACTTTCGACTTATGGTTATCAAATCTATTTTAAGTGCTATATATGTGATTGTAGTACGACTCCGCCTTTATAATGACGGTTCCATTTAAATATAAGTTTGGTGATTTAAGAACACAATGTTTTCTAGTCCATTTTGTAAGTTACAGTAATAGTTTATTAGTAATTTCAATAATGGTAATGTGTTAATTATAATGCTTGACATTCCATTTAAATTTAATGGTAAAGTGAGTGTTAATTGTCTTGGTATGTGTCAGTTTTCTGAATAATGTGAATTGTAATTTCTTTGCATACAAAAATTATCGATTATTAATTTGAATCATATTATCGTAAGCATGTGCTTTATGTTCCTCATTCCATTATTAAATTTAATTTTTACACTGAGAGTTTTGGCTATGTGTAAGTTTTAATTTAACAAATTGGCGACTTAATACTCTAAACAATTGTTTTTACTATTTTATATGATAGTAAGTGGAGAATAAACAATTTAAGAAATGAACTTTCGTTTTGTATTTTCCCTGTTCAGACTACCCCTCGATTTTAAAATAAGAAAACTCATGTTTTTAAAAGACGGGTAACATGTACCGTATCATAATTATCAGGTTCATTTTAGTTTTCACAACAAGAGCATGACTCTCTCTGTACTACTAGAGATATAAATTAAGCAGAGCAGTCAGAGGCTTGGCCTAAACTCCACGCTGGCTAGAAGGATTGTGGTCTCTTTGATTGTAAGCTTTATTCAGCTTGTTTCCTAAGTCGCCTTCTACGACATCCATAATGTTGCATCATCGTTATTGTGTTCTTATTCTATAGGCCAGTATCGACACAAAAAAAATGCAAACATTAGTAGATAATTTAGTGTTTCATAAAATCCCACTACATAGATAACCGAAAAAAAAGTCCCATACCTACTTTCGGGCCCGCCTATAAAGGGTTCCGTAGTAGCAAGCTTAGCCAAATCCTCTTATTTGACGCCAAAAAATAAGTTTTTTTAGTGTTTGTATTAATTGACAAAGTTAATTTTGTGGTTTTATGAAAAAGTACTAAACTGTTTAGTGTACTTAGTAACTACTCAGCTCTGAAAGTTTTCCTTTCAACTTCGTTATATATATACTACTGTTTTTAGGGTTCCGTTAGTAAACTAGGAACCCTTCTAGTTTCGCCATGTCTGTCTGTCTGTCCGTCCGCGGTTTTACTCAGAGACTATAAGTACTAGAAAGCTGTAATTTGGTATGAGTGTGTATATTAATCATGGCAAAAAAGTCGTAGAAAAAAACCTTGAAAAAATATTTTTTTTTGGGTAGCTCCCATACAAGTAAAGTGGGGGAGTAATTTTTTTTTCTCTATTTACCCATCGTGTGGGGTATCGTTAAAAAGGTCTTTCAAAAATATTGTGAGGTTAATAACACCATTTTTCGATTTAGGGATCCGTTTCCGAAATATTTGGTTTTAAAGTGCAAAATTTTGTTAGAGGTACGTGTCCCCCCCCTCTATCTGCTAAACGGTTATATATGGATACGTGAAAAAAATTACAGCAATAGTATATATACTGAAGTTGAAAGGAAAACTATCAGAGCTGGGTACTAAGTGCAAACTAAAAAGTTATAGGCAACCAACTTATAAAATGTACTGGAAAATGTAAAATTTCATACAATCTTCATTGTTAGATGTTTTTGGTCGTTAGACTGTGAGGTGTGAGTGTAAACAGTGTGAACTCAAAGTTGTCATTCGCAACTACGGAACCCTACACTGCGCGTGGCCCGACACGCACTTGGCCGGTTTTTTTTTACGTATCTATGTAGATATAACCGTTTAGCAGATAGAGTGGGGGACACTCACCTCTAACAAAAATTTGCACCTTAAAACCAAATATTTCAGAAACGGATCCCTAAATCGAAAAATGGTGTTCTCAACCTCACAGAATTTTTAAAGACCTATTCAACAATACCCACACGATAGGTTAGTAGAGAAAAATAAAAATTGCTCCCTCTTTACTTATATGGGAACTACCTACCTTATTTTTTTTTCTACCACTTTTTTGGCATGAATAATTTACATACCCATACCAAATTACAGCTTTCTAGTACTTATAGCCTCTGAGTAAAACCGCGGACGGACAGACAGACATGGCGAAACTATAAGGGTTCTTTGTTTACTACGGAATCCTAAAAATCGCAGTTACATGCGCGTTTGCAATGTTTGATGTCGATATTGATTGGGCTACATAGGTACTAATTTTATTTAGAATTTTGGAATTGTGATATACGTTTGTATGTAACAAAATGGTGAAATAATATTTAATGGGCACGATTAGTTCATGATAATGAAACTGACTATAATAAATAATCAAAGTATTGTACAATACAAAAATAAATACATCTCATAGAAACTATCGCCTTGCTTGTTTTTCGTGTGTGTAAGTGGCCAACACTGGTATCAGAATTTTCAAGCTGCCAGCGATGCATCTGACATCATTCTGATGACAACCGTGACCAACGGCTTAACGTGCCTTCCTAAGCACGAACTCGATCAGCTGATTGCTCTTTTTGCATGGTACCTATGTCGAAAATTACCTGTAAATTGTTAAACTAGCATTTTCCGCGACTTGGTCCGCGTAAATTATAGCCTATGTAACCCCCAGATAAATTGGCTTTCTACAACTGAAAGAATTTTTAAAATCGGTTCGACTTGATTAGGTATGATAATGTTTCAAACAATAAAACAAATTTCATAAAAATACATACTTAGTTTATTCACCAGATACAAGACTTAACTATCACAATCTTATTGAAGATACACACAGTGTACAGTACATAATAAGATTTAGAACATGATCTAAGGCGTGAGATTTAACCTGAACTAACAAAATCACGTCTTCCTCCATTTTTGGTGCCAATAACATAAAAACTGTTTGTAACCCCACTTCAGCTCTGCTGTAGGTGGGCAAAGTAAAGGAAACAGTAATAAGGCCAATATGGCATCACCTCCGCGAGCGAGATAATCGCGACGACAATAATAATGAATTCCCATATCTACACACGGCGAAGTTAAGGGGGCACACTAGGCACAGTAGCGACGCCAATCATTTTATTCCTAATACTTTACAAATAGAACATGATTTACATTCTTGAATTTCTTTCTATTTGTAAAGTATTAGGAACAAAATGATTGGCGTCGCTACTGTACCTAGTGTGCGGCCTTAACGCCGCGATGCGACGAGTGGCATTTTTTTTATGTCATGATAGCGACCCGCTTGCTTGAAGCGAGTCACCTGATGGTAAGTGATCACCGCTACCCGTGGACAACTGCAACCTGGGGTGTTGCGCGGACTCGTCGCGATTTTCTCGCTCATGGAATTGATACCTAAGTATAGACTTAACAATAACATTTATAACAAAATTTAACTATCATCCTCCTCAATCTTGGGCGCCAGATAGTACCGAATATGGCCGATGTCTTGAATGCGGTACTCGACCACTAGCGGTACGTCGGCAGACATGGAAAGTTGTACCTGAAAATAAGGGAAATGTAAATAATAAAAACACGTTATTTCATGCATACAACAGTTACAACAAAGGAACAGCAATGACGGGAATAGCATGTTCTATGCTTATAAAATCTGACTAGATAATGTTTATGCCATCATCAGGTTTTTTTTAGTCTCTGGTGCAGGATCACGGTCCTCTCTCGCTGGAAAGATGAGTTGGAGAGGTCTCTTTGAAGTTTATAAGCTTTGTTGCGTCTACTATATCCACAGGAAAATTTGAATTCTACTCTGCTGGGAACCAAACTGCACTTTACAGTTACGGATGGTTTATTTATGAGACAAAATCTTAACAAGTCAGAATGATATTCTATGATAAATACATATTGATGTGAATGAATTGAGCTAGCCGTGAGTAGTAGGTTATGAAATTGTGTCGTAGGATACAAACTCAACAGTACTTTATTTTACTAACTTTCGCAAGCTCCGCGCGCGTTATGTCGACCCCTCGGGAACAGTAACTTTTTTCCGGGATGGAAGGTAGCATGACCTTCTCTATACTCCAGACAACGTGTATGCAAAATTTCATGATGATCGGTTCAATGGATAGGGCGTGAAATCGTAACTAACAAATAAACTCACTTTCGCAATATACTATTACAGATCACTTAATAATCCTAATCCTAACTAATATTATATTTGCTAGTTTGTTTATTTGTTTGTCACGCTTTCACGCCCTATCTACTGAACCGATCAGCATGAAATTTTGCATACACATAGGTGGGTGTGACGCAAATAATCCCATTCGCAACTCATCCAAATCGCAACTTGTCCCATTCTCAAGTCGTCTCATTCGCATCTCGTCCCGTGCGCAACTCGTCCTGTTCTCTATTTTTTTTTCGCAACTTGTCCCATTCGCATTTTTTTGTACCTTTCAAGCTCGCATTGGGTTTATAATTAAAAGAATATGCCACAAATCATTTACTTTCTCAAAATTTAACTTCAATCTGCGTATAAAAGTATAGGCAAGTAAGGCACCGCATAAAAACAGTTTTACAGTTTGTAAAAATATACCCTAGCGAGTCAAAACAAAGCAATTAGCAACAAGATTATATAGATATAGTATAGATTATATTTATAGATTAATAGAGCTCTAATCACTTTGTTTATTGTATCGGTATTATTGTCCTCGTATTAAACTGCGTTTACCTCTTTGAGTAGGTAACAATAAATTGAAATGGACCCATAACAAAAACATTCGTAAACAAATGTAATTCATGTAAGTAATCAAAACGGAATGATAAGTGATGCAAGTGTCGGTGAGAAGTTGTATGTGACTACCCTCTTCAAATACTAATAATAACTTTAACAAAATTGTGACATTATATTCTTACTTATTGTTATAGGCTAGCAATGTTATTAATATTATCGAGATTGCACGAATTTGTTTTTCTAGGCGTGTGTTAAAGTACAGGTTATCAATTTAATTTGCGTGCTAAAGACCCCAATGGGTTGTAAAATACAAATGGGACGACCTGCGAATGGGACAAGCTGCGAATGGGACGAGTTGCGAAAGGGACGTTTTGCGTCTCACCCTCTAAATGAGGGTACTGAGAAGGGCATAGGCTTTATATCATGCGGGCGAAGCCGCGCGTAACAGCTAATATTATATATTAGTTGAGAGTACCTGTGGACTGAGCGACGTGGCCTTGGTGAAGTAGTTGAGATATTGGCAGGCGAAGGTGAGCGTGACGGGCTCGTCCATCTCGATGACGACGGCCTCGTCCTCCTTGTCCACGGACGCCGTCTGCGCCAGCTTGATGTTGGCCGAGCCGATGTCGCCCGTCGCTGAGAACTTCACTCCTGGGAAATAAGTATCGTTTTGGATCAAAATTTCAAATTCGAAACTAGGTCTACATGTTAGACTGGGAGAAAAGGAAAAAGGTAGAGTGTACCAGCTGCTTCTCTTCCCGCGCCCGGCGGAAATCTAAGGAATCATGTAAATAGGCGGTGCGATTCCGTATTCCATCTTTAAGCCCATCAACATGCTAAACATGGCCTTTTGATCTTATGATCTTAGGTTCTGTCTACCCCGTAAGGGATAAAGACGTGATACTATGTATGTCCAAATGTTTATTTCAGAAACTAGGCCCTTGCAGGCTCTTTTTCCCGTCAAATCACGTTATTAAAAGTAATATGTATGTTACTAATTATTGTTCAAAAGCGTCAGACTACTAGCGTTTTTGGAATGGACCACTGCAGAGAAGAAACTGTGGTACCTATCAACAGTATTGGTCGCCTACTTGCCTGAAGGGCTTTGTGTGAGTTCTTCTTGTACTTCATACCGGCTACCCCACTACATAAATCTTGTGATTCTTACAAACCATACGACTATTTCTTTTTCCCATTATCATCTGTTGTACGGTAATTTTATTATTACATACCCACATATTGTTTTTATTATTCATAAATATTCATAATGAAAGGAAAGCTACTTGTATCAATACATTCAAAATTCTCTAATATGTTTTTTGTTTATGTACCTAGCATGGTCTTGCAGCCTCAGGAGCTTCTCTATCTATTACCACAGCTATTGTCCGCATTTTATATTTTATGTATTTTTTTACTATGACAATACTGAGAATAAACCCCTCAATATTTAAGTGATATGAAGACTAGAGCTGTGGGAACTAGTGGGAAGTGATGTAGTTGTAAGACAAAATGAGACTTACCTTCTTTAGTGCAGGATATAACCATAGATTCTCCAAACTGAGACAGATCTCTGCAGATTCTAGCAAACTCTCCACTAGGGAGACGGATGGTGCAGCTGTACTCAGTCTCAGGAATACCTAAAAAAATAAGGTGCATTGCAATATGAATAGAAATCCCATGTATATTAAAGGTGTCTTTTTAAGAAGGCTGGTCTCACTGGGAGGATTGGTTGTCTCGGCAAATATCACTTTTTTCTTAGTTCCCCCTTGTTCAAACATGATGGTCACATGGCAATCCCATCCAGTAGCCACACTAGAATTCATATATTCTACATTCATCTGATTTCTTAAAAATCTTTTCAATAGCACTATTTATTGAAACCATAAAAAAATTTGAAATATCACCACAACTAATTAATGGACACCAGTGAAATAATATTGAACAACAGTATGTACCCAGACTAGACCAGAAATGCCCAGGACGCCTTAATAATAGTGATGAAGTCTTACCTAAGTGTTCAAGATCCAAGTTCATGAGCTTCATCTCATAATCAGACACCTTCTCCTGATTGGGGCTCTCAAACACAAACGTGACAGTATCAGCATTGTCCTGTGCCTTCATTGTTACTGTGTCTTTGTCACCAGCACATTTTAGGATTTTTGACATGCTGAAATTGACACACTATGATCAAACAGAAGTCCAATTTAAAAAATATTTATGAAGTGTAAGCAAGCCAGAAATATATGTATTATTAAATAAATTGCATTTTCCAGTCTAGGTTTTCTAGTGATTTATAAATATGCTTTGAACGCTATAGCGCAGAAAACTGAATTGTTGTTGCACAATGAATGAATCTACAAAAGTAGCTCTATTCATTTTGAGCTACGAAAATTAAGGTAAATAAATATTTGTTGATTTGGCACAACTATTGTATTAGCCATATAGCCTGTAAAAATAGTTGTTGAAAATAAATGTCTCTTTGAAACTTGGTGCATCTTATATTAAGAATAAGCACACATTTGGACAAGAGCACTAAGAAAATAGTGATAACTTACCTCCCAAGATTCATGCCCATGGAAATGTTCCGGTCACATCTGTACTTGTCAAAACCATCTGCTCTGAGTGTGAGGGACACCAGTGAAACGTGAGAGTTGTCCATAGCCTAAACAAAGAACATTTCATTTTACTATTATTTGAAATGCATTATTGACTAAAACCTAATATTGTTTCTTTACAATTCTACAGAGGTGATAATTTAGGCATTACACCCCTAAATTTAGGTGGTAAAATGAGAAGGTAGAAAGATTAAAAGTCGGCTTGGGTTGCCTTAGGTACACTGTAATCACTATCACTACATATTATAAAACAAAGTCCCCCGCCACGTCTGTCTGTCTGTCTGTTGGCGATAAACACCAAAACATCCGAACCGATTTTCATGCGGTTTTCTCCAATGGATAGCGTGGTTCTCGAGGAAGGTTTTAGTATATAGTTTTTACGTTTTTGTTTACATTTTTGTATATACCAACGATATTTGTTGGAGGTGTCGTAAAAAAATTAACCGTTTGGGAGCTTTCAACAAAAACGCTGTCTAAACCCTTTGAGATATAACAAAACAATGTATGGTGGAATTGTGTATCTTATTTAGGTCTACAGAAAAGTCCACGATGGCATATGTCTATATATTAAGGATAACATACTATATTCATTTTAATACTAAAAAAATGGGCAATTATCAAAGATCACGCGCAGGCTAAACCCTTAGAGCTAGAAATTTGAAATTTTGCTCACGTATTCCTCTATGACGTAAACATCCACTAAGGAAGGATTTTTCAAAAGTCATCCCCTAAGGGGGTGAAATAGAGGATTAAAGTTTATATGAAACTTTTTATTCCTTGGACATATTTGTATGAAATTTCGTGTGAATTGAGAACGGCAAAAATAATGAGTAACATTTTTAATAGTTTCCCGAAATTAAACCTCTAAGGGGGTAAATCGGGGTATATGTTTAGTTTACCGCTTTGTAGCATCATATTTTATAATCCCCGCATTCCAAACCTGAAGTCACCGCGAACGAAGTCGCGGGTAACTGCTAGTTTTATATGAAACTTAAGTTGACTAATTGTCACTTCATGTTTAAAATGAGTTTAAAAATAAACAACAAAAAAAATTGTAAGTAACAAGTTTTTTACAATGCTCACCTGTAGCTGAATGCCATTATCGTCACAGTCAAATGTGGCTTGTGTGAGCAAGTCTTTGATAGCTTCCAAGACCTTCTTGAGGATGGATGATCGGAGCAAGCGTGCCTCAAACATTCTGAAAACAGTATTCAGGTAAGCACCCTATGTAGATTCGAAATGGAGGCGTCAGCGGCAGCCGAAGCTTTGTGTTTGGTGACACATAAATAATAAGAATATTTAATATCATAATCGACAACGAATATAGGGCTTCCACGTGGAAAGGCGCCACGAAGAATGGAATAGAGATGCGGTATCTCAAAGGAGAAGCCCCAACGGAAACCTGTTGAAAATTATGATTCAAGTCCAGTTTTGACTTTCATTCGAAAGAAGCACAAGAAATAGAACCTACTTACTTGTATTTTAAGTATAAAACTCACGAAAATTCAACAAAAAAAGCGTAAAATGCGAAAAAGAAAGATGCGTCCAAGTCGCTGACCTCACTTTGACAATGACAGTTGTAACAGCCGGCGGGAAAAATTGGCGCGAATATGAAGAAATGTCGGATATAGTTTTCTGTTGAAATAAAACGCTGAAGCCAAGACATATACTTGGTTGTACAGATTAACAAAATATATTTTTGCCATAATGACTTTACGAACAAAGGATAATGTATTTCAGCGAAATCGACATAAAAGAGTGTTTCATAAAAATATAAAATAACATCAGCCCCCATAGCATGGCACGCGCGACAACGTTTATCGACTATCGCCATCTTGTTTTTTGCAATACTGAAGAGCGAGAAGTAGATAGTTTATCGCGCGATATAAACGGCGTCGCGGGAGCCATGCTAAGGGGGCAGGGGCGTGGGTATATTGAGTAAAATCTTCCACGGCCGGCTCCAAATAAATAGTACATACCTATAAGTTCATACAACCTCCGAACTTTCAAACTTGTTCTTGCGTTCATCTTATAACTGAGAACTATACGTGTCATAATCTTCTTCTTCTTCATCAGGTCTTTATTAGTCTCCACTGCAAGAGCACAACCCTCTCTGTACTACCAGAGCCATATATTAGCCAGAGCAGCCAGAGGATTTGGCCTATACTCTCCACGCTTACCAGACGGGTTGGAGAGGACTCTTTGATGTTTATAAGCTTTGTTTAGCTTGTGTTTCCTTAGTCGCCTTTTACGACAATAACGGGTAGACTTGGAGTGGTCCTATTCTACTCTGCCGGGAACCACATGTTATAAATACGAAAGTGAGTTTGTTTGTTTGTGACGCTTTTACGCGCCCTATCTACTGAATCGATCATGAAATTTTTCATACACATAGGTAAGGGTACTGAGGACACAGGCTATATATCAAGCGGGTGTAGCCGCGGGTAACAGCTAGTAATAATATAATAAAGACGAAAGATTATAATAGGCTATGACTTATTTTTGAAATATTTAAGCATTCATACTAATATTGCATTACTATAACCCAAAAATTACACTATAAATTTTATTGAGCAATACTGAGAGAAGCGCGAAAACTATTAATGTTCATGTGATCTAAGCGCGTTTCCGGACATCCCAGATACAACCTCGGATAATCTCTGGTCCGGGTTTCGGCGCGTGGGTCCGCTCCAGACCGTGTGATAAAAACCAAAACCCACGCGGTGCTAAGCGTTTCAGAGTTACATCCTTACCTGAGATGCTTCGGAAACTTGTATCGGACTGGATACTTGGATAGACTATGTTATAAAATTCTAACCCACGCGGACGAAGTCCCGGGAATCCGTTACCATACATTAAAACAGCCAAAGCCATACCAATCAAGCTATCGCATAGCTATAAGTGGTCAGTGGTCCATGTCGGTCATGTAGGCTACTCCATTGTTTTCTGGATATCATGTCGATCAGGATAGAGAGGGAGCTTAACAAATTCGTAAATAAGTAAGAAGTCAATGTGAGAAATAAAACCGATTTATTTATTGACAGTATAAAATGTAATGATCCCCAGCCAATCCCCAGCATTCATATTCTTTCTTATGCACTAAATAAAAGTCCCATATTCTTTAAAGTGATTAAATTAAAATAATTAATATTTAACAAGATAGCTGAACAATTTGCTCCTGATTGGGGTAGTTTGGTAATGTCAAGCCATATTTCTTCACGATTTCAGGTGGCAAAAACCTTCCACCCAGGAAATGTTTTGAGTCACCTAAGATGTTTGGCCGTGCACAGAGTTTTGGGGCCGACAAGGATATGAGCAGGGCTGGTTTGAGCGATCGAGCAGCTATTGGTCCACTTTCTACATGCCAACCACTTGGGATATCCACACTGTAGAGAAAAATAAATTATCCAATAATTTAAAAAAAAACAAGTAGAAAATCTGCATAAACATAAAAAAAATTCAAAAACATAGAAGTACTTTCTAGTAGTAAAAAATCAATAGTAGGTACAATTACAACACGCTGTAAACATCTAAATCTCATAGATAATGTAATATTTTTATTGCCACCTACTTAAAGCAATATATGTAGATACCTATATTATTATACATAATTTAAAATATTTTTAACAAAAAACAATAACTGACTTCAACTCTATCAATATGTTTTAATAAGCACAAGAATAAAATGGAAATTAGTGTAAACCAAACGGCATTACTGTATAATCATTTTTGGTTTTTGTGTATTTCTTCAAAAAGCACTTGACACATTTCGATAAAAAAATTATGGGACCATCTGTAAAGTATTACCTATCGAACAAAAAAAGAATTTCTTAAATCAGTCCAGGCATCTTCGAGAAATCAGGGAACATACATAAAAAAAATAAAGAGTATGATGAATTGAGAACCTACTCCTTTTTTTGAAGTTGGTTAATAACTAATCTATGCAGGAATTCTGTTCTAAATTTCTTAGGTACAGTGGGCTACATAGAAAATTATATGCTATACCCATTAGTACTACATTATGAAAATTATTGGGGGTATACTTTCCTCTTATGTGGCCCACCACACATTATAAGGTGCCAAATTTTAAAAACAAAAGTTTTATTACAAGTATATTTATAAGATGTATTAGATTATTTGCAAAGTTTTACCTGCAGACTGGCAGTCCACCATCAATCAAAGCATCCAGTGCCGACTTCAATTCATCCCTTACTGGGGGCTTAAAACTGAAACCAAATAGAGCATCCACCAGCACCTTATAATTATTTTTCAAATCTTTAGGAGGAGGCAGTTTTGTCACAATCTCAACTCCAAATTTCACACATTGCTCCAAAAGATTTTCATATAAAGGCTTTGGGGTGCGCTTAGGATAATATACAGCTACAGTATAGCCAAATAAGGTCATGTGTCGGGCAGCTACCAGTCCATCCCCTCCGTTATTGCCAGGACCACATACGATTAAGGCTGTCTGGTGTCTGTAAACAAAAAATATATCAGGTCTTGGTAGACAATCTGCGAAAAGACAAGATGAACTGCGGGACATTTTTTAGTTAAGTTTTAGTTTTGAATTAGTTTTAGTAAAATGTATTGTATAAGAAACCCGTAGACAATCTGATTATCAGCATATTATATATATTAAGTTCCCACTTATACCATACCATACCATCATATACCATACCATCTTTTGTATCTTGACTTGCCTCCCGGCAAGTCAAGATACAAAAGATCTGAACTTTGGTTAAGAGAGAAATACACAATGTGTCACAGGTAGTGTGTAAAGAGAATATTATTATGCATAGAAAGACTAGAATGTATGATATGAACAGTGACAGATTGTGCTGCCCCCACATAATAATAGGAAAAGGTAATGAAGAAAACCATACTCAAATATTGGAACACAACTATTTTTGTGGTGGAGTTTGTGGTGGGAAGTCAAGGGATACAGTTGAAGTTTGCTTTAGACATTTTTGCAAATTGATTTTAGTGGCCTTGATAATATGAAATTGGTGTAGTTTGGTGTTATAAATGCTTGTGCTCATGAAGAATTTGTGAAATAGTTAAAGTGGACTGATAAATGGACTCATATAGATTTGCCACCAGAACCTCCCACGAGGCATCAAAGAACATACACCATCTTTGATGCTACTTGGAAAAACTTTACCGTACAACACCAATACTTAGTATCTCAATTAAACTGGACATTGGCAGAATCACTGAAATTTCGGTGGAAGCCATAATATAAAACAGAAGAAGAAGAACTATTTTTGTTCACTAATACATAGATATCTAATTAATGTTTCACCATGTTTCACATAAATAAATCATTTACACTGGAGTACCTATACAATACTATGTGTAATACTGTACAAGTTGTCCAATACTAGGCCTGTAGAAACTATAGTTGAATGTTGACATGCTAAGAAAATTACATACGTATGGGGAGGGTAGGTCTGAGCCACTGCAGCGGCCACACTCAAGCCGGCCAGTTCCATCAGCTGATCTACGCTGAACTTATATTCATTGAATAGTTCCTCATCTAGCGCGGCCGCCTCTGTCTGGTTGAGGTATCGCATGCGCCTGCTGCTGCATTTCCTTCCACTGCCAGCCATGACTCCACTACCCCACACGTTAGCTACTCGCAGCTGTAAATATTAATTTATTTATTTGGGAAACTAACAATTAGCAATGCATACAAAATAAAATAATAACAAAAAGATCATCTAACTTTCTAAAAGACAGCAAAATTATCGAGCTTCGGAAAACTATGCCGGCCGGTATTACGTTCGAAGTTGAAAAAGCTTTCTTTTGTTGTCATAGAAGAACATACCAAAAGGGCACTAGTTAGTACTTGAAACATATGCATTGATCGGTTTGATCCCAAATCGCAGCAATGTTATTATTTTTGTATTTTATTTTTTGTTCACTTCCACGATTTTTCAAATGTCTCCACTTGACACTTGACACTTAACTTTTTTTTACTTTTGACAGTCAGTTGAAAATGTCATTACTTTTTATTTCTTTTTATTTGGCGTTTGAGCATAAACAGATTTAGTTACCTATTTACCACGCAAACTAAACTAAACGCAAAATTGACAACAACATAGGCGTTTCGTTTTGACAACTGAGCTCATCCGTCAATCCGTCATTCACAAAAATGGCTGCGCTTAGAGTATTCAGTCGTAATTTACCGTATTTACGACAGCAATTTTCTGCTTTACTTGGAAACACATCACCCTCAGTGAAATTTATTTGTGTTGTTGTTATTATTGGATACATATTGTCGTTTTCTGACGATGTTGTGGATATTTTAAGTGTAACTCCAGGGTATTTGTTGCCACCTTCTTTCCAACTGTGGTCTACTTTCACGTTTTGGTTTCTAGAGATCCACTTGTGGGAGGTGGTGATCGACATAGTTACTGTAGGGTTGTGTGGGAAGCTAATAGAGCCACTATGGGGTCAAATGGAGATGATGAAGTTCTTTTTCCTTACCAACATTGGTGTTGCTTTCCTGACCACTTTCTACTACTTAGTGATATTTGCATGCACGGGCCAAGCTTCGTATTTGTTCGACATACACGTTCATGGCTTAGCCGGTTACCTGGCGGCGGTTAGTGTCGCTGTCAAGCAAATAATGCCAGATCATCTACTGATAAAAACACCTCTAGGTATTGATAATTGTTTTTCTGTTTTCTATTATAGTTTTATCTGTTGAATTATTAAAATTATGGTTCCATAATATGTCGTGATATTCCATTTGTTTGCAAGAATCTTACACTTATTTCCACAAGTATAGAATTAGCTAGCATCATCAATAAATAAGGGCTAGCTAAGTAGCTAGTCCTTATTTATTGATGATGCCTTGTCTGATGCTTCAATTACTATCTTTATTACTTACTTCTGAAGATTTTATTCTGTTTAAAGACTTATTATGTATCCGTAATTATTATAGTAAATAGAATTGATGCTTCCTCAAGGAAACAATAATTCAGATTATGATTTCCTCTTTTAAGGAAAACTCACAAACCGTTCATTGCCATTGCTGCTACTAATTGTGGCTATCATCCTATGGGCGGTTGGAGCGCTGGAGGGCACTTATCCCTGCATGTGGGGCAGTGGGACGATCCTGTCATGGATATATTTGCGTTTCTGGCAGCAACACAGCAGTGGAACTCGAGGTGACATGGCTGATAACTTCAGCTTTGATAAGTGAGTCAATTTTCATTAATAGAAATCCTCTGTAAGACAAACTGTATTTATTAACAAAATTGATTGAAAACAGAGTTGCAAAACTTAGGTACGTCTATGGGTGAATATTGCCTAGGAGCTAGGAAAACCATACACAAGATGCACAAGGAGAAGTCATTGAACTAGTGTTAGTGATGGCCATTTGGTTTTGTACAAATGTATCAGTTCTGTACACTTCTGCATTTATTAGTAGTGAATGTAGATGCTGACCTATGTATATACAAGTAAATTATTGCAAAGAATGAAAAAACCAACTACTGTTTTGACAGTTTAGATCTGTTATGTTTTTGGCTGACTCACAGAACTATAAGGCTGAAATGATAGATAACTCACACTTCAAAATAGAGAATATGCGCATCATTTCTTTATTTGCTGAATATAATAATTAGTAACCACAGTAAACAAATATGAATGAATTTATAAAATATCTTAAACAGTGACTATATACGGTGTGACACTTAAAAGCTTCAATTGAAATGAGTAGTCCCAAAATAGACTGGTGAAGTCAAAATCTATATCCTAATCCTAACTTCCTAACTAATATTATAAATGCGAAAGTGAGTTTGTTCTTCTTCTTCTTTTCGAGTCAAAATGGCTAAAATTTAAACTAGTCTTGACCAAAATTGAGTTTGTTTATTTGTTGGTTTGTTTGTTTGTTGGTTTGTTTGTTTGTTACACCCAACCTACTGAACTGATCATCATGAAATTTTGCATACACATAGGCTATATATCGCGCGGGCGAAGCCGCGGGTAACAGCTAGTTATCTATACATATACTAGAGGTCCTCCTCGGCTTCGCCCATGGTACATACATGGCCTATGTCACTCAGGTATAACATACCTATCCAATGTTGAAAGAATTTTTGAAATCAGTCCAATGTCTGTTTTGGTTGAACACGGTAGTCCTGAGATTACCGTGTTCAACTAAACAAATAAACAAACTCTTTAGCTTGATAATATTAGTATAGACTTGCTACTAAAATAGCATTTTTGAGAGTGAGACACATATTTTTCGTAAAATTGTTATATCTTGTTCGTTTTTTTACTAATTTTTACTCCATTTTCACTGTTAGTATTATACTATACTTTTAAATATATTTTATGGATAAACTGGTTAGATAACACATTTTTTTCATGGATATTCACTATAACTAGCAATTCTGGCTACAGTATGCAACAATAGACAGACATACTTACATAAATACATAGATAAATGAATGCATAGCTACATATATATAAACGCGAAAAACCTTACCCTGCTTCTGGGTCAGTCTGGTAAAAATATGAATGGATCTTAAATTAATTGCCATCACTCCTTCTATGATATTTATGTGAGTTTTCTTTTTCCAACAATAAATTTAATTTCGTATAACAATACACATGCGCTCGCGGCGGCTAGGGCAGAAACTTCTTCTTCTGTTTTATATTATGGCTTCCACCGAAATTTCAGTGATTCTGCCAATGTCCAGTATAATGAGATACTAAGTATCGGTGTTGTACGGTAAAGTTTTTCCAAGTAGCATCAAAGATGGCGTATGTTCTTTAATGCCTTGTAGGAGGTTATGGCAGTAAATCTATATGAGTCCATTTATCAGTCCACTTTAACTATTTCACAAATTGTTCATGAGCACGAGCATTTATAACACTAATTTCATATTATCAATTTGCAAAAATGTCTAAGGCAAACTTCAACTGTACCCCTTGACTTCCCACCACTAACACGGCAGAAACTTCATTATTATTGTGTTCCAGATGACAATCCAATAATCATGGTATCATAGACGATAGGCACTTCTTAACTAAAGAAGATTAACACATTGTGATTGGGCTTATTTGATTCGTCTTTGCAAGCACTTTATAGTGTGAATTGATCATAATGGAATATGTCATACATAATTAATCTGCATATGTCTTGATCTTTAAAAACCCATAGATATATTTTTTCATTTATAAACAGATATAAACCAAACTACCAAATCGATTTTGATGAAATTTTAATGGGTAAATCCCTTTCAATTAAGATTGTTTCAAATTGATATGAGGCAACAAATATCCAAAAACTGATCCTGATCCTTTTTTGAAGTCAGTTTAAAAGAAAAAAATAAAAGTTTGATTGATTGGTATTCTCGTATTCCAGCTTCTTCCCAACAGTGCTGCAGCCGGTGGTCCGCGGCATCCTAGGCCCGCCGCACCGCTGCCTCGTGCGGCTCGGGCTGTGCTCGCCGAGCGCGCGCCGCGTGCACCTCGCGCTCAGCCCGCGCGGCGTCACCATCTCCATGCCGGGCGTCGAGCCGCAGGATATGGAGAGGCGGAGGTATTATCACCAAAGATTTCTATATAAACTATAGACGTGCCCTACTCCAAGAAACAGATGTTTAAAAGCAATCATGTCATGGGACATGAACGGCGTCTGCACGGTACAGAGTTTCGGTGTGAGCTAAGCGCAACGGTGTTAATTAGGTCCCTTTGAACGCCTCAGAATTTGCTACGTACGGTGTACGGCTCGCCTACCTTAGTTTATTTAGAGGTGTTTGATTACTACAAGCTTTTATTTAACTTGCTATGTGAGTTTGCCTTTTTTTGAATGAATTATTTGAGTGCATCCTTTTCTTGCCTGGCTGTAAGGTCATCTCAGAGACTCTCATAGATGGCGCCACTCGTAATTACACAAAATTGTATTTACCGTAATATGAGAATATAAAAACATTATTCACAAAATATATCTCATTAAAAATTAAAAATCAGAACAATATTTTAGGCATAATATTTTAAATGACACCCTATATTTAGTAAGTAATAGATTAACGCAGATTACCGCCATTTAATATCGAGTAGCAAGCAACTCTCCTGCGCCATACATTCGCCTACTTTTCGCGGTTTCCGACACATTCGCCAGATTCCTTTTTCGTCAGAATAAATTATAGGCTGTTTTTTTTCTGACTAAAACGGAATTCCTCTTCGACCGGAAAAAAACTTAGGTTAATTTTGACATTATTTATTTATACTTACTAACATTCCACCTTAATTTGGTCCAATATTTTTTTATGGGGTGGGCAGTCTAATTAGTATTATATTGTCTTTGGTATTATCAAGATTTTATTTTACTTGTTCAAAAAGCGATACAGGATATCGAAGTTTGAATAAAATTTAATTACATTTTACTATACCACCATTAGTTTTTTTTATGAATTATTTAAGTGCGTCTATCTTGCCTGTTTGCAATGATGTGGTCTAAGGTTGAGGTTCAAATAGTTCTGAAACCCATTTTCGGATGACAAGGCAATGTTTATGGTACCATAGTCCTGATCGGTTGGAGCTGGAAGGTGGCCATAGCCCACAGTTTATGGGCTCATTTGATTTGTCTTGGCAAGCACTTCACTAACAGTAGATCGCTCATCATAAAATCCTATAACAAATATGAAATTTTTGAAAAAATTTAAATTCTTGTTTATTATTTAAAATCTTAAGGTCTTTGAGCTATCCATATCAAAAAAATACGATTTTATGTGATAGACAGGGCCAAGTGTGGCAAACTTTACATAATCCTAGCGTTAAAATAAGTCAGATATCATGTATTTAAGTTGAGGGCAGACTCGTCATAAGTGAAAAAGAATACAATTTTAGCAAACTTATTTCTTTGTCAAATTTTAGGCAAATCGCTCTAAAAGCACTGAGCGAGAGATTATCAAAGACGTCCGAACAAACGCGACAGAAGAACCTATCAACCAAAGTGAATATGGACACAGTGAGAAAGATGCAGTCCTCACACGTGATACCGCAGTTCCCGACAGAGGTCCCGGAGACCAGTCAGTCGTCAGGGCCTGCGGAAGCCACTTTGGTCGATATCGGCACGGAACCAGCGCCGCCCACCACGAAACAGTCATGATCGTTACAGTCTAGTGCGTAAACATAGGGCTGTTCACAGAACCAATGTAGATTCCTACATTAGTTTAAAGGACCATACTTATTATCCATCCTGGTGTATATCGGAACTGTACGCGCTCAGTTATCCGTAAGTGCCAGTTGCTGTAACAATTGACAGTTCTTGTTCTTCCTGTTTTGTACATGTAAGCTTCTATTAAGGTGGTAATAACAGTGAAGTAGACTTTGGGATATGTATGATTGACATTACACAGCACGATGATAATGAGTATGGTCCCAAAGCATGGACAATAGTGCATCATGGACGTCCAATCTCTAACCATGGATCTAAGAATAATTATTCCTAGGTCCATGTCTCTAACTACGAGTATCTGACTTTTGTCAATAGGAGATATTACTGAAAGCTGTGCCGCCAGAGTGCGCCACTAGCACATACAGTAAAAAAGGTTTGACACTGACAAGTATGTACATGTCAGTGTCAAAGTCGCAATTAATTTGTGAAATTATACATTAATCCTTTATTAATTTGATTTTAAAATACTTCTATAAGTATTAAAATATAAAAATGCAATTAATCTGCGTATTCGGATGTAAAATAAAGGCAATTTATTGCAAGTTTGACATACTTGTCAATGTCAAACATTTGTTTACTGTCTCTGCTAATGCTGCCCTCTGGCGGGAGAACATTGCAGTATTATCTCCCATTAGTTATAGACCGATGCAAATTTTATGGCGGCTCGGAACATTGCGTGAGTCGATGCGCAGTACACAATATTAGGTTTAGCGGAGGCGCGCGGGGAGACGGGGCGCGGCTCGCAGCCAATATCCGAGCCGCCAAAAAGTTTAATTCGGACTATACAATTCCATTTGTCTATTAGAGTTGCAATGAAACTAGAAATCGTCAATGTGAATGGTTGAGAAAATGTGGTGTGATATCAGAATTTGAGGGTAATTTGAAGGTAGGAAAAATTGTATTACAGATGTCCATCATGCACAAATGTGATGCTCCTTCACTTTCAAAGTCTAAAGAAGCAATGAGTATGAAAAAGGATTACCAAAAGTTATTTTTGGAACACTGCATTTTTTATTCTATTTCTTTCTAATGTTTGAAATTGAAAGGGATGGAATTGTTTCAAGTTATGAAATGAAGACAATGTGCAGATGGCATTATTGTTGGTCTTTTTCCTAAGTTGTTATAGAATGACTGATCATTAAGAATCCAAAACTGTAAACTTAGTACTTAGATGCGGGAAAGTTTAAATACTGTTTTGTGTTCTTTTGGACATGATCTGTGTAACTAAAGTTTGAAACTGATTTAATATTTTGAGGATCCTTTAGGGCTGTGATGATTTGAATCTGTGGGTGTTTCTAGTTGAGTTTCAAAGTTCAGGGTCTTTTTTAAATATATTTACTTGTATAATATTAAACAAAATTACTTTAATACGGTTTTATCGCGTTTATTACATTATATTGCAGGTAGACTTGAACATAATAAATAAATGGATTGAAAAGTTAGATTTATAAATAACAAGCAATGGTCTCGCGACTTCGTCTGCGTGAATAATTGCCTATGTCACCTGCAGATAAATCGGCTTAGGTGAAAGAATTTTGAAAATCAGTCCAGTAGCTTCGTAGCCCATTGTATTAAATCTTTCCTCTATTTTTAGTATAGATATAATAAACGCGATAAAACCGTTCTCAAAGTAGTTTTATTTAAATGTGTAACAATTGCGAAAACATTTTGTATAATATTAGGTATTTTCCTAACCATCTATAGTTAGTCATGTTGTGAGGATATGCAAATGAGCTGATTTGGACTTTGTTAGTAATATTTAATTTATTTTGTATTTAATATAATTTTATATCAGGATGTCTGCACTGGAACTGTGAAGTTATACATATAGTATTTGTTTTTCATTTTAAATGTTCAGTGAATATGTTTTGTTTTTCAAGATCGGATCAAGCTACGCATATCGGGGTGGGGTCTCGAGCCGCTAATGCCTTGGTTGCCTACATTGCAGTGCCGCAAGTTAACGTCCGTCCGAGCAGGACAGACCTAAATACGTAAAGTAATACTTAAAACGTTCTCTTTTACACATATAGGTCTGTCCTGCTCGGACGGACGTCAAGTGCGGCACCAGCATGGAAGAAACCTGCATTGGTTTCTTCCATGCTGGTAACTGGTAGCCGCAGAGGTTGGTGAACTCTGCAGGGTTTCATAATGCAAACGAATGCGAATGAGTCTAATAAGGGAACACCTCCACGAGCGAGAGATTCGCGACGAGTCCGCGCTCCTGTCTTATCCCAACTAACTAACTTTGACGGGCTCCGTGGCGCAGCGGTCAACACGCCTGCTTGCGTCACAGATGGTTCCGATCCCTGGTCAGGTCAAGATGGACAATGTTCTTTTTCAGATTGACCTGGGTCTTGGACGTTTATCTATATAAGTATCTTAATAGATACTTATATAGATAAACATCCAAGACCCAGGTCAAATTGTATAATTACAATATATTATCATTGAGTTAATATCCCATAACACAAGTCTCGAACTTACTTTGGGGCTAGCTCAATCTTTATTTATAATTAATATCATAAATGCGAAAGTGAGTTTGTTTGTTTATATGTTCGTTAGTTACGCTTTCACGCCGAATCTACTGAACCAAAGGATAGGCTACCTTTCATCCCGGAGAGGAGTATTGTTCTATTATATTCTATTCAGTAGGCGATACAATTGACATTCGCTAGCACATTGACATACGCTCGCACTCTGCCACTCGTCACATCGCGGCGATATTCGCCGATGTTATCGCTGCTTTGCGATGACTGTGTCTACACACATGCTAAGGGAATGTGTGGAAATAGGTGGCGCGACGATAAAATCGTTGCGATTCGCTCGCTCGTGGAGGCGATGCTTATGTGCGAGTACCACTCGGATGTGCGCACTCGATGTAAATCCGACATTGTGTGTATGGTATACAAAATGAAATATTTTTTGCAGATTTTAATGCATTTGTTGATGGTGGAGTAAAATGTTGATGAGCGATGTGAGATATTGTAAATATTATTGATTAGTGTTAATAAATAAATACCCAATCACTTACTACTTCATTTGTATTTTGTTCTTTACATTAGGTTTTCTCAATTCGGAATTGGCAGTACATAACATTTTCACATAAACATGTCACAAATCAATCCATATGTACATTGCACAGTACTATCATTATCTTCAGATCATAATAATTTACAGTCTGAAACATGCTACATTGTAGCTCACAATATTTTTTGCACAATCCGTTTATAGTTAGTATGAAGCTTGTTTCACTGACACTAATAATGAAACACTTTTTACAGGTTTTTGTCTATCACTAGCATCTTTTTGCTAATTATGCGCAGTAAAATACACTAAACATTTCATACACCGGTTTTAAGCATACAATATTCTCAACTTAATAACAGTCCGATGCAAACTTTATGGCGTTTCTAATATACATTTTGATTAGTGCAAGTGCGAAGTTCATACATTTGCTAGTCACGTTTAGTAGTTCTTAGCTGGAGTACCTATGGAGAATGGATTGCTAAACACAGTGTTGAGCAATCCATTATCACATCCAGCAAAATCAGTATACCTCTTATGGAGGTGTATAATGTTGTTAAGATAAATTTTATACTAGAGGTCCCCCATGAGGCTGGCATAGTCACATCAAGTGTACTGAAGTCTCGAAAAAAAAATATATTGAAAAAAAAAAAGTTTAGTAACTTTGCACTTGTACTAATCAAAGTGTATACTGGCCATGGCTTGTATTATACACTTTGATTAGTGCAAGTGCAAAGATCATACATTTCCTACTAAACGCTTAGTGGCAATTGTATGAACTTTGCACTTGCATGTAAAGTGTATACCAACCATCATTTTGTGTACTTCGCATAGACTCGCGCGATGTTCCGATCCGTCATAAAGTTTGCAAAACTCAGTACTTTTTCAGTCAACACGTCACTATCACCGGCACTGTTATCCGCATATCCGCACCCTCGCTAGCGCCGGCGGGCCGGCTAGCGGCGGCGGGGCTACCGGTAGTAGTGCTGCTGCGGCCAGGCGGGCGGCGTGGCGGGCGGCGGCGTGCTGTAGCTGTCGGGCCAGCGCGCCACGCCCGCCACGCCCGCCAGCGGCACCGACACCCCGCTCGCCAGGCTGCCGCCTGCGACAAACAATAAATAATCAGTGTTTCAGGCTCGATGAGATAACATGAACATCTTGGAGGTAGTCACATTCAAAGAGGTTTGTTCCCATTCAGTCACACCACGATCTGTAACACTGCAACACAATAGGAATAAAAATCCCGTTGTGCAGTAGTGATACACATTGCAACTATGTTTTCCCAATAGACGTGCCATAGGTACTCCAAGAAACAGACATTTAAAAGCAACCGTGTTACGTGACAGGCGGTGTCTTCAACAGAGTTTATATGTGAGCCACAAGGGTGTTAATAAGCATCTTTGGACGCTTCACAATTTAGTACATACAGCTCGTCTACCTCAGATTAAATAGAAGTATTTGGTCACATCAAGAAAGGAATCATCGGGAGATGATCACGTCAAGAATCGGTCCCATCAGGAAATGGCCATTATCAACAGAAAGCTTGGTGTCTAATGAGACTACCGATAACAAATAATCGAAATAAAGACTTATTTGAAAGATGGTGCTGAAAGAAAGACCGCCCCAATACGTTACACTTGAATGAAGACATTCTCGTGTCTAACGAACTGCGCGTCACCCTCGTCAGTGACAATTTAGCAAATATCATAAGAGTTTTACAGTGAGTTTCTACCCATGTCGAGAGCTTCATTTGTATTGTAACCACTGGAAATTAAGAGTAACTCTATGCAAGACTCACCGGGCGGCACGTAGGAGGCCGGCGGCGCGGAGTAGGGCGGCGCCGAGTAGTACGAGTGCGGCGGCGGCACGCTCATGTGCGGCAGCACGCCCACTGACGACGCGGGCAGTGCGGGGGGCGGCACCGGCTGCGGGGGCTGCTGGACATACAGATATACAAATAAACTTCAATAGAATTAATCCATACGCTTCTATCATGAATCTTTTATGGATTCTTATAGAATCCCTAGGGGTTAGACCTTTGAACTTTGAGAGACTTTGAAATCATTGCTTTATTATCTTGACGCTTTATTTATTCACTCATCTTTATCAATACAGAAAGACAGTTGGGAAAACCTTTTCGAGAATCTTATTGGTAGAGTCAATAACTGATTTATTTTTAATTTTGTAGTTTTAGGGTCAATTATTCATTTTAGTGCAGTAAAACGCATCGCAGCGGTAAAGGTAAATATAAATTCACAATCTGAACACATGCTCCTATTTCTTCTGAGATACTGAAGCGCAAAATTCATTCCCATAGCATTGCTAGTCTTATTTCTACCCCACGCGAGTCACATGACACAATAGTGTATGTCACAAGTGCGCACTGACCGGGTAGTAGTTGTAGTAGGCGTGGTCGGCGGGCTGTTCCTGTATGGGCACGGTGATGAGGTTGGTGCGCGGCCGGCGCTCGCCCGCGCCGTGCCCGCGCGGGTCCGCGCTCGCCGCGCCCGCGCCCGCGCCGCCCACCGACATCGGCAGCTGACACAAACAAGGATAACCTTCTTAACTTAGCCATGAACAAGGATTATATATTTTAAGTAGAAGGATTGAGTAGCCATAGTAACTTTTGGCATAGAAGGAGACGGAAATATGACTGCAGTTGACATAGAAAGAGACGGAAATATGCGGCAGCTGACACAAACAAGGGTAACTTTACAAACGTAGCCATGAACAAGGATCTTATATTTTAAGTAGGACTGAGTAGTCATAGTAACTTTTGGCATAGAAAGAGACGGAAATAATACGGGTTGGTGTCCCTCTTGCACATATGTGTATAAAAACTAAGATAAAGGTACGTATGTATGCTCGTACATATGCAATAGTCTACAGATACTATTGCATATGTACGAGCGGGATACCAACCTGTAGTATTTTCGTCTTTTTCTTTTATTAATAAGACGCAAAAACAAACCAAATGAATGACCATAATTCATAAGTACATATAACATAACAAGTGAAAAAATAATCAACGATAGTACGCATGTATTTGTCATGCATGTCGCGCCGGGAAAAACCGACAAATAGGTTCAATGATGATTTTAAAACTTAATTAAAACCTCTGGTTTCAAGTTTCGGAGCAGAAGTCGAATCGAAATTGAAGGTGTATCAAAGAACTTGTCGGAATCGAAGTCGAAGCTCCATCCATATCATCCCTGGTCTGGAGTAAGGAAAAGGACATAGGCTGCCTTTCATCCCGGAGAAAAGAACCGGTCACGTGGGGTCGACATTGACGCGAGAGGAGCCGCGGGCAATAGATAGTTCAATATAAAAGAAACTTCTAAGGCACTACTAGTGCGTTGAACGTAACAATGATTATTCCAAACTCACAGTGATGGGTTTGACGACAGCGACGGAGGCCGATGACGGCTCTGGCTCCGGTTTGGGTTCCGCACCGCCAGATGACACATGCCGATGATTGATATGTGCTTGCAGATCACGCTGAAAACAATCAATTTATGTATAAAAAATTTACAACTAAGCCAATTAATAAGTGACATTTCTTTTTTATCCTTATTTCTTAGGGGGTCATTCTATATTCACATGATGATTTTCAGCATTTTTTGGGTATAGATTTTCATGGGTACATATGAAAAAGGTGAGTTACCTGAGATAAGTACGTTCTCCGACAGCCTGTATTGCCATATCTTGTGCCAGAATGGGTGCACATGTACACAGTGCCTAAGCCTGTCTGTTCAACTCGTAGAACCTGAATTAAAAAAAAGATTATCGAAGTTATAAACTTAATTGTGACTGAATTGAAGACTTACATTTTTAGTAACTTTTTTAACAACTACGGCTTACATCGTTTTGATGGTCACTTAATCATCCATTACGGCTTTTGTATAATGTGACTATTTTTTTTTTAAGATATAAAGATAGGCAGTCTTTGAAGTTTAGAAAAGATATTGAAGTGTCCAACAAAACGTTGCACACATCTCAAAAAGGAAAGTTGAAGACATCGAAAATCATAAAATGTTACAACAATTTTTGCTCCTACTTGCAAACTTTATTTAAATGACTATTTATAAAATAAACTTATCATTATTACACAGACTAGCTGTTTCCCTACGAATAACTTCGTCAATGTGGGTTTCAGTTGTATCACAGGCTATTCAGGCCCCTAGATCCAAACCTACTCTGGTAAGGATGAAACAAGGAATACACTTGGATGACAGAGACATTAATAGTTTACACAGCACTTGTCAAAAATCTTACAGGCAAATTTTGCAAATTCAACATTTCGGGGTTCAACATTTTGCGAATTCAACTTTTTGCAAATTCAACATTTTGCAAATTCAACTTTTCGGGCCTGAAGGATTTTTTATACCTTGAGCTACATTAAAATGCTATTTTTCGGATGGATGCTATTGAATGCAAATGCATTAAATGAATAAAGCTTATAATACTTGCTGATAGTGTAGCTTTCATTTGATGATAGAATTTTTTAATTTGGTACCTTATTTGAGTTTATCCAAAACAAACACACAATTCTTTCCTTTTCAAAATATTAGTCTAGAAAGTCTGAATCTAGTCTAGATTTAAAAAAACTTAAAATAAATAGCTTAAACCTATCAATAAAACACCATAGAATAGTCTATAGAAAGAAATAAGGATATTTTAAATACTTACTTTTTCCCTACATCTAGGACAGTGCGTGTGATCAGCTCTTGCACATGAGAAGCAAAATACATGTTTGCATGGTATCTGAAATTCAACAGCACACATTTAGCCCTTTTCTTAACCAAACAAATAATTGTGACTAGAGATTTGACCAAAAGTGATGCTGATGATGATCTCGAAGCCGTGGCGTCATAAAAAATGGGTCTTAATTATTATTATTACAACCCATTGCTGTCTCAATGTTGGGCAAAGGCCTCCTTCTCTCGTTTCCATGTCTGTCGGTCTGTTGCTTTTACTTTCCACTGTTTGTCAAAAAGCTCGTTGCACCATCTAGTTCTGGGTCGGCCACATTCCCGTTTGCCATCTGGCTTCCAGTCTGTTACTATCTTAGCCCAGCGATCATTGGGCATTCGAGTGACGTGTCCCGCCCAGTCCCACTTTAAACCTGCCGATCTCGTAGCCACGTCCACAATTTTGGTCTGGGAGCGAAGGGTGGTGTTCCGTACTCGATCAATTAATTTAATCCCGAGCATACTGCGCTCCATAATACGCTGACAAACCTTCAGCTTGTGCTTCTGGATGTCAGTCAAAGACCAAGTTTGAGCTCCGTATGTGAGGATGGGGAGTATGCACATATCCATGAGTTTCTTTTTGAGGCTAAGTGGCAGATTGCCTTTCATGTAATCTTTCAGAGCTCTTCCATGCATTTTGGACTCGACGATCGACTTCTTTGTCCTGTCGGTCTTGGAAAGAGACTATTTGGCCTAGATAAATGTACTCTTGGACATATGCAATACTCTCACCCCCAACATTCACCGTATCTTCGGTGTCGTTAGTCTTGATTTTGGTCTTTGACATATTCATCCGAAGCCCCACTAGAAGGCTCGCCAGGCAAAGGTCTTCAAGTCTTCAAGGGGTCTTAAGAGGACATTAAAAAATCGAGAATTTTTTTTTAAGTCTTTTTGTATACTCTGACGGAGATTTTCAAGATATTGATGAAGTTCAAACACTAGGATTTATTTCCGAGTGTTTAATATACTTACCCCTGAATACTCAAAATAATCTTAACAAATGACATTCTTAACTTTCAGTCTAAGTGTAGCTAGGTAATTATCTAGAGAGTGACAGCTCAGGAGATTTCTAGGATGTCTTTGTATATGGAGGCGTTAAAAGGGTTTAATATTGAACACTATGTTTAAAATTAAGCTTATTAGATAATTTGTTTTTGTGTTTGTGTTCATTATGTTTGTTGATCTTGTGCACCAAAAAAAAAACTAATTAAATCAGTGAACCATTAAGGGGGCACATTAGGCACAGTAGTGACGCCAATAATTTTATTCCTAATACTTTACAAATAGAAAGAAATTCAAGAATGTAAATCATATAAGCACTAGTAAATAACCTGAAGTATTTTTGGAATCATGTCTAATATTATCAGTATCAGTGAGAATCATGAGAATTAGATTTCCCCCAAAAACGGCCATTTTTGGCGGTAATCACGTTTTCTCTTAATGACTGATTCTCATAATATTAAAACATGGTTCCAAAAATACTTCGTCAGTTACTAGTGCTTATATGATTTACATTCTTGAATTTCTTTCTATTTGTAAAGTATTAAGAATAAAAGTGATTGGCATCGCTACTGTGCCTAGTGTGCCCCCTTAAGATAACTTAAATAAAACTTAAGTATGTATGTAAACTCACCATGCGTCCATAGATAAGAATAGGCTTGGAACAAATGTCACAACAATAGATCATAGGGTTGAGGACCTTCTCTCCAATCAGAGTTGCTCTGTGGCTCCAATCCAACCGGAGCATTGGCTCCGGAGGCCCACGCTGCAGTGTTGTAAACACTGGAGCCTCCAATTGTGATATATCAGACGGGACTTCCACTGTGGATGATAGCATTGGATTTTTTTTTAAATATGTCAGATAACAAAAATGTCTTATCAGAATGATAATTGTGAGATAATATTGTTTACATACTTGATACCATTTGAAAAGCTAAAAATATTCACTGTATTGAATCAATTTTTTTATAGAAAAGTCTATCATTCAAATATTTTGAAACATTACTGATTATATGCTTAAGATTTTGTGCAATAATAAGCATTTTATTCATCCATCAAGTCTATAAAGGATATTCTGTAAAGCAGTTATAATGAAAACAATGAAGGGCAACTTTACTTTCAATAAACAAATCACAGGACTGAATATGTTTCAACAGGTAGGGTCTAAGTGCACCAAAAGCGCATGTGTCGATGCAGTTACGTTAATCAATATAAATACTGACATTTGGGCGGTTCCGTTGGCTCCGGTTCCTCTTTAGGTTCTTCTGGCGGCGGCTCTTCAGGGTCTTGAGAAGTTTCTTCCACCGAGCATTCCTCTTCGTCACTGGACATCACCTTTGGCACCTTTTTCCCCCGGCCGCGACCTCTACCCCTACCCCTGCCGCGGCCTCGTCCTCGCCCACGTCCACGATTATTCCTTTTCTCGGAATTCATTGTAAAATTCCAGTAAAACGAGATGCGCCGTCGCCCACTTACTTAACCTCACAACACTGACATGACAACGTAACAAACAATTATGTACAAATTACTCTGTGGTATCTACTTAACAAATGAATTATATCTGTAAATAGGTACTAATTTGAATACATTATTGCTTTCGGTTTTAGAAAGAATACGGTGTTTATTCAGTTATTACCTACTATACTTAGCGAATCGAATCTACTTTGTCTAATCTGTGATCGAATCGAATCTTTCGAGTTTAGTGATGTCCAACAGTAGGGCTACGATTCGATATTGATAATCATATAAACATCGATTCAACTTTTTATTTCTTGTATTTTACAAATAATAAAAATATTTATTTGATGTAGAATCTAATGAAGAGCAAAATTATATTTTCAAATCCATTCGTCATTATTATTGTAATATGTTGTAATGTTTGGAAAAATACCCTAATCGTAAAGTTTTGTTTGCCTCTTTGCAACAAACTCAAAGAATTATATTTAAAAACGGGTCACTCACGTGCTATTTTGTCGGGATTGCCCGACAAAGTAGCACGTGAGTGACCCGTTTTTAAATATAATGTATTTATCTCACGTTAGTTTCAATGATATAAATTCAAAGAATTTAATAACAATTATCGCATCACAGTCAGGCAGGATCTTGCTCCTGCAGTGGAGAATATAAAGACCTGATGATGATGATGAATCACAACACAAAAAATCAATAGTAAATTAAGATGTTTTTAATTTAGCAATATAGAATGGTAACTTTTTTAATGCATAAGTTGTGTGCATATTTTTGACCTCTATCTTGCTTGCCTGATGGGAAGCAAAAATATGTTAGTGAAAACATAAATGATGAATCTTTCTTTCATTATTCATTTCAATATTCATAAAATGATAGAAGCCATAAAAAACCAATTTATCAATTGAGTTCGACTCAAGTAGTTATTTCGATTATCTCTGTCTACGATTATTCCATAATAAAATCGTTCGTAGACAAGCAGTTCAAAAATAATACCTCTGCCCTCTTTTCGTTACGTATTACGCATTTACTATAAACTAATAACTATCGATATGTATTGTATTGAGTGAATAGTGTCACACAGACAATTTTATTTTGGAGATTTTATATACTAAATTATTGAGTAGTACATGGAAAATAATTCATTATTTATTTTACTATTTGGATTTTATACATAGAAAAGAATAGGAACGTGAATCCGTATAGCTTGACAGCCGTCAAAGTCAAAATCTAACTGAAAGAAAACCGGAAGTGCTGGAAACGGTGTACCGGTTGTCAAAGTTTTTGTTTTTGTTTATGTCAATGGCGTTGAATTCGTTTTCAAATTATGTTTTCCTGAATTACATGAATAAACTGCTTGAAGTTATTTTTCCACTATGGCTGACGATGGGTGAATTAAGGATTCCGCCGTAAGTACCATTTTAGTAATTAATTTCAATGTACAGTTTAGGCTATTTCAACCATGGCATGTACAACTTATTTTTCATACTAAGATTTCTGGTTCGCCTCATGTTTCAAAATGTTTATAGGAAAGGCTGTTGTGTGGCCGAGGTCTTATGTATGGTCACTCACTACAAGGAAGATTTTTTTTGCGGACAATTTGGCGTTAATACAGGCGTTGGGTCCGGTCTGGATAACCGTTGGGTCTGGCCAGTCGCTGGAGTTTTTCCTATGAACGGTTGCGCAGCTTAAGGTTCATACCAGCATAAACAAATATCTAAGACACCCTGAAGTACAAGTCAGCCTTGTACAAGTTCTTTTATTAGCAGGAAGAGTGATTTTGTGCTGTCACTATAATTTCTGAAGCTCCAAATGGTACACCTGGGTAAGTCCAGGTTTTATTATTGTAAGCCACCTAATGATTCCTACTAATGATGCTATCCAGTTAGCCATATTTTGGAAACAAAAATAAATTTTTAATTGGTTTGCCACCGTTACGAAAAGAAGAAGGATGTGGTTGTATCTATGAAATGTACTTAGATATTTTAAACAATTGTACCCACAACTTCAACATACATATTTTTATTTTTCATCCTATTTGATAAGTTATAATATTGTAAAATTTCATCACAATCTGCCCAGTAGCTTGTCCTTATGAAGTTATAAATATTCACACTTTGATCCTCTCTTATTAAGTATGTAGTCTGTAAATTTAGTAACAAGTAAAATTATTTTGAAAAACTATGATTCCAAAATTTCCAAATGAATTATAGTCTTCCTTTCATATGGTTTATTATGAGAAACATTACAACAGTTATGAACAGTGCAATTCTGGTTGAGGGGATAATACCACACTAAATACGGGCCTTTTGCTTCCCATAAAGCTTGATTAATTCTTAATGAATTAAAAAATAAAATATGGTAAAAGAAATCCACACAGGCAGATTTTTCCCATCGTCCAAGAATACCTAATAACTGATTAGCATATGAATGCATAAAAAACATGTACTAAAATAATTATAGATTAACCTGATGTTAGTCACTAATGCAATAAGATGGACTTTCTATGGGACTGAAACCCATGGAGTACATTATACCGCTTTAACTCCTTCATTTGGAAGGCATGTTTACTCATTAGTCCCGATTGTCATCACCAGATCTTTCTTCTTATTTAAGAGCTTTATAGCTCTTGTCGATGGAGTATGTCCCAAACTTCTCTGCTTTAGACTTTAGTTCTTGATACAACATGACACCAGTCTTCTTCTTTAGTTGGTCAACAAAACTTTTCCTTGGTCTCCCTCCATCACCTATCTTTAGGTGTGTCTCGGACGATCATATTGCTTTTTTCATTGAGCTTTTCATGGCCTGTTTAGAAATGTGATTGATGCAATTTAGGTAGCTACATCCTCGCACTCACTAGTAACTGCAAGGTTTTTGGTGTATCCTTTAGATTAGAATGGCATTATCTTTATTCTGTGATTTACAAATGTAACAATAATGGTAAACACAGTTCACCAACTTTGTACAAAATACCATTATTTCTAATAATTATATTTTTGTTTTTCCTTACCTTTGTCAAATTAAATGCAGCTGTGTGTAGCCCAGATACAGTTAAATAAGAGTTAAATCATAATGACAGTAAGGAAGTAAACTAAGGAAAGGGACAAACCTAGCCCCTTAGCTAAGAATGATAATGATAATTATACTATCTGGTTTAGCTAGGTAGCTTGTCGTAGGTACCCCGGGAGTAAACGGCGCCAGTTACAAAGGAGAACCGGTCTTCTACATAATTCTACAGTAATAATTACCACCTCATGACTTATTCAAGCACATAATGTGTTGTAACATCACAGTAAACATATTAATAAATGTTCATCTACCTGGATGTTGTATAATGATAGTTATTTATTCAGATGATATCCCCAACATTCATGAGGTCAATGTCACTGGTTGATGAAAAAAACAATACTTTTCCGAGATTCATTGTGAATTTAGATGCGTTTCTTCGAATTTCTCGAAGGAAAGTCTTTGATTCATACTTAAAGCCAAAGTAAAACAGATTCTTAAATTTCCTCTTTGTTGTATGGTAAGGCAAAAAAAAAAATAGATTTTAATTCAGCTATGATTTAGAAAATACTGACCTTGTGTTTCAGGGCACAGCACCAAAATGACTAAGCCTGGACCCTAGGCAAGCTATCAAATCAAAAAGTGCAGAGTGAATGTCCCAGGGTTGACCACACCCGCCGCCGCAACTCCTAGCTAGGACATTGAATGTGCCCCCCCTAATAAGTTGTCTGTCTATATGCCTATTACAAAAAGACCCTGGACACGAATAGCGATATATATTTACTATTTTAATGAAAAATTTTGATACCTCCTAAAAATGGCGCAATATTTAAGAGTATTTTATCTCCTGTCGATAAAAAGGTCGGCTTAAGTGCTCCAGCCCAGCATTGACCAATAATCGGTTCCCGTTTGGATTAGCCATGAGCTAAAAATATATTGAAGGTCGCTCCCTAATCGCCTATACCAAATATAAACTTACGCTTGTATTCTTCAGGATACAAGCTAAGCAAAAAAAGCAGGATTCAAGCTAATGTCTTGGTTTTTTATGACCAACCTTACCAATTTGGCTACAGCGCTTAAGAGTCGCCTGGACGCGCATGTCTCCATACAAACGGAAAAAGGGAATTGTGGCAATATTTGTCAATATTGGGGCAAAATTAAGCATCCAATCAATTAATCTCATTATAATCTTACGTTCCTATACAGTTTAGTTAAATTATCAATAGTTTGAGAATTAAACGCCCCTCAAGATTTCCATACAAATTTGAAAAGGCTTGTAATTCCCAAACCATTGGTATTTTAACTCGCCGTGTGGTTCCCGGCAGAGTAGAATAGGACCACTCCAAGTCATCCCGTGGATGTCGTAAAAGGCGACTAAGGAAACACAAGCTAAACAAAGCTTATTAACATCAAAGAGACCTCTCCAAGCCGTCTGGCCAGCGTGAAGAGTGTAGGCCAAATCGTCTGACTACTCAGGCTAGTATAAGGCTCTGGTAGTACAGAGAGGGTCGTGCTCCTGCAGTGGAGACTAGAAAGACCTGTTGATGATAATGATGGTATTTTAACCAAGCTGTATAGGATTATAATGAGATTAATTGTTATTTAATTAATTAATAGTTGTTGTTAATTAATTGTTGTAATTACTCCAAAATTATCAAATATTGCCACAAATCCCTTATTCCGTTTGTGTGGAGACATGCGCGTCCAGACGACTCTTAAATCCAATACATCGAATTTCACCATCAGAACTGTCTGTAAATGACGAAATTACAAGGAAAACTATCACCGCTAAGTAGGGTGCAAGTCAAAGAGTTATATATAATCGATCATATCGATAAACTAATATATAAAATGACGTGCAACTACGGAACCCTACCCCGTGCGTGGCCCGACACACCCTTGGCCGGTTTTTTTAAAGTGTTTATGTATTGACAATGCTATTCTGATATACTCTTATGTACTTTGATGATTTTTTCTGTTATTTTGATATTAAAAAAAGCCAAACTATGAAACCAATTTTGATGATAATTTTACTGCAACTTAGCACATAAAAAGAACCATTTCTCCATATCCCGTTTATGTATCTTTCTGATCTGCATAAATTTTCTCAGCAACTTGAGAACCTCAAACTACTATTTAAGAAATCCGAAATATCCAAGTTTTCTTATCGCTTCCGTTTGTATTTTTGATATTATTAATCTGTTCACATTTAATTACACAAAATATTATTATCTTGTCCTTATTGCCTATTTCTTCAGATTAAGTGCAAGTTTAGCTATTTCTATTTCCACTTTTCAAATTATCTTAGGTTGATGCATTGACTGCGCAGATAAAGAGACCATTGTATTTCTGTTATTATCATAAAATTAACAATCAAGTTATATTAATATTATAACCATTACCATACAAACGCTGTAAACCACTAAATAAATCAAGAGAATGGCACGGAAACCCGAGCAATAAAACAAATATCTCTGTAACTGCGCTGCATGGCGGTCGGAAGCCATAAATCAGGACTGTTGCTTGTGGATCGATTTGTTTATTACGTACGTAGATTTGTAAAACGTTTAAAAACCAAATCTGTTTGGGCATTGCTAATCGAAACAGACCGGTCCTTCCCCATTTTTGAAGTAGGAGGCCTTTTGTTTGGTAAATCAGTTGCCCGGCGCCCTCTGCTAGACTTTGACGGCACTCCTATCGTTCTCTGAACCCGGTGCGGGAGGAGGAATTTTCGATCCTTTTGGGGCCCCCCCAATAGGGGCCCGGGTGCCCGCACCGCTACCCTCGCTCACGGTGTTAAACGCAGCGCTGAGCTTTTTTATAGCAGCTTATCATAATTAACTCTGATTTAGAAGGGATGAAATGGCTAATGTCAATCTACGTAGGTAGGTAGTCGATTTCGCAGTGGGTCGCAGTGTAAAATAGAGACTACCTATGCCATATTCGGCACACCAAAAAGTCGTACATTAATGGCGATAGAAACGTGACCTCACCTCAAAAATTCCCGTGACGTAGCAAAAGCTCAGTTCTAAAGTAATTTAAAAAATATGTGACCTTTAAAAAATACCCTTATTCCACTTCAAAGGAAGAGCTATTCAGGGTTCAACAATGCGATTCAGCAGGTCTGCGGGTTGATGGAAATCAGATAATAGTTTCATTTCCAGCCTTATGTCGGTGCTCCAAGAGTTGAGATTTCTGAGAAATCCGGGTATCTCAATTTCAGGAGAAGAAATCTTACTACGTTGTATTGAGCGTGGGCTGCTGTAATGGAAATAATGTCAAGGCCCAGCGCTTTTATGACGTTATATTCAATCTTTTTACGGAATGCTTTTCACGCTTTTTCGCTTAAACACGGCGGTAAAAATGTATCTACCATTATTTCGCCCACACAAACGCTCATATAACGATATTGATAGATCATTCATATCCATATATCTATTGTATTACTTTGAGAGTGCATGCCGTTCATTCTAGATATTTTAAGTCTTTGTTCTTTACTTCAGTAAAGTTTACTTTTGTATTGTATCTTCTATCCTCAGAAATTACGCATCGGCACCTCCTCCGGTGTTGCAGATGTCCGTGGGCGATGATAACCACTTTCCATCAAGTGGCTCGTCTGCTCGTTTGCCGTCAAACATACCTACATAAAAAAAGAAATGGCGTTTGTGAAAATTCTATTCTAATATTTCTAACCTTGCACGAACTATTTCTAGCCGACGACTGACAATATGCACAACATATTCTCGTATATTTGTAATCTGTCGTTTAGTTACGCAACTTGTGCAGTTTAGTGCCCCGCGAGTATCCCAACTAAATGGTGTAGAGATGTGACGCTTTTAGTACTTATTTAAGACTGGAGTCTATGCTCCAGTCTCCAGTTTCTATAAAATAAGTACACTGGGATCCACTTGGATATAAATAACGGTCACGACTTTTTATACCTTATCTCAAATGGGACTTTCAGTCGTTGACCAGTCCTTTGTAGGACTCAAACGATGGCATAATCTGAAATTATCCGTATAACTTGCCGTAGGCTGCAGTCTCTGCTGTAGTAAGTAACAATTATACTTACGATAATAATTCCTTGAACCGTTATGAGTTTTGCACTTTTTTTGATTAAAACTAACGTGAGATAAAGACATTATTAAAATACGTAACAACGGGTTACTCACGTAAATAGTCAGCTACTGCAGCACTTGTTAAGTTTCCTATGCACTACACAAAAAATATGCTTTAATTACGATAGAACTCTTCCTGCCAGAAAAAGCTGTCCCTAAGTCAATTAACCGTGCCACCTTCTACTTTACAGAGAGCAGGCATAACTCAAACGCACTGCCCTTCTTCCTCCCTAACGTATATAAATTTTCCATCAATGCCTTCCTACTTCAAGCTTGCCCAAACTCCTTACCCCTCGGGTTAAGATTGTCTTATTTAATTTAATTTATTTATTTAATCTTTATTGTACTTACAAATAGATTATACTAAAAGCATTATCTAACAGTCAACCTTTATGTTATGCAGAGTATTTTAGATGGATTTAAAACAAAAAAACCGGCCAAGTGTGAGTCAAACTCACGCAATGAGGGTTCCGTACAAACACACACACAATGTGCAAAAAATGTTTCATTCAATTGACTAGCGCCATCTAGTGGTGTTTTAGTGAACTATTTCCCTAGATGAACTTATTATTGTGAGTTTACCACTTAATTTTCCAGTGATAGAATTCTTATTATTTTTCCTGTAATCTTCAAGGAATGAACTACAATTTGTAATTTTTTCAAAATTTTCGGCCCATTAGTTTCGGAGATCAGGGGGGGGGGAATGGTCAATTTTTGCCTTCTTTCGCGAATAAAATCAAAAGTATTGATTTTACCCGAACAAAAAAAAATCTTTTTGAGATCCTCATAATGAGCCCTTTCATTTGATATATGACACAGTAAGGTTTGCAAAACTTTCTTTTAAAAATTTTTAATTGGGCCCCTCAAAATGACCCTTATTTCAAAAAAATCTTTATTTACTTTGCACATCCGTGTTTGGGTCATAGGATTACACTATCTTACCAAATTTCATCTAATTTGGTTCAGTAGATTCGGAGAAAATCGGCTGTGACAGACGGACGGACGGATAGACAGACGCTCGAGTGATCCTATAAGGGTTCCGTTTTTCAACTTTTGTACGGAACCCTAAAAAGTAGCAGTAAAATTTAGGATAACAGATTGTCATAACGCAGACGCAGCTGTGATATTTCTCATCTCTCGGTGTTTTGTGCCTAAGATCGAGAAGTATGGGTTTCTGGCACTGGCAACTTATAACGCGGTCAGGGTCGGTTGACGCTCCCTACTGTAGTTATGATTGGAAGATTATGATAAGGACCTGCTATTATGCTCAAGAGCGTAGATACGATAAAGTTTTATTAACATAAGAAAAGTCGCGTTGTCCCATTTTCCAAACCAATGCCACATTTTCGAGAAAACAGTGTGAGCTTTGCTCCCACTGTTTTCTATGAGTACTATGAGTACATGATAAGGAAAACTTTTAGCGGGATGTGTGTTGTCGTCGTCGTCAACGTCATGGTGGAATCCCTATTCCAACATGACGTTAGAATAGGGACTATAAGACTTATTTAGCCGTGTAGTTCTCGGCAGAGAAGAATAGGACCACTCCAAGTCTTCCCGTGAATGTCGTAGAAGGCGAAATAGGAAACGCAAGCTGCAACGCAGCAACAAAGCTTATAAACGTCAAAGAGACCTCTCCAATCTGTCTTGCTAGCGTGGAGAGTGTAGGCCAAATCCTATCTGTGCTCTGGCTCGTTAGTATACTGGCTCTGGTAGTACAGAGAAGGCTCGTGCAGTGAAGACTAAAAAAACCTGATTTTTTCCTTAAAAGACGCATTTTTGAGCAGTGTGTTCTACCTGTAATGACCTACGGCGCTGAGACCTGGACACTCACAAAAAAGCATATGCAAAAACTTCAGGTGGCACAACGAGCAATGGAGCGAGCAATGCTCGGAATATCGCTTGTAGACCGAATCCGCAACACAGCTATTAGGAAACGCACTGGAGTAACGGACATCGCACTAGTAGTGACCAGGCTCAAGTGGAGATGGGCTGGGCACATGAGCAGGAGAGAAGATGGCCGCTGGGCGCGTAGGATTGCGGAATGGAGGCCCAGACCTGGATGGAGAAAAGTCGGGAAACCACCAATGCACCGGGCCGACGATTTCTCAAAAATATTGGGCAAGACTTGGATGCGCACAGCGCAAGCCGGGTCAAATGGAAAAACCATGAAGAGGCCTATACCCAACAATGGGTGAACACAGGCTGAGAAAGAATGATACCCATATGAATTAAAGTCCCTATTCCAACATGTTTTTCTTTTTTAATTACACAGCTATTTTAACTTTTGAGAGAATTAGTCCCTTTCTATGATCATGTCGCTAGTCATAAATTCTGTATGCTTTCTGTGCTGAAGGCTGCAGTACCCGTCATAATAGTCTTTCTTCATTTATTTTCCTCTTTGATTTAACATTTTCAAGGATGCCCTTCATGTTACACCGCGCAAATCTAGCAGCTTTACGCTTGAAGACTGGTAGTTGAGAGAGCCCACCCAACAGGCTATGGGTTGATGGTCCGCAAGGCGGTCAGGGCCGGCCGTCGCCCTGCCGGTGGTAACGATAACAAGTTAACAACATGCGCGATAAATTGATGAAGAACGCTATGAAGCGTGCTGATAAAATCATGGCTGGAAGGAAAACTTGTTCTCAGATTGTGAGTTTTTTGTGTGAAAATATACCCGCAATTTTGCAACCAAGCTGAAAGTCTTGGAAATTCGAAAGGATATTCGACATTTTACGGTAATAGTTCATGTAGGGATTCTGCAAATGCACAAAGCAAATGAATTATTTGTAATGATTTTGAAAAATCAAATAGACACAATAAAGGTACGCGCACATTATGACGTTTGAATCCGGTTGAATCCGCTGAAGCGCTCTGTAAATGAAGCGGATTCAAACTTCATAATGTGCGCGTACCTTAACACATCTACATGTAGGAAAGCAGATGGCAAAAGTGGCTGGAAAAATTCTCAAAACTCAAAAGATCATTGATGATGATAGCTGTAAATAGTATTAAGAAAGGAGAATAACTATGAGCAACGTATTCAATAAATATAAACAAATAAATAAATATGTAAGGATAAATCACACAGATTGAGCTAGACCCAAAGTAAGTTCGAGACTTGTGTTATAGGATACTAACTCAACGATAGTATATTTTATTACAAATACATATATACTTAGATAAACATCTTAAGACCCAGGTCAATCTGAAAAAGATCATTTTGCATCTTTTCAATGCTTTCCTATAAACAAGAGAATATTTAGGTAAAAATAATAAAATCATAATAAAGTTATATCAATCCAATCATGTACACTTATGTAAGTTCATATTCAAAGTTGAATCGCTGGTAGTGAAGTATAAAATCGCATTTGCTTAATAATATGATGTTTTAGTAATGCCCATTTAATATTTTTTATTGTTTTATTTGAGTGAACGGCTACAAAATATTCGTAGATAAAAAAAACAATTTATATTCAAATTATGTACTAGGTATTTTTATTCACTGATAAGTGATAAAGCATAAATATCATCTATGATTTATGGCAACTAAGGCTGCTGATAAAGGAATCCTTAAGTACTAATATTATAAATGCGAAAATGTTTATATTTGTCTGTCTGTATATTCCGCTTTCACGTAAAAACGGGTAAATCGATTTTAATGAAATTTTGGAATAAGGACAGTTCGGGACTCTGGGAAGGACATAGGCTTTTCCACACCGAATTGGGGTCAACGCAGGTGAAGTCGCGGGTATCAGCTAGTTGCTAATACTTCTAAAGCTTCTAAACTATGAAAACTACTTGGCACAGTAGTATTTTCTTGAAAAACTATTACTAGAATGAATGTGTGAATTTGTGACGTTTTCTTCTATTTCATACTTGGTTCCTAAAATTCTTTTGTTGTAAAGAGTACTATTAAGGTTTGATGCATGTAAATTTGTTTCTCAAACTTAACTTACACTTAAAAAAGATTTTTTAAGTTGGATAAAGAAACTAGAAAATAATACCTTTACCAGAAAAAAACGAACTATTTTTAAAAACATTACATCAAGGCATCGAATAAGCACGGAAAGATTCTACACAGTTTGTTTTCACCAAGGATTTAAGTCATGCGGAGCTGAAGCGTGTTTCAATAACCAGCAGAAGATGCATGATTGGTTGTAGATTTTGATAGACATTTTTGATTACGTAAGCGTCTTACCTACCTTAAACAATACTGTAATAGAAAATTTAATTTCATATTGGTACGTTATGTTTGTTCAAAAGTTGGTTTGGCAAGTTTAATAGTATGAATTAATACATCATCATCATTTCGTGTAGGTGACACGGTCAGTCGACCATGCACACCCTGGTGTCAGAGTATAAGTAGAATATAATGTAATGTAAGTAAGTTATGAATTAATTAAAATATGATATTTAAATAAGATGTCGCTTGAATAGCAACTTTTCTTATGAGACTAGTCTCAGAGACGCAATATATTTTAAAATAGCTGCCGAACAAACTTCTCATATCATCCGTACAAAAGAGATATGTATGTTCGCCATCGGAATTGAAGGGATTTTATAGCACAACTATTTCTTTAGGCAATATCAAAGTCATAAACTCAAACATATAACCATGGTCACGATGTGACAAATGGTTGGTTCACAGACGCGAGGAACATACAAAACTAAAAAAAAACAAATCTTCGCCACATGATGTAAGCGTGAGATGCATAATTTAAGCTTTATCGGTCGCCTATGAATGTGGTGTTAAAGGAAGTACCATTTGTATATTGTCTATATCCATTATTGCCATTCGCATTGCTAGCGAGGACTGAAACATGATTATGTAAAGTATTCCTATAAAGCAGAAAAATACACCGCAAGCATGGAGAATACATGATTACTGGTTTAATTCTCTTTGACTGCAAGCCTTTGCGACAAATGAATAAGTTGACTCAGGCGGGCGGGGCACACTGGGTACTTGACTATTTGACTTCAAATACAATTTTTTCATTGGAACGGATTGGAGGACGAGCCTAGAAAAATTATCATCCTCAGGTCTTTGTTAGTATCCACTGAAGGAGCACGCATACAAATACCAGAGCACATATTAGCCTAAGCAGTCAGAGGATTTGGCCTACCTCTTCACGCCGGCCAGACGGGTTGGAGAGGTTTCTTTGATGTTTATAAGCTTTGTTTAGCTTATGTTTCCTAAATCGCCTTCTACGACATTCACGGGAAGACTTGGAGTGGTCCTAATGTACACTGCCGGAACCACGTAGCATAAAGACTTTCATAAAGAAAAGAGAGAAATATATTGAGCGTAATAAAAAACATTGGCCGCATCTTTCAGAGCGATGACCTTCACTGATATCTAAGAGTCTATGTAAGAAGAGCCATTAGCATCTGTAAAAATAATTTTGGCAAGCATTCCTCACTTCCTAGAACCATCCGATTTTCGCCATGACGTTGTTACTGAGGTTTCCCCGAATAGACCGATTCGTCTTCTCTTCAGGCGTAACACGTTTCTTGAAAGTTATTCCGCAGATTTTCCTAGCTCGTAAATAAATTTCGCTTGCGAGTAACAGTACGAGAAATACGAGTTATCATGGGTTGAAATGTGTGTAGTCATTAAATAAGTAAAAGTGATGAAACCTTAAACTGACGACCGTATTTTATAGGTACTACAAATTTGTAGAGAAAGAATTGAGAGAAGACTGCAACCCGATTTTCTGACGTTAAAATAGTGTTTGGAGTGATTATACAACACATAGATGTGCACTTCATTAGAACAATGGTATACTATATCTAGTAGAATAATAGTATACTGTTCCCTTATGTTTACTTCCTAACCGAAACCGAGAGAGACATAAAACATACGTAAATATCGCAAGGAAATAATGGAATGGATAATTTATTTCCCGAGCATTTCTCATTTCTTTTCATTTCTTCCTAGAAAGACATAATCTGTAAATATCTTGGTGACATAAACATAGGAGAACGTGTTACCTATGCAGACGATTTTGTGTAAATGTGACCCAATAATACCCATGTGATCAGAAGTTAGAGCCCAAGCTTTTTAACCCAGGAAAGGGACATTTAAGTTCAAGAACACTAAAATCGATTGTTAAAGAATGCAATGCACCCAAGCATGGAAAATCGATGTGGAGGCAATGCCGATTATTGTCATTCTTAATGAACAAAATGTAGTTAAGAATGACGAATTGGTATCTCAGACAATAGAATTTCTGCGCCTTTACAAATTATTCATAAGAATGAGTTACCTACAACAATGTAACTTATATTTACATACGACAAATTCCATTTTGTCCACCGACCTCCAGTTGGACATTACCCCTCAATAATTTATACAGGTGGTTAAAATGAGGTCATTTTATGCGCATTTTGTCCGACATTTTGGCACACCTAGATACAAATTATTGTAATCTGATTCGAAGTACAATCTCGCTTGCACATTGTATATTCATCCGTTTGCTCTAAGCTATGGAACAGGTCCTGATCCCCGGAGTAACAAAGTAATTGGCAGATAATTCAAAACGATATCCGTTGTGTATGATTGTGAGTTGCAGTGCGGGTGTACTTAAGCTAGCTGCAGGCTTTCTATCTACCTTTTAAATTGCTGCCTTATCTAGATGCCTTGGCTTTTTAAATACTTATAATCATGATATTGCTACTCTTATTTTCTATCATATCGTTTTCGTAGCAGTTTATTTAATTATGTTCTATGTCAAAATTGAGCTTTAGATGAACAAAATGATTATTGGCCATTGGACTTGATTTTCAAGGACTCCAAAATGGATAGTAAGACATGGAGTCCTTGAACAGCAAGCCTACTGGACAAACCAACCTTTTATCATCCACTTGCTTGCGTAAAATAAAAAGTTATATAATGTTAAAATAAATACATCAACTTGCCAATAATATAGCTATTACTCGGGATGGTATGGTATTCCAACGATACATAAATCTGATGTTTTGTTATAATTATTACTTTGGAGTACAAGTGGAATAATAAACTCGCATATACATGAACTCGTGCAAAAATCAGTGCCATTATACCAGGTGTTTGACATAGCCTCAAAGAGGACTCAGCTGGACTGAGTCAGCCCCTGAATATAAAAAAATCTTTTCCTAATAGAACTATGTTGCGAATTCGAAAACAATATTCGATATTCCGTACAAAAGTGATTTGTTTTGTTTTTATGTCATAGGACGGCAAATAAGCAAGCGGGTCACCTAACGGAAAGCCTTGACCGCTGCCCATGGACAACTGCAACACCAAGAGTGTGACAAGAGCGTAGCCGGCCTTTTATTTTTCCCTCCCATAGGGGAGAGGGAATGGGCCTGCTGAGAGTTGATGGCGAACAGCGGGTGTTTTAGATGTCTTCAAATGTCTTACCTCCTATAGTTCACGAAAATCCTATAGTCTTTTAACCTCTCCCGTCGGTTATAGTTCAAAGATAGGATCGGTTATCGTGAGACATATTAAACCGATAAGAAGCGGATAATCGTGCTTACCACAGCGCAATTATGACCTGCGTGATAGGAACTTAACTATTACTTTGTTGGCTTCGGGCATTGTGAGATTTCTTTGCTCATAGAGGATTTTCCATTTTTATGCCTCTGAAAGCAGGTGCCTAGTGCATACTAGACCATATTCCTAAGTCTCCGCTGTCAGTGTCGTCCATAATCGTCAATGTAAAACAACCTATTTAATTTGGGTCTTTGTTTATAAGACCTAATTTCCCTTCAACGTCTATTTTATAAGACCTAATTTCCCTTCAACGTCTATAGCTATTAAACCCACACGAACTAAATCTATTCCTAATTCACCATAACTGTATCGATCATTATCCGAGCCGGTCTATACAGTTTACAGTTATTGTCCTCGGAGGGCATCAGGGCTGTCACGTTTCACATCTGTGCAGTCGGGTAGCGGTGCAGTGCCCTCCTTTCACCTTCGGAGGCGCGGCGGGTGACAACCCTGAACTCGCGACCTGCACGAGCACGACGCATTGTTCGGTGCCATGAGTTGCACCGCATCCAATAAAGTCTCGGTAAAGTCGACGCAGCTGCATTTGCGATTTGCTTGCAATAGATGTCCATAATGAAAATGGGTCAAGTCATTCAACTTGACCCTAGCTCTTGATGACATATGTATCATCGCAGATTTATATGTGGTAACACTTCATTAGAGAATCGCTACTTTTATATAATTTGGCTATGCAATATGTACAGGATAAACAGATTAAAATGGCAGAAGTTCCAATCAAACCAAGGATCTAGACTTAACAAGAAAGAAGTAAGATTTGTGTGTTTTCAAACTTATGGTCCGATTTTTTAAATTACGTCACCAACAAAAAACAGTAATTTAGGCTTTATTTTATTTAAAAAAATATATAGGCTGTTTTCATTTTTTTCACTATAAACGTCATTATATGGGCGCGTGCTGCGAAAACGAAGACATGTAGTCGCAGGAAACAGTGTTTAAAAAAATAGGGAAACCGGGATCCATGGTCCAAGGGATACTATGGAGGTTGTTTACGATCCAAATAAGTAGATAATGTATAACATGCTATTTTGTTGCAAAATAAACTCTTTAGCGGGAACTTAATCTGCCTGGATGCTGGATAGTTAAGCGGGCTTCTTTGCTTCCTAACCGATATGGAATTCAAACTCTTACATTAAATACTTAGTAAACAAGACTTTTGAATTAATGCGTTCTCAAAATAAACAAGGCTCATAATTTTTGCGAACTTTCTCATCACTACGCGAGCTAACACTACATATTTTTGGGCTAGCTCATTTGCTTGAAACCATTTACCTATGTAAAGTGTCTGTCTGAGTAATCGCTACCGCCACCGCTGGCTGGTCGCGTTGGTTTGACTTGACTGAAGCTTTACTTCTACTGCTGTGTCACGATCCAACATGACGCCTTCTGAAATGTCGGCAGATCTGGAGCAACTTCTAAATTGAAAATTACACCTTTGAATTTCAACCGATTTAGGTTTCCAGGTTCGTGAGATCTACTTGTTTAGAAAGTAGTAAAATTAAAGGTGAATTTGTCTATCATTTGAAAATAATCTGTCGGAAATGATTTATCTTTTGTTCCTTCCTCGTCCTATCGATAGACAATTCACGAACCCGTGCTCCAGTTAGATTTAGATTTTCATGGTATAAAGTTTATGCGTTCATAAACCTAAACTAATATTTGGAAACAGAAAATAATCGGTATGGGGTCCAACTTCGCGGAGAACTACTTCCAAATATTGGGTAGATTGGGTAGTACAGCATATGTCAATTGAAATCAGTCTTTAATAAAAAGGTGTAGCTGATGAATGTACTATTATAGAGAGATTGACTAGACCAAAGCCTCATTTACAGAATCGAATCCGGTGCAAAGTTCTACTTTACCAGATGTTTCCGTATCACTAAGTAAGGCACGGGCTCACCTGGAGTTCCACTATTCCACATCAACTGACTCGACAAGTACCTAGTTACTAAAGGTATCTATAAAGTAAATAGAATCAATCGTTAAATCAATTTATAAATCTTTGTTCGGAGAACTGCATGAATTTCCTCACTAGAGTAAATGCTGTGTTAATTTAATTAGGGGCAACGGAACTTCATAATTTATAATGAGTTAGGAAATCGTGAAAACATATTATTGTAGTATAGTTACAATAAAATTAAAAGGGACAGCTGTAACTGCGAGTTCGTTAATTGGTTGTCTGCGGAAGCTATGCTTGAATCATGGGTTAAGATTTATGAATTAAATATAGTAAAGTTTCCCATTGCGATTTAAACGTTGTGTGTGAAGACTTACCTGTTTGGTGGAGATAACTAGAAATCAGAACACTGGGACATTATCGTTTTGATGGAAATATGGATAGAATGAGTGTCAGAAAACCTAAAAGATTAAACTCAAAATGTACCTGTTCTTACTATGGCAATAGTGTGTCTAAGTCGAGAATTGTCTCAAGAATCCAGTACTTTATGTTAAGAGAGTACTACATATTGCTTGCAAATTCCCAGTACATATTACGCGAGACGCCTTGCTACTAAATACCAGTAGTCCTATTATAGTAATATGCACTTTAGCGTTGTTGCAGTTGCTTGCCATTGGTACACTTATATTAGCAAATTTAAATACTATGTACCTAGTTCATGCTTGTTTAAAGCAAACATGGCTACCGCTGCAGGCTAGTAATGATGTCATTATTTAATATTTCAAATTAATTGGAAATTTTAGTGTGTACGTAGGTAAATCCAAATATTTCTGTATGTATTAATGATATTAAATGTAGTAAAAGGAATATTCCTCTTAACTTAAAGATTATCAGCATTTTCTGCAAATATTTTGTTATTGTATGAATGCTGTGTATGTGACAGTAATAAAAAAAGAAATATATAGTTAATGAAATCACCTGTGCAATTACAAAACATTTCACGGCGATAGAACAATAGCACCGCCGAAGAAAAACCAGTTCAATTTGCTTTTCGCAAGGACAAATGACTAAAGGCACAGTTATTTGCTTTATCAACGGGATCACGTGGCTAAATAAATTTTAACATTTATTATTTCTGACCACCAGTGGTTTCTTATTTACCTTCGAGCCATAGTACACGGTGGCCTTTGAATCTAGGGCAGTAACCTAGTCCCTTGGTTAAAATTCAATCAGCTTCAGTCACATGCAAACATGGAAATATACTGTGATTTAAACTGTTCTTTGTTGACTTTTGATTAAGTTATGGGAATAATAGTTATCTCATACATAAGTATTTCCACATATCATCAGAGTGTATCGAATAAATTTCTGATAGTCATTGTTTGTGTCGTTTTTTTTTCTTCTTTTGATAGTATTGTATATTTATCTGGCTTTATTGCATTGATATGATAATGACGAAAAATTGAAGCATAAAGTACAACATGCTTCTGTATAACATATCCTGAGGGCGACTTGTGCAATTTCTGACGCAATCCTGCATGAAAATTTCAATATTTGCAACGCCGATCACGCCACGTGGGTCTTAAATTTAACATTTAAAGCCCGTGTTGCTTCATTGTTAAAACCTTCATTGTCAGGTTTTGGGGGACCTTGACTTGGATCGCTTATTAAAGCCCTAAGAGTATATTTTTGTAAAATTCATTGTATGCTTCTTTGTATTTTACAAGTAGAAGACTACATATGAAACCTGTTTAATCGATCTAATACAATTATTATTGTATTTTTTTAGTCTGTGCCTACTGCTGAGCTATCTTAACTTGGTTTTTTTACGTGTCAATTATCTAGTATTTAAGTTTTATTTAGTACCGGTTTTTTTAAATCTATGGTTTAAAGTAGATATTTCAATACGTTCTTGCATTGCATCCCATTTCGTGCTCTAGTGCCTTTAATTTGGACTAGAAAAAGGATAACAATGTAGTTTATCATGAATCCCAATCATTGCGATAAGGATTTTACTTATAACTCTTATCAGGGGCACTTAAGTAGAACAAGTGGATTCAGTATTTATGATTCGCATCCGAAATCGATAGTCCGATCGACATTGACCCAGTATTATTTAAATTAAAAAGGCAGTGTGCTGTAGCAAAATATTTGCTCTGGTTTTGTCCCTCGTCCAAATACAACGATTTTCCTTATACTTAACGGTATTGTCGCCGATCCCTTGGGTTCTTCGCCCTTTAAAACTTTCATCACAATTTAAATTTGTTAACTTGGGTCTCATAAATGTGTAAAAGATTCTCGGGGTGCAGTATAACGGTATACTAATGGATTTCGTAGATAGCACATAATCTGTTCAAAACGCCGTTATCTTCTTGAGGGAACGAGAGTGATTTCTATTTTTACAGTTCTACGATGGCTGAAGTCTTAAGATAAAAGATTACGGTTGATCGTACGTTTCTATCCTACATTATCCTTGACCTAATTGTCGCGATGCTGATGTGATGTGTGTCCGTACGCCTTGAATAAAACAGATTTATACGATAATTTATCCGTTTTCTTCAATTTAACTCTAGCAGCGATAGCTAAAATTGTCTCATAAGTTATCTCTTGACTATCCTCTTTTAGATTTTACAACTACATGCCTTTTTTTTTTTTGAGCTAAAACTTTAAGAAGAACGTATTTATTTTCTATTTACAAATTCTGGTCGTCGAACAATTAACTTTTTATTTCAAAAGAAAAGGTTGGAAAAGTCCATTTTAAAAGTGTGAAAATGAAAAATAATGAATGTTACCAATTGACAGTCTTTAAAATTAGTAGCAATCTTTATTACCAATGCGATGCAATATATTTACGAAAATGCCTTGGTAGCATTTTCGTAAACGCAATATTTAACACAGCTGCCCATTAAAGTTATCAGATGACGCGTACAAAATGCTAAATAAGGAGTCGTCACTTATTTAACATTTTGTTCAATAATAGTCATACGAGTATCTTTGAAAAAAAACCTTGATAACCTAAAGATTTTAGGCCATACATGAATTTGATGGGGCCCAGTGCTGCTGTGATATTATTTAAATTTTGCTTTGTGAGGCCTTAGAAAACCGTATCAAACTATTTTATGAACTGCTACAAAATGTGTGGAGGTTTGTTATTTTGACTTACTGCCTTGCAGCAGCAGCAAAAGCTATAGCAACGGCTAAGCCGAAACTCGCTTGTGGTCAAACGGCACTTAAATGTTAAGTAATCTAAAAATAAACAATGACACGTAGTGCTATTTGATATTACATTTTTTGGAAATGTTAGATCGTAGTTATGTTATGAAACAAAAAACTCAGAATCACACTGGACAAAGTATTTAAGAAAATAAAATAAAAATACAATGTCGAACGTGTTTACATTATCTAAAAAGTTTAAACGCAATTCGCGAAAACCGGTCTCAGATCATCCGACGCGACTGGTTACAAAAATAATTTTGTTTTCGCTACGTATCCACTTACATACTTAATATTCAAAAACATTATGTGTTATTCTGTCTCTGCGGCTCGAAGCAAGTTTCCGGCACGCCTCCATTTTTGTTATAAGAAGCCTGAAGCCACGTCATAGTTTATGGTTTGTGCCTTATCTTTGGTCCTACATTATGTTTTACTATGTTAAGATACTGATTCATAGTCAATTATAAACAATGTGTTAAACTTAGTGCGTCGTAGCGGTTGTTTTACTAAAACATGATGAAATAACAATTGAAAATTTCAAATTTTGTGACATTGCAAACTAAAAAAAACTGAAAAAAAATTAAGCGCAATGAAACATAAATATAGCGATGCATATTTAGGCAAAATTACAGCTAAAATAGGAATATCATGCTTGAGCAGTTTTATTGCGGCGAATGTTCTCTGAAGAGCTAATCTCATAAAGATGGAGAAGATATTAAAGAACATAGGTCTTTCATTTAGTTCTGCTCGTGATTCCGATCCCATCAGTATAGTATAAGTCAAGAATTCCTTTTAAATTAGCATAGATGGCACCATCTAAAGTTGTTTTCCTAAAGTTACTAGAATTAGAGATACTCGCCCTCAAGTCAACTCCACAGTTAAAATTACAATTAGAATTAAATAAGTCTCAAGGTGCTACAAACGTTGATAGTAGGCGCCTTCTGATTATTATGTTAGACTGTGTCATGCATGGATCACTGTGCTAACATTGTTGTTGTCATAAACGCGACGGACAAAAACACTTATATATGTTTGCCATAGTTTGCTTGATTATGTAAACATTTTTAAAAGCTCATTAAATGCACTTGTCAAGTACCAATACATTGTCCTTTGGCAAAATCAGAAGCACATGACTCGCAATCGGCTCAGGCGACAACGATGCACGTGGGCTGGTTATCTAACCCGTTTTTCAGAAGTTAAATGAGTCACGGAAATAGTTATATTTCGGTTTGTCAGCCAGAACGCGGAAAGTGTTGCAAACTCGCAGATATACGAATCTACGCCGCATGAGCCCGTGAATTTATTGCTAATACCGACTACTTACATGTATCCGTGCCCAAGGTTAAATCAATATCGCGAAACGAACACAGCAAAGTCGCAAATCGCTTTTTTTAGGGTCACGTGCGAAAATAGACCGGACTAGTTTTAGTAGAAAATCATGAAAACATTGCAGATGTTCATTTGTATACTGGTTAAATAGCTCAGGCAGATTATGATAATAAACATTTGTTGAATCCACTTCATTCTCATCGGGTTTTCGAAGGGGACTATTAAATTGACAGTTGATTTAATGCCATGAATTTGTATAAGCAAAAGCAGGACACTAAGTCAACTATGGTAATAGCTATGTATCTCCATCAAATTAATATGCGATACTGGTTGGTGAGACCAATACTCTTATTTTTTTATTCTGTAAAGATAATCTTATGTTTGTTGTAGCCCTAGATTTGTGCTGTGACTGACAATGATAAGACGACATTGGTATTTTATTCTAACTTGTGACCAGACCACTCTAGCTTCCGTCGTAGTCATGTGAGTGCTCAGAATGAGTCCCACTTTAGACTTATTCGTAACTATGCTTATAGACGACATCCTTTTTAGACAGACCTTTGGGTTCATTGCGTTTATTGAAGTTTCCAAGGGCATTATATTTTTAGCTTATATAATAAAACCGGCAAAGTGTGAGTCGAAATCACATAGGTACGCAGGGTTCAGATTAGTTAATTTTTAATTTTGTTTTGATCAAATAATTTGATAGCGGCGTCAATAGTTATACTGAATATTGTAAAACATTTATGTCACTAACCTTTTGCGATTCAATAGATACAGCAGTATTACAGACAGATGGACGGTCAGATCAACGGAGAGCGGAGGCTTATGCTTGCGTAGTACGTAAAAGGATTACGCCATAATCCTTCGGGTACCCAAAAATACCTTAGCAAGCGACGAAGTAAAAACATTACCACCTTAGTAAAGGTCAAATAACTAGTACTATAGCCCAGTCAATATCGACATCAACATTGCAAACGCGCATGTATCGGCGATTTTTAAGCCTAAGAATAACCTACATCCAATTTTTCAACTTTCTTAACCCTGTCCTAGTCCTGGGGGGCCCGAAAGTATGGGACTTTTTTCAGTTTTTACGGAAAAACTACCTTAAGGATGCCATTTTTGGGTATTTTTGTGATATGTTTTTATGTAACACACTAAATTATCTACCGTTTGAGTATAATTTGAACTCTGTGTGACTTATAGTTATTGAGTCATACCTTTTCAAACCATGCCCATTTTTTCCCAAATTTGGCACAATTTGGGGTAGTTTTGCTTTCCGGGCCCGTACCAAGGAAACTAAAGATTTTACAGGAGACTTTTAATAAAATAAAAGAAGACTCTCAAAATTGGTCCTTTCGACCGAAGCAACAAGTGACAAGTGGTCAGTTTTTTTATTTTCATTTTTCGATGATCGTTAGTGTTGTTAACACATAAGTGAAACGAACAAATTTTAAATTGCTTTGTTTCAAATGGAGACAAAGTCCAAATTGAGTTCAGTTGCAAACTTGGGTGTAGGCTAACTTAGTGGTCTCTACAATATATAAAAAAATCGCCGATACATGCGCGTATGCGATTTATGACACTTTTTGTGTCGATATCGACCGACTTATGTCTTTAACTACATTTTTGTTTCTGACTAAACGATGTTAAAATAATACCATTTTTTGCGAAGATAGTTAAAAAAACGGATTTTGTAAGACGATGTAACATAAGCTGTATCTTGCCTGCAATAACACATGTAATTATCATGAAGTGCATCACGTACTCTTCACTTCTTAAATAGGTCGTCTCATATCAATATGAAAAGAATAAATCTTATTTTATCTGTCTCGACCTAACTATGCCACGTGACTCGCTGCTCCCAAGGGTCACCTAGGTGTAGATAACTTATCGACATACAAAGTAAAATGTAAATAGCTCATTGTGCAGATTTATTCGCAGATAAAATTAATGGCATCTTAAATGTATTCCGTGTCTTCAATCGGCCACTTTCTCGGTAATGCGGAACAGAAGGCGCCTCGTCGAGGACACTTCAGCTTCCTGGACAGAATATATAGTAGATACAGGAAAAACTGAGTGATCACTTTAGCGCTCTCCTTTCCTCGTATGGATATTGTCTTATTGATTTATTGTTATTGTATGGAAAGTCAACACGTGGTATTTTTTAAATTCATATTGGATTCTACTTGCACAGTTCGCCAGGCTTCTTTTGCGAATTTGAAATTTTTCTATTATTGTTTTGGTTGCAGGAAGCAATGAATCATGTTGACAGTTCTCACCTATGAATTTCAGGGATAGTTTGGACGTGGGGCGAAATGGTTTGCATTTTTGACACAGTAAACAGATAGCCGACCTACTTTCCAGCATTGTTCGCGGCATCGGCGCACGCGGCGCCTGGCCAAATCTATTTTAGATTTTTATCTACGTGGCCGCGCGCGCGCAGTCTGCTAGATTTTTGCAATGTTTACAATTAGCATACGCGCCACTCAGCTCGAAGTGCATAAGTTGCTCGAAGATAAGAATACGTCACCGTAGCGAAAATGAGACATTTCTTGTTCTCCGCTGACAACCCCGAACTTTGTTGCTTGCCTACACTAACAAGCACGTTATTGCGTATCTCTGCAGTATCTCTGGAACCTTATTACAGTTTTATTGAGTAGTAATTAGAAATAGGGATTCTTACGAAGAATATTCTCGTCTCATTATTTGACTAATTACACCTCCGGCTATGGAAGATTTTTGCTTTTGGGGTCATTTACGATCGTTAGAATACTTGCTCTAAGTATGGATGTCTCATAATTCGCAAATTATCAGTATACCTTTTATATCTTGACATTTCTCGTTAACACTCCAAGATGACTAATTTGTATCAGAGTATCTTGATTGAGTGCTAACCTGCTTGGCTCTAATCTCGTTATCAGAGCTATAAAGTTGATATTACGCAAGTAATATAATTCTCAAGCATTTTGATGAGAAGTCGTACGAGTCTGCCGGTCGATATCTTCCGGGCTCCGTTCCGCGTTAGATTTCCGTAGAAAATTGACTATATGTATAACAAGATTGATGTTAGCTTCCAACTAGGCTAATGCATGTTATGACTAACCCGTTTTAATGGATCACAATTTTATTTAAAAAAGTGGTTATCTTAGGCTAGGTGACTCCAATTTGTAATAATCGAGGTCGATGATGAGAAAATATGAAGGATAAGATATATTCAGCTTAATTTTGTTTTTGTTTTGTGAATTGCGACTGACCCATGGAGTGTTTTTCGTAAATAAGGAAAAGGAAATAGGAAGCGTCCTATCTATTGAAGTTATTGTAAACCACAAGCCTCAGCCAAGAGCATGGTTCCGTCTGGTCAATCTAGACGCTTGCACCAGATAATGGTACCCGCGTTGTTTCTGTCCTTAAAAAATGTTTTGCGTCTACAACACCATATTAGTAGCCTACAACAACCATAATAAGGATCGCATGTCGTCTTGATTAAAAACGGTGCTCAACGTCAACTATATAGCTCCAGTAACCCTTCGAATTTTTGTTGTTTTATCAGCTCTAATTTAATATAGAATATCGCGTGATAGTGCCGGTTTCCGGCCGTTTGGACCGCTGCCCAATTCATTTTAAATTTGCGTCAAATCCATTTGCGTACGGGGCTCCCTTAGGTCATGAAAATAAAGTCAGCATATGGGTATGGTAAACACCTGCTCGGGTGTTTATTAAACATTTACGTAAAGAGAAATTGGAACTTTGTTATTTGTAGTTCGTTAAGTCTTTCTTTAGTACCGTTAACGAGGGTTGGCTGTCACTGTGATAATCATCAAAGTCGTTATTTACAATATTCTGAAGTTTATCACCTCCATTTTTAACACAGTATTAATTTGTAGTAGTGAAATTAAAGTGTAATGAAGAATATTTTTGTTTCTGAACCTCAGCAACTTCTAATTGTTCAACATATTATTTGCATACAATTCTTCACGATTATCGAAATATACGGCGTGTAACTTAACAACCGACGTTCTTTTGAAGGGGTGACTCAGCAGCCCATTATAATTAACAACTTTTACTAAGGGACCAATGCTACAAACAAAATAAAATAGAAATTTCCAGAAGTGTTCGCCCGGCATATTGTATGAAAATATCGCGAGCAGGATTTGAACCGGTGACTTGGTTGAAATCCTACGTGCGTGGAATTTTTTCCCACTTGTTATTTCTTCATTAATTTAATAAAAATATATTTTCTTGCTTTTAACATATAAAGTTATGTTTATTTTTATTGTTTTCTTTCAGATTCTCAGAAGTTCCTTATTCGATACTAATTCAACCGTAGCCTGAAGAGTTCATCGAGTTAATTACAGGTACCTTTTATCTTACTATTTATCTTATTATATGTACTAGTAACTACTTTCTAAGAAATTGCAGTTTTCAGAACTTGATGTTTCTCACTATAAATAAGAAATTTTTCCTACTTAATGAGATTTGAAACAATAAATATCTGCTGTGTTGGTTTGGATTCGGAACTCGCTTCTTGACCTATCTATCGCAGCCGCTAAGTACTGCAGATTGACCTTATCGGTATTTTAATCGAGCGAGAAGACCGATAATATGGAAATATAAATACGTATGACATAAATCATCACATTTAGAATATTCTCTCATCCGAACAAAGGATTCGGAATTAGGAGCGTGTCTCCTGCAGAGGAAGCCGCTGCCAAAGTTTCATAGATCGCGCTATTTTCGTACAAACCCAAAACGCTGACGCACATACGGTCAAAGCTCGGGCTGATGGCCGTCTGTCAAGAGCCTATAGTATTTATTTCTAGGCTAATATTTCCGCTATAAGCATTTTTATGTTTTCATCTAACCGGCACAACGACTTCCATGTGTAAATTGTGAATAATGATTCGGAAGATAATTGTGTCAATATATTTTCGGATTTGTACGTCACTGCTGGTTTTAGTTTTACCAGAATTTTATCTGAAGGCAGTTGGATTTGCGGAGATGAAGTTGGGCGCCGAAAATTTTTATGATTGTAATAAATCATCTGTATTTCCATGTGTAATATATTTAATAAAAAAAATGGTGCAAATGACATAAGTTGAAATATAATAAGCTTGACTGACTGTAACTTTGGTCTAAACAGTGGACATGTATCGTGGAAGTTTTTGTTCTACTGCAAACCTTTTGTGTTGTCAGTTTCATTTCATCGGCAAAAAATATCCGGGTTTTAGTTTTTATGTCCGTCCGTTGTTACAATAACCTATCTATGATAATTCCAAATTCATAATTAACGAGTTCATAGATCAAAGATGGACGTTTAAATTACAGCTTTCTACCAACGGTTAGCCTGGCCTTTTCATTATGCACCCCTGACCCACCCTTTATCTGATACATTTGTTAGGAGCAAGACATAAAAAGTAGGCAATTGTAATAGTCTTATAAATATTCAAGATGCATACATATCCAGTGACCGGGCCACCACAATTTTACGCCTTCATTAGGTAAGAGAGTTAATTATGCGCTCATGTTTATCCTATTCCAAGAATATTTGAATAACACTCTCACTTTCATTGATTACAACTCAATTGTCGAGAAATATGGCGAAACTTCGGCGTTTCCCTTGTTTTGGAGACTCGTTTCTTCTACGAGCATATTATTCATTATCTACCTTAGGTAGGTACCGAAAAGAAAAATTGTAGTATAATTTTTATCTCGTCTTCCAACATCACTTAAGGTTTTGGGAATTCGTATTCATCCAACTATTTGAATGTTAATGGTCTAGCGGCAATAATAGGAGTGAATTCTACTAGTTCTTTAACATGTCCAAGAAAGAGTCGCCCACGACACCTACATCAAATTTTTCCGTGCAGGGTTGCAAGTTTATTTATTAGAAATATAAAACCAATTAGGAAGGCAAAACTGCAATAATTTAAAGCACAATTGATACCTAATGATAATTTATGTTTATTGGAGCTTTCCTTACCATTTCAATAAGGCATCCTTGATCGGCCATGGAGAATTTGCTCGTATTGTATCAAAGACATGCTTGATCGTATTATTCGTATTCCACATTCGTAACTGTGCCGAGAGTGCGGTGGGTGGAACAGGTTGGGACAGGTGTGCCTCCCACTCGCCCTTTGTTTGTAGGTATTCCCGTAACGGTAGGCTTGACCCACTCGCTGGAAATCGCCAATTATTGTGCTGGTTGCTAAGGTAACTATCTACTTTCCACGGATTTTTTGCGTGTACATTTTACCCATTTAAAAAAAGGAATTTATCAATTCGACCCGTATTGTGAGAATTGCCTATTTTTGTATTTGACTCAGCGTTTTACATATGTGCCAAATTTCAGAAGTGTATGTATCCATATTTGTAAAAAAATATTGTTTTGTTGCAGCAGGTATTGTCCGACTAAAAGAAAAAATGCAAGTCTCATCAAAATTAGTTCTATCTAGTGAACCGATTTTTGAGATAAAAAGTTGAGTCATTTTCTACGTTGTTCTTGTTATGAATAACAAGTTTTGTCTATGGTTTTAGTAATAAAAAACAGAGATCCAACCAATACTCACTATCGCAGTATTTTCAGTAGTATAACTGCTTATTCTCACCTCACCCTTTAAACTGAAAATATATCTAAGTATGAACTGTACAAAAATAGAATAGGTGAGTGCAAGATGAAGCGTAGAAGACTTTTCTAGAAAGTATCGTTTTGTGTCTTTTCATTTGAATTTGAATGCTATTCATCAGTACTATCGCACAAATCAACCAGACTTTAAAGATCGTAAGTTTTTACATCAAGATATTGATGTATAGCTTGTTGTTATTAATGTTAAAATCATACTGCACGTACATACCTATTGTAACATTATTATAGAATGTATATCCATCAACTATCATAGGTATATAGATAGATAGACCCTTGATAAAGTCACTATGATGCTGTACGGTACGAAGCTTAGCAAATAATACTTAAACTGTAATTAGACCTTAGTCAAGAACATTTTCCTAGTTATTAAGGAGATTCCTGATCCATCAAAATGTTTAAGGTGGAAAATTCAAGGCCGTTTACACAACAAATGCTCTAAATGTTGTACTTCTATACGATTTCTTATCAGCGTTTGATCGCTGTTAAAGGCACTCAAATATTTGCATTAGGAAAATTGCACACTCAATACTAAACGATCTCTATAAAAATGTGCTAATCTTGAACGAATGCAAACGCTCACCGGTTAGTATTTCACAGATGGTTTCTAGGGGGACGTTCTTTGCATCATTCCGTAGGCCCTTTTTTGGAACTTCGAAACTCATTAGCTATTCGTTTTTTGTGAAAGGAAACGAGATTTTTCTTCCAAAAGTGATGTATGATCGATCGGATGCTACGTGCAACCACTTGGTATTCTGAGGCAACCCAAATTATGTGGTCATAAATTTGAATAATGGTCGGAAGTTTTGATTTTCGAATCACACACACTAGATACTTCTGTTATTATTTTGATATAATTTGAATTATTTCATTATTTGCAGTCACAAGTGGTACTGGATCGTAGAAGTGGCCAGTGGCGGGGACCGCCCAAGGTTGAGCCGACTATGCTAATGTCTAGAAATGTTGGATACCAGCTTATGTAAGTAAGTCCACTATAAATTATAATTATGGCCAATTCCAAGCCTGTCCTGATCTCGTAGGGCTGGTTCCACTGCCTGGGTAGGCGGGCAGCGGTTAGATAACTATCTTACGGTTAACTGAACTGCACAGATCTGGGATCAAAGATACTTTAACGTAATAGATTGCTCTTAAATTGTATGTTATTAAAGAAAGTCGTAAGAAAATGTAAATTGGAAGTTTCAGCGTGCTATAACGTGTTTAGAAAAGGTGTGTCTGTGATAATGAGTAGTTGGACATTTGCGGTGGGTAGGGCCTAATGGCATTAACTCGGCGTACAAGGCAGTTGAACCCTTTGGCTAAGCTCCAAGTTTGGTCTGGACCGCAAATACGTCTTCGACTACTAATTACCTGGATTTACACTCGGCACTTCCTTTTACTTGTCATTGTGTAAGTGAATGACATAACAGAGTTAACAAGATTTGTAGCTAAGCCGTTTATATTATACACGGTCACGAAAGTCGTGTCTCTCTGTACGTGTATGAAGGAGACATAAACGTTTACATTTTATTGATGGCAGACACACCTACGAGCTCATTGTACCTGTTTTACCGCCTGTCTGCACGCCTACATAGTTGTTTTGTTGCTATTGCTATTAGGTATGGAATTTACTCAACTAGTTTCGAATCCTGTCATTTTTGTTTCTGATTCTTTAGGTACCTAAATGTTGTTTTGCCAAAAGTCAATAAAAATAGATGATACTCGTAATAGATAATCTTAAGTTTATTACTGTAACTTCATTAATATGATTCAGATTAAAACTGCCAGAACATATACATATTTCGATCACGTTTGCTTACATCTAAAATATGCGTGTCTTTCATATGAGCCTTATTGTAATAGCAATAATGTTCAATAGCGATTAGTCACACGTTAACGTGACCGCACAAAGACACGCTTTAAGTCATAAAAAGTGCGCTTAGAATAACATGATTAAAAACGGTAGACGTTGCGCTACCAGCCGGGCCCACGTCAGGTACAGTCGTGGTTATCACGGTCGATTAAACATTCCGATGGCTGATTTACTAACAAAGGGTTAGAACCTAACTGCTGACTCATGCTGACTCACTGTAAGGGTTTTCTTATGTCAATCAAACTACTGATGGTATTATATGAATAATTGTAGATTTGCTATCAAATTAAATTATAAACACATGTCATGTGCCCAAAAGATTTGCAAACAGGCTTGTTCTAATTGCGTTAGGCTGCCTTTCTTCTCGGCTTTGTCTGCGATTATTTCTACAGCATGTTAAACCACCACACGTATTCCCTTGAAGGACTGCATGACGCAGCCCGTCAAAATAAACAAGTTTTCCTATGAGACTAATGTTGAGAATTTAGTTTTCCTATATTCATTGCGCACTATTACCTATCGCCTATCATTAAACACAGATTTGGTGAAATTAAACAACCAATCATAACTTTAATTTGCACGTAGTTACCAGGAAAAACATTGTAAACACCATTGTCTTATGCCTTCCGATCCCAAAAATACCTACAATTATACGTATAAATAGCTTATCATTTTCATCTTTGAAAAAAAAAGCATTATGTAAGTACCGTTTGCAATGCACCTATCTGTTTGTCTACCTATAAAATTTCCACGGAGGATTAGTCCACAATTCCACATACTAATATCGAAGAATGTAGAATTTTGACCATTTCCAAACTGTCTGATGAATGACGTTCTCGGTCAAGGCGAAGTCAAACATGTGTAAGATATGGAGAAGTTCCTCAGTCAATAAATGTATAAAAACAAACATAATACTAAGAGGTGTAGAAAAAACGTATTTAGGTTCGGGCCATGTGGCGGCGCGGCGTGATCTATGTTGCCATGTGTCAGCTGTTTCCACAGCCAAAATAACGAACTGCGCAGCGGATGGATTCGAAACGGCAACGGCCAAATATACCTATACTTGTTCACTTTTCATGCGATTTTACCGCCGAACGAAGAAGCTGGATTTTTAAAATTTTATAAAGTGGTCTTTAGACTATGGAGCTAAAGCTACAGTTATTGCGTTTTCTGAATCCGTCTTTTTTGTTATCCATACTAATAATATTATAATGAGGCAAGTTTTTTTTGTTTGTTTGCATTGAATAGGCTCCGAAACTACTGAACCAATCTTCAAAATTCTTACACCTATAGAATGCTACTTTATCTGCGGGCGACATAAGCTTTCATTTATGCGGATGAAGTCGCGGGATAATTGCTAGTTGGCTATTAAATAAATGTACAAAACTCCACCTCATCGGAGCGTTTACTTGATGGTATCCTCAACAGGTATGCGTCGGAGTCCAGGGTCCTCCATTATGATTTATGACAGCATTAAATTCATGCTATAATATGATACGGCAATGATTTTTCTTAAATAGTACTAAAACTAAATCCGTATCTAATTTTATATATCTTGCAGCTAAATGTGCTTCAACAGACATGTTATGTAAATTAATTCCATGGTTTTTGTGGTAGTCCCGAGTTCTCGCTCTTCCAAATGAACGTAAATGTTTCCTGCCATGCATTTGTGCTCTTAGCGGTCGTGTTAAACCAATTAGGACTGAATCTTTAATGACTCGTGATCTCCGGAAAGTCTCTGAGTTTAATTTATCTGTCTTCAAATTAGTATTAATGGGAACGCGCGCTCTTTCAGAAATTGAAATATTTCACTTTGAGGAAAAATTTAAGTGAAGGTTTAAAAACTTTGTAGATTTTTATCACTGTTGCAATATATCTACTTGGATAGGGAGATAAAGTCGAAAGGGATTTAATTTCATTGTACTGTTCGTTCGTTAATACACACAACGTGTACTAACAGACCAAACAGCTATTATGTTTACGTATCTTAACCCCATTTCTCCCTTACTGGCTTTAATATACATATATTAGTAACTCCATATCGACAAACCTCTTCCACTGCTTACGATGTATGTGAAAAAACTTGTTTCGTTGCACAACTAATTGTTATTTATGTAACTGATTAGTTTCCGAATGTTCATTTAAAATTAAATTCAAGATTTGTTATTGTTACGGAACAAAACATTATGGGCTACGCTAATTAGAATTAGTATAGTGTTTACCCTAAACAATGCTAACGTCTTTTTCCTTTAAGTTTTATATAACTGCGCAATAGTTAAATCGTTAATTACGATATAGTGATACGGCTAATCCATAGAATTGATTAATTATTAGCTTTTAATTGAAGGCCATTACCCTTTTCGAGCCTAGCACGTAGAATATGCTGTACACGGATGTTGTTATAAGCATAATGCTAGTTTATGTTTTTCGGCATGTAATTTAGATCACTGTAAACTAAAGCATTCCTCCGCCCCGTGCCGTTATTTGCTTGATAGTCTATGTTGTATAGATAATTGTACCGAACCCTTCCTGCGCGGATCCGACTCGCACTTGGTCGATTTCGTCTTGTTTTGTTATACTGCCACCGCATTTTTGTTTATGCATCTATCGATTCATGCTCAAATCATGCATCATCAGTCTTACCTACCTAGTTTTATTTTTACACGATGAGATGAGAATAATGATTGTACAATATTTCGTGATCGTGATTCACCTTGCTAGGTTAATTCTCAGTAATTCTCCGTACGGACCACGCGGTTACAGTACGGCTGGCCACATCCGTAGACAATGTAAAAACTAAAGACGTCATCGGTGTAGGCGGCAAACGTGCCAATCTGTCTGCTGTCCACATTTTCATGCCACATTTCGCCTAACGTCCCGATAATTGTACAATTGAAGACGGCATCGTAATTAGGCGATTGCTCGGCGTTCATAAATAATTGACAAAAATTGTTTAAACGAAATCATATCGCTTTGAAAAAACGAAGTATAATATCATCCGCTGGCAAGAACCGATTACAGCTAATAACTGTACAATTAAAGACGGTATCGTAACTAGGCGATTGCTCGGCGTTCATAAATTATTGTCAAAAATCTTTAAGCGAAAGTATATGGCCTTGGAAAAAAGAAGTTTACGATACCTTGAAAAAAGAAGTTTACGATCATCCGCTGGCAAGATATGACAGCTATGTGTAGGTAGATGCCTCAGCTAATATCACAGAGCAAGGAATTTCAATGTAGCTCGAGTGACGAGACATTCCTTGCTCTGTGGCCAATACCGCGCTCCGCCTCAACTTTATATCGGCTTTAAACTGCGTCAGGTCCAGCTTTCTTGAAGAGTGACCTGGCGAAAGGTGCTGGCTTGCCGCCAACTCCGACTGCATACTACACTAGTCCAATTGCCCTATCTCCTATCTCCAAATGCAACTGTGTTTATAATTACGCTTATACGTAATTAGGGACGGCGATTCAAAAAAATTGAATCATATCGCCTTGAGAAAAAAAGAAGTATAAGATCATCCGCTGGCAAGAACTGATAATACAGCTATGTATGTGTCGATGCCTATGCGATAGAAAATACCGCGCTCCGCCTCAACTTTGTATCGGCTTTACTGCGTCAGCTCCAGCTTTCTTGAAGAGTGACCTGGCGAAAGGTGCTGGCTTGCCGCCAACTCCGACTGCGTTCTACACTAGTCGAATTGCCCTATCTCCAATTGCAACGGTGTTTATAATTACGTTATTTACTTACTATTTTGTAACGGCTATCTTTAGATATGCATCTCGACTCGAATGCGCGTGCGTTTTAGGAATGTTTCTTGTTGATGGTATAATCAACATAATAATTAAAATTTCTGGTGGAAATGGAATTATTTTTGTTTTCATTATCACTGTTTATTATTTTAACTACGAGACTTAACCGCGCTTGTTTATAAAGAGTCTTCTGTATCCAAAACAAGTACCTTGTTTGTGCAAGTACTTTGATCTTATTTGTCAAAGCTTATGTATTTTCGGAACACTGTTTTTTTTTTTAAATGGGTTGATTGGTCCTCAATTAATGAATACTACATCGAATTAGATAATAGAGAGAGATAGGATATAGACGCATAATACGTGCTTTAAAATTTAATAAAACTTCCGCTTTATGTATTGTGCAATTAAGTTTAAGTTCAGTCAATAATAGCTGTTGAAAAGAATATTCAATAAAATCTGTGCACTCTCTCTCACAACTCTTCAAGCCTGTGTTATTTTCATTTCAACTCTAGATATTACATAGTACGTATGTAATTTGGCGTTGTTACAATTTTTATCCCGTGTTATAAATCAGATTCTTCATTGTTTGCAGTAGGAGCTGCGCAAATGGATAACGACCTATAATGCTGGGGTAAAAATTATAAAATAAACGAAGCTGGTCTACTTCGTCCTGAAAAATTAATTACACAGTACTATTAACTAATTAGATTATTAAATTACATTTATTAAAAATAAAGCAAACAATTATTATATAAGAACTATATAACTTCCTATATTGTTGGGGTTAAAAATTACAATAGAATAAACGATGCTGGTCTACCAGGTGCTGGAAAATTATGGACACAAAACGATCAAATAATTAATGGGAATTAAATGTCATTTATTTACAAGTCACTATAAAAAAAATACAAATGCAAAATATATACGAGTATCTGCAACGGTTTCCGGTGCAAAAGTGCCCAAAACCCCAGCCGCGTTACCTTCCTTTGTACCAGAAACGAGCCTGATCACCACTAATTTATTAAACAAAATATATAGTCAATTTAAATTAAACGTTATATTGCTGGCGCCCAAAGGTCACAGAAATGCTTAAGGTATTTAAAAATTGCAAACCAAGAAAATGTATTTTGTGTATAGAAAATGGACAGGGGATTGCTTTCTTTTTTTAAAATTTGAATTTTTAGATATCTTGAGACTAGAGACACTGGTGTGTAGATTGATTTAAATTTACTACTAAAGCATTTTTCTATATATGTATGATTATCATTAATAATCATGTAAGGACAAGTTCAGTCCATGAATATCCTGAACGAACAAAAATACCACGTAAATCATTGAAACAGTCGATCATGGATTGAAAACTATGATGATTTTTATGATATTTATCTGAAATGATTCAAGAAATTTGAGTATCGGAAAAATGAACAACTAAATACTATTTATTACGCTCAAGTAAACCAAAATGGGAATATGTGACGTCAGTTTCACAATTTTTATTACTTTAAAGAATGTATCAATTTTAAAAATAATAATCACGCTATGGCATGGTTTAAATCGACAGGTTTGTTAGAAAATCTGCAATGATGGTAGGAAACTGCGAAGGAAACTTAGAGTGGGCACAATTCATGTTAATAAAACCTACGTAAGCTATTTCGTAAATTTTAGTTTCAGGAACTATGCAATAGGAAATACTCACGACCTTGTCGTACCACTGGACGTCACAGATCCCATAAGCGCAGTAATAGTTCCTGATAAATTCCAAATGATGAGATGACTGACGTCCAATCTAGCCTGGGTTGCGTGAAACTTTATTGTAGGGACAATTCCCGATTACCTTCAAAGAAATCTGCAATGATGGTGGAATGAAACTTAAGAGTGGGCATAATTCATTTCAATAAAACCTACGCCATTTAAATAAAACCTACGCTACGCTATTTCGTAAATCTACATATCTCTATTAGTTTCAGGAACAATGAAATTGTAAATAATCACAACCTTGTCACTGTTGTACCACTTGACGTCAACGATCCCATAAGCGCAGCAAGTGTTCCCGATGGATTCCGAGTGACGTCCAGACCGGCCTGGGTTGCGTAAAACTTTATTGTGGTGACGATTCTCGATTTCATAAATAGAACGAATATTCTGCGAGTGTGAGATGCCGCGTTTCGTTGATAAACGTGACCGCTTTTGCGTTCCGGGTTCAATTCCGTGGTAATAAGGATATTACTTCTCTATCTTAATATTAATAGAAAGTACTATAGTGTAATGCGACTTTTTATATTTGTTTGCTTTCTAGTAACGCTTTCATGCTAGCGAGTAAATCATCAGATTTTGGTTTACAAATTATTAGGGGTTTTCCTGTAGATTCTTTTTCTCTTTGTGGATGGGCTATGTCTAGTACTAACTTGACATAGTGTCGCTTTATCCACGAGAGTAGCCGCTAGCAAAAAAGTGACCATTTAGCCTGCTACTCTTGCGTAGTCAAAAATATATATTTATTTGTAAAAGCAATTCTACTGCTTATACTAAATTTAAAAATGCGGAACTGAGTTAATTTGTTTGCGACACATACTATTGAATCGATCCGATCATTATGAAATTTACATTTTATTTGGCGCACGTTGAAAAAATAATGTATCTATAATTCCGAAAAATATTACTCTATGGATCATATTATACTATTAGCCTAGGAAAAGCAATAGGTACATAGGAAAGTGCACAATTACAGTGAACAATCATAATAACAATCATCATCTAGTAACTCAACATTCGCCATTCCTGTCGATATCGATAATTACTGCCTACAATCTAAAGCTAAATACAATCTTAAGCTCTTTGGTTTACACTGATATATCTCATGATTTTAATGCATACTATCGTATAAGAATAACAAAACAAAATATCTATATTTTACTAAGATTATAGCCATGTTTGTCTGAATTATAAGTAGTATTATAATATTAACAACCTTTAAAGTATGTATTTCGGTTACATTTGGGTTTGCATCTCGCTTGCGAAACCTCATGTCATCCCTAAATAACGATTCTCTACATATAACGGTTCATTCTAGTATGCCTGTTAAAATGTATTTTGAAATACAAACTAAGACGTGGTTACTTCTTTACTTCAGAACTGACCATCCTAAGTAGCTTTCCTACCTGCTAAATGATTTTAAGTTTGCTTTGTAAGTAGTGTCTGACAGCTCGTTGTTTTTCTCTCTGTTAAATCGCACCGAAAATTTAAAAGACGGCTTGAAAGCAAGCATCTCTTATATACTCACTGTCGATGACGCGCCGTCACGGAGCATAGAACCAACATAGTGTTTAGCTCAACCAGTCTGCTGCAGTCAAGTAGCAAGTAGTCACAGGAAGTTGCGTCAACAAGTCGGCGGCGCAGGGGCTATCATTTCACTCAACATGGTGGATAGGCGAGTGGCCGATGCCTTTCCGCGAAGCCGTTGCTGCTGGGCAATTACGAGTATACTTGTCGGATACATTTTAAGTATAAGCTAAAGACAGGGCTTAGGTATTTTAAAGGTGGATCTTTTGAGAACGTGCAATTTGCATAATTGAAGTTTTATGTTAAACTTCAACTATTGCTTAGAATATTTTACAAATATTCCTGCAACTGACTTATCACCTAAAACACCTGCCTAATTTTAAGTCAAGATTTTTGAAATATCTTATGTTACATTTATGATGAATCGCTTTGGGACAAGATTTTTTTTGTCAGAAATTGTAAGAAAATGAAAGCTGTGCCTGGAGAAAATCTCTATCGTCAAACTAAATTGTTATCAATTCACGAAAAAAAAAAACTAGAATTCCGACTTCTAACCAGCTCGATTTTTTTTGTCAGGCACAGATAAGGCATAATAATTAGCCAAGTCGTCGTGGTGTATGATAACAGTCACCGGTGAATGACCGAAATCGTAATGAAAAGGATGAATAACAGTCATTCACTAGCTATCTCGGTGGATGTTAACAGGCATCAGAGAATCTGAACATACACTGCACTTCGGACATTTACAGTAAGATACTGGACTAAGTTTCTTTCGGCGTATTCTTCTCAGTAGTGGTCATTCCGGAACGGTAGTAGTTTGCCGATTTTAAATATATGACGTTCAAAAAGCGATACATGATATCCAAATTTAAATAAAAAAATTAACTTCATTTCATACATATATTTAGACAGACAATGGATCCTTGTTTACTACGGACGCCTAAAACGTGTATGAAAGTGGTTGAAAGATTTCCTGTTTAAATGAGTGAGATCAAAGTGGATAACTTCGTGATAGGTACTTCTTTTTCTATAGGTATCGGCAGTAGGAATGTGAAAAATTAAACATGTAAAATCGTTATATAAAAAACTAAAATATTCGCGTTACTTTGTTATCGCCATTTCATTTGACACACTTGGCGTGTGCATCGATGCCCTTCACCGAATTCAACAGTACAGGTGACATTAGACTTACAAAGTCACCAGGATCTAACCCACGACTTTTTTTCAACCGCATCCCGGATGACAGAACTACTGCAAATTCATGTTTAGACTTCGTGGGAAATCACAGTCTAAACTTATTGATTGCGACAACTACTCGACTGCTTTTTTAAAGGAAACTTGAGTAAAATAAATATTTAGCTCTAGATTTGTTACATAGATTTGACTCTTTTCTTCTGACGTTACATATATGTAGATTATGTCGACCACGATTACGTAGCAAGAAACTGCAAATTCGCCGAATTACCAACTAATGCAATAAGTTTTGCTTGCGTCTTACTCTTAATTATCATACTTTATATGGGATTTTATTTTGCATTCACAATGCTATTTTACCTTATTTATTAAATAAAGAAAATAAGAAATGGAGAAAAAATTCCACGCGGGCAGGACTTGAACCTGCGTTTAGATCTCAGTACGATCTAAGCGTTGCCAATTACGCCACCGCGCTTAATTATCACTTTCATTATTCTACCATTCACTGTTAAGTTGATATTGGCTTGGCATACATGTTAATCATTAAATCAGAAATAAAATAATCGTAACATCGCTTCATAGTGAAAATGACTCACGCAGCCTACAACTAGTTTTCAAATTATGTCCCCAATGGCTTTATTCACGTAGACATGTGAGTCATGCGACATTTTTGCCTATGTATCGCGAAGTTCTCGGTGACTTCATGTTACTGTATTTAATCAGCTGCATAGAATATCTACAAAATTCCCATTTCATCACCTTTGATAGCGTACTGAATGGTTTATTATTAGATTAGCATTTTTACAATAGCAATAGGTATTTTTAATATTTTCTTGGCATTTGTGTAAATGTCGATTTCATTTTGGTTTTATAATTTTTGAAAATTGTAGTAAATAGTAATTGAAAAGTAATATTTTAGATCAATGGTTGTGAGGGTATGCAAAGTGCCTATCTCACAGCGCTAACTTTTATTCGCTTATATTACCTAACTGAGAGCTGCCGACAACATTTTTCGGACCTCAATATACTAAGCCTGCCAAGTATCTACATACTAGAATTATGCAAATTTGTGAGAAAAAACCCGAGTTTATACCATAAGTACGATAACATCCCTTGCCGTTATAAATCGCGAAAACCTAATGACTTGTTACAAATAACGTCTAAACTAGGACTTCATAGTTCCGAACCTTACCCTATGTCAGTAAAAATGGAATGTCAGGAAGAAACAAATTACAAAAAGTTTTTGAGCTTGCTCAAACACTCAGAACATATAACAAGGTCCTTTATATGATCTGAGCTCAAACAACATCTTTTAAATAAATCTTATTATTCCGTCACAGAATATTTACAAGATCCTTAGCTATATTGTCTACCTTCCTCTTGTCCCATTGCAATGCCTGACAAGGTGCATCTGCATATGTATTTAGACTAAATATTTAATATATTTATGTGTTGAATCATATGTAATGCAATGTAATAAATAAATAACTTTTGCTAAATAATCAATATACCTGCTAATTAGTTGTTTCATAGTATACCACATTGAGTTAATTCGTAGCGTAGGCGAATTTAAATGAACATGTGCTTTATTTATTTGATTTCTGATGAAATAAAGTGATTCACTATTCCCATTCATTGACATGCTGAGTTATTTCCATCGGTATGGTTATGACTGCGACCCAGACAAGACTATTGTTTAGTCTACCGGTCTCACGTCAACCCGCGTTCACCATGTTTCCATAAAACATACGAACAATAGTGTACTGTACGTAATGGTTATTCTATTAGCTGTTATATTAACTGTATGAGCAGGCGCTGCATCAGTCATGTCAGTATTTATAAATATGTCTGTTTATTACACACTATTTTCCTGCCCCCGTAGCATGGCACGCGCGACAACGTTTATCGACTATCGCCATCTTGTTTTTCGCAATACTGAAGAGCGAGAAGTAGATAGTTTATCGAGCGATATAAACGGCGTCGCGGGAGCCATGCTACGGGGGCTGAACGAAGTACATAGAGGACTTGTTTCCAGCGACTGACTGACAACTACTGACTTTAATTTAATTTTGTGTAGATTTTTTATCAGATCGAATGCAGAATAGCCGCTAGGATGACACCCGTAAACGAAGTCACTTCCGAAGCACATATTAACGTTTTCCGGGACATTAAACGAGACACTGTAGAAATTTTATTGTTAAAACTGCTATAGTCGTTCACTATATAATGTATTTAATCTCATTTTTGTTGCCAGTACTTCAGGCAACAAAATGAAAACAGATAAAAAAAAGGAAAAGTAAAAAAGAAAGAAATATAATATAATCATTAATCATACAAAGCCCTTCAGGCGAGTAGGCGACCTATACTGTTGAAAAGAGTTTCTTTCGGCATTTCTTCTCTGCAGTGGTCGGTTCCGAAATGCTAGTATGAGCTTTTGAACAATAATTAGTAAATGCATAATACTTAATAAGATAATTTTAAATGTGATTTGACGTGAAAAAGTGCCTGCAAGTGCCTATTTCTGAATAAACGTTTTGAATCTTTTTGAATCTTTTGGCTCGCTCCCCCCTGGTACAGCCGCCCCCTGTTGCTGTTGCACGCTCAGCACTGGGGCCTGATATTCCTGATAATGGCGACGTCTCCCTTGCTGCTAAAAACGTCCATCTAAGAATATAATTTTACACTGGCCAACCGCAAAACCTTATCTTTTACAAGTTTTTATTTTCAACAATTCTTTAACAAATTGACCTAAAAATGTAATTAGATGACAATGCAATATAATGATACCATAAAATTAATCTGATGACAGAGCCGGAAGGTGTCTGGCCATAGCCACTTCTAAACTAAAGAAGATGCCATCGTGATGGAGCGAATTTGATTTAACTTGGCAAGTACTTAACAGTATGAATCGCTCATAAAAAAGGTTTCCTAAAAATTTAATTTTTGAAAAAACTTATATTATATGTCTATGAAATTAGTATAGATTTTAAAGTACTCGTTTGGTCCCTTACGGAAGTAAATTTTAGCTCTGAAATTACTAACACCAGGTTTGTTACAACATTTAAAATAACATGTGTTCGTCAATTGCTAACTCAAGAGCTCGTCAGCGTCATTTTACTACTTGGGTATAGGAAGTCCGAGTCAAAGTGTCGCATTTGTTTACCTCGTTGTTTACGATCGTAAGGAAGTCAACTTTATAACTCATGTTTATATTACTATGATTATATGTATATGGATTATAATTAATTATGTTGTTGAAGATGAAGATATTTATGAAAGTTAGTATTATTGTTCGTAAACGATACAAGACTTACGGAAGAAGACGGCAACTGCTGGCCGACATATTTTGTCCCTAATAATGATTTATATAAACAGGACTTAGCACGAACCTTATATATATTTGTTTCCGCTGACGTTTCTATGGGGTTACGACCATCGTGGTATAACCCCATAGAAACGACCACGATGGGTGTAACCCCATAGAAACGCATGCGGAAACAAATAAATATAAGGTTCGTGCTAAGTCCTGTATATATTAATAATTATGTGTTCAAAGCGCGAAAGTTTAAAAAAGAACATGTTTTGTCCCTGTTCATAATAATGTATTCAAATCAACTCGCCCAGTCAGTACATACATGTGTATGGTAAATTGATTGTCTCTCACGACAGTTTAAATCAAATAATTAATATTGTTGGTCTAACACAAACGTACGTTATCTATCGGCCGATGCCGTTCGAATGTTATAATACTTAATAAATAATGGAATATTTTACGAGCTATTTTTAATTGGCCTTGATTGTGTAATATTTTTCGAATATCAGTGGAGACATTGATATAATTAGCTTTTATGTGGAGTGCTTATCAGGGATCGGTCTCATAAACATCGCACAGCATCAATTGCTCTGTGTCTGTGAGACGTAAATCTGCAGGTCACGTGACAGTTGCTTTTATCCTAAGGATTTCATCACATTGGCTTAAGAAGTCACCGATTGTACGACTATTGAGATCAACTTTACTGTAGTGACAGTGATCTTTCACAGGTAGTTGGAACACACAGTTTTGGGCTATATTTGAGAGACAAAAAAATTAAAGTAATGTTTTCCTAACTTAGTTAGATGTTACGTACCTTTGCATTTTCGGGGTAGAAGGGCGACGTGCGATATATTACATAAGTATTACGTATGGTGTGTTAGGTGTGTACCATACGCTCCAAAATTCTTATGTATTGAGATAAATACTTACAACTTTATTTGATCCTATGTAATATAAAGATTACTAAGACTGATTTAAAAAAGTATATCTCTAGTTTTATACATTTGCGGACCTATCTATTAAATGTGTACAACGTACATACATCAATCATAGACTTATTTTTGTCAAATCTACGCCCAAACTCTCATTCGGAAAAGTAATTTTTATTAATTTAATAATTATGCTGCCAATTGCCAGGATTTTCCAGTTTTCTATCTATCTAGCAAAACTAGTTAGCTAATTCAAGTCCATGTTATCACTGCAAGCGATGTAGATTACCACTGTAATCTTACTTGGATAAATTACTGTGTCACATGAGTTTAATTATTGCCAATTTGTATTCATTGGATATCTGCAATAACTTGCAAAATTTTTGTATAATTTTTCCGTGATCAATATTTTAGCTTTACTAGTAAGCTGCTTCGAATAACGGGAATAAAAAATTATCAATCTCCTTACTTTATCCCATTATCTGGGGTCGAGGCAGTATGTCTTATCCTTCCATTTTTTTCTATTTCCCGTCATAGTCACGTCCAATCCCACCACTCTCATGTCCTGCCTTACACATTCTATCCGTCTCTTTTTAGGGCTCCCCCGTCCTCGATTTCCAATTGCTTTTTATTTAATATAAGTTTCTTTGAACACTTATTAATTGTCATATTTGATTTAACAACTTTTATTACACTAAAAATTGTTGACGTCATAATTTAGACTAAGTTTAGGCCGCTTCCAAAGCAGAATGCAAAAGAATCGGTAACAAGCGTAATAGAGAATTATAATATCTATGGTAATAGTCATGTGCATACAGAATTAAGAGGCGTCCGCGCCAAGCTCAAGCCAAATATTCCTATCATTAAGGTAATCTTCAGTTTTGTAATATGAATTTTTTACACATCTATATCGGTGTAGTTTTAGTAAATCACCGAAAACCCTTACAGGTTCCTATTAATGGCTTTCTTTAAATCAATATAATACAGAGCGGTTGCTCGATTTTTTACATCCTGCCTCCATAAATGGAAGTCAGGTCAGGGCAGAGGCAGAGCGGGTCAAGCAAGACGTCATGTCGTGTGATCGCAATATTATTAGTTCACGTAGTCGCACACATGCGTCAGACGGACTGATAGCTGAGTTATCAGTGCAAACCTCGGTTTGAACTGTACTGTCGTACGGATGTTTTATGATGTCTGGACAGAGCCGCGGCGATGCATTTAGGCCGAAGATAACATGCGTCTGATTTGACTCGCATGATATTATTTTATACAAAATCCCACTGATCATATACGAGTATAAATACCTACCTACAAATTAATATTATTTTAACTTTGACTAGTCAAATTAAATATTGACGAATTTGTACATTCGTAAGTAGGCGCGTGATGAGCATATTGCGGCCGTACGGCACCTGAGGCTGATGGTAACTACCTACCCTCTGCGCCTTCATCATCAGGTCTTTTTAGGCGCCACTGCAGGAGCACGCCCCCTCTCTTTACTACCAGTGCCTAATAATAGAGCAGTATGAGGATTTGGCCCACACCGTCCTCGCTGGCCAGACGGGTTGGAGAGGTCTCTTTGATTTTTATAAGCTTTGTTTAGCTTGTGTTTCCTAAGTCGCCTTCTACGACATCCACAGGAAGACTTGGAGTGGTCCTATTCTTCTCTGCCACACGGCTCTGCGCCTTCATTGGGTTCCAATTTTCGGCACGGGTTGACAACGACAGTAGACACAGCTGCTAAATTTTAAGTAACTTATTTAAAGTGCAAGTATTTGTACCTTTTTTAACGAGATTAGCAAAATGATTAAACCACGTAAGTTAAACCTATGTGCGGCCTGCTTAAGAGTCGCCTGGAAGCGCATGTCTCCATACAAACGGAAAAAGGGAATTGTGGCAATATTTGATAATTTTAAGGCAAAATTAAGCATCCAATCAATTAATTTCATTATAATCTACGTACGTTCTTATACACTTTGGTCAAATTATCAAATGTTTGAGAATTATATGCCTCTCAAGATTTCCATATAAATTTGAAAAGGCTTGTAATTCTAAAACCATTGGTATTTTAACCAAGCTGTATAGGAACGTACGTAGATTATAATGAGATTAATTGATTAAATGCTTTATTTTACTCCAAAATTATCAAATATTGCCACAATTCCCTTTTTCCGTTTGTATGGTAACAACACCACGACAATACCCTTGTCTTCTAATCTTTGGGCGATTCAAAACAACATTTCAATTTGAATGCGAATACGTTCAGTAATGAGGTTTGTTATCAAAAATGATAACTGCCTTTTTTTGGAGTCGGTTAATAAAGCTTACCTTTGCTTGTGTTATTTTTAAACGAGGTACGGATCGAAGGTACTAAATATTTCGTTTCCACAGGCGAAATCTGGAGTGTTTATGTTTATGCTTGTACGAATTCCGGTCTGAAATCATTGATTAACATTTGTTTGGATAAACGCTCCAGAAAAAGAGTACAAAGACTAGTCCCACTAAAATAATCGACGGAAAATAAAGATGAAAATATGAAGTCTAAAGTAAACGTACCATAAATAAGATTATTATTTTATAAAAAAAAGTAGTTTCTTATAAATTTAAATAAAGATGTGGAATATATGTATAGGAAGGGACGATCAAAAGCTGTTGGATGAACTTGAGTGAGAAACATTCGGTTAGTATCGAAAAGGATATTAAGATAGTCCACGAAGAGGAAGGAGACTCATTCATTAGGCACTAGAATTAGAATAGGAAGATGGTGGTTACAGTTTGTGAAATACAGAAAGTCCCAAAAAATGGGTAGTAAAGGTTATTGAATTAGGATATTGAAAGTTAAATGGAAGGAAGAAAAAGCACAGACTGTGGGTTATGGGAAGAATATAAGAGACACAAAAACTTTGAAGAAATTCGATTAAATTTATGCTGCGTATTTCTTTTTATATTCTTTTGCTGCGACGACTGTTTCAAACACATGCATGACATAAAGACAAAGCTGCTAACCATATTTTAATGATACTTGAGATCCAACGTTTCAAAACAAATAATACATATTATACGTTATTTTGTCAACATACGGTTGTGATCAATTTAGGTATTACAGGCTGACTTGTTTTCGACCGCCTTTGCCAAGACGCCAGAGAAAGTACTACTAAATTTAGAGTATGTTGTTTGTGATTCAAGAGCAAGAACAATCGGATTAATGAAAAAAGAAACTACTATATACATACGCATAAAGACTTTGTTTTCTTATATAATTTAAAGAGTAGGTACTTATTTTTGCGAATCTTTTGTGTAGAAACTGGTGCACAGGTGTATCCTACTTGGCGAAAATAATTGACGGTTTCCACAATGGAATAGTCGTTAATGCTGTTCTATAACCTACATATCGATTGTTAGGACAAACAGGCTGAAGGCCAGCACACGGGTGACAACAGACGGCGAGGAGTCCAGCGTCAAAGTCAATATTTACTGGCACGCGTCAAGCAAGCAGCGAGTGGAAAAATAAATTGTTTATCACCTCTGCTGTGCTAATGCTGATTGCTGACACATTTCTATTTGCTGTACATTTTAGGATCATTAGATGCTTCTAAGATAGGGTACATTCAGAAAGCAAGCTTGCGGATCTAGCATGTTATAACACCTTATTCATCATCATCATCACGTCTTTTTTAGTCTCCACTGCAGGAGCATGACCCATTATGTACTACCAGAACCATTTTTTGGCCAGAGCAGTCAGAGGATTTGGCCTACACTCTCCACGCTGGTCAGACCTACTCAGGTTGGAGAGGTCTTTTTGATATTATAAACATTGTTTTGTTGTGTTTCCTAAGTCGCCTTCTATTCTACTACGTCACGGGAAGACTTGAATGCATACATTTATGCAATTTTTGTAACCCAAGGTATCAAAAATTTGCCTACAAAAGTCATTATTGGGCAAGCGCTTCGAAAACTATTGATGTCTGTCATCTCAGCGTCATCCAGGATACATCCCCATCTGAGACAGTTTAATAAACCAAAACTCACGCGGAGGCAGTCGCGGCAAACTGCTAGCCCTTTATAACTGCACCCTACTCGTAGATGCGGTCGGTCGTGTTCTCAACGTTTGTGATGGAAGCTATTAGTTTTTTTTTCTAATCCAATCCGGATTTCAACCCACACGCATGTTTAAGTTGTCCCGAGACCCGAGTTACATAAAAAACAACCGGTCGGGCTAGCTGTCCGTATGATTATGATAATATTGCGCATTATTATTTAAACGTTATTAAGTCGAGATGTGGTTACAAAGTTTCAAAGTATTTAAGAGTTCTAAGCGGAAGTCCTTCGTACATTTTATCGGTTTCATCATCATCGGGTTTTTTTTAGTCTCCCACTGCAGAAACATGATCCTCAATGTACTACCAGAAGAGCCATATACTCGTATTAGCCAGAGCAGTCAGAGGATTTGGCTTACATTCTCCACGCTGGTCAGACGGGTTGAAGAGGCCTCTTTGGTGTTTATAAGGTTTGTGTTACGTAGGTCGCCTTCTACGTCATATGGGAAGACTTGGAGTGGTTGTATTTTACTTTGCACACCACACGCACGCCGCGCCATTTGTCAGTTTAGTCAGACACAATCTTCTTCTCATCTGAGCATAATCTTGATTGCACTGACATACCCAGATCCTTTAAGGGGTGACTCAGCCCGTCAATGTGAACAACTTTTTCTATGGGCCTAATGCTGAAAATTCGAAAATTCCCTCACAAAAGTGTTCAGCCGGCCTGGCATTGGTATGAAAATTTTGATTTTTTATTTCAATACGTATCAATCCGGTAGGTAAAGTTGTACATACTGACGGGCTAAGTCGCCCTTATTTTTATTATCTCTCTTATATTTATGGATGAGACAGAGTTTTTGACTTATTGTAAATTATGCTAGCCTATACCAGCTTTAATTGCATCTTCTTCCTCTCCTCATCTAACATTAAGTGGTGTTGGGACAGCATGTAAGCTTTACGTGTGCCAATTTTCATAGATGTACCGTGTATGTTAGGTATGTTTGTCTGCGTAAATGAAAAACTATAAGTTGAATTACGAAAAATCTTCTTTAGTTTAACTTAGAGAATCTTCGTAATCACTTCAGTTGTGTTTGATAGAGATAAAGAGTTAAATGTGTATCAGTCACTAGGAAAAATGGAAGACAGTTTTTTACTGCTTCCTCCGTTCCATCGTCGCGAAATTAGGGCTTTGGCACAGAATTAATAATAGTACGTACTAACGGCTATAGGAAAACATGGGCATAAGGCGGTGTTATCACTGCCTTAATTTTGGTACTTAAATAATATAGTTATTTACTTGAACATTTGTAATATTTGAAGTATCATATTTTTCTTTCTTTCTTTCAAGTACAGGAAATAAAAATATAGGAACTGAAAAGAAATAAGAAATGGTCGGGAAATAAATTGCCCATGCCATTATTTCCTTGCGACATTATTACCATTCAATGTCTCTTTCGGTTTCGGAAGTAAAAATAAAGAAACTGATATTTTAATAGCGGATTGCAGACCCTGAGTGCTCTGTTCATGTAGTGACATTTAATTATAGCCCGTTTAAAATAACTTTAACACTGCCACTTATGATGTCCCTGCATTTCTAGAAGCACACTGTTGAATTCTTCAATTTATTTTTAGCCTATGTTGCCTGCTCCATTGTCGGGCCTCCATTTTGTAATTTCACACAGGTGAGGCCTTTTAGAAGTCCGATCTTTTTGACGAGATATTATAGTATTATAGATTATAGTATCTATGATATTAGTAAATATAATAATAGTTGCATAATTTTTTTTTAATTACATTGTTTTGGATATGGGTATTTAAATTATTCCACATCCAAAAATGTTGTCCCAGTGTCAGCGCTCTCGTTTAACTACTTATTTAGATAAATTCTCCATATTTATTAATTGATGAGCTTTATTCGACCATAACTGAGCAATTTTGTTTAAACTTGTGTATTGAAAAATGTGGGTAGTAAAACTTTGCAATATATGTCTTAAAAGATGCTAAAATAAGAAATGCTCGGGATTCTTAAATTTAACAACTTTAAAATCGTTGCAATTTATAAACATTTTCTCAAATGCTGAAGGAACATTCGAGCTAACATCGACACAATCTCGTTATTGGTTTACGGGCTTCCGTTAACTTCGGTCAATTACAAGCTTCAAGGGCTGACAAATATTCGTCGCAAGGCTGGCGGCCTACGTGCCTCGGCGGGCGCAGGCCTGTTTACGTCTCGCCGTTGTCGCTCGTATCTCCGTACCTAATTTTTAACTACACAACCACGTTATCCACTAATCGCTTTGGTTATTTGCGAGGTGATTAGTGGACTTCTGTAGACTGTAGAATCTTCCACTGCTAAGTAGTTCTTCATCGATAAATATAAAGGCGCTGTTGAAACTGGCCCCGTTTAAATAGGTTTGTTTAACAACGCTATTACGTCTTCTTATTTTACGGCGCAAACAGATCTTGGATCTATCTATCTATCTATCTGTGTGATTTGTCCGTATGTATTTATTTATTTATCTAAAAAGACAATAAAAGCTTTTTATCGGCTATGATAAATCTAAAAATAGCAGTCATTTGTTTATATAATCATAACAAAAGCTGCTAATCCGTCGATCTAGAAAACTCAATTAATATTTCCTCGGATAAATTAATTTAAGGCGCTCCTATAGTAACACTAGCGCCACCCAGCAATTAATTCTATTATTCCTAAATTATATCGAATTTTAAAAATCTAACAAGTACATAACTACTAAATGACTCGTAGTATTTTTGTATTCATTTTCACTAATATTCGTTTGATAAACTAAGAGAAAAACAGGTTAACGCCAAAAGTGGCCACTTTTGGCGTTAATCAATTTTTCTTTTTAAATATGGTACTAGTAAATTACTTGTTATATACAAAAAATTCTATATGTAATTTGGTAGTTTTGTACTTGTTAGATTTTTAAAATTCGATACAATTTATGATTTAAGGAATTTAATTGCTGGGTGGCGCTAGTGTTACTATAAGAGCGCCTTAATAAAAAAAAACAATATCTTGGCAAGGCAGGAAACACGTGCCTCTTTAGTTCCAAGCCATCGAATTTGAAATGATTTGAATAATTCTCCATACACGTCAATTCGCTGCTTGAAAATTCAAGGAGATGTAAACATCCCCGGATTCATTCATAGGGGGTAGCTGGGGGGTCGTCGGCCTCTTTGGAGGCAGGGCAATGACCCCGAACGGCCGTCAGCTGTTGCACACATTTGTCTAGGTACGTATCTCGCGTTTGACCCACATTCACACCATCGACACTTGCTAATAACGAGTCGACTCGACAACAAACTGAATTAAACTAAAATTTCCATTCGCTCGGCCCTTTGCTGGACTAGATTCGTCACAAAAAGCACCAGCCGTTTAGTTGCAGGGTTGGCATGGTCTAAATATAGGACGTGCGTAAGATATAATTATGACTTATAAAGCGTACCCCAATTCGCGGTGAAGTAAAATGATTATGCAAAAACTCATTAAATAAATCCAATGGTTTTCGAGAAAATTTATTTAAATATCAGTTGAACATGTAAAAGAAAATATAGTGTTACTTCAAGGTGTAATGTCTCCTTAATTCAACTTGGTGCTTAAAATAGACAGCTGACAGACTCCATTCTTTACTGGGATTCGGTAAAATATTTTTGGGTTTGGTTTCTTGACTGTTATCACTATCACTACATCACTACATATTATAAAACAAAGTCCTCCGCCGCGTCTGTCTGTCTGTTCGCGATAAACTCAAAAACTACTCCACGGATTTTCATACGGTTTTCACCAATAGATAGAGTAATTCATGAGGAAGGTTTTAAGGTATAAAACATGCCCGGGCGCAGCCGGCTAGGGCTGCTAGTTTATTATAATTTCACTATACTTTAGTTATCGTAAGCTCTTGGTTTGATTTATGGCGAAAATGTCGGTTCCATATACATACATATAGGTATAAAACTTTATAATCTCAGTAGGAATTTACCGGCAGCAAGTTTATAGCTTATGTCACCCGCAAGTAAATTAGCTTCAAAAGGTGAGTGTTTTGAAAATCTCTCTCAGTATGAGAATATTCAATTCAAACAACACGCATATATTATAAATGCGAAAGTGAGTTTGTTTGTTTGTTTGTTACGCTTTCACGCCGTATCTACTGAACCGATCATCATGAAATTTTGTACACACGTAGGTCAGGGTACCGAGAAGGACATAGGCTATATATTACGCGGGCGAAACCGCGAGTGCTAGTATTTTCATAAACGATAATCTTTTTAGCGTTAAAATTTAACGCTGTTGGTCCCACAGTAGTTGTCAAAGATGTAATATTTCTAGTTTCTAGTTAACTTTTTTATTTCATAATTTGATTATCAAACGTAAGATTGTTAAAAAATCTATTCGTATTTCAACCATCTGGCACATTTATCTATGGCTTACTATCCTGAAACTGTTTCATATCAAACTGAAGCACATCGGATTATGATTAGGTGAAGTTGTTATCGCATTTTCATGATTTTGATAACATTTTATTAGGTAAATTGAATTTAGGATAAATGTGCAAGGCACGTGTTCTAGTTTGAGCATATTTTTAACCGTAACAAATGTTATTTAATCTATTTTATCAGTTACTTCATCGTATGCCTTAAAGGAAACTAGTTACCTCTAATTATTTATTTTAACATTTTGCGTGCATTGAGTATTGAGCTTCCCACTCTTCCCCGGAATTAAAATACGCGTCTAGTATTTGGGTGCAAATACTAGAGGCCTTATCCTTTGTCACTTGACTTGGTGACGGCATCCATTCTTTTACAGTCTAACAATTCAGCTTGCTCTTTGAAAGCATGCTGCTTTGTCAAATAAAAAGCTCCATACTAAATGTATACAAACAGCAATTAGTATGGACTCCATACTATGCTGTTTGTATAAGCTCCATACTATAGAGCTTTCCACACTTGTGGTATTTATGTCTCTAGTAGTAGTATTTCCCTTATCCCTTGTCAGGTATCGGAATAAATGAATGAACTTTTTGCCTTCTTCTCTTACAATCTGACAATTCAGAACATACATTGTCGTTTTAAAATCATCAATTCCTACTACTTTAATTAGGTCATTACGTACATTCGACAGACATCCAAGTCATTTACGATCACTCCCACTGTTCAGTGGGCCTCTGTGTGTTAGCAGCAGCAAATATGCTGACTGTCTCCGTTTATTAACATGTAGACATTTCATTTTCGTATCACTGTATATAGCAGCACCGAACTCACAACTTTATTTAATTATGATAATGTCAGTTTGTACATAAATATTGAGACAATTCGCCTAGCTTTAGACGGGATAAGGTATTTACCATTTGTCTAATAAAACAATTTATAACTAATTTTAATCAATCCCGAGAGCCTAATGTAAAGACGTTGGTAAAGTTTACTTATTTGGTTTTGTGTGTGCTGCAAGAGAGACGTTTTTTTTTAAATCTATAACTGTAGGTTTGTTGTATCTTGTATCCGTGGCTTAATTATTGAATTGTATTTTTTTAATATAACTTCCTAAACTATAACCTCCACATTATAATCTATGCCCTTATTCCTTCCGGAATCTAATTATGGAATAAAAATCAGCCAAGTGCGTGTCGGGCTACGCGCAGTATAGGGTTCCGTAGTTTTATACTATATCTCTTTGATTTGTGAACCCTCTTAAGCGGGGACAGATTTCTTTTCTTCGTTAAAATTTCTCCAAGGACCCTTAAACTTTTTTTGCAGTTTAACACTTGACTACACGTTACATTTAGCTTGCTGAGTAGTTACAGTGTTACACTCGACTCGAAACAAAAATTAGCACTCTGAGGAATAAAATATCAGAAACGGATTGTTGAATCGAAAAAATGGTATTCAGACACCTACACCGACAATATTTTTAAAAGACCTACACAACGACTCTCCACATAATGGAAAGACGAGAAAAAAAAAAGCGTTTTCCAGTTTTATTTTACCATTTTATATTTCTAGTTCTAATTGTCTTCAAGCAAAATCGTAGACAGACGGACATAGAAAAACTATAATAGTTCCTTGTTTATTACGGAACCCAAAATATTTGTGTTATTTCTTGAGCCTTATTTCTAATTAGGGATATGGCCTGCCTACAAAGCGCATTAATCCAGTATCTTACTATTATCCTTGCCTGCCTACGTGCAAAATTTCACATACTTATGTTCAACGGTTAAGGCACAAACATTCAAAGATACAAATTTACAATCACAATTACTGGTTTTATACGCGTATTTATGAAATAATAGAAATCATGTTTGGCGACATAAACTCAGTTTTATCTACTCTGTTCAAATTGCAACTTTTTGCTTCAGTGATGTAATTTTACATAAGTATGGTATGCGTGAATATACGCATACAGTATTATATGTATTTTCACTACTTCCGGTTTGCATAATTCCACAGGTCCCAAAACCTTACATTTAGGTCCCTAAAAGCCATAATCCTAGAAACCCGTTAATAGAAGAAAGAAAGAAAGAAAAATAATTTATTCGGAGCCACACATACATTCAGTTTAGTGTAATTACATTTTATTTTCTGTAGAGTGAGGCACCAAAAAGGGGGCACTCAGCATAAGGCAGTGATGCAACTGACATCACGCCGCTGGTCTTCCGTGACAAGAATTAGATGCTGGGCATACTACTGGTATACATCAGGGTTTAAGAGTATGAAAATGTTTATTCTGTTTACCGCACAATATAGTGTTTATACATATTAATAGCACCTTCCTTCATAACCTACACAACAAACTACACCTGCTAATTTGGTCGCCTAAAGCACAGCTCATACATACAAGTTACACAAAGTACGACCTACTGCGAGGATAGCAGCACGTACAACAAGATTTATATCCTCCGGTTTCCACTCGGCTTCACAAATTAGAACGATTCATCCTAAAGGTATATACAAAGGGTCTGGAACATCGATCGGCATAAGCCCCTGAGGGGTGAGGTCTACTACGTCGTTTAAATGTGGACCTGTTTTACCTACATACACCCTTCAACAATAATTTGTAACTTTTGTTGGTTCTCTTTCACCTGATAAAAGGGACTTGTCCCGCTTACTTTTGTTGAGTTGAATGTTTAGTGGATATGTAACCTCCGAAAGACACCATTAAAATTATTTTTTCTCAAACATGCTCGGAAATGTAGGCATTACTGTAGTAAAAAGAAGACCGGAAGTTTGTAATTCTTGGCTCATTCATCGCATTGCCGGCCTAGGCCAGGAAATAAGTATGAAAATTACTTCCCGGCCGCTGCTCAAAACTTTTTAATTAATCTATGTAACGTAAATTATGTCACTTGTCATACAGCCAGTTTACTACCACTGCATTTTTAAAAAATGCATATAATACGTGAATATAACTACAATTTCATTAAAATATCGATATGTGATCATACGAAAATATGCTTAATTTTCGTTGCGAGAGAAGAAAACAATAATCTATGATCTATTAAATTTTTTGTGAAAAATATGACTGGGCTCTATGGGCATTGTTTCTTTTGCTGGAATTGAGAACTGAAAATAAAAAAATTAAAAACTCGGGAGATCTGTTATTTTCACTATACCCGTAGTGATTAACGCCACTGCCGAAAAACTGCCTTTACGGATTTTAGGGCATAGAACACACGTCAATTGACTTTGAATTTATGGCCCCCCATAGAAACTCAAAAGGAATTGTATGGCATTTTTTTCATTTTCACCCTCACTCCATTATTTGTCTATGATCCTTATTGCCTAGAGAAAACATATGGCAGTCGGTCGTCTGATACTAGTAATAGTATCTTCTTCGTAGTTTGTGATTAACGCTTTGCAGTAATTGATTGACATTGATTGTTTTCGGTAAATATGTGCAAAGTTGGTTATTTATTCGAAATGAAACGGTTCAAAATGAGTTTTAGTGATGAAAGCAACACTGCAATGGATTTTAAGTACCTACTTCGCCTAATTTGAAACTTGAAAGTGGAAAAATTACTACCGGCAAATACCTAGTAAGGGGAAATATTTAAGGCATGTAAGTTTATGTGTAACTTTAAGTTAAATTTCCTCACATTTATTGAGAAAATCTCTATACTTTCCTCGGCGGGAAAGGGATTGCCGGACTCGTAACTATTGTCAAGGCCTCGCTGACGCTCGGCCTTGAAAACTATACTCGTCCGGCAATCCCTTACTTCCCGGCCTCTGCAGTAATGTACTATTTCTGTAACATTCGTAGTCGTGCATCAAAGTGACCAAAAACAGAACACCTCTAGTTGTATATTTGAGTTCTGAAATGTTTAATAGAGATCACAGAATTATTAAATGTAGTAGGTGCTTACGGATCGAATTGGTTAGTAGGGAGATTGTGAGAAAAGTGATAAAAGGAACCATAACATCGATTTTTGAAAAAACAGAGTTTAAAAAAAAACGCTACCCGACCGGGAAACAGAATTTGTCAATTCCAAAAAAAGTTAGATCATAGGTGCTTTCAAAATTCATGGGGTAGATTGTGATTTATCAGACGTATCGTAAAGAGACACCTATACTAACAATTTTCCCGCGACTTCGTCCGGGTAAATTATAGCCTATATTACCTGCAGATAAATAAGGTTTCTACAGTTGACGGAATTTTGAAAATAGGTCCTGTAGTTTCGGCATTAAATGCACACAATCAGATATTAACTCTTTATAATCCTAATCCTACCTGACTAGTACTATAAATGCGAAAGTGAGTTTGTTTGTTTGTTCTACTAAACCGATCATCATTAAATTTTGCAAACACATAGTTTAGGGTACTAAAAAGGATATAGGCTATATATAACGCGGGCGAAGCCGCGGGTAACAGCTAGTATTAGTATAGATTAACAATTTTCCAATACTTACAATACATCTATTTCAAAATCTTTTATATAATGCTTATAAAAATAAATGTTCTTCAGTCTGAATACTGATATTTTTTTTATAAATACATACATACATATTATCACGTCTTTAACCCTTTCGGGGTAGACAGCTCAAGGTCATAAAGCCCAACGGCCATATTTAGCTTGTTAGGGTTGAAAGCGGAATCTAAATAAATAGTGATGGGTTGGTAGCCGCATCACCTATAACGTGATTCTTTAGATTTTCGCCCAATCCCTTGACCGGCTTTACGGTCTGCGCGGGAAGAAAAGCAGCATATTAGTATATTCTATGTTTTTCCTTTTTTACCAAACCAGCGTGGAAGAGTTTTTATTTATTTTTTTGCGTATTCATATTTTATTTTCTAATAATACTTACGTACCTATTTATCATATCAGGCAAAGTAAAAGAACAAAATAAACTTTGCTCCTATCTCATAGCAAAATATTTGAGCGTTACGTAAGATATTTTTAACGTATTATCGTGTCTCAGAGCAGTTTTTATATTTGAGTGAAGTCTACATAAAAAATGGCCAAGTGCGAGTCGGACTCGCCCATAATGGTAATGGTTCCCGTAGTAGCAAGCATAGATGTAGATCGTTCAAAAAACCACTAATTTTTCATAGTGTTTGTAGGTATCAATGACTTTTTATATTAGCGGTTTATGAAAATTTGTTACTATGCTATTGCTATATCTCAAATATATCAAACAAAGATAATCCACAAGGGGTTACACAACTAGGATATAATATATATATTTAATTATATTTCACCCGATATATACCCGTCTCCAAATTACAGGCTCTGAGCTAAATCGCGGACAGACAGACTAACATTACTAACATGTTCCTCACATTGCGAAACTATTAAGTGTTGTTTACTACGGAACCGTAAAATGGGTAGGTATTTGCGCATTATTCAGATTTGGAGGAGTCAAAAAGTTCACGTATGTTTAGTTAGGATGAATGTTGTACCATCGTCAAAGTGCTCGCGTGGAAATGATCTCCGCACTTTGAACACTTGTGATAAACTCACGTAGCAAAAATCTTTTAGGTATTTTTTACAATTTTACAAGTAGCTTTTGTCCCGTGACTAGTTTTGTTTCATCGTGTGAGCCTATAAGTCCAATTTTTTAAGCCGCCTTAGCGACTAGTGATACTTATGATGACTGATGATAGCCGGGATCAACGGCTCAACAGGCCTTTTAAAAGTAGGAAATATTATTAAGCCTGGTACGGTCACCCATCCAAATAGTAACTATGTCCAGGTTTGTTTAGCATGCATAAGCTGTGCGCACAAATAATGTACGCCAATAATTGTGCTATTGAACTCCAGAAATAATTGCAGGCAGAATATAGAAACGCAAAAAGGATAAATATGATGTGATGTCGTGTCACGATTTATTTCATGCAACAAATCTGAATCACCTTAACTGGATATATTCAGTACAACTTTTATGTTGTTGCATCAGCCATGTTTGAACTCACTAGAATATTTATGACTCATCACATCATCATTCACTTGTCTATGAGCAAAAACTTAATGATTTAGTTTGTTCAGATCATTATCAGCCAGCATCTTGTAGATTAGATGGAGGGACTGTGAATTATCTTTGGTATGGTCCTCTCCTCACGGAGCTGGCTTAGTGAGCGTAAGCATTACCTGCGCTTACGCATTACGCATGTAAGGCAACCACGTTCTACCTAAATACTCAATTCCAATATCTGACGACATTGTGCCTATAATTAATATTATAAAAGCCACTCTCTCACCATATCTTTGTTGTGTACTTTGCTTACTGCGGAATAAGTTTTATCACTGTTATCATTCAGCAATCACTCGTCGGCTGTTTTGGCGGATGTGTCATGTACTGAGTCTCCCATTTGCTCATTACATAACGAATTTATCACCTTGTAAACATAACCTGCCCAAGGTCGCGTTTTGCAGTTGGTGACTAGTGCCGGTTGGATACAAACAGCATTGTTGTACGTGAATATTGTACCTACAAGGAACGGTACCTAATAGGTATTTTACGATTTTACACACTATGTGCCCAAGGACTTTTGTTACAGGTAACCGCTTCGTTTTTGACCCACTTAAAAAAAAAAACTAGGTTGGTAGGTAGGTAGTTATTAGGTACTTGGCTTTAATGTACTATCTTGTCTACGATGTCTGCTACTTATTTCATTGTAAAGCAGCACCTGGCCCTGGGACAGTTTAACGGCCGCCTATGGCGGCCAAGCTTACAAGCTTAGAAGTCTTTGCACAAGTTGTATTCCATCGATTGCTAGCTACAGATAAAGAAAATGTTTTCTAGGCGTGAGAATTCCTTTTGTTTCCATCAGTGCTCTAGTGTGCTAATAGCAAGACATCCATTACTCATAGATGCAACTATGTAAGGGTCTCGCAGTCTCACTTTGCTCACAGCTAAATTATAATACCTGTAATTATGGCCCAGTTCACGACCAATCGCCTATGAACACATTTCGTGTTTATATTATGCATTTTGATAATTTTTAAATCATCCAACCTGTCTGATGTAACTGAGTCAACAAATTGCTTAGGTCAGGTAGTCAACCTATCCATTATTAAGATAATGAAATTCACCATTGTCCTTAGTCACGACACGAATCACGCGTCAAAACAGATGATAAAAATGATTTACAATTAATTGTTTATATTTTTTTATATCAAGGAAAATAATTAGCGTAATCAGGAAGGTATTTATTGGAAAAGTAAATTGACAAAGAGTTCGTCGTTGGATAAGGAAAATAGGATCAAGCAGAAATTTGACGTGCTATTCTCCGGATTCCGAAGTTAGGTGTAGATTTTATAAATAAATATATAGGGACTAATCACACAAAATGAGCTAGCCCCACTCTGAGTTGTAAACTCGTGTCGTGCGTGGGATACTAACTTAACGACACTAGATTTTAAAATAAATACATATATAATATGTATAGACAAACATCCAAGACCCAAGACAATCTGAAATACATCGTTTTCCATCATGACCTGACCGAGGATGGCATCCGGAACCACTACTATGTACTGGTAAAGCTTAAAACTTAATTGGAGCTTAAAATTTATTCAAAAGTCTAAATTTAGTGAGTGATTTGGTTGTTAAAGCTGCTCTGAACTCAGAACTTAACACAAGTTAATTTCTTCACAGATCTTTGAATAATTGTGTGTTTAGTCTTTGTAAATCGTATCTTCTGTAAAAAAGATAAGAAGGTATTAAACTGATGTTTTGAATTAGTAAATAATTAATTTCTTATTATTTCTCACGCGAAGTTCTCGAGAGCAAAAAAAGAAAAACAAATCTCCGAGCAAGCAGCGATATTAATAAAGTTGCAAAAAAGCGTACGAGTGGCCACCGAGCCATGACGATCACATTCGCAGTAAAAAGCACGCTATAAAGAGGTGCCGTAATGGGTAATGTAATGTTATATAAGAGTTCACCTTGACTTTGAGACTGGTGCGCAAATCTCAAATAGTGCCTAATCGAACGCAAACATATTCCATACTGAGTGCACGGTAAATCTCTCACTCAAAAACCATTATCCCGTCGTCGAGGATGTGTTATTGATTATGATTATCTGGGGCATGAGGGTTAAGGTTATTAAATGTGTAAGAAACAGTTTATATTACAAAAAATAACACATATTGTTTCTTTATAATATTTAATATACATAAAGGTACTTGTTATACTTATTATAGGAACTGGGCTCCTCAAACATATCTAGGTATTTCATGATAATTTCAACCACCAGCCGTAAAATGACACGGTTTTAGATAAACCATTACTGAGGTAATCTGTGTTTACTTCTCTCCTTTTAGGATTTTCAAAAGTATTAAATGTAGTTAGTAGGTCCATTTTTCGGATCATTCTCACTAGTTCCATTAGCAAATAGTTCCATGGAACAAGTGAGAATTTTTTTTCTCAGTTGTTCCATTGACTTTCATAATGGAACAAGTGAAACAAAACTTAATCAGGCTTGTCTCACTAGTTCCATCGTAGTTGTCCCATGGAACTAGTGAGAATTTTTTTCTCAATTGTCCCATTTTCTAAAAATATCATGTATGAATGAATAAATTAATAAAACGCATAAAAATTAATAAGTGGTTTACTAAAAAATAACTGTATTTTCGGGTATATCCCATTCGCCCCCAGTGGCGGCCACCACTGGTGGCAAGTAAATCATTGGCAGTTCCTTTTGCCCCAAGTGGGGGTGAATAGAACTAACTCTGATTTCAATTCTCATTCACCCCAAGTGTTGACGTATGGCAATTTATCCGTTTATATTCCCATTAGTTGCCACTGGCAGCAAATGGGACGTGTGTATTGCCTCATATGTATATTATTTCTAGGTATGTTAAGTGGATCCATGAGTCCATTGCCGACTCCATTTGAAATAAAATCATTTGAAAAAAAAAAGTAGAGGTTCCCCCAAGAAGAAGTTAAGGGGATCCCTTAACATATCTAAAAATATTATACATACGAGTCAATATATATAGGTTGTCAATTTACTACTGCTTTTGCCACTAGTCTATTTTTAGCAGTACAAAAATATTGTACAATCTTTGTATGGAGGACAAAATAAAGGATTATTAGGAAAGACATTACCCTCCTTCTTACGCAGTGGGGTAAAAAAATCGATATAAAAATATAAGTAAAATTATGGTTATCACCCGACTGCGCCAGGAGGGTAATTTTAGCAAAAAATTTTTTAGGAGGGGTAAATATGGGTATTTACTATTCGCCCCCAGTAGGGGTGGCTACCGCTGGTGGCGTTTGGGACTAATTTAATTTTGGCTGTGCCAGTTGCCTCCACTGGCGACGCCCCCACTATTGGCGAATGGCAATGGCAAATCATTGCCAGTCCCATTTACCCCCAGTGAGGGAGAATAGAACAAAATATGGTTTCAATTCCCCTTGGCCATACATTTTGACGTATAGGAATTTGTCTGTTTACACTCCCATTAAGTTGCCTCTGGCAGCAAAAGAGGACGGATATATTGACTCGTATGTATAATATTTTAAGATATGTTAAGGGATCCCCTTAACTTCTTCTTGGGGGAACCTCTTCTTTTTTTTTTCAAATGATTTTATTTCAAATGGAGTCGGCAATGGACTCATGGATCCACTTAACATACCTAGAAATAATATACATATGAGGCAATATACACGTCCCATTTGCTGCCAGTGGCAACTAATGGGAATATAAACGGATAAATTGCCATACATCTTGGGGTGAATGGGAATTGAAATCAGAGTTAGTTCTATTCGCCCCTACTTGGGGGAAAAGGAACTGCCAATGATTTACTTGCCACCAGTGGTGGCCGCCACTGGGGGCGAATGGGATATACCCGAAAATACAGTTATTTTATAGTAAACCACTTATTCATTTTTATGCGTTTTATTAATTTATTCATTCATACATGATATTTTTAGAAAATGGGACAATTGAGAAAAAATTCTCACTAGTTCCATGGGACAACTACGATGGAACTAGTGAGACAAGCCTGATTAAGTTTTGTTTCACTTGTTCCATTATGAAAGTCAATGGAACTACTGAGAAAAAAAATTCTCACTTGTTCCATGGAACTATTTGCTAATGGAACTAGTGAGAATGATCCCATTTTTCTTTCGTTTGCAATCGCAACATTCATTAGCACCAGTGTCTTTTGTAAAGGGTCTTGCACTAGTGTTCTATCTAGCCATTTTCTACGATTTTATTTTTAGTATCTCACCCGTTGCAACTAGATCAGGGAGTGGCGGCTGTGTCACTCTTTCTCATAGCGTTATGGGCTCTCTTCTCTATCTTCTCTCGTCATTTTGAGAGACACTTTATTATAAATGTATGTTCTTGGCTCTTTATCTTCTCTCGACATAATTTTGAGAAACACACTATTTTAAATCTAAAGTTTGAGATAATTCTTTATATTGTAATGTTATTGTCATACAATAAAACAACAATATTTGCCAAATTTACTTTATACCTAGTCTTTGTTACTTCGTCAGGGTCGAATTGTCCCACAAACTACTCCCGAGGGATTAATTTGTACACATACATGTACTTTATTTTACGATGTTGTTTCTAACATGTGACAGACAGTTTGGAGTCAGAGCGTTAGCCGGTGACTGATGATTTTCGCAATGTCAACGTTTGAAGTGACACGAAACACACAATTTAGAGCAAAGGTCGACGAACGTGCCAGCCAATTTGCTAAGTAATTATGTTGTTGTGATAATCATTGACGTAGACTCTCAATAACGTCTAATTGGAATCTCAAGGCATTTCTGATTGCTTTGAATTATTTGTTGGCCGACCGAATTACTGAAAATAGAATAAATTTAAATCATACTGAATAAAGTTTTACCTGAATGGACTCAATATTACATCTAGACCTTGTTATAGATAATTCACAAAAAAGGATAATCGTGTGTGATGATGATGATATCGGAGTATTTGATGAATTGGTGATTGATGTTTGGACTTTTACTTTATGGTATAGTTTTTAATATGCTGAGTGACGTATTTATGCTACACTTTAAAAACAAATTAGTATGTAGTGCATAATATGGCATTCTTTACCGGCCAACCATCCTTTGATGCAAATTTTCAGCATGCAAAGGAAAAACTGCCAGATTAAAAATGTTATCATAACGAGTAATGTTTGCATTTCGGCCTCTTGTAAACTAATACTCGTACCGTACTGGCACTTTCTTGGCAATCAGAAGACGAGAGCGCAGTCAGATCATCGCCACGTTCCGAGTAGCCATAATTATTAGAATATAACCTGACACCAGCGCGTGGCTTTTATGGATAGACTACACATACCATTAGGTGCATGACCTGCCTGCATTTCATATAAAAATAAAAGAACGGCTGGTAAGGATGCCCTTTTATACCGTAGCTTATATCGACCATGTTAGGATCAAATCGATTGTTTTGCATACATTATTGGAGAAGCAGCACTAAGTGTACCTAAAGCAGGTCATGGATGGTAAACAACCGAGCAGTTGCGTTAGTCTTTAACGATGTTGCTCGAGACAAAGTTGACGTATTATTATGCTGCTTGGTATTATTGTAAATAATCCTTTTACTTTGTAACGCATGGCGTATGCATATTCACTCATTTCATTTACAGATTGCATTATTGACCTGGTCGATGTCGGAATTGAGTTCATTTTCGTACAATTTTTTGTCTTCATACAAATTATTCAGTCGGAACAGAATTCTATTCTATTAAAACAACTAGCGTTCGTTCGTGTCGGGCCCAGTCCACACGGTGTAAGGTTTCGTAGTTGCACTCTTCATTTTATAAATTTGGTTGCCTCTTTGACTTGTGAACCCTAGGGTTCCGTATTAAACAATTAATACGGACCCCTAAAAGTGGTAGTCTACTCGTAATGTCAATGAACATCGTGACAAAATGACCTTCCGTTTTGATTCCGCTTTTGTTGCTATGGAATAGAACAGAATCGATAGTTGGTGAATGAAGAATAGATCATTTCTCAGTATTGTGTTAAAGCCATCAGTAAATAAAGTTTATTTTTTCGTTTTGTAACTTTGAATTTCTATTCGATATATTAGTGGCACTGCAGTAAAATATTCCGATTTGACAATGTAACAAGTATTTTCAACGTTTTGTTTTGGGGACAATCTTCAATTCATGACAGCAATCTGTCATATTGTCAAATGAAGTAAAATGAGTACCAGCATGATGGGTTTCTATGGCCAACATCCGATTCCAACATCACATCAGACCAGATCCCTTGTTTAAATATTGCGTTACCAGAGATATGTGTATAGAGATAGTTGAGAATATGTGATCAAAAAAATGAATACTTTACAAACAAGCTATATACAGACTTCGTGATACACAAGTATACGGTGGCTTATTAAATGTGGCAAAACAATTTCCAGTTTACTTCCTCCTATGAAAGTCACTATTAATATAACCAAATTCACCTACACTTAAACCACAATAGTTTCAATAAGAGATAAGGTATCAAATGTCACGCTCCAAGTCTCTCGTACAATTCTCCAACTTACAAAGGCCTTAAACTTACCAAGCTGGAATGGAATAATTATCGGTCTTTTGCCAAAGTTATGTAGGTTGATTATGTTGTACGGCTCCAGGCCAGGCTCGCGTACAACCTTCAGATCAATAGCGACACGATCGAATGCCCCAATTACAAGAACAAATATGGATTTCGCATAGGCGTTGATAATTGCTAGAATTAGCAACGTAAGGTCGATGATATGTATAGTTTATTCCTTTAACCTTTGCGATAGTTGTTTCTGCAAAATTCTTGTTTTTAATAAAAATTCTGAGTGACTTTGATTATAAAATATTTTAAAATATTCAATTTTAAGAATTAAGGATTATCTCTGTCATTTTAAACTTTACCCATCATATTTCTCTAAAGCTTCTTTAATTTACTTATCTTAATGTTTGATGTTTATTCAACAAAAACGTAATGTCATCGCGTGTATTTTATTAAATTTGATATTTTTGTATGCATCTAATCTGAACGTTGTCAGTTTAATGTTCTTGTTATTCCTCATTGTTATATAACTTTGTTATTGTTTTGGATCGAGCTTTATCTGCTTCCATATCGAAATAGTGCGTCAGCTCCAGGTTATTACCTATATTTAGTCTTACTTATGATAGCACGTGAAAACGGACGTAATCTTTATTGCGCATTTGTCTGCGCCCATATTTTGATAAGGTGTCATAAGTTTTCGCTAAAGTATTATAATATTATTACAATGTTCACATGATAGGGCCGACATTGGCACAAGTTGTTATTTCAATTACATGTCAATATCATTTGTTTATTACATACCTATTATTGTGATTAAATGTAAGCTGGCGCCATTTTGATCTCAATCTGCTTTACATGCCCATACTACAAATACCTAGTACCCAGCTTTAACATTCAGAATGCCTATTACTTGCACCCGATTCGAGAAGCAGAGCAGCTGATTTTTATGATTGTGAAATAAATCGGCATGAGTGCACTGCAACTGCACGCACAATATTCTGCAGCTTAGGAACTTGATACCTTACATACCAACAAAAAATGTTCTTCAATCAAACGCGGGCAAGTAGTTTAGCGCCGTAGCGCAGACAATAAGACGTAATTTGCTTTACTTCATCTTAACGAGCGCTCATCCTTGACCGAAATCGAAACGTGATCATTCGGAGACTCGGAACGATAGCCATCGTTTTTTATGTAATCAACAGCTCCCACAAAAACTTGTTTACGACTCAAAAGTATCAGTGTTTTCTGCGGATAACTGGATTGTTGCCCGATGCGATTCCATTTCCTTTTATAATAGGAATGATCTATTCAAAAGTCAGTAAGGATGGTAAATGAAGGCGCGATTTGAATTTTAAAAGCATCCAACATCGCCATGGAACTTTCCACTCGGCTATAGCTATAGAAATATGAACGTACTCGTTTAAAACATACAGAAGGCATTATGTAGTGGGCTTAAGTGTACTGTAGATGAGATCATCATAGTTTTAGATCTGGCCAAACGTGTTGGGTTTGAAATTAATACGCCGATAAATGCGACCGTACTTCCTACTCGATCTACTTGAAGCGGTATTTGACTCTCAATAGAATCAGTTGCAGGTTGTATTCCTATCAGTAATTTGCTAGGAAAATGATCACTAGGTGAAGAAAAGTTTACCTAACCTCCATCTCATATTTGTGGATTGGATAACAAATATATCTTTCGTGACCCTAGCTCATCCCCAGTTTAAACACTGCCTAATACTTATCAGCCTATTTCTCCAGTTACATCCCCAACGCCAGTTACGGCACTCTAGTTCAAATCGCATTTTTTGTCGTGTCAATCATCATTATTTATGAAGTCGATAGCATCACCTACGGTCGGGTGCAGTGACCCCGAAGATAACGAATTTCGCTTGCGCAAAGCCGCAAATAGAATTGGAGATTTTTGTTTATCTGAATTTCTGATCAGGCTGTCCTTGACCATAGGCCCGTGGATCCGCGATTTGGAACCGCGCAGGTGTGAACTGGTTTGATTCGGACACTTTATTTTACATAATATGAAGCTTTTTGCGCAGAGAAATATATTAAAACATTATTTTACAACGTTTGTAAAATAGTTAATAATTGTGTATAAATCCTAACGGATTAATATGTATGATTCAAGGCGTCTTAAATGATGACTGATAAAAAGTCATGTTTTCCTATTGGCTACATACAACTTAATTAAATTTACCTATAGTATGTCAAACTGGACTACCAGGCCACTAAGAACTGCAAAATTTATTTTATCAAACAAAAAATGTTAATTCAATCGGTGTTACGAGGGGTAATTGATTGTAACTGCGTGGTCCAAAAAAATCTGTAAAACTTGAAAAAAATTTCGGCATAGTCTTCTTTTACATCGACACACTATTATAACTTTCCAACGAGTGTACTGACATTGTTAAGATTGAATAAAACTGTTTTGCTTTGCAATGGGCATGTTTTGCTTTTAATAAATCAGCATAAGATTATGCCCTAAAAATCCCAAAAGGTGGCCTCGCCGGCCGATCGAACTGTATTCAGCTTCTTAGGTTTTTTACACGTAATTTTTTTTAAGAAGGATGGGTCTAAGTCTTATTAATAGTTACATACAGCTTAAGCAGGTTCTAATTCTGTGAAGACGGTGAGCAAGCGCGGCACATAGGTATATTGCCGATAGCTATGTCATGCCCAAAAGTTTCTGCGCGTATTTTTACCATTTCTTCCGTAGTCACTTCGATTTGGCTACCTGGAATTTGTTGGATGTCGACGAGTCCGCTTGAATTCATTGAAACAATATCAGATTGTTGTCATCGAAGACTGAAGGTACCTACGCATAAACGGTGTTTTTTTTTCATTTACCTTACACGTCTTCCCATACAAAACAAGAATCTAATCACAGATCGATCGACACTTTCCATAATCAGTAAAAACAGTTAATCAATGAATTTATCTGAGATTTAGACAGTCGTTGTGTGAAAGATGACACTAAAAAATTACATGAAGATTTTAGTGCCCTTATAATGTCTCTGGTAGTACAGAGAGGGTCGTGCTCCTGCAGTGGAGACTAGAAAGACCTGATGATGAGTATAATGTCTTCAAGTATTCAAACACGGCTACTTATGAATTAATCAAACCTGGTACGAAACCTAAGCATACAAGTACCAACTCAAGTTTTATAGTCATATCATACCTTACAGACGAAAACTACCTAACGAAGCGTTTGTACTCTACTCGAACAAGATTATTTATATCGATTGATTCAATAATAAACCAGTTTTGTTACAATCTTCGGGACCAGTTTCTAGTTCTGTAGGAGTTGAAACTGCTTGTATTAAAATATTTCTTGTCATTTTGAAATATACTCAGTTATCTTTAAAGATTACTAATTTTACAGGAATACAGAAATCATAAAACATAGTTATTTTTATCGAACAAGATACTTATATAGAAAACGCGAACTATTTATAGACTACTATATTATGAAAATATTGAACACTGTCCATTTGTTGGCGCGACTTTTTAGGGTTCCGTAGTAAACTAGGAACCCTTATAGTTTCGCCATGTCTGTCTGTCTGTCTGTCTGTCTGTCTGTCTGTCTGTCTGTCTGTCCGTCCGTGGTTTTACTCAGAGACTATAAGTACTAGAAAGCTGTAATTTTGTATGAGTATGTATATTATTCATGGCAAAAAAGTCGTAGAAAAAAATCTTGAAAAAAAATTTTTTTTTGGGTAGCTCCCATACAAGTAAAGTGGGGGAGTAATTTTTTTTTCTCTACTTACCCATCGTGTGGGGTATCGTTAAAAAGGTTTTTGAAAAATATTGTGAGGTTGAGAACACCATTTTTCGATTTAGGGATCCGTTTCCGAAATATTTGGTTTTAAAGTGAAAATTTTTGTTAGAGGTACGTGTCCCCCCCCTCTATCTGCTAAACGGTTATATATGGATACGTGAAAAAAATTACAGCAGTAGTATATATACTGAAGTTGAAAGGAAAACTATCAGAGCTGGGTACTAAGTGCAAACTAAAAAGTTATAGGCAACCAACTTATAAAATGTACTGGAAAATGTAAAATTTTATACAATCTTTATTGTTAGATGTTTTTGGTCGTTAAACTGTGAGGTGCGAGTGTAAACAGTGTGAACTCAAAGTTGTCATTCGCAACTACGGAACCCTATACTGCGCGTGGCCCGACACGCACTTGGCCGGTTTTTTTTTCCACAGCATCAATTTGTTTTCTTAGTATTTTTTCACCACATTATATTTTTGCAATGCTCAATTATTTAAGTGAAAATATCAGAAGTTTATAGATAATGGTGCAAAAGAAGTAAAGGAGTCAGTGATGAATATGAAACATGGAAGCTCGTAGAAGATAACCCAATGCTTATTTTATGTTTATGGTTAAAATGCCTCCAGCAAGCTTGACTACTGTAGCAAGCTTGACTTGAATAGATTAAGATTTACTATCATATTTTAGAAATTTGATACTTTTAAGGTCCAACTAATCAGGTAATTGTGAAAGTTTTTTTTAGCAAATATATTGAATCAAGCTCCTTTTTATGATTTAACGACTAAACAAACTTTATACTTGGCTATTTTAATTTATATTGTGAGCTGGTTGGCCTTTTTCAAGGCGTGCCACTGAACTCTATGCAATGCACTTAGTAATGATGACACAACGAGTACTTACCTTTTATTTATAACTTACCTTGTATAAAATAAATAATTTCTTGTACATAATGTTGTATGCGATGTTTTAAAATATAAAACGTGTTTGCAAAAAAAATCAAGTAAGTATAGAAGGCAGTGACTGTTTTAGCAATATTTATTTCTGTTTTTATGGTATATGCGTTTAAGAGCTTGAAACATTTAACCGATTATTTTTGTGCAAATGGACGGATGCCGTAGTAGGTAGGCATATGTATGTCCTAACCTTTCTGTGACAAGAAAACATTCACTATCATTAATCCTGACATTATTGCAAACAAATCATTTGATATATTACAAAACTTTTTTTACTACCCAGTTATTGATCGATTGTTCCATGTCCTTTAATTTGCTATCTCAAGTTGAACGTCCAGCTAAAGGGTGAATTGTGGTCGTACTAGATAAATGCAGTCGATCATTGCATTAAGGGGGAACAGTAGGCACAGTAGCGACGCCAATCATTTTATTCCTAATATTTTACAAATAGAAAGAAATTCAAGAATATAAACAATACAAGCCTTAGTAAATAACCTGAAGTATTTTTGGAATCATGTTTTGATATTATGAGAATCAGTCATTGAGAGAAAAAGTGATAACCGCCAAAAACGGCCGTTTTTGGCGGTAATCAGATTCTCATAATTCTCACTGATTCCGATAGTAATAAACATGATTCAAAAAATACTTCAGGTTATTTACTAAGGCTTGTATTGTTTATATTCTTGAATTTCTTTCTATTTGTAAAATATTAGGAATAAAATGATTGGCGTCGCTACTGTGCCTACTGTTCCCCCTTAAGTGTGAACAACGTGTTGCGGTGAGCTGACCTGCTTGCAATAATTGATTGCGCTCGCTCACACCGCAATGTGCCATATTGTTGTAGATAATCCTGACGCGACAAATAAATTAACTGTGTATTTACGATTATACATTACGAGTAGCAGCCTACTGCTCGTTTATTGCGTCTTAATTGTGATTTATTTGTAGTTTCTATATTAAGATATTATTTGGTCTGGGATTTAACTACATTTACTTACGAGCACAAATATTCCGACCAAAAATTTATACTGTTTTATCTAGTTTATAATATTAACAGCTTCTGTCGGTGCGGCTTCGTCTGCCCAAAGTACTACGTATTATGCGTCAATCCTGAACTTGTAGTATGGTACTTTTGCCAACGTTTATCGGCAATCCATTATTGTATGTGTATACGCCATCCATATACTAAAAAGTGACATATTTAGTATATTGATGTCGGATATAAGACACATTTTTTCCAGAAAAAGTGGAAACGCAGTATCTTTAAAAAGTGGAGCCGCGGGCAAATGCTAATAATAAGATAATTTATGTTTTTAATAAGAATTTCGCAGACATAGCTGCAATTTCTTATTTCATCCTAATCATACTTAAGGACAGTAAAAAATTATGAGGCAAACTTGTTCTTTCCAAACCACTGTTATTGCTACTAACTTATAATAAAGCATGTTCAAAAGACTTAATGCGACGAACGGCATTGTTGTATGAAAAAAACAAGTCGATATGCATGTCGGTCACAGTAATTTTTAATAGAAAAGTCTTAATAATCATGACAATAGTTGAAATTGTCATTGTATTGCATCATATCAATATACATATATACATAAATTAAAAATTGTTGTTATTTGACAAAACATAGGTTGTGGAATTTCTAAAAGTAATCTGTTAAAGGATAAGGGTAATGAAAGGTGGTTATTAGATAGAGGTGGTAGGCCAAGTGCGAGTCGAACTGGAGCACGAAATGTTCATTACTTCAACAACATTAGACTACTGAGCAAAAAACAGCATAATTAAATTTATTTTTATAGCGCCAACAAAATACATCATCTGTTAAAATTTTAACTATCTGTCACGGTTTATGAGATACAGCCTGGTGACAGAGAGATGGACGGATGGACATCGTTGTCTCTGTAATAGGGTCCTTTTTTAAAAAGGCGGACGACCCGTGTGTGAGGCGTGTTCAATCCAAAATTCCAAACTCAGCTTAATATTTAGACCACGCAATGTTCGGTCATTCGCCAAACCACCGTGAAGACATCAGCACAAATCTTGTCGAGTTGAAATAGTTAGAGAGACAATAATTTACTTTTTATATCTTACACTTTTGTCACCAATACACTAATCTAGATTTGTTTTACTTTTCCACTCTTTGAACTAATTTCGTTCCGCCTGAGTTGGAACCTTTCAGCTGTCCTGTTGTCACGTCCTACTTTCCCTTCGTTGAAGTTTCAAAGGGCATCTGGAATCAAAGAGACAGGCGTTTTCTTTTTTTTAATTTTGCATAGCTCTCCATAAACTGCCTCATACATTGTCATGTTTGAAATTTAGACAGCACGCACCGATTAACGCGTTGCTCGTCGCGCCGCCTTGTCGTAAACAGTTTTTAGTTGGGCCCAGGTCCCAAAAAAGCAACACCTCCGAGGATACAACTAGATAAGGAGGCACATGCTAAAACATAAGATGTGATAATAAGTATGCTGTCAAAACAGCAGACCACGGCTGGGCCCCAAAGCAACACAGCAGAGGATAAAACTAGATACTGAGGCGGTGATTAAAAACATAAGAAAAATGTTATTATCAATCTCCAATACTTTGCAGCTATATTAAGATCATCCAAAACTGGTAATACAGAGGGGTGCTCCTGCAGTGGAGACTAAAAAAGAGCTGATGATGAATCCTTGTACTATAAGCAGGCGCTTGACTAATATCTGGTGGATGGAAAAGTATAAGAAAGAAGCAACCTGTTAACAATAATTTGGGAAAGGACAAATTCAAATGTTCCATCAGGTAATGGCGTAGCGTGGGTTATCATGGCCCTAGGCGGCAAACGAGAAAAGGGGCGGCAAACAACCAGAAATAGGAGCGGTAGGGCCGGATGTTTCGATTTGCTTCCCCCGTCTTCACCGTTCACCTCATTCATGGCGGGTCATTGGCGGAGAATATATGAACAGCTTGGGTGGCGGAAAACCACGCTTCGCCACTGCCGGCAGAACATATTTTACGATCGCATGCAGGAACCAAAGGCCCCGTGAAGCAAGTCTTCTAGTTGTGGAGAATCATAAAAGTTTCTAGGAACATTCATTTTTGGAGATATTGGATGTAATATTTTATTCAATAGGGACCTAAAAGATAGATGCTTATCGTTTACGAGAGGTTGTCGACACAGCCCACCGGCCCGAGCCTCACATGTTTCATACATCAGTCAAGAGAACAGCGCAAAAAGTCCACATCAGCATTGCAAATATGCTCGTAACCTTGGATTGGGTGACCGCATAATACATACACTGGCAGCCGGCAAAATCAGCTCACTTTATATCCATCATCCTGTTTAGAGTTCCGCACTTAGATATGAAAATTTCCTTTCTGCCAGGTTGTTTTTTTTCTAAACAGTCATACTTATGAAGAACGCAACCAGCTTAAAAATGTTAATGTAGCCTTTGGCAAGACGCGTTCAATAATTTGACGATGTCGCTTTTGGGAAAAATATGCATCTCAAAAACTCAAGTCTTTTGTTACTGTCTTTTGTAATTTGATATTTTTTTGCTTATTTTTAATCTTTGCAAAGTAAGTGCAGACATAGAATTGTAATTTTCTGCCACTATAAGAAAATAAGAATAATTAGAAATGATGTATTCGAAAATGATGTAATTTTCTAAGAAGATAGGATGTATCTATCTTACAAAATAATCTTTTTAGTAGAAATAGCGTTTCATCCAAAGACATAAACGAGTATAAACGGTTGAATAAATTGCGCATATTAAAATGTTTTCTACACTGCTACTAAAATATTAAGAAGCCTGCTCACGTGTCCGAAGCACGAGAGTGTAAATTATGAAATGCTTTGTTTTCTTTTCGAACATCATTTGCATTAAGAAAGATGCATTTTTACAGTTTTAGATCATTAATATGTAACCTTTCCTTTTCGTTATCGAACTTTCTTAAATTAAAACTAAGAGTTAACTAATACAAGTGATAGATTAGTTATTTTGTCTATTTGGACGATTGTTTACATATTTTGTGGTGCTAGTACAAACTGTAAACAGTAACTGATTTATTTTGTCTATTTGGACGATTGTTTACATATTTTGTGGTACTAGTACAAACTGTAAACAGTAACTGATTAAAATAAGCAGCAAAATAAGAGTAGCTAATAAAACATATTTTTTAAATGTGAGTTTAAAACTGTTTAAGTGTTAACAGTATCTGGTTGTGTTATAAAATTCTTATTTCCATACTTGTATGGTGCATAATATGTTTCAGATGTTTAGACTTGCTACTCTATCAGCATCGATAAATTCTTCGTATATCAAGCAATCTGTTGTAAAATAAAGTCAACTTTAAAACTTTTCCGATACTCAAAATGACACTATTTAAAGCCTTTGCGAACACATTTGTGAACGCAATAATTGTCCTGAACAAATAATGTAAGTGTAAACTTCTCCGCCGAAGAGAACTTTGACAAACATTTGACTGACCTGTTATTTGCTCTGGCTTTAGTGTTCGCTCGCTAAGCATGAACAAATTCTGACTTACGTAAACGATTTATTTACAAGTGCTTCTTGGAAACTCTAACCAATTTCATGTAATTTACACGTATCATTCTTTTACTATATATGTGTACGGTCATCGTCTTCAATCTTCATAGATACTATGTTATTGGTCTTTCGATCCATGAATCGTTGTTGTTAACTAAGTAGGTGCCTAAATAGTTTTCACTTGCTTTGGTAAGGTTCATGGTCATAAGGAGAATATCTTTATCAAAAAATAGACAAACTCTCGTCTGCACCTATGCACATGTAAATACAAGCTCCTATTCTTCCGGAGTAAAAAATCCAGATTATTCCCGATCAAAGATCTTCACAATCCATCAAACCTTTGTAACAGCGTCAGGTGCAGTGCAACCGTTGAATTGGCGTACGTGATTCGGTTTGGGATATGGCCCAGCTCAAAATATTTCTTCCCCAAGAACACAAAGAGGCCACAAAAAATTTGATCATCGGGAATACCCCTGATGCAGTCCTACCTAGCCTTTGTATCTACGCATGATTTTAACACACATTTTGGGAATCACAATTTAAATTCAAAAATCTACCGTATGCCTCTGATTTTTTGTGTCAAATTTACTTGTCAACGTTTGAGCAGGGTCCTACTAATAAATTTTCAATGAATAAGTTTACAGCTAGCTATAAAATACCCCGAGGGAGAAGTGGTGAGAGTGGCTATTCGATTGTATATTTGCTTTGTGAAATCAAATTTTGTAAAAGCTTATACGAATATTAATTTATAATGTATTTAGTGTAAAGACATGCTTGATAAAATGTCGTTATGTTCGTATATTAAAAAATTAATATCTAAATGTGAATAAAGTAATCTTACTTAGGTTAAGTTTAATTGTATTGCTTGCTTACATTAGTAAGTATTGTGCTCTTTTTGTTCTATTTTTTTTACAACGTTAATTGAATATTTAAGTAATAAAAAAACTGCATATTTTATTTCTTCCTTTGATTTCACAATGCAGTTGTAATGAGCACTCAGTATTGTATTGTAATCGTGGAAATAAAAAGCATTTTACAAAGGGACCGTAAATACAGTAGGTTACTTCTGGATGCCTTTATGGCGTCGTTTTGGGACAAAGGATACGCCGAATTGAACCTTATCGTGGTTCTTACTTTTACCAATAGGTCGTTAAAGGCCATGTAGGGTGATAATCCTGGCCCGCCAATACTTTCTTCTACCTGCTATATGTATACTGCATTAGTAGTACGAACAATATTGAAGGAAATACGCAACAATTCTGAGAATCTACGCAAGCGGTTACAAACTTACAAGTTACAACACAGCAAAGCTTTTTTGTTGAACTACGAAAATGAGAGTTCTAAAAATAGAGATTTACCGAGCGTGGGATGTGGGGTTTCAGATGATGTGAGCTTTCGACTAAATATGGCAACATCTTAAATTTTCGTATATTAAAATGTTTTAAAACCTGAATTAACAACAGTGAAAAGATAAATTTATGATAATTCACAAATGACGGTCTTTGGAGTGCTTTTGAGGTAACAAACATTAGAAACAACATACAACCAAAACCGAATTGAGAACCTCCTTCTTTTTTCGAGGTCTGTAACAAATTAACACTAAGCCCTATACCCAGCACTGCTGGAAAATAGAGGGCTGTTGATGATAGATGTAGTGTTGAAAAACTTCCAAGTTAATGAAATTTACAGATTTCTATCTGTTATTTATTATTACATCTATCGCTGAGACATAAGTTTTATGTGCTTGCACTAGGTGTGTAAGTACACTTCGCAGCAAAACTGCAAAAGTTAGTCTAAAAACAATAATCACTATCCATTATTTTTTCCGTGGTTACATTGTTTTCTTAGATATTATAATCAGATAGATCGTTTAATATTCATAGATGACTTCATCACTCATCCCAGTATCTAAAAATTTCGGCGTAAAACGGAGTCCAACGGGCTTGAGATCATCTGACATGTTTTTTGGAGATAAGCAATGATTATACGCTGCTGTGGAGCCTACCTATCAACTGGCTACATTTTATCTATTACGAATGTGTGCGTGGTCTGTTTATATGGTCCACATAGACAGCTGATTTAACAATCCGCCCAAAATATTATGTAGATTGCTATCCCACTCGTTATGCTAATGGAGAAATTAAAATGCAACTATGTAGCCAAGCTTGGGTTACATTACAGCGGAACAAAATTGAGACTATCGCCTACCTACGCATTCATTATTTGGTAGAGTTGTGCTTCAATTTGTGAGGGTTATGTTATTGTTATTGTCAGTCACGTAGGCCCGCGAGAGAGAGAACTGAAGAGTAAACGAGACAGAACATAACAGATGCAGAGAGGACGGTGCTAGACAGAGAAGGGAACATGGCGTGACAACAAACATGGCGGCGCCGGCTGCCGGTTGGACCGGTTTGCCCATACCACGTGCGTTTTGCGTCGTGCAGTCGCTCCCGTATTTTGTTTGTCAACAAACGCCCTGTGAAGGTCATTCATAGGGGAGTTTGGAAGACAAAGGAATCCCTATTGCATAACATCGTACACAAAGAAATAATACTATAAGAACTTAACTGGCGACCGGTCTTCGTTGAGCTTTTACGTTTAATTTAGAGGATATGATGTAACTGCGCAGCGTACCTACTTCATTTAAATACTCGAAATTGCCTCTTTGTTCCCTTTCACTATCCTTTTAGGATTTTCAATGGGCATCCTATGGGGTTTCCTATTGGAATTTCAAATGTTATTATGACAATCTTTATTCTTAGTGTAGGATTATTACGTATCAATTAAATCCACTTTTACAAAATATATCAACATCACAGAAGAAAGAAAGAAAGAATTATAACTTAAGATTATCATAATGATCCAATGTTGGAGAAAATTTCTGTACCTACTATAATAAAAATTTCAAATCATTAAGTCGCAATAAAACAACACTTCAGAAGTTATCTTGATTAGTTAGATTGACGAGGATCGATGATGCAATAGATTTGTTTTGGCATGTGATCTGAGGTTTTGGCAAATGGTGTAAGGTGTTAGTTTTAGGACGAGATAGATGATTTTTGTTACAATAAACAGGAAGACATGTAGATCCATAACAATCCTTAAACCTACTATAGGACAATATTATACCACCGACAGCTTAACGACGAAGAGAAAAATAGACGACAAAAAACATAAACACGTCAGCAGCAGTGCGAGTGAGTACGCATGCGCTGGTGTGAGAAGCCACAACGACGCACTGGATACAGCCGGCGGGGGCAGCTGCGGGACGAGCGGGGGGAGACGCCGGGTCGAGCCGGCTCGGCTCACCGAGCGGCCCCAACTCCTCAGTTGGATTTTAGAACATCAGACGGGCGGGCGTGTGTAGGATGGATCGTTAACAACACCAGCAGTTTTTCATTCCGCCTTCTTACAGTGTTTGTTTATTACCTTCCGGCACACTTTCCGTGAATCCTTCTCGACGGTGGTGCTTTATATTTTTTTAATTTTGGCGTTTATTTTCTACCTTACCTTTAAACGCCGTTCCGATTTCACGTCGAGAAGGCGGCCGCACAAGTTTGAAAGCGGCTTTTCAAGAGTAGAACACCTACTCATTTCAATATCGCTGTATCAACGCATCAAGCAATTATCAAGATGGTGAAGAAGGTCTCAGAAGAGAGTGTAGATAGCGGTAAGTTTCAAAAATTTTTTCTAGTTTTGCGACGGGTTGCTAGCTCCTCGAAGAAAGTGCGCGAAGCTCGATGTCTACCTACCCTATTTGTATACATGTATCACCTGATTTACTTGACCGGCATTTTCATCTTCTGCGCAGTAGATAACTCTCTTGCCATTACAGCATTAACATTGGCAAACCGTCACATAACAGTTTTAATCGTATTCTTAGTAGAATTTACATCTTTAGCTTTTCCTATCAAATTGCTTACTTTAGTTTATTCATTATGGATATCTAGTTCATCATTCTCTTCATTTGTTGTTGATTTTGTGGAATTACATGATAATACCTATCTAGGTGGGTAGAAGTTAGCATTTAATTCCTTTGAATCGTGTTTGTCTAAGTAAATGCCCAATCATATAGGTAGTTAAAATTATGTGGCACATTAGTGTATCAATGTTGCATAATTTCTAGAACGAAGACTATGCAGAAGCCAGAGAACGCCGCAACGAGTCACCGATTTATTTAAAATGAGGGTAGAAATTTTGTTATTTATCACTGCCACCCTTCAAACAATTTCAATTTAGCTTCTATATACGTTGTACAAAGTAACAGATCCCATAATGTTTGAACCTAAACGTGACATATGTTTTAAGTAATTTTTAAATTAGTAAATGAAAAATTGGTAACGTTGATGACCACGTGGAGCAACGTCATCAGATTTTTTTATTGAAATTTTATTGTCTATGTATCTTCTGCTTTCATTTAAAGCATTATCACTGTTTAGTTTATTGGCACCCGTTACTGAACTCGGAAAAACTGACCACACTCAACATGCAGCCGTTGTATGCAGTTTTACGACTTAAGAATGACGCTAGATTATTGTTATTGTTTGTCAGGTTACAAGTGTCTATTAGAGTTTAATTATTACTTCAAGTTGAGTATCATTATTTTTCTCAAAGATGACAGCTTAACGTTGTTACATCACGAAAGCTTAGTATCTTTATTTCTATTGATATAATCAGTGGTTCAAAACAATAATTTACACTTGAGATGGACGAGGAGACATCTATCTTCCTTTATATGTATAATTATAGGTACCATAACAAACTTTAAAACTTATCTGTTACATAGCTAGTTTCGTTTTTGTTGCAGTCTCCAATGTCTTAAATGTCAGAGTTCACATAACTGGTAGGAGTTAGGACGTTGACCGCCCGGTAACTGAAGCCACTAAGGTTTCATAACTTGCAATTTTGCTATGTACTTATTCACGGAAAAATTTAGCGCTGCTATAATATGTACCTAATTAGATTCAAATAAGTAAACACTGTGTATTCACGCTAGTTTTAATCATGAATTTGCTGTAAATCCGATACGCTTACTGTTGATACAAAGTTTACAATTAATTCTACGAATCTTCTACTTTTTTGCTTGCAATTGGAAGTTTCTTGGGTAGGTACTCTGTCTTTGGCTCAATTTAAACCAAGAAAACTTGTTTTGGTTGTTCAACAATTACTTTAGATGCAATTCATTATATGAATTCAAGGTCTCAAGTGTGAATGAAAACGGCTTTCAAACACTCATGGTGAAACGCTCAGACCAACACCAATTGATTTGAGTGGTCAGTTGTGTTGATCGTCGATCGATTAATTCAATAAACCAATTGCACATTGTATCCGATAATGCTGGAATATAGAAGAACGTCCAAAATATATTTTATACCACCTACTCTAGGTGTGTAGCGAGACGAGATATATATTATATTTTCGTCCGAATGAGAAATTTACTTAGCGATTTTATAATTTTAATCATTGTCCACTGCAAACAAAATTATTTTCCGTGTCCAAATCCTGTATTCTGTAACATTGTTGTATACAAGCACTTCCAGAGTGATGTAAGCCCATTGTGTTCTCGGCTCATTTACCGTGAAATAAGCATGGATATGAACAAAAGGATGTCTGACTACTTTCTTTTTGTATCACAAACGAAGCAGCTATCTCTTAAGTTCTTGGCAATAATACTGTTTGCATAGGTCTTAGATGACAGGGAAAACAAATAAATATCTTGGCAGAATGGCAGTGAAGTTAGATTTATTGCAATCTCGATCACTCTTGAATTGTTTTGGTGCTGAAACCGATGGAGTCTACACTTTTAGGTTAGAAAAGTCCAAGATAGAATTGATGAATCAAGATATAAATAATTATCTTTTTAGTAAAATATATCTAGCTTCTAAGCGAAATTTCTAGTTAATGATATATAAAATTGGTTATGGACGTTATTGTAAAATAGCGGGCCTTTAAACTTGCAAATATGTAGGTATAAAAATTGCAATAGAGTCACGTGTTTTATTCGTTATGATGGGTGCCTAACTAATTGTAACCAATTCAATTATTCCACTAGTGTTTCTATAAGCACATGAATGATATGGAATGCGTGTATAATTCAATGAAATTTCATTACTCTCGACATCGGCGATTCGTCGTGGTCGCTGAAGCGCGTCGCCCCACAGCGTTCATTGTCAAGGTCATCTGCTAAAACAAAACACTCTCCAGCAACTTACTGCGCCTTATATAAGGCCTTGGGAATATAGGTACCTACGTATCTTTTTTGTGGCGAGGTGGAGTAAATTAAATGTTTCCTGTTTAAAGTTACAACATTGGTCCCGTTGATTACGATATTTTCGGTACAGTTTCCTTTTTTACTACATCGTTATTAGTGATTATCAGTAAGATTTTGTTTTATCACGTTCCTACCCCAACTCATACAAAATAAAATGTCTGTATTATATAAGCTATATGAAATGTATAAAGAAAACCTCCTTAATTTCAATTTGTATCAAAATAACTAAATATCTAATCCTTAACATCAAAGAAAGAAAGCATACCTAAGGAACATTTTCTTCAAGTAACTCAAGAATTTTCGTAATAACCATTTGGTATGCAATTTTCTCGGCGCTGATTGAAAATCAGTCAATCGCGTCTATCGGCTGAGTAATACAGAGTAACCTTGACCGTGACGGACTTCCATACCCTGTTGGCAACAAGCCCCCCCTCCCCGCAACCTCTACTGCGCTTTACTTTCCGAATCGATTACCTACGCCGCCGCCGCCGCTTGCATACAGGGTCCCATGAACGAGCAGCCATAGAGCAGTAACTACCCTATATTTCATAGCTCCTTCTCACGTCATATCTTGCATCCCTATCTCGAATTTGTATGCCTTATACATCTGAACTACTCTGTGAAGCTTCAATTTGAATACCGAGATGAATCAGTTCTATGTTTGGTTGCTTCTACCTTTATGTAATTCATCTATCTATAGATACCAAGTGCGTGGTATCTTCATTAGAGTGGAGGGTTTGATCAGTGAATGGTGAAAGTGGTTTTGTATGCACTACAGCTACTTATAGTTCTAAATGCCCTCGTCGTAGTTTCACCTAGATGTTATCTATGTAGTTTAGTTCAGTAGCTGTGCCAGGCCGCCTTGGCAATTATTTAACACTCGGTTCTACTTCTAGCCGCGTCGACTTTGCTCTCTCAATACAGTTATTAGCTATGAGAATAAATTCTGAAATGACAGCATCGCTATAGCTATTGCTATCGCATCGTCGGAGCCGGAGCGTAGGCAGATACTTGTCACGATCATTCCACGAGCAATAGTATCTTTAAAGTTAATAGGCTAGATATGATCACCCGCCATTGTGATTGAGAGATATTAGAGAGCAATTGACTGTAAGCTAAGGGCACTTGCATGCAATTAGAAAGCTCGTTCGGTTCGCAGCAGCTTAAGGGTATAAGACAAAAGTATAATGGACTTATGATCAGCAGATTAGAGAGCGTATTCGTGGCCAAGCGTTAATGCCAGCCGACCAGATTAGAAAGTAGACACTAATCTTCAGCCAGGCTAGGGCTGAGGTGACAATTTCAGAGGCAAATCAAACATTCATGCCTAACTTAGTAATCAACATTCTTCGTGTCACTGTGATTGAGCAAAAGCCTTTCGAACAACATATTAATTCAACTGTGTCTGATGATTTGCATTTTGACTGGATTCATTTGCGTAACGATGACTCAATGTTTACTATAGGTTTTAGATGCATTAAGAAATTAGATAATATTATAAACAGCGTTATTAACTTGACATGCTTTTGTTTAAGCCTGAACTTCGCAAATATTTGGGGTCACCTATTGTTTTCTGCAAGGCCTCGGACGTGTGTTGAACTTAAGTTTGATATCTTGAAACGTTAAGTACTAGTAATTAGTATCGTACGATAGTTATATGAGTGCGATTGCCGAGAGTTTTTACATAACAGTGCCACGTTGGCGATGGCGTGCGAGGCTCTGCCACGTGGAGCCACGCGCTGCCACCGCCCACGCGTCTGTGTATGCGATACTTCAGCTAAGGTGTTCGGTTTCTTACTGCGGAGATTCAGATGCCAGCATTCTTCGCTTACTTATTGAATACCGGCTCAGCTAGGCAAGTGCGCCGGTCTCGGTAGCGGTTTTCGTGCGTAGCTAATCTCTTAATCCGTTATTATCTTGCGTCCGTATCAAATAAATAATGACCATTTCTAAAATCTCTATTCATTATTCATATTGCTTTCAGCGGCGAAGTTAGACCATGAATTGGGCAAGATTACATTGGTTTAAAGTAAAGCATTTGAGTTTATGGATAATTAAATTTGAAACGATTTGCGCACTCAATAAACCTACCAATGTTTATTAACAACCCCGCAATAACAAATCATTGTATGAGTACTAATGTTAGTTTCTATAAACATTTAACACAATTTAGTACGTAAACAGGAAGTTTCTGTGTTTGGAATGGGTGATTGTATGAGTGGGTGTGCCTCGAACCCGATTGTTACAGTAGTTCGCTTATTGCGCATTTGCTTGTTGCTATACTATGTACGTCGTACGTACATAGTAGATATACACCGCGCCCGCGCTGAGGTCATCGCGTGTTGTTAATTGTTCAGTTTCGCCTATTTTATCACTAAATTTGACGAATGAAGCGCATAATTACACGCATTGTTTGTGTATTCATCAAACGACTATAATTTCGTGCACGTCACTTTGTTACATGTTCTGATTAAATATGTTTGCCCGCATGCGTTACTTCGGCTTGGAACAAAGCATAAGGAAGACGACGTGACTTTGTTTGAAGTTTTATATTACCAACAGATTCTCAGCGCCTTCCTGCACGAATGTCGAAGGAAGTTTTAAAATAAGCGTCACGAACGATATGTCGAGATTAAGATGTTTTTGCTGTTATCTTGTTACTATGTATCGAAATGTAGGTGGGATGAGTTAGTTGAAGTTTGCACATTAGATGTTGTACAATATTTTCTTCAGGAAAATTGTCACTGTAGGTTTTTGTTTGTTCAAATTGCGGTTAAGAACTGGGCATCGCTTAGGTAGAAACTGTTGATATCAGGAACGATCTCCGCGATAGGCGGTAGCTGGCTGTCTCTTACGAGACCCGGTGATCGCGTAACGTGTGGGCGCGTACGCGCAGCTATGGGTGCGGCTGCGTAGGTCGTTGAACCGGCTTTGTTTGCCAACTCAGCCTGCACAGTCACGTCTCACGTCAGAACAACAATATTATCGATGACAAGCGTCACACTCTCCCATATAGAACTCTCGTGTGTTCCGGGAACACTTAATTATTTCAATACGCTCGTCTTTATGATTCACCTCCGACACTCTGTCCCTTCCGCGTTTTCGGTTCAAAACGCCGACGTAAAAACGCCAGTTCATTAACATCTCCAACGATGTAATCGGTAAATATCAGCGATCGCATTAGAAACTAGGCAAAAAATACTGTAGGCAATATCTACTTGCATATTCCGATGTGTTCATACGGTTGGATATGCAGAAAGGCATAATTTCAAAACCAAACACGGTGAAAACGTTTTAACAATGGGCTGGGCTGGCACCAAAAGCGAAGTGAGAGCTGTCGACATGGGCTGCGCTGCGGTGCGGTATTGTACTTATGTGGCATGTGCAATATTCTGCGATATTTATGTGCTCGATCCAGCCGAGGGTCGATTGCTTTTAACCAAAGAAGGCTTTTTGTATCCAGTTAGAGCAAAATATTAATTTTGCTGTGCCTTATTTTCTACGTAGTCGACATTCCTGCATATTTTATTATTCAACCTTTCACGTGTGCCCTTTACTTCATTCACGGACAAGTGTTTTCTTCATTCATCATTATTTACTATCCATGAATCACTTGTTTCTCCTTCAGACGACCACATCGTGAACATATTAGCATATGCTAGGAAAATAACTAACTTCGAGACATAGCCGCCATTGCCTCTTTTAACAAATCACTGTTTATCCCTTGATGACCACTGCATAATGCAAAAAAATGTGAGCTCGGATATAACTAATCTGAACTCACATCTTTTCTCTTTGATCTGCTCCAGACGGACCATTTTGTTTCATGAATAGGTTTTTTCCAATTATCCTTGCAGCGGCGTTTCAGAAGTTTTTCAGTGTGTCATTAATTTTGCTATATAAAGCATTCTTCTTCGCTTCACCTTTAATATACAAGATTGAAATCTTGATAAATAAGCATACCTCTGTCTGTAGTACTGTAGCAGACTTATATACTATCTAAGTATCTACTATGACAACGGATGCTGTCACTGAATATTTATTTGGTGACGTAATTTTTTGATATACAAAACAAAAGCTTTATTTACGGTGTATTTGTTTGTTGACAGGCGTCGGCCGTTGCAGCAGCCAGTCGGGCAGCGAGCGGGAGATCGAGGAGAGCACCCGGGGCTCCGAGCCCTCGGCGCCAGTCCCGATCCCCGACAGCGAGGACTTGCAGCGCCGCAAGGAGGAGGCGCGCAGGAAGCGCCGCAGGAAGAAGCGCTCTGGCAGCTCCGTTGTTACGTCATGTTTCCAAGGTTTGTGTTCATTTCTATAGGTATTTTTTGCTTTCACAATTCTATTCGTAATTCAATAAGGTTAGTGTTGCTTAGCATTTTCACGAGCCCTTTGTTACAACCGCCAACTTTCATTTTGATCGAAAACTTTGACCATTTCAGTTTTGTATTTTTTAGGCTTTATACATTGTTGGTATTCGACTCCGTAAATTTACGGTTACTTTACGGTTGTAACGCGTGCCTACAAAGGTCATTCATCAATCACGTTGTTTTCTTCTTGCATAAAGATCTAGATTATCTTTACTAACTCATGCATAACCTCTACTTTTAGTCTTATACACCTATTTGTATCTCGCATCTATTCGAAGAACAAATTCAAAAGTCTCAGCAAAGTTTAGCTAGTACTAACTGCTGAAAGACGTTCTTGAAATGTATGCTCCAATAACAACATGTTAATAATAATATTTCCACAAAAAAAAAGTTCAGAGCAAAATTAAATCCGCCTACACTTAGCTGATTGAATGGTATTCCCGGTTGATTCAATAAAGTTTACTTGATTGGTACACCCGCTGAGTCGATGTGAGCACGAGTAGGTAGTCAAATAGTCTTGGATTCCATTCCCTAGCTAAATAAGAATAAATTGGTTGATTATATTAAGTATTTCTAGGCAAACATTTCTCGAATTACTTTTTGATTAAGAATTCTTTTTTTAATCAACCACTTCAGACCACTTGAGGCTTTAATTTTGACGGTAGCAACTAGGCAGTCAAAATGATTTTTAGTAATAGCAATTATATAAAATACTAAGAGCATCTCTAATTTCAATTACGTCTTGGTTAAGTATTTATTCCTTAAAAGTTTTCGAGCCTGCTTTAATTATTTCTGTTGTTACATTGTTTCTGCGTCCCAGTTGGCAAAGTGTCAGGTACTTGTTGTGGCTACAGTACAGTACAGATAATTGTTTTTATAGGTTTCAACGTACGCTTTGTCAATTCCAAGCTGGAAATCTTTGTATTACCTACTTTAATTTTGCTTTATGTTAGGATACCTACGGTTTTCCTCATCTCAGGCATTCGTTTCCATTATAAAATTTTGCAAAATCTCCAGAAATTACAGTTAATCTTGAATGTCAACATCATTTACCCATCAATTTTCTATTACCGAGTCATTATCATTAGGTCGTTTTTAAGTCTCCACTGCAGGAGCATAACTCCTCTGTACTACCAGAGCCATATATTATCGAGCAGTCCAAAGAATTTGGCCTACAATCTCCACACTGGCCAGATGGGTTGAAATGAAATAAAATGAGCTTGAAATGAAACAGTTGGACAGGTCTCTTTGATGTTTATCAGATTTGTTTAGCTTGTGTTCCCTAAGTCGCTTTTTACGACATCCAGAGGGGTCCTATTCTACTCTGCCGGGAACGTCACAGCGTCAAATCTTTATTATATGTTTATTTCTATTAACTAAAGAGTGGTTTGATTGTCGACAGACCTGTACAAGCTGACGGGCGAGGTGCTAGGCGAGGGGGCGTACGCTTCGGTGCAGACGTGCGTGAACATCTACACGGGCCAGGAGTTTGCAGTAAAGGTCATCGACAAAGTGCCGGGGCACGCCCGCGCCCGCGTCTTTAGGGAGGTGGAAACCTTCCACTACTGCCAGGGACACCCGAACATAATCCAGCTCATTGAATTCTTTGAGGACACAGACAAGTTTTACCTTGTCTTCGAGAAGGTGAGTTTTTTTGTATACACAGCCTCTTATCACTTCATAGTATAAGGCAAAGTAGCTTTCCGTCTTTCTGTCCCATCCCTATGCATGCTTAATCTCTAGTATGATCTTTAAAGTATGGAACGGGTTTCGATGCGGTTTTTTTTAAATAGATGATAGAGTGATTCAAGAGGAAGTTTTGTATGTATAATACATACCCGGGCGCAGCTGGAGAGGGCTGCAGGTTATTTATTTCATATATTGCGAACAGAGAGCAATGATAGATATATCTGGCTTGCTTCAAGGAGGCACAGACAGTGACTGCTTAAAATTTATTCAGTTTCCATGTGTCTGCTGATTCTGCTAGGACGCCAAATTTTCTTCATGAATTTGAATAAGGTACTCAATTGTAATAAATATTTCAAATGATACAATGCAGTTGTTGGTAACTTGTAACTCAGTGCATCACGCAATGAGGAGTTTTCAGTAGTAATTGAGTCAGTTGGAAACCGTTTTGGCTGACTAATAAAATTGAAAGTTATGTCTTGTCGCACGTAGGACTTCTAACATAAATTGTTATTTACATATTTAGCCATATGTACTCGTGTAAGGACGTTTTCATTAGTCATCATAATCATAATGCACCAATATTACTTATCAATAGGAAGATTATGCTGTTTATTTATTGATATTATATGCTTCTCCATTATTGTATTAATATTCAAAGATCTATAGTTAGATACATAGACTATTTAATGTATATCATGTTAACATATTCAAATTGCCACTGTTATAGTCTGCATAACTATTAAGTCTAGCCTAGTCCAAACATTATCATATTTTTTCTAAATCTAAACATCTTCAGAACAACCTAGTCAAGGTTAAACAATTAAATTCTGTTCGTTCTATTAATAAGCATCTGTGTATTGTTTTTCGCGTGAATAGCAGCGATATGAATATGTTTGAAATCGTTTTAAATGTAATGTAAGATCCATTCATTGAGACGTGCATGGCCACGGTGCGTTGAACACTCGTTTGGCGCACCAGCCACCACCTGACACATGTCGAAGTCATTATAGTTTATTAACACTATTTTTAAGTCATGAGTCATGTAAGGAACGTGATCTTAGCAGTTGCTTCGTACATTATGATGTTAATGAAATTAATCAAAATATTTTTTGAATTCTTATTTAAGACCAAAATAGGTATGTGCATAAGCCCCCCTTGCCTTATACACATATTGCAGTCTTAAATGAGAATACTTAACACATAACACTAAGAAAAGAAAAAAGAAAACTTGAGTGTTGCATTGTAAGTCGTAACGTGATTAATCTGTCATTGCATTTCTTTTTTTATTTATTTTAATTGTTTTAAATTTTATTTCTTACCCTCACGTAAAATATGTAGTTCTGAAAAGTATGAGTTAATTTTGTCATACCTAATTTCGTGAAGTTTTTACTCTTTTTAAAACACCTTTTTGTTGTAGTTTAACTTCGCATTGACTGACTCATCGTATAAACAGTAGCCTACATGTGTTTATTTCAACTAAACCATAACATTTTATCAAGTATTTTGTGTCTGGTCTTCGGTTCATATGCGTAACGTAAAATTCTCTTCACAATAATAACAACGTAACATACATATGTATGTAGGTAACGAACATCACAATAGGCAGTATAAAACTTTTGTCGCAAATATACCTAAAACGTATTGTTTTATTAAATAAGGAATACAATTATTAAATGTAGGTCGTAGGTGGTTTTAATAGTTAATATTTAATTAATTTGTTATTCTTTGATATTAATTTATTCATAGGTAGGTATTGAAATATTTATGACATGCCTAGGAACAGTAAATTATGACGAATATATTATCATCGCCTTGTTGTTACCTACATAAAACGGATACCTACTTATTTAGATGTTACACGTAATGCAGTATCGAGGTGGTAATTTATATTACTATATGACCTTTGCCTATTTGTTATCAGGTTACAGTATGTTTCAGAAATGTTCAATTCTTGATTATTTCTTAACAGGAAGGTTATTAAAGTTACGAGGTTGCGTGCTTATCGCATGAAGTACCTATATGAAAGTCCAAAGAGATTATTGGCATTATTGTATTGCGTTTTTATCTGGTTTTTCCCTGCGACCGGGCTGTTATCAGAGAAATGCAGACAGACGTCTTTCCCTACGTCTGTTGGATAACATGACCCTTTGGTTTATTGACTTCAACTCGAAGAGCTAAATTTATTGTTACAACAGTGTATCAACAAAATTACGCTACTTAAAACATTCCTCCCAATCTAAGAAGAAGGTTATGAAGTGTTGCAATAGACGGTTTGTACCATTCTAAAACAAACAAACACCAGCTGTCCCACCAGCACTTGTGAACAAATTGTTGAACCGGCCTCTCAATTGTTCCAGATCAACGGCGGTCAACTCCTCTCCCGCATACAGGAGCACCATTACTTCTCAGAGCCGCAAGCGGCTGAAATCGTGCGCGAGATCGCCAACGCCCTGCATTTCCTCCACGGCAAGGGCGTGGCGCACCGCGACTTGAAACCAGAGAACATCCTCTGCGTGCATCGCGACAGACTCTGCCCGGTGAAGATTTGCGACTTCGACCTGGGCAGCGGCATCAGCTTCACTTCGAGTCTCGCCAGCCCATTGGCCACTCCCCAGCTGATGACGCCGGTAAGTTTTTTTCTTTTGAGATAGTTTTAATTGTTCTCTTGTAAGCTACCAGTCACATTTTGTTCTTGTAAAGGTTTGAAAATCTTTAAAGACAGACTTATTCTTTTAATGTAGAACTATTTTATGCAGACGAGTATTTTATTGTCGCATTTACCTACTGCTTTATTAAAAAAGTCACTTATCCTCACTAGTTTTGATGTTAGATGACTTGAATCATACGATAACATTTGAATATGTATCATTAACATCACACCACCTAACCACCTCGCTCTATATCGTTTGTGTTGACTTACACCAGTATATCCATCTTAATTTTGACATTTCTGATAAGATAGCAGTGAAATGCAAACTAATCTACCACAAGCAAAGCATAGTTTAGGAAATATTAAGGTACTTTTTTAGGTTTCTACGTTTTAATAAGATTTTGTGTATTAACTTGATAGTTAATTTACATGGTAGTAGGTACCTATCTATGTAAATTCAACATTCTTATCAAGAATATGACCTCAATGTTACGACACTGTGGCTTTGCATGAAAAACATGATTTATTTCCTATTCTTATCATTCGCGTATCGAATTAACACAGATGTCCATATCTTTCAATAACAAACGATGTAGGTATAAATATTAATCAGTTATTGTTGCTATTTTCATAATGGTGATGTGGCTCCTGACAAATGATAAGAAATCTATGATGTACATACTAGTTCTGTAACGCTGCTTTGCTCGTTTATAATGTGCAACAAGAGCTATTATATATATACTATTATATGCTATATAGCAGATTAAAAAAGAACGCGACTGCCACTCCTTGTTGTAATTCATAGCCTACATGCCTTTTTCTTTCTCGCGTATTTGTCCGCATAAATAACAGCCTATGTAACCCGCCGAACCCTCTCCGCTAATGTAGCTTTCTATGTGACAGAATTTTTTAAATCGGTTCAGTGATTTTTGAGACACATCCAAATCTGTTTAGTCCAGACATAATTGAAGTGATCGTAAAATAAACTCTCAAAAAAATAATACCTTATAACCATGGACGTATAAAAAAAGATCTTTTTTATACGTCCATGCTTATAACATAATTTTTTTGGACAAAATAATTACATTGTTTACTTATTTATTGCACGAGGCCTTTTCGGTCAGTCTGCTAGTTGCATCCACATTTATAGAAAGGCTTGTGCGTCGGCACGAACTTTTATGTTGATAATTAATGAGCAGGTTAATTAATTATGTATTCATTAGGTAACTACTTTTTCCGCATATCAGTATTAGGGACAACAACGGTATCACGTGACTGCGAAATATTACGATAAATCACAGTTGTTTACCGGTCAAAATATCGGGTGACAGAATTACATAAAGACTATTGTTTTGGCTACGTCCGCCCATTGCCCATTAGGCGAACAATGGGATTATGGCGGGTAAACACTGCGTTACATAGTGATCCGAGGGAATCCTCTTAATCTGTAAGAATGTTACGATGTAATTGGGTTTGGGCAGCGGTGATAAGCCTGTTATGACAGTAATGGTGTAAGCGTAGGGATTGGGTAGATTGTCCATTCGTTATGAATGCTTCAGTTATAAACTTATAACACCTTTCTGAACATTATGTAAGGATATGAGTTACATGACGTTTCAAAGCCGATAGTTGTGATATTTTACTATTTACCTATACTATCTATGGTGCAGCGTCTTTAAATAAATGCAAATTGCTGTGCAAAATATAAAACCAGTTTTTGTGTAGACAGAAATGGTTTTACAAATATGACCAATCATAAATGATACTATTTTTATAGAATTAAGAGTCGAGAACAAAAAAATAAAGATAAATGGCATTAATTGATACCTACAGCTTCAAGTCATTTAGGGATTTTTTGTAATAATGACATCCAAATTTCAGTTTATCTTCTGTATTACAAAGCGAAAAAATTTAAATGTTTGTTTGTTTGAATAGGCTCCGAAACTATTGGGCCGATTTTCATAATTCTTTCTTCTATAGAAAGCTAATTTATTTGCGCTGCAGGTGACACAGGTTACTTATTCCGCAACGTAGACTTATCCAGTGTTTCCATTGCCAACAGGTCGGCAGCGCAGAGTTCATGGCGCCCGAAGTGGTGTCCCTGTTCGCCGGGTCTGCCGCGACGCACTACGACAAGCGCTGCGACCTGTGGTCGCTGGGGGTCATTGCCTACATCCTGCTGTGCGGGTACCCGCCCTTCAGGGCCGATTGCGGCTCGGACTGCGGCTGGGAGCGCGGGGAGAACTGTCGCGCTTGTCAGGACCTGCTCTTCCGGTCCATTCAGGTGAGACTATGTTGTAGATTGTTCTGTAACTTGGCTCTAGAAACTCTGCGGTTTATTACTTACATCCTGATGTGCGATACCCGCCGTTCAAGGCTGACAGCGGCTGGGATTGCGGGGAGAACTGTCATGCTTGCCAGAACCTACTCTTCCGGTCTGTCATGATGTAATAAGTCAGCTTTTAGAAATTCAAACCCTAAGGATGTAAAATACTGGACACTAGACAGGAAAATTACTAGTATGAAATGAACATAACCGTAACGATTTGAAATGCAGTGAATAGTTAGTTTAACGTTGTAATTCTGTTGTTGCAGGAGGGCCGGTACTCGTTCCCGGAGCAGGAGTGGGCGCACATCTCGGGCGAGGCCAAGGACCTGATCCGGCAGCTGCTGGTGCGCGAGGCCTCGCACCGGCTCAGCGCCGAGCGCGTGCTGCAGCACCCCTGGCTGCGCCGCGCCGACCCGCTGGCGCGCTTCCCCAAGCTGCAGACGCCCATCAACATCAAGCGGTGAGTTGTCGCTGTACTTGTCACCATGTTTATGTATCATATTCTTTCAGACTCCAATCGTCACGACTCTGGCTGGAATGGTTTGCCTGATGACATGAAATAATTTTGTACTAAACACTTCAAAAGAAAATGCTGGACAACCTTTTCTGTAGGTTATATAGTAAATGCCACATGGGCTAAGATCAATTGTTATAACAATGAAAGGCGATGCCTGATAGATGAAGACAAAGATATTGAATTTAGGAAATTAAAATAGTTCACTGTCGTCTGTTATATATTAATACGATAATGCTAGACTATGGTGCTGTTTTAAAAATATTGATTCTTACAATTTCTTCCCCGTCTGTTATATGTCTTTATTTGTTTGACCAATGCATTGTTTTCCTTTGCCAACAGTAACATGTCGGCGCGCAACCTGTCCAACTTCGCGGAGTCGGCCATGGCCGTGAACCGGGTGATCCAGCAGCACTTCTCCATGAACTACTCGTACATGGAGAGGCCGCCGACGGCGCTGCGCAGCAGCAAGTCGTGCTTCCCCAGCCCCGACATGGCGGGCGTCGAGGCGCCGGACTCGCCCGACCTGCTGGAGCTGGACGAGCGCCCCGAGCGCTGCGAGCCGTGCCCGGCGCGCTCGCGCTGCGCCGCCGACTACTGCGCGCCGCTCGGGCTGTCGCCGCCCAGCGAGTCGGGCCTGCTGCGCCGCCGCCTGCAGGACAAGCCGCTGCCCGTGCACTAGCCGCCCCGACCGCGCCGCCCGAACCCACCATGTCGCCAGCTACTGACTGCAACGCGCTATCCTGTCTTCTCCCTTTCTCTCTGCCTGAGAGAGATCGAGCTCCAAGTCGTGCCGGGTTCGGGCCCCGTCGCTGGCGCCGGCCTCGCTCCGCGGCTGGCCCGAACATTCCTCGCCGCGCCCCCCCACCGCGAGTGTAGCCTCAACTAACGTCGGCTCGGACTCTGTGCCAACGGAAATATTCCTCCAGTGATAGATATCCGACCGCAGCAGCGGACGGTACATATAGAGCTGAAACAGTTTTATTTGAGCCTTTTAAAGATATATTTTTATGAATAAATAAAAACGACTGAATAGTTTTTATCGATATGTAGAGTATTTGTGAGTTTATGTTGAGGCGGCCCCGGCCGCCGCAGACCGACGACGGTCGATAAAAATCGTATTATATTGAGATAGTTGTGCTGATCTACTTTATTATCTTTATATCGACTACAGATTATTATTTTTGGATTTATGAAATCCGCGATTGAAATTTGAGCTTATGTATTTGTGTAAATCGCCTTTCGTTTGTGGCCTATCCTTTGCAATAAATAGAAATTATGTAATTTTTCGATGGCGTTTTCGGATACTAGTCTGTTTATGTGATTGTTTTTTGCATTTTTACCAACGATGGAAAAACCACATCTCATTAATTAAGATTGAATCAACAATGTTTTTACATATAAGGGAGTAATGGGTGGTATATGACATTTTGCTGAAGGTGCAAGTGTATAGTTTTGCATAATTACTATGGTAGAGTACAATAAGAGTTAGCTTACATTGTCCAGTTAGCACTTGGCTCGAGAAATGTCATGTATAGACTCGAGCTGTTGGTACGTTAAGTGTTGCATGGAGTTCCATGGAACTGCCATAACAATGTGATCCGTTTGAATACTTTTATATTGCTGAAAGAGTGAAGTTGAAATAATGTTAAGTGTAGACCTGCTAGACTGTAATCTGCGTACAAACTTGATTGGAGAAAGACTCGCATGCGCGAACCGTTGAGTATATTGTTTATATTTTCACAATTTTATTTTTGTCCGCTGGCTTTATCCAATCAAAAATTAAAATGAACTAGAATTAACGCAGTAATTTGTTAAAATTTTGTTTTCGACTAAATCTTTGATTTGAACTGTCATTGAAATACAGATGTTTGAATTTTCGTATTGGTTTTATCTTTTATCCCAACTTTTGTTTACGAGGTAAGTAAAAAAACACCTGGAGTACACGCATGCATTATTGGGTACTTATCCGACTACAAAAGTGCGGCTTACATGTTTATCAGTCTTAATCTGTTGTACGTACCTTATATTTAAGGGCGAAGGTACATATATCCGAAAACCTAAATATTCTCGGGTATTTTTCCGATTATAATACTAATACAATTTTGATGAGTGATTGATGAAGTGCTAAAGAACTGTGATTGTACAAGTATCTCGTATGTAAAAATATTTGTGTAAAAGGTGAAGAAATAAATATCTGCTGCAGTTCGGTCTAAATTGCGAAGTTTTATTGCTTGCTAGCTTTCCCTCTTATCCGCGCTATTTTTTGATTTATCTATGATGATACTGAAATTATAGTTTTAAAAACAAATTCGTCTAGTTAATTATTAGTTTTTGTAACAAAAATTTTGTTTGTAACACTGGTAATTTTTATTGCTGTTTATAAAGTAGTAAGTAGAGTAATTTTTAATCATCGGTGTTACTACTAGTATGTAGGTGATCAAATCCACTAGCAAGGGAAAAAAGAGTCGCCGTTCATCACCTAGGTGATATAATTCCGAGGTGAACGAAGTACCTATACAAAAAAAAGTAACCGTAACATAACGAGCAACAAAGGCAAAGCTCCGCAATAAAGTCTAAAAGCCTATCCCCACAAATCAGCGTCTACGAGTCGAGACTATGCTTCCGTGTCCCGTCCGTCAGTGACATCAGTGATGTGGCCAAGCCATGGAGATATATGTATGTACTACGTGGCCGAGCTGTGGATAGACCGAGGCCTTCTTTGTCCTTGACAGTCCGAATCAAACTTTATGGTGGCTCGGAACATCGCGCGAGTCGATGCGCAGTACACAATATTAGGTTCAGCGGGGAAGCGGGGTGCGTACCGTGCAGTGAGCAGCTAATAATTCGAGCCGCCATTACGTTTGATTCGGACTGTACTTTCTGTTATTTTAGTAATAATAGGGACATCCTCCCCTCTATGCTAGCCTTTGTTTATTACCACAGTTTATAAGTATGGAGGTGTGATGAAAACACTAAAACTACAAAGTGTGATATGACCCTTTGTCTTTGCCCTCGACATACCTTAAAGGGGCGACTCAACCCATCAATGTGTCAACTTTTGCTATGGGATCAATGCTGGAAACTCAATTTTTGTTTTACATTTTTATACAAGTGTTTTGCCCGCCCGGGCGAATAATGTATTTGTATTTATCGAGTTTATATGTATTATATATTCGAGTTCATAGCATTGACCATTGACCCCATAGGAAAAGTTGTTTATATTGACGGTCTGAGTTACTGTAAAACCTAATAATAGTAGTAGTACTGGTAATCACGCGATAATAGTACGTATTGCTAACGAAATAAGGTTGAAAGTGGCGAACCGATACGCGATCTCAGTTCAGCGCGTGTCTGTAGCAAAGACAATATAATATATTTGTCTGTAGTTTTTAACACGCTTTTATTAGCTTCACTTGTAAAACATCTTGGAATCTTAATTGACCCACTTCCCGGTCTTCGATTAGGATGAAATTTTGCACACGCTCTGAGTTCTGATGACAATACAACATATATGCTAAAAGCGTGTTTTTAAGTTTTAAAATAATTAAATATTATTTTTAAGTATCCCTTTTGCTCATTTTATAGATGTAAAAAAGTTGGTAGTTGTTGCTAAAAAATCGAGTAATTCGCGTCGAAACTTTTTCTGGATATTGCTTTTTGCTATTTTATTTTGCTAGGATTTAAATATATTTTTTTTAATTATAGACGTTATCATTTGTTTTGATTAGATTTTGATGTTTGTATGTACTGCACTTCATATTTTTTCATGCTAGTATTCCACGAAAAATAAGGCACTGCGCGACGAAAAAATATACGTTTTAGGCAGCGCCCATGCAGCGCTCATCGCCATCGCTGCCCTTCTATCCAAAACCAACTTATTTGCATGAAACACAAAGTCGAGAAAAACGCGCCAAAAGATTGCTAGTAGGTACTTTATTTTGTCATTTCTAAAAAACTATCTAATCTATTGATGTTACATTGTGGATCATACTACTGAGATTAATTTTTTAGTATTGATATCTAAAAAAATATGCTCATTAATATTAATTTATTACAAAAATAATGCTCTAATTAGGAACATAGATTTAAACAAAAAAATCGTCTTTCTGAAATTAGGAACTTATAATCTTATAATAAAGGAAGCCTAAGCATAGGTCCAGTAACTGCAGTACATAACTTAAATAAATATAACTAGGAGGCCATACTTATCCTATTTATCTTTAGTTACGAAACGAATCGTCTTGATTGAATGTCTTATGCGTACATATGGCGTACATTTACAACTTCATATGTAAAGATATATGATTTTTGCCCCAAATTAGATACATGAAGTAAATCGAAAACATTTATTATCAAAGATGACATTTAATTTTGAAATACTTAATTTAGTAATTTATTCCGACTTTTTTCGCCACACACTGCCACATCTTTTTCCCTCGCGAGGTAGACAGAGAGGCCTATAAAACCAATAGAATAACTAAGAGTCTCGACGAGTTCAACCCAAAGAGAAAAAAAGTTTTAGAAATGTATAATGTTTGTTCATAAAAGTAATGAATTCAACATTACTTTCTCCTGCGGCTTTGTAGACTACAATAAAGCATTCAGCCTTCAATTCATTGGAACACGGGAAGATCTCACTGAAAGACCAAGGTCTAAAACCCAAAAACATCAGAGTAGTGAGAAATGCCTTTGAAAACAGCACAACCAAAATAAAATAAGAAATAGAGGTAAATGAAATAAATATTGCGACTACTTGTCCGCTAAATTATTCTCTGCGGTTCTGGAGGAGGTTTTCCTTCAGTTGAATCGGGATAAATGTGGGTTATCAATCAAAGGTCAATACTGTTACATTGAGCTAAGGAGACTTGATTCCTTCAACATCTAAAGGACTGCAGAAAATGCTCAATGAATTAAATCAAGCAAGTCCTATAATAGGTAGGACTAGACATGAACTTGCGAAAATCCAAAGTCATAACAAACGGCGAAAAAATACACGAACGTGACGAATATACGTCAACAATAAATAATTTGAGTATGTTAATGAATACTTTTACCTAGGGTAAATACCCTAAATGTTCTTAACTCCAAACAATAAGATAGTAGACGCATAGGAAGCACGTGGAAACTCTACTGGAGTATAAAGGAGCATAAGAAACATGTTAGGGTAACCTTTAGAAAAACTTATATAACACGAACGAATTTGTTATTTCTGAGGATTGTATCTAATAAAACTTTCCTTGTTCTTTTCAACAGTATGATTTTTAAAGCGTGGAGATGTAATTAAAATTTTCATACAAAATTACTACTTAATTTTTTACAAGTAACAAAAGAAGTTGAGGTTTCGCCCTAAGTTGAGGATGCTTATTTTTTACGTAAAGAATGAAAGTTTAAGAGAATTTGGGAATGGCCCTACTTCGCGCTTTAAAAATAGTGTTTTTAAAGAGAAAAGTGATTTCTATCGATTTCGATCTGCATACTATCAAAATTCGTGCTAAGCTATTCTAAAGCGCACCCTTACTGGGTGCTTGCATGGGTCTAGGTGCTTGGCTCGTTGTTGGGTCAAGTACATTTTTACCTGGTCCGAACTTTTCCCTTTATTAATACTTCCTTTTACTTTCCCTTCTATTGTTCGTTTTTATTGACTTCTTTTTACGTATCTGTTTTATTCAAGTTTTATTGTAATTTTCATCATCTGAACTGTTTTCAAAAGAATCATTTAAGTATAATCAGTATAAAGTGTATTATCTTTATCTCTGCTAATATTAGAATAAAAAACACAAATATTAATGTTGAGTGCACGTCAGTTCCTGCGCACAATTGCTCGCTCAAGCGATGAAATCTGTCCGCAACTAACTACGGTACGGCATACCCCTTTCCACCCCACATACATACGTGTCTTTACTGTCATGACCTGGTGGCGCTCCATCACAAATTATAACAAAAACATTCACAAGGCCACTTAAATTCTTTTCTGCAATTAGGTATCATCTTTACGCAGACGATTTACAGCTTTAGGTACAGTCATTTTGCAGTTAATGATATCGAGGCTGCTATTAACAGTCTGGTTTCAGAAAAAGCCATAGCACAGCCACTGCATTACTTGACGTCGTTGATGACGTACTTAGTGCACAAGATAATGGTGAAGGAACTATCTTATCAATGCTCGACTTCTCACGGGCATTTGACTCTGTGAATATTCCTTTACTATTGTCGAAACTATCATACTACGGTTTTGACTCGTCTTCAATTAGATGGTTTTCAGATTATCTGAGTAAACGCACCCAGAAAGTTATAGTACAAAATTCTAATGGCTCTGTTTTATCATCATCCCCATATTCCCCATCCTTAGTTTGTAGAGGCGTACCGCAAGGATCGATATTGGGTCCAATACTATTTCTCTTATACAGTGCAGACATCGTAAGTAGTATACAACATTGTAAATATCATATATATGTCGACGATGTCCAGTTGTATATATCATTCAAACCCTCTGACTGTGACCTTGCTGTTTCTAAAATGAATAATGACCTTCGTAAAATACATCAATGGGCTGAACGTCACTCCTTGGTCCTCAATTCTTCTAAATCCAAATATATAATATTAGGCAGTAAATTTCAAGTATATATATTGTTAACTGTAATCCCAAAATAATTATTAATGGTGATCAACTTGAGCGTGTAAATGAAGCTCGTAATTTAGGCATCATAATCGACTCACAACTCCATTTTGAACAACATGTTCTCGATACTGTTTGAAATTGCTTTTATAGATTAAAAGTTCTGTACAGGGTGCGTGATTATTTGTCCGTCGAATTACGTATTAAACTCTGCGATAGCCTCATTCTTTCAAAACTAAATTATGGTGACATACTTTTTGGCCATTGTCTTCTTGGACGTACTATAAAATTAGTACAAAGTGTCCAAAACGCTTGCGCAAGATTCTGCTTTCCAGTTCCTAGAAGGTCTCATATTACTCCGTTTCTCAATAAACACAAACTTATGAACATGGCTTCACGTCGCTCATATCACTTATCAGTCTTATTGTTTGGAATCATTTATAATAGGACCCCAACATATTTATTTCAAAAATTAAACATTTCTAGCAGAAGCACAAGATTTTCCTCTTTACTTATCTGTCCACAATATAGATGTTCCGCATTTCGTGGTAGCTTTCGATATGCTGCTACGAAATGCTGGAATAATTTGCCGCCACCTATTAAAAACTCTACATCAGTTTCAGTTTTTAAGCGAAGTTCCAAACAGTATTTTTTTTGAAATGCAATTTTGATATTACTCCGGACAGAAATACTTTATCTAAATTTCCCCTATTCTTTCTTTCTATTCTCTATGTTAATTGTCGAGTATATATTTTTACTTTATGTATATCTAATATGATTGATTACACACCTAGTTGTGAGTTTGTAAGAACTGTGGGTACTTATGTTTCACGCTAAACTTGTAGACGTGGCCAACAGCACCTCTAAAAATTATTTTTATTTTATTGTGCTTCCACGGAAGACCAGTGTTGCCGACTGTTGTATGACAGTTAGCAATGTATGCTGAGTGGAACTCACTTTCAGTGGTTTAAATATAACTGTTTAATTTTTTATTTTTACAAAATTGGTGAACTGAACTAATTTAATGTTAACTATTGTTATTGTACTGTACCGTTTGTAAATCACTGAATAAAGATTTTTCTATTCTATTCTATTCTATTAATGCATTGAACGACGATATTTCTAAAATAATGTGACTGGGCGAAACGTTATGGGCTATCAGTAAATCCACTAAAGTCACAGGCCATGATAATTGGTAATTGGTATAGACACAAATTGATTGACTTTTCTCCTTTACCCCCAGTCTATTATGATGGTTCTCCTATTTCATTTACAGATACGGCTAAAGACTTAGGTGTGACTATAAATTCTAACCTTGACTGGACTGCTCATGTAAACGAAGTTCACAACCGCAAAATTCACTACTCTCTGCATTCTCTTAAGCGCCTTCAGTATTTCTTGCCCTTGAAAACTAAGATCTCTCTCTCTCTCTCTCTCTCTCAGACACTTATTCTCCCTGTTTTAGATTATGCTGATGCACTGAAGAGATCTTGAATAAACTTGAAAGGTTACAAAATCTATATTTGGCATTAGAAAATACGATCAAAGTCAAAGTCAAAGTCAAAGATTTTTATTCAAAATTGGATAATTGTATCTCTTTTTGAACGTCATATTTTTTACTTTCTTATTATTTTTAATTTTTAATATGCAAAATCGAAAAACTACTAGCGTTTCGTAATGACCACTGGTGAGAAGAATACGCCGAAAGAAACTCAATCCAGACTTGGTCCCTACGTGCCTGAAGGGCTTCGATTACAATATTTTACAAGTATTTATTTATTACTAATGTTATTTATATTAATTACAATAAATTACAATCAATTAAATTACTGCCACGCATTTTTATCATTTAAATAATCATTAATACAATAATATGCCTTTTTTACTAACTGGTTTTTAACAGCAGTTTTAAACTTATGTAAAGGTAGACCCGAAATTTCTGCGGGAATTTTATTATAGAAGCGTGCTCCGAGACCCATAAATGAACGCTTAGTTTTCTGCAATCGCAAAGCTGGTGTAGCCAACTTATTTTTATTTCTTGTGTTTCGGTCATGAATGTCACTATTTTTCTCATATAAATGTAAATTATGGTGTACAAACATAATATTCGCAAATATGTACTGAGAATGTAAGGTTAAAATATTGAAATCTTTAAACAATTCTCTAAGAGATTCTCTTGCACCAAGTTTATATATAGATCTAATAGCTCGTTTCTGCAGGATAAATATTGTGTTTACTTCTGCAGCGTTACCCCATAGTAAAATTCCATAAGACATAACACTATGAAAGTAACTAAAATATACCAAACGCGCGGTTTCAACATCGGTCAGTTGTCTAATTTTCCTGACAGCATAAGCCGCAGAGCTAAGTTTACCTGCCAAGTTTGTAATATGGGCACCCCATTGAAGCCCGGCATCAAGAGTTATTCCAAGAAAAGTTGTTTTATCTATCATATCTAGTGGTTCATTATCCATTACTATGCGAGTTGGTATTTTGGCAACATTTGGTAAGCAAAATTTAATACACTTAGTTTTCTTAGTATTCAACAAAAGATTGTTCGCTGTGAACCAATCTAACACTTGAGCTAATGTACTATTAACGTCGTCAAAAAATTCAGTTTGTCTATCTATTTTGAACACAAGAGAAGTATCATCGGCAAATAGTACAGCCTTACATGTAGTGACACAGTAAGGCAGATCATTGATGTAAATAAGGAACAACAAAGGCCCTAGGATAGATCCCTGGGGTACGCCCATTTTTACAGATGATCCGGAGGATTGAACCCTGTTTAAACTAACGGTTTGAGTTCGGCTACTTAAATATGATGCAACTAAATTAAGAGATTTACCTTTGATTCCATAGTGCTCCAGCTTGGATAGAAGGGTATTGTGGTCTACGCAATCAAAAGCTTTGGTAAGATCACAAAACACACCAATGGCATTTTGTTTTCCCTCCCAAGCATCATATATGTATTTTAACAGAGCTACACCCGCATTTGTAGTAGACCGATTCTTCGTGAATCCATACTGTTCACCATGGAAGAGACCATTACTTTTAAAAAAAGCTAATAACTAATTAAACATTATCTTTTCAAATATTTTACTGAGCGCTGGCAGAATAGAAATAGGACGGTAATTAGTGGGATCATTCTTATCGCCAGATTTGTATAACGGAATGACTTTGCTTAACTTCATCAAGTCAGGAAAAGTTCCTGTATCTACACACTTATTAAATATAGAAGCTAAATATGGCGCAATTACTTCAATAATACTACTAATGACAGGTACTGAGATATCCCACAAATCTCCAGTCTTTTTATTGTTTAAACTCTTAAATGTATCAATTACTATTTCAGGTGTTACATATTGAAATATTAAATGGTTATTACATTCTGGTATACAACTTGCTAAAAGTTTTTTAGATTCAGCGGGTGATGAACGTAAGGAGGCAGTAATGTTGACGGGAATATTTGTAAAGAAATCTTCAAAATATTGCGCGATATCTTCATTACTATTAAGGAGCTTGTTATTGACTTTTAATTCGATTTTGTTATTACGTTGTTTACTTTTACCGGTTTCCTTGTTAATAATTTTCCAAGTTGCTTTTATCCTATCATGAGAATCTTCAATAGTTTTCCTAGTGTGTAAAGATTTTGCACACAAACATACCTTTTTAAAAACTTTTGAATAATTTTTAACATATTTTATGAACTCAGTATTCCGATTATAAACTTTCATTGCTAATAATTCGTATAATCTGTTTCTACTAATGTAAATGCCAGTAGTTGCCCATTCACTAAATTTTTTACGGTTACGTCTAGTACATTTTTTAATTTTGAATGCACTATTGAATTCAGATTCAATAACACCAAACATTTTATAGGGCATCCGGATCATCTCGCGTTTCTTCAATTAGTGGCATTTTTTCAGCTATTTTTTGCTTAAATACCTTTACTTTACCTTTAGTAATAGATCTAAAGGTAATTTCTGCTGAATCTGCTTCTGAATTATTTATAAGTTTTACAAATTGACCAAAGTGATCGGAGGTTAGATTTTTTGTTATATATTTGTCAACAGCAGTGCAATTGCAGAAAACATTATCTATACATGTGGCAGAATCTCCATCAATTCTAGTTGGTTCTAAGAAAAAATTGATTAAATCAAATGATTTAAACAAATTTAAAAATCTAACACTCTCGGTTGTAGTAACTAACAAATCAACATTAAAGTCGCCACACACTATAATACTTTTGCGGCTACCACATAATTTTCTCAACACATCTTCAATAACTAATTCTAAAGTATTAAAATCTGAATTCGGGGGTCTGTATACACACACTATAATATAATTCCCTAGTTCAATACATGACAGCTCAACATTACAATCTACCGAAAGACAAACAATATCCTTACGTTCTTTACATTTAACGTCACTTCGTGTTAGAATTAAGCTCCCGCCTTTCTCTTTAGTCTTTCTGGTATATGAGCTTGTCAATGAATAATTCTCTATATTGAATTGTTGCTGATGGGACTGCATAAAATGTTCAGTCAAGCAAACTACATGCAAATCTTTGCTATTTATAAATAACTCTAATTCTAATAATTTGCTAGTCAGGCCTTGAATATTCTGATGTAAAATATTGAATTCATCGGCTTTGACTGTTGTCTTATTGCTTAGTTTAAATCAGTCAAAGTATTACTTATTACAGGTATATCACAATTTGATATACCTATGTCGGATTCATATTTATTTACAGTTGTACTACTTACAACAGGTAATTGTAAATTAAAAGCTACAACAGTAGCTATTTGTCTTTTATAATTATAAGGTAGATACATTGTATCATGAGTCAACTTAAATCTACTAATAAACTTATTTATATCTAAATAAAAAATAAAATTGCCATGACTATATGTCATGTTGTACATATGTACATTCAAATGGTAAATTTGCTTGTTTGTACTATTGTCTAAAGATTCAGAGTATGGAAAGGCACCAATCATAAATTTGCATTGAGTTTTTTTGTTTAAATCTACTAATTTGTCCAGACTTTTTTTAATGTTCCTTTTTGATACAGAGGAACTGTCACCACATAAAATTAATATTGTACAGTTTTCATCTAGACTGTCATAATTAATATTGTTTACTAGATCTAAATACGTAGCGCCGGGTATACATGTGTTAAATACAGAACAATCTTTGTGGAGGTGATTAAAAATAATGCTACTAAAATCTTGACCTAACTTATCAGAGTAAATTAATAGTTTGTTACAGTTAATTTTTTTATTTGAACTGTTATCAACCGTACCTATCCTTGATTGAAAGTTACACTTCCTGGTATCATACTCTCTTGACTCAGGAACAAAGTTAGGTGACATAGTAACTGCAGTTTCAGGTGAACTATCGCACTGCTGCTTTTGTAGGAGAGCATCATACCGTTCTTTATTATAATTAGCTTCCTCCACTAATTTTTGAGCCTCTAAGATATTTTTACTTAAATCTATTTGTGATAATTCATATTTATTAGATAAATTATTTAAGGACTGTTGCAATTCCGAGATCTGTGACTGTAGTTCAAAAATCTCGGTATCATATATACGGCTAGCCATATACAGGTCATCTTCACATGATTTTAATTGATTTGACAAAAATAACTTTTCTTTGCTTAACTGTGCTAAAGATTTCCTTATTTTTTGTTTAGATATAGTTTTCCTAGTACGTTTTATTATTCTGTTTATTTTGACATATTTTTTAATTTTATTATGACTATTTAGAATAAAATACTGAGATTGTGGAGTATTCGCAGGTATTTCTATGACTGGTCCCGAGCCACACTCCATGAGTTCGCTATATAAATGAAGCGTATTGTTACATAATTCAGCCTCTTTTTGATCTTGTATTTCTAATGCAGATTTTTGTGCATCATATAAGCTACGTTCTAACTCATTTATGCGACTTAGGGCCCGTTCATGAACTGTACTGCACTCCTGAGCTTGATTTAAACATTCTTTCAAACTAATATTTTCCTCTAATAATTCTGTACTTCTAATGTGAAGACTGGTACATTCATTTTTTAATTGATTATTTCTATCATTAATTTTCTGAAATTCTTCTTCGGTTTCCTCCCGTTCCTGTAAAAGTTGTGACTTTTCCTCTCGACACGCTTTAAGGTCAAACAGAGCCTGCCTCAGCTTCATGGTTAGGTCTTTAATAGTGGCCTTCCGTGTCATCATAGTGAATGAGATAGTGTCACCAACTACTAAGTGAAATTTATTTTTATGCAGACGGTTTATGTGTCGGGAGATGCACTGCCTGTTAATCATAAGATTATAAAACACTATACTCTCCTGGTTTAATTGAGGATACTCCACAAAATTCCTTTGTTGTTGGTTTGACAACTGAACAAATCCAACCGCCGCGCCGGTCGTCTGGTTTTTAACGTCGATTTATGATATTATTCCACGATTACTTGTTGATTTAATTAACTAGTGACTTATTGTACTTAATTAATTTTAGTTTTATACAAATATTTGCAATAAATAGCATTAAAATTATTTAAAATTACGGAACAGATGATTTTGACATGTCACCCGGGCAGTGTTCATGCATCAGTACCGCAGCCAGCTCAGATGGCTCCCAATAAGACATCGCAGACACTTGCATATGCTTTGCCTTCTTTTTAACATACTGTTTAATCCTACTTATCCCTCATATTTGCGTGACCGTTTCTCTTTTCTCCGTTCCCCAGATAATCCCTGTAGAGACCTCAAAACTCTTTTGAAAACACCTGTCCATGGTACCGCTGCCTTTTCCAACTCTGTCAGTTCAGTTCAAGCTGTCAGATTGTGGATTGCACTGCCTTCAGACATTCGAGACCCTCAATCCATATAGTATTTAAGAAAATAAATTTGGCCACCACGGACTCTCCTGCTCTAGGAGTGCGGGACGCATAGCACGTCATGCTAGCCTTAATAACATTATCCTCCGCGCTCTTGTCTCCATTCAGATGCCGGCCATTTTGGAACCAATTGGTTTGGCTCGGGAGGATGGCAAGAGACCGGACGGTATGACACTTGTGCCTTGGAGATCGGGAAGGCCGTTGGTGTGGGATGCAACCTGCGTCGACACTCTCGCACATTCCCATCTCCATGGCACTAGTTGTAAGGCTGGCATGGCTGCAGCTACCGCCGAGTCCTCCAAACGGCGCAAATATATATGCCTTGGTGACGCATATATTTTTGTGCCGTTTGGGGTGGAGACGCTGGGTCCGTGGGGTCCATCGGCTCATAAACTTTTCAAGCTCATAAGCAAAAGGCTGGTCGAGGTGTCCAATGACCAGAGGGCTGGTAGCTATTTCGCACAAAGAATAAGCATTGCTATTCAGCGTGGCAATGCTGCCAGTCTTCTGGGCACATTACCGCAGGGCAATGACCTGCGGGACATTTTTTATTTATAAGTAGGTTTTTGTTTTTATAGGTAAGTTTTGTTTTAGATAGGAATATATATTTTTTTTAGGTTAATTTAGTTTTAATCAATTATGTTTAATTTTAATTTAGTTGTTAATATTTTAGTCTTTGAATAAGGTATCTCTTCTTTGTCCTAGCCATTTCCCATTTCCCATTATTTGGGGTCGGCTCTCCTCGTTCTGCGGCGCCAGGACAGTCTGTCCTGGGTTGTCAAAATATTTGTTTGGGTGAGCTCTAAGTCTTTAGCTACCGTGGACCACCATGTGGCTAGTGGGCGTCCTCTACTTTTTTTTTATTATTATTATTATTTGGCAATGCTAAGGCCTGTTTTACAACATGTCCTTCGGGGCGTCTCATGACATGACCGAACCATCGTAGGCGGTTCTCGGTGAGCTTTTCTGCTATAGGCGCAACCTTGAAGCTTCCTCTGATGTGCTTGTTTCGCACTTTATCGAGTCGGGTTACACCTGCTGCCCATCTTAGCATCTTCATCTCACCTACGTGCATTTTCTGTACGTGGGCTTTCTTTATGGCCCAACACTCGGTCCCGTACGTCATGGCTGGTCTGACTGCGGTCTTGTAGATCTTGCCTTTGGTTTTAATCGGCATTTTTGTGTCACATAAAACCCCTACAGAGCCCTCCATCTCTGCCATCCCACACCAATTCTATGGGTAACATCGGCATCAATGTCCCCGTCGGCTGTCAATATCGCACCAAGATACTTGAATTAGGATACCTTTGTCAGTGGATTCCCGTCGATGTGAATGGAGTTGGAGTTGCTGGTGTTACCCTGAATGCACACTCTAAATATTCAGTTTTACTTCTGCTGATTCGGAGGCCGTTGTTTTCCAGTGCGTGTCGCCACTTTTCAAGGGTAGTTTGGAGTACTTCAGCATCTTTATCTATAAGGACTATGTCATCTGCGTATAGCATACACCAGGGTAAGGGAGACTGAATGTCCTTTGTTAAGTAATCCATTACCTTGTTGAAGAGAAGTGGGCTCAGAGCTGAGCCCTGGTGGACGCCTACTTTGACTTCGAAGCTCTTGCTTAGACCGCCCAGACTTTGAATAAGGTATCTAATAAATAAATATCTAATGAGTTGCTAGGTTTTTAGATTATATTATTTCAAACATTTGTTTAATAAAGGTTCCTTAGAAAATAAATAAATAAATATATAGGGACATATCACACAAATTGAGCTAGCCCCACAGTAAGTTGTGAACTTGCGTCGTGGGATACTAACTCAACAACATTACTTATATAGATAAACACCCAAGACCCAGGCCGGGGATCGAACCTGGGACCTCCGTGTCGCAGGCTGGCGTGTTGACCACTGCGCCACGGAGGTCTTTAAAGATCACTTTTTATCACTGTCTCAGATCATTGTCCTCATAAATGTTTTTTTCCCCTTCTTATGTATAGTTGATATGTATGTATATGTGTATTTATGTAAGTATTGTATTTGTAGTATATTTTAGCCGTCAGCTCCATATTTTGTTTTAATTCTATGTTTATAATATAAACACGCCTGTCGCCTTTAACATCATACTCTCCTCTCAGGGGTCTGCTGGAAGAAATTTCAAATGAAATAAGCAGTACCTTTATACGTGAAATCGCTAGTTTTAAGTTTTTTCCGTATTTTTTTCTCCGTGTGTATAAAAATAAAAGGCCTTTATGTGTTGGACCTATGTCCCTATGGAAGTCTCAAGGATCGGGATACGTTCCGTGAAAGATAAACGAAATCAGCGTTTTCACATCTATACGTCTAAATGATTTAACTTGCCAAATTCTTGCAACCAATGCCATCGACAATCAAAGAGCAGTGTATTATGAATTATTTATTTAAAAAAATATAAAATATATACGGACAAATCACACAGATTGAGCTAGCCCCAAAGTAAGTTCGAGACTTGTATTATGGGATACTAACTCAACGATACTATATTTTATAATAGATACATATATAGATAAACATCCAAGACCCAGGTCAATCTGAAAAAGATCATATTCATTTTCCATCTTGACCTGACCGGGGATCGAACCCGGGACCTCCGTGTCGCAGGCAGGCGTGTTGACCGCTGCGCTACGGAGCTCGACTATACTAATTATGTTACGGGCTCAGGTTACGGGCCGGTACGGAAAAGCCGTGTTGCTCGAAGGTTACGGGTGATAATATTACTGTTTGGCATTACAACAAAACAGGTATTATGTGGCGGAGAACACAAGGCGTTCGGTTGAAGAAAGCTGTCCGCAATTTTCGCTTAGATAGATTTTACCTTGTCTAACCGGCGTTGAGTACCCAGTTTCATCATTCCGCTCACCAGTTGGGGCCATCTCTGCTGCCAAATCTCAGATTAATATTATTTAATTCATTTAGCATTTTCTGCAGTCCTTTAGATGTTGAAGGAATCAAGTCTCCTTAGCTCAAGTTATATTGATACTCTAAGTTTAAAGTCAATTTTATAGAAGCATTTGCAGATTTCGACAATGTAAGCGGCCTCTTGCTGTTGTGTGATTGGCAAAATTTAATAGACCGAGTAACTTTTGAACTTCTCTGAGTGAGCAAGTTCCAGTCAGTAAGGTCTTTTTTAGGGCAAGTTTTATTTTTGCGTCTTTTTCTTATGGTAGAAGTGATACCCACTGATGGGTGTCCCACGTTAGGCCTAGATAATCTAAATTTTTGACTGGGGTTAAAATTGACTTTTTGTAATTTATGTGCCATTAGGTTGGCACATAAATTACAAAAAGTCCTCCAGTAATTTTACAGTTTCTGCTATTTGGGAGGCTAATTCCGTTTTGTTTTGATTGGCTAGGAGGAAATCGTCTTAATAAACTAATATTCTTATGCCCTGTGCCCTCAGGATTTCCGCAATCCAATTTGACACAGATGCAAAAGTTCGGGGGGCAGATGCAAGACCAAAGGGGAGTGCAGTAAGCTGTAGTATTTGCCCCGTAGGATACGACGCGTAGGAAGCGTCGGTGCTCCTCTGCAATTGGCAAATGAAAGTACGCCTTTTGTAGGACGATTTTTGCAAGCCAATCATCCCTTTGTAGGAACCCAACTACATCCGTCTGAGATATTAGTTTGAAATGTTTGGTTGAGACCGGCTGATTGAGCCCCCTCGAGTCGAAAATTGACCTTGTTCCCCCATCGGGTTTCTGTACCAAGAACATCTTCGAAAAATGGCCTGTGTTCATAGTTCGAGGATGTTCTAAAATACTTTTGGACTTTAGATCCTCTATCATCACTGACATTTGATGAGATTGCTTTGTTGTGAAACATTTTACAGTCCTCGAAGGGTAACGTAGGAGGGGATTTTGTTTGAAAGGGATGCGGCCCCTTGTAATTGTTTTTAGAATGAACGAGCTCGCTCCCAACTGTTTCCATGCCTCTGATTGTATTGAGACTGGTTGGAAGATTTGTTATTTGATCCAGAAGCCTTAGAATCTTTTAAATAAGTGGGTGTGTTTAACCACATCTGTGTGCCACCCAGTGATTGAATTACAGGAAGTAGTTCTTGTCGGTCAAATAAATGTTCCGAGCTAGGCGGGATATTTTGCAGGGTGCTCTTAAGATTCTCATTATTTATTTGTTTGAGTATAAAGTTACGTCTAATTTCAATGCATTCTGATCTTTTGCCACAAATTACTTGCATTATTGTATCCCGCTTTTTATTTGTGTCTGAGCCCAAGCCAAAAATTGAATTTATTTGTTCGAACAAAGTGCTTGGATTTAAGTTATTTGTATTAGCTACAGCCCAATCAACAAGGCTTTGAAGGTTAGTCTGATATAAGTGCCTCTGCTCTAAGACTATATTGGATAAGCCTGCGACTAAATTTTCAGTAGACAACAAATAATCTTTGTGTTTGTTAAAATGGCAGAGCTCTTCATTGACTTTTAGTCCTATAAAACCTGGGTCAGCTAGACACTTTCTCAACGGTTTTTTATAACGAATAGCCTTCCAGGCCTGTGAGCTAAAATGTTGTAATTTATTCAATTCCTCAAGGCGGTTCTGGTCCGCAGTAGGTATTACTTTATCATGGTCATAGTCTACGCCTAGTTCCCCTAACGCTAAAACATTATTGTTGGTTTGCAACGAGTTCAACAGAAAACTACCTGGCCCTGGGCTAGGTGACGTAGTAGTATGGGGTGCTACCGAGTTAGCGATGTAATTAGAAATGCAAGCTACCTGCCTCATCAAGCTTTCAACTCTAGGGTCATGGTAAACTTGTTTATTGTACTTACGCCTCTTATTGGGCGGCGGCGGGCTGGCGAACCCTTCTTCGTCCTCCGAAGACGAAGAGGATGAGCTCGAAGCCGTAGCTGGCTGAAGTCCCGTTCCGCTCCCCATCCGGGGCATCGGAGCTTGGACCCTCGTTCTCGTTTTCTGCACTCATATTTTTACACACACTACCACACACTATGTTTTCAACAACTTAGTATCGCAAAAATATGCAGAAACATACACTTTTAGACTACTTTCGAATTTAAAATTAGGATTCGAAAAATTTTTTCTCGCCGGTTGCGGTTAGCGCGAAAATTACAAACGCTATGGAAAAAAGGGCTGCCAACATCAGACATTTGGCAGCAGAGATGGCGCCAACTGGTGAGTGGAATGATGAAACTGGATACTCAACGCCGGTTATGCAAGGTAAAATCATAAATCTACGTTAATATTACTGCCAGACACCATAAGTTGGTCAAGTACCTAAAATTGATTGCGCTTAATAATACATTTCAACTGCTGTTTATGTTTTTTCGAAACTTGATCAACTAACTCGAATCAATTTAAGATTCTTGTTATTTTCCGTTTTCCGGTGACAGTTAAACTTCATAACGTATGTACCTATTCATTGTTTTTAGGGTTCCGTACAAAAAATGAAAAACGGAACCCTTATAGGATCACTCGTGCGTCTGTCTGTCCGTCCGTCCGTCTGACACAGTCGATTTTCTCCGAATCTATTGAATCGAATTAAATGAAATTTGGTAAGATGGTGTAAACCTATGACCCAAACACGGATGTGCAAAGTAAATATATAGATAGTTTTTTTAAATAAGGGTCAGTTTAGGGGGTCCAAATAGAAAATGTTAAAAAAAAGTTTTGCAAACCTTACCGTGTTATATATCAAATGAAAGGGCTTGTTATGAGGATCTCAAAAATATTTTTTTTTGTTCGGGAAAAATCAATACTTTTGATTTTATTCACGAAAGAAGGTAAAATTTGACCATCCCCCCCCCCCTGATCTCCGAAACTACTGGGCCTAAAATTTCGAAAATATTACAATATATAGTTCATTGCTTGAAGATTACAGGAAAAATAATAAGAATTCTATCCGTTGAAAATAAAGTGGTAAACTCACGATAATAAGTTCACCTAGGGAAATAGTTCACTAAAACACCACTAGATAGCGCTAGTCAATTGAATAAAACATTTTTGCACATTGTGTGTGTGTTCACGAAGCATATTGTACGGAACCCTCATTGCGCGAGTTTGACTCACACTTGGCCGGTTTTTTTTAAACTTTGACTGGACATAAGGATAACGGAAATGTATGAAACGTATTTAAATGTTATTCGTTTTTATTTGGTTTTTATCTAGTTTGTCCTAGCTCTAACCAGCTATAATAACCATTGTAAGTGTCACCTAAGGTTGTTATACTTACGAGAAAAAATATCAACCATGAGATGGGCAATGCTAATAATCTGGTTAATAACCTGTTAAATGCAGTTAATAGCCATTAATAGCCAGTTTTGGCTGATAACCCTGCTGTTAATGTTATTCTAGTGATTGACAGTTTCCCTTCATGGTTTTCAGGTTTAGGACTGTCAGATTAGATTTTAACTTCCATATCTTACTTCATAGTAAATTAATCTGTAATCATCAGTGGATGATAGTGATAACAGCCGATTTTTACTTAAAATTTTTGGTTGGCTTGAATTTTGTCCTTGTTCTCGGTCCCGGGAAGGTTCTCGGTCTATTGTCTGGGCAGCATTGGAAGTTGAGGTACCCTCCGATATATCACTTTTTATGTCAACTGGACATTAAAAACACTTAATTAAATGCAGAGACATTCTTTTTAAATTTGCGTGTTTATGAACCAGATCACAGTGTTTACATTTCACAGATTTATCTTCCAAACGTTTATAATTATTCCACACAAGATTGTTCTTTGGTCTAACCCTTTTGTCTTACACACAAACTCAGAATAGTAAAATCTCCAGAATGAGCCTTCTGTCATTTTTTTAAGCATCGAACTGTGTCCAAAGACGCGGCATAATCCCCCGCGCCCGCGCGTTTCACACCCGCTTAGTGTTGCTAGATTATAAGTTTTTAACATACACTTGGGGAAAAATATGAATATTTGTGTAATTGTTTGAATTAAGTTAATGTGATATTTTTGAACCAAGAATATAATATATAACGTCTAAATCCTATAAAATAATATTCAGTTATTTAAAAAAAATCTTCCATGCTTGTTTGGGAAAGAGGGAAAGACATAGAATATACCAGCTGCTTTTCTACCCGCGCAGCCCGTAAAAGCCGGTCAAAGGATTGGGCAAAAATCTAAGGATCATCAATAGGCGAGGCGGCTAGCAACCCATCACTATTTTGATACCGCTTTCCACCTTTACGCCCACTATGATGCTAAAAGTGGCCAAGTCTTATGACTTTAGGCTCTGTCTACCTGACAACATTTCCTGGGAACCACATTAACAACACCTGAGTTAATTTGTTAGTTTTATATGCCCAATTGTTTGTGTTATTGTGCCAAGTAATATCTGATTAGTGCCTCCCTTATATAATATGTTACTGGCCAAACCCGACTTTAAGAGAAACTATTTTGTTATAAATCTTTAGGGCAGACTAGTTTGGCGTAAGATTGACTGACTTCTGAATATATTTTCAAATTGTTTAGTTGCTATTGGTTGGTAAAGATGACTAAAAAGACCTCATTTTTGAAATCAAGATGGCGGACCCAATTTTTTTATGCGAAATAGACATATGTGTAGTTGTGTAGAATTTGAAGAGGCGACTTCACATGAAAAATCCACATGGATGTCGTTTTATAGGATTTTTTGGGTGTTGGAATAGAAAACGGTGGATGCGACATTTCATCTAAAATCGACATAGGTGTCATTTTATAGGTTTTTTCGGGGTGTAGATTTCAAAAATGGCGTTATTTATGGAATCCAAAATGGCGGACGCGACATTTCGTGAAAAACAACATGGATTTCATTGTATTCTTTTTAGGGTTCCGTAGTAAACTAGGAACCCTTATAGTTTCGCCATGTCTGTCTGTCTGTCTGTCTGTCTGTCTGTCCGTCCGCGGTTTTACTCAGAGACTATAAGTACTAGAAAGCTGTAATTTTGTATGAGTATGTATATTAACCATGGCAAAAAAGTAGTAGAAAAAAATCTTGAAAAAAAATTTTTTTTTGGGTAGCTCCCATACAAGTAAAGTGGGGGAGTAATTTTTTTTTCTCTACTTACCCATCGTGTGGGGTATCGTTAAAAAGGTTTTTGAAAAATATTGTGAGGTTGAGAACACCATTTTTCGATTTAGGGATCCGTTTCCGAAATATTTGGTTTTAAAGTGAAAATTTTTGTTAGAGGTACGTGTCCCCCCCCTCTATCTGCTAAACGGCTATATATGGATACGTGAAAAAAATTACAGCAGTAGTATATATACTGAAGTTGAAAGGAAAACTATCAGAGCTGGGTACTAAGTGCAAACTAAAAAGTTATAGGCAACCAACTTATAAAATGTACTGGAAAATGTAAAATTTTATACCATCTTTATTGTTAGATGTTTTTGGTCGTTAATTTGTGAGGTGCGAGTGTAAACAGTGTGAACTCAAAGTTGTCAATCGCAACTACGGAACCCTATACTGCGCGTGGCCCGACACGCACTTGGCCGGTTTTTTTTGTGTAGATTTCGAAAATTACCTTTGTTTTGAGAGAGTTCCAAACTGGCGCGGAAAGTCACTTTCGTCATCTTGGATTCTTAAACTGACTTCATTTTCAAAACCTACCCGAAAAACCCATATAACGATACTCATGTCAATTTTGTATGAAAGGTCGCGTTCGCCATCTTAGATGCTAAAATTGACGTCATTTTCGAAATCTAACCCAAGAAAAACCAACACAACGACACCCATATCGATTTTCACGAAATGTCGCATCCGCCATCTTGGATTCCAAAAATAACGTCATTTTCGAAATCTACATCCCGAATAACCTGTAAAATTACACCCCTGTCAATTTTTCATAAAAAATCACCTCCGCCATCTTGGATTCCAAAACTAACGTCATTTTTTAATTCTACACCACAAAAACCTATAAAACGCCACTCAAGTCGATTTTTTATGAAAAGTCTCGTCCCTCAATATGTATTCCAAAAATGACGTTACTATGGTGCTCGACGCCCCCTTAAAGCTACTAAAAAGATTTTAATAATATTCAAATTCAGTTCTTCCTAGGCCAAACTAGTTTATCCTAAAGATTTCAGGACAAACCTGGTTAGTCCTAACACGCCCAGGACAGTTTGTCTTGAAATCGGGTCTGGCCGGTAACATAAATATATAATGAAAACCTTAACTTACAATACTTACCTACTTAAAGTTTTCTTTATTAAATAGCTAAATTGACTAAATGCATGATGCCTTAAAACGAAATAATTAGTTATATTATAGTATACTACTTCCATAAATTTAATCATAAAATAAAGTTTTTCTCACTTACTGGGTAAAAATATTTTAAAGAACAGCAACACTTTACAATGAACGTCATATGGACTGGACATTGTCTTTGGCAAAATATTATTTGTAAAATTAAATCTGTAAATGATTTAAATAGCTCGTAAATGTTCTAATTATACGTGAAATGTGATGTCTAGTTGCATTTCTGCATGTGGGAACCGCACACAACGGCATAATTAAATTAAAATTGAAGAGCGCCGACACGTTAGCCGGCCGCCATGACAAATGTCAATTGACAATCCATGAGCGTATCTCAGGTCATTTGAGCGTATCTTTTTCTTCCTCAGTTTTATACGCCAATGCGGTTTCTGGAGATTTTACTATTCTGAGCACACAAAGTAGGAACCTACGAAAACGCTATTCCGTCTGAGACATATCAAGCGACCGACTGATTCAACTGACTTCGCTGCACTGCATTGTTTTAGTTGCGTATACACACATTATTACCGGATCGTGCCATCTCATTCTGGCACAAACATAAATAGAAAGAGAAGTTCAGTCTACGATGATTTCAGGTGACTCAGGCACTCAGGTATCCTCTATTGTCAATTATTATCTGCCAGCTATTAAAATAATATACTTTATTTGTGAAAACGAAAATAATCGGTTAAAGTTTATATATACTACTACTACAGTTAAACCAACTTTATAAGTCGTATCGGCATTATTCGATATCGCAGACTAGCCTAACGCCGACTTAAACCGAATGAAAACACCAAGGCAATAACGAACTTGTACCTACGAACGACATACGATACTAAATCAAAAACAGCATGAGCTAACAGGAATCACGCTATCTCGCTCGCACGTTTAAGGAGCGGCGTTTCATTCAATAGCAGACGGCTATTTTCACGGCATGCCAAAAGTTCGTTTTCTGCGCAACGTTTTTTTTTCATACAATGCGACAGCGCAGCGCTGTTCCCTACGAAGAGCATTGTCGGATTTACGAGTCATACTAGTCATCATAAACATCTGTATATTATAGCAAATAAATGTATTGTGGTCGGTCCGTGAACTGTGACGCGCCTAGACGGTCATAGGCGTACGGATGTGTTTGTTGTTCTGCCCCCCTATTTACTAACTCGGATGACAGGTGTCGATGCCTATCAATCTAGAATTTACAATTACAATGCTGGTTTTGCTTGCTCGAACTTTTTACTTGAAATACAAAAACCGCATTGTAACAGCAAATCCTAGAGTGATAGGCATCGACACCTGTCATCCGAGTTAGTAAATAGGCCGGGTGCGGATCACAGTTCACGGAGCAGTCGACGCTCTCACACAGATGAGTGTCGTTATTAATATTTGCACTCGCACATCGAAATCAACTAATTATGTAGTGGGGCGCGTCATTTCAGGCTTTACATCGGTGTAATTTACAAAACTCCATCTTGAAAATTTAGCATTGATACGTCAAGTAATGAAGAAGGTAGATTGTTAAATCACAATGTAGGTTGTAACCTCAGAATAATAAATATCCAGAAACCGCATTGGCGCATAAAACTGAGGAAGAAAAAGATACGCTCAAATGACCGAGATACGCTCATGGATTGTCAATTGACATTTGTCATGGCGGCCGGCTAACGTGTCGGCGCTCTTCAATTTTAATTTAATTATGCTGTTGTGTGCGGTTCCCACATGCAGAAATGCAACTAGACGTAACAACAAAAATGACGGGATCACATTTCATGTATAATTAGAACATTCACGACCTATTTAAAGCATTTACAATTCAATTTTGCAAATAATATTTTGCCAAAGACAATGTCCAGTCCATATGACGTTCATTGTAAAGTGTTGCTGTTCTATAAAATATTTTAACCCAGTATGTGAGAAAAGCTTTATTTTATGATAAAATTTATGGAAGTAGTATACTATAATATACCTAACTGATTATTACGTTTTAAGGCATCATGCATTTAGTCAATTTAGCTATTTAATAAAGAAAACTTTAAGTAGGTAAGTATTGTAAGTTAAGGTTTTGTTACCGGCCAAACCCGATTTCAAGACAAACTGTCCTGGGCGTGTTAGGATAAACTAGGTTTGTCCTGAAATCTTTAGGATAAACTGAATTTGAATATTATTAAAATCTTTTTAGTAGCTTTAAGGGGGCGTCGAGCACCATAGAAACGTCATTTTTGGAATACATATTGAGGGACAAGACTTTTCATAAAAAATAGACTTGGGTGGAGTTTTAAAGGTTTTTGTGGTGTAGAATTCAAAAATAACGTCAGTTTTGGAATCCAAGATGGCGGAGGCGACTTCTCATGAAAAATTGACATGGGTATCGTTTTACAGGTTAATCGGGAAGTAGATTTCGAAAATGACGTTAGTTTTGGAATCCAAGATGGCGGAGATGATTTTTTATGAAAAATTGACATGGGTGTAATTGTACAGGTTTTTCGGGGTGTAGATTTCGAAAATGACGTTATTTTTGGAATCCAAGATGGCTGAGGCGACATTTCGTGAAAATCGACATGGGTGTCGTTGTGTTGGTTTTTCTTGGTGTAGATTTCGAAAATGACGTCAATTTTAGCATCTAAGATGGCGAACGCTACTTTTCATACAAAATTAATATGTGTATCGTTATACGGGATTATCGGGTAGAAGGTTTTGAAAATGAAGTCAGTTTAAGAATCCAAGATGATGAAAGTAACTTTTCGCGGCAGTTTGAAACTCCCAAAACAGAGGTTATTTTCGAAATCTACACCGAACAAAAAACAATACAACGACATCCATGTTGCTTTTCACGAAATGTCGTGTCCGCCATCTTGGATTCCATAAATAACGCCATTTTTGAAATCTACATCCCGAAGAACCTATAAAATGACACCAATGTCGATTTTTGACGAAATGTCGCATCCGCCGACTTCTATTCCAACACCCGAAAAAACCTATAAAACGACACTCATGTCGATTTTTCATGTGAAGTCGCCTCTTTGAATTCTACACCTCGAAAACCCTACACAACTACACATATGTCGATTTCGCATAAAAAATTAGGTCCGCCATCTTGATTTCAAAAATGAGGTCTTTTAGTCATCTTTACCAACTACTGGCAACTAAACAATTTGAAAAAATATTCAGAAATTAGTCAATCTTAGGCCAAACTAGTTTGCCCTAAAGATTTATGACAAAATAGTTTGTCTTAAAATCGGGTTTGGACAGTAACATTATATAAGGGAGGCACTAATCAGATATTATTTGGCGCAATAACACAAACAATTGGGCATATAAAAACAAACAAATTAACTCAGGTGTTGTTAATGTGGTTCCCAGGAAATGTTGTCAGGTAGACAGAGCCGAAAGTCATAAGACTTGGCCACTTTTAGCATCATAGTGGGCTTAAAGGTGGAAAGCGGAATCAAAATAGTGATGGGTTGCTAGCCACATCGCCTATTGATATGATTCCTTAGATTTTTGCCCAATCCCTTGACCGGCTTTTACGATCTGCGCAGGAAGAAAAGCAACTGGTATATTCTGTTTTTTCCTTTCTCCCAAACCAGCATGGAAGATTTTTTTTTATAAATAACAAAATATTATTTTATAGGATTTAGACGTTTAATATTATATTCTTGGTTCAAAAATATCACATTAACTTAATTCAAACAATTACACAAATATTTATATTTTTCCCCAAGTGTATGTTAAAAACTTATAATCTAGCAACACTAAGCGGGTGTGAAACGCGCGGGCGCGGGGGATTATGCCGCGTCTTTGGACACAGTTCGATGCTTAAAAAAATGACAGAAGGCTCATTCTGGATATTTATTATTCTGAGGTTGTAACGTACCTCAAAATATGCGGCAACTATTTAATTACAGACTTTTATGCACCAAGTTTTGCTCACACTTACAGATTTTATAATAAAACTAAAAAAAAAACCCTTATTTCCTTGGAATACATTAATAGCAGGGTTATTAGCCATCTCATGGCTATTAATGGTTACTAACGGATAATAATCGCTAATAATCCAAACCATCCGGCTATTAACCCATCTCTAAATTATAAATAAAAACCGGCCAAGTGCGTGTCGGGCCACGCGCAGTATAGGGTTCCGTAGTAGCGAATGACAACTTTGAGTTCACACTGTTTACACTCGCACCTCACAGTTTAACGACCAAAAACATCTAACAATAAAGATTGTATAAAATTTTACATTTTCCAGTACATTTTATAAGTTGGTTGCCTATAACTTTTTAGTTTGCACTTAGTACCCAGCTCTGATAGTTTTCCTTTCAACTTCAGTATATATACTACTGCTGTAATTTTTTTCACGTATCCATATATAACCGTTTAGCAGATAGAGGGGGGGGACACGTACCTCTAACAAAAATTTTCACTTTAAAACCAAATATTTCGGAAACGGATCCCTAAATCGAAAAATGGTGTTCTCAACCTCACAATATTTTTCAAAAACCTTTTTAACGATACCCCACACGATGGGTAAGTAGAGAAAAAAAAATTACTCCCCCACTTTACTTGTATGGGAGCTAACCAAAAAAAATTTTTTTTTCAAGATTTTTTTCTACGACTTTTTTGCCATGATTAATATACATACTCATACAAAATTACAGCTTTCTAGTACTTATAGTCTCTGAGTAAAACCGCGGACGGACAGACAGACAGACAGACAGACAGACAGACAGACAGACAGACAGACAGACAGACATGGCGAAACTATAAGGGTTCCTAGTTTACTACGGAACCCTAAAAACGGACTAACTAGAAGCTGGCTCTAAGCCGGATCTAGAGTCAAGTACTAAGGAATAGAGTATTATAAAAAAAGGTTTATCGCTTAAGTAATAAGTATACATGATCTTATGTCAAAAGATAAACCAACATTTTACTAGTATAACTTCGGTACTAACTCATTTTGTAACTTACAAAATTGATTTTCTTACTACAAAAATATATGTTAATGCTAAAATCTACGTAAAAACTCGATACTTACTTAACAATGAGCGAATACATAATACAAAGAAAGTGAAAGTAGTAAAACTATAGATTAAAAAAGAAACTCTTTTTTGATAAAGTTCCTTTGCCCATCTCTACAAACTACGTGTTTTATGGATAGATAGGCTACGTACGCAGTTTGTACGTAGCCAGAGCATAATAATAATAATAATAATCTTTCTTTATTTCTTCAAAACTTAGCCTAAAATTACACATCGTCTCACTAACAGATAAACTTAAAAGTACTTACATAGATACTTAATTATTTCTATAATATGAACGTTGATCTCTGTATTGTAGCATTCATAATAACAAAATTTAACTCCGTAAGTGAGAGTGCACAATATTATTGCATAGTGGCTAGTCGTTGTGACGAAGAACTTTGACACCTACCCTCCGTACTAGTTAAAAACTGTATGACGGCAGAGTAGTGCGGCCGGCTCGTTGTCGCCAAGCAGTGCGCGTGCAGTATACGCAAACAATCAGGATAAACTGTTACACACTCTAAAGATGGTACACTTTGAATACACAAGTATATATTTATACCAATAATTATTATTTTTAAAATGACGTACATATATTTTTTGTTAGTATATATTTATTTTCACACTTGTACATATTTTACATGATTTTCGTATAGTGTTATGTTTTCCAAAACTGTATTTGGATTTATACATATAATTATTTATTCTTTTAGTAATTTACAATTATCATAGTAATATAGGTAACTAGTTCATATATACATACATGCATACACACATACACACACACACACACACACACACACACACACACACACACATCCATCCATATACATGTATGCATACACAAACATAGATACACACACTCATATACAGCAACACCGGCTTCCGTACCCCGTTCCGAAAAATCCTAAAAAGTGTGGGGTATTATTTTTGAACGCGTGCCACTCGTCTTCGAACGATTTTTCCATACAAAAATCGTTCGAAGACGAGTGGCACGTGTTCATAAATGGAAGATAAATGGCACTCCTGAATCAGCTGGCATCTCAGATTAATAAAGCACTGCGCGCACCGGTGACTTTTGTCGCCGTGACTTTTTTGTTTCCGTCACCCTGTCTATGGAGATGTATGGAGGTGCGCGCACGAAGCGACGTGACAGTGACGTGACTTTTTTGTCCGTCGACCAGCGAACAAGCCGGCGACAAAACTTTTACGATAGACATTTTATGTAATAGACGTGCACGCACGGGTGTCAAAATTGTTACTCTACGTGGAAAAAACTTTGTTACAAAAACATTTACCGACTTAAAAAAGCGACTATACTTGAAACCAAAAAATAAACTGAATCATTTATTTAATCAAAAACTTCACTCAGTAAACAACCTATCTACCAGAGACAATATATTTATTTATTCATTTAGTTAATATATTTAATGTATTTCCTACCTAATATTTCCTGATCTATTTGAAGTCTCTGACAAGCCAAAAATAATCAGAACAATATTACTTACATACTATCACGTCTTTTCTCTTAAGGGGTAGGCCCAGCCGGCATATTTACTAACTCGGATGACAGGTGTCGATGCCTATCACTCTAGGATTTGCTGTTACAATGCGGTTTTTGTATTTCAAGTAAAAAGTTCGAGCAAGCAAAACCCGCATTGTAATTGTAAATTCTAGATTGATAGGCATCGACACCTGTCATCCGAGTTAGTAAATGGGGGGGGGGCAGGTATATAAATTTTCAAAGCCACGTTTAGCGTGTTGGTGAGCTAATATGTAGAGAACGGAATCAAAATAGGGATGGGTTGCTAGCCGCATCGCGTATTGACATAATTCCTAACGACTATATTGGAAGTTTAGAAGAATAGGGAACAGGGATCCTTCTAAACTTCCAACATTCATTAGATAATATTAGAAAAATTTATTTCCATGTTCTTGAGTTTAATGAAACATACCTAGTATAGAACTTTCAGTGAAAAGTTCTATACTATGTTGACCGACTTAGTGAATTAACCTGTCACTCCAAAGAGTGGGTACCCAGCATTCTTTTTTACGTTTCTTTGGCAAGAGATGAGTTCGCAGACAACGACCGTCTGTTCGAAATCCATGCCGACAAATGACCAAAGAGAATTCAAATACCACGTAATGACTCTTTGATAACTAAAAAGTTTTTTCATGGTTTATCATAGTTTTGTCACTGTCGCCTACCGTGCGCGCACTCCGCTTGGGAGACACTACGGAGACACCACAAACTACGAAGAAGATACTATTACTAGTATCAGACGACCGACTGCCATATGTTTTCTCTAGGCAATAAGGATCATAGACAAATAATGGAGTGAGGGTGAAAATGAAAAAAATGCCATACAATTCCTTTTGAGTTTCTATGGGGGGCCATAAATTCAAAGTCAATTGACGTGTGTTCTATGCCCTAAAATCCGTAAAGGCAGTTTTTCGGCAGTGGGAGACACGAAGAAGACGTGACAAACACTTTTTTGTCACCGTGACAAAAGTCACCCGTGCGCGCAGTGCCTTGCATACTTCGAGCAACACGGCTTTTCCCGTGTTGCTCGAAGCTTGCATAGCACGAATGCGACAGTTTGGTCAGTCAAGCAGAAGCAGAAGACACCCAAAAGTATTATTTTGAAGGTTTTCTGTTTTCTCTAACAATCTTCGTAAACGGCGAAATTTTGACAAGAGATGTCAAAAAATCAATCTGTAGAGGGCGCTGTCTATTGCTCAGCCACGTAAGTCAGGGTCGTATTTTTATTCTTGAAATTATTTTAATTACGTTTCTACGCTATTTTCTTGAATATGTAAGAATGGTATAACAAACCAATAGTGTTTATACAGTTTTGTTGTGAATAAACTTCGTCCCGACTGCGGTAAGTGTTTCTTTCTTCAATCGCCCTTCCGTCGTATTAACAGTGAATTAGCATGTTTTAATGAAATTGTTGTCGATATCAGTCGCTTTATCACAATACAAACACGCGGAATTGTGTTTCAAACTGTGCCACATTTACTGCATTTGATTGTTGTGCTGTAGTTCTATAGGAAGGTCAATTTTATAATTCCAGATTGTCAAGACATGTCCAACTTGCCACCAAACCCGTACAATATCCCGGGGGCGCCTCCTATGAATGCGAATCCCGGGCCGCCAATGTTCAGTAACAATCCTGTGCCATTGAGCCAACTGCCGCCGAGCTACCCCTTGAAGCAGGACAAGAATTCCAACAGCCCTGTCCATGCAGTGCAAAATAGTGGGATACATAATGTGAATAATTTCAGTCAAAGTGCCAGTAGTTCTCCTGCATTTAATCACCCTGGGATGATGCCTCCTCCTCACCCTGGGCCCCAGTCCTCCCCTATTAAACCCCCATCAAATCCATCTTCAATGGCTCCCACTCCTAACCCACAACCAACCTTCACTTCAGGGAGCCCTAGTACTGTTTCTAATGCTAATCCATCTCCTACGCCTTATCCTAACAACTTTCCTCCCCAACAGCATCAAATCAATGACAATGCACCACCTCTAGTTCCATCTAGTCAGTTCAATCAACCTCTTATGAATGGACCACCCATGTCCACTTCTCAAGGGCCTCCTGTGTCCCAACCTCCTCATTACCCTGTATCATCTAGCTCCTTTAGTCCTATACCCCCTGTAGGTATGAGGCCACCTTCAAGCTCTGCTGGTCTACCGCCAATTAATCCAGCATATGGACCACCAATGCCTAAACCACCAGGACCACAAGGACAAATCAATAGTCAGCCAAATGTGTCTATGCCAGGTCCACAGTTTACGGGACCTCCAAGAAGTAGTCCTCTGATATCTGGATCCCCTGTCAATGGACCTTCAAGCATGAGTAATTTGCAAGAGCCCCCAATACCTGCGCCTGGAATGGGTCCTCCGAGACCAATAGGAGTAAATGGGTCGAACTTTGGCCCACAACAGGGACCTTTAATGCCTGGAGTTAATTTTGGATCTGCTGGCCCAGGAAGTAATTTGCAAACTAGACCTATAGCTTCTCGAAGTGGGCCTCAAATGAGGCCTCCCGTTAGTGTTGCACCAATTCAGTCATATCCAGGTCCGCAAAGAAATGGGCCTTCAGGACCGGGACCACATATGAATCCCCTAGGACCGATGTCACCGCCTAACAATTTTGGACAATCACAGAACCTGCCTAATCAAGGAACAGGTCCACAAAGTTTACCTCCACTAAGACAACAGATGACCTCTGCAAGTGGACCATTAGTGCCAACTAGTGGTTCAATAGGACCTTCCAAAGGACCAATGGTTCCTCCTGGTGGGCCCATGAGCCTCCCTAGTGGGCCTATTGGTCCTCCAAGTGGGCCTATGGGCCCACCAAGTGGTCCTATGAGACCTTCGAGTGGTCCTATGGGTCCCACGGGCCTTTCAAGTGGTCCTATGGGTCCCATGGGCCTTTCAAGTGGTCCTATGGGTCCTCCAAGTGGACCCACAGGTCTTCCAAGTGGACCTGCAAGTCTTTCGAGTGGACCAATGGGCGCTATGCAACCTCCAAATAGATCTATGGCACCTCAAAGTGGAATGGGACTTACTGGCCCTCAAGGACTTTCTAGTGGACCACAGAAGATTCCTGGTCCTTCAGGACATCTAAACGGGCCCCCAGGGCTACCAAGTAGCATGCCCCCTGGGCCTTCTAGCAGCTTACCACCTGGACCTTCAAACATGCAGAGTCGATACCCACAAATGTCGTACCCTGTTAATCAGCAGCCAATGCCACAGAGCATGGGCAAACAGTATGCTCAGTACCCCAATCAGGGATTGACGCAACAAATGGGGCAGCTGAGTGTTACGAAGCAAGGGTTTGACCAACTGTGGGGCCATCACATGGTGGACCTGCTTCAGTGCCGTCATATCCTGCCTGAGTACCCTGAAGACCCCCCGGAAATAAGGCTTGGGCATCAGTTTGCTGAGTCTCCTAACTGCAGTCCTGAGTGAGTAATTTTTAAAAACAGTCTTGACTTACAAGCCATTCATTTATATTGTTTTGAGATTAATAAAAATTAACAGACATTTGCTATTTAGGGTTCTATAGCCAAAGGATAAAAACTGGACGTTAATCACAAGACTTCACATTCTGTCTGTTATTGTTTAAAAAAATTTTTTTCAGTAGATAATCATTAGCTATGAGAATATCCCCAGTTTGTCCAAATAAAAGTAATTAATAAACCATCAAGTGTGAGTCTGAATCGCACACAAAGGTTTCTGTACCAATACACGTGAAAATTTACAGTAAAAAAAATAAATACAGACCAGCTCAAAAAGTGTTTATTGTTCAGAGTTAATGGATGTATGTAAGTGAGTAAGTACTTAATTCTTAATGCCAAACTGCGTAACAGTTTAGCATTAAGAATTAAGTACATCACGTCAAGACAAACGTCTGAGGTAATGATATCCCTGTATTATCCAGAGTGATGGTTGCATTATTATTTTTCTTTGAAATACTCTTAGCCAGTACCCTTCATATCAAGAAATTATCTTTAAAATCGACACAGGAAAAAAGTCTTGACAAAAGATGTGTTGACCTTAATGAGTGACCTTCCCTCAATGTTGACTCATGATCTCAATTAAGTATTCGAAACATGTTCCACTGATATTTATAATTGGTAGACAATGATTTCTAGGTCATTTGTTAAGATTTTGATTCTATAATTATTGACCCTAAAAATATCAAAATGTGATCTGCACTAGCCTGGAAGATTAATTTAATTATTTATATATTATGCTTATAAATATATCCTGGCTGCTTCTTCTCGTGCTAGCGCAGATCGTAAAAGTCAATTAAGGGAGTAGTGTAGTGGGAGAGGGATCTTGTGTGTTTTTATGCGAACCATTTGTTAAACGGCCACCAGCCTTGGCTTTTCCACTTTACTTATACCTCATAAACACGAGATAATGTATTTATATCTTAATTAACTGCCTATATTATACATTAGTATAGTAGATATATGATAGATATTGTATGTAGATATATGATATCAGTTGATATAAATCTAGGCAAAATTTAATTTCATTATAATATCTTACTAATAAATAACACTTCTACTAAAAACTGTGACTCAGTTTGGGTCTAATTTATTCTCAGAAAGTATTTACTATCAAAAACGAAGAGCTTGAAAGAACATCAAATACTAAAGATGTTATTTAAACAGTGTATGAAAAGACGGCACAAAAGAATTATCAATACAGCTGTTAATATAGTATATTCTGTACATCTACTGGACATATGAGACTGTCCTTGTGCTTGCCATGCAAACAATGGTAGTAGTTTGTTATCAGGAATGTAGATAAATCTGCCTCATGCTATCTAAAATACTACATTTATTGCTTTTACTCAATTTATTTATACATAAACTAGCGTTTGCCTGTTGCTTCACTTGCCTTTATGAACATCCCGCAAAAACACTGTTAAATGGAATAAATTCTAATATCCTATGTAAATAATTAAGTTTCGAACTACTTAACTTACTTTTTGAAAAAAATTTAACACCAATTTTCGAAAACATTAATTTACGTTAATTCAAGTATTTATTCAAGATGAGAAATACTTGAAAAATAAATAATAAACTTTCCATACTATTGTCCCCTTACTGATCCCTTTAAGGGATGAATATTTAAAAAAACCTTCTGTTTAACCTTAGATGATAAACACAGACTTTCATAGTGAGGTTAAAAGAATAAAATTCGACTCCCAATCTGACCACTTTGAATTATGAATTTTCGAAACTGTTGTTACCTACTAGTAAACTTTAGTATTCATTCAAGACTAGCAATTTTCCTACGTTATCGTCCGCGTAAATTATAGCCTATGCTATGCCACCAAGATAAGTTAGCTTTCTATAGGAGATTTTTTTAAAAATCGGTCCAGTTGTTTTGGACCCTATTCAATGTAAACAAACATTATAAAACTCGTATAGATAATATTTTTTTACTACAACAATATCTCCATTTTATATCTTTCTGTTTGATAACAATAAAATCTAGACAAAGTTTGCTTTCTTACAATAATTTGGTTAAATGTTTCTCTTCTTCCTCTGATATTTAAGTGTTACGCTCATATCAGTACCATTGTGTAGAAACAATCGCAGGTAATGATTTTTTCGGTCAGGATATAATGAAGTGGTTTGTCACTGCCTTATCCATTAACACATAAGTGAACAATATGCACAGGGTGCCTAAAGATGTTACCGGGATTTGCTAGCTTAGCTCTAGTCTAGCTAAATTTTATTCGCAAAATAATACTCATAGTTACAATATCCTTTTTTTGTGTTCCCTGCCTCGAAAGGTAAAAATGATCCCTTCTAGGACCACTAATTTGCCTGTCTGTCAACCTTTTCCCTTAGGAACGTGTAGACGTATCAAGTTTAAGTTATGGTAATCACATATTTAGATTTCTTAAATCTGTAAAATATAATTTCTGAATCAACGCAATCAAAAAATATGGATAACTAAACATTTTTAGTTACTACAGACAAAAATGTACGGAACTCTCGATACACAAATCTGTCTCGCACTTCTCTGGTTTTTTTAATAAATTAAAACTCTTTAAATATCTCACAGTCTTCAGTGCAATTTGCCATTGAGTGAATTTATCAGTCGCCTCACCGTAAAATGTTTTGTACATCAGAATTATCAGACGTTGTTTAGCTATACTTATATTTAGCAAGCAACCAAGGATATTTCTACAAAATATTTTTTTTCGTGATGCAGCCATAAAACAATATTAATATAGCATAGAATTAAAGTTACTTATCATTCATATTTGGAACGAATTCACATATCTAGACAATGTTATACATATTGAGCATAGATAATAACGCTAAACTACTTCATTAAACAATACAACAAGTACCTATTTATTGAATATGTACATTTATGCCATTATTTATGTGCCTTATTCCAGACTGTTATGAGATCCGTCATTATAGACAGGAATAGGAATTGCAGCGCAGTGGTTAACACGCCAGCCTGCGACAGGACGGACAACGGGTTCGAATCCCGGTGCGAAAAATACTTGTACATCATTATCACAAATATTTGTCTGCGACTCTAGACCTGCCCAAGAAGTGTTTGCGTCAGGCAGGCGGCTATCCATAAAAACCTCGCCAAATCATAGTATACATGCGGTCATAATAGCAGACCCCAGCAATGAATGAGAAATGTAAATAGTTACTGAATATTTATTTATTGTCATCATTATCAACAGGTCTTTGTTAGTCTTCACTGCAGGAGCACAACCCTCTCTGTACTACCAGAGCCATATATTAGCCAGGGCAGTCAGAGGATTTGGCCTACACTCTCTACGCTGGTCAGACGGGTTGGAGAGGTCTCTTTGATGTTTATAGCTTTGTTAAGCTTGCGTTTCCTTAGTCGGCTTCTATAACATCCACGGGGAGACTTGGAGTGGTCCTATTCTACTGTGCCGGGGAACCACACGACATAACTCTTTGTTTATTATATCCTTAATAATAAACAAAGGTAATCTTAAATCATTATATACTTTTCTTATCTGATACTGTTTTGTTATAGTCTGATTATCAATTTTGCAAGCATTTTAGTTATGTACTGGAACAGATGTGAAGATTTTTTTTATATTTCAGCATATTCCGATGTACGATCAACCGCATTCCTGATACAAACAGTCTTCTTCAGAAGTCGAGATTGCCACTCGGAATACTTATACATCCATTCAAGGACCTAAATGTATGTATAATCTGTAAGAAGCTTTTTTAGTTTACAATAAGCTTTTTGACTTAGAAGGAGATGGCGCGATGACCTGGATTTATATATGAGTGGTTGGCAAACTACCGCTGTTGATAGGGATGTCTGGAGACGAAAAGGGGAGGCCTTTGCCCAGCAGTGGGACATTCAAAGAGGCTAATGAAAAAAAAAGCTTTTTAATAATTATCTTGTAAGACGCTTTTATTGTAACTTTGTACCTGATCAGTTCAGCATTGAGGGGCTCAGCGAATAAAATTAATATGACAGAGTAGCAGATAACTCAATGACTCCATAATATTGCAATTCATATTCAAAACTTCAGCCTCATTGCCAGATTTGACCCAAACAAACGAATATAATAATTTAATGAATTCTAACTTTAAAAATAAAAAACCTGAAAAAGGCAAGAATATTAAATGAGCCAGTGCCGAAATCCATGTTAAATACCTATATATTTACATACATAGATTAGATTTTTAATTAATGATGGTACCATGTTTTTCAGCTAAAATATTACTAGGGCCCATTTAGTTTTTTTAGTTTTAATAAATAGCAATAAAAGTCACATTTCTTGTAAATTTTAACATGGTACGTTATCAATAGTCGCAATATTTTTTTAGTTAATGTCTACCTTATTGATTTTTCGCTAACGGTAGAAATAGGTAGCCTATGACACTCCCGGAAGAGATGCGAATCTAATGACACCTCACACTTCAAAATCGGTTAAGCCTTTAGGCCAGACGCAACAATGGAACAGACATGCTTACATAACATTACCCTCCTTCTGTGTAGGCCGGTCGGGTAAAAAAAGGAGGTCTTAAGACGAATTCCGTCGTGTATAAAATTGTATACGGATGACTCGTTTGCGAATGATTTGCAAGAACAAATTATGAAACCAGATACAGCTATGTGCATTTGTTATTATAATATAGATAGCTACTTGCAGACATTCTTTGATTGTGACTGGTTAACTGCATGTTGGTGTCATTTATCTTCCATCTATAGAATCGGCTATTTAGGACGTTCTTACGAATATCAATCTTCCACTTCAATAGAAGAGAGGCCGAGAGGCGGTTCCGAAGACTCTGACACCAGGGTGTGCATGGTCGACTGACTGTGTCACCTACACGAAATGATGATGACTTCAGTAGACTTTTAGAAAATATTTTTCTCGCTTTTTGGCCTCCCTTGTTTTTATTCTATCGCAATAGTCATACCAGAAGATTGGGCAAGTCTTTCCGAAACGCTAGTAGTTTTTCGATTTTGCAAAAAAAAAATATAACAAGAAAAATAAATGACGTTCAAAAAGCGATACATGAGATCCAAAATTTGAAAAAAAAAACTTTGGAATTAATTACACCAGTTTGTATAAGGAATATTACGATGAATATTACTATCATTACATATTATAAAATATAGTCATCCGCCGCGTGTGTCTGTCACCAATAGATAGAGTGATTAGTGAGGAAGTTTTTTTTTATTTTATTTATTTAGGAGAACCAACAGCTTATAAATATTACAGCAGCATTTAGACAATTAGAAATAGGAAGCCAATGAGAGGTTCCCGCCAATAGTAACAAAAATAGGCTATAAAAACAATTTTCAGAGCACTAAAAAATTTTTATCACAAACCATACGCCTAAATAGCATAATCCGCATAACAGTGGTACCCGACATCTTAAACTCAATTATAAGTTAAACTCAATCAGTAAAGAATTGCCTGGTCTATTGCCGTCTTATCACTGCAGCGCTAGAGTTAAAAAGATCCAGATCAGCATTCTTAGACAATTTGTTAGCGTAACTGCTCGCACGCAAGAGGTAAGTGTTTTTACGATAATTAGTAGACGCACTCGGGACATGAATGGGAGCTAAAGATCTATAACTTCTAAAAGACCAAAGTATTCATTACTATTGTATGAAATAAAATATCTTTAGAAAAGTTCTTTGTTAATCTCTAAAAATGTGTGATCTCGATTTGGGCATTCATCATCCTTTCGTGTAGGTGACACGGTCAGTCGACCATGCACACCCTGGTGTCAAGAGTTCTTCGGAACCGCCTCTCGGCCTCTGACGTGGATCCTTTAACGACTACCAGATGGCAGCCGGGACCACCGGCTTACCGTGCCTTCCGAAGCACGGAATCATCTTTCTTATCAGACAATCAGGTGATTCATGCCTGCAATGTCTTAGCCAAACTGGAAACATCTTAAGAAAGTATGCTTCCCGTGGGAATCGAACCCACGAAATTGGGCATTTAAAAAGGCTGAAGGCGCGGAACACCTGTCAAAGCACAAACCGATTACCTGGGCAGGTCCTAGGGAGAGCGAATGTAGTGGTCCACCTTTCTATTGCTCCATCTTGATAGACAGACAGCTAGGACCAGCGCTGCTGAGCCGGCAATATTGGCGCGAAGATATTTTTCTCGCTTTTTGGCCTCCCTTGTTTTTATTCTATCGATAAAAAGCGATACATGAAATCCAAAATTTGAAAAAAAAAACTTTGGAATTAATTACACCAGTTTGTATAAGGAATATTACGATGAATATTACTATCATTACATATTATAAAATATAGTCATCCGCCGCGTGTGTCTGTCACCAATAGATAGAGTGATTAGTGAGGAAGTTTTTTTTTATTTTATTTATTTAGGAGAACCAACAGCTTATAAATATTACAGTAGCATTTAGACAATTAGAAATAGGAAGCCAATGAGAGGTTCCCGCCAATAGTAACAAAAATAGGCTATAAAAACAATTTTCAGAGCACTAAAAAATTTTTATCACAAACCATACGCCTAAATAGCATAATCCGCATAACAGTGGTACCCGACATCTTAAACTCAATTATAAGTTAAACTCAATCAGTAAAGAATTGCCTGGTCTATTGCCGTCTTATCACTGCAGCGCTAGAGTTAAAAAGATCCAGATCAGCATTCTTAGACAATTTGTTAGCGTAACTGCTCGCACGCAAGAGGTAAGTGTTTTTACGATTATTAGTAGACGCACTCGGGACATGAATGGGAGCTAAAGATCTATAACTTCTAAAAGGGACTTTGAACAATATTTGCGCTAGGAGCTCAGGAAAATCTATAGTTCCCGTGAACCCCTTAAATCCCTTCCCCTTTTTTTTTGACTGATTGAGTTTAACTTATAATTGAGTTTAAGATGTCGGGTACCACTGTTATGCGGATTATGCTATTTCGGAGTATGGTTTGTGATAAAAAAAATTTCGGGTTTATAGATATAATGCATGCCCGGACGCAGACGGGGAGTGCTGCTAGTTTATTTATAAATAAACAAAAAGTTCAAATGCCAATAGACCAAGATATAGAAGTTGAAAATAGTGATCGCTTGTACTGATCGAACATGGTGGTATCGTTGCAGCTTTACTGGTTGAACTTTACTATCGTTCTAGTTATGCATACCCGTCGTCCATATTAACTTGCCCGCAAGCCGTCAGCTGGCGACGAATTCCTAAGTTCGAGAGTGTAATCTTTCTAGTACTAGTCTCTATTCTAGTCTCTTCTCTGCAGTGGTCGGTTCCGAAACGCTAGCAGTCTGTAGCTTTCGGATAATACGCAATAAGATACATAACTAATAAGATATATTAACTAATACTACATAATATAATTTTAAACGTGATCTGGCGTGAAAAATTTCTTGCAAGGGGAAGGGTTTTGAATTTGAATTTTTGAGTAATACTTGTATGTATGTGTTTGTTGTTCCAGCACTTGCCAGTGATCCAATGCTCGACCATCGTGCGGTGCCGAGCGTGCCGCACCTACATCAACCCGTTCGTGTACTTTGTGGACTCCAAGCGGTGGAAGTGCAACCTCTGTTACAGAGTCAATGACTGTGAGTCATATTTTTTATTTGCACACAGAGATGGGACAAATTTTCTGTGCTGGTGGACAGACCAAAGTATTCATTACTATTGTATGAAATAAAATATCTTTAGAAAAGTTCTTTGTTAATCTCTAAAAATGTGTGATCTCGATTTGGGCATTCATCATCATTTCGTGTAGGTAACACGGTCAGTCGACCATGCACACTCGGTGTCAGAGTTCTTCGGAATCGCCTCTCGGCCTCTGACGTGGATTCTTTAACGACTACCAGATGGCAGCCGGGACCACCGGCTTAACGTGCCTTCCGAAACACGGAATCATCTTTCTTATCAGACAATCAGGTGATTCATACCTGCAATGTCTTAGCCAAACTGGAAACATCTTAAGAAAGTATGCTTCCCGTGGGAATCGAACCCACGAAATTGGGCATTTGAAAAGGCTGAAGGCGCGGAACACCTGTCAAAGCACAAACCGATTACCTGGGCAGGTCCTAGGGAGAGCGAATGTAGTAGTCCACCTTTCTATTGCTCCACCTTGATAGACAAACAGCTAGGACCAGCGCTGCTGAGCCGGCAATATTGGCGCGAAGATGAAAAAGTTTACAAACCTTAAGATTTCCTTACATTTTTGTGTTTTGTAATGATCCTGTGTGATTTGGCCTTATTATGATTTTGTCCCCAGTGCCAGAGGAGTTTCAATACGACCCGGTCAGCAAGTCATACGGCGACCCGTCCCGTCGACCGGAAATCAAGTCGGCGACCATCGAGTTCATAGCGCCCGGAGAGTACATGCTGCGGCCGCCACAACCGGCTGTCTACCTGTTCTTGTTCGATGTCTCGCAGATAGCGAGAGAGTCTGGCTACTTGCAGGTGAGTCTCGTATTCGGAAACAGTATCGTATCATAAATATTATAAGTCTTTAGGCATAAATGTCTCATCTGGAGGCTCGCTCTCTGGCAAGCAAGCCAAGTTTCAAAATGTCAAACAATTTGGATAGGTACCGTTGATATTTTAACCAAGCTGTATATGAATTGAAGCTGTAATAGCTGTATTGTCGGGCTCCGTGACGCAGCGGTCAACACGCTTGCCTGCGACACGGATGGTCCCGGGTTCGATCCCCGGTCAGGTCAAGATGGAAAATGATCTTTTTCAGATTGACCTGGGTCTTGGATGTTTATCTATATAAGTATCTATTATAAAATATAGTATCGTTGAGTTAGTATCCCATAACACAAGTCTGGAACTTACTTTGGGGTTAGCTCAATATGTGTCATTTGTCCGTATATATTTATTCGTCCGTATTATTTAACTAACGTAGATTACAATGAGATTATTTGATTGAATGTTCAATTTTATACCAAAATTGTCAAATTTTGCCACAATTCTCTTTTCCCGCGTTCAAGGCCCTCTTACTCGACTCGACTTAAAAAACCGTATAATTCCAGGTGGTATGCGACACCCTGAAAACCTACTTGGACGAGCTGCCTGGCGACGCGCGCACCCAAATCGGCTTCATCTGCTTCGACGCGCACATACACTACTACTTGATGGGCGAGGGCCTCACCAGGCCTAAGGAGATGACTGTGCTCGATATTGACGGTAAAAACGATTACAATACTACCTCTTTTATATGTTACGCAGATGTACCTGCGCAGAAATCAAATTTTTGCATGGCCACTATCGGAGTCGGAAAAGTATTGAGAGCGAGATGGCACAAATCCTATAACTATTAAAGGATTTTAAATCTTATGTAGTAGTAATAAGTTCGTTATTTCTTGAAGTTTTCATTGATGTTTTCATTCGGTTTGAATCGGTGGTAGGTTGCGCTATTCTGCGCCATCGAATAATGCTGATGCGAGTTATTAACGTGGTACTACTGTAACTACTTTGTATTTAAATTCTCATTCATTTGATCACTATCACTACATACACAGTATAAAACAAACTCGCTTCCCGATGTCCGTCTGATTCTATGTATGCTTAGATCTTTAAAACTACACGATGGATTATGATGTGGTTTTTTTAATAGATAAGAGTGATTCAAGAGGAAGATTCAAATGCATAATACATGCCCGGCGCAGCCAGCAGGATGCTAGTTTTTTAAATTAAATTTAAGTAAGAATTTATTAACTACTAGAAGCATGAATTTTCGCGGTCCAGTGCTGTACACAACACACACACATGTGTAACACCCATTTGAAATAAATCACTTGAAAAGAAACGCAGATATAATTTTGTTTAGGGCATATAGACTCAGTACTTTTGCCCGGGCGCAAAGACTTCTATATAAATAAAGTGAGGTGTCCTACTCCAAGAAACAGACATTCAAAAGTGTAAGTAATCGTGTCATGTGATGTGAACGGCATCTTCACAGTATCCGTACCGTGAAAACGCCGTCCACATTAGGTGTGAGCTTAGCGCAACGGTGTTAATTAGCTTCCTTTGAACGCTTCAGAAATTGGTGCGTACGGTTCATCTACCTCAATTTGTAAAGAAGTCTTTGCTCGGGCGGCTTTACTTGATGATATTTTTGTAATGAGGGGTTTCAGAAATCCAGGTGGCGGCACTGTGTCGAGAGGTATTTTGACAGCTGCTGTCAAAATCCAACAATAATTTTTAATCATCAATTTTATGATTGGTGGATTTTGACAGCTCGACCTTTCGACACAGTGCTGAAAACCCTCATTGTTTCTGCACAGACGTGTTCCTCCCGTCTCCGGAGTCGCTGGTAGTGAACGTAGGCGAGCGGCGCGAGCTGATCCGCGAGCTGCTGGGCGTGCTGCCCGCGCGCCACGCCGCGCCCGCCACGCCCAACGCCACGCCCGCCAGCTCCGCCTGCGCGCTCGGCGCTGCGCTGCAAGCCGCCTACAAACTCATGGTATGCACATCACGTGTTTATCCCTTGCGGGTAGACGAAGTCGCTAGTAGTGAATGTGGGCAAGCGACGCGAACTAATCCGCGAGCTGTCGCGCCCGTCACGCCCAACGCCCCGCCCGCCATTATTACATACATATTGTCACGTCTGTATCCCTTGCGGGGTAGACGGAGTCGCTGCTAGTGCGCTGCAACCGGCCTACAAACTCATGGTGTACACATAATTATCATCTAGTCTCCATTGCAGGAGCATGACCTTCTCTGTGCTACCAGAGCCATATATTAGCCAGAGAATTCAGAAGATTTGGCCTAAAATATGTGACCTCACCACGCTGGCCAGACGGCCACACATTTGATGTTATTATATTTGTTTTCTTATGTTTTCGCGATTGTTACACATTTAAATAAAATTATTTTAATACGGTTTTTATCGCGTTTATTACATTATTGATACACCTAACGTTTCGAGCACTTTACAGTGTTCGTGGTCGCAGGTAGACTAAGTTGACCTTTTGTCTAGTATTTTATAAGAACTGCAAAATCTACTGCCTAAAATATTTATTGATAACGTTCCGGATGTAATAAACGCGATAAAAACCGTATTAAAATAATTTTATTTAAATGTTATTATATTTATTTCAAAATAGCTTTTTGCTTTTGCGAAATCTCTCGGTTCAGTCATCACGTCTCGGTTTGCTATTAAATTCTTCTTCGTTACATCTTACTCAACTTAATACTAAGCACGTGACACGTGGGATTAGCACAACATGTTAGATTCTTTAATTTCGCCCTGTAAGAGGCCATGTTAAAATACTATTTTGCCTTACTACTATTATAAATGCAAAATTGAGTTTGGTTCTTTCTTTATTTGTTGATTAGTGTATTTGTTACGTGCCTTACCTACTGTACCAATCATCATGTAATTTTGCATAGGCATTGTTTGGGGTACAGAGAAAGACATGGGGTATATCATCCAGGAAAAAAATACCATTCTTAAAGGATCGACAAAAACGGTGCGGAGGCGCGGCTAAAAGCTGGTATAATATAATTGAGTAAAATTTAATTCTTTTAATTCTTTGTTTCAGTCCCCTACTGGAGGAAGAATTACAGTCTTCCAAACGTGTTTGCCAAATGTTGGTCCCGGAGCATTACAGCCCAGGTACGTACATACAATCTGACAAAAAAAATCTTGTTAAGAATCGAAGCGAATCTTGTGAAGAAGAACGAAGTTTTCAGAACTAAACTCAATAAAAAATACAACGTGTAAATTGACACTTGCCATTCCCTTTAAGGTCCGTCTGAGACCGTCAGTATGTACAACTTTTTCTTTGAGACCAGTATTGAGAACCCAAAAAAAATCGACATTCGAATACAAACTGCCCGGGTGGCTGAACACTTTTGTATGATACTGTCGATACGCAATATGATTTTTCAAAAAGTTTGCAAATAAAACATTGTAACCACGACAGTTTTCCTCAGTGAAAAAAATAATACATACGATTTCGGTACTCTGAACCATCTTTGATCCAAAGGTTTTCCTTATGCTGCCGAATCTTCTCTTTGATTTGCTAGAGTAAGTCTCAGAGTGATATACTGCATTGAGCGATTAAATATAAATTGTCTTTTCCAGAGAGGATCCCAACGCGCGATCGTCCAAAGAAGTAGCGCATCTGAACCCCGCCACAGACTTCTACAAGCGGCTAGCGCTAGACTGCAGCGGCGCACAAGTCGCCGTCGACCTGTTCCTACTCAACTCGCAATATTCCGACCTCGCCACGCTCAGTGAGTATTTTTGAGACATTTTAGAATTTTTAGGAAATTTCGACAGCAAATTTAGTCTTAAGTAGTACATCTGAACCCCGCCAAAGACTTCTACAAGCGGCGAGCGCTAGACTGCAGCGGCGCACAAGTCGCCGTCGACCTGTTCCAACTCAACTCGCAATATTCCGACCTCGCCACGCTCAGTGAGTATTTTTGAGACATTTTAGAATTTTTAGGAAATTTCGACAGCAAATTTAGTCTTAAGTAGTACATCTGAACCCCGCCACAGACTTCTACAAGCGGCTAGCGCTAGACTGCAGCGGCGCACAAGTCGCCGTCGACCTGTTCCTACTCAACTCGCAATATTCCGACCTCGCCACGCTCAGTGAGTATTTTTGAGACATTTTAGAATTTTTAGGAAATTTCGACAGCAAATTTAGTCTTAAGTAGTACATCTGAACCCCGTCAAAGACTTCTACAAGCGGCGAGCGCTAGACTGCAGCGGCGCACAAGTCGCCGTCGACCTGTTCCAACTCAACTCGCAATATTCCGACCTCGCCACGCTCAGTGAGTATTTTTGAGACATTTTAGAATTTTTAGGAAATTTCGACAGCAAATTTAGTCTTAAGTAGTACATCTGAACCCCGCCACAGACTTCTACAAGCGGCTAGCGCTAGACTGCAGCGGCGCACAAGTCGCCGTCGACCTGTTCCTACTCAACTCGCAATATTCCGACCTCGCCACGCTCAGTGAGTATTTTTGAGACATTTTAGAATTTTTAGGAAATTTCGACAGCAAATTTAGTCTTAAGTAGTACATCTGAACCCCGCCAAAGACTTCTACAAGCGGCGAGCGCTAGACTGCAGCGGCGCACAAGTCGCCGTCGACCTGTTCCAACTCAACTCGCAATATTCCGACCTCGCCACGCTCAGTGAGTATTTTTGAGACATTTTAGAATTTTTAGGAAATTTCGACAGCAAATTTAGTCTTAAGTAGTACATCTGAACCCCGCCAAAGACTTCTACAAGCGGCGAGCGCTAGACTGCAGCGGCGCACAAGTCGCCGTCGACCTGTTCCAACTCAACTCGCAATATTCCGACCTCGCCACGCTCAGTGAGTATTTTTGAGACATTTTAGAATTTTTAGGAAATTTCGACAGCAAATTTAGTCTTAAGTAGTACATCTGAACCCCGCCACAGACTTCTACAAGCGGCTAGCGCTAGACTGCAGCGGCGCACAAGTCGCCGTCGACCTGTTCCTACTCAACTCGCAATATTCCGACCTCGCCACGCTCAGTGAGTATTTTTGAGACATTTTAGAATTTTTAGGAAATTTCGACAGCAAATTTAGTCTTAAGTAGTACATCTGAACCCCGCCAAAGACTTCTACAAGCGGCGAGCGCTAGACTGCAGCGGCGCACAAGTCGCCGTCGACCTGTTCCAACTCAACTCGCAATATTCCGACCTCGCCACGCTCAGTGAGTATTTTTGAGACATTTTAGAATTTTTAGGAAATTTCGACAGCAAATTTAGTCCGAAGTAGTACATCTGAACCCCGCCACAGACTTCTACAAGCGGCTAGCGCTAGACTGCAGCGGCGCACAAGTCGCCGTCGACCTGGAGGGCTATTTTTGAAATAGCACCAAAACGCAAAACGTACACGTCTACAAGTCACTCTCATCTTCCAAGTCACGAAATGTAATATTGCCGTATTTTTAAACCATCGCTTGGACTGTAGTGCTGCCAACCTACAGCAATATTTTTTTAATTTTTTCTCGTTTGACATAGAAAATATTTTAAATTATTACATGTTATGAAAGATTTTTAAAATGTTTATGAAGTTTATTGGAACGAAATGTTTATGGAACGTAAAATCGTGTCAGATGAACTTCAAATGACAGGTAGTAAAGTAACTTTGACGTAATTAGTTCGTCACCTGCGGAAACAAGCGGACTAAACCTCGACTAAACCGCTCGCTCGTTGCATTCACTTGTATACTAACGATTCGAAAATGAGGCTTTTTGGACACATTTGCGTCAATCACTCGTTTAGTGAGTCACGCGTTCAAAAATACTGCCCCTGTTCCTACTCAACTCACAATATTTCGACCTTGCTACTATAAGTGAGTACTTTGTGTGAATAATACAGATATTGAGAAAGTAAAGATTGTCCAAAGTAGCGCATCTGAGCCCTGACCCTCCACGGACTTCTACTAGAGGCTAGCATTATGTATATTATGTTTATAATCTCTATATGTTGTGAGTCACAACGTACCGAAGCGACGTCTTGGAAGTCACAACTTGTGACTTCCAAGACGTCGCTTCGGTACGTTTTTGAATATACGAGGTATCGTTTATCTAAACAAGACAGGAAAAATGTGTGACGATAACTTATTTTTTTTATTGAAGATCTGTATGATATGAACGCATGTTTGTTAATGTATAGTTATTATTTTTAGGTGGTATGAGCAAGTTCAGCGCCGGCACGGTATACCACATCCCGCTGTTCCGCGCCGCCCGCACGTGGCAGGCCGAGCAGCTGAGCCGGATGCTGACGCGCTACCTCACCAGGAAGATCGGCTTCGAGGCCGTCATGCGGGTGCGCTGTACCAGGTGACAAGCTGACACTGTTATTTTATAGGTGTTTTTGTTCGTTTCTGATAACATCATGTTCCGCGGTACACGCACGTGGCAGGCCGAGCAGGATGCTGACGCGCTACGTTTATTTTTACTTTTATGGGTGTTTATAGTTCGTACCCAAAATGTAAAAATGGGATCCCATTACTGAGGTCTGTCACCAGACTGTATCTAATAAACCGTGATAAAATGAATATTTAAGGGTGAAGCAAGTTGAAAGAAAAAAATCACGCTTGTTACATGAGTGTCCATAAAGCAAACGTAATTTTTTTGTGTTATTTGCTCGATACTTTAATGTTTTATAGTTAATATTACGGAACCCTTCGCGCCTGAGTTATTTACGCATTCACAGTGCTATTTAGATATACTCTTACAGTAAGAAAAAAATAGTGAGGAAAAATGCACGCGGGCAGGGTACGAACCTAGCACAAGATAGAAGGAGCACATGGAATATCTTAACCCAGCATTGCGAGCTAAAAAATATACCAGACTCAAAATGATCGATATTTCCAGGGGCATCTCAATCCACACGTTCCACGGCAACTTCTTCGTGCGGTCCACGGACCTACTATCGCTGCCCAACGTGTCGCCGGACGCGGGCTTCGGCATGCAGCTGAGCATCGACGAGTCTCTGTCCGACCTGCAACAGGTCTGCTTCCAGGCGGCGCTGCTCTACACCAGCAGTAAAGGTAAATATTTCCCTAAACCAAGGACCTTATTTCACGTGTTAATAAAAAGCGCCAAACCTCAGATACCCCGACTTATTTTTATTTTTAAGAGAATTATATTTTTTTTATTAACCTGTATTGTCCCACTGCTGGGCAAAGGTCTCTCCCATCTCCTTCCATTTATCACAATTTAGAGCCACTTATGTCCAATTGCGCTGAAAAGCGTCTAGATCATCGCGCCATCGTTTTCTTGGCCTGCCCCTACGACGCAGGCCATTTTTGGGTATCCACGGAGTTACTTTATTGGCCCATTTCTCTGGCGGCATTCTGCTGACGTGACCCGCCCAATCCCACTTCAGCTTGGCAGCTTTGTAACCCACATCGGCGAGACCTGTCATTGAGTGAAGTGTAGCATTCGGGACCTAAAAGTATTATATAAATTATTAAAATTATTTTCGCGGATTATTTACAAAGATATTAGCATTTTTTGTTTTCTTGTGTTTGTTGCAAATTAAAAAGTCTATGGTAATTACGTGCGATCTAGGACGACGATGTTGCTTCATGTATCAGTCACTGCGAAAAATTTATCTTAGTCATACATAACAATTGTTATTATGAGTCGGACACTATTAACTAATTGATGCATCTTTTCTCTTCCAGGTGAGCGGAGGATACGAGTGCATACGCTAGCGCTGCCCATCGCTAGCAACCTGACTGACGTGCTACACGCCGCCGATCAACAGTGCATCATTGGACTACTTAGCAAAATGGGTAAGCTTGCCGTCTATTCATGGTGATAAATAAAAATCGGGACCGAATTAGAACAGTAAATAATTAATAAATAGAATTATTGCGATCTTAGACAATGTCTACCTTCCGCAATGCACACGATGTGCACGCGTCCGTGTAATTAACAATAGTTAACAATATTTTTTTTTTACTTGTGTCCAATTGATGGGAAAAGGCCTCCCCGTGTTGTTTCCACACATCTTTAACAATTAAAACCTTATGTGTCTTCATGGCTATCAATCATAACTTATGATTGCTAGCCATGAAGACGCGCGTGCGTGACCAATTTTTCTGCTCGACGATGTTGTGGTCTGCGCTAACTGAATGTCTTAAGAGTCCCACGTAAAGCCGCAATCCCATACAAACGTAGTTTGGTGTTAGTTTTACAAAAGTTTAGCTAATCTCAACCAAATTTCGTACATACGACCTGATAAGGCATATTGATGTTTATGATCAGATTTCAATTTTAAAAACAATACCTATATAAAATTACAGCGAGTTGAAGTTTCGTATCGAAAACTTGTACTCGCTGGCTTTACGTGGGACTCTTAATGTTATTAGTTAAAATGTATTCGAGTAATTGGGATTCAATCAGGATGTTTATCGATATTCGTTTGCGCTTTACAGCGGTGGACAGATGCGCTACAGCGTCAATGTCGGAAGCGAAAGAAGCGCTGATGAACGTGGCGGTGGACGCGCTGTCAGCGCACAGACTCGCGCAGAACCTGCCCGCCGGCAGCGTCAGCTCCGCGCTACACGCGCCCGCCTCGCTGCGCCTGCTGCCGCTGTATCTGCTGGCGTTGCTGAAGAGGGTGAGTGTACCGCCATAAACGCAATTCTTTACATAATTGACGAACAAACTTTTCATATCACCCGTACAAAAGCAATATGTGTATATAACATGTATATGGTCAGGGTGCATCATGATCGCGTAGGCGCCCCGCTCTCCCAAGCTGCAACTTTCTCATCTCAAAACCATCCGACTAAGTAGCATCCCAATTACCTTTATCCTGTTCCCCCAGTCCAACAAAGTCCCACCCGTTCCTCGCTTAGAAACAGTTTCGAAATACAGTAGCGTCGGAACCGAGATAAGCGAAAGAAACTGCGCTCACCAACCCGTCTTCCAAGCGTGGTGGTGATGACGAAATTCCTCTATGATGGAAATCCTTGAGGGAGGCCCATCTCCAGCAGTGGACTTCTTGCGGCTCAGATGATATGTTAAAGAGTATTTGGACTTTTTACATACTTATTTTACTGATGTGCCTGTATTTGGGAGCACTGTCCATAGCACAACGTCAAAACTATATGCATTTTCTCTATTTGCAGAAAGCGTTCCGCACGGGCACGTCGACGCGGCTGGACGACCGGGTGGCCGACATGTGCGACATGAAGACGCTGCCGCTGCCCGCGCTGCTGCGGGCCGTGTACCCCGACCTCTACCCCATACACAACCTGCGCGACTACGTGCCTCGGCCAGAGTCTGAGGACGATGACTGCTCGCCCGACCCGCCTAGATTACACCTGTCCGCTGAGAGGTAAGTGTGCCATGATGCTCTTACAAAGTTGTTTACTTAGATTTGTACCTTATACATAACCTCCGGGAAATGTACCCCGGTTCAAGTCGGAGGATGACGACTGTTTCCCCTTACCCGTCTAGTTTACATCTGTCCGCTGAAAGGTAAGTTTGCTGGAAGCTCTTGCTGTGTACCCCGACGTCTACCCCATACACAACCTGCGAGACTAAGTGCCCGGCCCCGAGTCCGAGGACGACGACTGCTCGCCCGACCCGCCAAGATTACATCTGTCCGCTGAAAGGTAAGTCTCATTCGTTGCTTGTCATTCGAACGATCAACATCCAATAGGTTTATTGCTTGAAGATACCTCGTGTAGAGACGAAACCGAGTGTCGCGAGCACGACTGCCGATGCTGCTGTAGTCTCAACGGATACAGTAATGTCGTCCCTCTACCACATACACAACCTGCGCGACTACGTGCCCCGCGTCTGAGGACGACGACTGCTCACCCGTCCCGCCTAGATTACATCTGTCCGCTGAAAGGTAAGTGTGCCATGATGTTCTTACAAAGCTGTGTTTCAGGATTTGTACCCTATACATAACTTCAGGGAAATGTACCCCGGTTCAAGTCGGATGGTAACGACTGTTTCCCATTACCCGCCTAGATTACACCTGTCCCCTGAAAAGTAAATGTACCGTGATGCCCTTGCTTAGCTGTGTACCTGGATATCGGTTTTTGGACGTAGATCTTCGTGTCCAAAACCCGACTTTTTGCTGCTAAGATGATCGTGTTCATATTAAGCCATGTGATTTAAGCCAGAGTAGAATAGGACCACTCCAAGTCTTTCCGTGGATATCGTAGAAGGCCACTTAAGAAACACAAGCTAAATATAGCTCTTCAACCCGTCTGGCCAGTGTAAAGATCAGTGGCGGCTCGTGACTTCAAGGAGTGGTGGTTCACCTGCTAACCTAGTGTCTCTCAAAAGCAAAACGACCTATTGAAATGCCGTACGTTCGTCAATTATTTGTAGTCGACTGCCCCTATGCACCTACTTAATAATATTTGTACAGTATACATAATCAGTTACTCTAGGTACAATTCTTGTTAATATTAATGCATATTGTAAAACCATTTCTGTATAAAAAGTATCACTTACTTATGTACCTACATGCAGTGAAATATCTCATCATCTTGACTTACCATTGGTTTAGTGAGAGGAGCTGCGCGCTAATGAATATTCTAATAACTAGGTAGGTACTTAACTAATTCAGGTTGAAAAGCACGAGAAGATAGTTTCAAAAAACAGATTAGGCGGCATACCGCCTAAATAAGCCATAGCCTATTTTCTTTTTTAGTTCTTGTTCAAATAATCCCATTAACAACACACTTTGAAGCCACTTTCAACCACTACACTTTGAAGCACACACAAAGTAGAAAACCATAACTAGGTATGAATAATTATTGGGTAATTTCGCGCGCGTTATCTATCACACCGTGTCACAGGTGCGAAATAAAACAAACAAACTGATTTGAGTAAAGGTCAAGGACACGCCGTCGCAACAAAAATCTTCAACGAGCGAGCGAGACACCCCGGCCGATGCCGCCCGAGCGAGCCCGTTCGGGAGTATTCGGGACTCGTGCGGCGATCCGATTTTTCAATTTTTCTCATACATTGAGTACGGATCATCTTCCGTTTCACCTGCCGGAGCATTTCTGTCTCATTCCATATAGTTTCTATGGAGACGCTTCGTGCGCACTTTGAAAGCGCTCGCCCAATTTTTGGTTTAGCTAAAATGAGTCTTAAATTTTAGGTAATAAAGATCAAGCTTGTTTGAAAATATTTTCTTTTTCAGTGTGTAATTAAAGTTACATACTTTTGGATAAATAATAATTGTGTCGAAAAAAAAATAGGGAAATACATAAAAATCTGGTAGTGCAGTGCACGAGTGCACTGAAGGAGCGGCCGCCACTGGTAAAGATTGTAGGCCAAATCCTCTTGACTGCTCTGGCTCGAGCTTGCAAAATACCTGATTAAGACGATGATGATGATGTTGTTAAATATTTCCAGAATAAACTCAACGGGCGCATACCTACTGGACGACGGAGAGACCATGATCATCTACGTGTGCCACGCAGTAAGCCCGGCCTTCCTGTCGGACGCGCTGGGCGTGGCGGCCTTCAGCCAACTGGCCGACGAGGCGCGCGCCCTGCCCAAGCTGGACTCCGACGGCAACGCCCTACTGCACCAGTTCGTCGACAAGCTAAATGACGACCGGCCCTACGCCTCCAACATCCTGCTGCTCAAGTAAGTCATGTCGGAAATTCAGAACAAAAAAAAATCTTACTGGGTAGACTTTTATTAGTATTCATGGCAACAAGTTTAAAGCACCCAAATAGATGTTACAAGTATAATTCTGTTATAGATTTAATGATTTGTGGCGATCTACAGGGGAGGCCTATGTCCAGTAGTGGACGTCCCAGACTTATAGGTAGATAGATTTCATGTATTATCGTTATGAATGTATACTCTTTATTATGGCTTGCGATGCGGTAGAAGCCGCTTCGAACTGTTTTGGCTTTTGTCTTTCACTGGATGATACCAAATGTTTGATTCTTCACAGGGACAACTCGCCCTCGCGACAAGTGTTCACGGAGCGCCTAGTCGACGACCGAGTGGAGTCTGCGTTCTCCTACTACGAGTTCTTACAGCACGTGAAATCACAAGTGAAATGAGAGTGCGACTCGCGAGTGACTCGCGCGCCGCGCGCCCTGTGAGTACCGCCCGCCGAGTTAGACTGCCCTAGCGTTGATTACGAGATAACTAACAATAGTAGCGACTGCTTTTCAAGAGTTGAAAATTTTTACGATCGTACTTTGTTATGATGACACGTTTTGTGTACCTTATATGTTATTATAAAGAAGCAATATTTTCAAAAATTAAGTAATCCGGCGGCTTAAACATAACTAAGGATAGGGTTTTTGATACGAACTTAACGAAACCTTAATTGTCGGAAATCCATCCAGCCATTGGAAGATAGTAATATTAATAAACATAGAAATTACGCGAGAAACACATAATCCTACTGGATATCGGATATCGCGTAAATACGAAGTGAGACATAGGTGCCTTTGTGTCAGCACTAAAGCCATGCTGAAGCTTTACATCTACAAGCATTTACATATATCCCGTTTGTCCAGACTCCCTTCAGTCTAGTTCCAGTACGTACCCTCTTAGATATCGCTATCAAAAGGCCGCGCTTTTTATCATCATCATCATCATCTTGGCAGCGAAGAATTCAGCTTCTGGACACAGGCCTCCCCTTCTTTCGTCTTTGCCAATTCCCTGAGCCTTATTTCCTATAATGACGATTGCTTACAAAAATGTGCCTACAAAACATGGTAGTGAACATTAAATGTGTAAACCGAATATTTTCAACTCTTTGTACTCTCTGTCCTTATTCCATAAAGCTACATGTTACGTATTTAGAGTTTATAATAAGATATTCACGAGCAATATTCTGATAATCAGCAAGTGTAAGTTTCACAAGTTTCGACCGATCATAATGCTGAAGTATAACATGATGTTGTCCCATTTAAACACATAGAGAAATGTAAAGTGCGATTGAGATACATAGTTGTGACTGCTAGCTCCATGTTAAGCATAGACTGAATAAAATACAGACATGACAATGAAGTTGCATTATTATATAAATGAAATAACCTCACATTATTAATTATTTAATAAATTACACATGGGTTTAAGCTCTCAAATTGCCTATATCTGAATGGTGATTGAAAATTACTTTTTGTTACTTATACATGTTTATTTATCATACATAACGTTTGTTAAAATTTTGTTAATCTTCGGAATGTTAATCGAATAACATTAACAGGAATTGAGGCTAATATTGTTGTCCTAAAACTCCCAAAGATTTAAAATGTATATTTATGTTAATGACATAAAATTTGCAGCACAACATTTAACCGATATTTACAGTAGTAACAAAATCGCACCTAGATATTATTAAATGTTATAATTTTAAATAAAATGTATCACAAATTACTGAATATACAAGTAATAATATGTATTTCACATGACGACATTTGGTGATGTCGGTAAATGGTATTGTGTGAAATACACACATACCATTTGTGAACGAATGTGGTTAACTTGGGATAGATTTAAATATTTTCCAATAGTAACAAGTTGATTAAAAGAAATACCTTGAATGCCAGTGTAACAAAATCTAAATCTATTCCATATCTCATACAATACAATCATTTAATGGTGAACTTTGTTTCATTGATTATAAACAATCTTGATGTGTTAAGTTTTGTAAATAAATCATTTGTTTCTTAAACACTTTTCTTTATATATTACATCACATAAGAAAGTTAAGCGCGTTCATATTTTTTTTTAACAATGGAAAGTTGTTAAAAGTTAAGCAAGTTTATAAAATTATGCTATGCTATGCTGATAATGAATTATACTATGACCGTTTGACTTAGGCGGTGCCTGAAGAATGCAGGGCTTGCGGGCAATGAGAGAAGGAACGTAAAGAGGGTCTAAGTTAAGCGGTCGTAGAGTTGTATGCATTTGTTCACGTATTATCCTTTTAAACCATAATAAGCACAGATTGGAAAGACTGGAGTATATTTACCTAAACTACGAGTAATTTCTTTGAGTAAACCACGGGTTATTTCTTCGAGAAGCCTCTTCGGTACAGTCAGGAGCATGTAAACACATCGGTTTTAAAGTCATTGTGATAAGGTCTAAAATTGAATACTTATTAATGCTCGTAACTGTAAATACGTACGCGTGATCATATGACGCGTACGTATTTACAGTTACGAGTCTCTGATTATCAAAATTTTAGAAATGTATATAAATATGCTTCACTTGTTCCAATCCTGGTAATATCTGTCATTAAGTTTATAACTTGCATGGGAACATTATTATTATGGGAAACGAGCAAAATGCTACATTCACATATTTTTAGTGTTATTAAATTTTAAATTAGATATACATTGTATAAATAAAAAGTACGCTGTATTTGCAGATATGTTTTTTCGTGTGTTGTACGAAAAGTCGGAATGTTTTTACTTTAGGTTTACAGAACCCATAAAATAGCTACATGGATAAATTATCTAAATAATTTATGATGGGTTTAAGTTTATTATACTTATTGATTCTTGTCCATATCTGCAGCTGTCATGATAAATTGTAAGGTTATCTACCAAAAGCTTAAAATATTAAAAAGCCGTTTTAAATAAGTGCTCTTGTTGCTAGTACAGGCCGAAGAGATATAGGCTTTGTAAATGATAAGGTTATATTTACTTTCTTATCGGAATGCGAGAGTACTTCATATCTCTTCTATTGACTGTACTCTAAACATTTACTATACGTCTGTTACTTTATCTTGTATTTACATAGTTATATTTATATCAACGAGTCTAGCTAGGGCATGTCGCTACGCCGGCATATAGAAATATCTCGATTATTTCCAAGTGACGCAATAAAAGATTTATATTTTTATTGTAATTCGGTATTAGGTGTATAATAATAGTTTTCTCCAAATTATTGTATTTATCATTATTTGATATTAATTCGTCTGTAAATTGATAGAATTATTTATGAAATTATAGTTATAATGTTTTATACTGGAACGAGCTCGGGTCTTGTCGGTGAGGCTGTCTTTATGTTAGGCGATACCGCCGGAACATGAAGAAATACGAACAACAGGAAAGTTGTATCGTTTTTCATTTTTCGTATAGAATGATCTCGCTCTGCTTACGTCTAGGTATAACCCGTATGAATCAACTATGCACTCCGCTGGAAGGTGACGTCACAGCGCGAGGTGCACAGTTAATTTGTACGGGTTGTAGCTAAACGAGATCGCATATTTGGACGATTTACTAGGCATGATTTTTTTAAATCATGGCGATGACAAGAGCAATTATCAGATCGCCATGTCTGTCAGATTGTTAATTTTTTAGTTGATTGGACATGTGACCCCGCTGTAATTAAATGCTGCTGCCACTAAGTAATAAAAAACCGAAAAAAATACATAATTTGTGGGCGGTATATTTGGCTCGGCAAAATGTATCTTATATAAATATATTTAGGTTGAAGACTGGTAGCTACATGGAAGTTGGGAGTGCTGCCATTAAATAAAGTTTTTTTTGTACCGGTGGTCAAATTTTAAACCATTTGGAAGCATGAGGTTTATTACAATTTGGTTTGACACGAGAATCAGTAGCGCCATTTTTAATTTGTGCATCGTTATAAAAACTTTATGGTTTCAAGAATGATACGATATATTATTTTGCGAGCTTTTTATGCAACTAAATGTGTTAACCAGTAACGAACTTCAAAACTTATTGTTAAAAAATTGTATGAAATGAAGAGAAGTACTTTTGAGGCCAATAGTAGTTTTACTGAGTCGTAGGCGTGTAAATTATGGAAAGAAAAAAAATTTTAATGTTTAAAAATTATTTATTTCTTAAAATAAATAAATGAATTTGAAGAGAAGGCAGTCTATAGTTTTGCGTCATTATCTGGACCAAAATGAAAGATTTTGATGTTTTGATAAATAGTGATCTTTGTTTGATTTCTTTTCGTTTCGGATTGTAGAATGAAATACATTAAATACCCTGTTTTGACGTTTTCCGTTTTCTTACAAAACGTTTTCAGGTCGAACACTGCTGAATGTGCTGAATACATTTATCCACCTAATAAACTGACAGTTTTGGAAAAGGCATATAATGACGGCCATGGCGAGTTATATAGTTAGGATTGAATTTGACATGGGAAGATAATGTTTAGCAAGTGTTACTCCAGAGTAAGTTTTATATCGAGAATTATATTTTTAAAGGAAATATTGTTTATTTTGCCCGTTACTCTCAGTTTACTCGGTAACACTATTTGAACAGTAAAATCAGTCATTAATGCTACGAACACGAAAAAGCAACAAAACAAAGGTATTTTAATGAAATGACTATTATTTAATATCCATTATTTCAACATTAAATAGACATAACTAATCAGGTCATTGGGTCGCGCTCGTAGGTCGTTGGCCATTTGATTGATAACAGATGATACGCGTTTGTGAATTGTTCCGAATCACGAGAATACGTTAAAATATGCTATCAAGCTTAGACAGCACTCAGTAGTATGTTGAGAGGATGCGCGACGCGACGTAGAAGTATTTTTTTATCTGAAGTTCTACATACTATATCGAATCGGCGAGTCTTATAAGTGGCGCATTTCCATTATAATATATTTTACAGCAACGTACGGGTCGCGTAGCATTTTTGTTTCCAGTTGCATTCTTAGCTAGAATGCTTCGGAGCTCGAGTTCTGTCTTCTGGCTACGTGTCGCGCAGCATTTCAGTGCTTAGTACAGACTTAAGTATTTGTTGTATCTCTTTCGTGATACACTAAACAAGCTCTAGATATGTCACTAGCCGAGGCCCGTTTGCTAACTTTTGACAACTACGTTTTGATAGCCACTTCAACATACATTACGGTTTACTTATCTTAAAGAAAAAAAAAATCATACGAAAGCCGCAATGGATATTAAAGTGACCATTAAAACTGAATACATCGTACTCGTCACAAGTTAGCATTTTGGCCTGCAGGTTATGGCTGTCGTCTCGCCTCGGTCCTTACGTGTGAAGAAGGTTACACTTTTCAAGTAGTGTTTACTAGGCGCATGTTAGTATACCTTATAGAGAGTGCAATGAATGATATCCATCAGGGTTGAATAATTATGTGAGAGAGATGGTATTATAAAATGTGCGCGTACAGTCCGAATCAAACTTTATGTCGACTCGATACATTGCGCGAGTCGCTGCGCAGCACACAATATTATACTAGGGCATACTGCGCAGCTCGCAGCTAATATCAGAGTCGCCATAAAGTTTGACTGTAGTAAAGGCAGAAATATATATTGCTGTATATTTTATTTTTGACTTACTATCTCGCGGCTGTTTTTTTTTACTATCCTGTAAAAAAATATTAGGTACTCGTATTTGGTTAGCAATACACAAGCGCAGTATGTTGACTGAAATGAAACTGTATAAATATGAGCACTGTTAGCGGACTGAACTCAGAGCCTTGTAACTTGTTTCAATATAACGATTCTAAAATCAAAAGTTGTTTTATTTCTTCTGAACCACGGCTCGGACTTGGATAATATTAGGTACTTTAAAAACGAGGTTTTTGTAGCCTAATGTGCACGCCACAAAATAATAGACCTATCAATATTTTGCATTATTGATTAAATGTCATTATAAAATATTCACATGTCGAAAATTATGCGATAGAAGTAATTATTATTCTGAGGATAGAACTAACATATTAGAAGTTAGGACATACACTTTTTTATTACTCTAGCAGCGCTTTTTAAGAATCATTTATGTATTTTTTGAGAGAAAATGAATGTCTAGAAAATAATTGATTGTTATTAGTCGCTGGCCACATCAAACGTTATTATTCCACATTTTTGTTTCCGATATAAGTACTTTTGTTTCCCCGCTTCTTATTTGTTTCCACATTCATTCTTTAGTTATTCATTTGTTTTGCCGCTATTCATTTATCTTTTCGGAAGTCTTTCCTATCTACGGTCGATGCGGGGTTCCACGCCAAGTTCTATTTATGCCTCTATTTGTAGGACCAACTATAAAAGCACCTTACCCCTTATCTGACTTTCCTTAACCGATAAAAACCTATTTCTAACCATGTCTTTGTAGCAAATATAAAGGTTAGGTAGGTACCTGTAAATTTAAAATCGCCTTTTCTGAAATTTCATGATATTTTGTATTTTTCCGTGTCTTTATTGCCTTTTACAGTTTTGCATGTATGGTAAGAAATGGTAATGGTTGATCTACAATATAAAATGGAAGATGAAATAATAGACTCATGGTTTTCGTATTCTATTTAAATTGTGTATGGTACAGTCTTAGTAGTAAGAATACCGCAACAGTCTCGCTGGCATACTTCGACTGGGGCATAAGTTTCCGAGCTCTCCCAATCAGACTTTTGTGGGAAATGGTCGACGATGCTGAAGTCTGCCAGGTGGAACAGCCGATCATGCAGGGCCGCCCGATACCAAAGATACCGACGGGCTCTCATGAACTTCGATGAAGCTTCCAGAACGGCTTCCACGGCTCGCTGGCAAACGGGGTCCAGGTTGTAGGGAGTGTTAAACATGAGATTCGTGATGTTGCAGCGGAAAATCTGTCAAGATATACAATGTTAGTTAGATACAGAACATCGGCTCTAATTTTATTAAATTTATCCTAAGATAGTAAAAGCTATGATTTATTGTTAATGTTAATGGGTAATTTTACAACATCGGCAGGACTATCCATAAGCATGTGTGGTCGTTGAGTGACAATGGTTTCAAGATTTTAATTTTCTTAAGGGCCCATACTAGGCACACTACCGACGCCAATAATTTTCTTTCTAAAACTTTACAAATAGAAAGAAATTCAAGAATGTAAATCATTTAGCCTTAGTAAATAACCTAAAGTATTTTTGAAATCATGTTTTAATATTATGAGAATCAGACCGTTTTTGGCGGTAATCTCATTCTCATAATTCTCACTGATTCTATATAGATAACATTAAACATGATTCCAAAAATACTTCAGGTTATTTACTAAGGCCTAGGTATATGATTTACATTCTTTTCTTTCTTTTTGTAAAGTATTATTAAATTATTTTTTAGTGTGGCGCCTTAAGGCGAGGTGAGTTCACACACTAGCACCACCCAGCAATAAATTCTATAAGTCCTAAATCATATCAAATTTAAAAAATCTAATAGCTGAATGCCCTAGTAAATTACTTGTAGTGTTATTGGTACAAGTGTTCACTATTTTTAATTTGATGAATTAAGAGAACGTACTTTTACCGCCAAAAGTGGCCACTTTAGGCGGTAAAAATTCGTTCTCTTAATCTTGTAATATCTATGAAAAGTAACAAAAAGAACAGTACAAGTTAGTTACAAGGGCAATCAGCTATTAGAATTTTTAAATTTGATTTGATTTAGGAGTAAATGAATTAATTGCTGGGTGGCGCTAGTGTGTGAAAGTTCGCCTTAACTATGGAGAACTCCTACCGGATGTTATACAACGTGGGACATATCCGTAATAAATCGAGCCACGGTCTATAATAGATCATTATAGTATAATAAAATTAAAACAGCCAAAGAAAAAAAAAATTCGGCATTTCCATATAAAAGTGTGCAGGCGCCCGGGAAATAAGTATGGGAACGTCGAGATATTATTTTTGGTTTTTTGACTGATATTTTAATTTCATAATAGTATAATCACTTTAGTATAAGACCTGAAAACCTACATGATTGGCTGGGGTGTAAGGTTTTAATAGGCGTAGCACCGACAAAGGAGGCTTATTTCCTTGTGACAGATAGAGCGAGCGAGCGGCCCGAACTTATGGGCAAAGTCCCCATTTCTTTGTTCCTTGTTAAAGTAATGCTATCCGTGCTTCGGAAGGCACGTTAAGTCGGTGGTCCCGGCTGCCATCTGGTAGTCGTTAAAGAGACGTCAGAGGCCGAGAGGCGGTTCCGAAGTACTTGACACCAGGGTGTGCATGGTCGACTGACCGTGTCACCTACTCGAAATGATGATGATGATTGTTATGTACACCTCTGCGCTTTGATAATCATATATTGTGGAGATATAAAGCAAGTTCTAGATCTTTTTCTCTAAAGTAGGTAGATAGAAAGAAATAAGTACCTCGTGGCCACACATTTCGAGCAAACAATAGTTCTCAAACTTTTCTTGATTGAGATCCACTCTGTAGCCGAGTTTCTGTAGTCGATCTGCGAGATACCAGTAAATAATGTATAAGTAACATTGTTCCTTTCTTTTCTTCCTTTGCCGTGTGGTTCCCTGCAGAGTAGAATAGGACCACTCCAAGTCTAAACGTGGATGTCGTAGAAGGAGACTATGGAAACACAAGCTAAACAAAGCGTATAAATAAACATCAAAGTGATCTCTCCAACCCGTCTGTTCAGCGTGGAGAGAGTAGACCAAATCCTCTGAGTGCTCAGGCTAATATGGTACTTATGGCTCTGATGGCGAAGAGAGGGTCGTGCTCAGGCAGTGGAGACTAAGAAGGACCTGACAATGATGATGCTAGTTCCTATGTTACTAGCTTACTCACAATATTATCATGTTAAGATGCTTAGATCAGCGAAGATCTAAGCCTCTTGACATGATAATGTTTATCATGGTAAGAGACTTAAATCAGCGAAACTAGCGCCACCTGTCATCAAAATCATTTTATACTTGTAAATCAGATCAAATTGATAAATCACATTCTGGACTTTCGTAGTAAATTACTTGTGGTATTTTTGGTTTTTCCTTTCTTTATTTGCTTTTGGTAAATTAAGAAAACTACTCATTACCATCAAAAGTGGCCACTTTTGGTGGGTACATCCCATTTGCCACCACTGGGGGCGACCACCACTGGTGGCAGGCGGGATTCTTATGTACACCTGTGCCAAATGCCACCACTCGCGACGCCCCCACTGGTGGCGAATGGCAATCGCCAATCATTCAGTCTCATTCGCCCCCAGTGGTGGCGAATAGAACAAACTCTGGTTTCGATTCCCATTCGCCCCGAGTGGTGACGAATGGGAATGTTCGTTTGCATTCCCAAATCTTGCCACTGGCGGCAAAATATAATTTAAAAAAATGATTAGAAATGAATAAAAACAGGCTTTTAGATGTAGAAATAAAGCTTTACCTAATTTTGATTATTCATTGGTGTTTAGTATTGTTATAATTCTTAAGTGACCTAGGACCATTTTAAAATTGAAATCTCTAACTTTTTTAACACGCTTTAATTTCATCATTTATACAGTATTTGTTTAAACTAATTAAGTTATTCCATAAATACTACAAGTAATACTACCGAATTGCTGATGAGATTTTTAATTTCATCAGATTTTAATGTAACTGAAATAAAATAACGGGTGGCGCTATATAGTTGCCTCATCTAATGGAAATACATGCATGGATAGTGAGTAGAGAGAAGATCCGCCATCTTGCTATTAGTATGTTTGGGCGTGTAGATGAAAAACGGAACGAAACCAATGATGGATGGAAGACTTGAAACCAAGAGTGTCGTCTAATTTGCCTCGATCGGCTTTTACAATCTGCACGGTAAGAGAAACAGCTGGTTCATTTAAAGTATATACTTTTCTCCCAGACCAGCAAGAATATAAGAAATTTTAATTGTGTTTAAACTAAAACTAAAGAGATAGAAAAAGTATTATAAATAAGATTCAAATTTGAAAAGCTAAGTAGTCGAAAAGACCTCCCCTGAGAGTGCCTGGCTCGAATGTTATGCAGTAGTTATTTATTTTTTCATAATTTATGTAATTTGTTTTATTTTTAATCAAGTAATTTTTGTAAGTTTATTCTGTCTTTATATCTTTCTTTGTATATCATGTAAATAATTAATAAAAAGATTGTGTTTACCTTTTAAGCCGGCCAGTCTCTCGGGCTTAAAGGAAACATCAAAAAATGTGTTGCAGGGCCCGTAATGTACAGTGACGTAATTAAACGACATACTACCAACTACTAGTTAATATAGTTAATAAACTTATGTATAAAACTTTTACAGGTTTTACGTCAGAAAACTATAATAATACAATAAAACTAATACTCTTCAAAAAAATTAAATACTCCGAACCAAAAAACATAACAAACATGTCATGGACAGTAACATCATGCATGACATTAAGTTGATGACAGGATTTTTTTTATAAATTAAAGAGTTAATGTATGCGTGGGTCCATTTTTAACCGACTCCGAAAAAGGAGGAGGTTATCAATTCTGCTGACGAAGCATGTTGCGGATAAACCGTTTGTAAGTTCTGACGAAGCATGTTGCAGATATGCGTTTGTAAATTTGACGAAGCATTTTGCGGATATTCCGCTCTGATCAATACTGTCTTATTTTTCATGTTAGTTACTTTCACAGATTTATGATAGGTACCTAGTAAAAAGTTTCCAAATCAGCTCAATCGGCTAAAACTAAATATTTTAATTTTCAGTTGCAAGAATTGACCCAAACCCAAAACAACAAAAAAACGGGGCATAGACAATTTTTTTTATGAGAGGCATGTTTCACATGTCGGTTTAGTTGTGTGAAAGAACTTTCCTAGTTATTTATTGAGTGACACTTTCAGAGAAACTGATAAAGAGCAAATAAAATTCGCCACAACAATTATAAAGAAGACTTTTCACAAGATGGCGCTAAATGATTCTAAAACGCGCAAACGAGGTTTCATCAATTGGACACATAAGTACGACCTTCGGCAGGACTTAGTCGGAGCAGTGCGGTTTCCTGGGCGCACCACCTAGATTAGCGGGAAGGTCTACCCTTTATGGCAGTCAAGTATACCACCTCACGCTCGCTTCACTGGTGACCCCGATGTGATCAGCCTTCTCTTTCATCAGCACCTGGATCCCGTCATCATTGATCTCTTGCATCTTCGTCGCCTCTCTCTCCTTCTGCTTGGTCAGGAGCAGTCAGCAGTCTAACTGCAAGCCTCACAGAAATTCGACGATTGAGTAATAGTTTTATCGCTTCTATGCTTAGTTCGGTGAGTGTGAGAGCCGATGGCCCATCCCCTCTCCCCTTTGGGAGGCAAAAATAAAAGGCCGGCAACGCTCTTGTTACACCCCTGGTGTTGCAGTTGTCCATGGGCAGTTCCGGAGTCTGAGGTGTTTACCTGGTTTAAAATAATACCTACCAGATAAACAACTGACACTCAGGCAAATCTAAAAAATCCGTTCTATACCTGGAAATCAAAGTTACTTGTGGTACAACTGGGATACAGAGGTCGCCATTTCATTACAGAGTATCCATTGGGATCCTAAGCAACACACACACAACCACACAAACGGATTACAGGCACTGCGCACCGGGTAATATTCTGAAGCTCATTCAGTCCTTCTTCAAAAATCACCGTGTGGGTGACTAGGGTATGGGGTAAGTCCAAAATAACACGGAGGTAAGACGTGCTTTCGATTTTGAATCGGCCCTTTAAAAATAAGATCCATCAGAACCTACGAAGAAAAAACTAAAAGAAAGAGCACTGAGTGTTTTTTTTCTTTCACTATATACTTCTACTTCTTCTGATTTATATTATGGCTTCCACCAAAGTTTCGACGATTCTGCCAATGTCCAGTTTAATGAGATACCTACAGAGTATCGGTGTTTTATTTTAATAAGTAGCAATCAAAGATGGCGTAGGACCTTCGATTGCCTTATGGGAGCTTTTGGTGACAAATGTATACAAGTCCACATGACAGTCTACTTTATTCATCATCATCATAATCATATCTAAAATCAATTTGCAAAATCATCTAAGGCAAACCCCAACTGAACCCGTTAACTTCCCACCAAAAACCTTCTTTCATTGCAGTTCCTTCTGTGCGATCTGTGTCAGTAGGGGAAAGTCAAAGTGACAATTACTTTTATGCTTTATTTTTATATATCGTATGACAGCAATCGCAAGCATGTTAAAATTGTAAAATATTGTTTTGATGAAATTATATTAGGAAGTTTTATATTTTTTACTCAGTATGTCCATGCAATTTGTTACCATTTCATATGGACCCTCTAATACATATCATACACTTGCGCATAAACCCCAAAAGTTGGCGGGATTGAGAGGTGGGTCTATAACTTAGTTTTTGAGTTTTCTTAGTCACTATTAATAATAAAATAGCCGTGATAATATGAATGTATGTACACGGAACATTTATATATGTGTGTTTTGTACTATTAGAGACATTAAAATGAAGTAGGTAAGTACTTTTTAAATTTTACGCCACTTGTGGTTATCGCATAGGGTAGACTGGGTACGGTTATGCCAGGGTCTGAGGCCAGGGTACGGTTGTGACAGGCGTGATATAAGGCAAACTAAATGGAATAGCGGGGAAGGTGAAGGGGACATAGAAGCGTCGTTCCCATCTGAAGTTTACTAATATACTATAACTCAACTAAATGAAATCCATGTGTTCGAAATAAAATAAGAGGTCTTAATAATTGATCAAGAATTATTTTTGATCGTCATCATTTTTCTACCACTTAGAAAATCTAACACCAGTGTTGGCCACTTACACAAACAAAACAAAAAACAAGTCTTGTTTGCGCTTTGGGTTGAGAAGGTCGGACGGCATGACGAGGTTCGCTATGGATAGGCAAACAGCAGTAAACCTTGTCAAAGTATCTTGGATACCTATTCCTATGCACGTAGCAGACTCCATAGGGACAGGTATCCCTATGGAGTCTGCACGTGGCAGGCCCCGGGCTCTGGACCATTACAGCTGAGGATGCAACCGGGTAACTAGTATGTATACATTTTGCTCTTATTAATTACTTCCCTCATCTTTTTCTTAATTTAAGTAATAGAATGCACACCTATAAAATACCAAACAAAATAAGTAAAGGCGGCTTTACATGGGATGTCGCTCTTCAAGGGAATGACGTCAATAAGCGATACGGTTAGCATTCGAGTATTATTTTTTTCCATTATTTCGTATTTCACCTATCTTTTTTTATATATAGGGTCATATCACAAAAATTGAGCTAGCCCCACAGTAAGTTGTGAACTTGTGTCGCAGGATACTAACTCAACGATACTATATTTTATAGTATATACTTATATAGATAAACATCCAAGACCGTCAGGTCAACATGAAAAAAGATCTTTTTCATATTGACCTGACTTATGGGTCTCAATCGGGGATCGAACCCGGGACCCCCGTGTCGCAGGCTAGCGTGTTGACCGCTGCGCAACGGAGCTCGAAAATTTGCCAACGGCGTTATGAACTTAGGCTCTGCCTACTAAGTGCCTAAGTTCAAAGCATTATTTAAGTATTTAGTTTTCCCTTTTAAGCACGTACTAATTTATAACTGCACAGATCGTCTTCAAAAATTGGGCTACAGAGTACATTTGGTCCCAGTACGTGGTGTCAACCAATGCAAGCTCGTAATGTGTGGCAATGAAGTTAGTACCCTTGTGTTGTTTTTATCTAAAAATCCCTGTTGCAGCATAATAACAGCCAGCTACGTCAGATGCGTTTATACCTATTAGGTATAAGTTTAAAAATATACACCCATTTCAATCATCCTCTCTAACAAAACAACGAGAGCTCAATAGAACAAAAATTTCGCCCCTTTTTAACAACACAGCACACAATTATGTTTAATATATATTGTGTTAAGTGTTTGTTTTGTGATTGTGTGAATTATATTTTGTGTGTGGTATATAACAAACAAACATATCTTATCTCAAAAGCCACTTCAAAAGACATTACCCTTATTCTCATTCTCGTCTCAGCATTTACATAGGCTTCCCATTAAATAACGTCTATTGAACAAAAAAAAGGACAGCTACTCTTGCTATTTGTCCAAGCATTTCTTGGGTTTATTCTTATCCCTTCTGATACTATACAAGCATAAAAAATCGTCGCGTCAACTTTGCCAATGACAAGTAAAAATAAAAAAAAAAAAATATTCGGCGAAAAAAACAACTACACTAAAAAAGAAAAAGAGATACTTACAAACGAATACAAAAGATAATTGAATAATCCTGAGCGCAGTTCGCGGTCTGCGGAGGCAGGGTTGTTTTCATCGGCAAAGTTGACTAGTATTTATTATGTTCGGTGGGCCAAATAGAGAAGTAAACCACCAGTAATACTCATAATTACGGGTTGGAGAGGTCTCTTTGATGATTATACGCTTTGTTTGGCTTGTGTTTCCTGAGTCGCCTTCTACGACATCCACCACGGGAAGTCTTGGTGTGGTTCTATTCTACTCTGCCGGGAACCACACGGCAAATCAAAATTATCATTACATTATTGTCATTATTTGAAGTCTCAAGCCGCGCTCCTGGCCAGACAAATGCTTCAGCTACTTTTCAATTTAATAGGTTTTCCGCTGCAACATCAACAACCTGATGTTCAACTGTCCATACGAACAGGACGTGGTGTGCCAGCGCGCCGTGCAGGCTGTGGTGGATGCCAATACGAAGTTGTTCAGGGCCCGCAACCATCTTTACTTCTGGGCGATGATCCAGCGACAGGTCTTCTTTCTTTATCTATTTACAGGAAAAGGACCCCGGGCCCCACATTATGGCTGATGTTGAAACTCGGAACAGGCTAAGAGCTCTCTCTTTCAAGAGGTACTTATTTATGCTGCATTTGACCGGATTTATGGTCCACTAAAGTGAACAAATCCGGTCGTAATTTAAAACCAACAATGGCAAGTTTATAAAGTTAATTATTATAACGCGTACAATTTAGGGGTTTTCAAGGTAAGAGTGGATAGGCATTATTTGAGTTTGCATGTACCGTAGACCTCATCGTTGTTCCCATAGATATTAGAATATTAACCTGGTTGTTCCCTATCAGGCGAGATAGAGGTCAAACACACGCAGTTTTATCACAAAGTAAAAGTTGAACCTGGAGATTCCTTTGGCAACCTGAGAACTTGTATTTTATTCCGGGCTGGATTAATCCTTTGGCAGTGTAAGCAACAGCCTTGTGGTTCCCGGCAGAGTAGAATAGGACCACTCCAAGTCTTCCCGTGGATGGCGTAGAAGGCGACTTAGGAAACACAAGCTATATAATCATCACAGAGAGAGGGTCGTGCTCCTGCACTGGAGACTAACAAAGACCTGATGATGATGTAAGCAACAGGCACCGGGTACAGGCCCCAAGTGCGCATGGCGTCTGATTTAAGGGTCAAGGCAATCAGCCTAATGTTTAATAATTTACATTACTATATAATCATCATCATCAGGTCTGTTTTAGTCTCCACTGCAGGAGCACGACCCTCTGTGTACCCGAGCCATATTTTAGCCAGAGGATTTAGCCTACACTACTTTTTGGTTGCTGAGGTCCCTTTGATATTTATGTCTCAGTCATCTGGTTAAATCTGCTATTTGATTAAATGACTAGCGCTTTCATTGAATGACCACGTTTAATTGAATGACTAAAAAGTCGTTGAATGTAACGTTCAACGTCTTGACTGAATGAATGTCATTTAGCAAAGTCGTTGAATCTTAGCCGACTTTGTAATATTAGGTGGTAGCATGATTTCATTTTTCTTAGTTTTTAAAGTAACCGGCGGTGGCGTAATAATAGGTAAATCCATAATGTCATACTATTTTATTACAAATAACGCACTTTTATGTAAATTTAATCGAAAAAAATACCAACACCGTGCCATCTGTTCGAGCTGTTTGACGCCATATTTGTTTTGGTAACTACTAGCGCCGTAGTGGTAAAAAAATGAACTAAATTTGAATCACCTGAGTGATTTTATGTCCGCTATGTTCAAAGGGCTATGTTACAACCCGCTAACTAATTGAACGTTGTGCGACGCTCGTTCAATCAACGTTTGGCCTAGTCATCCAATTAAACGTGGTCATTCAATGAACGCGCTAGTCATTCAATCAAATAGCAGATTCAACCAGATGACTGCGACATTTATAAGCTCGACGAGCTCCGTGGCGCAGCGTTACGCCGGCCTGTGACACGGCTGGTCCCGGGTTCGATCCCCGGTCAGGTCAAGATGAAAATTGATCTTTTTCAGATTGACCTGGGTCTTGGATGTTTATCTATATATGTATTTGTTATAAAATATTGTATCGTTGAGTTAGTATCCCATAACACAAGTCTTACTTAAGAACTTACTTTGGGGCTAGCTCAATCTGTGTGATTTGTCCGTATATATTTTAAAAAAAAAAGCTTTGTTTAGCTTGTGTACTTTAGTTCCCAAGTCGCTTACTACGTGGTAGGACCATGTAGTAGGCGACTTGGGTCTTCTAAATTGAATATTGCTTATTTATTTTTACCGCTTTAATTCTTTTTCTGCCTACAAACAGATCTTCAAGGGCGGTAAGTTCGATATCAAGAATAACTTCATTCAGCAAATAGAAGATGTTCAGGACAATCCTATGGCTTCGTTTGGAGAATGCACCACGTGCTGCGATATCATGACAAAGAAAAATACATAATATGACTTTTATTTTATACATATTTTTACTAACTTCACAAAAGGAGGAAGTTCTCAATCCGTCTGTATGTTTACTTGTCACGGTAACCTCTTAACTCCGTTATATTGAGTAATTTACAAAAATATTTTTTTATTTGTAAAGTATATTACTTTCAATTGTTTTATAATTTCATCAATATTGGTTCATCAGTTTGGTTGAATCAATTATTTCGATATGATTTTTTTTGTTTTATTACTTGTTTTTTTTAGATGTGCTTACAATTGTAAATTTATAATTTATTTTATATTATAATTTTATTGATTTTAAAATGTTTCTTTTCTTATGTACTTTAGTTATTTCTTAATCTATGTTGTGTCAACATACTTTTTCAAATAACGCTTGCTGACTTTTTATTTTATCAAAAGCGTCCTATGAGTTTCAATACAATGTTTTTTTATGATTTTTGTAATTTTAAATTAATTGTTTTATTTCTTAAACAAACTAAAAAAGATGCGGATTTAAATATTGTAAAAATAAATAAATATATACGGACTAATCACATAGATTAAGCTAGCCCCAAAGTAAGTTCGAAACTTGTGTTATGGGATACTAACTCAACGATACTTACTATTTTTATAATAGATACTTATAAAGATAAACATCCAAGACCCAGGTTAATCTGAAAAAGTTCACATTTTATATCTTGACCCGGGATCTTGGGATCTAACCCGGGATCTTCCGTGTCACAGGCAGGCGTGTTGACCGCTGCGCCACGGAGCTCGTCAATTGTGATATAATTTACTTCCGTGACGCAGTGATTAGCACGCCAGCCTGCGACACGAGGGGCCCGGTTTCGATCTCCAGCCAGGTAATGACGGAAAATCTATCGTTTTCAGATTTGCCTGGGTCGTGAATGTTTATCTATATAAGTATCCTAACTAATATTATAAATGCGAAAGTGAGTTTGTTTGTTTGTTACGCTTTAACGCCATATGTACTGAACCGATCATCATGAAATTATGCATACACATAGGTTGGGGTACTGAGAAGGATATAGGCTATACCACGCGGGCGAAGCCGCGGGTAACAGCTAGTCTATGATAAAGTAAAGTATCTTTGGGTTAGTATCCTACGACACAAGTTCACAACTAGCTCAATCTGTATGTTATTTATTAAGTAAAGAAAATATCAATCAATCTGTATGATTTAATTGTCCCTATATATTTATTTAACTTATTTTTTGTTCCAATCGTCAAAGTAAGTAGTTTTAAACAGTCTTGTTCTTTCTCAATTTGAGTCTGAGCGGCAATCCCCCCACAATGCCCTGCACCACGTTCGACCTCGGGTTGACCTCTGGCTTCCGCTTCGTGGAGCTAGAGGGTTCCACCGTGAACCGCTGCAGCACAGCCGCCAGCCCTGCCAGAGACTGCATCTGGCCCAGACGGGCACCTGGGGACAATTATAAATACAATAGCTGAGCCATACAGACAGATGGACATGACGAATCTATAACGGTTCCGTTTTTTTTCCATTCGGCTACGGAACCCTAAAAAGGTACAAACATCCATATCCAAAATATTTGGGTAGATAGGCAGGCAACTTATACAAAATGATGTTTACAGCATCAGACGGAACAAGGCATAAATACGAACAAATTATCATCAGTTCTTTAGTCTCCACTTCAGGTGCATGACCATAGATATCAGAATAGTAGTGAGCGTAACCCTCTCAGCACTACCAGAGCCATATATTTCCTAAGTCGCCTTCTTCGACATCCACGGGAAGACTTGGAGAGGTCCTATTCTACTCTGCCGGGAACCACAGGCGTAGTTATAATAAAAAACCGGCCAAATGCGTGTCGGGTCACGCGCAGTGTAGGGTTCCGTAGTTGCGAATGACAAGTTTGAGTTCACACTGTTCACACTCGCACCTCTCAGTTTAACGACCAAAAACATCTAACAATAAAAATTGTATGAAATTTTATATTTTCCAGTACATTTTATAAGTTGGTTGCCTATAACATTTTTTGAATACACTACACGACCTCTAAAAAATTTGGACTTTAAAACCAAATATTTCGGAAACGGATCCCTAAATCCCTAAAGCGTTCTCAATCTCACAATAATTTTTAAGTGTGCATGCGCTGTGAGGGCCCGCACTTAATTATCGTTGCAAATGATACTTATTATTTAGTAAATGTTCTAAAAGAATTGTACAACTTGGAATTAGAATTTGTAACAGCCTATTATGGGAGTTATCAGGTAAAATGTTGGGCCCTCAGACCTAACCTATAAATTTTTCAGCCTTTAATATTTAAATAACTGAGCATGTATCAGAAAATATCTTTGTTTTACCATTTAAGTCTAGTCAAAGCAAGTTTTATGACACTAAGATATTTTACCAATACACTTTCTTATTTCCTAAATCTGAGTTCAAAATGGGCCCTCATACGGCATACTTCCAAATTTTATTTCATCAATAAAAAAATATCTAGAACATATTGTTGTTCTGAGCTTATGTAATCTTATTTAGTTGAATTTGTGAAAATTTGTAAAAACAAAACATCCTACACATTCGTTATTGTATAAAAGTTATAGCGTTATCAAAATTCGGGCTCTCAGACGGCCACTTTTTTAACGTTTTTTGACTATTACACAAAAACTACGCAATATGTAACGTGTCTGATATGTTCAGTAATTGTGAAAAAATGATTTTGATGAAGTGTTTGTATTGTATTATCTTCTAATTAGATAAATCAATAGAAATTTAAAAAATAACAAAAATATTTAAGTCTACATAATTTTTTGTAGGTAGGGTGACCATATTTTTTTCTGTCTTTGGTCTTTCCCTAGTAGAACGTAGCTATGTATATTTTTTTGTTAACACATATGTTATAAAACCCAATACTTAAATGAAAGAAAATAATGGTACAAAACAAAATAAATTTGAGAAAAAATGGTAGGCCATATAAAATTTGGTTAGCCACACTGTTACGGTTCCGTAGTAAACAAGGAACCCTTTGTACAAGGTTATGGTTCCGTAGTAAACAAGGAACCCTTATAGTTTCGCCTTTAACTTAGTCATGAATACAAACATTATGAAAAACAATGTTATTTTTGTTGAAAAAAAATTTATAAGGTTTTTGGCTAATCTACCCTTCATGGGCGAGTCCGAAACGCACGTGGCCAATTTTTTCCTTTTACGCTAAATGTAGAATTGTTCAATGTTGACGATAGAACCGTCTCTGTGAATACTGCTATTATGATAGTTACAGTCACAAACCTAAAGGCATAGAAATGTACATGTTGGTGCTGTTAAGAGCAGAGGTCTTCCGTCATTTAGAGCGAACCTTGGTCGCAGCGGCATAGTCACGATGACCATACAAATGGACTATCCCAGCTGAATGCATATATAAAATTTTGTTTGGGTGCTGTTAACCAGTGAGGAGTTCCCTCATCTGGAGCGACGCCTGGTCAGTACGGCATAGTCACGATGATCTTACAAACGGATCATCCCAGCTGAATGGACAAAAAATAACTGGAATATTTAAAAAAATAAATAACCCCCTTGTAGGCGACAGTTAGGCCAGTCCAGTAAAAAACACGCGTCGGTTAAAATTAAAGTATAATTCGGCACAAAATACAAAATTGATAATAAAATATACGAGAAAAACAAAAAAGCAAACAACAGCGTTTTTCTCGCGTGGACCTAAGACTTTTCTATGTTTGAAAATTGGCGGGAGCGGGCGTCGCCACAGACAATAAAACTTAAGTTCTTTAAAAGTAAACCATAAACATAATGCCACGCTCCTATTTCTTTTTTAAATAAAAAGATAAAACAGTATTTAATCTTACGCTAGTTACAAAATAATATTTACAATAAATATTTACAACTAAACCAGAGCGCGTCGCTAACACCCCTACTGCAGTTAACATCCACTGTATTGATTTTTTGCTATGGTTACATACCATATGAAACTCCGAGGAAACATACGAATCTAATGACACCTCACACTTCAAATTCAGCCGTTTAAGCTACAGTGTTAGAGTAACAATGGAACAGACATACTTACATACATATACTTATATATATATGCGAACGTATAATATATAACATACGTGCGAAAAACAACCCTTCTGGGTGCCCACCCAAAAATCACAGTCGGGTAAAATATCATTAAATGTTGGTATTGCTAAACTGAGTTATCAGTAAGGATCATAGGCTATATTCTATTTTTAGGGTTCCGTACAAAAGTTGAAAAACGGAACCCTTATAGGATCACTCGAGCGTCTGTCTGTCCGTCCGTCCGTCTGTCACAGCCGATTTTCTCCGAATCTACTGAACCAAATTAGATGAAATTTGGTAAGATAGTGTAATCCTATGACCCAAACACGGATGTGCAAAGTAATAAAGATTTTTTTGAAATAAGGGTCATTTTGAGGGGCCCAATTACAAAATTTTAAAAGAAAGTTTTGCAAACCTTACTGTCATATATCAAATGAAAGGGTTCATTATGAGGATCTCAAAAATATTTTTTTTTGTTCGGGTAAAATCAATACTTTGATTTTATTCACGAAAGAAGGCAAAAATTGACCATTCCCCCCCCCCCCCTGATCTCCCAAACTACTGGGCCGAAAATTTTGAAAAAATTACAAAATATAGTTCATTCCTTGAAGATTACAGGAAAAATAATAAGAATTCTATCACTTGAAAATTAAGTGGTAAACTCACAATAATAAGTTCATCTAGGGAAATAGTTCACTAAAACACCACTAGGTGGCGCTAGTCAATTGAATAAAACATTTTTTGCACATCGTGTGTGTGTTCACGAAGCATATTGTGCGGGGTTCCGCACAATATGCTTCGTGAACACATTGCACGAGTTTGACTCACACTTGGGCGGTTTTTAAAAAATAGGGAACTCTTTAAAATTGACCTACCTAATTGTCACCTAAGTGCGTTCTTGGTTACATCCTCATCTAAGGCGATTCGGAACCTGGAATTGGCAGGCCGGGGGCCAGGATAGACTGTGTGATAAAACTGTAACTTTCACGGATTTAATACCTTATGATTTTTGGTTTAAATAATGGGTATTTTATGCATGTGACACTTATAAATATGTAGTACTGTTTCGCTTGTAATGTACCAATTTTCCTATTTAATTCCTAAATAAGATGAGAAGGCGTGGTTACCCTAGTCATAATAATTTGGTGAGAAATAAATATAAATGATTTTTATCAAAAATGAAGGAGCCTTTTATTTTATACATAGTGTTAGTTTATGACAACATTTTTTCACAATTACTGAACATATCAGACACGTTACATATTGCGTAGTTTTTATGTAATAGTCAAAAAACGTTAAAAAAGTGGCCGTCTGAGAGCCCGAATTTTGATAACGCTATAACTTTTAAACAACAACGAATGTGTAGGATGTTTTATTTTTACAAATTTTCACAAATTCAACTAAATAAGATTACATAAGCTCAGAACAACAATATGTTCTAGATATTTTTTTATTGATGAAATAAAATTTGGAAGTATGCCGTATGAGGGCCCATTTTGAACTCAGATTTAGGAAATAAGAAAGTGTATTGGTAAAATATCTTAGTGTCATAAAACTTGCTTTGACTAGACTTAAATGGTAAAACAAAGATATTTTCTGATACATGCTCAGTTATTTAAATATTAAAGGCTGAAAAATTTATAGGTTAGGTCTGAGGGCCCAACATTTTACCTGATAACTCCCATAATAGGCTGTTACAAATTCTAATTCCAAGTTGTACAATTCTTTTAGAACATTTACTAAATAATAAGTATCATTTGCAACGATAATTAAGTGCGGGCCCTCACAGCGCATGCACACATTTTTAAAGACCTATTTAAAGAAAACCCGCACGATGGGTAAGTAGAGAAAAAAAAATTACTCCTCCACTTTACTTGTATGGGAGCTAATGGGGAGCTACTAAAAAAATTTTTTTTTCAAGATTTTTTTCTACCACTTTTTTGGCATGATTACTATACATATCCATACCAAATCACAGCTTTTTAGTACTTATAGTCTCTGAGTAAAACCGCGGACGGACAGACAGACAGACAGACAGACATGGCGAAACTATAAGGGTTCCTTGTTTACTACGGAACCCTGAAAATGTATGAATATCCATATCCAAAATGTTTTGTTGCTAGGCAGGTAACTAACCATATAATTTTTATAGCGTTAGACGGAAGAAAGCATAAATTTTAACATATAAACCAGTTAGGATCGCTTATCCGATTAAATCGGTTTATTCCACTTTGATCAGCTAGGTGATATCACCTGGGTGAACAAAGTACACTTTTTTTAGTGTACTTTGTTCACCTCGGAATCATATCTCCTAGGTGATTAACGGCGACTCCTTTTTCCCACGCTAGTGGAACTCAATCACCAAATTTTTTAGCTAATGTAAAGGAATGTAAGGAAGTAGGAAAAGGATTCTAAGAACATCTCACACAACATGTTGCGGTGTAAAAAATGAACTCACATAAACACACACATACATATGCGCACATACATACATGAACTCTGAAAACTTAACACTCCTTTTGGGTAGTTGTGTAAAACCAGCTCTGTAGAGTTGCGCGTCAAGGCGTGGAAATCTGTCGAAGGCGTGGAACACTAAACAATTTTAATTAATATTCTATAATGTTAATGTTTGATTGATATCTCATGAATACTTAATGATGTAGAATTGACTCCGTCATAACTTAGCGTCATAACAGATACTGTACCACCTACCATACCACCTACTAATGTCACAGAATTAATAATAGCACTAACGTACAGAACGGAAACTCGCAGCGTCCCTCACAACCTAGCTTCCCCGCACCTCACCCCCGTTAATACGCGGGCTTTACTGGCATTCAAACAGGGTTAGATTAAAAACAAAACAAACGTTATTTAATTTATTCATATTTACCGTATTTTTTGACGCCGAATACGTTAGTTATTTTATTACAAATAGTAATCGTATATTTAGTGTGTCATAACATAAAATAACCTAAAACCGTGATAAATGGAAAATGGACATAAACTAAGGAAATACCTATTTGTGAAGTGATATTTGTTTTAGACATGCTTTTATGAATACATAAATATATCAATAATAAATAAATATATCCTTACATCTACTAGAGAATATTTATATACCTATGTCATAGTGTTGTGTTTGCTGTACCTACCAGTTGTAGCACACAAGTAGGAGTAATGACATACGAGTGAGATCAACGATCTGAGGATCAACGAATACATTTTATGCTTGTTAGCCATAGATTAAAAAAAAAATCGTCTCTCTTGTAAGCACTGTCACTTATTTACTATCCAGATTTATAATAGGTAAGTCCCAACATATAAACTTAGATAAAGTAATCACAAATCTTCTAAAATGGAATGATATACCTACTCGTAAATAATGGCATCGGTAGTAGGTACCTACTTATATTCATTCGACGGGTGCCGACCCTGATTGTCGAACTCACACATTGACGCAGTGCACGGATATAAAGTTTTGTTTGTGTTAGTCCTAGGCATAAATATTGCGCCGCTTGTATGGAGCGCCACACCTGTGCTAATGTTTAAAAATTGCTTGAATAAGTACATTACTAAAATAATAACTGTATGTGGCATGAAAAACAAAATAAGTGATCATAAGTACTTTTTGGAAGATAGATGGAAAGATCTCTGGATATGGTGCTTCATAAATAACTCACCGATACACATCCTAGGGCCTTCTCCAAATGGCATGTACGCGCAAGGATGCCTGCCCTTAATTTCTTCAGGTGTGAACCTCTCTGGTCTAAATTCAGTTGGATTGTCAAAATACTGCTCGTCGTTTTGTACTGCTTGGATAGGGATGATGATTTTAACTCCAGGATCGATGGAGATGTTCAGTTCAGGTATAGTGCAGGTTCTAGTGCACTCCCGAGTTACAACTCCAAGTGACGGGAACATCCTCATTGCCTCTTTGAAAGCCATATCCAAGAGAGGCATATCCGCTACAGCATCGTAACACAACTTGCCATTGTACCTAGACAGCACTTCATCTATCTCTTCTTGAATTCTTTCTTGTACATCTGGATTGTAAGCCAGTTGATGTAAAGTGTAGCTTGTGGCTGAAGATGAGGTCTCAAACCCGGCCGCGAAAAATATGAATACTTGGGCTGCCATACACGCTAGAGTCATCTCCATTTCGACTTCTACTGGAGATCCATCTGGATTACGTCTCTCAATGGATTCAGCTTTGAATTTACCCTTCGACTCCAATTCTAACAACAGATCTATGAAATCGTTTCTGCCTGAAGGTTTGCCGTTTCTTTGTTCTCTTACTTTTTTGACGATTTCTGTTGCTATTTCTTCAATTTTAGGATTAATTACGGGCAGAAAACCTCTTACCAATGGTATGGCTTCCCAAAGACCCAATCTTATTATGTCAATCACGGACCGACTAAATATTAGTTTTCCGAACTCTCTGAAGAGTGACTTCTCATCGTTTATGGTATCCATTTCAATTCCAAAACCACACGCTCCGATGAATTCCGTCGTGAACCTGGCCATCAGTTCTCGAACGTCACATTCACCTCCACGAGACACAATATCATCGCCCAAACCTTGCAGTTTCTCTGCACGCTTGACCACCAGCGGAAACATGTTCTTCAACTTCGCAGTCGTAAATGCCGGTGTTAATCTCTGTCTTAAAAGTCTCCAGTTATCCCCATCGGCATGAAATGGGTTGAGCAAGACAGCATCAACTTTCGGATTCCGTGACATGCCTCTAAAGTAAAAGTTAGTGAAATCCGTACTCATAATTCTTTTTATAATATCCGGATCCCTGATGATGAGTTCTGGTGTGCTGAATCTATAGTAGCCCACGACTTTTTCATCCGAATATTTGTTGTACAACTCTTGGGATATGTCGGTAATACTTTTGAAAGCAAAGGCATTTTTAAAATGTGTTCCAAAGGGCGGCACTGTAGGTTCATGTTTGACGTTTCTTTTGATCCAGTAGTCGTAATTCCGAGTTACATATAAGTAGAGCGCAACAGCAGCAAAAATTAATAAAACGAGAATCATTTAGGTATATATAATATTTCATGAATCGGTAAAGTTTAAAAAAAAGTAACCGCCGCGCGTGCCTATTAATGTTTACGGTACTCCGTGTGCGTACGGTGGCAGCCGGCCGGAAGACTGCAGAATACTGAATGATTCTGTGCCTCAGTTGATTGTACTCTTTGCACAACAAACTAGTTTCTTTATTATCAACGTATATGTAATCACCAAACCTGTTATAAAGTTTCTAAATAAATATAGATAGGCAAATAGATATGAAACAAACAATATTCGCAGTGTAAGTAACGTTCGATTATATTACTATACAGACAATTTTAATATTTATTGTGATTACTTTTTATTGAATTATTTTATAACAGCAGCTTATGTCATCTACGTGTTTTCGATCACGTATTTTTTAGTTTGCTTGTTTACAATCTGCGATTTTACAATCAACAAAGCAGTCAACCTTTGGAATTTAGACTTTGAACGGAAAACTTTGCAACTTACGTGTTTTCAATTTTAATAGAATAAAGAATAGCTTTTTTAATGATTTTATAACGGAGCTGGACTGGGGAACTCTTTATTAGGCCAGATTTTGCAAATTCGATGCATCATAGAACTTTAAATAGCTACGCGATAAAGAAATCAAAATAAGAGGAATATTAAAGAATTTTACATGATGGAACTTTTTTTTGCCGCCAATAAAGAAATGATATATAGTTTCAATAAATAACTTTAAATTAACCAATTATTTCCCTGTTTAAATATGAACTTGTGAAGTTGCGGAAAAAGCTACTTAATTAAAATTACTTTCTTGTAGGTCAGTTGCTTTTGGCGGTCTAAAAGAAATCTCAAAGAAGAGCACGTAAGACTGTTTATACCCGACTGACCCAAACAGACAGTTTAAAGTATTAAGGGGGCACCCTAGGCCCTAGGCACAGTAGAAAGAGAATCAGTCATTGAGAGAAAACGTGATTACCGCCAAAAACGGTTGTTTTTGGCGGTAATCAGATTCTCATAATTCTCACTGATTCTCATAATATTAAACATGATTCCTAAAATACTTCTGGTTATTTACTAGTGCTTATATGATTTACATTCTTAAATTTCTTTCTATTTGTAAAGTATTAGGAATAAAATAATTGGCGTCGCTACTGTGCCTAGTGTGCGGCCTTAAAATAAGTAGGTATGTCTGTCACTATAGCCTAAAACAGCTTGACCAATTTTGAAGTGTTAGGTGTCATTAGATTCGATTCTTCCCCGGAGTAAGGCTATGTAGCGTCTGCAGAAATCGTAATGGAGAAGGTTAACTACCAAAAAAGGCGGTGAGGTTTTTTTATATTCTGAAATACTTGCTGGTATGAGTTACGGTTGCGATTACTTAATACAATACTGAACAATCCACTAGTGCGCAGTTTTCCCCTATAAAATTGACTATACAGATTGTTCTACCAATTTGCGCCGCGTAGGCTATGAATCCAAGACCTTTCAGTCACACAACGTCGCGCTCCATGATCGCTTGACCGCTTGTTACTCATGCAGTAGTCAGTGCACAAAATATCAGTTCTTATCTCTCCATTTTACAAATGTTTGTAATTTGACAAGGTCGACTAGAGGCTGCGTTAAAATATTTCATATCAACCAGTTTAACAACATCGCCCGCGCGTGTCAGACGATATGTTTATTTTATTGACTATTTTGATTTGCTTTTCACTGCTTTACTTTTACGGGACTAGAAACTTCCGATATTGGTCTAAAAGGAAAGTGAAACATGACACCCCAATACCTTTCTTTGGTAACCATCATCAAAACTTCTTCGGTAAGAAAAGTTTGACAGAGATTTCATCTCATTTATACAATAAATACAGCACGGAGAAAGTCGTCGGGTACTACAGATGGGACAGTCCGACTCTTATCATCAGGGATCCAGAAATAGTGAAGCATATACTTAACACAGATTTCATATATTTTCACCATAGAGGCCTTGGTAGGCACCCAGATGTGGAACCATTGATGTCCATAAATGTGTTCCATGCCGATGGTGATAGATGGAGGCTCCTGAGAAAACGGCTTACGCCTGCATTCACTACTGCCAAGCTGAAAAATATGTTCCCGTTGGTAGTGAAGTGCGCTGAGAAGTTGCAAGTTGTTGCTGAAGACATAGTGTCACGTGGTGGTGAAGTAGACGCCAGAGACTTGATGGCCAGGTTCACCACAGAGTTCATAGGCGCGTGTGGCTTTGGCATCGAAATGAACACAATAAATAATGAACATTCGCTTTTCAGAGAACTAGGAAGGCGTATGTTTAACCCTTCATTTAAAACCTTTTTGTTATTTACATTATGGGAGGTATTTCCAGTTCTTAGAAACCATATTTACGTTCTCGACCGTGACATTGAAGATATCATGACGGATATTGTTAAGAACATATTGGCACAAAGAAATATGAAGCCATCAGGCCGAAATGACTTCGTAGATTTATTGTTGGAATTAAAAGAAAAGGGCAAAATAAAAGGAGAATCAGTGGAGAAAATAAATCCAGACGGTACTCCAATGGAAGTTGAAATGGAAATGGATTTCATGACTATAGTTGCGCAAGTGTTTATATTTTTTGCGGCTGGATTTGAAACTTCGTCTTCGGCTACAAGTTATATGTTACACGAACTGGCTTACAATCCGGACATTCAGATTAGAATCCAAGAAGAAATAGATGAAGTACTGTCTAAATACGATAATAAACTAAGTTACGATGCAATTGCAGAAATGACTCTGCTGGATATGGCATTTAAAGAAGCTATGAGATTATTACCGTCTCTTGGTGTCTTAAATAGGGTGTGTGCTAAAACTTATACTATTCCTGGTTTAGACGTCACAATAGATCCAGGAGTCAAAATCATTATTCCAGTTCAAGCCCTTCAAACCGATGAAAAATATTTCGAAAATCCAATGCAATTTTGTCCTGAACGATTCACGCCCGAAGCAGAAAAAAATCGAGAGCACTACAGTTACTTACCGTTTGGAGAGGGTCACAGGATGTGTATTGGTGAGGATCTGTTATTATTATTTGTTTTCTTTTCAATACCGTAACATCAGACTGCTAATAGAATGTGATTTCTTCCGAATGGTATCCATATATGTAACAGCGAATATCTAGACAGTCTTTTGTTATCATGATTTTTTCCGGTAAAGATTTTCAATTTGAAAGAGTATTAGTTATGTCTGTCAATAAGAACAATTGCAACAGAGGGAGTAACTGTATCAGTCAATCGATCGATTTAATTATTCTTTATGTATAGACATATAATATCAAACTAGCTATTGTATAAAAATATATAAAGTAGATCTTGGAAACGGCTCCAACGATGAACAAGAAGGGTTTATAGGAATAGCTCCAGGTTCACCCTTCAGGAAATAGCTCTCAAGAACTGTTCTAAGTGAGTTGCGGTCGTCTGGGTATGTTTATACTCCGCAAAATAAAATAGGGCCCACCAATATTATTTTATTAATTATTTGCCAAGAGCCTCTTCTTTGTTATATTCATGTTTCAGTTGAATTTGTGCAATGTTTTAATAGATACTCGTTACAGTTCAATAGAACTGTAAAGGGTTTTCGGACCGTAAAGTCTGGAAATCTAACTAGGTATTATTTTCTTTTGAGATGTACTGATTTAGTTTTTTTTTCATAAATTTGGGCAAGAAATCCTGATATACGGATTAAAAATGGTAAAGTTGGCGCTGAAGAGCTCTTAAGAAAAAACGTGCACTGCACGTGCACGACCCTCTCTGTGCTAACAGAGCCATATAATAGCTATAGCAGTCAGATGATTTGGCCCACACTGGGTTCCAAGGCGCGGGCAAAAACTTATAGGTACTTACTCCGTTTTCACAAAGTTTTTGTCTGCGGTTCTAGAGAGACTCAAGGAGGGTTGGCTTTAGAAAGGCAGCCGGCTGTAAATAAAATCGCTGAATCGTATTACAGCATGAATGCTGTTATGACAGCGGACCCTGGGCACCGAAGCGTTACAAGCTGAGGCAGCATCACAACCGGGAAAAACGCTTGAATGATGATGATGGAGTGATGGTATGAAATGAATAACCATCAAATGGAAAATCAGAGTCCTGCGGACTTTGTTCATGTGGTCTGTTCACGATAAGGTTTTATTATCACGTTGCTTCCAATATGTCAAATTTTTTTTCCAAATCATGTCGTTTTAATTTTACAAAATAATACTTTATATGTTTGCATCCATTAAAAAATACCATTCGTATTGGACAGATTTCACGCCCACAAAAACAACATTTTTAGTGCGAACTTCATTGTTTTTATTCAGGTTGCAAGCATTTATCATCTCAAAATTCAAAATTGTTTGGTAAACTCTATAAAACAATAACGACCTTTTAAAATCCTATTGAAAAGGAGACCATGATTCGGAGGAACTTCCAGCGCTGTTTCCGTGAACATCTGCGATACTCCGCTGCCAGTTTGTACTGAGTTCAAGTACCTGGGATCACTTTTACAGAGCGATGGCAATGTGGATCGGGACATCGCAAAAAGAATCAATACTGGATGGCTTAAGTGGAAACAGGTGACAGGTGTGACGTGCGATAAGCGTATTCCGTGTAAGCTGAATGGCAAGATTTATAAGACTGTCATAAGACCAGCTTTATTGTATGGAGCGGAATGTTGGGCAACCAAAAAGAAGGAAGAACATAAGATGCATGTGGCGGAGATGAGGATGCTGAGATGGATGTGTGGAGTAACAAAGATGGAAAAGATCCGAAATGAATATATAAGAGGAAGTTTGAAAGTCGCACCAATAGTAGAAAAAATAAAGAGCCATCGTTTAACCTGGTATGGCCATATCGAGAGAAGGGATGCCGATCACCTGGCTAAAAGGATGCTGCACTTAAATGTGTCAGGACAAAAAGGAAAGGGAAGGCCGAGAAAGTCGTGGAGGTAATGTGTGAGGAATGATATGAAGGAACGGGGAGCAAGTGCCGATGTGGTTGGTAACAGGAAACTTTGGAGAGAGTTGACATACAGAGCCGACCCCAAATAGGGAAAAAGGCAAGGAAGAAGAAGAAGACCATGATAAAAGTATCACTCCTTTATCTGAATTTTTTCCTCATAATCTTGTTTTTTAATCATCAATAATACAAGAAATAATGCATGCCATTTAGATCAAATGCATTTAATTAATGTCATTAACTCAACGGCTCACCCATTCATATAAGTTATATAATATAGGGATATGCGGTATCTAAATGGGTTTATAGTAGGTCGTATTTAATATAAATAATTTATTCAAGTTGTATCGCTGTGTGCATAATGCACTCATAATACCATTTAGGTAAGAAATATATCATATATATATATATATATATATATATATATATATATATATATATATATATATGTATATATATATATATATATATATATATAGTATATATATATATATATATGATATATTTCTTACCTAAATGGTAATGGTATATATATATATATAAATCTGCAAATCCGAAAAAAAATACATTTTCATTAAAACTCGGATTTGCAGATTTGATCCCATAAAAAAAGTATTCATTTTGACTGACGCCTCTTAAAGTTTTTGTACCTACTAATTAAAAAGCAATAAACATTCTGTGAAAATATTAAGAGTCAACATATTTCAGTTCAATAGGTATAGCACTAAGACAGACAGACGGACGGACGTACATCGGAGGCTTTGTGGAGTAATAGAACTCCATTTTTAGAGTTCCGTAGTAAAATAGGAACCCTTATAGTTTCGCCATGTCTTTCTGTCTGTCCGTCTGTTACTCAGGGACTATAAGTACTAGAGAGCTGTAATTTGGAATGGGTATGTATATTAATCATGCCAAAAAAAGTATTAGAAAAAAATCTTGAAAATAAAGATTTTTATGGTAGCTCCCATACAAGTAAAGAGGGAGTAACATTTTTTTTCTATACAAACCCATCGTGTTGGGTATTGTTAAATAGGTTTTTAAAAATATTGTGAGGTTGAGAATACCATTTTTCGATTTAGGGATCCGTTTCCGAAATATTTGGAAATTTTTGTTAGAGGTAAGTGTCCCTTCTTTGAAGATCGATATGTAAAATTTCATACAACTTTCATTGCTAGATGTTTTTGGTCGTTAAACTGTGAGGTGCCAATGTGAACAGTTCGAACTCAAAGTTGTCATTCGCAACTACGGAACCCTACACTGCGTGTGGCCGGACACTCACTTGGCTGGTTTTTTTACACTTTTAACTAAAAACACTCATATGATTAAATTGCAATAAAATCTTTTTATCAATTGCATTTAAAGAAATAAAATCAGATTATTGTTAGCATTTATTATTTATTATGAAAATATATTTACATAGGTACTTACTTCGTGTATTTATCACCTGCATAAAAATTGTTTTTTCTCTAAATTTCGTAGGTATCGCTTCCAAAGCAGAAAAAGTGGCAAAATCCTTCATGATTTAATTGTTCTAAAGGAATATAATTATTATCTTTGGCTAAAGAGACGGTGTGTATATTTAAGTACCTACCTAACTTCGAGCAACACGCCTTCTGGTACAGAAGACGTGTTGCTCGAAGCTACCTAATAATAACAAACTAAATAGTATGGCAAAAAAATCTGCTTAGAACAGGAACCTTTTACGAACTAAGTGTCCATATTTTTACTAAAGTCAAAAATTTTCAATTCAAAGTGACAAAATAAACGTTTGAAGCTAAAATCTTATATATACTAAGTCAACAATGAAATACTTATTTTTGTGGACAAGCTCACGGACAAAGTGCTATCTTATAAAATAAAACGTTCATGTCATGGAAGCGTGACGGAAGATACAAGTATCTTGCAACAAAGATACTATCTTCATTTTCACACCTTATCTAAGCCCTATGTACTCATTAGTACAATGAACTTCGTAGCGGTGACCTTACATTAGGTACAAATTAATTTTCGCACTACATTTGAAAACCAATATATTTTTTATCAAACTGCTATGCTGTACCTGTTAGTGCATTTAATTTCCATGTCTATGCAAGTTTATTTCCTTGTATAGACAAGGTTTGGTATACAAAAAACAGTTATTTTTTATAGTGATAGACATCGTGCAAAAAAAAAAATGCCGTATTTGGATATTTGGGGGCGCTGTTATTACTTGTTTCTCTTGTAGAACTGTGCCTATTCGAACCTCAGAATATGCTTGAGTTATGGTTCTGTGATTTGAACGCCACGCCTTCTGGTTTTCCTAGTACATATTACATATATCTCCATGAGTTTTTCTCTAGATTTTACAAAGTGGTCTTATACCGGATGACTTTTTTTATGGCTTTCACGCATTGCTTATTTAGCCAGTATCAAGTATGAAAGTCGAAGATTCCCGTGCGCTTTTCCGAGTTTTCTTGTTACCAACGAATGATGGTGTCAATTCATTTCGTTGATTCGATGGAGCCCCTGGCGATAGTCCATCACAAATCCAATAGTTCAGTCATAGACAGCAGCAAGACGGACAACCACCAGCCCGCTTTGTAAATCTTACTACAGCCGCACCATGACAGTTTATTTTAGTTATCCCACGTTGGACATGGGCATTTAAAACATCTAGAAATAATTTGCACAACAATTTTTAGACAAACTTGTTTTTAACTTTTAATCAAAAGGTTTGCCAAACAATACTTGACATGTACAAAAATTACGAAACGCTACTTTTTTGTAGTTAATAAGTTTTACGAAACGAAAAGTTGTCCAAACGAGATGGTTTAAAAAGCCAGCCGTGTTCTTGGCGGGAATTTTGCACGTTCAGTACCTGATACTGAATCACTTTCCATAAAATCATTTTGGGAAAAATAAAATAAAAATCCTTTCCACACAAATTGGCCGATCAGTTGATCGGACTAAATGTAGAATGTTGAATTTTTTTGACAAATTTAACGAAAGTATTTGTAAAATTAAATAATTGACGCTCTGAATACCCGTGACTTTTGTCATCTATTTGGTCATTTAATTTTACAGGTGCTCGCCTCGGGCAGATGCAGTCCCTGGCAGGGTTGGCTGCAGTCCTGCATCGCTTCTCAGTGGAGCCTTGCAGCAGGACGACACGGCAACTTAAGCTCAACCCCAGAAGCAACGTGGTGCAGAACGTGTTAGGAGGCCTGCCGCTTAAACTGACTGCTAGGAAGAAAAAGATAGCTTAACTATAATATTTTCAGTATATGGTGCCTTGAACCTATTTTTATATATTTTTACAAACCTTTTTTTACTTAGTTTTTATATCGCTGACTAAGTACGTGATTAAATTTTGTAAGTTACAAGTAAGTTAAAGCTTGACTTCCTGGCGTCTATTTGAGCTAAAATTATTCATTCCTATGCTAGTTTAAGATAATAGATAAGAGGAAATATTTGTGTCTTTATAATATAAAAACTCCAAAACAACTATTTTATTTTAATTTTCATGATTCTTTGACCACACCAATTGCACCACACAAAAAAGATAATTTATTTTGAAAACTCCAAAAAAATGCAATTGTGTAACCCGGCCTTTGACGTTATATTGGATAACCGCTGCGAATACAATTGAGGTTTCTGGTATCTTAGCGTATTCCCATTTAGATCTTCACCTGAGATGCTTCGGAAACCAGGGTCCGGACTCAGAGTCCACAAGCAATGTCACGAGAAACAGCTAGTAATCATTTAAATTAAGTCAACTTGGTCTGATGATAGAGTCACCAAATTAACCTGACTGCATGTACTTAGGTATGAAAATGTTTGCTAGAATGGTTTATCTCCTTAAACTATGTCGCACTGTCATGCCCCGATAGCATAGCTGGGCACCGATAATCAAATAGTTAACTTCGTTAATCGTTAATCCGCTACAAAAAAAGTTAGCTTCGTTAAACGTTAAAGCGTTACATTTCTGAAGAATTAACGGAAGTTAACGTTAATCGTTAATCCGTTAATATGTGTAAAATTGCATCTTTATATCGTTGCGTTAGTGAACTTATAAAACCTGTTGGTTTAGATTCTGGAAATTAACGAATAGGAACAAAACAAACTACTTGTATAATTCAAATGTGTAATTTAATCGGCGCTTTTTTGTTAATAAAACATGTGTAATTAAATGTAATGAAAAAAACAAACGAAACAAATCTCTTCGCAGTTTTCTTTCTCACTCGCACGCGCCGGCAAAATATACCTAGTTTTGTTTTTGTTTCACTCGCTGCCACGCGCCGCCACGCGCCGCCCGGCACTTGTCGTTTCATACTAGACTAAACCTGTTTTTTGCGCCGCGCCGCGATGCCGTGCGGTAACGATTAGGTATTGGATTAACGTTAACGAGTCCGTTAACACTTTTAAAAGTTAACTTGAGAGTTAATCCGTTAATCAAAATGCGGATTAACGAGTTAATACCCAGCTATGCCCGAGAGCCCAGATACCTGCACCTGCAACCGAAAGGCTATTGAGATGGACCTTTTAGTCGCTCCAATAAATAAATTGGCCAAGAGCGGGATGGATTCGCTCACACGAAGGGATCCGTACCACAATTTAACTCCAAAAACGTATCGTATCTCGAATGGTGATGATATGTACTGTCCATGCAAAATAAACGTACCGTTAACACTGTAAGAATTGCACTTTTACCTTTTGCAAACTCCTGATCATTTATAAAAGAATTATTGCTATAAAAATTATAGTAGGCTGATTTCAAGCTGTCGTAGGTATCTAATTAAATGGCTTAACATTATAAATATTGAAAGGAGCATATGTAATTGATATTTATAAATAATGTAACACCTATTCAATAATTAAATATATTCTCTATTAATGTGTTGGGTAAAGATAAGATTTTGTACGAGATTTTCGTGTCTTAGAGTAGAGCCTGTCCAGACGGGCGCGCTTTCTAATTGCCCCAATTTTACGTGGATTGCGTTCTCCCACAGGTTTGACAATTAAAGTTCTATTCTATTATATTTTTAATCGTTTAACTATCACCGTGTTTGGGCAAACGCCGTGTGACAGCCGCACAATACATTTTTAAAATGTTTTACGTAAGGATGCAAATTAAGTATTGATTGATTGATTGAACAAATCGTAAAAAAAAAACAAAAAAAAAATAATTAGCGTAGTAGCATAGAACTTAAATTGCAATAACCTGTGGGAGAAAGCACTGAATCAGCGCAAAATCTGCTTGGTTAGAAAACTTTCAACGAAGTCAAATCAACAGAGCAGTGCTGAGCTTTTGCATAAAAGACAAATTGTAAGGGTTTCTTGCTTTGATATAAGTATGTATATGGCCGTTTAAGCCATGTCATCGATCTCACAGAAAACGTTGAAAAGTACAAGTACCTACCGGGCGTTTGATCGCATCTATATAACAAAAGTTATTCCTGAAACCCTTGTACGACTTAGTCATGTTAGAATCTAATATTTTTTCGTTCGTTAGTTTATCCTGTTGGTACACACCAAGTGAAAGAAAAAGGCAAGAAACCGTCTCAGTTCCGCTTTGGCCCTACGAATGATGTTCTGTGGCAATGTGAGACTCAAGGATTTAATACCTTTAGGTATGTTACGAGTCTTGGTTTATGGAAAGTAACCTGCATACTGAATGTAATCAAGTAAGTCATTCTTTAGTGGTTTGCTCCGTCAAGGCCTGTCATTTTGCGTGGTTCAAGAAATTATACAGATTTCGTATGGAAGGTAGCTTCTATGTCTTTTTCGTTCCAGGTTCTAGTGAACGATATCATATTGTCTGAAAGATTATAGTCTTTATATCGAATCAAATCTGTATTACAGTGAACGAGAAAACATTGACACGTCGTAGATATTATTTCAGAGACGTGGCATATACCATGTCTCTGAAATAATATCTACGACGTGAACTAAGAATTTAAGCATCAACGTATTTACATTGACGCTTGAATTCTTAGTTTTTCTTGAGAAATTTTAAATTCATAGTTTTTTCTGAGAAATTTTATAAACCTTACTACATCAACAAAGATTTAGAGCAAAAATACTTTCGTATGTGCAGCTATTGTCCTCTACAGATCATTATATGAAATGTTTTGTCTATTTAGTTTTTGGATTACTTTTATCATCACGGAAATCTGCACAAGAGACTTAAATATGGGGGTTTATGTCGCATAGGACGATTTTAGACTTCATTGTGTTAATACTAGCGAGGTCTATAGCTCATATAGCCACAACATTTAAAAAATTAACCCGTTCTTACTTTTCGAGACTAAAATAGTTTGTCAAATCATCCTGTCTTATTCCTAAAACAAAAACGATGTTATAAAATTCTCAATTGCACGTAATAAATGCAGTCGCAAAAAATAAAGCTAGAAAGAATGCTAACAAATGGACCTTGCCAATTTGCACACATTACGTTTGCTATCACCTTGGCTGCTTGTGAAAGTTATCAAACGCCTAGAGAGTGTGTCCACAACGAAGTGGATGTGACTGGATTTTGATGTAGACTGGGTCTAATCCACAGGTAGCGTCCTTTCACGATTGTCGTAGAGGGTCCCCAACGCGAGATATCGCATGAGATTCGACTAGACCCTCTCCCCTCTAAACACCTGGTTGCCTAAAATGCCGGTTGACTGGAAGAGATCCCTCCATGGGATAAGTCCGCCGTTGTAAATTTATAATTTTCTGTTTTGTATCTGTTTCTTTTTTACGTAAGTACAATAAAGCATTGCAAACAAACACCTCAATTTATGGATGCCCTCTACGGGTGCGGTCACCCAATTAAATGAGGACAGCATCCGTGGTCCAGGTAGACCATGGAAAAGTTTTGTTGATCAACTAAAGAAGAAAGCTGGTGTCATGTGGTATCAAGAACTAAAGTCTAAAACAGAGGAAGAAGGTTGGCGCATACTCCATCGACAAGAGCTATAGAGCTCTTAAATAAGAAGAAGTATAAAAAGGATTGTTCCTATAAAAATCAATGTAAACACACCTTCACAAACGGTGAACACGAAATCGGCGCCAATCCGGCATTTTGCAATAGAAACGCATAAACTAATTGCAGAGACACTATTTTTTCCCCACTTTTATTTTCGTCTTGGAGCATACACTTACAGTGACTCATCCACATTGCAGCGCGAGGCATGCAAATCTTCTCAAAGGAGATTTGGTATAATTTTGTAAATGATAACTTTATTATTTGTATCCCTCTGAGACTCACGTGTGTTACCCCGGTCCCTTGGAAGGCTTGCGTGGGGATATAGATCGAACACGTACATGCCCTTTGGAGAAGTTGATGTCATGTAGGCTCCAGCCAGAACCCGTTACTGGAAATATCAATATACCTATATATAATATGCCCTCGAACAGGTCTTGGCGGGACGGGGAACTATTGCATTTTCAAAGGGAACTTAGTGGGGTATGGGATTGAAATGTGGGTGGGCTTGTTATGATAACATTATTATTATCGATCATTGTTCATAGCGTCAAATCTGAACTTGATGATTATTCTTATTTTTGTAACAGCTGTTACGGTGCAAACTGTGAGATATTGACTGTTGTATCAAATCTAGAGACACTATTTTTTTCTCCACTTATATTTTCGTCTTGGAGCATACAACTATAGTGACTCGTCCATATTACAGCGCGAGGCATCCAAATCTTCTCAAAGAGATTTCGTATAATTTTGTTATCATAACATTATTTTTATCGTTTTTGAAGTGCGTCAAGTATGAACTGGGTGATGATTCTTATTTTTTTTTACAACCGATATAGTGAAAACTAGAGAGTAATTGATTGCTTTATCACATTTGACAGCTATACGTTTTATAACTCCAATTCCTTCTTTATCCATGGTCACATTTAAATGTTAGATTGATCTACCCACGTCCACTCTATTAAAATAAGTCCTTGGTTAGATTTCAGTAGTCTAGCTAAAGACAAGTAAGTTAAAAGTTAAAAGATATCCGTAGTCCGATTGCTCGATCCGATTCTTGAAATATGTACAAACTTCGTTGATGAATTAATTTTGACAAGGCAATCAAAGCAATATTAAGAGATATATAGAGCTAGCTTATGGAGTTCGTAGACGGCTATAGGAACTCCTTTGCTTGGTTTGTTGGTTTACAGTACTTCTGATTCTTGAAACACAAATAAAAGAAATGGTACAGATTTTTTTGCAACATACAATGTATATACCGACGATGTTTGATTGAGGCATGGTTTTTCTGCTCTGCTTTGTTTTTGATTTTAAATTTGCAACTGTTAATTTCTTTTTTTTCAATATCTACAATATCTAAATGTCATCAATATCTTTGTGGTACAATAATTACATAATAATCTGCATGTTATTTAACAATACGGTGTCTGCATTTTAGTTTAAGTACTTATTTATCTGTTGTTCTCATGTAAGTGGATTAATTGTAATCTTTTATGAGAATAAATTATTTAAACCTATATCTGCTTTTAGAGCATTCTCCTTTAAGCAGGTTGTCTGAAACTTGATGTATGTGACAAACGACACGTCCTACGAGGTAGCATGGAGATATATGTACTACGTACAATAAACACGAGGAAGCCACAGAAAGTCATCTCGTTGCCTATACATAGCCCAATAAACTAGAGAATCTATCTACTGTACTGTAAACCTTAAGATATACAAAACACAGTTTCCTAATTATCGAACCTACTCACAATATTTCAGGAGATTAGGATGAGAAATGCGCCATTAGAGAAAATCAGTCGGCTAGCCGGACAGACAAAATTTTGCTTCACCCGCGGTCGCGCTCACTCTGTCAATGAAGTAATTTTTTAGATTTAAGAGGGTATACTAGCAGTGCGTTTTCCATACAAATGTATTTCTCTATTTTCTCGCTAAAAACTGCTTCTAGAGGCAAAATTCTTTTTACATACAATCTATTACTAAAATATGTATGTCGCTGTGTTTTATTTTTTTCTAAAAACCTGTTTAAAAGAAAAAAAAATTGTACAAAAACAGTTTTTTTGGAAAAAATAAAAAATAGGGGCATTCCTATTTTAGTACTAGATTTTATGAAAAAAGAATTGTGTCTCTAGAATCAGTTTTCAGCGAGAAAATAGAGAAATACATTTGTATGGAAACCATATTGAAAAAATACTGCTAGTATACGCTCTTAACGCCCCGTTCATTGTTTCATTTTAAGCCGCTGTGGTATCAGACACTTGCGCTACCCAGCAATTAATTCTTTGAGCCCGAAATCATATCAATTTAAAAAAATCTAAACTTTGAAGGTCCTGTAAATTACTTGTAGTATTCTTGTTATTACTTTTCATAGATATTATAATTGAAGTTTAAGTGAATTACTTATTATTATTATATTAGTTACCTTAACACATTAAAAATAGTGAATATTTCGGCCTAAAATACTACAAGTAATTTACTAGGGCAGCCAGCTATTAGATTTTTTTTTAAATTTGATATGATTTATGACTAAAATAATTAAGCCTTAATCTGTGCGGGAGAAGAAAAAATGAAAACGTGCGATGTGTCAAAAACATCTTTTTTATACTCTTCTTTGTGTTGATTCTTTGTTATCACGCGACCTTTTTCTTTCTGGCCGTAAGTTTCAACGGAAGTCCTCCTAACACTGACTGCACTAAGTAGCTCCTGGGGTTCAGCTTGAGGTCGCGGGTGGTGTTATTTGAGGGTTCCACCGAGAACTTCTGAAGTACTGCAGCCAACCCTGCCATAGACTGCATCTGGCCCAGTCGGGCTCCTGAAACATAAACATCGTTTATTTTTTCTTCTATGACTTTAAGTGGTCATTCTTTGTTTAAACCTCCATAGTTAGTTTTTTTTATAAGTTTTTATTGATTTGCTGGTTGTTCAATTGAATTTTCAACACGGATACGTACAACAAACTTAAATTCTTTATGAATGTGAATTTGTCTACATAAAAATATTGTTCGACAATGTTTTTTCTATGATATATACAAGAAAATATATTAATTATTATATTATGCATTTTTGGTATTCCAACTTATATTATAAATTGCGAAAATGAGTTTGTTTTTTGTTTGTTAGGCTTTCACGGCGTAACTACTGAACCGATCATCACAAACTTTTGCACATATGTGCTCTGGACTACGGACAAGTCTCATCCCAGAAAACATACTGTTCCCGAGGGAACGACACTAACGCGAGCCGAGCCGCGGGCGACAGCTAGTTATTGATATCAGTTTGTTAAATGCAATGTCGGGAATTAACGCGAAAACATACACCGGGTTACACCGACCGTGGTCACTGGATCCCGTGACCACGGTCGGTGTAACCCGGCCGAAACGTCTGGAGAAAAACGGTATGTTTTCGCGTTAACTCCCGACATTGCATTTAATAATCATGCAACGCGAAAATTTAAAAGTAGTTATTTATCAGTTTGATTGTTCTATAAGAGTGAAATTATTTACGTGAATTGTTTCGTTAGTGAAACTACATTATTCATATTCTTAGCTCGATATTAATAACGGTAACAGGCAGATGCTTGAAATATTTAGTTGTATATTCACTTTAAAAATAAATATTTAAATGAAATTAAAATAAATATTTGTGGGGGCTCGATAGTAGATTTTTGTAGTAGTATAGTATAGTTAATGGTACGGAACCCTTTGTGCGCGAGTCCGACTCGCACATGGCCGATTTTTATATTTCTTATAGTTTAGCTGGACCATTATGGTTCTGTTAGGTTCTGTATCAGGTGTTCCATTTTCCAAAATCAGTAAAACGCTATATGTTGTCCAGGCTAAGTATTATTTACCAAAAAGTTTCATTCGAATCCGGCCAGTATTTTCGGAGATTAGCCTGTACAAACAGACAGTATTTTCTTAAAACTCTTACTCAATTATATGTCTCAATCACCCCATTTTTTTACTGTTTTATTATATGTATGGATTACCTTCTAACGGTGTAATTGATATTTATCAGTTTTATCATTCTCTAATACTTTTGTCTTAATTTTTATCTGGCGGATACCGATAGGAATGAGCGATAATATTGCACACATGTTTTTAGATTTTTTATGAAAAGATCTCTCCAAGATTACCAGTGAAATAATCACATTGCTAACCCAAAAACACAAGGTTACAAAGACACATTTTTTCCTTCCAGCGTGAACGTCCCTAAGAAAAAAAAACAACATCATAGTGACGTCACTTCTTTAATATTTTGTATCGATGATGTGAGATTTTATTGAGCAGCTTAATTAAAATTGGGTTATATACCTAATAAATGGCTTAACCAAAGTTGCTATTAATTTAAAAGGTTATCTTATTATAAATATTAAAACAAAAATATTTTAAACTTAGCCATAAGTAAATTACTGACGTCAACAATTTTCAGTTGTAAAATCAAATATGACAATCAATAAGTCTTAAAAACCACACTTAAAAACCTATATTAATCTTGTTCATACTTTTGAATTGGACTTTCGAAATCCATTTTAACGAAACTTAATGCATCGATATCAGAGTAAACAGTCTTTTTTAACTTAATGCTTGCATAATGAGAAATATTATGTATATCTTGGATAGGCATGTAACATCCTCGTCTTCATCGTCACTTACCATCAGGGGAGATGGGAGACAAATGCCTAATACAATAATTAATAAAAAAAAAAAAACATTTTTCAAACTCTAAAAAAGTAAGAAAAGGGCTAAGCTTGTTTCTATGTTCCCAACAAAAGAAAAATACAATTATTGAGAACTTTACAGTCCTAGAGCGCATTATCTTATCCTAACTATCCTAATCCTAACTAATATTATAAATGCGAAAGTGAGTTTGTTTATTTGTTTGTTACGCTTTCACGCCGTATCTACTGAACCGATCATTATGAAATTTTGCATACACATAGGTTAGGGTACTGAGAAGGACATAGGATATATAATACGCGGGTGAAGCCGCGGGTAACAGCTAGAGTAATATAAATGCGTAAAGTATGTTTGGTAAGTCTATCACGCCCAAACAGCTCAAGGGATTTATAAATGAAATTTTGCACACAGATTTCATTGAACTTTTTATCTCGTAAAAAGTTTATATACCCGAGGATTGACATCAACGCGAGCGGAGCTGCGGGCGGAAGCTAATAATCTCATAAATCCCATGGCAATAATTAAGACCATTAGTTCTGTTAATTAAGTAAATGTGTTGAAAATGAATATATAGGAGCATTCAGTGATATCTTCTTAATTTAATTAAAATCACCAGTAATCAGGCTAGACTGATTATTATGTAGTTACTAGCTGTTACCCGCGGCTTCGCCCGCGTATATAATAAATAATATAGCCTTTGTCCTTCTCGGTACCCTAACCTTTGAGTATGCAAAATTTCATGACGCTTGGTTCGGTAGATGCGGCGTGAAAGTGTAACAAACAAACAAACAAACTTACTTTCGCATTTATAATATTAGTTGGGATTGGGATAGTTGGGATTAGGATTAGGATTTACGAAGTTAGGATTAGAAACATATTCTTACCAACAGTGGCGGCCGCTCCTTCAGTGCACTCGTGCACTGCACTACCAGTATTTTATGTATTTCCCAATTTTTTTTTCGACACAATTATAATTTATCCAAAAGTATGTAACTTTAATTATTACACACTGAAAAAGAAAATATTTTCAAACAAGCTTGATCTTTATAACCTAATATTTAAGACTCATTTTAGCTAAACCAAAAATTGGGCGAGCGCTTTCAAAGTGCGCACGAAGCGTCTCCATAGAAACTATATGTAATGAGACAGAAATGCTCCGGCAGGTGAAACGGAAGATGATCCGTACTCAATGTATGAGAAAAATTGAAAAATCGGGTCGGCGCACGAGTCCCGAATACTCCCGAACGGGCTCGCTCGGGCGGCATCGGCCGGGGTGTCTCGCTCGCTCGTTGAAGATTTTTGTTGCGAAGGCGTGTCCTTGACCTTACTCAAATCAGTTTGTTTGTTTTATTTCGCACCTGTGACACGGTGTGATAGATAACGCGCGCGAAATTACCCAATAATTATTCATAGTTATGGTTTTCTACTTTGTGTGTGCTTCAAAGTGTAGTGGTTGAAAGTGGCTTCAAAGTGTGTTGTTAATGGGATTATTTGAACAAGAACTAAAAAAGAAAATAGGCTATGGCTTATTTAGGCGGTATGCCGCCTAATCTGTTTTTTGAAACCATCTTCTCGTGCTTTTCAACCTGAATTAGTTAAGTAGGTACCTAGTTATTAGAATATTCATTAGCGCGCAGCTCCTCTCACTAAACCAATGGTAAGTCAAGATGATGAGATATTTCACTGCATGTACATAAGTACCTGATACTTTTTATACAGAAATGGTTTTACAATATGCATTAATATTAACAAGAATTGTACCTACCTAGAGTAACTGATTATGTATGTACAAATATTATTAAGAAGGTGCATAGGGGCAGTCGACTACAAATAATTGACGAACGTACGGCATTTCAATAGGTCGTTTTGCTTTTGAGAGACAGTAGGTAAGCAGGTGAACCACCACTCCTTGAAGTCACGAGCCGCCACTGCTTACCAATACACATTCTGGGGCCCTCTCCAAACGGTAAGTAGCTGTAGGGCTTTTGACATTTCTGCTGGTGAGTTGTGAATCGTTCGGGTTGAAATTTATCTGGGCTTTCGAAATATTTCTCATCATTTTGAAGGGCTTGAACTGGAATTATGATTTTGATTCCTGGATCAATGGTGACGTCCAGACCAGGTATAGTATACGGTTTAGCACACACTCTGTGTAAGTTACCGATGGGAGATAACAATCTCATAGCTTCTTTAAATGCCATATCCAACAGAGACATTTCAGCAATAGCATCATAGTTTAATTTGTTGTCGTATTTAGATAGTACTTTATCAATTTCTTCTTGGACTCTGACCTGAACATCAGGATTGTGAGCAAGTTGGTGTAGCAAATAACTTGTTGAAGAAGATGATGTTTCAAATCCAGCCGCGAAAAATACAAATACCTGGGCGACTACGTTTATGAAGTCCAATTCCATTTCTACTTCCACTGGCGTACCATCGGAGTTAATTTTCTCAACTGATTCTCCTTTTATTTTACCTTTTTGTTGAAGTTCCAGCAGTAGATCTACAAAATCATTGCGGCCGGAAGGCTTCATGTTTCTCTGTTCCAATATATTTTTAACAATGTTTACCATTATATTTTCAATGTCACGGTCAAGGACATAAATATGATTCCTCAAAACAGGAAACATTTCCCACAATGTTAGTTTTAGAAAGGTTATAACTTTAGGATTAAACAGTCGTTTACCTAATTCTCTGAAAAGCGAATTTTCGTTATTTATAGTATCCATTTCAATGCCAAAACCACACGCACCTATAAATTCCGTGGTAAACCTAGCCATCAAACCCCTGGCGTCTACTTCACCGCCTTGCGCAACTATGTCTTCAGCAACAGTTTGCAACTTTTCAGCACACTTCACAACCAAAGGGAACATACCCTTCAGCTTGGCCGAGGTGAATGCTGGCGTGAGCCGTTTTCGCATTAGTTTCCATCTATCACCATCGGCATGGAATAAGTTTATAGATGCTAGAGGTTCCACATCGGGTTGTCTTCCGAGTCCTCTATAATGAAAATGTGTGAAATCTACATTAAGGATATGCTTCACTATTTCTGGATCCCTGATGATTAGCGCTGGGCTGTTCCACTTGTAGAAACCCACAACTTTTTCCGTGTTGTACTTGTTGTATAAGTCCGTGGTAGTTTCCACCAAACTTTGCTTGCCGGAGAAAGTCGAGTAATAGTTACCGAAGAATGATATTGGCGTGTCATGTTTGATATTTCTTTTAGACCAGTAGCTAAAGTTCCTTGTTCCGTAAAAGTACAGAAGTACGAAAAATAGTATGATTAAAAAGAATATCATAACGACTGGTTAGTGCGCACACTTGTGTCAAACTAATTGATATCAATATTTCATGGCCATTTTTCGTCACGACCGCCATTATGTGTAAATATCTGCTGGTGGCGTTCTTAAAATGTTTGTAAAACAGAGGCTTTGCCTAATCACTCAATTTACCTTTAGTATTCAGGTGTCTTATATATAAGAATAAACAATAGGGTGCCCTAACTAATTCCAGAAATGTGAAAGTGAGTTAAATATTGTTTATCTGTTACACATCGACCATCGAATTTGAAAACAAATTGTGTGCCTCTGTGAAGAAAAATACAAAGAAATCCTTTTATCTAGTAAAATTAAATACAGTTCTCGAGGGATTTCAATAAAGCAAGTTAAGCCGATGGCAGAAGTTATTAATGTTATGTAAGCAAGTAACAAAAGCAGAGGTTGTGATTGTGATAGTTGATAATTTAATCGAGGAGAATGGGGGGTTATTAGGTCTTCATCAAGATCCATTCAAATCAGTTGTTTTCTCATATTGGCGTGTGCTTTGTTGTTTGTTGTAAGCAAAGGAACGTAGAGTTTACTGCTGTTGTCTTTTGCCGTAATGCCACTGGTATTGTTTAATGCACGTAGTACATATATCTCCATGTTTAATGCCGCGGAAGTATAACGTAGTACATATATCTACATGTTTAATGCACAATCAAAGAATTCTTATTTTTGTATTCTTGGAACACAGGCCAGGACTAAATAATCTGCCTTATTTAGGTAAGTTGGTACCACATACTCGTACCAGCTGATTAAATATTTTTAGTAGATATGTTTGCATTTTCGGCTTCGTCTGTATCTACTCGTATCTGGGCACTTATATACTTTTATCATACAAAGTTTACCCCGGGCCACTGAACCGGTCCTGAAGCATCTCTGGTGAGATTGTGACCTAACACACTTGGATGAAAGCCGTGTGGTTCCCGGCAGAGTAGAATAGGACCACTCCAAGTCTTCCCGTGGATGTTGTATGTACAAGGCGACGTAGGAAACACAAGCAAAACAAAGCGTATAAACATCAAAGAGACCCCTCCATCCCGACTGGCTAGCGTCGAGAGTGTAGGCCAAATCCTCTGACTGCTCTGGCAAATATATGGGTCTAGGAGTACAGAGATAGTCGTGCTCCTGTAGTGGAGACTAAAAAGACCTGATGATGACGCTTGGATGACAGAAACATCAATTGATGAAACAGTATATCTGAGCTCTGGGTAGACCCCCGATCACTAGACGCCGGTTCTGAAGCATTTAGATGATAGAGACATCATTTTATCACACAGTCTTTCTGGGCCTCAGGCCATCGCCAAGCTAGTGGACTCCGGGTCTCTTACCGTTTCAGACAAGTGAGTAATCCAGGAATCAATAGTTCGAGGCACTTGCCCCATAAAAACGTTAATCGTCAATTTTTGATACCTTGGGTTACCTACATTAATGTAATATTCAAATCAATCTTATTTTTTAAAAATATAACAGCATGTATAAAGGCGCTTAGACCAGCCAACTAGCGCCACCCCTGGATTTATTTCTTTTACTACTAAATAAGATCAAGTTGAAAAATCTACTTAAGTACTTCACCAGTAAATGACTTGTTGTATATTTTTTATTCATCATCATCATCGTCATAGGTCTTTATAGTCTCCATTGCAGGAGCACTCCGTTTCATTTTTTTATTACTTTTCATTATTTTGCATCTACACTACTACACTACACTACTCATTACCGCCAAAAGTGGTCGCTTTTGGTGGTAATGAGTAGATCCTCAATCAACAGAAACAGTAAGAAAACGTATCCATGCGATTTAAATAACTACAGGCCAGTCACAAATTTTACCTATTGATGATTTCGAAAATGGGAGATATTAATAGAGAAATCACCATAGGTAGCCAGCCATATACTTTTTTATCAATCGGACCACCGGCGACGAAGAATTTGGCAAGAATCTTGAATACAATCTGTATGAAAGTTGGAACGCCACAAAATTTGTAATAATTTTGTGGCGTTCCAACTTTCATAGGACATTACGGCCCAAAGGAAGTAATGTCTCAGAATTAATAATAGTACTGGGACTGTCTCAAGGAGAGACCGCGGAAGCATCGCACCTGACTTATGAGCGTTATTATAGTACTGCTTTGAACTCCACAAAAAGAGGATGTTCAGCTTATTACTGCAAGTCACTTTTATTCTGATTTATTCGTTGCTAATTACTCGTACTGGTGACTTTCGTCTCGTCTTGTCTTAAATGATGTAAGCGTCTAGTACTTAGAATAAAACCACAGATTTTATATTATACAGATCTAAGAATAAATAAATTTTGAGTTTAGTAGTGTTCGCTTATTTACAAGTACTTATATGTCGAATTAAGTCGATGCTATTTTTATTATATAGGAGTGAAACTTACTACTTAGTTAAAATATGAATACTGCTATGGTAATACAATTAATAAATAATAGATTTTTATAGACAATATCTTGAAATTACGAACAACAAAACTGATTTTGTTTAAATTTGAATCCAGGTTAGATTCCTACATAAAAGTTTCATTTTGTTGACAAAAAGCTTCTTTGTTTTTGTCCACAAAAACATCTATACTAACCGAAAACAGTAGCACTCGGATTGTAAACAAAATAATCGTCACCGTTTGACAAAAATAACTCTGGAATGCCGGATACTGCAATCCTGGTTTGTATAGGCAGCGCAGGTGCTGAAAATTTTCAGTACGCGTTAGCACTCCGATCGGCGCACACGCATATCGGAGCTCATACAAGACCAACTTGCATCGATATAATACACGATAAACTTTGCAATCACGATACTTAAAAAGTGAATTTAATTTTTGTAAGTGAGTCTTTGTGGACAGTGACAAGTGAAGAGACTTTAAAAACTTTTTGGAGATCCTAAGAAAGAAGTGAGAGTAAATATGAAGGTTTTAACTGTTGAAGACAAAGTGACAAGTGTTGGGAATGAGAACGAACCAACGGTTGAAGTGGAAGTTTCTAAGGCTACGAAAGAGGAACTGAACAGGTTGGGACTTGATATTTTCGAGAAACTTCTTATTCGTATAACGTTCTGATATAGTACATATATCTCCATGGTTCTGATACAATATTATTCTATTTAATTTTTAAAAATTTTAGGGATTTAAAATCTTTTTTTATGAATAATAAGTCATCATTTCCTTCTTTAAATAAAAAATCAATGAAGTAATAAACATGTAACCGAAGTTGGCATAAATTTTTTTTTTCTAAATAAACTTTGATAGATAGTAAACTACGTCAACTACTAAATCTTTTGAGACAAGAGTGTTTTAATCAGAAATTAGAGTTGTCTCCTCAATTCTTCGATACCAAGTTTACTAAATTAGATAAAAAATAATGTGACACATTATGACTTGGTGATCAAGATGAGAGAGTTGACCCCAGTGCGGACAAGAACAGAGTTCAAGTAGAATCTCTTGCTGAGGTAGCAGCAGATGAGGCAAGTTCGCTAGGTCAGACGCTTGGCGAGCCGCCAGATGACACAACCGCGTGGTATGCGGTGTTTACGTGCGGCACGCGTATCGCGCCTCTGCTCAGGAATGCGATCTTGTTTTCTTCATCTTCAGTTTTTCGATACGCACTTTCAGTTGACGATAAAACAGAGACTTTTCTCCGAGAAACTTCTACATCTTTTGAATATAACGCAAATTACGATCTGTCGCTTTTCCATAATTCACACTCCATTTTTTAAAGAAAGTTTTATTATGTTTTTCTATTATGCCTAAGGTTAACTAAATTCCGTAGAAAAATGTTAAACAATAAATAAACATCAATTTTCCTTCACTTAATATAAGGTAACACCATAAAGTCTGAATTGATTTTAGTCCTCTTATATTGAAAAATATACTATCTTTTGAAGGCGAGAAATAGAAATTTTAGGATGAATATTTTCGATATGTGTCCAATTTTCTGGATTTCAGACCATTGAACCTATATTTTATACACTTACTTATTTATTTATTTTTGTTTCAGAGGATGTCCTCTTGGGGTTTCCCGCGTGACAGACTCGCTGTATGTGTGCGGGGCGCACGCTTTGCCCGGAGCAGTCAAGGCTCTCCGTCCTGGCCTTATCGTGAGCGCAGCGCCTGAACTTCCTCCACCACCTGAAGACTACGTACCGAGGCACTTCGTCCCGCTGCTAGATACTCCCAGCTCTGACATGCATCCCTATATGGATCGAGTAGCCAATCTGATCAATGAGGTAAGCATTATTATAAACAAATATCAACGTATATATATATCAACAAGTTTTGCGTAGCGAATATATTTAAACTGATAAAGCATATCGAATAGTAAATGCTTTATCAAAAACATGCGTCACAGAAATTATTCACACCGATAGTGAAAAATATATTTGCCACTGCCACAAAATAATTCATGAATTGGAATAAATACGAGTTATTGCGGCGAGAACCTCTTACTACTACTGCTAACCTTTTATATTTTTAGATATTTCAAAGGTAACAATGTGCAGTATTTACTGCAATGAAGAAATAAGATTGAAAGATATTTATTGAAAAGCTTAGTTATGTACTGAATTCTTTAGATTATTAAATTGTTTTATTTGGTCATAGGTTGTGGAGAATGGTGAGGTAGTGTTAGTCCATTGCGTGGCTGGAGTCTCCAGATCGGTGACGCTGTGCCTTGCATATCTCGTGAAATGGCAGAAAATGTCGCTACGCGACGCTTACCACCACATGAAACAGAGAAGGTTAGTTTATTGTTCATCATAAGATCTTTTTTTGTCTCTACTGCAAAAGCATGACCCTCTCTTTACCACCAGAGCCATATATGAGAGCCAGACCAGTCAGAGGATTTGGCCTACACTCTCCACGCTGGCCAGACAGGAGAGGTGTCTGCTTTGTTTAGCTTGTTTTCTAAGTCACCTTCTACTACATCCACGTGAAGATATATACCTATATAGTTTATTGTAACTTACCTGAAAATGGCGTGTTCCTTCCAGATCTCTATGCTAAAATCTGTGATGGTCCTTATGGCAATGATAAATCACTTTTAGCAAATAAAGTGGTTTTGTTATGAACATTGTATGAATGAATACATTCTAATTAAAAAAAAAAAAAAACAACTAGCGTTGCCAAGATCACGTAATTTCTGTGAACATAAAGAACAATTAGTTGTAATTTATAATGCGTGGTTAACATAGCACGATTTAATTTAACAAATTAATTATGTTGGTAGAAATGATCATTAATAGCTTGAGCAAATTATTTGGGTTAGTCATCGTCTTGATTGCGAAAGATAACAACTATTTGATTTGTATGTCGTTATGACAGTTAGCAAAAATATAAGAAAAGAAATAACATTTAAAAGGAGTTTTTGGTGGGTAGTCAAGGGGTTCAGTTGTCGTTTGCCTTATACAATTTTGCAAATTGATTTAAGTGGACTTTATAATATGAAATTGGTGTAGTTTGGTGTTATAAATGCTCGTGCTCGAGAACAATTTGTGAAATAGTTAAAGTAGACTGTTAAATGGACTCGTATAGATTTCTCGCCAAAATCTCCCACGAGGCTGCCAAAGAACATACGCCATCTTTGATGCCACATACCGTACAACACCGATACTTAGTATCTCATTATACTGGACATTGGCAGAATCACCGAAATCTCGGTGGAAGCCATAATTACAAAGAAGAAAGAAAGAAACATTTAAAAGAAAAATCATCTATGTAATTTCTTTTCCAGGCCACAAATCCGACCAAATACTGGATTTTTCAAACAACTCATCAAGTTCGAAGACCGACTTTTTGGCGAAGCATCTGTCAAGATGGTATACTGCGAAGCGATAGACAAGGAGATCCCTGACGTCTACGAACCCGACTACAGGGGTATGACGTGGTTCAGGCAGAGATATGGACCCATCGAGAAGTGCTGAAGATACCAATAGAAGGAAGAATGAAAATAATTGCAGTGTGAATGTGGAATGAATAAAAGACGACTGTAAATAATAAGACTGAGCGAATGAATGGTATGGAGATGGATAAGTTACTCAAATACAGACAGTATTGTTGTTCTTTGTTGATGATTGATTATTGATTATAATACGATTATAAATTGCTAAGAAGATATTTTAGTGTAAGGTCTTGTGATGTTGAAAACGCAGAAGTGAGCGTGAATGCAGAAGCAAAATATTTGTATGGAATCCAAAACATGTTCATAGTAAATGAGCGGTTGATTTTGATACAATTATTTGCGTTGAGTGATAAAGCGTTATAGTATTGCTTTACTAGGTTTCCTGGATGTAATTAGTCTTTAAAACTATTTGCTATAGGTATTTTGTGAAAACTGATTCTCATTGAGGATAGAATTGAAATTTGCATGTTCGCGTCATATGTGTAACAAATGTGATAATTTATTGTTAAATAATTTATTTTAGGGATAAGGGACCAATATAAATACACACAATGTAATATATAAACTCTTTTATTTATTCCAACATATTTGCTCACAGCTTTCACAGCTTTACGAAGTTTTTATTTTATTAAGTAGCTATAAAACGAAGGTTAGTATGGCAGTTAAGTATAATTTCAATAATAACAGATATTCGGTAGACATCACCTGAGGATTTGTAAAAGAAAAGCTTTCAAATCTGTAAACCTGAATAAATGTCGTCTAAAATAGACAAACTAGTAAAAATCAATAGACGGGGATGAGAAAAGACATAAACATGCAATAAAAGAAAAATATCAGAATGTTGTCAGATGCCTAATTACATCAGTAGAGTAATGAGTAATCCCATTCAGCCGAAGCTGATGGCCGCGTGGCATTGAGAGAGTACAAAAATACACCGGCGCCTGCGGGTGAGGGACGAGGCGGCGGGGGATCTAACAATTCGGCGTATGGCTTCCGTGTTACATCACGGGTTCGGAGAACAGCAACAATGTAACTGTTTGCTCAGCTGTCTTGAAACTTGTGGTGATGGGAGTTAAACTTACATAGTGTTTAGGTTGCTATCTCTTTTCTAGAAATATCACACTAGCCTTGATTTGTTAGCAAAATTTCATTATGCTTGGCTATACAAACGAGACGTTACAAAGCAGGCCTGCACATTGTACATACTTCACAAAATCGATGAAAAATCTAAAAAGAATTAAACAAATATCAAAATTATTATATTATCAGTTTTTTTATTGCACTTTAATTTTAAAAGCATTATTTTATTGTAACAGGCAACAAACAGTAAACTCTTTTGTTTTCATTATATTAGTCAGGATGTTGGCCTCAGCTGTCATTTATGAAGTTAAAAAAACTGTAGTCGCCGCTGATCTTCGAGCAACACGGAAGGGAGTAGCCATACGCTGCATTCCCCTCTGTCAAGGTACAAGCCAAAATTAGGCATATGCATGTCTATGTGTTATTTGTATGTGACTCATCTGTACACAAATTATTTTTTCTTTTTTATGTCATTTTTTGTGACAATGTCATAATTACTATCAAGTGACAGTTTAAGTTTTGTATGTAGGTGTGCGGAACTAAACTTGTGTGCACATTTCCCCCCGCAAAAAAACGCCAGAAAAATTGTCATAGTAAATTGTCGCTTTGCCCACTCCCTCCGTCCGATACGGAGGCCGTGTTGCTCGAAGCCGCTGATACACATAAAAGAAAGACAAAAGACCTCCATATAACAAATAATGACCAAGCTGGAGGAATATTTTCTCTTATATGCTTTATCTACTTAATATTCCGAGACAGGAATATAAAATCTCATAAATCTCAAATTGCTGTAATCTTAGAGTATAGCAAGTTGTTTTTTTATGAAATAAGACAGCAAACGAGCAAGTGAGTCAACTGGTGGTAAGCGATCACCGCTGCCCACGGACCAATGTAACACCAGAAGTGTGACAAGAACGTTGTCGGCATTTTATTTTTCCCTTCCCAGAAGGAAAGAAGGGATGGGCCTCTGGCCCTCTTACTCACCGAACGAAGCATAGAAGAGGTAAAGTTATTACTCAAACGTTGATTTTATTTGACAATGTGGTCTTTTTCCGGACGATCCTGTCCATTCATGCTACTAGCAAAAGTAGTTGATGATCGGATGTCAATACTTGTGATTATTGACTTATTTTGGTGAAAACTTGTAATTGTAGGTTTTTTCAGTATTTTGCTAAAACACAAGGAAATGTTAACATACAAATTCTACTAGGAATGTCAATAATACTTTTAAAGTTATGCACGACATTGCTAGTACGATAAAATTTCAATATAACACCAAAATTAGATATGCGGTCATCAAAATTGAATGAGTTAAAGTTAGATGCCATAATTAGTATTATCATTACAAATACATGGCAGATACTTTACGTCTAATAAAAACATGTAAGTATGTACTTATAGTAGCGGCTTCTAGAATTATTCTGCTTTTTCTTGCTTGTTACCCAGACTTGGTTACAAACGTAGATTGATTGTTACTTAAGCTCCCAAGGTCTCTAAGTGAGGCCTCTGCCTCAATAAGTATAGTACTGTAGAAGCCAGAGGGATTTTCTAGTCGCCTTCTACGAAATCCACGGAAAGAGTTGGAGTGATCCTATTCTACTCTGCCGGGAACCATACGAAGTCATAGTCCAATTTTCTTTATTTCCCCTGTAACTTTGCGCCGTCAGGTTTGTGGACAACTTTTCATTTACCTTGATGGGTTTATCCCAGGCCGTGGTGGGTGAGGCCTCCCAAAGACAGTGCCCTATCCATGTCTGCTGACTGCATGTGATCTGCTTGTCAACTCAGCTCTCAACTGGCATTGTCCGCCACCCTTCTTATATACGTTCATAAGAGATCTTCAACTCAGGCCCAAAAATCCCGATAAAACACCTGGATTAATTGCGTGATATCCTTAATAACCTCAGTAAGACTTACTTAGTGAACGGAAATATTTTAGATCTCCATATTTTTTTTATGTCATAGGACGGCAAACGAGTAAGCGGGTCACCTGATGGTAAGTGATCACCGCTGCCCATGGACAACTGCAACTCCAGGGGTATAATATGGGTCCAAGTTGCGCAATGGTCACCCGTGATTTGACTATCCTAGAAGCAGAGTCCTCTCCTGCTCTTTACGCTTTCGACACAAGGCTGCTTCGGTAAGCAAACTACTGTGGTACCCACTGAATAAGCTGCCTGTCTAGCGTCGTGTGTTTTTCGGTACTCTCAAAAACTCAAGCAAGACCCAAGAGACGCCTTTTGGATCTTTTTGAAGTTGTTTAAGGCCAACTATTGTCAGATCTTGCTGAAGATTGTCTAGTTTGCCTTGCATGTTGATGAGTTGCCACTCCGTTCCGTTGATCAGTATACGAGTATCATCCAGCAGGCATCGATTTGGTCCATACATAAGCTTTGGGTCCAATTCAGCAATTCTTTTTTGTTAGAGAATAGGCTCACCTGTTTTTGAAACCCTATCATGAAGTTTCTTGCTCAGCAATTTAGTTGGTATGGAGAGCACTGATATCTATCCAGTCAAATTTACTAAGGTCATCTTTCTTAGAGACTGTAATCGCGCGATTGTAGCTTCTCTTTAAAATATATATTATAATGACTACAATCCCCATTACTGAAGCTACTTATTAAGCTCTTAGTGATATAATCCATACTTCCATACTTATATATATATTATATATATTATATATTATTTTATTATTATTATTATTTATTGAGTTTTATATTTTCTCAGCCGAGGCTGGTATTAGTATGATAGACACGGGCCATGACCAAGTGGCTATCATTGAGCGATGTTATTTGTAAGTAATTCAGTCCGTCTGTCAGTTATATCAAAGTTGTCACTATCGTTAGCATCCATGAACTTCCTGACTATTCTACACGTGTTTAGGATAGCAGCTTTCTGCATGTTAATGTAAGTTGACCGTTTAAGATCCAGCATTTTAAGAGAGTTATGTAGATGTTTCGGAATAACACCAGTTGTGGATAGTACTATAGGGACTATGAACACTTTGTTTTGATTCCATATTCTTCCTACTTCTTCTTTTAGATCTGCATATTTATGTATTTTTTCAGTTATAGTCTTGGTTATATTGTGGGTGTTTGGCACTGCAATATCAATCAGGTAAGTCGTTTTGTTAACTTTGTCTTGTAGAATAATATCAGGTCTATTGTAATGTATGGTTCTGTCGGTTAGTATGCTTCGATCATAGTAAAGTTTATGTGTGTTGTTTTCCAAAACAGGATTTGGTGTGTATTTATAGTAAGGAGTGTATTTATTATTAGCTTGGATAAGGTTATGTTTGAGAGCAAGTTTCTGGTGTATGATATTAGCAATTTGATTATGTCGGTGTGTGTAGTCAGTTTGTGCAAGATGTGGACATGCTCCTGTAATATGCTGTATTGTCTCAGAGTGTATATGGCATTTCCGGCATTTGTCATCTCTAATATTAGGATCTTTAATAATGAATTTTTTATAATTTTTAGTATTAATAACTTGATCCTGTATTGCTATATTAAATCCTTCAGTTTCGGAAAACAAAACACCAACCTGCAACCATTTGTTAGAAGCATCTGTATCAATATGGGGTTGTTGAAGGTCATTAAAATGTCGGCCATGGAGAACTTTTCTCCTCCAATCTTCTATCTTTTCATTTTCGTAATCAGTATTTAGTAGGTCTTGTTCTGTTTGTCTGTCGGTTAGGTTAAGTGGGGTGTAGTTTATATCGTTATTAATAATTGCATCGTGTATGTCACTATTTGATGCTTTTCTATAGAAATATGTTTTAAGAGTTTTAATTTGTGTCTTCCAAAGAGCGTGTATATTTATTAGTCCACGGCCTCCATTTTTTCTTTTTATTACTAATCTTTCGATGGCTGATTTTGGATGATGATGATTATGCTTAGTTAAAATTGTTCTTGTCAAACGTTCTATATCAGCTATATTACTTTTACTCCATTTTATTACTCCGAATGAATAGGCAAGTACCGGAATACAAAAGGTGTTAACAGCTTTAATCATATTTTTCCCGGTAAGCTGACTTTTACAAATTTTCGTGAGTCTTCTTTTATATTCGGTTTTTAAATTTTTCTTTATTTCTGAATGATCTAGGCCTTTTGATTGCTGAAATCCTAAGTATTTATACAGTTCATTAGGTTCCATAGCTGCTATTGTTTCTGTTTCATTCACTGCGTACCCGCCCTGCCGAATTTTACCCTTTATAATATGAAGTGTTCGGCATTTATCCAATCCAAATTCCATATGTATATCCTTACTAAAAGTTTCGGTAACCTGTATTAATTTTTTAATGTCTTTCTCTGTTTTAGCATACAGCTTTATATCATCCATATAAACTAAATGAGTGATACTGGTTTCCCTGTTGTCATGTTTCAGGCAATATCTGGCAAGGCGTGTATTCAGCAAATATGATAATGGGTTAAGGGCAAGACAAAACCATAAGGGACTCAACGAGTCCCCCTGATAGATGCCTTTCTTAATAGTTATTTCTCTAGTTGTGATTTTAGAATTTTGTGTATTTAAGCAGAGTGTAGTTTTCCAATTGCGCATAGTATTTTGGAGAAATGAAACAATAAGGGGATCTATTTTATATATTTTTAAGATATGGAGTAACCAACTGTGAGGGATGCTGTCAAAGGCTTTTTTATAATCAATAAAGGCACAATGTAAGTTCCTTTTTCTGGCTGCTGCGTGTTTGTGAATGGTAGAATCTATTATAAGCTGCTCTTTGCAGCCCATATGTCCTTTTCTACATCCTTTTTGTTCTTCGGCTAAAATATTATTTTTTTCAAGGTGTATGTTGATTTTAGATGTAATAACTGAGGTTAGTATTTTATAAATGGTGGGTAAGCAAGTTATTGGTCTGTATTGCGATGGATGTTTTGAGTAGGATCCCTTAGGTAACATATATGTAACCCCTTTTGTGACGAATGGGGGTAAGCTTTGTTTTCCTTTTATTACATCAGAAAAATTTTTAGCTACTGTTTTATGTATTGCATATAATTTTTTAAACCAAAAATTATGAATTTTGTCTATGCCTGGCGATTTCCAATTATGTAATTTACTAGTTATATGTTTAATGTCCTCTTCCGTTATATTTTCGAGTTTCATTTCTTCTATAGGTTGCCATCTTTTTTCCTCATTTCTTATCCATTCTCCTTCATTATGCTGTAACTCTGATTCCCAGATCCCCGACCAGAAGTTTTCTAAGTCTTTAGTTGAAGGAATTTCTATGTTGTTATTCGTTGATTGTGACTTAGTTTCAAGTTGTAAATTTCTATAAAATACTTTTTCATTTGATACAAATAACCTATTATGTCTTTTTCTTTTTAATGATTTGTAATACCTGGCTAACCTTTTAGATTTAAGTGCTAATTTTTGTTTTAACGTATCTAAGAAATCTTCTGGAGTTTTGTTATCTTTATCATGCTTAGTGTGAATTTTAAGGTTTTGAAATATTTCTTCTACTCTTTTTACTACATGTCTAGATCTGTTATTATTTACGTATTGAGTTACTCTACCAATATCAACTCTAAGAGTTTGTATATCTTTTTCTAACCGGATTTGCCATGCTGGTTTTCTTTTATTTCTGCGTGGTCTTTCTTCAGCAATATCCCCTATTTTATATCCTAATTCTTGTGAGACTATGTATGCTGTACAATAAACTAATGTATGTATGTCAATTAATTCGGTTTCATCTGATAAAAAACGGTTCAGTATTTTTTCATTAAAAATATTCAGTAGTGTGGTAAGTTGATTGCTATAATTCAGTTTAGGTAGTTGAGGCCTAACTGAAGGATCCATACCTCTATATTGAATAATTACCGTTTGTAATTTATTATACATTTGTTCAACTATTAAATCAGAATTATCATTAATAGGATTATTATTAGGCTCATAATCAAGACATTCTATTTCATTTTCAAGAATTATGCCCGCAGGGCAGCTTGTGGCGAGCTGTTGGGGAGTAGCGACCCCACGGACCTGAGTGCTCCCAGGGGAGGCCCCTGTTCCTCGCCTCCGACTTGCCTTAGCGGGTCGGTCGGAGTGGAAACCGAAGAGGTAACAGGAACCCCTACCTCTGGCTTGCCTTCACCGGCCGGCCAGAGTGGAGTCGCGAGAGCTTTATGCTCGAAGGGTGGATGTGAAACGTAAGTGGCGAGTGGGCGTACCTGATGGGACCCTAAGGGAGCAAATGATGGTTGTTTAAAGTCCAGTGACACCTCTCCACCCTTCAGCCGCTCAACTAGTGTTGCCCTTCTTGCTGCACATTTTGCGTCGTGCAGCCATTTTCGGGGGCCCATTGACTGAGTTGGCGAGTCACCACCTGCCTATTTTTCCGTGTTTTTAAACATTGGTCAGGCAGGTGCCATAGTCCTTCCATAGCCCATTTTCCAATCCACTAGCATATCATCCCAATAGTCCCAATGTAGTCTTTTTTTTTTCCATTATACCTCTATAGTCCTGCACTTACTGGGAATTGTCAGTGAGAACATTTTATAGTGTGACTTACTGTCATGCCCTGGTGGCGCCCCATCACAAATTATAGCAAAAACTCTCACAAGGCCTCTACGTGTTGGACCTATGTCCCCATGCAAGCCTCAAAGGTCCGGGATACGTCCCGTGAAGGATAAACCTAGAGAGAATAATAATATTAATTAATTATTAATTATATAATATATTATAAATGCGAAAGTAACTCTGTCTGTCTGTCTGTCTCGCTTTCACGCTAAAACGGCTGAACCGATTAAAACGAAATTTGGCACACAGATAGGCTATAGCCCGAGAAAGGACATAGGCTACTTTTGATTTCGATAACGTAGGTTAAGCAACTCTAACCATGGTTCTAATTAGGATGGGTGGCCAAAACTAAAATGGCTGAACAGATAAAAACGAAATTTGGCACACAGATAGGCTATAGCCTAAGAATAGGATGGGTGGCCAAAACTAAAACGGCTGAACCGATTAAAACAAAATTTGGCACACAGATAGGCTATAGCCCGAGAAAGGACATAGGCTACTTTTGATTACGATAACGTAGGTTAAGCAACTCTAACCATGGTTCTAATTAGGATGGGTGGCCAAAACTAAAACGGCTGAACCGATTAAAATGAAATTTGGCGTGTGCATTTCCCCAGCGGAAAAGTGTTGAATAATAAATGTTGAATATACTAGATCGTTAGTTCAAAGCTGCTTTCGAATGTTTATCGATGAATGAAATTCGTGTATTCAGTAATTTTTGAGAAATTCGTCAAAAACATATTACGCCAGAGAAACGTTTCCCTGGCGGAATTTTGTCAGGGATCCAAAATTTAATTAGTAGAGCTATTAGTTAATCATAAGAGAGAAATGTTTATGCATAAATGGAATTTGTGTGTCATAGGCCTCCGAAGTTATTCAAAATGCCGCTGGGGAAATGTTCGGCCTTTTGCTGGATCTCATAAACGGTTTGGAATACGGTCTTGGATTTTTTTACACACATTGCTATTAATTTGTTTATAACGCCTATAAAAACAGAATCCAAAAAAATACAGCCACTTATGATTAAAAAATATATACATAAAAGTAGGTATTTTGGTTCTAGTAGCTGAACTAAAGGACCTAATGGAAAGTTTTAAACGTCTATTTATATATTAGAACTGCCTCCAACATCTGCGAAAGTATGTTTGTAATAGAGTAAGTATAAAAAAAGATACAACAAAAATAATGTCTCACGGACATCATGATTTTGAATCCGTCTATTGTAGGAGTTTTATATTATGTGGCAAGTTGTAACTAATTTCAATGGTTTGTTTATTTATTCATCTATACGCATTCTAATAATGAGCTTGATCCAATTAGTAAAAAAAGAACAATCGTAAAAAAACCAGTGGCACTTAGAACTTAGTTATAAACCGACCAATTTCGGATGGCTATGAAAAAGCGACCACTCAGTACAAGTATATTGCTTCTGAAATTTGCAATATTACTGACGTTATTTGGTACAGACGCATACTCAATTAGCGTTTAGTTAAAATAGATGATGGCTTAAATACATATTGCTTATTATTTAGATTTACTCTTTTATAAGTATTTAGTAAATAAGTATTTGTGCGTATAGGGTAAAACAGTACTCTATTACTAAGACTCCACTGTCTTTCCATCCGTTTGCCTGTTTTTCACCAGGCTGTTTTTTATGAACCCTTATAACTAGGCTGTTGAAATTTTCACAGATGATGTAGGCATCTATATCTGTTGCCGCAAACAACATTTACTAAAAACGGAATAACGTAATTATTTAAGGAAGGGCTCCAATGCCAGAAACCTGATATTTGTCGCTTTTTTGCCTGATATTTTATAATAATGGTACGGAACACATCGTACGCGAGTACAACTAGCTCTTTGCCGGTTTCTATCATTCGTAAGCATTCTAGTTTGTATGTAAGTTCTTATGGTACCTATTTTGTATATTTCTATTATTACTGATACCAAGCAACCGGTAAACGTGTAAAATATTACTGAGCTGTAAAAAAAAAAAAAATTTACCAGAAGGTTATTTCTGTATGGTAGACAAATCCTGCATTTATCATCTAAGTACTTATAAAAGAATATATTAACCGTCTAACAGACTTTAGCTTTTCATATTAACAAATTTCCCGGGACTTTGTGCTCGTATTTTATGGCTTATGTGACCCGCAGCTAAATGAGCTTTATATAAGTGAAAGAACTTTGAAAATCGGTCCAGTTTTAAAGTCAATTGTATGCATACATAAAAACAATCAAATCTTTCCTCTTTATAGTATTATAGTAATAGTATACATAACAGATTGACGTTTTAAATTGTATCATTATTGAAAGTTAAAGTGAGGTATATACAGTCTCCCATCTACTCAGAAATAACACAAATAACTACAAACCATTTATAGATAAATACTGTAAATAAGACTTGTGTCCGCGCCTGTACCTCATTTATAGTGGTATTACATAGTAATGTTTAGAATGACAGCAATTTATATGAAATGGTCGCTTTTTCATAGCCATCCGAAATTGGTCGGTTTATAACCAAGATTTAAGTGTCAGTGGTTTTTTTACGATATTACTTTTATTACTAATTGGATTAAGCTAATTATTAGAATGCGTATAGATGAATAAATAAACAAACCATTGAAATTAGGTACAACTTGCCACATAAAATAAAACTCCTACAATAGACGGATTCAAAATCATGATGTCCGTGAGACATTATTTTTGTTGTATCTTTTTTTATACTTACTCTATTACAAACATACTTTCGCAGATGTTGGAGGCAGTTCTAATATATAAATAGACGTTTAAAACTTTCCATTAGGTCCTTTAGTTCAGCTACTAGAACCAAAATACCTACTTTTATGTATATATTTTTTAATCATAAGTGGCTGTATTTTTTTGGATTCTGTTTTTATAGGCGTTATAAACAAATTAATAGCAATGTGTGTAAAAAAATCCAAGACCGTATTCCAAACCGTTTGAGATCCAGCAAAAGGCCGAACATTTCCCCAGCGGCATTTTGAATAACTTCGGAGGCCTATGACACACAAATTCCATTTATGCATAAACATTTCTCTCTTATGATTAACTAATTGCTCTACTAATTAAATTTTGGATCCCTGACAAAATTCCGCCAGGGAAACGTTTCTCTGGCGTAATATGTTTTTGACGAATTTTGTCAAAAATTACTGAATACACGAATTTCATTCATCGATAAACATTCGAAAGCAGCTTTGAACTAACGATCTAGTATATTCAACATTTATTATTCAACACTTTTTCGCTGGGGAAATGCACACAATTTGGCACACAGAGAGGCTATAGCCTAAGAAAGGACATAGGCTACTTTTAGTTACGATAATGCAGGTTAAGCAACTCTAACCATGGTTCTAATTAGGATGGGTGGCCAAAACTAAAACGGCTGAACCGATTAAAACGAAATTTGGCACACAGATAGGCTATAGCCTAAGAAAGGACGTGGGCTACTTTAGTTACGATAATGCAGGTTAAGCAACTCTAACCATGGTTCTAATTAGGATGGGTGGCCAAAACTAAAACGGCTAAACAGATTAAAACGAAATTTGGCACACAGATAGGCTATAGCCTAAGAAAGGACGTAGGCTACTTTTAGTTACGATAATGCAGGTTAAGCAACTCTAACCATGGTTCTAATTAGGATGGGTGGCCAAAACTAAAACGGCTGAACAGATTAAAACGAAATTGGGCACACAGATAGGCTATAGCCTAAGAAAGGAGGTGAGCTACTTTTAATTACGATAACGCAGGTTAAGCAACTCTAACCATGGTTCTAATTAGGATGGGTGGCCAAAACTAAAACGGCTAAACAGATTAAAACGAAATTTGGCACACAGAGAGGCTATAGCCTGAGGAAGGACATAGGCTACTTTTGATTTCAATAGCGCAGGTAAGGAGCGGCCGCATATTATCAGAAATTTCTGTTAGAAAAATTCTGACGCTCGCCGGAAGGCACTCCGTGATACATTTTGTATTAGCTCCCGCACACTGTTAGAAAAATTCTAACGGGTCGTCCGTTTCTGATGCCCGCCAGGCGGCACTTCAGCTGGACGTCAGAATTTTTTCTGATAGAAATTGCGGAAGGCGTGTTTTCCATACATTTTGTACTAGGCCCCCCCGCACACTATCAGAAATTCGCGTCAGTTTACCGTCCGCCGCCGTACGCTTCACACGTGTTTGTTGTATTTTAGGAACCTACGTTCTTGACGAAAATGAGTTAAATCAAGATTTAAGTGCCGATGTGGAAAAATATCTATGTTTGTGGAACGCGATGTTGAAAATGACCAGAATAAAATACACAGAGACTTAGCTAGGAAGCGAATATGCCAAATATTAATTGAGAATTGAAATCCATATTTCAATATCAAGGTTTTTAGGGTTCCATGTCCAAAGCGTAAAAACGGGATCCTATTTACGAGATTTCAATGTCCGTGTGTCACCATCATACATAAACCGTTGTTTGTTTGGTTATTCGTATGTGTAAGTAGCCAACACTGGTGTCAGCGATATTTCAAGCTGCCTTAAGGCATCTGACATAGCTAAACGACTGACATCAATGATGACAGCCGCTACCAACGGCTTAACGTGCCTTCCGAAGCACGGAGGGGAGCTCGAGATATTTTTATGCCACTTGCGGTCACCCATCCAAGTAGGGACTGCACCAGGGGTTGCTTAACATACGTAAGCGCTCATAGAGCTCACACCCACTGGACCATCGGGCTCCTCAAATACCTCTCCTCATAAACCGTGATTACTATACAGTTAAAATTTTCATAGATGATTAAGAGGGCGCAGCCAAATTTGTGCAAGTCAAACTATGAGCGGGAGTCGATATTAACTCACACAGACGTAAAACTATATAGGATGTCATTGTGTGTGTTAGCGCTAGATTGAGCGTAGTCGGACAAGTAATTTTGATACTCGTAATTAATTTTAAAATTACTCACCATTTCAATACTTGTATAAATATGAATGTTATAAGATACTAGCTGATGCCCGCGACTTCGTTCACGTGGACTTTATAACTCCGGTGAATTAATATACCTTAATATGAACTAAAGTCGATTCATAAGAGTAATCTGTGAATTTGACCTGCTGTCATGCTGCTCAACTTAAAAAGCGCACATATCCAAAGAAGGCCCTTTGGATATGTGCGCTTTTTGTGGGAAAGACGGACCTCGGCTTTGGGTGTTGTCTAAGTGTGCAAGGCTTAGAAAGAAAGCAAACTCTCATGTTTTGCCGTATGGGCTGAAAGCTACGTTGCCAAAAAGGCATATCCAGCAAGCCGATTTACTAACTCAGTGTACAACGATTTGATTGTCACTTTAGCATCCATTACGGTTTTTATATCATATATAAAAATAGTCATTCATACCGAAGCCGTAATGAGCATTGAAGTTACCATGAAAATGATGTACACCGTAGCTGTCCAAAGTTAGCAAATAGGCCTGCTGGTTGCGAGTGGCCCGGGTGTAATAAATAAATCTGTTCCAAATCTTCAATTTAAATATCTCAACAAAGAATGCTCCTCAGGTTGAATAACTTTTGCTAAGGCGTCATTTATATATTCTTATAGTTTACCTGGACCTTTATGGTTCTGCACTCCAAATCTCAGATTTTTTATACCTCAACAAAAATGCTCATCAGGCTCAATAACTTTGGTAAGGCTCCACTTTTATATTTCTTATTATAGTTCATAATCATCAGGTCTTTTTAGTCTCCACTGCAGGAGCACGACCCTCTCTGTACTCCAGAGCCGTATAACTAGCCTGAGTAGTCAGAGGATTTGGCTTACACTCTCCACGCTGGCCAGACGGGTTGGAGAGGTCTCTTTGATGTTTATAAGCTTTGTTTAGCTTGAGTTTCCTAAGTCTCCTATTACGAAATCCACGGGAAGATTTGGAGTAGTCCTATTCTTCTCTGCCGGGAACCACACGGCATTAGTTGTTTCAACCCATTAGTAACTTTAGTCCGCGTTTTATTAAAAAACCTTTTTTTTAAAGATACTTAAAGTTCATTCATTCTAAAGCACTCTCCACGCTGGCCAGACGGGTTGGAGAGGACTCTTTGATGTTTATAAGCTTTGTTTAGCTTGAGTTTCCTTAGTCGCCTTTTACGACATCCACGGCATGACTTGGAGTCGTCCTATTCTACTTTGCCGGGATCCACACGGCGTGTCCTTGTCTCACATTTTTTTTTAATTCCTAATACCAGTAGTCCAAATTTTGTTTTCATACAATTTTACATCCTAATAATAAAAACAATAATAATATGAATAAGATTTTTATGCGAGTCAAAATGGACACATATAATAGTTACTCAAAAACAATCGAAAAGTATAAATACTTAGTAAACGATCAACCCGGTCGGGTCGCACTATACGTGTCTACACACAGTAGATCGATGACCTTGTAGACGTCGACTGGCTAGCGACGAGCGATACGTCCAACCGTCAGGAAGGCTTGGCGCGTACTAAATTGTCACTACACACACGGGCGCTTGGTTTTATAGGCGATTTTAAAAAATTCATATAAAATGATAAACATCGGATATTAAGTAAATTAAAAATTAGATTTGCTTGCAAACAGTATGTTTATTAGTAATAAAAAGAATATCAAAGAAAAAAATAAGTATTTATCGTGGAAAAGCAGCGCTATAAAACGTAAATTATGACATTTTTTAACGAATTTTTATCAGTATATAGATAAATAATTTATCATATTTTCCTCTGAGGTGCACTAAAAGACAATATAATCTGCGTTCTAAAAATATTAGATTAGTTGCATTAACATGATTTAATTTTTATTTCATATTTCAAAGTGAGCTTTAACCGGTATTTTTGCAATTCGGCGTTATGAAAACCTCATAGTAATAAAAGTGAACACCTATAAACGGTAATTTTACGTTGCAGTGCACTAAAAAAAGAGTTTATCTTTATGTATTCACGAATTATTTTATTTAATTTGGATAATTTAGGCGTAAATAAGGCTGTCGAAAACACTAAAAAACTGAAATTTCGCCGTAGATTGACTACTCGCTCTTAACTTATTTGCTTTTGCCGTAAACACTAGAATCAGAATAAAATCCTAATACAATATTATACGAGTAAATGCGAAAGTGAGTTTGTTTGTTTGTTTCTTTGTTACGCTTTCACGCCCTACGAGTATCTACTTAACCGATCATCATGAAATTTTGCATACACATAGGTTAGAGTACTGAGAAGGACATAGGCTATAATTCACGCGGGCGAAGCCGCGGGTAACAGCTAGTTTATATATATTATTTCAAATCAGACACCGAAATTGCAAAAAAATACTTCGCTGTTAATGAAACACACAGGTATAGCAGATAGTACACGACCGATCATATAGCGCGGGAGCGCAAGAAATTGGATAGAGGACTGCCTGCAGTGAATCTCACTAAAATTTTAAAATTTACTCCGGCAAACAGTCTATCGGCGCTTATAATTTAACCATAACTAGCTTTGAAAGTTTTATCAGGTGAAATAAGTAATATATTCATATAAGAACAGTTTGGTCATATTTCTTTCATTTTTTTCGTTTGACTACGTAAATAGCAGTTCTAATTAATTAAAACATCGATTACACTTTAAATTACATAAAAACCTATTAAACAAGATTTTATAACTATTCTTAATAAAACATAAAACAACGGGAGAAATTCCCGTTTTAGCAAAATACGCTTGTAAATTCAATCTGGTAAGTACAAAAATATTTTGAATAAAGGGTTAAATAAAGCTCAAACAAAAAAACTTCGTTTGATTCGATATATCAAGCAGAACATCAGAGTTGTTTGTTCACCTGCTTGTACGGCTATGTGGTTGTTGCCATTGGTATTATGCCAAAGTCTGCCTTTAGACGGATCGTTTGCAAAAATAAACGATGTTTACCTCCACTACAGTTGCCTTAAAAGCTTACAGCATAAGATCTATAGTGGTGCGAATAACGTGTGTCTTTATTGGTGTTTTTGACAGTGAACACCTGATCCTCTGGCATTTTGGCAACGTCTCATGATTCAAGTTCAATGTCTTCGCTAATTACCACGCCAACGCGTGTCTCATTACGCACTTTTTGCGTACTTTTTACGAAAATCTCCGAAATAACCTGTTATTTTGAGTTGACAAGTCATTTGGGATATATGCTTAAACAGAACGCTCAACAACAAAAAAAAATTTTCTTAGCTGTGAATCACAAAGCGCTTGAATGACGTATTTAATTTAGTTATGACAGCTCGATTTCTTTTGTTTTGTGCAGTACTGAAAAAAATTAAGTGTACTTGTTGTATGATTGCTAGGTATGACAGTGCGTATAATTTTTATTTTACTTCACATGAATTATGTTGAACAAATAAATTCATTTACCGGTACTTTCAAAACCCTGCGTAGGCGCTGCTATTGTATCTACTGGATTCAAGAATATTAGTATATTTTTCGTAATTTGTGGTCTTTGGCAAGTTAAATATCTTACAAACAGCACAATACACATCTGACTTGATGTCGGTAGGAGAGTCTCAAGAACAAACGCGGACGGCTTCTGACTTGATGTTCCAACCAAGCCACAAATGTAACCAGCAAGCAATAAAGTAATTATATCGTTTTCTCAATTTGGTTTTCTTACATCCTCCCCATTTTCATTACTTGAATTGAAGCAGTCACGTACACATATATTTTTATCAGCAAAGGTACCTCTTGAAAATCCTTTTACAACATGACTTGGCAGTAATTTCAGTTTTCTTGGCATAAGTTAGGGCTTGTGCATTAAAATGACATTTGGATTGTTCCCAAACGGTTATTTTGGCGTTTGCAGACGTAACCTATTTCGGTTTTCCTCTTTATGAAAATGTCATTCTACGTGAGGAAAGTTTTACGGGACATGCAGTGATTTCAGTCAATTTATGTCCTCTCAACTGTTTTATGAACAGTCGAGGCCGTAACTGGGCTGTAAACCTAGATTTGCATGTTGGATGTGAATTTACTTTTCTTCTCATTAGTGCAGAATGCAGGTAGTAATTTAGATAGTTTAATCTGCTGCAGGAGGACGTATGTATGTGTTATGAAGGGATCTAACTGGCACCAATGAGGGTGTTCTTAAATAAGCGGCAGTAACGCTGGTGCGTCGAGTCCGGTAAGCTGTGATTGGACCACAATCATTGCGATATATGTGTCGCAGTCGGATCGCATAATTCGCCGCATTACATTATGACTAGCCGTTATCAAAAACAGGGCCGCATTGAAATTCGGCGGTTCAACGATCAGCCGGATTGAATGCGGCTGACTGAAAATCCGCCGGAATGTATTCGGCGCCATACGTTAAAGAACGTACACGGCTAGCCTTATTGTAATACCGCGAGTCATTAGCCGCCGCTTTGACAGTTTTTAGTTCCCATTTTTAACACTCGTAGCGCTGCCTGACATTGCACCAACAATGGCGTCAGATACAGAAAGTGTGTTGCAAAATTGCGAAGATAATAGTGAAATAAACAAAGAAAACGTAATGAATATGTCGGTAAACAGTGACTTTAAGAACAATTTTCATGTACAATTAAAGGATTTCTATTCTTCTCAATATGGAACAGTAAGGAAGCCATGGACAAAGGACCTAGTTTTAGAGGTTATAACGCACATCAAAACCATAAAGTGACCATAGATTCTGGTGTTCGGCGAAATCCTACACAATATTATTGGTGTAAAAAATATGATCTTATGAATGTGGCTGGTAAAGATTATATGATCTTAAAGAAAAAAATCCTTAAGACCCTACTATTCGAGTGACTACTCGAATAGTAGTCTTTTTTACTTTACAACAATACTTGTGAATTTCCATTTTTGATACTTTAATGGAAATTCACAAGGAAAGTAGCCTCGGTGGGCGAGACAAAATGATGTTTGCTATTAAAAATAAACTTTATATTCAAAAGACGGCAATTGAAATATTCGTATCCTTATGCCCTTATTATTTTTTTATAGTATAAGTATGGTCACCATACAATCTAACTAGAAGTACGATGCGGCTAAACGTGGGCCGCCTTATTGAAGATCGTATCGCAATGACAATCCGGCTAGTCATGGAACCGCCGCATTTCAAAACGGCCCTGTTTTTGATAACAGCTAGCCGTAATGTAATACGGCGGATTATACGATTCGACTGCGACATATGTACTACGACAACGCGTGACCACACTGTTTCAATTGTTTTGTTGCTGCTTGACAAATATTTTTTTTAATAATTGCGGTTTATCAATGTCGACGCCACAATGCTGCCATCTGGTGGTAAGCATTTAAGAAATCCCTTATTGGTTCATAAACTATTTTATAAGTACCTATTGTTCGCCAGTTCTTGGCTTAAACTTGGCTTGACACACTCCTTCGTGTCTGGATCTGCTATGGAAAATTATATTATTATTTGATTTCAGCTCTGAATTTATACATCAGTAATAATAATTCTGATTTCTAATGGGCTATGGCGATGGACACCAAAGATGCAAAATGGTTTGGGTTTTAATGGATCATTGTGCACTGTGTCATGTTCCAACGTTTCATCAACGACCTGGTTATGATTGCAAGAAAGAAGGAGAAAGGAAAATTAAACATGATAGAATCTATAATATGCATTGCTAAAAAAATAAAAGAAAAAAATAAAACAAAGCTACAACTTTTACTTTGCAAAACATTAAAAAAGTTACCTATAAAAGCATTGTATCTTGAATGAATATGATGAATGTATGGCTTATGTAGGATCGAACCGCGATGGCCCAATTGGCCTAAGGCTTAGTCGTACAAAGACTAAGACGCAATTCGATTCCTGTCGCAGTGGAATTTCTTGATTTAATAAAAGTATATCAAAATATACTGTGAATGCATAAAAAAACAATGAATTGCACGCCGGGAGTGCAGGCAGAAGTGAAAACTTAAATACTATCATTTATTTAGTACCTAACAGCAGTCACCATCCATGGATGTGCGTGGCACGCTGTAACACGCGCAAGCGCCCTGCGCCATCTTACGAATTTTCAATCTGACGAATCTGTCGGTCACGTGATCTGCCGCAAGTTTAACATTTTTTCCCCATAATCAAAAGTGACCCAAACTCAAATTATGATCAATAGCACAAAGCGTAGGGTCGAGGTAGATGGGCAAGAAATGCAGTATGTCGATGAGTACATCTATCTGGGCCAGCTAGTCTCTTTCAGTAATAGGCAAGAGGCGGAAATTAACCGCCGTATCGAGAACGCCTGGAAGAGCTACTGGTCCATGAAAGAGTATATGAAGGGTGACCTTCCCTTGTCACTTAAGCGCCGACTCATCGATATGTGTATCTGCCCGTCCTAACCTACGGTGCCCAGACATGGTCGCTGACCGAGGAGTTGAAGTCCAGGCTCAAGATTTGCCACAGAGCCATGGAGCGAAGTGTGTTAGGAGTAAAGAGGGTAGACAGAATCCCAAATACTGCACTCCGCTCGAAAACGGGAATTTCTGATGTGGGCACTAAAACTGCTGTGCTAAAATGGGATTGGGCGGGGCATGTCGGTAGAATGCATCCCGAGAGATTGGCCAAGATAGCAACAGAGTGGCTACCTACAAATGGTCGCCGTCACCGAGGTAGGCCAAGAAAACGCTGGGGAGACGAATTAGAAACACGAGAAAGAGATAAATGGAAAGATATGAGAGAGACCTTTGCCCAGCAGTGGGACAATATAGGTTAAAAAAAACAAAAGTGCACAGCGCCGCTAAAGAAGTTTTCACTTCTAAAATACTTATATAAAAATACATAAAACTTAGTTGTTCGTGAACATTTGCTGAAAAAAGCGAAAATATTCTAGCATTTTATTATCATTTGACCTTCGATCTACCTTTTAACCTAACTTACTGCTTTGCCATTCTCCTTATCCACATTTACTAGGCGGAATATCAAATATTTGCTAACACAGGGTGCAAATAAATGTGCTACAAAGTATGTTTGTATGTCCTCTACATCAGCGTCTGCATTCCATTCTATTTCCATCGCTCATATTTGACAGCGACCTTTGAATGTTACATTTTAGCGTCACAATTTGGCACTTATTATTATGTTTACAAAAATAAATCATTTGGATGCTGATGGACAGTCAGACGGGAATGACACAACACAGTTAGTTGGTCTCAAGATATCCTAATGGCATATAATAAACAGGCAATGATGAAGTTTGTACTCATAACTTTTCTACCACCTACTTAAGATAGAAGAACAACAGACATACACAATTTATCCATGTTACCAATATTGCTCAGTAAAATACGTCATTGAATTGACAGTTTGCTGGGTACATAGCCAAAACCTACAACCAAAGGTCGGTGATTGCAGACGGTTTCTAAAATGGCAATCACATACCGGCAAGTACAGCGCAGTGTAATACCACTTAATACGTAGTAGTAGATTCGGACTAAACGGAAAAAAAAAGAATAACGTTAACGTTATTCTTTTTTTTTTCGAGTTAGAATTGTGCTTTTCGCACTTCTGAAATACATTTTAACAACTCATGTTGCTTATTACATACGATAAATGGGCATACTAAGAAAGTCTTATTACGTCCGTTTTCTTCCTCTTCCGGTTCCTCTCCGTTATGAATTTGTAATAATATTTTCCCAAGCCGTGTTGTTCGAAGTATTTTCCGGACAAGATTTTTTCTAATGAGTATTTTGCCTTCAATTTAGCAACGACATACATTGTTACAAGAAATCGTGTAAATTAGAGCTAAGTAGTGAGTCAATGATACTAACGAGACTAATTAACGTTTTGTGCCTTTTGGCAATGAACATATTTTAGAATGGTTGAAATGAGAGTCTACAATCCACATACCTACTTTATATTTCTTTGAATGTGGATGTTACTTTTTGAAAACTTTTACGCGCTATTTAAATTCTTAGACTAACTTGAAGTGTACGTAAAAGGATTCCAAAAATATTATGAGCATTTTTTTATTTCAACATCTCTGTACTGTTAAACCTCTTCCCGGCAAAAATGATATCAAGAAATAAAGCAAAAACTGGTGGAAAGTCAAAGTTTTGTTTTAAAAAGAATGGATTTATTGACATATTGTAGTAGTAAAATATTATTTCAAATATTTTTAAAATTTTATAGGGAGAATTAAAATTATTAACTAATGCATTCAGCAGGTATAACGTAATCGTAAACGAGCTCGTTAACTAACAGTAGTGAAAATGGAGGAAATTTATGAGATATTGTGTGATAAACAAGATTTAGACTAGTCGTAACGTATTACTCAGGTAGGCATTACCATAAACAACTCATTATTATTAACAGGTATAGTAAACAAAGTGGATTTATGCCGGCTTTAAATTGGTGGTACAATTAGCAGTGTTTGTTTTATTGATAGAATGCCCAGCCTATAATGAAATGTACAAGCATGCATTAAAGATATTCTATAATGAGAATAATGAATGAGTAAACAATCCCCCTTGACCTCTCCAACACGTCTGGCCAGCGTGGAGAGTGTAGGCCAAATCCTCTGACTACTCTGGCTAATATATTGCTGTGGTAGTACAGAGAGGGTCGTGCTCCTGCAGTGGAGACTAAAAAAGACCTGATGGATGGATGGAAACAATCCCCTGCACCAAACAACAGCAAAGCAAGTTTTTCACAATCACTTCAAAAGATTTATTCAGAAAATAGGACATTTCGGGCAAATGAAATGAAATGTTGACTATTAACAACTTAACATCCACCAAAATAAATCCACGGAAAACCCAAATTGGAGATGTATGATGAAACTACTGACCATTGACCAATGAAGTATGCCTTGTAGTGTGATGATTTGCAGAAAGCTGAAAGAAAGTTTTTATGTTTTTTACCCGTGTGGTTCCTGGCAGAGTAGAATAGGACCACTTTAAGTCTTCCCGTGGATGTCGTAGAAGGCGACTTAGGAAACACAAGCTAAACAAAGCATCAAAGAGACTTCTCCAACCCGTCTGGCTAGCGCGGAGAGTGTTCGCCAAACCTCTGACTGCTCTGGCTAATATTTGGCTCTGGTGGTAGTGAGAGGGTCGTGCTCCTGCAGTGGAGACTAACAAATACCTGATGATGATGTTTTTAGGTACGAGTTGATCATAAAATTAATGCTCGCTTTAATTACTCAAAACTCTGAAGATTAAAATAGTTTATAACACACGAGTGAAACTAACGCAGCAATTTAAATTCATCACTTGCATTTATATTCTACCTGTCTCCATATCAGTATGTCCTACAGAAGCCGTTGGATTCCGATCTATTTATACTGTCACAGCACTTTAGCCGAGAAGCGGCGGCTGCCGTGGCATTCCTGAGACTATTCGTGTCCACATTCACCACACAAAATATGGAGATTGATAGAATGATAACAAGTACTTCTCATGTTTACCTGGCGTTGAGAAAAGGCAGCAGTCTCTCACAAAAGACAGTCTTTTTTCAAGAAAAAGTACGTAGACAGTTAAATAAGCCTGCTGTAGATCCCAATGTGAGCTTCTAAAAATATTTGTATTTCTGGGTTACATCTCCAAAATACCTTTCTGGGGAGATTTTATATCATGTTTTTGTTTGCACGATGTGACTATGCATGATGATATTCATTGTTAAAGTAAAGTAGATACAAGCAGATCAGGAGAGTCGTTTCTGAACGTATTGACCTGGGCTCTACAATCAGATATTTTTCTAGGCTTTGCATCGTCTCTGGCAAAGTTTTAACCAAAGATTACACGTTTCCTGAAAGCATCAAAAAAACATTTCTCAGGTTTTGCCCTTTCTACCGGGGCTCGGGGTGGCGGAGGCTACATAAAGAGACATTAGAGGAACGTTAAAGCCAGACATACAGAATAATTAATTGAAAGTAGGGATACATCTGTTCCTCCGTAATTTGTGCTGCATTCCTGAGCCGCTATGATTTGAAGCACAGCAGATATGGCGGTGCGAATTTTTGGATGACAGATTTAAGGAGCAGAAAAAGTGGAATGCAATTATAGATGGCGACTAGTGGACGGGATGAAAATCTATGAGTGTTCGGGATGTTTGCGACATAGAGAAGTTTTTATTAAATTAACGGGAGCATTAGTGGCTGAGTAAAAAGAAAACGCGGGTTTTCTCTGATTTCCTAAGGCATAAGAAAAGAATGAATAGTATGCGTTGAGAGAGGCCTAACCATGGGATATAGAAGGCTGTTAATAAAGATGACAAAAAGATTTATTTACTTAATAGTTTTAAAGAGTAAAAAATATAGGCAATAATGAATTTAATTATGATTTACTTGCGCTTTTGGGTAGTCATGTTACAATAACAAGAAATAGTTATAGGCTCTATTAGGTTCAATATGTTTATTGCACAGACTGTTAAAAAGTACAAATAAAAAAATGGTTTCTGAAAGTTACAGTTTAAAAGTAAATGAAATAAAGGGAAATGCCTATGAAGTTGGCATTCCTATCACATCAATGTACGCTGGGTGCTCGGCGGCCGTTCATCAATCACGAGTTCTCTTTGATGGCTGACCTTTGCCGCAGGTGCAAGTGCTTCCTCGTCGTGACTCAAGTTTTCACTTTTCGCAATTGTGAATTGAGCAATTAATTTTATCTATTTATTTATTTTAAGCAGTAAGCAGCAGTTTGTGTTCAGTATGTCGTTAATATTATTTTTTTATTATTTGCAAGCAGTCGTGTAAATTAACAATACTTATGTTCTCTGTTTGGTTCAATATGTGCAAAAGAGACTTGCTGAAAAGATACAGTTTAAAAGTAAATGAAATAAAGGTAAATACCTACATAGTTTGCATTCCCACCGCGCTGTGCACTGGGTGCGTGGCGGCCGTTCATCAATCACGACTTCTCTTTGATGGCTGACCTTTGCCGCAGGTGCGAGCTTCCTCCTCATGACTCAAGTCTTCACTTTTCGCAATAGTGTTTTGAGTAATAACGAAGTAATTTATTTTATGTAGTTGTGTAAAAATATATAAGTATATTCACGTGTTTGATTTAATAAGTGCTAAAAAGACTTGCTGAAAAGTTACAGTTCAAAAGTATCTAAATTAAACAAAGCTAAAATACCTATGTAGTTTGCATTCCCACCGCGTTGTGCACTGAGACGCGGCGGCCGTTCATCAATCACGACTTCTCTTTGGTGGCTGTGGCTGACCTTTGCCGCAGGTGTGAGTGCTTCCTCTTCACTCGGGACACCAATTTTCGCAATAGTGTTTTGAGCAACAGCGAATTTATTTTAAGCAGTCGTGAAAAATAACAAGAAATTAATATTTCTTTTGTACTACTAACATATTTAATGGGCTCTATTTGGTTCAATACGTGCAAAAAAGACTTTCTAAAAAAAGTTACTGTTAAAAAGTAAATAAAATAAAGGTAAATACCAATGTAGTTTGCATTCCCATCACATCAATGTGCACTGGGTGCGCGGCGGCCGTTCATCAATCACGACTTCGCTTTGATGGCTGACCTTTGCCGCAGGTGCGAGCTTCCTCCTCATGTGTCAGGTTTTCACTTGGTAATTCGCAATAGTGTTCTGCTTTTCTAGTGTGTAGTAAAACTTATACAACGTTTAAAGTGACCCTGGATATTCCCTTAAACAAACAAAATGGAACTTAAAAAAATTCGAATTACGAAGGGCCAGTTCTAAAGAAAGTTAAGTTGTAGGAGGTCAGTCAAGAAAGTTGTGCCACCATAGAGCAGGTAGGGCGTAGACTTTACACACTTTTTCAGGCTATTTAACCGAAATGGGCAGGCCATAGGCGCTTGGTGAGAGTAGTTCAACTAAACACAACGAGTATATAAACTTAAGCACTATTAGAGAAACTATTCCTATTAGAATTCCATCTAAATTAAAACAATTAATGCATTGTCAACTAAATGTCATGTCATGAGTCATGTTAAAATGAGATTTTCAAATAGGTACAAAGTAAGATTTAAGAAACTAACTTTGGATTATTTTATTAAACATTTGACCATTTGCGTGTATGTATGTTTTTAAACTACAGTATAAATGTTGGTCAGAAACACAGCATCCCGTAGCTACTCACCTTAAACCATTATTCAGTGCAATAAGAGTCTAGACGACATTGATTCACCTCTCTGGCACTGTATTCCATTTTCTTTGACATTTTTTCAGCAAACAGATAGCTATGACATAATAAAGCTGCGTTCACACCTGAGTTCTATTAGTCGCCACAGCCCTAACGCTAGGTATGCTGGCGGTCTGCCAGAATGACACCAGTCGTCGGAATGTGGCTCATATCTCGACATGGGCACGTGCATAGATACAGATCGCCAGAAGGATATCTTTGCAGAATTATTTTATACTTCTCTTTGGAAGCGGCCTAAACTTAGCCATTAGTAAATTACTGACGTCAACAATTTTAATTGTTGTAAAAGTTGTTAAATCAAATATGACAATTAATAAGTGTTAAAAAAAACCTATATTAATGAAATAAACATTTTAAAATATCAAATATAGATATGTAAATTTTAACTAGTCCTGTGACGACGTTTATTGACTATCACTTTTCATTTTTCGTTATATCGAAGGGAGATAAATATAGTATATAGCGCGATATGCATAGTTTTACAGGCTCGGACAGCTTCCGTATCTTACCAATAAAGAAATCCATATCAATCAAAAGAACTGACAGCTTTGAACGAACCATTCATCTTTGGAAAGTTAATATAGGAAAAACTAACTAGCTAGAGCTGGAAGTCCGATAAAAAAAGAATTCAATGATTTCCTACTAATAATAAAAAAACAGTAAACCCATACATAGAATGCTTTTTTTAAGGATAAAATAAGAATAAATTATTGAAATAACAGTAAAGAAATATGCTTAGTTTTAGAATTGAATTAATCGAAGTAATTGAGATTCCATAAAAATATAAGTAAATTAGATTACAGGCGCACAACTATGTCTATATATGGGCTCTGTCACGCCTAAATTTCAATGATTAAAAAGCTGGCCAATTTTCTAAAGCTTGTGTGCAAGACAGCTTTATATTAGCACATGTGTGAGTTAAACACTTCATGAGTTTCATACGATTTTAGGATAATAGTCTATCTAGACTTTAAATCTATAAGGCTCTCAACTTACGTCTTTATTTGATAATCTAACAAAGCTTTTTTGACCATCTACTAAAATCATCTCTGAATAATCTATGATTTTTTTTTATAATTAGCCATAGCCGAAGGAACGTTACTTTCTGGTTATTGATATCTTCTCTTGTGGTATTATTTAGACATCTCTTGCTGAAATGCTAATGGCCATTTTGAAACGGGGAAGTTTATTGAAGGGATAATTGGCGAGATTGCAAATGGTTTCCAAGATTTTCACTATTTCGTCAGACTGAGTGATTTGTTTGTTTTTATAATTATCTCAAAAATACACGGTTAGGGAATATTTTCACCTTTTAAATTCTAGTATAACTTGTTTTAAAGTTTCCTTACTTCACTCCATTTAATTTTGTAATATTCATCCTTGACTTGAAGTGAAATTATTCAGAAATATATTTTCTGTGTGTAAAAATAAGTATTTTACATGTCAACAACTTTGTTGCCGGAAATGTGAGGTCTATGAAGATAAATGTGGTGTTGTTTTGTTTGTAATTTAAGGTAATGTGTGGGGATAGGTACACATCCGGGCCGTGCCCTTGACGGGGTCTGAATGTATTTTGTCAAGAAGCTAAATATCGTTATATACATTTTGTATGGATTTGATCACACACGTCCGATTATTTCACTACATATTATAAAAGACAGTCCTCCGCCGCGTCTGTCTGTTTGCGAAGTACTCAAAAACGACTGCACGCATTTTCATGTGGTTTTCACCAATAGATAGAGTGATCCATGAGGAAGGTTTACATAGGTATAATTTATGCCCGGGTTGTTTCTAGTAAATAATAAATTTAAAGAAGGGCAGAGGTGGAAGGCTACTATCTATTCAGATCCAGTCCACAGTCCAGTCACATCACTGACGTGTGAGAACAGACAGCCCCTGACGGGCCACGAATGCACGGTCTCGACACCGTGAAGCTCCTGCCACTTCCCGGCCCTGATGGGATAGGCCGTACATACATCACGTCTTTTTCTCACTCGGGGTAAAGAGAGACCAGGTCTATAAAACAGTACACAAACTTTAAGGGATGACTCAGCCCATCAACATGAACAACTTTTGTAATGGGACCAATGCTGAAAATTCAATATTATTTTTTCCCTTTTCCATACAGGTGGATACTTTTGTATGGGTATGTAAATTTTTGAGTATCCAGCATTGGTCCCATATCAAAAGTTATTCATGTTGGGCCGAGTCATACTGATAAAAAAATAAAGGTGTATAATCCTCTATACCTCACACATTATCAATTTACTGATAAAAATAATATTACCGAACAAGACCAGCGGCGCTAGAAGCATTCAAATGAACCAAAATTCAGACAAGCAACCATTTGTCAAAAAACAGCATGTTACAGATTTTATAAATAGCGCCATTAATTTTATTTTCAGCACATGTTATCATTTTATTATGTTAGTGTTAAACTGATGGGCAACACATTTCTCCGGCATGAGTCATCCAAGACTCCGCTTTTACTGTCTATACCTAAAGTTAAAAAAGTGTTGAAACGTCGTCATTGTTACAGTTATAGCGGAGTCAATGAACTTATCTATAAAATAGAGTAAGATAACCTTAGTGTAAAAAGGGTGACCATGCTCATAAGGATCGCTGTGTATGCCGGTATTTTAAGATATATTCAAGAAACTGACATACTGTGTCGACCTCACAAATAGTGGGAAAAGGTGAAGTAATGCAAAAATAAAGCAAATAAAATAGGTATGTACTTATTTAAAAATTTTCTTAACATAAAATTATATGATTATATTTTCTAGGTATTCAATAGTCGTGGTCATAAGCCAACATCGAACTTTGCGTTAAATAGTTGTTAGGGGAGACAAGAGCAATAAAAACAAGGCAGATCCCGATCTACTATAAGTTATGTCACAGTCAATATAAGACTAACGTATATGCTATGGTAATGGGAGTCACAACAAAAGGAAGCTTCATTGGAAGTTAAAAAAAAAACAAAAAAGTCCACTAGAAACCTGCATAACGTGGAAAAAAAATCACAACTATTTTCCGACCTAAGAGTTCTAAAACGAGATCCTAGCATTACATTTATATAGCGAAATATCAATGACAGAGAATTTTTCTACGGTACACCAGTTTTTTATTAAAAACAGTTCTCTACTCCTATCGATCTTTCACATTAATATAAGCCTTCTTTGTTTTCTTTCTGGATAAATTATCTTGGTCAATGTTCTCTACATTAATAGCCGCAGACCATCCGTCTGGTCACCCTAGATGTAGACATGTAACAACACGCGGGTGTGCCCTCCTGTCCTCAGTTCGATTCTAGTGACGCGGGTTTCTGGCTTCAGCCACCCATATATCTCTGCTGTCAGGAAAATGGGTGTTAGGCCATAACAATAAATTTGTGCCATTCATGAAACGTTATAAACCTTTTACTTACATTCAAAATTCTTAAAAAAAGTTTATTCTCTTCCCTCGGCTTCAGAATCTGAAGCCGAGGGAAGAGAATAAACTTTTTTTGATCTGAAGTTCAGATCAATAATTTACTTTTTTCAATGCTACAAACAACTCCTAATTGGAATACTTGTTTACAATTCTCATTAGTTATATAAATCTTTTATCTATCTATCAATCTTTTGTCTGTCTATCAAACTATTATGTAGGTATAGATGCACCCCTCTGAACCTACTATTGTGTACTGCGCATCGACACGCGCGATGTTCCAAGCTGCCATTAAGTTTGATTCGAATTGTAAGTGTCATGAAAATAACTTTCTTTTGTGATACAGCTTGGAACATCTCCGCATAGTAGACTTTTGATGTAAATGAACTGGGCTTTTACTATAGACAAAGTTATGATGAAGTGAAATGATATGAAGTACCTTCTAGACCGCCGCGTTACCCTATAACTAATTTACTTTATTAGTTCTCGATGATGGGCCGACACCCATCATCGAGAACTAATCTAGGATGTCATGCTCCTATCAATCGTATGTGCAACACCTACAATCTTCTTAACCGAGAGGCAGAAGACTTGGACGTGTTTTCGAATAATTTAAAAATGTTTAAAAACAAGATGCTTAATCTTCTCAATGCTTAATGTTAGTTTAATAGTTTAGTATACTTAGCCTTGTATTATACGAATGTTGTGTATACCTGTTATGTGTGTTTACATTAGAACAAAGTGATGTGTGTTTTAAGTGTTACATGTAAATACTGTTGGTGTACCTTATTATAGAAAAATTAAATTAAAATTAAATGAAATTTTATTCACATTTTGATATCATGTACCGCTTTATGAACGTTATATTTTTTTTTAAATTTGCAAAATCGAAAAACTACTAGCGTTTCTGAAAGACCACTGAAGATTTACAATAATTCCAATTGTTAAATACTGCATGCAAAAGTTATAATTCCTACTGGTTCATATCGATAAAACTATTTCTTAGCTTGTGAAAGATAACACTCTCCTACCGTAAATATGAGGAAATCGCCAGTCATATATTTAGAATGGCTTTAGTAACCGTATACTTTAATTTAACGGTTCTGAAATTACCATATAAAACAGTTGATGAGTAGCCAGAGGACAACAAACCCTGAAAGTTCAGCCCCAGGTTCAGCAACCTTGTGATGAGTCACAGGAGATGCAGGCCAATTAGATCATAAAATTATGATTGCGGTTGTAAAGCAGATATATTTATTGATGTAAATGGTTGTGAATTTCGTAATTGTTTACTTAATAATTTTTATAGGTTGGAGTTTTCTTTATATCGAAATTACGTTTGGAGATCAGCAGTGTGTGGTAAATTTATATTAGGTTATCAGTGCATGAATAATTTTTAAATAGTATTTTTCATTCGACCGTTTTCACGGTTGCATCCTCAGCTACGTATGCGCTAGAGCCTGGAATCCAAAATTATGACAACTTTGATGCTGTTCTTATGATTTTAATGCCAACCCTGATAATCCCCCCTTAGATAAAAAATGAAGTACAAATTTTTTAGACACTTTGAGGCTAATAGTCCCGTAGAGTTTGTGTAATCTAAGGCTGAGGTTTGCTTTTCGAAGCATGGAAGGACGCCACTATTATTTATGTGTACATGTATATGCGTAAGTAAACGTTTAAATACTCCTCGATAGATCGAAGATAAACATAAATATTAGAATATAAGATAAATTATTTCCTCCCTAGATCAAAACCTTATTGGCATGGTGACCTTAAATTATTTAGTCCGTAACCTTCATAGCATACATATCCAATGAATGATTCTTTTGTATTTAGATTAATAAATAAATTAGACACATAATTGGGAATCTTTACTGTACTATACATAGGTATAAATTAATGTTTATAGGTATAAATGAAGAAAAATGTTTGAAATCGCTGGTGCGGACGAATATTCCCTTCTGCACGCATAAACTGATGTTTATAACAATAACTCCAATGTATTTATATCAGTTTATGCGTGCAGAAGCCGCTCTCCGGACAGGTGATTGCGAACAGAGTTTGTTTGTGCAAAAGCGAGTGATTTGTGCGCAGGAGCTGCGGATTCTTGTTTTAGTATTATGGGCTAGAGATACAATGTAAACAGATTCCTCATTTGATCGATTTATATGCAATTCTCATATTTAAGAGCGAATTGTTCCACCTAAATCACCCGTCAAAATTAGCCGGGTGATTTAACTCCACAAAATATAGTACTTAATCCTCCGGGGGCTAGGAGATTTAAGTCACCTACCAAATCGGTCTACGTAAATCACCTCAAATATTTCAAGTGATCAAAATCTACAAAAAAGACAACTTAAATATCCTCGCTTAGTTTTGTACTAGTTAGGATACTAGATTTTTTCTTATATCTAATGAAAGCAAGCGAATCCAGCTTCCAACTCAACTCAGGATCTGCGTCTGAGTGAAATAACGCCTAAAAAAATCATGATTATTAAGTCAAAAACAACAAACTAAAATGTATTGCAAACTATTATGTCTTTATTAAATATACACCCTTATTTTTAAATTACTACACAAATTTATGAGGTTACTCAGACCATCAATATGAACCACTTTAACTATGGGACAATGCTGTGAACTGAAAAAAATGACATTCGAATTCAAAAGTGTCCAGCTGATCGGACAAACAAAATGTATGAAAAAGTGATAAAAACATTGAGTTCCCAGCGTTGGTCCCATAACAAAAGTTCTTCATGTTGATGGATTCAGTCACCTCATAAAGTTTGTGAAGTGATTAAAAATAGGGGTATATATTTAGCTACAATCTAATAAATTAAATTGAAGTAAAACACTGGTTAAATCACCATTTTTATTTTTTAAACAGTATAAAAACAACAATTCTGTATGCTTAACTAAAGTCACCCAAAACACGATGCGAAAGAAAAATACGATGATAATTTGTACAGTAAAATATTTTTTAAGAAATAACAAATTTAAACAAAAACCATATTTTAAATAAAATCACTCGGACCATAATGATATATAAAAAAATCACTTTTTTGTAAAATATAATGTATAAACAAAATCATCATTGATAAAGGTAAAAAGGTAATCAATTAATTTTAATAACGAATCATTTGTAGAAACTTAAGTAAAATTATAAGCCTACCAATAAATAAACAAACATAACGGCGCAAATTATTTCCATCTCTCACACATTAAAGACAGGAGGTATAATATGAGTGTGAGAGGGAATGGCTTGCACCGTTTTGTTCGGTACTTTATTGGCATGACTTATATTAATTCAAAATGAAGTAAATTAATCTAAATTTTTCTAAATAATGGCCACTGAAATTCCGGAGTAAATTAGCTGCATCTGATAATCCATTATTAAATTATCTTAGCCCATCGTCTCACTATTACCATTTGAAGATACGTCTTCCGTGTCATTATTTTGCTTTTATTTCGCCAATTCGTAAATCAGTAAATAATTAATCATTTTCTAAGTATTTTAATACTTGAGCTATATTAGTTTTACTCCTTTTGAATGAATTGTTTAGTCTATGATGCCATTCTTCATAACAATTATTAGTTCTGTGCCTTTCATTGGCAACACATCAGATTTTAATGAAGTTTTCACGCATCCAAAATCTATTTACATAATTTAAAAACGGTGCGAGTTTAGCATATTTCTAAATTCATTTTAAATATTATTCCCAGCCTTCAGGAATATGCTCAACAGGAAGCAGAGCCATCGAACCGCACAAAGAATAACATCTCTAAATGACTTCATACATTTCAATTTTTAAATTTTTGGTTTTTCTTGTCAGACTCGTTTTGAAATGGAACCAACATCCTTTTACAACTACATCGAGAAACACGTATTTAATGGCTTTCATTGCTGCTTCTTCAAAATCAGTCACGTATTTTTTAGAGTTCCAATCGGGAATCTGTGACTTTATCATCGAAAAAAGTGCAACGTAAACCTCAAATGTTTTTTCAGACATTGCATAAATTTGAGGTACTACATGTGTATAAGTGCTCGTGCTACCTGCATCACCATGCAGGGTGTACAATTGTCGAAATGGTGAAGGGCAAATTTTAAATGTACCATCCCCAAAACAAGTATAATTTTGGATCATTTCATTTTTGGCCTGCTGATAACAGAAAACAATAACTCTCATACTGTTTAAGTTGTAATCGCCCAAAAGAAAACCATTATATTTTAAAGGAATTTCAACTTCTGTTGCCTTTTTGTGACACATTTTATTAATACCAAGACTTTTTTTCTTTTTTTTATATAATCCAGATTTTCTTTCTTGAATGGTGGCACTTCGACACATAAATCAAGTCCTCTTCTTTGAAAATCCTATAGCAATTCATTGTACATCCCTGGAAGTGGTGAACCACTACCATCACACGTGGCTCTTTTAAATTTATCCATGTTTTCCAATTAAGAATTTTGTGACTGGTTTGGCAGACAATGCAAGTCATGGTTTAATTCCTTTATAATTTGGTCATCCTAGAAAACGAAACAATAAGTCAGACACATGTATAAGATCCACTTTTACCAAGCGAAAATATTTTAAGGGCAGATACTTATGAACAGCCACAGAAATGGTTTAGAAAAAAATGAAGAAAATTCGCCGTAGTCGGGTAAATGGTATGTAAACATATATTAGATTCTTCGATTTATATGTGACCGTCCAATCCGGCGGACGCGTTCTCGAGAAATCGGAAAACATCAAAAAATCAGAGGTATTGTGAAACGTCTCCTATTTGAAATCGGTTAAAAATAACAGACACATAGCCAATGTCACTAGATGTTTACCATGATCATAACCTATACACCCAAATCTGTGCAGGCAATTAGATTGTAGCATAAATTAATTCAAATAGTTACATTCATGAACTCTAAAAACTTTACACTGGTTTTTGGGCAGTCGTGTAAAAATCGAAGGTGGGAAGATGGAACGACGTGCAGCATCAATGAGAGACTTGCAAGCTTCAAAATCGTTACAAAGTTCTATGTAAGTTGTTTAGTCACGATGGGCTTATTAATAGCAGCACTAGAAAGTAATAAAATTTTGGTTTATTGATTTGTGGGTAGTTACAGTATTACCACTTTTATAAGGTACACCGATGTACCTGCGCAGAAGTAAAATATTTGCGTGGCGCGAAAATACCCGTCCGCTATTGGCTGATGTGTACGCGCCATGTGGCGTCTGGACCACTCACGGCAGTCGTACGAGTATTGCGAGCGAGATAGCACAAGTCCTGTTGTTTTTGGATTTCAAATCTTATTTTTTAGCAATAAGATCTTTATTTGATTGATGTTTTCAGTCGGATTAAGACGGCGGTAGGTTGCGCTATTCTGTGCCATCGAACAATGCCGATGTAACTTATTAAAGTAGTAGTACTATAATAATCATAAGACATGATTCATATCACGTTAACAATACTGCTCATTATATTTGTAAGGCGTTTAAATTTTCGACATCTTATAATACACTGAAAGTATCTCCTTGTCACTATCATTTTATTTTAAAAAAAAAAACTAAGTCAAGGCACAATTATGAACAAAACGAATTAGGTACATGAAAAATTAAAAATTAGCAATTATAGTTATTCGAATTTCTATATCGATATTCTTGTATGAATTTGGAAAAATTTATTACTTTTGTCATAAATAAATACTATTATACTAAGTATATAATTGTCATAAATAAATACTATTATACTATACTATAAAAGCCTGAAATAAATGACATTATTATTATCATTACATAAGCTTGCGGAAAAAAATGTTAAATACAAGAGAATGAGCTGAACGGCCCAAGAAAATTATGCAAGTAAAAACATAAGTACTTAAAAGAAAAGTAAACAACTTTTGAGTTTCTATTCCATTTTCTTCAAACTGAGGTGATATTGGAAGTCATCTGTTTGGAAGTAACAGTCTTGTGAAGTTAAATCACCTAAGATTTTAGGAGTTTTTTTATAATATAATACATATATATAAAACAAAAGAAATTATACAAATTTTATTACCTACCCTTAAGGCCGCACACTAGGCACAGTAGCGACGCCAATCATTTTATTTCCAATACTTTACAAATAGACAGAAATTCAAGAATGTAAATCATATAAGCCTTAGTAAATAACCTGAAGTATTTTTGAAATCATGTCTAATAAGTATTATCTGAATCAGTGAGAATTATGAAAATCAGATTACCGCCAAAAAAGGCCGTTTTTGGCGGTAATTTCTCTTAACGAAAAAATACTTCAGGTTATTTACTAAGGCTTATATGATTTACATTCTTAAATTTCTTTCTTTTTGTAAAGTATAAGGAATAAAATGATTGGCGTCGCTACTGTGCTGTGCCTAGTGTGGCCCCTTAAGTCCTCGAGCCTCGAGGTATTAATTATGACTATTTTGTAGACTTAAATCACCTGATTTTATAGGGGTGATTTAAGTGGAATGTAGTTGACTTAAGTTTACTGATCAGGTGCATTAAGTACGCTATTTTGTGTAGTTAAATCATCCGGCTAATTTTGACGGGTGATTTAGTTGGAACAATTCCTAGGGATAGGTTCTTGAAGGGGCCTTTGAGAGGACAACTCACACAGTGACTACTTATAGCAGGCTTTGTTGATATCAGTTTATGCGTACAGAAGCGCGCACTTCGGACAGGTGAATGCAAACAAGGGGTGCGATTTTTTCATACAAAAGTCACACGTTCAAAAATAGTTACCTTGAGTTTGTTTGTGCACAAGCGAGTGATTTAGGAAGAAATCAGGAGCCGCCGATTCCTGTTTCAGTATTTTAGGCTCGAGATACAATCTAAACAGATTTCTCATTTGACGGATTTATGTGTAATTCTCATATTTAAGAGCTATGTTCTTGGAGGGGCCTTTGTCAACACACACAGTGGTTGCTTATAGTAGGCTTTGTTGTATATCAGTTTATGCGTACAGAGGCGAAAACTCCGGACAGGTGATTGCGAACAATTTGTGCAAAAGCGAGTGATTTGTGCACAGGAGCCGCGGATTCCTGTTTCAGTATTTTAGGAGCGAGGTACAATATAAACAGATTCCTCATTTGATCGATTTATATGCAATTCTCATATTTAAGAGCTGAGTTCCAGTAGAGGCCTTTAGTGGACAATACATACAGTGACTGCTTATAGCAGGCTACAGAGGCGCGCACTCCGGACAGGTGATGTCAAACAGTTTTTTTGATTGATTTGGTTTGTGCGCGGATTCCTGTTTCAGTATTTTAGGCTCGAGATACAATGTTAATAGATTCCTTATTTGATCGATTTATATGTAATTCTCATACTTGAGTGGGGGCCATTGTGTGGATAACACACACAGTGACTGCTTACAGCAGGTATTGTTATATATTAGTTTATGCATACAGAAGCGAACACTCCGGACAGGTGATTGCGAACAAATGTTTGTGCAAAAGCGAGAGATTTGTGCGCAGGAGCTGCAGATTCCTGTTTCAGTATTATAGGTTAGAGATACAATGTAAACAGATTCCTTGTTTGATCGATTTATATGCAATTCTCATATTTAAGAGCTGGGTTCCTGTAAGGGCTTTTTTTTACGAAGTAACTATTTAGTAATCTGTGCTTTTGTGTAGAAATCATATATAGTGACTGCTTTTGGTAGGCTTGGTTGAACTACTGATGTCATTGGCCTCGTGGTTTCTTCTGGTGCTTTATACGAGGTGTAAATGTAAACTCGATATATCCTCGGATAAAAAACTTAATGGGCCGACTGGCTTACTTGGCCCATCAACATTTTCTTACCAAATTCAAATGAATAATTATTTCTATATGGCCATGCTGAGAAAATAATAATATTAATATTCCCATGCAAAGTTCAGATGGCCTGGCAATATGTATGGGAAAGTCGAAATGATTTCAAATTTTCTGCATTGGTTCCATAGACAAATTTAAATACCCTTTTGACGGCCTGGGTATTCAAAGGGATGTTGAGGTAAAGAAGCAAAGACATGTTTTTAGATAGTTTTGTAATAAAGCATGTGACCATCTTGGAATGCGCTCTCAAATTCTTTCCATCGGGATGTCTCGCGCGTGCGCTGTATCAGCCACAGAGTAAATATAAACAGTTTATTGGGTTGCATACCTCTGTATCGAGATCTGACCCACTTCCACTGTCCACCTCGCTATGCGCTGGATGCTTCGAATTCCGACGTCTTTCGGAAGACCTGCATCTTATCACGCCTTGTCAGGTTAGACGCAAAATGTGGCGATCGCAAAATGACATGAAATGTAAAAGTACAAAGCGTCTAAGTACGTTCCAATGCAAATAATTAGTCACACCTTGTCACATTTACCGATATCACTATACACATCATCATCATCATCAGGTCTTTCCAGTCTCCACTGCAGGAGCACGACCCTATACACATATGTAGTTAGATTTGGCATCACCTTATCACATATCGCTATGTGACGCGCAGCATCTAAAGTCCAAAGAGATGATGCGATGAAATTATCAAATTTCTCAGCACCAGATCACTTTAGATAGGGCTTGAGGGAATGTTATTCTCTATAGAGATTTCATCCACATAAAATAAGTAAAAACATTTTTTTCTCTTGAATTCTTTCCATACTGTTTTTATGAAAAAGATAGTATGCCTGTCCCTTTCATACACAGTCACGGAAAGAGATAGTCAAATTCGTTGTATTATGAAGATGTAGGCAAGATCTCTTTATGGTACCTTTAATCTTCATAATTTTAACTTTTGCGAATCAGACATTCTGCGCCTAACCTTGCCTTTATTAACGCATAAAAACAAGAAAGGTTAGACAGCTGATCGATTTGTTGGGCGAGGTTTGAAGGTTATGAGGAAGTACGCAGTATGTTATCACAACAATGTTATGTTCAGTTTTATAACTGTTTACATGAGATAGGCCTCCTGGTAAATGTGGTTTGGCAGGCGATATAAGATTTTTTAATGTGATCGATTGTTTTTCGTAATTTACAGGTTTGTCTTGGTTTCCTGTGAGTAGGTTGTTAATATAGTACGAGATCAAAGAGTACGAGCTTAAAACTTATCGAAACATCTGATCGCGTACCACCTGCGTAATCGCTGACGCAGCAACCCCACCTCAATGCTTCTGGCCACTGGCAACCGACCGATCTACGAAAACGTATTTGTTTTCAAATTTCACGTCAGTTAATAAATAAGATAAATCTTATTTTTATTCAATGATTAAATACTTTTTCTAAATTTTACTTTTTTTGTGTGCTCTGGCCTCAAGCATATTTAGGTGCTCTAAGTATTTAGGTACGTAAACAAACATCAAAAACAAAAAATGGGCTACTTTAAAATTTGATTTCGTAACCCATCACTCTTTTACATGTAGGTAGGTTTACGCAAATAGATATTCCTTGCTTGTTTTTCACTCCCACATTTTTAATAAAAACGCTATTTCTTCACACCAAAATACCCAAGAATTCCAAAACTTCCTGGAATGTCTCTCTGTCTGTCACACTTTTATCCAGAAGCGTCCTTTCGGCGGCGCAGTTTCGGCGGCGTCGGCGCCACTCGACGTAAACAAAGTATGCGTTTATAAATAGTCACAATCTGCAGAGGGAAACCATTGAGTCATTGGTTAAAATGATCGCAAGCTCTCGATGATGTGTCAGGTGCGCCCGCGCATTCTATTTCCAAATATTCGAGTGCATCCTTACGTATTCTATGTTCGCGCGGATTGCAGATTTCGAAGACTTTGTGGTTGTTTTTATGATCTTAGAAAGCATTAAGGTTTTGTTTGCGAAGTTATATTCGTCTTATTATAAAACAGCAGTTTTACTATGCAACCGACAAAAAAGAGAAGAGGTTCTCAAGTCAAAACATAACTTTTTACAGAGTATTCTGAATATGATAATTCTTTTATTATTAGAAAGGGTACACCCGGAAGTTGGTTCAATATAAATTTGAAAAAATCCAACTTCAAAGGTAGGAAAACAGGAGATGATTGAATTTGCTTTTCAGATTATTGCGGCGGTTTTATTATGACAGCATTAATGCTGTAAGGCAGGTGGTCTGTTTGAATTAATGTAAAAATGCGAAATGTTTTCGTGTTTTTCACTCCTTTTAGAAGTAACATTTACTTTCAGAGGTTGTGTATTTTTAAATAAATAAATACTAAAATACACAAAAAATTGCTTTTCCAATACAAAAGTGTATAGTCACATAGAAAATTTGTTCATATTGATGGACATGTCAGTACATTTACACGTTGTAATAATCTTGAGAGTTTGTTTCTTTATTATTATATTTGAGATGAAGACTTGTGAAGCCGGAATGTGATCGTGACATGCCAAACATCTCATTTTTACAGCTCAAAGTCATCAGGACAGTTTATAAATAACAAATTATATATTTGTTTTTGTTTCGTGCATTCTTCAGCACATTGAGAATTAAAGAGGATCGTCTATATTCACGTAAGTTAATAAATCCATTTCAACAAGCATAAGTGCACTTTTAATTCAAAACATACTCATCATCATCATTTCGTGTAGGTGACACGGTCAGTCGACCATGCACACCCTGGTGACCGAGTTCTTCGGAACCGCCTCTCGGCCTCTGACGTGGTTCCTTTAACGACTACCAGATGGCAGCCGGGACCACCAGCTTAACGTGCCTTCCGAAGCACGGAATCATCTTTCTTATCCGACGATCAGGTGATTCATGCCTGCAATGTCCTAACCAAACTGGAAACAACTTAACAAAGTATGCTTCCCGTGGGAATCGAATCCACGACCCCCGGGTCAACAAGGCAAACGCCTTAACACTAGAAAACAAAAAAAAAACATACTTTGATGATGCATAACACAATTCATCAAGTAGGTAAATGGGTTGTACAAATTCCCGTCTGTCACAATAGAGCTGCATTCATGAAGACAAAAAGAATCGCTGTAAAATCCGCGCCGTGACATCAGACGAATGGCGGACAATATATCGCAAAGATCATTGCCACAAATTAATAAAGATAGAGAGCTATAGCACGTAATAGCTCTATATGAAGACGAGCGACTTTATGTGCATTCGCGAAAGTATGATCAACCAGACAAGTAGCGGACAATTGCCAATATATTTGGTACACATTAACAAGGTCGAAGAAAGATAGTCAGTGTGTGAATTTTCTTTTTAACCCTTTATCAAAAGATGGGTGTATTAGTTTCACTAGTCTGTCTGTGGTGTCGTAGCCTACGAAAGGGAACGGGAAGAATATGTGAGGGTGTTATTATTAAAACTACATTTAGCGAGTTAGGTTTAATTGGAATGTGCAGCTAGGGTTGACATTATGGAGCAAAAATATTGATTTTATACTCAAATGATTGTTTTAGTTAAGGAGATTCCATTTTCATTATATTCTGGGTCAGATGTTATGATACATTTTATAAGTTTATGGGGCACGCACGACTGAGGTTTTATGTGATGTTAATTTAACCTTCGGGAGTTGTATGGATTAAAGCGAGCTTTAAAGTTATAGAAAGAAACGTAAAGAATAAATTGATACATAGGAAACATACTTTATGTCTTACACAATAAAATAAATACATTAAACTTTTGAATTGGGCTTGTTTAGGAACGTGTTCTTGTGCCCCGTCGCAGGATGTGGTCAGAGCGTTAACTGTAAGAAATATTCTATCTGTATTCTATTTAATTTGTGTCGTTACACAATGTTTCGTTTAGCGTCAGTTACGCAATCGGGAAAATCGGGAAAACATTGGATGAGTAATGACTTGTTTTTGTGATGCGTATGATAATAACAAATAATAGCTAAAAGTTTTTGTACAGATCTTTAGTTCAATATTTAATACGACATTCGCCTCCACTTTACCTAGGTATTTTGAACATATAAATTGTGGAATCTAATAGCTTATTGAGGGTTATTTGTAAAACACCAGTCACCTCGCAGGAGGCGATAGCTAACATTTTAAACAGATTTTTTTAAAATCTATGTTTTAAACAATACCTACAGGGTAAATTTCAAAACCAGTAACCTCGCAGGACGGTATAGATCTTAAATAACAACGTTTATTCCACAAGTTTTAAAATAACTCATTATAATCAACATTCAAACTTGAAGTTTATATTATCCTGTCGTGAAATTTGTATGTCTAAGTTTATTTCTGTTAAAGGGCAACGCGCGACGCTGATGCACGCAAAATTGAGTTAGGGCAGTGCGACACAGACGTTTTTAAGTTTTTTTTTAGATAAAAAAGTAAGTACAAGTATTTTTGTGAATTTCACAAAAATACTTGTTGTGTATCCAGCTAGTGTAAGAGCAAAATTAAAACATCATAAATTTCCAGTTTAACTTCGTTCTCAGTTGTCTTAATGCGTCACTAGATGGCGCTGACACAAAGTTACTCCGCGCTATGAGAGTTTCTTGCCATTTGGTAGGGTCAGCTTGGCACTACAGTATGGGTATCTCTGGTTTCCCTTCAAAACGCATAAATCTTTCGCCTTTTACTAAAGATTTCCGTGGAGGGGAACACTCAAATGAGTCTTATGTATTTTTTGACGACTTCGCTTCGGCGAAGTCTTATTAGTTATAACGTTCAATTCAATGCAAACAAGAAGTTAAATAATCATTTAAGGCCCCACACTAGGCACACTAGCGACGTCAATAGTTTTATTACTAATACTTTACAAATAGTAAAAAATTCAAGAATGTAAATCATATAGGCCTTAGTAAATAACCTAAAGTATTTTTAAAATATGAAATACTGATTCTTATTATATTAAAACATGATTCCAAAAATACTTCAGGTTACTTACTAAGGCTTATATGATTTAAATTCTTGAATTTCTTTCTATTTGTAAAGTATTAGGAATAAAATTATTGGCGTCGCCAGTGTGCCTAGTGTGGGGCCTTAACTTTATATCAAAATAAAATTTATCAAATCAACAAAAGTCGTAGATCGCGCTACACATGTTGTTGTTTATGATTTTTAGCTATTTACTTCTTCAAGGTATTGTGTTTTAGAAGTTAAGATAACTTAAAATTAATGTGTGAAGAATTGAACACAACAAATATTGTTTTTCCAAGCTGGCTACTAAATTCATTTTTACTTGAAGAACGCTTATTAAGTCGATGCTGCGATCTCGAAAACATTTGTCTTTCGTAGGTAGGCGTAGAGACACACAATATGTATGACAATGTCAATTGTTTTTCGAGTTTATATAATTCTAGTCGTTGGCGGCGGCTCCACCCGCGTGACATATAGCCTATGTCCTTCTCAGTACCCTAACCTATGTGTATTAAAATTTCATGATGATCGGTTCAGTAGATAGCGCGTGAAAGCGTAACAAAAAAACAAACTCACTTTCGCATTTATAATATTAGTTAGGATAGGAGTAACTTTGTTCATGTAATCGCACTAAGCCGCCCGTTTGTGTATTACTGACTGTACGTTTCCGCCCTGTATAAGCAAAACGATCTTATTTTAATAAGTAATTATTAGATGATGATATTACCTAGGTTATTATTATTAAAAACGGTTGCACTCACGTTATATTTAGTCGGTATTGCCGACCGGGTTTCGGTCCCGTCAGTGCTCAAGGAACGGCCGTGTCGCGACGACCTTGATACTCGCCCTGAAGATGGCCATCTGAATTGGCCGAAACCCGGTCGGCAATACCGACTAAATATAACGTGAGTGCAACCGTTTTTAATAATAATAATTATGTCTCGCGTAACATTTAATAATTTAATATTACCTAGGGTTAAAACTGTATAGTTTTAACGGATATTCCGTCACGGATTTAGATGGATGAGGGCAAGTGTATAATTATCTGTTTTGCTGGGAATCGTAAAATTTACCAGTTAAATGGGCCATAGCCCGGAATTTCAGGGCCGCCATAGACGCGACATACCGCGATGTTGCTGTTCACAGTTTTAGCCAAGTCCGTGACATACAAATCCTGACTAATTTATTGTGACCAATTGTCCTAAAAAATATTGGATAGAACTTTAAGATTTTGGCGCCATTAATTGCGGTATATTATCTAGGCTTATTTGTGGCACAACGAACTACGAGTAGTATCCACCTCATATAGTAAAAATACATTAAAATCTGTTCAGGCACGTGAAAGTTATTGCAGACTAAAGCGCTCACATACATGAAGAAGAAAGAAAGGTCTTGTACGAAAAAGTAAATTTAGGTAGCTATAAACAAATTTACGGTCTTCTGATTGTGTTCCTTTCAAAATTCTTTATTTGCATAAATGTAGGTAATTTATACATACGATGCTAACAAATATTATGGTACCAATACATTTTACCTTTTACCTTAGAAAAATGTGCAAAAAATTATATTTGTTCCTAACAGTACATACTTTGAGAAAAAAATTGTTTTTAAAGTTTGATCAAGCATGCAATTTAGATTAAGTAGTTAATTACAAAAATCCAATTTTTCTATTATTAATTCAAGACGAGTCAAATTTACACACATGTCTAAATTATTATTTGTGTCCATGTCAGATTTGAAGACTCTAGGTTGACCAAATTCGTAAAATTTATAACAAAGACGGCCGCATCTTTAGATTGCGCTGACTTATTAAGCTTAGTTTGGTTTTTTCACAACTTTTAGTGCGACAGAGCTATTTATAAGATACTAGTTGTTTCCTGCGGCTTTGTCCACGTGATATATAGCCTATATCCTTCTCAGTATCCTAACCTATGTGTATGCAAAATTTGGGGATAATCGGTGCAGTAGATAAGGCGTGAAAGCGTAACAAACACACAAACAAACTCACTTTCTCATTTATAATATTAGTTAGGATAGTTAGGATTAATTTGAATTTTTCACGAATTATTGAAAACAAGAGGCTTGACAGCCAATGACCTCATGAACACACAGCCAACCGAGTGATCGTTTAATCGTTCCTTTTTACCTTTTGTAATACGGAACCCTAAAAAAAGAACACCGCTCCATAGAAGACCGAAGGGCTTCATTCACACGCAGTAGCGATAATGTAAAGATGTACATACTTTTCATTACATCCTTCCATATCCACACGCCGTGTAGTTCCCGGCAGAGTAGAATAGGACCACTCCAAGTCATCCCGTGGATGTCGTAAAAGGCGACTAAGGAAACGCAAGCTAAACAAAGCTTATTTACATCAAAGAGACCTCTCCAACTCGTCTGGCCAGCGTTTAGAGTGTAGGCCAAATCCTGCGACTACTCAGGCTAGATATGGCTCTGGTAGTACAGAGAAGGTCGTGCTCCTGCAGTGGAGACTAGAAAGACCTGATGATGATGATGATGACATCCTTCCATGGAAATAAAAATATACATTATAGATGTCGTTTCTGGTCTCCTTTAGAGTTTTATGGAAAGATGGAATGAAAAACTATACATATAGAGCTATAATGTACATCTTTACATTACAGCTGCCATGTGTGAAGCCCTTGATGAGTATGATGTGACTAACTGTTCCGAGATATAGAACAGTCGGGTATTCGCATGTCGACAATTTTAGCCAACAAGTCCGTGACATACAAATCTTGACTTAAATTTATCGTTACAATTGTCCCAAAAAATAGCCGCCCGTTCACATTTTGTCGCCATTAATAACTCTAACTGCGCATCTTATGAATAAATGTCGACCTAAAAATCCAAAAAGCAATAAATAAATTTGCAAAAATTCAGATCGATGTCATTAAACATTTGCGAGTTGCTTCTACGACCTGTTTTTATTATTTGCGCAATAGGGGTCGCTCTAATAATTATGTAAACAGATTTGCGAAAATAAATTATTTTCTTTGATTAATGCCGAGTAACCAAAGTTTCATTTTATTTAGGAGCTTTCACCCGTGGCTGCTTTCGCGTCAATGTCCCTCGGAACAATCACTTTTCCGGGATGAAACATACCCTGTGTCCTAGCCCCAAAATATGTCCGTACTAAATTTCATCAAAATAAATCGTTGAAAGGTGAAGACTTAAAAGGCCATAGCTGAGTTCAGTGCTGCTTCCATTTCAAAATAAATAATTTGGATGAAAATGGAGTAATCAATTCAAAATTTTGTTCGACGAGGCCGGCAACCCTTACCTTTGCGAGATAACCCTATAAGAAATTACAGCTTTTCTTATCGTTTTTGTCAAAAAACGGCCACTTTTAGCAAAAACGAAAAAACTTGTTCGTTCTTTAAACTGAAAACAGCAGTTAATAAAATAGTTTGAAAGGTCATTTAAAGCCTCAAAACAAAATTTCAAATGATTTTGTTCTACGAGGCTTTAATTTTTCTGTTCTTACAAATGATTTGTTACAAATGGGGGCAGAACTTGACTCATGTACGCCTTTTTTTTTGTATGTGTATGTGGCCAACACTGGTGTCAGAATTTTCAAGCTGCCTTAAGGCATCTGACATAGCTTAACGACTGCCATCAACGATGACAGCCGGGACCAACGGCTTAACGTGCCTTCCGAAGCACGGAGGAGCTCGAGATATTTTTATGCCACTTGCGGTCACCCATCCAAGTAGGGACTGCACCATGGATTGCTTTACATACGTAAGCACTCATAGAGCTCACACCCACTGGACCATCGGGCTCCTCTAAACGCCGTTAACAGATAGAAAGAGTTACTTTCGTATTTATGATATTAGTGGGGATACGAGAGTACTTTTACAATCTCTAGATTGTCATTTAATAATTGACAAATTAAACATGTGTCTGCACACTAAAAAACAAAGATGAGTGTTTGTACAAGAGTTCACTAAAGATTCAATCATAATAATTGAAAGCAATGTGCTAGTATATACTCGTAGGTAGTATTTAAGTGTTATTATAGGTATGGTCTTCTGGGTGACGCTGGTCTGCGAGATAAGAAAAAACGTAGAATGTACTAGCTGCTTCTATTAAAATCGTAAAGATCGAGGGAATGGGCGTCAGGAATCATGTCAATAGGCGATGCGGCTAGCAACCCCTCGCTATTTTGATTCCGTTCTCACCCAAAAGCCCACCGACATGCTAAATGTGGCCTTAAGGTTTTTTTAACAGACCTGGGCTCTGTCTACCCCGCAAGGGAAAAATACGTGATAGTATGTATGTATGTATTATAGGTATAATTGTGGGCGTCAGGCAGGGTCAGGCAATATCTCGTTGTTAGTACCCAGACTTTTAGAGTATCTATTAATTTTAACTTCAAGAGCTGTAAGTGGTTTCAATTTGGCTATATTAAAAGGCCATTAGCTGAATCGATATAACTGTTGATCCCAGGAAATGCATTCCTGGTGTAATGGACTGGCGCCAAGATAGCCACATGGTCGGCAGTTACATTTTGATTTAATTTCGATTAATCAATTTAAAAGAAAAAAGAATGTACCTATGTAAGGCATAGTGTACCTTCCCTTTAGCTATGAGTGTTACGACTCATCAATGGAGTGCGCTTGAGGAAACCCCGCAAGCAATTAAGTTCTTTTTCATTTTTCTTTAATTCAGAATCTTATTTTAACCAAAATCAATATGTATGTATGTAAATATGTCTGCTCCATTCATATAGGCTAAACAGTTTGACCGATTTTGAAGTGTGTCATTAGATTCGTACCCTTTTCTAGAGTTCCACATGCTGTGTCGTCAGCAAATAAATAATATGGCGGACGTAAACTGTAAAAAACATCGGGGTATTTTTCGTTACTTCTTGTGTTATTTAATCGATTACATTTGTTAATTCTTGGCCACGGAAATAATTCACGTGCAGGAATGCGTAAACAAGCGCCGGATCGGATATGTCTAACCGAAACGAATCTGTGGGTTTACTAAAGGGGACTAGATTTCGCCTGCAGCTCCACTCGCGTTAGTTCAAATCGTTTTCCGTGATGAAAAGTACTATATGTTCTTCCTCGGACCTCAATCTAAATATTGTTAGCCTGCAACACCAGGGGCGTTACACACGCATTGCTGACCCTGAAGAAATCTTATCTGGCCCTTTTTAAAAGACTACATGTTGTTGTCTCTTGGAAAAACCGTGGCAGGGTTCAGATAACGACAAACTTCACTGGTACGGTAACGTTTTGTGAAAAGCGGTAAATTACATCGGAAGCAAATGTTTGGCAATGCCGCCTCCGTCTGGCCCAACCCCAATAAAAACTGGCTTGATACTGTTAGGGCGAATATGCGTGCCAATGGTCTCAAACCAAGGACGCCGATAACCGAGCGAAGCGGAGAAGCCGGAACGCGGACCACGGGCTCCGAAACATTCAGCTGAAGATGTAAGCGGGATAGCAGTAATATGATACAGAGAGAGAGACTGCTGTGTGGTTCCCGGCGGAGTAGAATAGAACCTATACGAACTATCGCACAATCAACTCCAAGTCTTCCCGGGAATGTTGTAGAAGGCGACTTAGGAAACACAAGCTAAAAAAATCTTAAAAACACCAAAGTGACCTCACCAAACTATCTGGCCACCGTGGGGAGTGCAGGCCAAATCCTCTAAATGCTCTTGCTAATATATGACTTTGGTAGTACAGAGATGGTCATGCTCTTGCAGTGAAGACTGAAAAAGACCGATGAATATAATAATGATGAGAAAGATAAGTAGAGTAGTTAAAGGTAAGTTGGTGCACTCCAAGCTCTACTAATATTAGGGATGAAACCGGGATTTCGTTCGGATTTTCAAAATCCAAAAGTCCAGAACCATGATCAAAGCTTTAAACTTCGGAAAGTAGGTCACCGTCACGGCCACAGAGTATAAATCATAGCGGATTTGACTGTTATTAATTATACAGACGTTTATGTGATCGCCCGCTTGCAGCAAATGTGAATCTGTTATAGTTTGAATTAATAGCTGGGTTAACGTCTTTGGACTTCAAAGTGATATTCGCTAAAGATTCGCTATTACACTGTAATATTATGTCACTAGCAGGGATTTTGCGACGCATGCAAATAATATTATATGTCAGTCCAATACTGACGAATGTCTTAGCTTCAGATGAAAAGACAAGAAAGTTTTTTACACTTAGTAAGTCATTATAGAAGTTTTGCTTCCGGCTACTTTATTGCAAACGTAACATTTAGTGACAATTGATCATAACATAAGGTGTATAGGAATTTCAATAGAAGGTCGTGAGCGACAAGACATTTCCTTGCTCCGTGAAATTAGTATACATTTGACTCAGAATGTGTGTGGGAAAATTATTTTTTTTTGTACCTGCATGCAATACGGCACAGAAATTTCATGTACTTCGTTAATTTACATAAAAATATTCCAATAGGAATAGTGTCATCCTGTCGGGTAAGTGGGAAGACCTTTTTCAGGGGGAAGATAAACAAATGATTTTTAAAAACTATGAAAGCAGTTTTGGAACTTTCCTAATGGCGGCTATAATAATTTCTACCGATTCATCATTGCGTCAATAATGAATTGGTAGAAATCGTCGCGTAATAAAATGAAGGACAAAACACGAGTTACTCGTACATGGGCTAGATTTTCTTCGTCTTTTGGAGGGCAGTATTGTTTTATTTTTTTGAAGTTGTACATACATCACTACATATTATAAAACAAAGTCCTCCGCCGCGTCTGTCTGTCTGTCTGTCTGTCTGTTCGCGATAAACTCAAAAACTACTCCACGGATTTTCATACGGTTTTCACCAAAAAATAGAGTGATTCACGAGGAAGGTTTTAAGGTATAATACATGCCCGGGCGCAGCCGGGTAGGGCTGCTAGTATGTAATAAAAATGAAATACCTAGGCGTCGCTATAATGGCATTAAGGACTTTGCAATGAAATGGTCGGAAGTGAACTTTAAAATATGGATAATTTAAAAGGAATGGAGACCTATGCCCAAAAGTGGGATACTGGCCACTTCTGGGAAAAGGTCTCCATTCCTTTTCTTCACATTAACTTAGAAGCGTTGGTATACCCTGTTTTCTACCTTGTCTAAATCACAACAGAGTCGTACGTGAATAGTGACCTAATAACGTCATCTTGTCAAATATTCGACAAGCCATCACAGCTCAGAGAGACTTAGACAATGTAACTTCACATTACATAATGTGAGATGTCAGCTGGAAATCGAGACAATAATGTGATTTTTTAACAACAGGAAACTTCAGTTATGTTCAAACACAGGAAAATACCTGTCGGGCTTGACGCCTAGGATAAATAATATTTCTATGTAATCTAAGGAAAGAAAATCTTTTTTACAAGCTTTTATTTAATTTGCCGCGTTCAAGGTCAAATCTTAGAAGTCAAGATAAGTTAAAACTACTTCCCGATAGTTCATGGAGCTGAAATTTTGTGTGCACATGGAAGTCATAAAATGCAACTCTACGCTGACAATGAGTTGATTGATTTCATGTTAAAAAAACCGGCCAAGTGCGTGTCGGGCCACGCGCAGTATAGGGTTCCGTAGTTGCGAATGACAACTTTGAGTTCACACTGTTTACACTCGCACCTCACAGTTTAACGACCAAAAACATCTAACAATAAAGATTGTATAAAATTTTACATTTTCCAGTACATTTTATAAGTTGGTTGCCTATAACTTTTTAGTTTGCACTTAGTACCCAGCTCTGATAGTTTTCCTTTCAACTTCAGTATATATACTACAGCTGTAATTTTTTTCACGTATCCATATATAACCGTTTAGCAGATAGAGGGGGGGGACACGTACCTCTAACAAAAATTTTCACTTTAAAACCAAATATTTCGGAAACGGATCCTTAAATCGAAAAATGGTGTTCTCAACCTCACAATATTTTTCAAAAACCTTTTTAACGATACCCCACACTATGGGTAAGTAGAGAAAAAAAAATACTCCTCCACTTTACTTGTATGGGAGCAACCCAAAAAAAAAAATTTATTTCAAGATTTTTTTCTACGATTTTTTTGCCATGATTAATATACATACTCATACAAAATAACAGCTTTCTAGTACTTATAGTCTCTGAGTAAAACCGCGGACGGACAGACAGACAGACAGACAGACAGACAGACAGACAGACAGACATGGCGAAACTATAAGGGTTCCTTGTTTACTACGGAACCCTAAAAATCCTTAACAGTGTGAATTTTCTCAAAAATAAGCTAGAAAAAATAATAACTGGAAAAACAATATTTTTTTCATGAATATTAATACTGAAACTATGTGATTTGAGTGTCGTCCATTTTGTCAAATGTTGAAAAAAAAAGCACTAGAGTTTTCAAGCTTACTTTAGGTAACTGTCATAGCTAAAGCTTAAGGCCACGTATGCCTAGCGGTACCTACAGTTGTTTATCTGCCTTACACTTTTCTCATAGCATTTTACGGATCCCTAACAGTGCCTCAAAAGGTAAAAAGGAACACTTCTGAAACATCTAACACTTCGTTGCCCTTTTGGCCGTCTGACTGTCATGACCATTTTACTATGGATCACGTGAAATCAAGTTGAAATCAACACATCCACTGACGGTACGTCCGTTATTCAACCATCAAATATTCAAATCTGTAGTCACTTGACGCTGTTATAGACATTAAACTTCTAACTTAACGCACTCAAAAGATATATGTAGCCGTCGCAAAATTTTTGCACGTTCATACACATGCATGAGAATAAAAACAAGGTCACGTAGCACAAGTAAATTAAAATATCCGAACACCATACATTTCTAAATACAACTCCAAAAAATATTGTACTGAACCTTCGGTGTGTGAGTCGGGCTCTCCATTGGCCGATTCTTTTTTGTTTTAAGAACGTACACACTTAAACTGTAGTCTATGAAAATCATAGCAAGTATATGAGTCAGATTCGAATGAAAGTCGTTCATCAATGATTCATCTCCAATAAAAATTCTTTCATGTCTTACTAACCCACAAATGCAACCAAAATTAACATCGGTTAGAGCATTATACTTAGAGATATGAACATTATAGTTTGATCTTGGACTAAATCGATTATAGATTGGCAATGAATATCTCTGGTACTTATGGTACACAAAAAACATGGTTTTAAAAAGTAATTGAAATTTATTTATTTTAAATGACGCCCACGTATTCGCAAACGCGGCGTTGGATACCCACCTACCAGGTGGGCGGATGACCTGACCAAGGTCGCAAAAAGGAAGACGCTACCAACCGGTCGTATTGGAAATCCTTAGAAGAGGCGTTTGTCCAGTGGAATTCTTCTCGATGAGATGATGATGATGATTATTTATTGAGATATGTGTGGAACAAGTCTAACATGACAGCGAAAGTCTGCGAAAGACAACTGTTACGCCTTATTAACCCCTCGGAGACCACTGTCACGATATCGTGACATAACCGTTTTACCGCAAAAGACCAAGGACACGATATCGTGACATCGGGTCTTGACGGGTTTAAATCCTTATTACTTAATAACTAAGGCTTAGTTTGTCCGGATTATTTTTAGACAAAGTCCTATAATATGTGCACCAATAGGAGTAAAGTGAATGAGACAATTCCTTACGTAGGGAGCGAAAAAAAAAATTTTGAAAATCAGTCTGTCGTTCGCGCGGTCGTCGGCCATTAGTGTGTGTTGTGTGTGTGGTAAAGTGCCGTAAAATGTGGATTTTTGCAGGAAATATCGTGTTTGAAGGCAAATTAAAGGTAAATATAATTAAATTATCATTTTTTTTGTTACAAAAAGTGTCAATAATTGTATTTCGTTGTATATTTTTTGTAATAATTCACTTTTATTATGACGTGCGCACTAACCTAAAATTGAAGCAATGCAAATTACAAAAATTTCTTATTATTTCAATGATAAGTTATGTATAAATCCATTTATGTACTCAATTGTCGTTTTTGTTTAGTTTTGTCGGTAATTAATTAAAATAATTGTAGGAAGACGAAAAAAATTTTTTTTTTATTATCTCGTAGAGCGTAATTTGGAAAAAAAAAATACGTAACATTCAGACCAACTATTTTCAGTTTTTTATTATGGGCCTATACTTATATTTTATCTTTATAAGAAAGCTTACGTACTGTAGAATATAAATAAATAAAAAGTTTATACTTTATGTTTTTATAAATATTTTTTACACAATATAATTTCGAACTAACAATCTTCTTATCACTATGGCCACTTTAAGTGCCGACAAAAAATACTGTAAACATCATAAAGCTGTCCAACGTACTTAAGTAGTTAGTTTATTTCAATGGCTTCTCAGAACAGTCGCTGTATTGTTCATAAGTGCTCACATCTGTTTACACTTAAATAAACAAAGCGATAACGCGCGCGTCAGCAAAAAACGTACTGGTGTCGGGTTTCAAGGCGATAGCGAGCGCGCGCGCGCGGCCTTGGAAAGGTGGATGTTAATGTTCAGAGATTAAGATAAGTATCCAACTTTTAAATGCCTTGACAGATTTGGATGTAATCGTATATAGTATCATTATATTCTTGTTTCCTTACTATCCTTATCTTCCTCATCATCATCATCATCATCATCATCATCAGGTCTTTCTAGTCTCCACTGCAAGAGCACGACCCTCTCTGTACTACCAGAGCCTTATACTAGCCTGAGTAGTCAGAGGATTGGGCCTACACACTCCACGCTGGCCAGACGGGTTGGAGAGGTCTCTTTGATGTTAATAAGCTTTGTTTAGCTTGTGTTTCCTTAGTCGCCTTTTACGACATCCACGGGATGACTTGGAGTTGTCCTATTCTACTCTGCCGGGAACCACACGGCTCCTGCAGTGGAGACTAACAAAGACCTGATGATGATTTTGTGAGCTACGTAGCCCACTAGCATGCTCTATGTATTTTTATTTGCTCGCATAGCAGAATACGACAATTTTCATTATTCATAGTTACACACAACTACCTACAATAAATTTCTACATTAGATCCGCTTCGACGCCCCTAAATTCATTATAACTTTACAACCAGTTCGTTCTTTGGCTCGAACGAAACCATAAATTTTTGACAATCTGTAAACAATTTAAATCCGCGTGAGAAATAGCGTTTTTATTTAGTCTATTATAACTTTCTTAGATACCCTTGGAGTAGTCCTATTCTACTCCGCCGGGAATCACACAGCGAGCACCTTATCTTCCTACCATCCTACTATTAATGCTTACTTATAATAATCTTATAAACACCCTGCCAATGATACAGCGCTATCAGTAGCGTAGCTAGGTGCTCGCGTGCAGGACACGCAGGCCAAGATAATAAGTGTGCCATAGTCTGAAGGGTAGCATCACAGGAACAAGAGATTTCTAAGATGTTACCTCACCAATAATCTTGTATTTTATTTACTAAAATTTGCCAATAACTTTCATGGCCACATTCCACTGAACACTGCAACTGTGCCAAATGTGAAAGGTATCGCTAAATATATCAGTGCAGGTCTTGTCCAGGTCTATATCGGTGTCGATGAGGCGTTGCAGTGTGAGTCAGGCCTCAGAATAGTCGCCATTATGAAGTTCAGCTGGGTTAAGTGCGCTTCGTGAGGAACGTGCTTTGATGGCACGTGATTGCAGCGTGACTCAGGTCTAGGAATAGTGACATTTACACAATAATAAGACAAAGAGAATCCGAACATGTTACAAATAGTAGGTTCAAGAATGGTCTGTATGATGCACACAATTATTAGCCATACATTAATGGTGGATGTTGGTGTGGGACACAAGATCATGTCACGTAGAAAGATCTTCATGTCTAGAAACTAGCTTTTGCAGTGTCGATTTCTTGGGAACAGTTATTTTCTTTAGAATGAAAGGAAGCCTATGTCTTGTTCCATACTCCAGGAAACGTGAAACAAATTTTCATCATGATCAGTTCAGTAGATAGAGGGGCGTAGGCGAGGTAGAGGGGCGTAAAAGCGTTAAAAACAAACAAATTAACTTTCGCATTTATAATATTAAGTTGGGATCTTAGATGGCAGCTCAGCAGCACTTGTTTTACGTTTTTAATTCTTTATTTTTCTCTTTCGCGTCACACTACACATCCGATGCCTTGAAAAATCTGACACCAGTGTTGGCCACTTACACACACGAAAAAACAAAACAAAACTACACATCCACCTCTACATTCTAATTTCCGCAACGTGCGATCGTCTTTCATCAGCTATATTTGGGGACCACAATTCAGAGCCTTATAGATCGACAGGTCCCATTATAGCTTTGTATATTCTTCCTTTACGCTTAAGGAACAATTATGCCTGCCTACCGCCACTTCAAATACCCTGCATTTATAAGGCTCCGGACACCTAAAACCATAATATAATAGGTAATGATCTACGAGACTTCTACGAAAAGTTCACCTCAGTGCAGTCACTTGAGTTGTTTACGAACGTCTACGAAGATCTACGAAAATTCTACGAAAGACCATCGAACATCTAGTGGTCTCTAAATTATTGCTACTCGTATGTAAATTATGTGTGTAAATTAACCTTCGACAATCCCTTGAAGAAATAACTCAAACCGTCAATAAGAACTACTTTTACGATACTTTCTTAGTGTTTTTATGCATTTATAATGCTATTTCGAATATACTTAATTTATTAAAATAAATAAATTAGATGTGGGAAAAATTCCACGCGGACAGGATTTGAACCGGCAGTTTTTACTCGAGAGTATGGGAAATTTTAGGGACGTTTTACCCACATCAAATTTCTTTATTATAATAAGAGTATCATCATCATCAGGTCTTTCTAGTCTCCACTGCAGGAGCATGACCCTCTCTGTACTACCAGAGCCATATACTAGCCTGAGTAGTCAGAGGATTTGGCCTACACTCCCCACGCTGGCCAGACGGGTTGGAGAGGTATCTTTGATGTTAATAAGCTTTGTTTAGCTTGTGTTTCCTTAGTCGCCTTTTACGACGTCCACGGGATGACTTGGAGTGGTCCTATTCTACTCTGCCGGGAACTACACGGCTAGAGTATACTTTTACCATTAGACCAAGGCTGGAAAGCCGATTTTTTTTTATTTTCGCATTTGCTTTGGCGGCCGAAAACTTTTGTATGAAAATGTCAATGTCATTGTTTTAAGTTACCAGCATTGATCCAGTGGGAAAAGTTGTTCATATTGACGGGCTGAGTCACTCCTTTATGGGTATGAGGGTCAATTTACAGGATGTATAACGAGGTAGAAACTGAAAAGTTTGAGTTTCCCGATGGCATCATCATCATTTCGTGTAGGTGACACGGTCAGTCGACCATGCACGCCCTGGTGTCAGAGTTCTTCGGAACCTCCTCTCGGCCTCTAACGTGGTTCTTTTAATGAAAACCAGATGGCAGCCGGCACCAATGGCTTAACGTGCCTTTCGAAGCACGGAATCATCTTTCTTATCAGACAATCATGCCTGCAATGTCCTAACCAAACTAAAAACAACTTAACAAAGTATGCTTCCAGTGGGAATCGAACCACGACCCCCGGGTCAATAAGGCAAACGCCTTAGCCACTGGACCACAGAGGTTGTTTGTTGTCCAGATGGCAGAACAGCTTATTAACCACCGGGGCCGTCAGCGTCCGATCGCAACAGTTACAAAAGTGTGCAACAATAATATTATTTTTAACATGCATCGGTATGTAGGGTGGTATTCCATGCACGTGGCCACATGGCCTCAGAGAGGAATGTAAGCTAATTAGCAAACTTTGTTACTGGAATACTTTGTAAACAAAATGCGAGAATAGCCCTGTTTTTAACCATGGCATTCTTTGCATTCCTTTGAGTCGCGACGTCTGAAAAATAAATTTTCATTCAGAAGAAAGATTGCAAGGTTGATTGTTTTGTACCTGTTGGCGTAGTTTTGTTAATACAGGACAGGTGTAGGTTGAAATAGCCTGACCAAGGGCGTTAGGCAGGCGTCCGGCTGATAAAAATTTCATACTTCAGCATTACTTATTAGCATTCAGTGAGTTATACATTTTCGCGAGTGAGATAGACATATTTTCGTAAAATCATTTTATCTCGTTCGTATGTCAACCAAATTTTTCTGTTTTCACTTTCACTACTTTACTATTGAATATTTTTGCATAAACTGGTAAGATAACACATATTTCATAATCAACCAACCGGATTGCAGGATGTTGCTGACATATGTCATGGCAACTACACCTACAAGCCCACCAACGTGCTAGACGTGGTCTTTCGGAAACTCAGCCCGTCTATATGAACAACTTTTTTTTAAGTGACTAACGCCGGAAATTCGAAAAAAAAAACAACACATTCATACAAAATGCCCGGCCGCCGGTTGAACACTTTTGTAAGGAAAAGTAGATTTTTTTAAACTCATCTTTAGTCGTGTAGTAAAAGTTATTAATATTGACGGGTTGCATCGCCCCTTGAAGGATCGGAAAGTATATTCACAAATATGAGTATATACATGCGTGCCATTATTGTGTATACCCATGTTATAGTTTACCAACCAGCTTAAGAATATTTTAATTGATAAATGATATTAGAATGATATATGAAGTGAGTTTGAGTGTTATTAATGTATGTTGTGGAAGCAATCCATCTCTCGCTAACTGCCCGCTAAATACTTCGCAATTGCTTTAAATTTCGTCGTGTTGACTCGCAATGTTTTCAGTTACGTGCGATTGTGTCGACAGCCCGCGGGTGGCTAAATCTAAACCTCATATAAACACTCTTAACTTCCAATTCATAAAGAATCTAATTTTAACTTGTTTTCGGCAAAACGGACGAACCAAGGGTATCTACGAAAGTAATAATAGACTAAATAAAAACGCTATTTCTCACGCGGATTTAAATTGTTTACAGATTGTCAAAAATTTATGGTTTCGTTCGAGCCAAAGAACGAACTGGTTGTAAAGTTATAATGAATTAAGGGGCGTCGAAGCGGATCTAATGTGGGAATTTATTGTGGTTGTGTGTAACTATGAATTGAGGAGCCCGATGGTCCAGTGGGTGTGAGCTCTATGAGCGCTTACGTATGTTAAGCATCCCCTGGTGCACTTGGATGGGTGACCGCAAGTGGCATAAAATTATCTCGAGCTCCTCCGTGCTTCGGAAGGCACGTTAAGCCGTTGGTCCCTATGCCAGATGTGTTAAGCTATGTCAGATGCCTTGAGGCAGCTTGAAAAATCTGACACCAGTGTTGGCCACTTACACATACGAAAAACAGACAAACTATGAATAATGAAAATTGTCGTATTCTGCTATGCGAGCAAATAAAAATACATAGAGCATGCTAGAGGGCTACGTAGCTCACAAAATCATCATCAGGTCTTTGTTAGTCTCCACTGCAGGAGCACGACCCTCTCTGTACTACCAGAGCCATATTAGCTAGAGCAGTCAGAGGATTTGGCCTACACTCTCCGCGCTGGCTAGACGGGTTGGAGAGGTTTCTTTGATGTTTATAAGCTTTTAGCTGGTGTTTCCTAAGTCGCCTTCTACGACATCCACGGGAAGACTTGGAGTAGTCCTATTCTACTCTGCCGGGAACCACACGGCGAGGGGCCTAGGGACTAGGGCATAAGCTTGGGATTATTAAAAATAGGCCAGGGATTAGACACTTTTCACTATTTCCGGCCATCTTGATAAATATAGCTTTTCATCGGCAACCTTAGGCTCTGTGTACGCCGTAATGGATGAAGACGTGATTTTTTTGTCATATATCTATTTTTATACGAATTTCCGGGCCGACCTGTATATACCTTTGTATGGAAGTATATATTTTTCTAGTTACCGGAATAGTCCCCATAGGAAAAAAAAATCTTTTTAACATCCTGAGCCATTCCTTCAAAGGAATGTTGGTGGTTAATATACACACTTTATATAGGTAACTATATATCTGATAATAGCTACAGCTTGTGGGGATTTGATATTTAATGAGTTATGAGCCCGAGCCAGAAGTTTTATTGTGATAAGCAGGAAGTGTCTCAAATTAAAACCTCTGACTGTTTATTTATTACCCCATTACTCATCTCGATCTAAACGAGACAAGGCAGGAAGTCATTTACTAAGTATTTCCTTTCCATTGTGAAATCGGGTTATTCTACAATAACGATTATACAATATATAATATATATAAAAAAACATGTATAACATTATTGCTTTTTAAAATGAATCCCAGGCCTCGCTGCCTTGTTATCATCATCATCATCCGAACATATTCCCGGTAGTATAAATGAAAAAATTACGTCAAAAACGTCACAGTATGGCGCTTGATACAAGGTGGATGAAACGTGGTGTGGGGACGCCATATTGCAGGGGACGCATCGAGTTTTCATTCTGTACGTTAGAGTACCTAATTCTTTGCCTTTGTGTCTTGCTACCTGCACTTTTGAAAACATATACAATGCTACAGATAATGCTTTGTCAGTGGTAGAGTTCTGGTCAACACAATATAATTAGCCCGTGCCGACAAGATAAGAAGGAGAAGAGGAAAACTAAAAACTATGTCATCAAAAATAATAAGTCAATTCAACGTTCCCACAAATAAATAAAACAGTTCAGCTGAAGTGTGTCCAATAAATAACGCTTCTATATTTCAATAGCGTTATTTTCATAGCCAATCTGTTGGAAATGTGAAATGACACATTTAAACACTTATTAAATAATAAAAAAAGTGTTATTCTGGCCGCCGTGGACAACACATCGCAGAAATATTTGGCAGGAGTGCAAGGACGCAGTTTACAAAAACTCAGTATAATTCCAATTTAAAGGGACACTAAAATACACTTTTGGTACAGTATTCGGCATACTTGGGTTTTGGCGCGAAGCCGAATCTTTTAATTGCTAAAATAATGACAAAGTTAGTTGGGCAGTTACTACAGCAAATGGCGTAAAAAATTGTAAGAATGAGAATGAAGAGAAGAAGGTCAATGAACTCTTTACAAATAACTTTCATTTTATAGATTTTGCCGTATCTAGCATTGTTAAATACAACAAGTGCTGCAAAACTCGTTAATTGAAGGATACTGATGATATTTTTCGTAATTTTGGTCACGCTGTTAAATGTTTATAGTTTATTGTTGATCTCCTTCCTTCTTTTTTTTGAATGGTCTAAGTAGTTAGCTCCATGTGAGCTTTGGCTACTTCACCGGACTTTTGAGGTTAGGACAGAGAGCCCTCAACCTGTAAGGTAAACATCACCAAAAGGCCCCCAGAAGGGACTAACCTCGGCTTTGGGCGTTGCCCGTGTACGCAAGGCTTGGAAAGCCAACAAACTCTCTCTCTCTATGCCTAATGGCACTACACCATCTTAAGGTAAGCAGGAATTTTTCGAAGTCCAGTGCTGCCCCCATTTGTAATAAAACATTAGAAAGAAAGAGGAGGTAGAAAACATTTAAATTTTTATTCGGAATGCCTATTAGCCCAAAACTATTTTTTGAACGACTGCTTATAATTTAAAGTATAATATATAATAATAATATGTATTAATATGAAGCGTTTTTGTCTTTTGGCGGAAACCCTAAGTACCAGCACTTGACCCCGTAAAATTCATGTATCTCCTTAAATTAAGTGCTACCAGAGTGAGCATTCCATAATTGTATAGCCATGAAGAGTAAAATATGGAAAGATATGTTGTGGCTGACTGTACGAAGAGTATTTATTTTAGTTGTTCCACGGCGCGTGCGATTATTAATATATCTTCAGATCGCAAAGGTCAACACTCAGCCTTGTTGGTCTGATCTTGAATCGGTGTTTACGTTGCCAAATTAAAGGTGGCCATGCATATTTCACTTTTAAGCCAAAATGGAAGAGAGTTGTTATTTTTTTTTTCGTTTAAAAATCTTCATTGATAAAGCCGCTTTGATGAAAATAATGTAATGAATCCGCCCACACCACACAAATATAACGAAATGTATTTTTTTTTTAAATTTCATGTTATTCTTAGAAGAAGTAGAAGGAATTTTACAATAAAGCACAGATTCGGGCACCGGTAATTGAAAAATCACTTCAAGTTCAGTTCAGTGATCCAGAGTTGTATTAAGAACACTTTGCCGACATACGCTTATTTATTGCCTGAGGTGAAAAAAGTAAGTCGCACTTGATTAATTTCCAGGGGAGGTGGGAATCTTTGGTTTTATTTGACCAACTTAGATATCGCGACACGTGCTCTTTTAGCAAGAGATAATTAAAAATAAAAATTACACACATGCATATGAAACGTGAAAATCTCCGGTATTCAGAAACACTTCGCCTAATCTAAAAGGGGATTTTATTACTGCGCAGAAGTTTTGAGGTACTTTCATAATCCTCAAACACCGATACACGAATTGGCACTCGCTTGAAAACAATAAACTTGCGGTTAAAATGTAAGAGCCGTTGTTCTGCCAAAATGTTAAGCGTTCTAAACCGATCCGACTCGAGTTGAAGATATTAAAGTCGATCCTTGCTGTGAGTCATACTGATATTGCTGTAAATATTTTCGAAGTAAATCGCATTCTTCAAATATTCCATGCTATGAGGGCAGGGTATTTCAAATCCCATCTTTCTCTCTCTCTCTCTCTCATCTCAGCGTTTTCCCGGTTGCATCCTCAGCTGCAGTGCTTTGGAGCCCAGGGTCCGCTTTCCGGCTTTTTCTTCTCCATCTCGCACGGTCTTCGGCATCCTTGGCTGTGAAACCATTGGCACGCATATCTTCCCTAACTACATCAAGCCAGCATTTCTTGGGCTTTCCCCTTCTGCCGGGGCCTGGTGGAGGCGGCATAACCAGACATTTGTTACCAATGTGATTTTCCGGTTTTCGCAAAACGTGGCCGTACCAGCGTAGGCGGCTCTTTTGCAGTTTATCCGCCATGTCTCGGACATGGAGACTGCCACGAATAAGGGAGTTTCTTACGCGGTCTTGCCTCGAAAATCCAGCGCAGCATGTTCATCTCCGTAACATGTAGATCCTTTTTGTTCCGCTCAAGTACTGGCCACGCTTCACTTCCATATAAAAGGACAGGTCTTATAATGGATTTATACACCTGTCCCTTTAATTTAACGGGCATTTTTGGGTCTCTAATGACACCAGTCACCTCACGCCATTTTGCCCACGCTGCCGATATGCGACTTTAATGTCACTGTCAATGTCCCATCTTTCTGTTAGTCCCTTAGTCCAAGTTCCTCTCAATTGCGGTTCCTGTAGCCACGTCGGATTCTGTACGCCACAGAGATTGGTGTGGTAGAGATAGCATGCTATACCTGAATATGCTGGATATTGCATCGTAAAGTCTTAGCAAAACTGTTCAGTACAGACTACTGAGCGGAGATGTGTCATATTTGTATGTCACGTATCTTGTTTTGCCCCCAATAGTTGCAAAAGCAGATGCAACAAGGAGACAATAGAGATAAAAATGTTTTTACGAATTTACCGGGAATTTTGATAAGGCTGATATAAAAGACTCATAAGGTACTAAAAAGCATAAGGTACATAATAACATTGATATACAAAGCTTTATTAGCAATATTAATCAAAGTTTAAAAACAAACAATACACATAGGAATTTTCCCTCACAAAAATTTAAAATTAGCGTAAAACTAGCGTAGTTTATTATCAACAATCCGTTCGTTTTATCGTCATGTTGTGATGGTGGTATTATGATGCTGGGTGGATGGGCGGATGCTGCCTACGTCGATCCACCTCGTCACATGATTTACATGACGGTGTAAAGCCTTGTTCGCACACGACTAGTAAATTAGTCGAGCAGCGAGTATTTATGCCCAAAAACCGTTCGCACTGGTCGAGTATAATTCATAAGCTGAAATAATGATTACGTAAATATTTAACAACCGCTATCACGACTAAAGCGACCCGTTCGGATATGTATTGCGGATGAGGAAGTAGGCAGTGACGGTGGTGGGAGGCGCTACTCACCAAAAAAAGAGTAGATTCTATTGGCTTGACTAAATTCCTTTACTAATCTACTTGAATAAAATGTTACTTTTCGGATACGACGAGTGACTAAAATACTCGAACTAGGCTTAAAGGATCGTACACATTTGCGTTTCTTCAAAGGGCCCTTGACCTTGAACTATTTCATCATCATCATGTCTTTTTTTAGTCTCCACTGCACGAGCATGACCCTCTCTGTACTACTAGAGCCATATACTAACTAGAACAGTCAGAGCATTCGGCCTACACTCTCCACGCTAGCCAGGACAGGTGGTGGCTGTGTTGGACAGGTCTTTCTGATGTTTATAAGCTTTGTTTAGCTTGTGTTTCTTGTTGCCTTCTGCGACATCCACTGGAAGACTTGGATTGGTACTATTCTAATCTGCCGGGAACTACACGGCAATTATTTCCAGTTCTTCTTATTTTTGGAACATTCATTTTTCGTCAATAACAGACGTTTTGAGATGGCGTTTTGATGCCGGGTAGCTGCATAGGCAGATGCAACCTACGTCTGCTCACCTCGTCACATGATTTGTATGACAGTGTAAAGGATCATACACATTAGCGTGTCTTCAATAGGCTGCAACCTTGAACTATTTCAGTTCTTCTCTTATTCCTGGACCATTCGTATTTTGTCAACAACAGATGTTTTGGGATGGTGTATTGATTTTGGACGCATGGGTGGTTGCCACACGTCACATGACTTGTTTTGCGTTTCTACAATAGGCTTCCGACCTTGGAATATTTCCAATACGGTTTTTGTACGAGACTAGCTGATGACCGCGACGGTCGCGGTTTATTCGCGTGGATTTTATGTCTTCGGCGAATTTATATTACGCACCAATGTACTTAAGAAACATTTGTAAACACATGTTTGTGCAAATAAATATTTCATCAAAAATATAAATGTGAAATGAGAGCCAAGTTCAATATTATGATATATGCCTTGGTTGTTGACATCAACGACAAAAGAAGTGAGATCTAAATGGGTGCTAGTCCTGAAATTTATTTATACAACTGGTCAAATTTGGAAAAAAAAATTCAACCCTAAGGATAGGAAAACGAAGGATTTTTGAGCCATTCTATATTTATTTATTTAAAAACTTTATTGTACCAAAATAATTGTTATAATTGGCGACATAAATGCTATGAGCATTTTCTTTCAGTCAACCGAGAGATTCTGATTCCACGATTTAGAACGGTTAGAAAAAAAGCCACAAAAAGAAAATTAGACCCTCCATACAAAGTCACCGATCAGCTTGGCCAATGACTTATTATCATCATCATTAACTCAGCCGTAAAAATTGACCATTGCTGGACCACATCCTTTCCCAAGTTGGAAGCGGTCTGCATCCAGCGTCGTTATGCGAACTTGATCAGATCGTCCGTCCACCTGGTTGGTGTCCAACAATGCGCTTGTCGGTCAAGTCAGTCGCCATTCTAGAACCTTTCTGCTCTATCGGCCATCGGCTCTCCGCGCATTTCTTTTTCTTCCATTAAATTTTGATTTCGAGATGCAATATAGATCAGATGTTCAAAATCAGTCTGGTTGATTAGACTTGTTTGTGTTTCTTCGATTACTTTTAACCTTGGTCTATTTCCGATTCAGTTTTTCATCGTACAAAATTTGTTGTTTAATTCAATAACGAACTTTTTCGGATGGTGTTATGTATGACGCTAGGCGGCTGGGCGGATACTGCCTACGAGCTTTCACCTCATCACATGATTTGGATGATGATATTAGTGACTGTATACACTTGTTTTCATGTAATGAGACGATGATGCTATATTCGCTCGTAAACATTCAATACTGTGAAACTTTATGCTAAACCGATTTAGTGGTGCGTATGGAAACATTTTCTAATATATTGAAAAAACTGCTTAGCGGGTCTTAATAATAAGTATTTTCAACATTAAGGTTATTGTCACCAACATAAAAAAATAAATAAATTATTTACTCCTACACCGGTTCCTTTAGAATTCATTCATACAAGTTAGCGCATAAGACCACTTAGTTGCCCACGCCTCGATTAAGAGCAAGTAAACGATTTAGTATAACTTCATTTATTGAAGTGCGGCCAGTGCGTAAGCCCACTAAGTTTCCCACGCCTCAACACAGAAAAGTAACAACATATAATAACTTCATTCATACAAGTGAAGCCAGTGTGTAAGCCCACTAAGTTGCCCACGCCTCAACAGAGAAAAGTAACAACATAAAATAACTTCATTCATACAAGTGAGGTCAGTGCGTAAGCGTACTAAGTTGCCCACGCCTCAACAGAGAAAAGTAACAACATAAAATAACTTAATTCATACAAGTGAAGCCAGTGCGTAAGCCCACTAAGTTGCCCACGCCTCATCAGAGAAAAGTAACAACATAAAATAACTTCATTCATACAAGCGAGGCCAGTGCGTAAGCTCACTAAGTCGCCCACGCCTCAACAGAGAAAAGCACCAACATAAAATAACTTCAGTCATACAAGTGAAGCCAGTGCGTAAGCCCACTAAGTTGCCTACGACTGGACAGATAAAAGTAACTCTTAATTCTTTCAAGTGAAGAACAACTACGTTAACTACGCCTCGACAGAGAAAAGTCACAACATAAAATAACTTCATTCATACAAGTGAAGCCAGTGCGTAAGCCCACTAAGTTGCCCACGCCTCATCAGAGAAAAGTAACAACATAAAATAACTTAGTTCATACAAGTGAAGCCAGTGCGTAAGCCCATTAAGTTGCCCACGCCTCAACAGAGAAAAGTAACAACATAAAATAACTTCATTCATTCAAGTGAGGCCAGTGCGTAAGCCCACTAGGCTATAATACCTATATAATACAATATGATAGAAAAGTAAAATCATAAAATAACTTCATTCATACAAGTGAGGCAAGTGCGTAAGACCACTAAGTTGCCCACGCATCAGGATTGCCAAGTATCTCCGGACAATGTATAAATAGAGGCTATTGCTGCGAAAACAGGTGCTTACGTATGCATCTGCTGAAATCGTGGATACGTGGAGGAACTGTTTCCACTGGATTCGACTTTTGTTAACGGTTGCGTTGCATTAATAATTGCTCAAGTATGTTATAGAGTCTATTATTATTATATTAAATCTATTATATTAATATTTTTGATAAAATAGCTACTTTGCCTTTTTTTATTTGCACTAGCAAATTTAAAAATATGATGCTTTAAGGCTCTAAAGGCTCAAAATTCCACAATGACCTATTTCGTTTGAACTGCTACGAGTGTTGCCGCCACAGAACTATTCTTGATATAGTTCTGTGGTTGCCGCTCATTCACGCAGAAGGAGGGTTAAGTTTTTCGCATGTATGTATGTAAGTATGTCTGTTCCATTGTGTTCTTCTGTAGCCTAAACGGCATGACGGTTTTATGAGTGTGAGGTGGATGAAGGTAGATGATGTAAACTGCCAAGATATATAGTTAAAATAAATAAATATATAGGGACATATCACACAAATTGAGCTAGCCCCACAGTAAGTTGTGAACTTGTGTCGCAGAATACTAACTCAACGATACTATATTTTATAAATAACATATACTTATGTAGATAAACATCCAAGACCCAGGTCATTATGAAAAAGATCGTTTTCCATCATGACCTGACCGGGGATCGAACCCGGGACCCCCGTGTCGCAGGCTGGCGAGTTGACCGCTGCGCCACGGAGCTCGTCATTGTTTGTTGGAGTTGGATGTTATAATATAATAATAATATATTATCCGACTATAAAATCCGACTATATAATAATATATTATTGTTTGTATGTCTTTGAGACTCACGGGTGTTACCCCGGTCCTTTGGAAGGCTTGCGTGGGGATCAATATAATATATTATTATTATTATATATGTAGTCGGATGTTATACTTTTTTATATTGTACCTTGTTTGAAATATTAAGATTTGTCTACGAAAAAAGTCAATAAACGTCAAAGGACTTATGAACAGTCTACGAGAACTCTACAAAATGTTAACAGACTTGGACTGGCAGCCGTGAACAAGTAACAACTTAACGCGCATAATGAAGCAAATCAATAATAAGTTTTTTTTGATTTTCCTCGTTATGCGTGTTAAGATTTTAGTTGTTCACGGCTGGCATCGTTGATCGCAGTTGTTTAGCTATGTCAGGCGATATTTTTAAATCAACCATGCCATTTGCCATGAGGCAAGCATCATCCACCAGTGTCGACCACACACACGAAAAAAAGAAGTTGTAAATGTGAAAATATTGTAGCATACTTTGGGTCCAAGTCGTACCGCGTTCGACACTGGAAACGTAGTCTACGCTACATTCCTCCCATTGAGGTGTGATGTGTGACGTTATACTTTATTCGAGTTCGCTACCGCCCGCTGCAAACTCAGCGATGAATGAAAACACTTTACATCACCGCTCGTGCTACGCGCGAACACCCGCTAATATGACGATGGTTTTAAATATCATTTTACATTACACCCACAACTATGTATACTGAGATATTGTTCTTTAATCTTGTATTTTTTGTGTTTATAAATAACATGAAATGTTTGTAAAGCAAATATTATTAGGTAATTTTTTTTAATATTACATAATATATACATGGCGAAATTTTGATCGTTCCGACCCATAAAAGGGGTGATTCAGCCTGTCAATATAAACAACTTTTCCAATGGGACAAATGCTGTAAATTCGAAAAATATTTCGACATTCCTATACAAATTCCCCGGGCGGCTGAACACTTTTGTATGAAAATGTCGAAATAAAATTTGAGTTTCCAGCATTGGTCCCATAGGAAAAATGGTTCATATCGACGGGCTGATTCACCCCTTTAAGGATCCAGAACGATCAAAATTTTGCCATGTATTTATATAATATTAAAAATATATAATTTGGATGTATAGACACGCAAGTTTAACCGTTTTAATAATAAAATAATCGTGGTTGGGCTCCGTAAACCTTCGATTTGTCTTTCCCATAATAAATATAAGTAAACAAGTTCCCATAATGTATAAAGGGAATCCTATTACTAAGCCTATGCTACCCATCCGTCCATCCGTCTGTTACAGGGCTGTAACTATCTGGTGAACCGTAATAGGTGGAGACTTACACACAATATTTATTTTATTATATTTATTCCTCTCCAACTAGTGAAGGTTAGCAATCAGCTAGCTCAGTGGCGCAGTGGTCAACACGCCTGCCTGCGACACGGATAGTCCCGGGTTCGATCCCCGGTCAGGTCAAGATGGAAAATGATCTTTTTCAGATTGACCTGGGTCTTGGATGTTTATCTAAGTATATATGTATTTGTAATAAAATATAGTATCGTTGAGTTAGTATCCCATAACACAAGTCTCGAACTTACTTTGGGGCTAGCTCAATCTGTGTGATTTGTCCGTATATATTTATTTATTTTATTTATTTACAGTCCTCTCTGTTCCGGGCTCGCCGGAACAGCTCAGCTGCTTTAGCGATCCCGGTCCACTCCCTGAAGTTTCGCAGCCACGACTTCTTTCGTTTTCCCACCTTTCGTTTCCAGCAACTTTACCCATCATTATGAGCTGTAAGAGGTCATACCGTTGGCGTCGGAGCACATGACCAAGGTAGGAGATTTTACGCTTCTTTACCGTAAGCATAAGGTTCGGCTTCTGGCCAATCCGTTGTAGAACGCTGACGTTGGTAACTTTCTGGGTCCAACTAATGGACAACATGCGTCTGCATGTCCACATCTCAAATGCTTCTGTACGATTACCCTTAATTTTCAATTTAATTGATTAATATATTAATTGATATTGATTAATTAAATTGAAAACTAAGGGGCTCGACAAAAACCGTGTTTATTAGTTTTTGCAGTTAAATATAATTAATATACAGACAAATATAGTCCCGGGACATTCAAAAGTAGAATAAATGGGTATCTCTTGGATAGGCATGTAACATCCTCGACTTCATCGTCACTTACCATCAGGTGAGATGGGAGACAAATGCCTAATTCAATAATTAATAAAAAATATATATTGTACGAATTACGTACGATCGATTAGAACGCTTTGTGTGCGTTTACGACTCTTTGGCCGATTTAATTAATATTTTACAGCAACGCAACCAATTTTTGTAAACAAATGATATTTGTTTATTTTAATGACTATTGTTTCCCGCGCTATCTCGTTTGAAATTCATGAACCATTCATAAAGGCATGTAACAAGTAGGGAAACTTGAATAACAGTTTTCATGATACCAGTTTTCAATAGATGGCGCTATTATTATTTATCAAATATAAGTGTGGTTGTCGTTCGCAACTCACACACAACGGAAGTTACGGGATTATTTTTCAGATTTTAGCAACATTGCAGAGTAATTATATGCTCTTTGATTGCAGCTGGCATATTCACATGCTAACATCTTCACAGTTAGCAAACAGTCGGCAGTTACAATATTATCGAAATATCAGACAAACCGTAAAAAAGGTCCCGTTATGGGAATAATGAGTACAAAATAAATTACGGTAAAAGAAAATAGGATTAAAAAAAAATTAAAACATAGGTAGGTAATCTGTAAACATTTGATTGTATATTTTTTGACAAAGCGTCACGGCATTTTATCTCATTTTGTTATCTCCGTGACCAAAGAGCATATAATCACTACATTTTCCGTAACTACTGAATACTATTATAATATTATAAATGCGAAAGTGAGTTTGTTCGTTTGTTTGTTACGCTTTCACGCCCTATCTACTGAACCGATCATCATGAAATTTTGCAAACACGTTGTTTGAACTAAGGTCAAGGACATTAGTTTAGTTACCTTTCATCCCGGAGAAAAGTACTGTTTCCAATTGACATTGACGCGAGTGGAGCCGAGGGTAACAGCTAGTTTTCCAATAAATGCCAACGCTCCAATAAACAAAGTCATCACACGTCTAATTACAGAAAACGGCGGGAGTAAGGAAAGTCGTTTGTCTCGCCCGATAAAAAGGAGCGAAATTAAAACAAATAGTTCAAGGCAATCAAAGTGAAGGTCGGTTTAGATAGGAGGACCTTTTCCATCCTATAAATGTAGACTAAAGTTCGTACTGGGACCAATGCCAGTATGCGTTAAAATCGACGTCAGTACTAAATTACTTGTAGTAATTAACACGCTTTTATTAGCTTCACTTGTATGTAAGAAAATCTTGAAATCTTAATTTGACCCACTTCCCGGTCTTCGATTAGGATGAAATTTTGCACATGCTCTGAGTTCTGATGACAATACATGACTAGCGTGCTAAAAGCGCGTTTTTTTAGTTTTTGTAAACTAATTATAAATTATTTTAGTATATCTTTTCATCAATATCATCATTTCATATTAAGAGCTAATCTACGCATATAATAAAACAGTGAAAATATTTTGTCTATACATTTAGTATTTTTGACTAAAATGGATAGAGGGACACTTTAAAAGAGTAATACAAATATTTTTTTTAAATTTCTTGTCTGTCTGTCTGTATGTATGATCACGTTTATCTCCGGAAATATTAGACGGATTTGAATGGAACTTTTTTTGCTATATACTTAGCTATTAATTTTGCTATATAGCTATTAAGCCTGGGCAAGATATAGAGTAGAAATGATTTTGGGAATTGGAACACCTGATGCAGCAACATAATGGTCCAGCTGAACTATTAAGAAATATAAAAGTGGAGCTTTAGCAAAAGTTGTTAAGCCTGAGAGCATTTTTAGTGAGGTATGAAAAATCTACGATTTGGAACACCTCATGCAGAACCATAATGGTCCAAGTAAACTATAAGAAATATAAAAATGATGCCTTAGCAAAAGTTATTCAACCTGATGCAAAATTTCATGATGATCGGTTCAGTAGATTGGGCGTGAAAGCGTCACTAACAAACAAACAAATAAAACAAACAGACTCACTTTCGCATTCATTTAGTTATATTTTTTTGATAAGTCGTAAAATGTTTACAAGTTCATGAACATTTCGACTTCACACAACGTCGTACAGTGTAAATTTCCTTTCAAGCTACAACCAAGAACGGGAAGGCAATGACAGGCAAATCCTAAGGAAGCTAGTTTGCATGCAATAAAAACAGTTTAACTACGCGATCCTCTAATTAAACATTCTCCTTTGAGCGTCCTCCTTACTTTGAAGTTTAACTAATATTTTCCATGGACCTTGCGAGTTAAAATAGTTGACAGAAAGTGTTTAGTACCAGCGAGATATTTTGCTAACAAGTTTACGTATCCTAAACTAGAATTTCTCAGAATTTATTCTATTGCATCTATATTTGAAACTAGCAGTTACCCGTGACTTCGCCCGCGTGATATATATCCTTTGTCCTTTTCAGTACCCTAACCTATGTGTATGCAAAATTTCATGATGATTGGATCAGTAGATTGGGCGTGAAAGCGTAACTAACAAACAAACAAATAAACAAATTCACTTTCGCATTTATATAGTTCGTTTTGTGATTAGTCATAAAATATTTACAAGTTCATGAACATTTTAATTCCATGTCGACTGCACACAACGTCGTACAGTGTAAAATTACCTTCAAGCTACAACCGAGAACGGGAAGGCAATGACAGGCAAATCCTTAGGAAGCTAGTTTGCATGCAATAAAAACAGTTTAACTACGCGATCCTCTAATTAAACATTCTCCTTTGAGCGTCCTCCTTACTTTGAAGTTTAACTAATATTTTCCATGGACCTTGCGAGTTAAAATAGTTGACAGAAAGTATTAGGTACCAGCGAGATATTTTGCTAACAAGTTTACGTATCCTAAACTAGAATTTCTAAGAAATTCTTCTATATTTGAAACTAGAAGTTACCCGCGACTTTAACCGCGTGCTATATATCCTATGTCCTTCTCAGTACCCTAACCTTTGTATACGCAAAATTTCATGATGATCGGTTCTCTGATTCTTCTTCTTCTTCTTCCTCACCTTATCCCACTTATGTGGGGTCGGGACAGCATGTAAGCTTTTTCCATATCGCTCTATCTCGAGCCATCTCCTTCATCACCTTCTTTTTCTCCATATCCTCCTTCACACACTCCATCCATCTTTTCTTTGGCCTTCCTCTATTCTGGTTTCCAGTAACTTTCATTTCCAGTACCCTTCTAGTAATATGGCTCTCTTCTCTCCGCATAACATGATCGGTTCTCTAATTCATCATCATCATCATCATCATCATCAGGTCTTTATTAGTCTCCACTGCAGGAGCACCGACCTTCTCTGTACTGCCAGAGCAGTAAGAGGATTTGGCCTACACTCTCCACGCTGGCCAGACGGGTTGGAGAGGTCTCTTTGATGTTTATAAGCTTTGTTTAGCTTTAGTTTCCTAAGTCGCCTTTTACGACATCCACGGGAAGATTTGGAGTGGTCCTATTCTTCTCTGCCGGGAACCACCACCACTCTAATTACGATCCTCTAATTAAACATTTTCCTATTAGCGTCCTCCTTACTTTGAAGTTTAACTCATATTTCCCATGGACCTTGCGAGTTAAAATTTTTGCGAGAAAGTATTTAATACCATGCGGTGTGGTTCTCGGCAGAGTAGAATAGGACCACTCCAAGTCCAGTGTATGTCCTAAAAGGCGACTTAGGTAACATAAGTTAAACAAAGCTTTTAAATACCAAAGAGACCTCTCCAACCCATCTGGCCAGCGTGGAGAGTGTAGGCCAAATCCTCTGACTGCTCTAGCTAATATGGCTCTGGTAGTACAGAGAGGGTCGTGCTCCTGCAGTGGAGACTAACAAAGACCTGACGATGATGATTTAGTACCAGCGAGATATTTTGCTAACAAGTTTACTTATCTTAAATAACATTTCTCTTGTTTTTGAAATTGTATTGCTATTTTAAAGCGTCTGGCTTTGTTCCGAAACTTCTGGATCATTGTTTTAATTTCAGCCGCAATTAGTCAATATCATGGGCAGAAGCCTCTTCTAAGATTTTTTATTATGATTAATTGAAAGTGATCGATGTAAGTATAGCCAGTATTCTCCTGCATCATTAATTAGGTTGTTTGAACACCTTGTCGGTGGGTGTCGACAATGCACTAGTTTATCATCACCATAATCATCAGGTCTTTTTAGTCTCCACTGCAGGAGCATAACCCTCTCTGTACTACACTGCCAAAGCCAAAGCAGTCAAAGAACTTGGCCTACACTCTCCACGCTGGCCAGGTGGGTTGGAGAGGTCTCTTTCATGTTTGTAAGCTTAGTTTAGCTTGTGTATCCTAAGTCACCTTCTACGACATTCACGGGAAGACTTGGAGTGGTCCTATTCTACTCTGCCGGGAACCACACGGCTACTGGCACTTCATTAGTTTATATATGGACGCAATTCTAGAATATTTCCACCCCTCCGGTTCTACGCGGTACGTAACGTTCCTTGTCTACTGTCACTTTACTAGATTTCGAGATTAACTCTAGGAAGATTGTTATTTCGCAACGGTGCAACAACGTAACATCTCGGTTGCAACCTAACACAGTCCATGATTTATAAAAGACTAGCAGCTCTCCAGGGCTGCGTCCGGGCACTTATTATACCTATAAACATTCCTCATGATCCACCGTATCTATTGGTGAAACCCTCATATAAATCCGTGTAGTCGTTTTTGAGTTTATCACGAACAGACAGACAGACGCGGTGTAGGACTTTTGTTCTTATAGTATTAAATTAAATGTAGTGATACCAAAAGTTGAAGTTAATTTAGTAACGAGTTTAATTCACAACACGAATGGTTAAAAGTGCGTATTTAGCGGGAACTGCTCTTTTGGCCCCGTTTAGCGTCATTTCTCCGAGTTTCATTATTGAATTACGACGCGGGGTATTCTGTTCGTCATCGTTTTCATCTCTGAACCCAAAAGTTGGCGCTGATATGGCTAATTGGAGATTTTGTTGTGAGAAGCCAAACGCTTTTAGGCTCATAGAGTCTCTATTAGCCTAAAAGCGTAGAAAAAATATGTCCAACCCATAGTCTATCATACAAACACATAGCTACCAATTTGACGGATTTTGATGGCATTAATTGACAGGTCGCCTGTGCTAACCTCTAATATGGTTGAGCTCAGCGATGGCTGATCCACACGTCAACTCGTGAACGGGTGCTGTCAGGGGGGACTGGTCTGCTCGGCCTCTTTGAGACTACTTTAAGTATCATATGTTGTTTATTATCTTTGCACACTCGATCGTTAATATAAACATGTTCCAAAAATAATAAATCTATGTATATTGAAATTGTAACATGAAAAAAGAAAGAAAAAAGAAAAGAAAGAAAAAGACAATAAGGAATAAATATTCGTAATCATATAAAGCCCTTCAGGCGAGTAGGCGACCAAAACTGTTGATAAGAGTTTCTTTCGGCGTTTCTTCTCTGCAGTGGTCGGTTCCGAAACGCTAGTAGTCTGTAGCTTTTGAACAATTAATAAATACATATTATCTAATAAGATAATTTTAAATATGATATGACGTGAAAAAGTGCCTGCAAAGGCCTATTTTCTGAATAAACGTTTTGATTTAGATTTGATTCTGTCACGAACACAAGCATTAAAATTTGCCAGTTTTTTAATCATTGAAATAAAGGCATGAGAGCGTCTACTACGGCGCCTACGTATACTTATACTTAGTTAAGGACCAAAACTTGAAGTTAAACTTAATAACGAGTTTAAATCACAACACGAATGGTTAAAAGTGCGTATTTAGCGGGAACTGCTCTTTGGCCCTCGTTTAGCGTCATTTCTCCGAGTTTCATTATTGAATTACGACGCGGGGGTATTCTGTTCGTCATCGTTTTCGTCTCTGAACCTAAAAGTTGGTGCTGATATTGCTGATTAGAGTTTTTGTTGTGAGAAGCCATAATTTTACCCTTTATAAATTGTAGAAGCTTCCTATGGAGTGAAAATGGGGAGGAATGGATTCTATACTTCTACAATTCTGTTGTTTTTAAATGGAATTTTGGTTGGCATTTAAATTTTTGAACAAAATGTTGTCTGTTGCGAAATAAGTGAGGAAAAAACTAGATAATTAAGACGTGGAGACAAGAAAACTTTAAAGGAGTAACCTCTAAAGTTTTCTTTTCAGTTTGTATGGCCTTAATCTTTTATTTTTGTATAAAAATCGTAAAGTTGTTCACAGTATACATTCTACCTTCCATGCTTCAGCTGTGTAATTTTAATAGTTTACATTCATTTTACAGTCGGCTACGGACCCCTAACAAGAGATATTACATTCTAATTGAGATCAATCCCTTTACACTGGTCACCGATTTTCTATAGGAAAAGTTTTTATCGTATTTAGCTATTCTTTTGGAATATGGAGTTATTGAGCGGCAGAGATCATTCACCTCTCTAAATTTTGATATTTTTCCTCCTCATCCTAGTACAACAGAATTTTACAATGAATTTTCGATAGTTTTACACATTAGTCATCTTTGATATGCTACAGACCATAGTATAAAAAATGCGTCTTTCCTACAGATATTATAGACAACTTAATAATACTATGATTGAAGTCACAAAATAAATACTTAATTAAGCTACAAAATAGCAATGTCGATTCTCTACATAGTAGAAAGGTTGGAAAGAAAGAAAATAAAATACAATATCGTATGAGTTAGGATCACAGATATCTCCGTAATAAGGCCACAGCGAAGAGAGCGCGAAAAAATCTGCATAATCGCGGGACCCGGGAGAATTCATTATGTTGTCTGCATAAATAAATATATATTTGGATAACTCGGGCCACCAACAATGGACAATTTATTATTTAGATTCCACGAGGTTTTTTTAATGCGAATGCTGGCTGCGGCTTCGAGGTGATTAATCGCGTAATTACTTTCTTGAGAAATGAATAAGTTTCAGTGGATTTGTTTCCAAGCTTCGTTTAATGGACTGGTATAAATGAAGCGAAGGTTTGTGAATAAATAGGTGAAAATAGTTTTACCTGGATAAGGAGATGTTTTGCAAATAGTATGTGGCACTAATGTAATGCGATGCGGTGTTATACGGTGCGGTGCGATGTGGAGCAGTGTAGTGTGGTGTAAGGTCTGCTTCAAAAGGCATGTAAATCATCGGATTTACATGCCTTTTGAAAATAAAATAACTAAAAAACCAATGTCACGCATTATATATGAAGTTACAGCGACGACAATCGCGGCGGAGTAAAAAATACGAATGCGTTGCAAAATAAATTATAGCTCATGTTACTTGGGGTGATGTAGAAAAACAACAAAGATGCCATACATCCAAATCTGTTTGAGCATTTAGGAGTTACTGGAAATCACATACATGTATGTAAGTTTTATCATTTCTATTCGAAAAAAAATGATAATTTTATTTATGTTATTTAAGTTGACTTTGAAGTTCAGCGATAGCGTCAAGTGTCTCGCATCCTCTAGTACCAATAGTGCATATTTTTATTATATGAAATGACAATCAATATCATATATTTGCAAGAATACATCATATTATACAGTTCATCATAAAATTGGTGAGTCTAAGTATTCAGTCTGTTAAAGGCGCGCCGCGTCCGGTGTCGCTGTCTTTTTATATAAAAGCGCAATACTTGCCACAGCCGCTTAATATATACGTATAGGTACATTATATACTCTAAAAACGTTACAATCCTTTTTAAGGTAGTCGTATTAAAGCAGATGAAGGACATATTTTGTTATTAACATATACTTGTCCCAGATAGGTACATTGTAAAGTGGTTTAACTCTACCTCGGAAACGCTCGGGCCTGGTTCGGGCTTCTGCCCGTTATGTAACTTGCTAATTACTTTATCAACACGCCTCAAAGACGTCCTTTGTCCTACAAACTTGTCGCCTTTGTTCCTGATTATTATGTAATTACTACGTTGTATGACCCACTTGATGTTTTAATTAATTGAAGATACCTAATACTTAATGCCGTGTGGTTCCCGGCAGAGTAGAATAGGACCACTCCAAGTCTTCTCGTGGATGTCGTAGAAGGCGACTTTTGAAAGACAAGCTAAACAAAGCTTATTAACAACAAAGAGTCCAACCCGTCTGGCCAGCGTGTTGTGTGTAGGCGAAATCCTCTGATCGTACTGAGATCTAGACGCAGGTTCAAGTCCTGCCCGCGTGGAATTTATTCACCATTTCTTATTTTCTTTATTTGATAAATAAGGCGAAATAGCATTGTGAATGCAAAATAAATCCCATATAGACTCGTAAAGAAGTTTTATAGGTATCATTCCATCCAGGCCCAACCGGGGAAGGTTGCTAGTTATACATATTAACCTCTTTTTTCCATGCAGGTCTGGACGAAAAGAAAACAAAGCCGTAGGAAGTACCAGCTACTTCTCTTCCCGCGAAAGAAAAGGAATCTTAGTAAAATATCTAACAATGATGTCAACAGGTGACGCGGCTGGCAGCCCATTACTTTTTAATTTTGTTTGAAATGTACGCCCAAAAACATGCTAGACGTGGTCTTGCTGTGTCTACCGTGTATTTGCACGGAAATCCTCCGTAGGGTATGCTCTACAACGAATGTAAATGAAAATATGAAAACTAAATAAAAAATAAGTCAAATAGTTTTAAGGATAAGTTTATACAGACAGACCAATGCGCTGGAGTTTCAATATTATAATATGCAATGTTGGTAACCTTCTCCCGGAAAGTAATATTTTAGAATTCTTTCCAGGTCCGTTTGTATCCAATAAGGATTAGACTTAACGTTTTAGGATATAATGAGAAGACCTCGGTCTCGTGAAGAAACATAGCACGAGGCACGAGCTCCCTTATTTACCGGCTGGGTAGCACCAGGTGCGTCACACACGGAGAACACTTATACTAATCTACGTAGACAAATAACATCCCACGGAAACGGCGAGTAGGCTTTGAAAGAATAGACACGGCCAGACTTTATTTTTTCTTCTCCAAAATATTTGTTAATTATTACTTTGAGTTTGAATAAAAAATGCTGTCTTATCACACAATAAGATAGGAAAAACATCAAAGTCAAAAGTGTAATTTGCTGATTTGATTCAGTAATTAGGTATTACTTTGTTAAAATGTCGCGATTGACCAATGACTATTTTTTGCATGATTTCAAATATTACTATTTATTGAGCTTATTTACAACATAACATATGCACTGTCCTTAGCACATTCCTGCAATAAAATTTTGATCGGTTAGTTTTTCGAAAAGAACGGTCAAATAAAATCAGTTGCACTTTAGAATTATTAAAATTTTAGCGCATTTTCGTGGGAGATTACAATAAGAACAAAATACTATTAATAATGGCAAAATACTAATATTACAATACAAAATAATAATTTAGAAATTACAAATAATTAATATATAATACAAATACTATTATTAATGGCATATATTTTTTATGGACGAGAAGACACTGCGGAGCTTCCCGAACGCTGACCAGCCGAGTCGGATTCGACAAAAGACCTCGTCCTTGAAACTGGAGCTTCCGACCTGGATCAACCCAAGTAAATGTAATAATTTTAAGGGTATATTATTATTTTTTTATTGTGTGTTAACCAAAGTTCCTTAATTTTTTTTTTATTTTATTATTGTTTTCTATTGACTAATTTGATTATAATAATAAATAAATAATTTTATTTTCTCATTTTGTTAGTAGTGCTTATAAACTATGTTAGCACAGGTAATTGAAATAATAAAATGATTATGTTATTTACTTTTAATTAATGTTATCACCTTGGCAAATACTTTATGTTGATGTTTCCTCAAATGTTCCTTTAGTGTAAGATTATTATTTGGTACTTGGTGTCTTAGATCTTTTTAATAAATAATTTTAAAACTGCATTCTTGTTTTCATTACCAAATTAGTTTCCTAGTGCTAGTTTCAACTAAAGCTTGATGTGACAACTAGTTTTATCTGAAATACAAATATATCATTAGTAAACTCTAGTTTTAACTATGTATTTTCTAGTTATTACAAAGGCAGTCAGTAAAATCTAGTTTTAACTAGGGAAAACGAGTTCTAACGAAAAACGGGTTCTAACTGTAACATATTTATTATAATAAACTTGAAATAGTATGTCCCTGTTGAATGAAATAGGCACGTAATAGTACCAATGACAATTGCAATGCAATAATCCCATCATAATCTCGCAGCCACTAAATCAACATTGTAATGGAGCAACACTGATAGGAAATTTCCTCCCGGGAATGGACAAAGGGGTCATGCATCATCGAGACACGATCTCAGTGCATGCCGATGTAAATTAAATCAAGCATTGTGAATTATTACTAAGTGCACTTTACAAGAGGTAATCTATGGAACTGTCATGTCAAAGGGACAAAATGTCCTAATTTAAAAAGGATAATATGAAAATAAAATTATATAAGGTTTGTTAGGTCACTTGCAAATATAAGGTGATAAAACAAGTGCCATATCCAAGAACGTCATTTCCACAGATATTTTTTGCAGTTCTGTAGCTTCCCAAGGAGAGAAAGTATTAGGCAGGCGGTGAGCACTAAAAATATTGCCAAACGTGAGTATTTTTTTTTAAATTTGCCACTTACATACAACGAATTTTGGTGTAACAGAAAAGAAACTATACTTTTTCTAATTCTATTAGATTCTAAATAATATTGTGTCAAATGTGTACTTACTTCGAAAAAGAAAAACAAAGTGTCAGGTCTCATAGATTCTTAATACTTGTTCACTTACCTCAAGGCGGACCCTTCAGTTAACGAGTTACTTGGGAGCAGACAAACTCACAGGTGGTCCGACACCGCGGTACTTTACGCGGCTCGAAACACCCGCGCATCACAATTTTCAGAAATTTTCCCGTTGTTTTCCTTAAAGAAATTGCACCGGAAAAACTAAGATGTTTTCGGTGAAACTCAGTTACACTTTACAAACTCCTACTTGCAGTATTTAAGACTACTGTGGCTCATTGAACTACAAGTACCTTTGAATCACAGGGTCCCGGGTTCAATCCCTAGCCTGGTCATCATGGAAAAAAATCTGATTGATCTGGGTCCTAGATTAATCTATAAAGTATCTGCTATTCTAAAATATAGTATCGTTGAGTTTATTTGTTTGGAATCTGGAGAGACGTAAATTGTTGTGAGAATCCAGAAGATTCCTGACCACCTGACATCCCTAATTGAAGCTTATTTAAGCGTTCAATATATATTTGTCTCGTATAATTTTTATCTAGTACCTATTTCCGGTAAAAAATCGTAGGCAAGTTAATTTTCAATGTGAAAATATCTCACAGTTACTAGAATTTAATGACCTACGCCTGAGATCTTAGTTAGTTTAAACAAATCTGGCACCAAAGCTGTTTTTTGTGTCTTGTTCACGCATTTCGTAATCAAAATTCTTAGAATACTTAGCAATCTCGTATGAAACAAAGTTCTCGTGTCGCAGGAATTCCACGTCGCCATATATCATCATAGATTGCCATTAGCCCAGTTTCAGAAGTCATTGAAAACTTGAGTTTCAGATTTATTACCCACGTCCCGACGATTTAAGGACGTAGAGAATTTTACCGACCTTAATAATTATGTATGTATGTTAAAAATGATATACCTTTCTTTTGTGCAAGTCTTATAACCTGCTAGCAATCTTTATAGTTTTTTAAAATTCGCCATTAAAAACGATTTAAATATGCTTTAACTTTTTTATGTAAGTATTGTAGTTTTTTTATAATTGTAAAATAAGTATAAAAATTGCAAGTAAGTGCAATTTTTAATACTTATTTTACAATTCTTCAAGAAAAATTCTTTCAAAGTAGGTATACCACTATCATCATGCTCCAACTAGCTACTGGGTTCTTATCGACTTCAGAGATTCAGCTTATATTCTTATGTAACTTTCCCTGTTATTGTGTAGTTAAAAACCTGCCTAAAATACAGGTTTATTAGATGCGTTTATTGCCAATGGGTTAGAATGATTGACCTACAAGATAAAATAAGTAATGATAGCCGATATAGACAAAGCCTGAAAATACTTACTTATTAGTCAAATTTATTAAAAATGAATATAAAAGTACGGAAAAGGCACAGAGATTGAGCCCCAAAGTAAGTTGAATATGGATATGGGATACTAACATAAGGATACTATATTTAATACATATAAAGATGAACATCCAAGACAATTTGAAAAATATCGTTTTCCATTGTGATCTGACCGGGGATGGAACCCGTGTCCGTACCGCTGACTGCGCCATTGAGGCCGTCAAAAAAGAATACGTAACTATACTGATTTGTGATAAAATATAATATCACAAATATAAACATAGCCTCGCTCGTTAGCGAGCAACAAGGCATATACTTTCAAGCACGTGCATTAGCACTCTACCTAACGACCGCAACTTCAAGTCTAGCTTTCACTCACTACACTTACACTTGCAACTCTTGCAAGACAGTATGGACGCCAAGTGGTTTTGCGAGATGCAGTAAGGTACTATGCAGTAAGATTACCAGGATTATTGTGTATGTATGTAATTAATTAATGACAACACAAAAGGATTTAATTAATTCCAAATAGTTAGCAATTTATTACTACATGAATTCAGTTAACAAACAGAGTTTATCACTTACTTATTTGAAACGTAAGTAAGTAAGTAAGTAAGTAATACTTTATTGTACACCAAAACATACAAATATATAAAGAACTTATTTAAAAACTTATGTACAATGGGCGGTCTTATTGCTAAAAGCAATTTCTTCCAGACAACCGGTGGATGGAGAGGACAAAAAAACGTTAACGGACGGGATGTACGTTCCAACTACTAATAAACATAAATAAATAATTTATAGTACACTACAGAAAAAAAACATACATAAATACATACGATATGTATATATACGTAGTTTGGTTTTATCTAAAACTTTTACCTAGATAGGTTTCATTCAAAAATTTAATGCCAAAAATAGGTAAGTAATTAAAATTGATAATATTTAATTGAATTTGTATGCATGGTAGACAACTTACTTTTATATGTATTTCTCACTTTCCCTAGATAGCACTTGGCAGATTTTTTCATAAAACACTAGTGTAATGTAAGCCCCTACCTGCCCGCGACACTAGCGCCATAAATCGAGCCACTCGCTACTGTCGTCGAAGCTCCAATATACGAGAGTTATAGGCCAGGAAATTAATTCTGTCGGCGCAAGTAGGGTTACGCGAGGTGGCGCAGTGCGCACGTTCTGAGCGTTTAGTGGGACAATACAATATTTTTTTACAATAATTTAAGATATTTTTAACAAAAAACAAAAACCGACTTCAACCCTATCAATTTGTTTGAATAAGCATAAAGATAAAATAGAAATAAGTGTAAACCGAACGGCATACTTGTCAACATTTTTTTTGGTTTTTGTGTATTTTTTCAAAAAGCGCTTGACACATTTCGATAAAAATTTAATGGGACCATCCGTAAAGTATTACCTATCGATCAAAAGAATTTCTTAAATCGGTCCAGGCGTCTTCGAGAAATCATACATAAAAAAAAGATTCCGACGAATTGAGAACCTCCTCCATTTTTTTGTAGTCGGTTAAAATAGAAGAACGGTTGCTGTACCTTATTAACGAAGAACTAAGAAAGAAGTTTCTTAAAAGGAGGAAAAAAAGAGGACATTCCTAGGACTGCCGAAAGAACTAGTATGTTCTTTACGCTTTTTCTTAAATTCTGAATGTTATTTGAAATAAAAAACGTATTTTATTTTGTTTACTCGACTAGCATACCTTTTTTTAAGGAGTTATTATTTTGGTCCATCTAATTAATATCTATGGTCTAGACAGACTTAGAAAACTTAATAATTTTACATAAAAATTGGTGCCAGCCACCTGGAATCTTGACATTTAATTGTTATTTTTGTAAGATTTGATCCCTCGATAAAATCTAACGTCTAAGCTGAAAACCAGAACCAAAACCTGAGCCAAACCGATATTGAAAATCGTGGTGATATTATCTCTCGCTTTGCTAAAACGTACATATATGCAACCTCGCAAAATCAGCTTCGTTCTAGAGTAAAATTTCATTAGATTGTACTTGATTCAACAGGAAAAACAGTTGGTTCTGCTTCTAGCATAAGGTGACTCGTACTCAGAATACAGATACTGACTACTGCGACTGACTACTGGGCAAGCTAATGACTCTAGCCACATGATGCTATTTTCTTACCATTTAAATAAAAAAGAAATATCTAGTTACTGAGATTCTTGCATTGGAAGGAACTGCAGCACCAAGAGAGGTATGTCATTGTATCGTTCAAATATAAAAGCTGGTCACCCCACAGGCAGCGACAAAACGAAATTGATTTTTCCCATAAGCTGCTTAGGTAGAAGGATCTGGGGAAATAATAACTACCTATGCTGTTTTGTATCATACGTGTATGTGGATAGGTATTTATAATTATGTAGGTTTACAGCATTTAGGGAAACCTTTTTAGAAACCATTGCCATAAATTCGAACCTAATCCTAACTTATATTAGAAATGTAAAAGTGAATATGCTCGATCTTCATTTGTATATTTAAAAAGCAGCCGTTACTTACTGACTGGTATAGAGCTCAAACCACAAAACGGATTGCGCTGAAATTTGCACGCAGATAGTTAATAAGACATATACCTTTGCTAAGAACGGATTTTGAAAAAATTACCCCCTTAAAGGGGTTGAACAGGGGTCCAAGGTTTGTATTAACTTAAGCGAAGCCGCGGGCAAAAGCTAGTTTGCAGATACCTTGTCAGGGACAAGAAGAAATCTTTTTTCTGAAAGGTAGACTTTCTTTAAAAAAAGGTACTGTTTCCGCAGGATTGACATTACCAAAAGCGGAGCTGCAAACGAAAGCTATTAATTAAAGATTCAAACAAATTACCTACTTTGCTAAGCTTACTCTCAAGAATGATTCAATCTAGTTTCATTTGTACTACCAGTTGTACTTTTTGGCATTACTTTTGACATGGAAGCGTTTATTTAAAAATCCTTAAAATGATTAAATCGTCGTCTATATCCAATTGGCATTGTAAATCGTCTTTTTCACCGGTTGAATAATAGCCCATTCTGCGCGAGATATACGCCTGCAGCGCTGCAGGATATTCAATTTATATCAATCGAGCATCGGAAGCCTAGATGGAATGTTGCCAGGTAGGATCAAATACTTGTTGGGAATTCGTCGTTCCATATCGATGATTAAGCCCGCACCACACTCTCGTCGTGAGGTTTCGTTCGCGGTATTCGCCGAAACAAGACGAGATCGAGAACTGCTTTCTACACTCTCGCTTAGCGCAGTTGTCTGTTTGAGGACGTTGAAGATGGACGTTGAAATTGCTGCGGCCTTATAGCATTATGTCTTGTAGCGTATTATACTTCTTACAACGAGAAAAACAGTTATTAAAAGGTGTTAAAAAAGACGAAATACCGCCACCATGGAGACTACACGAATATGGCCGAGACATGCCGAATAAAGCTAGGGATTGCATGTGTGACTTGGCAATTCTAATAAAATCAGTTAAGTGTACTGTTACACATAGGGCCGATTAACGACAAAAAAAGTGTCCTTTTTTACATTTTCTAAACTTTTTTTAAGAACAGACCGTGTCAGGAATACAACTCTGCGCTCCATGACACAAGTAGTCGATGTTGGATTGAAGTCTGCTAGGTTAAAGTGTGACTAAGTGGGCCACGTTTGCTACTATTATTAATTCTGTGCTTATTTATAACACTACCTCATGGGTACCTACTGACGTGAAGTGATCAAGGGCAAACCTGAAACGAGATGGACAGATGACTTTGCTTTTTTTCACAAAACTTGGAGAGATAGAGAAAGGTAAAGAAGGGGAGGCTTTTGCCAAGCAAAGGACCAAGTTAGTGAAACAGAAGGAACGAGGCAGGGTCACTGATGATGTGGGTTTTGTAATTAAACACAGAACTGGTGCGTAACAACGAGCATTTTAATCCATTATGGACTGTATCAACACTCAGCATAACAATATAGTGGCTATCGGCTTATGTTGTGCGGTCGGCTGCAGTGCTCGGCAAAAAGTGACGCGTTCGCTCGGCGATGCGCGCATCGGTGAATACAATGGCGATATGGCGGGCAGTGGGGGCGAGCTATGACGTCACGCCGTGTTGCAATTCGTACGTTGCGTTACATTAGTTAAAAAAATCTTACATCTTGTTTTATCCAGTAAAACTAGATGTACATAAAATACCAGGCCACAGAACAAAAACCTGGCCCCTAACGAGTTCTTTGGTCTTCCCGAAGAAACACAGTATTATTTTCAGTTAAAATAATCCAAAAAACAAAAGTTGTTTTTAAATAAGCTAACGTATCTGTTTATTGGATCTGGAAATTTCAAAGCGCTTATTTATTTATTTATTGACGGGATGAGTCGCCTCTTTAAAGAAATGTTGAAGGTCAATATACATGCTGCATATTTGTGAGAGTACCCGCATTTATGTTAGTGCGCTGTTGCGTTTGAAACATTTCCATGGTCGGTGGTCCAAGTACCACACGGAATTATTTGCATTCCTACTTCGGTTTGCTGGCCTGGATTTACATACTGTAAATGTTGGACGGTATTATGTATTTATTGAGTTTGGTAAATAACTACTTTAAAACCATGAACCCTCCAAAGAGTTTAAGTGGCAAAAAATGAGTAAACAATTTCGAATACGAAGTTTTAAATAAACAGATAAATATTGAAAACACTGCATACAAACACGACTTTACTTTTCTAACAAAGATATACTTGTATTTTTTGTGAAAGCAGAGGAAAAAGCTTTTGTTGAAATAATGATGTGTGTCTAAGTAGGGTTTAGGATTTTGCGAAAACTTTTTACTCAAAACTCAATTCTGATAATCATTGTCTTAACCTAGCGTTTTACCCAGTTGCATCTTCAGCCGTAATGCGTTGGAGCACAGCACTCATTATGTGATATGAATTGATGAAAGTTTTTACACCCAGCTACATGCCTGACGCCAACCCTCCTTTGCTACCTATATAACCACGAACAAATATTGTGAAAATGAAGTAAGTACATATGTGTCCGCGCCGGGAAACAAACTCGATGCTCCTCGTATCGCAGGCTGGCGTGTTAACTACTGCGCTACGGAGGTCGTCAGAAAATAAAAACTCGATTTCCGATTATACATCATTATTTAAGAAAATGCTCTACATTTCTGTTGAAATGCTTTATTACAAAGAGAAGCTAAGGCAAACAAAACATTGGTTCGATAAACCTTATTAAGCAACGTTCTACTTACGAGAATACAAATAAGTCTTTAGTTGGGATCTGCGGATCACTGGCATAAATTTAGCATAACGAACCCCTCATCAATCAGGTCAGTGTTCTCGGCCAAAGTTCGCTTGAGAGGCACTACTTCCGGGATAATGGTAAGGAGACTGTATTGATTCCGTTTGATTTGATAAGGTTGGAGGCTGCGGACAATGAGGGTTTTCGTTATTATTTTTGTTCCCAGGTGGCGGCACTGTGTCGATGGTACACATTTTTAACAGGTTCTGACAAAATCCGCCAATCATAAAATTGATGATTGCACATCATTGATGGATTTTGATACAGGAATAGCTGTCAAAAATCTCTACCTCAATCTGCTAAGTTAAAGTGTGACTGAGTGGGCCACGTGTGTATTGAAAAATACACTATAGCATAAATAAACCATCGTCTCTTTGACTTTTTGTCAAAGAGGCTTATCGAGGTATCACGTGACCAAAGGGCTGGCAATTACTTGGCACAAAGGATAAGCATTGGTATCCAACGTGGCAATGCTGCCAGCCTTTTGGGCACGTAACCGCGAGGTGATGGTTTGCAGGGACTATATAATTTGTAAATATTTTAATTAATTTTAAGTAGTTTTAATTATTATTATTGTGATCTTTTGTTTGATTAACGAAAGAAAAAGTACGTACGTATAGTGTTAGGATCTTTTGCACTTATCTTACTTAGCTATAATCGGAAGTAAACGCTGCCATTGCTGTCATCGTATAACACTACCTCATGGGTACCTACTGACGTAAAGTGATCAAGGGCAAACCTGAAACGAGATGGACAGATGACTTTGCTTTTTTTCGCAAAACTTGGAGAGATAGAGAAAGGTAAAGAAGGGGAGGCTTTTACCAAGCAAAGGACCAAGTAAGTCAAAAAAATTCTTACATCTTGTTTTATCCAGTAAAACAAGATGTACATAAAATACCGGGCCACAGAGCAATAACCTGGCCCCTAACGAGTTCTTTGGTCTTCCCGAAGAAACACAGTATTATTTTCAGTTAAAATAATCCAAAAAACAAAAGCTGTTTTTGAATAAGCTAACGTATCTGTTAATTGGATCTGCCAATTTCAAAGTGCTTATATATTTATTATGACGGGATGAGTCGCTTCTTTAAAGAAATGTTGAAGGTCAATATACATGTTTCATATTTGTGAGAGTACCCGCATTTATGTTAGTGCGCTGTTGCGTTTCAAACATTTCCATGGTCGGTGGTCCATGTACCACACGGAATTATTTGCATTTCTGCTTCGGTTTGCTGGCCTGGATTTATATACTGTAAATGTTGAACGTTATTATGTATTTATCGAGTTTGGTAAATAACTACTTTAAAACCTTGAATCTTCCAAAGAGTTTAAGTGGCAAAAAATGAGTAAACGATTTAGAATACGAAGTAACTATTAAATAAACAGATAAATATTGAAAACACTGCATACAAACACGACTTTACTTTTCTAACAAAGATATACTTATATTTTTTGTGATAGCAGAGGAAAAAGCTTTTATTGAAATAATGATATGTGTCTAAGTAGGGTTTAGGGTTTTGCTAAAACTAAGTATTTTACTCAAAACTCAAGTCTGATAATCTTTGTCTCAACCTAGCGTTTTACCCAGTCGCGTCTTCAGCCGTAATGCGTTGGAGCACAGCACTCATTATGTGATATGAATTGATGAAAGTTTTTACACCCAGCTACATGCCTGACGCCAACCCTCCTTTGCTACCTCTATAATCGAACAAATATTGTGAAAATGAAGTAAGTACATATGTGTCCGCGCCGGGAAACAAACTCGATGCTCCTCGTGTGGGGCTGGCGTGTTAACTACTGCGCTACGGAGGTCGTCGGAAAATAAAAACTCGATTTCCGATTATATATCATTATTTAAGAAAATGCTCTACATTTCTGTTGAAATGCTTTATTACAAAGAGAAGCTAAGGCAAACAAAACATTGGTTCGATAAACCTTATTCTACTTACGAGAATACAAATTGGCCTTTAGTTGGGATCTGCGGATCACTGGCATAAATTTGGCATAACGAACCCCCTCATCAATCAGGTCAGTGTTCTCGGCCAAAGTTCGCTTGAGAGGCACTACTTCCGGGATAATGGTAAGGAGACTGTATTGATTCCGTTTGATTTGATAAGGTTGGAGGCTGCGGATAATTAGGGTTTTCGTTATTATTTTTGTCTCCAGGTGGCGGCACTGTGTTACATATTTTTAACAAGTGCTGACAAAATCCATCAATCATAAAATTGATAATTGAACATGATTGATGGATTTTGATACAGGGGTAGTTGTCAAAAATCTCTACCTCAAAAATTACTGAACCGATTTTGATGAAACTTGCATTGTTTTCTGAGTTCCAACTCAGAGAACAATGCAATTTCATCACTATTATATCTGGATAAAAATATTTTAACAATCTTGTAGTTTCTAAGAAATGCACGGACAAACATACACCTATACGAACATACATACATACACTTATGAAATTTGGCGCACACGTTTAGAAGCTAACATATAAAAACCCATGTAATTCTGTCAATATTACATACATGCGGTTCGAAAGTTTTCGTTAATTTGGTAATTAGCGTTTTTGGTACCCACAGTTTTTTATTATTTGTCTTTATTTTAAAGAATTTTGAAACAAAAGAAGATAATTAACAAATAGTACTTATAACGCATTTACTGAGTGTTACTCGTATACTGTGGTTTCCAATTCCTGTTTACTACAAACTTAGCTACCGATGCCACCATTAAGCAGCAATCGGGAACTTACTGTAACTGCAGCCCATTAACCGCTTCCACGGCAGTGCAATAAACTTGATAGCTCGGAAACCTGCTGCAACATTATACACGTCAAACGTTTTCTTCTAAGTGTGACTGTTTCCATTCCCTTGGTGTATTAAACAAACCGTCTATAGGTTATATTCTCTTCTACAGTTTTTCTCTACTTGATACAAATATGCGTATACGCGATAATATGCTTATCTCACTGAACGAAAAAAAAAACACTAATGTTTTCCTTAATTTCCCTGAAAAATCCTTATGCAAACGCGATGGAACTACTAGTTGCCGTTGGAATTTGTCTAAGAGAAAAACAGAGCTGTAGAACTTGTTATATTCAACAAAACGGTTTCATTCATGTATATTCCGACTAAAATTAAAAAAAAGGTGTGTAGGCCAAATCCTCTGACTGCTCTTGTTGTGCACCTGCAGTGGAGCAGTGGAGACTAAAAAATAACTGATGATGAATGAGATTGGTAATTTTACACTTGCCTTACGGACTCTTATCTAGGTATCGGGGCGTGGTACCGCGAATGAAGACTTGATGCACGGCAGCCGTTTCTCCGAAGGTGGGGAACTTTGCTGCAGCTCGTAACATTTAACTGGTACCTAACCTACGACTTGATAGATAGGACAGGAAATGTAATAATTAATGTAAAAGTAATTATACAATATGTAAAGTATTCACAAGAGATGATAAAAAATCACATTCTTAACATGAATACCACAATTTCTGTTCAGTGACCAGGTCTCAAATCGATATGAGCTGTTCCATAGTACGTTGAATACCTTCTGATCCAAAATGTATGGAGCAGCTGATACTTTTTTCTCGATTTCAGGCTTGTTCATTATACAAAAGTCTATCTAAAGCGGTTGAGACACTAGGGCCATGGACTTGTCCATTCGTCTGATGGAGGCAACGTGAGACCCCATAGCTGGCAGCTATGATCAGATGTGTTAGACGAGTAACATAGTTTTAGGTAATTTTAGGCTGTTACTTTTTTTCAGTGTTCTTCAGACATACTATAAACTGCATTTTTGATTTTTGCATTTGTTCAGTTTACATTTTTATACAAAAATTATTTGTTTTCAGAGTAAGTGAATTTAAATTATTGCTAGTTCAATACCAAACACTTTGCATGTAATATAATGGACAAGTGGCAAGTGGTGGAAACATTTCGCGAAAGGAGATTAAACATACATGTATATAGGCATTGATATGAACGAGGAATATGGTGAGAAGAGATAAAACCGGTTTTGAAACCTAATAATCCTAATCCTAATCCTAACTAATATTATAAATGCGAAAGTGAGTTTGTTTGTTTTGTAATGGAGGAATATATGTAACTACATATACTCGTATAATACTGTTGTATCCAACCATTTATATAAGTGTGTCATTCCTAATAAACACAGTTCGTTACCAACCACTGGCTTTGATTCATCTCCTAAACACCACCTTTTACATGGCGACCCGTGCCATTGGAGAGGTTGCGCGCGTGTATCCCAAAAAGGAGTGACCTGTGTAAACATTCAGTGCGATCTAAGTTCAATGTGCGCAATGGATCACTTTGTCGAAAATAATATTGCAATCCTAACGCGTTATCGTCGTTTGGCTTTTATCGTCTACCAATCTACGAAATATGGGCAACTATAAAAGTACCGAGAAGGAGCAGGTGGTGATTGCTCAGACCTCTGGAGTGGGTCAAAACGACGCTGCTGTACAGCAGGCCCAACGACACGAGACGACCAATGTTATGTTGCTGATTATTTGTACCGTGTTGGTGCTTGGAATATTGGCCCTGGCATATAAATTTGCGAAAAATTGCCACGATAAACAGATTCAACGAAGGCTGGATGACCACAGATTGAGGAGGTATTCGAGTATCATACGGCGACATCAATTGAAAACGGAAAATGTGTAAAGTGTGTGCGAATCAGTGAGTGGAAATGTGCATTACGGAGAGCGGTAACATGTACGGATAGTGGGTAAACTGATATGTAATCGCATTTATCATCTATATAATTGGTAGTGTGCATAATCGCATATATTTGCATAATATTTTTAATAATTTTGTAAAAGAGCTATGTAGATCATTTATATAATCATTTATACACTTTTTTTAGTAAAACATGGATTTATACACATAAAGCTTTAATAATTTGTTTGATTTGGTTATGGCAGAGGAGTTAGCTGTATTTTTAAATGAATTGAAATCCATTCGAACCTATTTGATAAAAATAGGTCCTTCACGTAGACAAGGTATATATTAGAAGTAAAAAGAAATGAGGCGAATGGAGTGTTATTAAAATATAATGAGTGCTTAAGTATTGTGCAAACTAAGTTATCGACTTTTAAACAAGCCGAACTTACTCTCATAAATACAATTAGTGGAGAGTTTGATACTTTATTCCAAGAAATTATTGCGCTGTGTACGGTCAGTGAATCAAGTGCCACAATGGCTGAGGATACTTTTAATTTACGGACAGCACTAAGCTTGCTCCCTGTCATGACTGATAATGAAGATAACACAAAACAATTGATAGAAAGTATTGAATACTATAGTTCTGTTTTGCCTAAGGCGGAATGTAAAACTAAATTAATGCTATTCGTTTTGAAAAGTAGATTATCTCAGCAAGCTAAATTGATTTTATCACCTAGTTATGTCAGTATCGATGAGCTTATAAAGGATATGCGAAAGCTGCTCTTACCACAAAAAAGTTTTACTGCAATTCAAACGAAACTAACTCGTTGTCGGCAAAACAACAAATCCATAACCGACTTCGGAAAGGAGATATCTGAACTTTTTGTTGATTTGACGATCTCGCAAGCCGACGGAGACTCCGCCAGCTACAGAATTTTGAGAAAATTAAACGAAAAACAGGCGATAAAGAGATTTGCCGACGGCTTACGAGACCCTCGTCTTAGTACGATAATTGCTGCGCGTAATTGTACTTCTTTAACAGAGGCTATCCAGGTGGCGCAAGATGAAGAGGTGCGACCCCCTTCAGGAGATGTTTTTAGTATGTGTAGATCTTATAATAGGTCCTACGCAGGAAGAAGGCCTCAGCGAGGGCAGCCCAGGGGACGCAGCGGATTTTCCTACAATAATCGAGGTGGTATGACAAATACCTACAGGCGTATGCCTAACCAGCGTTATCAGGTACCGTACAATCATCGTGGAAATAGGATCCTGAACAACTTTCACAATAGAGGCAGATTTTCTAGAAATAGGGGCAACAACCTCCCGGGACGCTCGAGTAACAGCGTGAACTGTATGTCATCAGAACATGACACCGCCACGAGTGAACCCGAGGTGAGTTCATTGAATCATTTTTTTCGAGTCTGAGTATATTTTGACTTGTAATGACTTAAACAAAGTTTCATTCATGATTAATAACTATAAATACGATTTATTAATAGATTCCGGAGCCTCAATTTCAGCAGTAAAATACGAATTAATTAACGAATTGCAAATACCTTACCATGAAGAAAAAGTTAGAATAAAAGGCATCGGAGGTGACATATTTTCGGAAGGATATGTTTATTTAACTTTAAATTACAATGGCAATTGTTTCAAACACCGATTTTTAATTTTCAAGAACTTGCCTTGCCGAACAGACGGAATCATAGGCCAAGATTTCCTTAAAAATTATAGAGCAATACTGAATTTTGAATTAAATATATTGTATTTGACGAATAATAATGGGAAATTAGTAACTATAAACTTTGATTATTTGTCACCAGTGTCTAGCTCTTACCTAGTTATTCCAGCGCGTAGTGAATCGACGCATTATATTAACTCTAACATGAAAAGCGATTGTGTAGTATTATCACAAGAGTTGTGTGAAGGAGTTTTTATAGCTAACACGTTAACCCGGCCCAGTAATGGGAAAATAGCGGTGCGTATATTAAATACAAGGGAAACTGATGTCAATTTAAATTATTTTCAAGTTAGCGCTACGAAATTAAGTGATTATTTTGTTTGTCAATTTTCTAAACCGACAGTCAATGCTGACAGGGTAAAAACGTTATTTTCATTATTAAATTTAAAACACTTAAATGAAGAGGAGCAAAAATCTGTTGAAAACATATGTGCAAAATTTCCAGATATTTTTCACCTACCGGGCGATAAATTAACTACGACCCCACTTTACGAACAAACCATCGAATTAAAGCCAAACACTACCCCTATTTACACTAAACCGTATCGGTTACCCCACTCTCAAAAGGCAGAAATAAACAAACAAATAGAAAATATGTTAGAAACCGGTATAATAGAAGAGTCCAGGAGTGCGTGGTCTAGTCCTCTTTTGTTGGTGCCAAAGAAACAGGATTCTAACAAAGAAAAGAAATGGCGCCTCGTAATAGATTACCGCAAACTTAATAATCAGATACAGGACGATAAATTCCCATTGCCTAATATCACAGAGATTTTAGACTCACTGTCAGGTGCAGTATATTTCACACATTTAGATTTGTATCAAGGATTTTACCAAACGAAATTAAATAAAGATAGCAGACCCTATACAGCTTTCTCAACTGGTAAAAATCAATATCAAATGACTCGAATGCCGATGGGTCTTAAGTCTAGTCCTAATTGTTTCAGTAGAATGATGACAATAGCAATGTCTGGCCTGAATCAGGAAAAATGCTTGATCTACCAAGATGACCTGATTGTATTCGGTAGAAGCTTATTTCTTCATAACCAAAATTTAATGGATGTCTTCACTAGATTGCGTTGCGCTAATTTAAAATTAAACCCACCCAAATGTCAGTTTTTACAAAAAAAAGTGCTTTATTTAGGACACATTATTTCAAAAGATGGAACACAGCCCGACCCAGAAAAAATTAAAGTCTTACAAAATTATCCAAGACCTAGTAATGCCGACGAGGTCAAACGGTTTGTGGCCTTTGCTAACTATTATAGGAAGTTCATCCAAAACTTTGCACAAATAGCTTTGCCGTTAAATAAAATCTGTTGTAGAAACGTATCATTTTGTTGGACTAATGAGTGTGAAAAAGCATTCCAAATTTTGAAAAGGGCGTTGATACAACCACCCGTTTTGCAATATCCCGATTTATCTGAAGAAAACGAGTTTGTCTTACAGACAGACGCGTCGGGAAAAGCTATTGGGTCAGTTTTATGTAATAAGGACGGTCGACCTGTAGCTTATGCTAGCCGTAGCTTAAATAAGGCTGAAATTAACTATCCCACTATTGAGAAAGAACTTTTATCAATAGTGTGGAGCGTAAAGTATTTTCGACCTTATTTATACGGGAGACGGTTTAAGATACAGACCGATCACCGACCACTTGTTTATCTATTCGGTATGCGGGACCCATCAAGCAGATTACTTAAATTTAGACTGCAATTAGAAGAATATAATTTTTCTATAGAATACTTAAAAGGAAAACAAAATTCGGTAGCGGATGCCTTATCACGAATAAATGTATCATCAGATGATTTAAAACATATGAACGAACAAATAGGTATCAATATAATGACGAGAGCGCAGTATCGTAAGACACTAGGTCAAGGTAACGTAAATAGCAGTAAAGCTGACTTGGCAGATAATATTGACACGAACTTAAGGCCTGATCAACCAAGAGTTGTGGAAATCATTAAGAAGCCCAGTCACTTTACTGAAATTTCGTTAATTAATAAACAGGATTTAAATAAGTTAATGAAAAAAGGAGATTTGTTTAAAATATATAATAACTTAATTTATGTACCTAGTAAAGCAATTATATACATAGACACAACATCTCGATCATCAATAACGCGAGACGGATTGGTGAGAGATTTGTGTAATTTATGTAAGGAATTAAATATTGAAAACACGTGTATAATAAGAAATGAAAGTAATAGAGAATTTATCGCGGGATTGATACAAGAGGTACAGAAATATGATCGGTGGTCCGGACCACGTATTTGTGTAGTAAATAATGTACAGAGAATAGATGATTTCGATAACAGGCGAGTGATACTTAATGACTTTCATCTATTGCCCACAAGTGGCCACGCGGGCATTAGACGAATGACAAGTAATATTAAAAAATATTATTTTTGGCCAAGTATGCAGAAGGATATTATTGAATATGTTTCTAAGTGTGATCAGTGTCAAAAACAAAAATATTCTAAGAGAACTAAACAACCTATGTCAGTGACAAGTACGGCTAACTCAGCATTTGAAAAAATTTTTTTAGACATAGTAGGGCCCCTACCCAGAGATACCCAGAACTATAGTTATATACTGACTCTGCAATGCGAGCTGACAAAGTTCACGGAGGCATATCCATTACATAATAAGGATACGGTAAGTGTGGCACGTGCTTTTGTTGACAATTTTATTTTAAGATTTGGCATACCTCGTGAAATTGCTACTGATCGGGGGACAGAATTTTTATCAAAAACAATGAAAGAAATATGCCAACTCTTAAAAATAAATCAATTGACAGCAACTGCTTATCATCACGAAAGCATCGGATCCCTGGAGAATTCACATAAAAATATGGGTGCGTATTTAAGACTCTATTGCGAAAATAAAACTCACAGTTGGAGCAGTTGGGTACCGTACTGGTGTTTTTCTTACAACAATACGGTGCACACTGAAACCAAATATACGCCTCACGAATTAGTTTTTGGGAAAAAATGCGTATTACCAAGCAATCTATCGGGTAACACCATAGATCCTTTGTATGCTCACGATAACTATGCATTAGAATTGAAGTATCGACTTCAACTAGCGCAGAAGGAAGCTAGAGATAATCTTCTTCAAAGTAAAGTAGTTTGTAAAAACAAATATGATAAGTATGTTAATCCAATATACTATAAAAAAGGAGATTATATATTATTAAGAAATGTATCTGAAAGCAAGATGGATCCAATATATTTAGGACCATACCTAGTATTAGAGGACTTAGAGTGTAATGTTAAGATTTATAAAAATGGAAGAGAAGACATAGTGCACAAAAATCGTACTAAACTTTATAGAAAGTAAAATGTCAATACTTAAAATAATAATAATGTGAACTTTTTGCATCTTATAGTGTACTTACTTCTACTTCTTAATATGTAAGAAAGTAAATAAATATTCTTATAAACTGAATGCTAATAGTGTTCGATGTACCTAATATTAGAACTTATATGGCACAAACCTATATGCCTATATCCTATATTGTACTCAAATGCTTATCTATGACTCACATGTCACTTAAGTATCTATGTAACCTTGTTAATCCTTTTATACCTATAGTAAAAAAAAAAAAATATGTAACTACTTAGTTTATATTTTTTTCTCCAATAGGGGAGGTGTAATGGAGGAATATATGTAACTACATATACTCGTATAATACTGTTGTATCCAACCATTTATATAAGTGTGTCATTCCTAATAAACACAGTTCGTTACCAACCACTGGCTTTGATTCATCTCCTAAACACCACCTTTTACAGTTTGTTTGTTTGTTTGTTACGTTTTTCCGCCGTATCTACTCAACTGATCATCATGAAATTTTGCATACACATAGGTAAGGGTACTGAGAAGGACATAGGCTATATCACGTGGAGCCGCGGGTAACAGCTAGTAGGCTATATATCACGCGAGCGAAGCCGCGGGTAACAGCTAGTTTTACAATAAAACTGAAACTTTGTTCTTATTTATGTCTATCCAAAGCACAAAACAGATTTCATTATCTACATACTACTTGTAAAACTGTAAGTAATGGTGATTGAGGAAGTACATGTGATTTCTTTAACAATAAATTGTTTCAGACACAAATAACTAACCGCACTTTCAATATATCTTTCCATATATATGAGGAAATGTCAATTGTATAGCTAACCTAAATGTCGTTCCACCAGACCCTATCACCCATAGATTTTGACATTTGAAGATACACGCACCTGCTTTTGACAACAATCTGAAAACGTTTATTCAAAAGTAAACTTTGCGCTCTCGACATTTAGTTCTAAATCGAGTGTGAGATGTAATACTATCGAGTTATATAGAAAAGCAGTGAATCAGAGTAATGCATCATTAGGCAAGTTGTGTTTGGCATTCAAGGTCCCTGAGGGGCGCACTTACAAATAAAGTAAATGCAGAAGAAGGATACTAAGCTACATCTATGTATTCGCCTACACTATAGTATAGAAGATTTATATGGTTGTGCAAGTAACATAATTAAAAATTACATTCTGCAGTAAACTACGTATGAAGTATGACGTTAAATAAATAATTTTTCTACAGTTACAAAAAGTTGTCTCTCTCTCATCTGAGCGTACTCCCGGTTGCATCCTTGGCTGGAATGCTTTAGAAGAGGCCAGGGTCCGCTATTTTCAAAAAGCTAGCTAAGTACAAAAAGTGATATTCACGTTTTCTCATTTGAAGCAAGGAATGAAAGAAAAAGTCTTTTTTCTCATTTGCGGCAGCAATGAGCATACAGTCTTACTCTCTTTTAGCCAAGAACTTACGAGTATACTAGCAAAAATATAGATTTATGAGGACTCGTGAGATGTTTTTACGTAGTCCATCCGAAATATAAGATCTAAACCTTTGCTTAATTTTAGTTTAACTTAACATCGGGAACCCTCGGAAATTTTATTTCGGGGGTTTCGGAAATATTATTATTATGTTCGGGAAACAATCTCTAGTATACACAATAGATTTTAATATGATATGGGACGTCAAACGAGCAAGCGGGTCACCTGATGGTGAGTGATCATCGCTGCCCATGGACAACTGCAACATCAGGATATTGTAAATGTACTGTACGATATTTTTTATCGTAAAGTGTACTCGTACCAAACAACTTTTTACAAGTGGTTTGTTGGCTTGCTTGCCAGATTAGATATATAATATATACTCGTACGTAGTTTCGATTCTGCGATTTCATTATTTTGTTGCGCAATCTACAACGATTGATATTTCCCATTGAGTGTCACCCTCAGTTTGCTGTTCACCGCGGCGGTCGTGGTAATGGATAAACACAATAGATACCTACGCCATTCTGCAGCTGAATGACTTGATAATTATACTAAACTGTTCTCAGTTTACCAGACCATGATTATCATGTTAAACACATTTTCATGTGATGTTATAGTTAAGAAGATATACGATTATGATTTGGGGTCTGGGTTATAATTATCACCGTTCCCTTACGGCACAGACAGAGCCAGCCAAAAGACGTTACAAGCCATGTTTGGTGTGATGCTGGACATGATAGGACGTGGAAAGAGGTATCAGAAAAAATTATGTGTTGCTTGCCGCGCGTGTGTCTCGAGATATTCACCGATATCCTTGCTTTAACGATCGGCTCCGTTAAGGAAATTGCTAATTCTTTGAGGACATCCATAACTTACGTCACGTTAATGGGAGAGGTCAAGGAAGTGTGACAAGGAGTGGAGGGTCGAACGTCACACGTATAAACTCGGTCACCGGTGGGTTTCTTAACTAAAGAAACAACTACGAAGTAGTAACTAATCATATTGCGTACCACTCACTTGATCTAAGATTATTTTAAGGAATGGATGTTTTTAGTTCCTTAAATTAAAATTTTATATCACCGGGGAGAGGGGTCACACAAATGTGACCATCTGTAATAAAGAGGGGTTTAAAAGTAATTTATTTATATCTTAGATTAATTCTATCTTTACAGTTTACAACCAAAAACTTCGGGTTCCGTGGTTATGTTTTATGGATGACTCTGACACCAGGGTGTGCATGGTCGATTGACCGTGTCTCCTACACGAAATGATGATGATGATGGATGACTTATATATGTTGTCTTTCAGATGGAAGAACGGTTAAGGTTTCATATGTACTAATAGACTTATCAGCATTTATTACCTGTAATGTGGCTGTTCCCATCATCATCATCATTTCGTGTAGGTGTGTAGGTGACACGGTCAGTCGACCATGCACACCCTGGTGTCAGAGTTCTGCGGAACCGCCTCTCGGCCTCTGACGTGGTTCCTTTAACGACTACCAGATGGCAGCCGGGACCACCGGCTTAACGTGCCTTCCGAAGCACGGAATCATCTTTCTTATCAGACAATCAGGTGATTCACGCCTGCAATGTCCTAACCAAACTAGAAACAACTTAACAAAGTATGCTTCCCGTGGGAATCGAACCACGACCCCCGGGTCAACAAGGCGAACGCCTTAACCACTGGACCACGGTGGCAGTTAAAGCACTGTTCCCATGAACATGGTACTTCAGTAATGTATTCACATTGGTTAGTAGTGGCCCGCCCGAATCGTGTCGCAGGTACTGTGGATGTGTACTTGTGGTTACGGAAACTGGGTTACAGTGTTTGCATTGTACAGTGGACCGCATGTGTCTGATAGCTATGCACAATATTATATTTGCGTAGCGTAAGTAGTTACATTGTACTGAGTCTTTATTCGTAACTGGGTAGACCACACATCGTTCTTCAATGGCCCGTATTTTTTTACGTTGTATTTTTTGTTTAGCTCAGACCTACAAGAAAGCTGTAATTTAGCAGAGGATGTTAATCCTAACGAAAGTGGTGAAATAAAATTAAAAATAAAATAAATAATATTTGTAAAGTGCCATGCATGTAAAGTGGGAATTAATAGTTTTTTGTTTCGCTAATCCCTTGCTGTGGGGTGTCGTTGGATAGGTCTTTCAAAAATATTGTATGTGTTTGAACACCATCTTTCAAGGGTCAAGTGTAAGGGACACTTGCAAGCTAAATGCTTGTTTATAGATATGTGCAGAAATTCATCGCAGTAGTATACATAACGAATTACATTTTTTTATTGACAGCGAAGTTATGTGTAAACTAACCGGCTGCCTCATACAATGTGAGCATGTGTACAGAGTAGCTATAAATAAGATTTACGTAATAGATTTTGGTAACTATTGGGTAAATTTAGAGAGGTCCAATTTAGTGGCATATTCTGATTACCGCAACGGGAATCGAGTTATTAGTATAGGTATTTATATATTTATTTGTAGGTCTTTAGTTGTAAAAATGAAGTAGCTACATAAGTGTCATAAAAGTATTTTTGTAGATTGACTGTTGCATTGTCGTATCCTGTAGCCTAAAATGACTTGACCGATGAAGTGTGAGGTGTGATTAGATTCTGTTCTTTTTCGGAGAGTCATAGGCTATAGCTAAGGCTATAAATACATACTATCACGTCTATTTCCCTCGAAGGCGCGTAGACAGAATCCAGCCACAAAACCTAAAGGCACAACGGTGCCCTTAGGTTTTGTGGCACCAACATGCTAAACCTAGCATGTTGGTGGACTTGAAGGTGAAAAACGGAATCAAAATATTGATAGGTTGCTAACAGCATCGCATATTGACATGATTTGAAGTTACTTTAATAGTTTTATATATGAGTTACATTACTATATTGTTTTCCGAATAAAATAAAAATTCCTTACGCTTATCCCTCGATCAGTTTTTACAGTCTGCACGAAAAGAGGAGCAGCTGGCACATTCTACGTTTTTTTTCTCCCAGACCAGCGTGAACGCTATTATTACTATTACTTTACTATTGATTTTTACTAACATAGCTAAGGCTATGTTAGTAAAAATCAATATGATTGACGTAGACAATCAAAAAGCTACTCCGGATTTTATTTTTTGAAATAATTCTACATGTTATTTATAAACCTCGGCCCGCAAATCCCCGTGAATGCGCACTGCATTCACATGCGAGTGCTCACCGTAATTTTTTTATTCGAGGACGTCGCGTCCCCGCCCGGAATAACAAACGGGCTGTAAAATGATGCGGGGATAAACAATTCAGTATCTACAAGATTACCAGGTGTGATTAAAATTTCAGCGGGATTCTTTTTCGTGGGACGAACGTTATGTTATAAAATATTTTTGACTAGCAATTTTCCCGCAACTTCGCTCGCGTAAGTAATAGCCTATGTCATCCGCATATAAATTAGCTGTCTATAGGTCAAAGAATTTTGAAAATTGGTCCAGTACTCTCGGAGCCTTTTCAATGCAAACAAACAAATATTTCCTCTTTATAATATTCTTTGAATTATCAAATTATTTTTCCTATGTATCTTATACCATGGGGATCAATTTTAATCCAACTTCAAAAAAAGGAGGCGGTTTTCAATTCGTTAGAATTGAAATTATTCTATTCTCTCTATTCTATTCTATGTTCCCCGATTTCTCGAAGACGCCTGGACCGATTTAAAAAATCTTTTTTTGTTTGGTTGTTCATACTTTACAGATGGTCCCATAAAATTTTTATCGAAAGGTGTCGAGTGCTTTTTGAAAAATACACAAGAACCAAAATATATACACACGGATGCCGTTCGGTTTACACTTATTCCCATTTTATTCTTATGCTTATTCAAACAAATTGATAGGTTTGAAATCGGTTTTTCTTTTTGTTAAAAGTAATTTAAATTACATATATTTATTTTGTCCTAAGAATAATAAGATTTACCGGAAAACTTAATACGTACATTTGCTTTGATGCGAAATAATTAAGGTGATAAGACTTAACGATTTCTTCTGCCAATATTTTCCTAGATCTAAGTGAAACAAAGTATTAATTAATTTAGCCTGCTTCCGACTCTAACCCTTGTAAATCGGGATAGCATTCATGCTTCAGAACCTTGGGACCCTTGACGTTACATTCCGATGGGCAAACGTCATCAAAGGGCTATGTCTAACAATTTGTCGTCCCTTGATTGGGCGAGAGAGCCGAGCGCACCTGTGTCACCCCTGGCTAAGTGCAAAGCCCTAAACAAAGGATGACAGTGGCACAAATTATAGAATGCAAGCGGATTAAATACTTTTAGTGACGATTTATTGAAATAAGCGGCGCAGCACTGAGCTGTCGGGTCCGTTAAGCTGCTATTGGGCAATAATGTGTCGGTTTTTGTTACTTGTCGAATATTATTCAATGACAGCGGCTAATCGGACTCTAAGATAAGTAGCTGCCATTGTTGATAAGCATTTCAGACAACCCTTCATATGATGGTGAGACGGTGACATAGCGACTAGACATTACAGCAAAAAGTGAAACCAATTGTAGTAATTCGTAGCTTGTATCATGTTTATATTCTCGTTATGAGTATCATTAGCTCGACATTACGCTGTATGCAGGCAATGTTTTTTTTTGCGGCGCCTACTTTTATAACGTCAGCTGTTAAGCTAGATCTTATCTCTTTAAAGAGAAATATAAATATAGTACTTGACTTTCGCAGTATGTGTGTAAAAATACCTAGCTACAAGTCAATTAAATAAATGAAAACTAAAACTTTAACATTCTAGTTAAAATTTTCGATTTTCTCTTATCATCATCATGTTGATAGAACAATTTTTTGGCCATCAAATTACTTTACGCCTATCTCGATCTCAGACTTAAGTTTTTATGTTTGCCAATGGTCAAAAGTTAAGAGTTAAGTAACAAAGACTACCAGTAAGAAATATTGCTGGATCCAGGAAAATGAGATCTTAGTTCTGTATTTCAGATCTTCAGTCCATGACTTGCGCCAGCCTTAAGACGTCAGGTGTGTGCTATTGTCGCTGCTGCCACTTGAATGCTTGATGCAAGGGATTGAGTTTTGAGCTTTTAGAGACGAGGGTGCTTCAGATTAATCGAAAGTCTGCAAACTTTTACACCCAGCCGTCAAGTTTATAGCGTGTCAACAAAGAAACACAGCACATTTTCAGTAAATTGATGGTCAAAATACGGGACAACACTGAATTGTCGGTTCAAATAATAAGTTCTTACAAAGATTTGAAAAGAATGCGTCTCTGTCTATTACTTATGTTTGTTTATCACAACAGCTATTAGGATTTGTCTTTTCAGTAATAGTTGTTATGGTTGAAAATCGTCATGGTTGTTTTTCAAAGATTCTACATTGTATATAATGTATTTCTATACTTTATTGATCTATTATTGTATACAGCAGATATACCGATTGATTAGTAGCCTATTAATGTTATAAATTACTTTTTTCTACTTTTCTACTTATCCCGCGGAATTCTTAGCCTAGCAAGGAAGAGGTTTTAGTTTATATAAAAAAGTTATTTCACAAGATATGTTTAACACGTAGTTTATATTTACAAATAAAACTTTTTATTTCAAAAGCAAAAGTAAGAAAACAAAAACATGTACATGTACAAACACTAAGCTTTTTTTATATGAACAATTTGCTTACGGAGGTGGGTCAGTGAGGAAATAATTTCCTGTACATAGTAAAATCTCTCCAATGACAAATCTCAATGAGACGTACCTCTCTAAGACTACAACATAAAGTGTTTTCATATAACAAAACATCGTAGAAAAATTCCGTTACAAAAGCGGGCGTTTCAATTTGCAAATATAATAATTTAATCCAGCGACATAATAGAATACACAATGCCGTGGAAAACCTCCATCACAAGCGTTTTCTCCAGAAAAATCCCGTACACTTGTCACAAAAACGCCCACCGTTTGTTATCATTTATCAGCTCGCCTGCCCTATTTATTATGCGAATAATTCGCAACCTTATTTGTGTTTGGGATCGTGAGGATAAATCAGAAATATTAGCGCCCATTTTGTGGTCCACTCAGGTATGTGGGACAAAGAATATGAAGTGGTAGAAAGGTTAATTCAAATATTTTGGAAACAAGGGACTAGTAGGATCGCCATTTGCATCAGTAATACAGCGTCCATTTCGTGGTTGAGTGAGTGTAGCTGATGGAGGGTGAAGAATAGATGAAGTGGTAGAAAGGTAAATTCCATTATTTTGCAAACAAGAAACGATTAGGATCGCGATATGGATCACTAATATTAGCGTCCATTTTGTGGTTTACTCAGGTATATGGGACAAAGAATAAAGAAAGAAAAATATGTCTTAATTCTAAAATTTTGTTAACAAAAATTACGTCATGGCGATACCCCCAGCTGTCATATCATTCCACCCATTTACGTATGAGCGATTCGCATATTTAGGAAAATACTTCTATTATAGCCAAATAATAAACTTAATATAAAATTAGTCCAACTGACTTGGTATTAAGTTTGAAGTAGTTAGTTATTTTAATTCGATCCGTTTGTTAACGCATCAGAATGAGAGAATTATTTGATTGAAGTTAGAAAATGACATTTTTGCCGCTTGCAGTCTGTAGATCGTCTAGAAATTGCGATATACTACATTGGTGGTTTTTATAAAGTGTATGTTAGTTACCGTATATTTTGATATTAACATTTCGTACTACAAAATTATTTTCTGAAAGAAACATACCAAAGTAAAGATTTTTTAATCTACACAGTCTTAGAAGTGACGGATAAAAAAAAACATACAGCCGAATTGAGAACCTCCTCCTTTTTTTTGAAGTCGGTTAATAAGCTAAAATTTTGTTATGTAGGAATAAAAGCCCGAATCATGTTTCGTATAAACAGTAGTCAATTAGTTTATTTAGCTTGGTATAATACTTTTTTCTCTCTGAAAGCCTTAACTTATTTATTCTATGACAGAAAAATACCAAAGCCGAGAGCACTATTTCAGCGCGGTGGTAGCAATTGTGTGTACACAGTTGTAGAGGCGGCGGTTTGCATTTTTTTTTTTAAATAAAGCCTTTGTGTGGTCGACGTATTGTGTGATAAACAAAGGTTTACGCTGAGATTAATCATAGATAGCTTTTATTATTATGCTTTGCCATTGTCAACAATATATAGGGCGTACGAATAAGTTGTAACAATAATTATAGTTACTGCTTTTAATGAAGATTTTTACATTTAACAGGTTGTTACCTCTCATTTGAACGTGTTCCTGGTTTAGTCCTCAGCTGTGGCGCTTCAAAGTGCAGACTTCATTAAGGTAGCATAAGCTATAAAATAATTCGGCAATTTTTTTAAAGCCGCCTAATGTTTACCCTCCTTGGGCTTTTAAACTGGTATTAAATATTGCAAGATTAATACAAGACCTAACTTTTCACTTAATGTTAATAGCCCTATTATAAATAATATTACCCCGTTAAGAGCTTTGTAGCACTTGTTTGCATGAAACTTTTTTATTATCTACTTTATTCTTTAGTTCCTGATACGAAATGACACTGCAGCTTTCGCCTTTAGTTTATTAAAATAACTTTTCCTTGGCCTCACTGGATCTCTCTCTCTTTTTACCATTTTTTTATCCAATAAACAAACTAGTACTATTTTAATTTATCATTACTGCAATTTCCAGCACCTCTTCATTAGTTTTTTTTTGTAGCAGCTCAACTGAATATATTAAATCCTAATCTTGTAATATTTTATTAAAAACTTTCCCAAGTAGTGTAAATTGACCCTCGTCATTCCTTTAAACAGGTGACTGAGACCGTCGATGTGAACAACTTTTCTTATGGGATTAATTACTGGGAATTTGATATTTTTTTTGTTTGTCCTATACTAATTTCTCGGGCGGCTAAACACTTTTGTTAGAAAATGTTGATTTTTGGCTTCCCAGCATTAATCCCATTATTAACGGGCTAAGTCACCGCTTTAAAGAATTGGCGAGGGTCAATTTAAACGCTATATAGTCAAGCAGGCTTCTCCAACTAAGTGACAACATTTTAACAAAAATACATCCGCTGTAAAACTCTGCCCAATATTTCCACATCAGGGCTGTTGGCACCGCGTTGGCAGCGTGAAGTGGGGTAGATTTAATGTTCGACGCTCACTGATTTATGCGTCTGCCACTCAAGGCAAAGACTTCTATATAAATTGAGGTAGACGAGTCGTAAGTTCCAAATTCTGAAGCGTTAAAAGGGATCTAAATCACACCGTTGCGCTTAGCTCACATCTTAACTCTGGACCGTTAAGACGCCGTTCATGTCACGTGACACAATTGCTTTTAAATGTCTATTTCTTGGAGTAAGACACGTCTACTTCAGTTTATATAGAAGTCTTCGGCTCAGGGCACGACTTTCCGATGTACAGACAAAAGGTTTTGGCAACCTTACCACACGCTGTGAACATTAGACGCCTACTTTGGAAATGAAGCACGAGAATTTGTGGCTAAAAGGAAAATCCATAGATACATATATTCTCTAGTCTTCTATCTTTTATTATATTACATCTTTTCTGACAGATCTTTAGTTTTTTTGGTACGGGCATGGAAAGCAAAACTACTCCAAATTGTACCAAATTTGGGAAAAAATTGTCATTGTTTGACAAGCTATGACTCAATAACTAAAAGTAATAGTTTTTAAATTATAGAGTAAGATAGAGTTTAAATTATACTCAAACGGTAGATAATTAAGTGTATTTCATAAAAGCATATCTCATTGATACCCGAAAAAAACATCTTTAAGGTTCCATACTTCGGGCCCCCCAGGAGTAGCACAGGGTTAACAAAGTTGCAAACTTGGGTGTAGACTATTCTTGGGGGTCTCTACAATAAATAAAAAAATGCCGTTAAATGCGCTTTTGCAATGTTTGATGTCGATATTGACTGGCCCACTTAACGACTGAACCGATTTTGAAGTGTGAGGTGTCATTATTCGTGATTCGTGATCTTTTACGGAGTGTTAGGCTATATGACGTCACTAAAAATAAATATGGTGGACGCGTAAACTGTCAAAAAATTCAATTCATTTTTCAAAAAAAACCCCTACTTTTTAGGCATCATTGTTGTAGAGCAAACAATAGTCTATAAGAAAAGGTACACAAACAACATAGAAGGTACTGGTACTTAAACTCGTCTATAGGTACCTCACCTAGAGACGAGTTTAAGTACCAACAACGGTAAGATCATGGTGAGACGCACCGTGTAAAGGATTTTCTTTGCCGCCGAAGAGGAAAATTGTCTTGATGGGATTAGGACTTTCCTTTAATTAAGTCGCGGATTTTGAACTTGTATCTACGCCCTTGGTATTTTCTATGATAAAAGCTTGTAATGCATGTATTTCTTTATAGGTAACTAGTTAAGTTTTACGGCTTTGCTTGATCTAATATAGATCCCTTGGATTAACGTTTATTTCAGCATAAAAAGTGCATTGGTATTTTCTATGATAAAGATATGTAATCTATATATATAAAACAAAGACGGGTTTGTTACAACACTTATAACTCGAGATCTGCTGAACCAATTTTCATGGTTATTGATTCGTTGGATTTGTCTCCGCCCCGAATAGCAGAATACATCTTAAAAATAATGTGTGCGTTTAGAAATTTATTTAAATGTCATTGACTGTTGTGCGGTATGAAGTTTACCGGGTCAGCTAGTGTATAATATTTCTCTATAGGTAACTAGTAATCTTTTACGGTTTTGCTTGATCTAATATAGAGCCTAAAAAGTACAGTTTGTTTGGTATGGAAGGTAAATCTGGAGACATTTTTTGTTGTCTATAGTGTTTTGGCCTCCATTTAATAGAGATATGGAAAAGGCATAATTCTCAAAAGTAATACGAGTATCTATGAGATTAAATAAATTATTTTTAGAACGGGCCACATTAATTGATTTTATTAAGTTTTTTGTATTCCCTTACGACACGAACTATCATTTGTTTAAATGTACGAGAAACTTTTTATAGGAACAAAGCTTTGACTACATAAATATTCTGATATCTATGGCTTTGACACTACCATAGATATCAGAATGTGACACTACCTACTGTTTACAAGCCTCAATTTAAAAACGTAGCATTTAAGTATAGGTACCTACCCATATTGTTTCATTCCTTTTTCCTCCCATCCACACAAGGGCATAACGACCCGAGAACAAGTACTCTAATGGAAACAGTAAAATTCAATGTGCTAATACTTTCAGCAAATACCTCGACGTCTATGAGACAAGCCGCAAACCTAAGGGTGGATTACACTGGGGTGACTTAAGACTGCTTGCGGTCCCCCTACGTAACAAGCAAACTTAATTCTTTAACAGAAATAGATTTAATCACTCTTATTGTTAATGAAATATGGGTGATAATATAGTCGGTGGTGTGAAAATATAAGTTGGTCTGTGTGAAATATGATAATCGCCTCGTCTGATGATGGTATTCATAGTTGTAAGGAAAGAAGGAAGCCGTAGATATGTTGGGGAAAATTAGTGTCCGTTTCATAATATTGTATGTTGCGAACTATTCATGCGTTGTGTTTCTTTGTTATTTGTTTTCATACAATACTAGTTTGTTGTAGTATGTTATCAATTTAATTGTCGCCGTTATTTTATGATGGCCTACATTCTCATTTAAATAAATAATTAACATTTAACATAATAAAGAATATGATAAAAAGGGCAAGCTGAAACAAATATTTATAAGAAAATAGGCCTGTCAGTTGCCCTATGGTAGCGCGTCCGGAAGGTTGGCAGCATTGCCACGTTGACTGGCAATACTAATCTTGTGATCAAAAATATAAATTCTTATTAAACTAAAAATGTCTTACTTGTACAAAGAGTAATAAAGACTGCTGGTTCAAATCCTATCCGCATAGATCTTTTTTTCCTACCTCTTTAATTCTTTCTTAATTTAATAAGAATATACATGGCGAAATTTTGATCGTTCTGGACCCTTAAAGGGGAATCGCCCGTCGATATGAACCATTTTTCCTATGGGACCAATGCTGGAAACTCAAATTTTATTTCGACATTTTCACACAAAAGTGTTCAGCCGCCCGGGCAATTTGTATAGGAATGTCGATTTTTTTTCGATTTAATAGCATTTGTGCCATAGGAAAAGTTGTTTATATTGACAGGCTGAATCACCCCTTTAATGGTCCGGAACGATCAAAATTTTGCCACGTATAAGAATAGTATCGTGAATGTATCAAAAATACTTTTGAAATATCAAAAATATAAATTTACTTTGTATACATCCGGTATATGAGAAATTCTTAGCAAAATTTTCCAAACCCTGTATGTAACACGTGAGATAAGGTCTATCTGACGTCCTAAACGTCCACAGCTGCAGACAATCCGTGTGGCACAGTGCCATCAGCTAGACTCACAGCTCTAGTCAGCCTGTTTACATTTCAGGTCTACAAATACGAGTCCATTCTTTATGTAACTTGACAATTACATCTCTTGTTTCGTTCAGCTTTTTAGATTTTTCTGCTAGAGATGTCAGACTATATATTCGTTGGAAGATTTTGTTAATACCAAGAATAAATGTAGGTAGATCTAGTCAGGTATAGGTAGTTATATATGGTGTCCTACATGTGTAATTTATGCAATAAACTTTTATACCATATGTATAAAAGAACCGTAATATTCCTCTATGATATTATTTAATTACAAAAGAATTGATAAGAAAAAAATTAAAATCTGTCTGTATACTAACACCATACATTTAATAAGTTCAATCATAAGATCTTAATACTTTTACGCATGCTCCTTATGTTCAAAGTTACTTATAAATATTTCAACATTAACGTCAATAAAGTTACAGTGTTTAGTTAGTTAGTATTAAATATTTTTCAAAACTAGATTTTAGTTGATGAATATTTGTTTTTCTAGTTTGTAAATTGGGCAGCTGAATACTGTAACTGGCTAAACAAAACAAACCAAGGCAATTGGTCTATAAAAGCAAACAAGCGACGTAACCGTACAGCCAATAAAACTATAAAATTATAAATCCCGATGAAGAATGTTTTTGCGTGACGACAAACAGTCCGTTCATTTTGTGACCGTAAGTTAATCCCAAATAATCCCAATCCCAACTAATATTATAAATGCGAAAGTGAGTTTGTTTGTTTATTTATTTGTTTCTTTGTTCGTTACTCTTTCAAGCCGTATCTACTGAACTGATCATCATGAAATTTTGCATACACATAGGTTAGAGTACCGAGAAGGACATAGGCTGTATATTACGCGGGCGAAGCCGCGGGCAACAGGTAGTATTATAAACGTGATAGTGAGTTGTTTGTTAGTTAAGCTTTCACGCTCTACCTACTGAACGATTTTCATGAAATTTTGCAAACACGTTGTCTGGAGTACGGAAAAGACATAGGCTACCTACCTGCCTATATAGTAGTCAACATCCTGGAAAAATTACTGTTCTCGAGGGATCGATACTAACACGAGCGGAGCCAAGGGCAAAAGTTAGTTTTGAAATAGTGACAGCGATACTAATAATTATTACTTTGATGTCAAACCAATCCCAAACTTAGTGACACTTTGTCACTAGTACAGATACGCTTGACATCGTAAATGCAAGGGCTGTAGTAATAACATGAGCTGTCGTCTGTTTGAGCTATTCATGCCATAAGAAAATGAATGAACTAAATCTGAAAAAAAGAAACTAGTTTAATAAGAGCATTAAATAAAAAACCGGTCAAGTCCGTGTCGGGCCACGCGCAGTGTAGGGTTCCATAGTTGCGAATGACAACGAATCGAAAAATGGTGTTCTCAACCTCACAATATTTTTAAAGACCTATTTAACAATACCCAACACGATGAGTTTGTATAGAAAAAAAAATTACTTTCTCTTTACTTGTATCGGAGCTGCCATAAAAAAATATTTTCCTCGATTTTTTTCTACCACTTTTTTGGCATGATTAATATAAATACCAATACTAAATTACAGCTTTCTAGAACTTATAGTCTCTGAGTAAAACCGCGGACGGACAGACAGACGGGCAAACCGACAGACAGACAGACATGGCGAAACTATAAGTGTTCCTAGTTTACTACGGAACAAAAATATCGCCATTGGAATAGGTTTAAGGGGTGGGAAGCGTTATCGCTTTTTGTATGAAAATTTACAGGTAGTCGATCTTCTTAAATACATTAGGGCTTGCGTCATTTAACATTTCTTAATTTAATATGATTATATCTATATAGCATTGAGAATGCATAAAAATAAAATAAAATATAGATCTTTATTCTAAAGTAGATTAAATCTTACCCTACCTACCGAAGAGACCTAGGTGGAATAGTCCTTTGGCTGCATACACGCGATCGCAAACAACAGGTTGCTTTGTTAGCAGCATTTTATGTGCATTGTATTTATTTACAGTCCCAAATAAAGAATACAACAGAAGGTAACTCGTGTCACCAAAATATTAAAGCAACCGGATCTGCCATCACGTTATAGCTAGGTAATCGTCAATTTTTGATTACATGGAAATAAAATGCGAATTAAACTACCAATAGCGATGGTAATTAAACTACCAATTTCACCTAGGTACATTTCCACTGCTGTTAACATCAACATAATAACGCAGAGAACTTCGAGAATATAATTCTTTATCTCTCTTTTAACCGACTTAAAAAAGAAGGATTTCATGAGGTACCTATGTTTTACTTTTTAGTTAACTGTTTGAACCCGGTTATGTTTTTTTGTTAAAAATATTATAAAGAGTGGTTAACACGCCAGTCAACTGCAACTCTAGAGGTGGGTTCAATCCCCGGCCAGGTTAATATAAAAACGATCTTTTTAGATTTGTCTGGTTTTTGGATGTTTATCTTATATAAGTAGGTATCTAATAAAAAATAAAGTATCGTTGAGTTAGTTTCTTTCTTACGACACAAGTTCACAAGTCACTGTGTGTGAGGCTAGCTCATATTGTGTGATTGGTCCCTGTATATTTTTTTTACATCAGTTGATTAACAATATATATGATAACGTAAGTAGATACTAAAATAGACCATATATTTTTTTTGTTTTTTAGATTATGACCGAGCTTTAGCGTGCGTAACCAACGCGCATTACGCTTGAAGTGCCACATCTGTAACTCATTGTTATTTGTATTTATAATGCAATCCAACGCAATTTCATTGAATAAATAAGTTATTAAGTTGTTTGCATAATATTTTTCACTTTGTAGAAAACAAGCGGTCATTAAAATTAACCCGTGGTTAAATTTTGTGCAATAGTTGCACAAAAACTGAAGAATAGCATCACGGAATTCACGCACGATCAAATTGCTTGAGTGCTTATTTGTATTCATACTCGTAGGGGTTTCCAATGAAAAACGGCAAAATTTAAACTTATGACACAATTTGTTATTCAAAGAAAATATGCAAAGAAAGTAGCCCAGCAGGCTTATTTGCTTACTTTTGACATCTTCGTTTCGATGGTCACTACGACATCCATTGCTGTTTTCGTATAATTACCTTTTTTATTTAATATGTATATACCGTTATGTATATTGCAGTGACCATCAAAACGTTATAAGTACGTATTCCGCAGTCGTCAAAAGTTAGCAAACATTTGTCGTGATCAGATATGCAATATAAGTATTATCTTGTTCTGTTGCAACACTCATACAAATAATACAATAAAATAATTAAATGAGTACAATTGCAGATACCTCTTATATCAGTTATCTTACTTATCGCTCAAGGAATCTCATTCAGGCAACCCTAAAGTGGAAAGAAAAATAAACAGGTGGTGCAGTTTAAAGTTCAAATCTATTTTTTAAGTATTGCTCCAACGGAATAACTGAGGCGTCTTATATAAAATAAGACGCCTCAGCTTTCCAATCCACCGCCTCAATAACTTATGAAGCCTTTCAGTTCGGTATTTGTATTGCCCGACTTGTAATTGAATTACTTGGCTTACTTGGGAATAGAGGTTCTGAAGGACTCCTTTTACGCCTTTCATAATATTAACGACGGAAGTTTTTATTTGAAGAAATTTTTAGTAAAAAGTGCTTTAACTATAGATATATAAAAACAAATAATGGTAGCAATCCAAAAACTTCAATTGATAACAAACTCAAAATTCATCAAAAATACCCTATCAATCGACTCTTTTTCAAAAAATTAATATATCATAAACCCGAAATTTAGCAAATGTTAATGTGCAGATAACATAAACTTATTTGTTTATTTATTCATTTTTTTTTTTTTTTTCTAGCCTGTTTGTGTGTCCCACTGCTGGGCAAAGGCCTCCCCTTTCTGCTTCCATAGGCTCCTGTCAAGGGCTACAGTCCGCCAATCTTTATCATGTGCGTCCAAATCATCACGCCACCTCCTCCTTGGTCTGCCTCGTCCCCTGCGGCCATCCGGTATCCACATAGTAGCCGTTCTAGCCCACCTGTCTTGTGGCATGCGGCAGACGTGTCCCGCCCAGTCCCATTTTAACTGCGCTGACTTCACACCGACATCCTTGACCTGAGTTTTGGAGCGCAGTGTGGCGTTCCGAACGCGATCCACGCGACGTACGCTGAGAATACTACGCTCCATTGCTCGTTGACAAACCTTGAGCTTGAACTTCTGATCTTCAGTGAGTGACCAGGTCTGTGCACCGTAGGTAAGTATGGGAAGGATACACATATCAAGGAGTTTGCGCTTGAGACATAGTGGAAGGTTACCCTTCATTAGCGCCTTCATGGACCAGAAGCTCTTCCAGGCATTATCAATACGGCGATCGATCTCCTTACTTTGCCTGTTTTCGAAGGAAGCTATCTGGCCCAGGTATACATACTCCTTGACATAGTGTATTACCTGCCCATCTACCTCGATCTTGCGCTTGGTGCTGTTGGTCATGACCTTAGTCTTCATCCGATTCATCTGAAGTCCAACCTCAAGGCTTGCCGTGCTAAGATCTTCAAGCATTCTTTGAAGCTCAGATGCGGAATGGGAGAAAAGGACAATGTCATCGGCATAGCGGAGGTTAGATAACCTTTTGCCGCCGATATCAATGCCCAGTGTCTCCCATTTTGAAGCCAGCTTACGGAACACCTCTTCGAGACAACTTGTAAAAAGTTGCGGAGATAATGGGTCTCCCTGTTTCACGCCCCTTTCCACGCCGAACATTGGTCCTGGGTTATGTATTTTCACAGAGGCTGTACTATTATAATAAATATTTTGCAAAAGATGTATATATGTGGTATCTATGTTTTGATTTTTAAGTGATTGAAATATAGATTCATGTTTTAAGCTATCGAAGGCTTTAGTATAGTCGACAAATGCAATGTAGAGGGGCTTTTTGTATTCATTGTGTTTTTCAATTAACTGATTCAGTGTCTGAAGGTGGTCGGTCGTGGAATAATAGGGGCGGAAACCAGCCTGTTCTGGCGGTTGATGTTGGTCCAACTGAGGGGCTAAACGATTCTGTAAAACCTTAATGAATAATTTATAAATATGTGACGTTAAACTTATCGGCCTATAATCATTAATGTAAGATTTGTCTCCTTTTTTAAAAATCAAAATAATATTGGAATGACAAAAATTTTTGGGTAGAATGCCAGTTACTAAAATTGAGTTAAAAAGTTGGGTGAGACGTGGAAGTAATATTGTTTTGCCGAGTTTCAGTGCCTCTGAGGATACGCCATCTTCTCCTATTTATTCATTTAAAGCTTAAAATATTATATATAACTGAAGTTCCAGTTCAATAGGATAGCAATTCTATAATCTATTTATTATAACAATTAAAAACGTTATTCTAACTCAGCCGGTCAATATGAACAACTTTCCTGTATGACCAATACTGGGAGGTTGGTGATGTCCTTCTCGACGTATCCGTCTACGTTTAAGTTCTGAAAACTTTCTGAAAAGTTTTCCAGCAGATGGCAGCAAAGATTCGTAAGGTCTGATGAGCTGCTATCATTGGATAATATTTGAAACGCAACAACAACTGATGCTTTGTGGCCCAATCAGAACTTATCGGATACAACGCCTGCGTGTTGTCGCCATTTTTTCAGAAAACCTTTATTAAAGTTTACAAGACCCTCAGCAATATGGAATACGACTTAAAGGAGAAGGTTTTTCCAAGCCAACGTCAACGTCTCCGTCGATGTTTAAGTTACTGAAGATTTTCTCAAAAGCTTACCAGTAAATGGCAGCAATGATTCGTAGTTGGATAATATTTGACAAGCGGAAATAACAGACACACACGCATTGTTGCCCAATCATAGCGTACCAGACCAAACGACTAAGTGCTGCCACCATATTTTTACAGTAAACCCTCATAGAAGTCCAACAAGACACTCAGCAATAAGGAATTCGACTTTAAGAAGAAGGTTTCTCCAAGCCAACGTCAACGTCTGCGCCAACGTTTAAGTTACTGACGGTTTTCTGAAAAACTTACCAGTAAATGGCAACAATGATTCGTACTCGTAGTTGGATAATATTTGACAAGCGGCAGTAACTGATACCGTGGTGTTCCCGGGAGAGTAGAATAGGACCACTCCAAGTCTTCCCGTGGATGTCGTAGAACGCGACTTAGGAAACTCGAGCTAAACAAAGCTTATAAACATCAAAGAGACCTCTCCAACCCGTCTGGTCAGCGTGGAGAGTGTAGGCCAAATCCTCTGACTGCTTAGGCTAAACTATGGCTCTGGTAGTACTGAGAGGGTCGTGCTCCTGCAGTGGAGAATAAAAAAGGCCCGATGATGATGATTAACTGATACACACACATTGTTGCCCAATCCCGAAACCCGTACCAGACCAAACGCCTTAGTGCTGTCGCGATATTTTTACAGGAAACCCTCATTGGAGTCCTACAAGATCCCTCAGCATAAGGACGGGAACTTAAATGGCTTGGAGAAACTTTCTCATTTATGTAATAAGGATACTTAAATGAGAAGGTTTCTCCAAGCCACTTGTGTTCCTGTTCCTAAGTATTGAAAAATTTCTGTCCGAGCCTTAGAAGCTATGCCGGTACCGCCACGTCGGTTACTCGCTCGAGGAATATTTCTACGGATTCCTATCCAACTCGCCTGGCATACCTTCGTCAATACTGCTGGGAAAATCAATAGTTTGGATGTTTCAAAGTCGAGTTTATGTTTTTACTTCGCTTAAAAAATGTTTAGGTGAGGCAGAAACTCCACACTTGAAGTTGTTTATAAGATACATCAATAATTACATTGTTAAGATTTTTTAATCATATCTACAAATGCTGTAATAAAAAAATGAGCAGGTATATTTTTTCTTATGATCAGAGGTGTCATGAAAAAATATATATATATCTGTAGGTGACATGCTCTTCTGCCTGTCTGTATGATCTGCCTGGTTGTAAATATGGCGTCGGATACGCGCACCCGGCTTTCCCAAATGCTACTCATTCCCAATCCTTCCATGTTAGAAGCATCCCAAATACCATCATCCCGTTTCCCCAGTCGAATAAAGTTCTATTCTCCTCTTGCGTCGAAACCGAGATACAACGAACTGCGCTCACCAACCAGTTTGCCTTGAGTGGTAAGTATGGCAAAACCCCATGATTAAAGACCATGGGAAGGCCTACGTTCAGCAGTGGAATTCCTACGGATATGATGATTATGTTGTCTTTTTCTTAATGCTGTCATCTTTTAATAACATTGTGTAATATCCTCAGAAGGTGACAAATTTCCAGTTTTAGATCGGAAATCACGTAAAAGGCTCCAAAAGTAAAGGTAAAACATTTTGGCTTTGTGTACTTTAAGGGTACTTAGCCGCTAAAATAGCGGGGATTAGTGAAAACATGGCCTTGTTTCGGTCACACGGCCACAGCTTAAGAGGATTACCATAGGATTACGACTTAAGAACTTTCGGGTTGTCAAATGTATGTAAATTACGAGTTGATCAACACAACAGCATACAAGTTATGGTCTTGTATGTAGTTGTGTGTGTTCAATTTAGTTTGTTAATTACACAAAATATATTACAATAACTGGAATATTCAAATTATAGGCTGATTTTGAACAAACTGAAAATGTTTTAATGATCAGAATAAATAAATAAATATATACTTACCTAAAAGAATATAAACGCAAGAAAAAAAGATAAAAAATGCAAAAATAATTCGACTTCCCATGATAATTTGACCAGCTAATTTGATGAATTTGTATGGGAGGTTAAAATATTGCCAAGTTATTCAGATTCAACGTATATATGATATATATGTTCCAGAAGCATACATGTGTCAAACCCCTCTCTTATTTTTTTTTAGTGTTTCCGGTTGCATCCTAAGCCATAATGATTTACTAGGATTCACATAACATTTGATGAAAGAAATAAATTTCTTGAATAGTTTTTTCAGCTTTTCAAAAGCATTGGTATTAGAATAATACTTACTGAATGATAAAAAAGAAATTTCAGACACATGTTATACACAGATTGGAAACAATATAAAAGTAATCAAGCGGGCGGAATATTTAAAAAACAAAAATGATTCCAGTTGAAATATAAATACCTTTCATCGACTGGGAAGTGGGTCGCGGCTATTTAAAATTCCGTCAAGGGTTTATTTATTTTATGTATTTTTAGGATTCCGTACCCCAAGCGTAAAAAACAAAACCGGCCAAGTGCGTGTCGGGCCACGCGCAGTGTAGGGTTCCGTAGTTGCGAATGACAACTTTGAGTTCACACTGTTTACACTTGCACCTTACAGTTTAACGACCAAAAACATCTAACAATGAAAATTGTATGAAATTTTACATTTTCCAGTAGGGGGGGGGGGGGGGGGACACTTACCTTTAACAACAATTTTCACTTTAAAACCAAATATTTCGGAAACGTATCCCTAAATCGAAAAATGGTGTTCTGAACCTCACAATATTTTTAAAGACCCTTTTAACAATACCCCACACGATGGGTAAGTAGAAAAAAAAATTACTCCCCCACTTTACTTGTATGGAAGTTACCCGAAAAAAAATTTTTTTCATCATTATTTTCTATCACTTTTTTGCCATGAATAATATACATACTCATACTAAGTAACAGCTTTCTAGTACTTATAGTCTCTGAGTAAAACCGCGGACGGACAGACAGACAGACAGGTAGACATGGCGAAGCTATAAGGGTTCCTAGTTTACTACGGAACCCTAAAAAAACCCTATTCACGACATTTCGATGTCTGTATGTCACCAGGCTGTATCTCACACACTTGAGATTTTTACACTGATGTATTTCTGTGGCTGCTATAACAACAAATACTAAAATCAGAATAATATAAATATTTAAGTGGGACATGCCATACCACGAACACGATTTTAAAAAAGAAATATTTAGTTGTATATTTACTTTAAAAATAAACAATTAAATCAAAATAAAATAAATATACAAGGGGGCTCCCATACATCAAACATGATTTTGTATATGATGTACGGAACCTTTCGTCTGTGAGACGGACTCGCGCTTGGCAGATTTTATTTATTCTTTCTTAGTCTATTAATTTTTGATTACAATGTCTTTCTTCCATAGGGAGCTGTTTTATTGAAATTGCTACTTATAAGATTTCCTGTTGACTAAGAATCATGAAACAAAATATTTATTTACGGCACCCTCGGTGCGTGAGTCCGATTCGCACTTGGCTGGTTTTTTATGTAATTTGAAACGTCTAGTATCAAACATACCGCCTTCTTGATGACAAACATACATTAACATCCAATTAGCTGCTTCTACATACTTCTTGTGTGGTTCCCGAGTGCCGTGTGGTTCCCGGCAAAGTAGAATAGGACCACTCCAAGTCTTTCCGTAGATGTCGTAGAAGGCGACTAAGGAAACACAAGCTAAATAAAGCTTACAAACATCAAAGATACCTCTCCAACCTATCTGGCCCGCGTAGAGAGTGTAGGCCAAAGCGTCTGACTGTTTTGGATAATATATGGCTCTGGTAGTACAGAGAGGATCATGCAGGATCATGAACGTAGTCTCCACTGCAGGAACAGTGGACAGAAAAAGACTTGATGATGATGACATAATTCTTGTACTCATTCAAATTGAAAAAGCAAATTTGCCAAGCGGCCGTTGTCGTCCAACGCTCACATAACAGTTGCATAATGTACCAGGGGTTTAATATACAAATTTGCTATGGTTGACGGTCAGGGGCCGTCTTCAAAGGAAATAATTAGGCTTAGCAGATACAGACGCCATGCGGCGAAGTAATTTCACGCTATCATATAATTTTATTGAGATGATTGTCTGTCAATTTTGTTTCTGTTTTGATGATATTTTTTACTTACTAATGTTATGAAATGGAAAGATTTGATTGTTTGTTTGCATTGAATGAACCGATTTTAGAAATTCTTTCATCTAAATAATTGTAAAGGTAATTTATCTTCGGTGGATAAAGGCAATAATTTACGCGTAAACTAACGATTTCGACGCGTTTTAAATCGCTTGTTTTAAATATACTAACTGTATACATATAGGAATTTTTAATAATTTACTTTTCTTAAAATAAACAATACAATACGAAGTTTTGCCCTTGACCAGAACCTAAAAAATTACGAAACACGCGAATACTTATTTGTATTATTGACGGATTTTGTACCAAAATACAAATTCAATAGGCACTTGCAGGCATTTTTACCGATAAAATGATGACCATTACTTAATAATTTTCCTTTTTTGTACCTATGTATGAGTGAGGAACCTCCAAATACTATTTTTTTGATTTGAACATATATTATGATTAATATATTCCTAAGGCCTAACAAACGGAAGAAAAATATGTTCTTTTTTTCGTAATTTATGCATTTATAAAATAAACTATTAAACTACGAATGACGTACTTAGGGCAGTATAATTTGCTTATAAGCTATGAGGCTATGACGAAAAGAAACATGATATTTAATAAATGAAAACGAATAAAACTTTTAGACGCGTTTTTCACAATGAATGTCCGAAAAATATCATCATTGCTACCATGTTCCTCCCTTCTCGCATTCAAACACTTTTGCAATAAAGAAACAACAAATAGCCCATAAAAAATTTAACATCGCTTTATCGACATCCCGAACAAGTGTAGCAAATTAAATCAACCACTCTTAACTCAATCGCAAGCGATAATTGCTCTTAATTCGAGGAGTGAAGGGCGATATTTGCATAATTTCCGCCCAAGAGCCTCGGGGAGCGTTTTATGAGGTTTGCATAAATAAATGAGGATAGTAGAGTTGCTTTTGATGAGTAGTATTCGCTTTTGGGCCTACACTGACTTGCTACTAGACACTGTTAATAGAAAATTGCGTTGGGTTTGTGGGCGCTGCGGTTTTTCTCGTAGTACTGTGTGAGGTTTTTAGGCCAGTCAATATCGACATCAAACATTGCACACGCGCATGTATCGGAAAGTATAGCCTACACCCAAGCTTGCAACCCTCTACTCCTGGGGGCCCAAAAGTATGGGGTCTTTTACAGTTTTTACGAATAAACTACCTTAAAGATACTTTTTTCGGGTATCTTTGTGGTATACTTTTATATAATACACTAAATTATCTATCATTTGAGTATAATTTGAACTCTCTGTGACTTATAGTTATTGAGTCCTAGCTTGTCAAACCATGTCAACTGTTTCCCAAATTTGGCACAATTTGGGGTAATTTTGCTTTCCAGGCCCATACCAAAGAAACTAAAGATTTTACAAAAAAGTTGTAATTAAATAAAAGATAGACGACTATATAAGCTTTCAAATGAGTGTAATTTATCTCTCTTAGTTTTCCAACAGTAGAGAAACAGTCTCTCAAAAATGGTCCGATCGTAAACTAGTTTTTATTTTTTATTTTCTTAGATTTATTTCATGTCTGTGCCGATTTCTGCTACTACTAGTAGCAAGTGTACATCTATTGCCTGTACAAGGAACGGACGGGTCCTAGTGCGCTTTGGGCAGCCAGTCTCGCCTGAATACTTATGCTGGATTTGTGGCTTTGGATTATCATAGTGAATTTATAAAGTTGGCAATATTAAGTAGCTTCTAGCTATGGTGACATCCTGTCTTTTTATTATTTTTATGCTTGCAGCATAATATCAAATAATCTTTATTTTTTTTTCTCTTTTTCCCTAATAACTTTTATATGGAATCTCTGAAATCAGACTTTTAATTTTAAATGATTAACCAACTTTCCGTCTTTTATTATTTGTTTGTAATGTTAAGACTACCATGAAGATTTTATGTCATCTCACTGTCGGATCGGAAAAATCTCAGATTTCTGCTACTACAAGTAGCAAGTGTGCATCTATTGCCTGTACAAGGAACGGACGGGTCCTAGTTCGCTTTGGGCAGTCTCGCTTGAATACTTATGCTGGATTTGTGGCTTTGGATTATCATAGTGAATTTATAAAGATGGCAATATTTAGCTACTTAGTAGCTTCTAGCTATGGTGACATCTGTTCTTTTACTATCTTCTATTTTTGTTTTAGAAACATAATATCAAATACCCTCATATTGTTTTCTCTTTTTGCCTGAATAATAAACTGTAATTTTGATGTGCAGGGTCTCATCGAGATAAGTCAATTGGCTGATCTCATCCACCTTATGCAATAACAATATGTGAGTGGAATATAATGTACAATACTATGTTTTAACTAATTTACGATTTTGCATTCATTCTTGTCAAAATCATAACTTAGTGTTCAAGTTTTATGTAATATTACCTAGTTAATATGTCAGCAATATTTTTATCAAAATATTCACAGCTCAAGATTTAATGGTTTGTTCTTATATGAATATTACTTTTTTAGATATTTTTCTCCAATATTTATTAAAGTTAAAAAACTGACGCATCACAAAGAATTGTATTAATCCCGACGCAAAAATAGGGGTGTTGTAAGTTTGACCACTCTTTGTGTGTCTTTGTCATTTTCACCGTAGCTCTAAAATGGGTGAACAGCTTCAGATGCAGTTTTCCAATTTGAAAGCAGATTTCTTGTTCTAAGACAAGTTTCATTAAAATCAGCTAAGCCGTTAACACGATAGAGGGATATTCATGTTGGGGGTAGCTAAATTTTTAAAATGTTGATATAAATTGTTAGACGCTACAGCCATAGATAGTAATGTAAAAAACAAATAAATCAATAAGAAAATGGTGGTAAATACACACAGATACATTCTCCCCCATTCATCTGCAGGCGACAAAGCAAACAGACGCGGCATTAGCGGCCATTGTGAGGCGTCAAGATGTACGCAATAAGTAAAAAGTAAAAAGGCTGCATTGCAAGAGGGGAGGGGCCTTATTTGCGGTGTGCTATCGGTCTACGGAAGATTCTCGTTAAGGTATCTGATTTTAATACTTTTTGTGTCAGTATAATGCAAATCAGAACAGTTCCCCTCTTTTTGCAATGTAGTACTTTACCTGTGCAAAGGTTATATGGACGACTTTCGTAAAGAACTTTTATTTGATTTTTTTTTATTTCTTTTTATGTTAGTGTTTTATGGTAGTGAAGTGACTGGATTTTTCAAACTTTTGCTTGAATGTGACTCCATAAAAATGTTTTTATCTATTAGAAATAATCCACTTGTTTTAACATACTGTTAACGAGGTGGTTTGCACTTTGATGCACATTTTTACTGCAATAAGCTTAAGTCAGTAGATTTCAATACAGTAGCCGCTATTAATTATAACTACTGTAACGCGAAGGAATCAGAAAATCGTCGATTGTTTGACGTCGGCATTAAAACAGCGAAATGTCAATATTTGCCGGCAGCAGAGGGCCGAGGGCGTAATCCCTCCTCTTAGCAAATACTACGAGATTTGCCGATGTCTCCGCTTTTGTGCTACTCACTCGAGCCGTCTTTTGTTCGCCCTCTCATTAATAAATATTATGCAAATTGGGGCGAGACAATATATTATTTTGTGTCAAATTCGGCCGCAGTGCGGATTTTTTTGAATGAATAGATTTGAGTTAATCTGTTTGTCTTTTAGCTGTATTATTTTATTTTAGTCTGAGAACTTAAAAGTAACGTAATACCTCTGAAGAAGTCGCTGGATTCTTTTGTAGCACTTATTAGTTTGCAACCTAATACCTACATAACTCCTCCGACCAATATATTATTATTTTAATTATTTATAAAATACAAATATGATCAAAGCCATTTTAACACTTCTATCAATATTCACCCCTAACCATAACTGGGTCAAAACAACCCGACAAAGACACCTTTGGACTTAAATAAATGGCGCGGTGGCCGCTATCAATTTTGTCGAAACCGCGCGGGTCATATTATTTATGAGTGTTGGCCCGTTCCTCACACTTCAGCGCCAGACCTCTTTGTATGTTTACGAGATATATAGCAAGGAGGTGTCACGCGGTAAATCATGTAAGTTTTGATAAGGGCCTGAAGGATGTTTAAAATATCTGATCATTTTTAAATAAATTCACTTTTTTAAGTTGAGTGCGGACTAAGACGACTTTGTGCGCGCATCTATGACAATCAAATGAAAATATGAAGCAAAAATAATCATATATTACCTTGAAACACAATCTCCTAGTTTCAAGCTGAATTGAGAGTTTATTTTTTATAAAATGCAAGCAAAACGTTAAAGAAATCTTGTGTTTTATTCCTTAAAATATTTTCTCTAGAATATTTGGTATGTGTTACGAGATTGCTATGAACCTCTACGAGCCGCTACGAATAGCTACGGTGCTACGAGCACTTGGTATTCAGGGCAGCATGCAGTGCTAATAAACTGTTGGCATGCGGACTATACTGATTGTTATAATTTTAGAAGAAAATATTCTAGAAATTTATATACGAGGACAAATAATCTCGCTTGGACTTGCAAACTGAACTTGCGTTTATAAACTACTAGTTAAGCGGTTGTTTAGCGCGGCTCCGCTCGCGTTGGGGATGAAAGGTAACCTATGTCTTTTAGCGCACTCTAGACAACGTGTATACAAAATTTCGTGATGATCGGTTTAGTAGATAGGGCAGGGAAGCGTAACAAACTAACAAACTCACTTTCGCATTTATAATATTAGTCAGTATGGGATTGGCATGCCTCAATTCGAAGTCACATTATACTTTAGATAAAACACAGAGAAAGTTTTCTGTATATTTATCATTAATAATAAAATTGTTTTAGACATAAACCTTTAAGATTTCTAAGATATCGTGCGTGTCAGAACAACGCTGCCTTCTATCGTGAGAAATATTGGAAAAGTTAATTACTAATTTACAGTGTGACTGAGACTTAACTTATAAAATGCAAAGAAAAAGGTAGTGAAATTAGGTTAAATACTAGTATGTACAGCTAAATCTAGAATATGCTACGAGTTTGCTACGAGCCCCTACGAATAGCTACTGCGCTACGAGCACTTGGTATTCAGGGCAGCTTGCTGTGCTAATAATCTGTTGGCATGTCTCAACCGAAAGTCACGTTATGCTTTGAATAATACCCAGAGAAAGCTTTCTGTGTATATTTATCTTAAATATTAAATCGTTTAAGACATAAAACTTTTAGATTTATAAGATGTCATAAAAATGCTGCGTTCTATAGTGGGAAATATTGAAAAAGTTATTTGCTAGTCTGAAGTGTGCCTGAGACTTAACTGTTGATGAAATGCAAGGAAAACGTAAATGAAATGAATAATTATACAGGATAACTCTAGAATTGCTACGAGTTTGCTACGAACCTCTACGAATAGCTACCGCGCTACGAGCACTTGGTATTCAGGGCAGCTTTCTGTGCTAATAATCTGTTTGCATGGCTCAAGCCGAAGTAACGCTATGATTCGGATATGACAAAGAGCAAGTGGTTTGTCTATATCTATCGCACATATTTAATTGTTTTAAACATAAAACTCGTATATTTCTTATTAGATATAGGATCGGGATAACACTAAGTTCGGTAGTAGTCAAGTTTGAAACGTTATCCGCTAGTTTGACTGAGACATAAATGTTGATAAAATACAAGCAAAATTTACGTGAAATCACCTATTTTATTTCTTAAAATATCATTGAACGAAGAATGTCTATGATGTGATACGAGCCTCTACGAATGGCTACAGTGCTACGAATACTATGTATGCAGTATGCAGTACTGATAAACTGTTGGCATGCCTCAATCTGAAGTCTCTTTATACTTCGGATACACAGAGCAAGTTTTCTGTCTATACTTATATTAAATATTAAATCTTTTGAGACGTAAAACTTGTAAATCAAACGCATGATAAGTTTCACAGATTAGTGCTAGGACAACACTGCGCTTTATAGTAGCAAATTTTAAAAAGTTATCTCTTCGATTGAAGAGGGTTCGAGTATGCCCTACGAATAAGTAATAGGCCACAGATTGCAAATACAAAAAAAAACGTAAATAAATTCACGTATTTTAAATACTAAAATATTACTGCACAGAGAATATCTAGGATGTTTTGATATGTGACGATTCTAACGTCACGTCATACATACGAATCATTCAAGGCGTTTAGAAAGTCATAATGTAACACATATCTATTTACATACCTAATGACATAAAAATGTACGAGAAACATAACCTTACTTCTGCGTGGGTCAGTAAGGTAAAATAAAATCTTAGATACCGTTACACCGAGGTTACTAAACTCCTTCCTCATAAGATCCGATAGATTTTACCGCTGACCGAATTCATGTTTAATGAGCCATATCGCCCAAGGAACCTTTTAAGGAGCTATTTGCCGTAACCCTAAGATACTAAAGTAGTGAAAGTACAGAGATTAAACCGATACATTTTTTTCAAAGTCGGTATCGTAAACTATAATAGTTGATAGAAAGTTAATAAATAAATCAACGCATTTAGAGATATTTTTACCCGACTGACTCAAAACAGGGGTAACTTTTGTCGTGGATATGTATGTCTATTTCATTGCCGCTTACTGCAACCTTAACAGTTTAATGTTTTCTTATGTTTTCGCGATTGTTACACATTTAAATAAAATTATTTTAATACGGTTTTTATCGCGTTTATTACACACTGATTAATTACACACTGATCAGTGTTATAAAAATTATATTCACCTTAGAAACTGAGACAAATAATTCATTAGCTTTTCTTGACATTTTAATAATTAGAAATCGTGATAATACTATTAGTCATACTGTGTATAGAAAGCCTACCCATAACGACAAATATCTCAATGGCAAATCCCATCATCATCCATGTCAGTTGGCTACCGTTGGTAAATCTTTGTTTCAGAGAGCACATGGCATCTGTGACACCCACCACCTCAAGGAGGAGCTTCAAAGAGTAAAATCGGTTTTAAGAAGCAACAACCTCAACCTCCCAAAAACACATCACAGAAGCCGCCCAAAGCCTTACACAGTTGATCGCTTTCCTGTCATCTTACCATATGTAAAGGGAGTCACAGACAAAATTGGTAATATACTTAAGCGTGCTTCAATCAAGACCTATTACAAGCCGCACAAGAAAATAAACCAACTTTTAAGACCTATCAAATCTAATATCCCGTTACAAGATGCTGGAGTTTATAAGAGAGAGAGTGTGGTTTATCATACATTGGGCAAACAAAGAGAACATCGGTACCCGTATTAAAGAACATATTGCTGACATGATGCATAGGCGCTCAACGAAGTCTGAAGTCTGTGAACATGCCCTAGACAAACCCAACCATTATATGCGTTTTGATAATCCTCAAGTCCTTGCAAAAGAAAACAGATACATTCCAAGAATGCTTCGTGAGGCTATTGAAATTAAAAAACATCCTAATTTCAATAGAGAGGATGGTTGGCAGTTACCACCAGCTTGGGATCCAGTCATCAATTTAATCAAATCTCAAGCTAAGCAGAAGACTGCAAGACCTTCAGACACCGTGAGCCAATACTGCGTACATCCGGAACGTTATCAATAAATATTTTAGGCATTAGATTTTGCAGTTCTTATAAAATACTAGACAAATGTCAACTTAGTCTACCTGCGACCACGAACACTGTAAAGTGCTCGAAACGTTAGGTGTATAAATAATGTAATAAACGCGATAAAAACCGTATTAAAATAATTTTATTTAAATGCTTAACAGTTTAAACAATTTTGAAGTGTGCGGTATCCTTTGGACCTGTCATTCAATTCGTATTCTTCTCCAGAGTATCATAGACCATGTTACGTTAGCGAAGATTAAAATGGCAGACATAGACTATCAAAAACGGCAAACAGAGTTTTTATTTTTTAACAAAAAGTGGTTAGTGGGAGTGAATTACTAATTCAGAAGTGCAGGTACAGCTGGATTAGGATTGAATGGTCGTAAACGTAACTAAAATACTAAAAAAACTTTTGAGTGTATTGTAATAATTGTTTTTAAATCATCTATAATCCGCTGCTATACCTATAAATATTTCCGTACCGTCGATATTGTATGCTGGTTGCTCAGGCTTCGTACATTAAATATTGACTATCTAGGATATCGTCCAGTCCGTACATATTTGATGCACGCCGTTAAAGGATATGAAATAACTCTTAGTGGAATCCATGAAACTTAGTCATAAAATTAATGTTTTTACAAGCTTTTTACGGCCTCCGTGGCGCAGTGGTTAACAAGCCAAACTGCAACACGGGTGGACCCGAGTTCGATACCTGGCCATGTCAGGTCATGATGGAAAACGAATTTTTCATATTGGCCTCGGACTTGGATGTTTATCTATGTAAGTATCTATTATAGCTAGCTAGCTCACTTTATGTGATTTTTCCGTATATATTTAGGTATTTAAAAAGAAAAGAATATTTATTTATTTTGTTCATTTGCAGTGAGTATGAGAAATACCATATCTTTTTTTTTAAATGGACGACTTAGGTGAGAACAGCATGCCTACAACCTAAGCAAGGTGATTCTGAACAACTTTAAATTATTTTAATGTCGAAGTCTCAACCCGCAAGAAAATAAGGCGAAATGGAAAAAAATTGAACCTTCCATACAAATCAGCGGATTCCATCATTAAATTATTGCCAAGTTGTTCAGAATCCTATATAATCTTGTATAGGCAACATCACCAAAGAATCTCCAGGAGGGACGGACCTCGGCTTTGGCGTCACCTGTGTGCGCAAGGCTTGACGAGGCAGCAAACTCTCATATGCCTGATGGGCTATAATTGCATCAAAGCCTGAAGGGCCGATCTAAGAAACAAAGACAAAGCCTTTGAGTTAAATTTAAGTAGAGCTATAAAATGGAAGTTATATATCAGCCAATTTACACTTACTTTACTTAAAATTAATGTGAACTGTCACCCTGTTACCTCATTACGATGCAACTACTATTAAATACCGGTTTAGATAAAACTTGGCAGGTAAATAGTTCGAGAGGTCAAAAATAAAAGATTTATCTCGAAAAACGATTTTTTCCAAAAGATTTACGTTTACACGAGCTGTACCATGGGAGATACTTAATATTATCATGTGGTCTCAACGCCTTAATCGTACGATTTGTTCTTAGAGACTCGCATAGATAGCGCCACTCGAAACTACACAACATTGTAGGTATCTACCGTATTATGAGAATATAAAAACATAATTCACAAAATATATCCGCTCCGTGTCAGAAGTACTACCGAAAAGTACAACTGGTAGTACAAATGATACAACCTTGTATCATTTGTACTACTAGTTGAAAAAATGACACTTATAATTATCTTATTTAAAATCAAAACAATATTTTAGGCATAATATTTTAAAATGACACCGTATATTTAGTAAGTCAAAGGCTAACGCAGATTACCGCCATCTAGTATCGAGTAGCAAGCAACTCTCCTGTGCCATACATTCGTCGCTTTTCGCAACCTTAATTTGGTCCAATATTTGTGTATGAGGTGGGCAGTCTATTACGTTAGTATTATATTGTCTTTGATATTATAAACAGGTAACATTTGATTGTTTCTTTGTTTGTATTGAAAAGGCTTCTACTGGACTGATTTTAAAATTTTTCACCTAAAGATAGCTAATTTATCTGCGAGTAACACTATAATTTACGCTAATGAATGCGCGGGAAAAGTGCTAGTAGTCATCTAAAACACAACATATCAAGCGATACAATCAAGTCCTCGATTTTAAACACCCTTCACACCCTTAGCGAAACTTACATGATTTACCGCGTGACACCTCCGTGCTATATATCTCGTGAACATACAAAGAGGTCTGGCGCTGAAGTGTGAAGAACGGGCCAACACTCATAAATAATATGACCCGCGCGGTTTCGACAAAATTGATAGCGGCCACCGCGCCATTTATTTTTATGTCCAAAGGTGTCTTTGTCGGGTTTTGGATAACCCAGTTTTGGAGCTGAATATTTGAATTTTGATACATTCCATGTTTAGCTGGTATATTCGATAAAGTACAATAATATTTATAGTAAAAACGAAGTTTTATCAAAATGTTAATATTTGTATTTAAAGATCGCCTTTAGATGCAAATATTAACTTCTGATAAACTTAATATGACAGGCCGTGTCAAATAACGCTGTATTTAATGATCACACATTGGTAATGTTATGCCCGTGTGTTACTAAAATAATAAATGTTAATCTTGTCTAACGTCCTATTCAAAAGTAATATTAAGCTATTTAACGTAAACCGCCTTAAATCCTTAACTGTCTTAGAGATTTATAATCTGCAATATGCAGAGAGAGAGATATTTGTGAAAATAGAGAATTAAATGGTTTGTTTTTTACAATAAAATTTAAAGCTAAGAGGAAATTAGACTAATAATTAGTCAACTAGGATTATTACAAAGAATAAGAACTGGATTTCTTTGACATATACGTCTGCCAAATCGATTTTTTGCTGAGGTCAAAGTGCCTTTACCATTTCCGAAAAGTAGGGCATCTAATGTTAACAATTTACACTTATAAATAGATCCGTTTGGGCTTAAAGAACGTAATAAATAGAAAAGACATATAAACATACTTATTCACATACAAATTATCATCATCATCAGGTCTTTCCAGTCTCCACTGCAGAAGCATGACCCTCTCCGTCCTACTAGAGCCATATATTAGCCAAAGCAGTCCGAGAATTAAAATAAATAAAAATAAATGACCAAAAACATCACCTTTGCTGGTTACGGGTGGGTCTGTCTAGTAAAAGTAAACAAGTATTTCTATTCCTTTGACACTACATGTAATAACTGAGGAATCACTTTAGTACAGCTATTTTACACTAAAATATATATCAAAGAATGCATTTAATATGCATTCTAGCTACTAATTTTACCTACTTTAATATGCGCTGGGACTTGCATAGTGTATGCAGTAAGTGTGCAATTCTGAAGGCTTGACAGGAGAAAGGATGGACGGAATATGCAGTAATTAGTATGGGACTTTATCAATCACAGTCGTGAAATGATTGTGATGGTAAAATTATGGAACGGTTTAAGGAAATGATAGGGAAATTAGTTTATTTTGAGCTAAATTATCGGTTACATTGGAAATATTTCCTGTAACTGGTATTTGTTTGCGAATAACTATTTTATTAATATATATCTAGCAGTTGTGGATTCACACGGGATTATTTAGATAATTAATTGTAAGAATTGTTTTCTGAAATCAAATAATTTTAGACAAAAAAATGAAGGTTAAATTCTGAACCTCTATAATCAGAATTTCTAAAAGAATAGAGAATGACAGGAAGAACGGATATAATTACAGAAATAACGGATATTAAAAGATTTTGAACACAGCATAGAAATTCACCGAAAAACTGGTCGATTTTATAGGGGAAATCTAATTTTTTTCGTGTTTTACCTTATAATACAATGTTTGTGGGAGGTATGTTACGGAACAAGATATAAATTAAGTTTTGTTTTACATAGATAAATAAGAAGAAGGCATTTAACGTAAACCCTTACACTAACGCGTCATATCTACAAACGTTCAGAATTTTTGTGACGCAGTTATGTCATACGTGTACTATATTATTCTTTCTTCACTTCTAGTTTTTTGTTAGTATCTAAGCTGCATATATAAGCTCCCGCAAGAGGAATATCTACCTTGTTGTGATAACAGTAGACAAGATAGTCATGGAACCACCCTTAGGTAGAGTTGTCTACGTCAACCCGTAAATCTGCCTAACTTGCATCTATGATAGAGCTCATTCAGTACTTTGGGTTTGGTGCAGACTCTCTCTAAAATGGCACACTCGTTCTGGCGTGAACCATTGTTAGACGTGTCTTAGATTTTTAATAATTGATTTTTAATAATTGATTTTTAATAATTGATTTTTTATAATTAATTTTAAATTTAAATAAATTTTTACAATTTTTAAAAAGCGTTATCAAAGCTCTCAAAACAAGTCTAAATAGTAATAATGAAAAGTCACTAGTGAATAAACACTAATTCGTAAATTAGGTTTTTACGATATTTTTCCTACAATGGAATACAGCAAAAAAGTTTTGTAGATAAAACTAAAAGGTACACAAGCTAGATTGAACAGTATCCTTTAAAACAACTTCTATTGCGTTTATAAGAAGAACGATTTCTAAGACCGTTTATTTTTTGTTCGTAAATTACCATTCAACAAAAACTAAACAAAATATTTAACAACCAACATTAAAGTGGCCAGGATGTTACTAGTTTACATTACAAATTCAAAACTTTTTAAAGGAAGTATTCACATAAATAAACCAGTAAGTAGGCTGTCACAGGGCATGTACCTACTCATAATTTAAAATAATATGAGGTTTGTTAGTAAAGGTACGTACACATCTGTGTCGGGTGTTATTAAAAAAGTTAAAAGTGTCCGGGCCGTCCCGCGCCGGTTGCGAGCGTTCCCTCATTATTTATTTAGAGCTCGATCCGATTATCGTATGTACGCTGCTGTCGGTGGTCCAAGGAAAAAGCGATATGCTGCCAAACATTACATAGGTAGCAAATTTTAAGCTATGAACTTGAAAGTATGTTATGTTTCAAGTAAGCTCCTTCAAGCTTTTTTTTCTTTAATTCGTTTCGATGTTGGCTTGAACGAATAACTAATAAACAATTAAAATGTCGTATTCTCATGCTTAGATATAAGTAGGTTTTCCAACCCCTTTTCTCAGAAAACATTTAAGCAGGACATAAGTGAATATTGAACATGTTAGATGATAATAAATCATCTAGAATAAAAATGTCTCATACAATTTAACACTTTCTTTACCATGCTTACGAAACTAGTAACCACTTCGAATCAACAAGAATGGTAGTGGATGGATGTAGAGATCCACATCTCAGGCTCTGAAGCGATGCGTTTCCGCTGATGACTGATCGTACAAGGCTAAAATTTTCTAAAATCAAAGTTTTGGCGGAATATGAAACTGCGCACTAGCCAAACTCACTCCTAGCTATTTCGACCCCTATGATAATTGCAATTTAAAAGAGACAAAATAATTTATTATATGTACACAACACACGTAATCATGATTATATTCAAACTAACTTACAAAGTAAAAAAATAACCTAAGTTTAGGATTTACCATTCCAGAAGTTTATTCCTTGCACCAGACCCTGTGCGAGACAGGCGGGTTTTAAAACTTAACCCTTATTTTCTCACTTTAAGCACTTTAAGGGATTACAGCCGTTCGTCTGAGGAGCCATGCCTGTGTATGCCTTTCACACCTGAGAAAATTTACAATTATTTAACTACAATAGATAAAAGAGCATATGCTATCGTCTCGGAAAACGTATTGTTAGACGTCGCTCTTGGACCGATGACCTGAGAGAGGTCGCTCGTAGTGGCTGGATGAGGAAAGCGGAATTCATGACCATCAGTGGACTGCAATAAACTGATGATGATGATGCTAATGATATTTTTAAGAATGCACATTGTCTATAAGCTTTCTTGCATCGATTCAAATTTTGCTTATTTTATATAAATAGTGCTCACTGTAAATGGTTTTATTATCTTTTGTTGGTTTTGAAGTTTTCACGTTAACACATTGTTGGCCTTTCTGATTCTGTATTGATTACTCTAGAATTGTGTAATCAACACAGAGCCATTTATGTATCTTTCTCTCAATTAAACATGATTTCGGCTGTGTTCCTTCGGAGTCCCGGGTGCGCCTTATAATATAAATTAAATCTTAAATTAAACATAAAGTCCATAGAAGCAGGTCTTTTTATCGAATGGACAAGGTTTGCTCTTAAGACATAAAATAATGTATCCATTTTTTTACCGCTGATTTTGGGTGAGGAAAAAACAATATAAAACGTAGCGGCATTCAAAACAACTTAAATATGTAAATCCGCGATACTTGATGTCGCCTATGAATTTTAAATAGCAGGTTTTAAACCTAATCCGGTGGTATTCAAAACAATTGAACGCGGGCTGCGGCGAGCCACCTGAACATTATCGCGCAAAGGGAAAGTTGTGCGGTGTTGTGGACAGGCGAACATAGACAAAGAGTTACTAGATGTGTTAGTAACTCAAACAAGACTTGCGAAGCAGCACCTGAATATTATTACAGCAGCGACACTCCTTGTACGTGAGAGTTCGAGCACCGGTGACTTTGAGCCGGGCCGTGACCGTAGGGTTGATAGCACGTAGATAGTCACTCACTACTCACTTCGTGCCTGCGGTGCGAGATGTGCGAGATACGAACACAACACAGACAGCCCTCTTGACCGAGCCAGTTACGTGGCGGACGGTGTATACCCCGCGCGCCTCTCGGCTGCCCCCGCACACATCCAGGCACTTACACACAGCCGCAAGCGGTTTTACATGTACACATGCTTAAGTGTCGTTTCTTTTCGCGTAGTGTATACCTATATTCTTTGATATAATCGCCCAAAAGGAAAGTTGAACGGTGTTGTGGAGATGCGACTATAGACAGCCAGTCACTAGATGAGGCAGTTACTTAAACAACACATGCGGACACCTGAAAATTATAGCCCAAAGGGAAAGTTGTGCGGTGTTGTGGACACGTGACCATAGACAACCAGTCACTAGATGTGGCCGTAACTCAAACGAGATATGCGGGCACCTGAACATTATCGCGCAAAGGGAAAGTTGTGCGGTGTCGTGGACATGCGGCTATAGACAACTAGTTACTGGAAGTGGCAATAACTCAAACATAGATAGCCAGTCACTACATGTAACTCAAGCAAGGTATGCGTAATACCACCTGAAAATTATAGCTCCAACAAGCGATTCTTTCAAACAAGTGACTAGTAGTTGTGTTAACGCTATTGTGCTAGCCCAATACCTACTTCATATCTTCCCTACAAGGAATAGAAATGTAACACTATACTGCCACTGCACACAGTAATTATATGCACATAAAATTTGTTCCTAAAATCATGACCTAGAAAATTTACATGTATTATCATCAATGGCTACTATATTTATAGATGTTTGTTGCAGCGGCTGTGTCATTTCACTAGGTGGATTTAATATGAAATTTTGTAATGTATACACATCTAGTAAAGTGAATTTATATCTGCATATGCTACATACAGTGGTCGGACGATAAATTCTGTGCTTTGTGCTCTTGCAGTCGCCGCGTGGTTTTAGGATGCTTTTTGTGTACCTCAAGTGCATACGAGGTGTGGGCGGAACGGTGATTTAATTTTTGGGAGAACAAAGCGCAGTTTTTGGCCACACGAGTATCTCGTGCTGTACAGAGGATTTCCCAAAAGCAGCTTTGGTCTCATATTATACGGTAATAAAGTGGTAAAAATTCATTATTATCTGTATTTTAGTAAGTATTATTTTGGCAAAAAATCCGCAGTTTTGGGTCACATGAGTACGTGAAGCTGCTTCAAAGATTTTTTTAGATTTTTAGGTTTGATACGATTGTTTTAATGGGCGATCTCTTTTGAACCATTTAATTAATATTTTTCAGGACAGTTCCTTTTCTCGTTTATACTTCTAACAGACAGTGTCCTAGGTGATCTAAGTTGAATATAAAATGCTCGCCTTTAATTCCGCGCGCGTATTTCCGTGTCAACGAGTTCTGGAGCGGCATTTCCGTGCGGTATGCGCTGACACGCTGCCCTTTGCATTAAGCATTCAGGTACTTTATATATTTTAGCTAGTATATTTGAATTTTCAATTTTATATTCCTGGCTTGCCATAATATGTTATTAGCTGGAGCGGAATTTCCGCAGCCATGTCAACACATACCGCACGGAAATTACAATAACTGCCCTTTGCATTAAGCCTTCAGGTAGTTTCTTTTACTTGATTTACTACATTTTCAATTTTATATGCCTGGTTTTCCAAAAATCTTAAATGCTTCTATGTATCTAAGTATGCGTTACGTGATTCTATTCAAAGTAGTTCCGAAACTAGAAGTCTTTTTTGGTATCATTCATGAATGAATTTCATTCTTCATTTGTATTAATCACAGCACTCCCATCTCTCTTTAATACTTGTTACAGACATATCCTAGGCGATCTTAGTTATATATAAAAGGCTCACCTTTAATCCCGGGCGTGTGTTTCCGCGTCAACGAGTTCTGGAGCGGAATTTCCGTACGGTATGCGCTGACACGTGGCCCTTTGCATTAACCATTCTGGCACTTCTTTACTTAATTTCTACATTTTAATTTCCTGGTTTTCCATAACGTATTATTATTTAACTAGCTTTCCCCCGCGGCTTCGCATCACCTGCATGATATAGCCTATGTCCTACTCAGTACCAAAACCTATGTGTATGCAAAATTTCATGATGATCGGTTCAGTAGATGGAGCGTGAAAGCGTAACAAACATATAAAACTTTCGCATTTATAATATTAGTTAGGATCAGGATATCTTAACTGCTACTTATATATCTAACTATGCGTTACTGACGCTATTTTAAAGAGAAACTTTTTTGTATCATCCATGAATGAATCTTGAGATACAGTTTCAAGTTCGGGGGCATCGGCAAATATCATTTTGTACTTATATGCAATAGTGCCATTGCCACGATAAAAAAAACGAAGTTAAGATGTAGTAGTGTAACGTCCTTTTATTTCTATTTCAACGTCACAATAATAATAACTTATTTATCTTAACAAAAACATTTATTTACTTATCTACTGTGAATATCTCGAGGTCGATAATCCCATGCCTAACCCCAAGTGTGAATCGTTCCACGACACAGTGCATTTTGAAGCGCAATTTCCGAAGACGATTCTGTCCTTTTTTTTTGTGAATATTCGTCATTGACCGATGGTGTAGTACGGTGATTTTTTTAAAATTTCAAATTCTTGCCTTTACTCCGAAGCGAGTATTTCCGTGTCGTAAGCAGGAATTATTGGTAGGCACTCATTATCAACTTTAATTTGATTTTCACATGTGAACATAGCTATAATTTAAGTGGTGAGACAGTTTTAATTCTCTATGTGACTTTTGTTGTATTTGTTGTATAAATATGTTTGTAATATGGACCAATGTCTAGAATAAACGATATTATTATTATTATTATTGCAAAGTTTTTTAATTTTGAATATTTCTCACTAATCGATGGTGTATTAGGAGAAATCTTTTTAAATATAAAAGACTTGCTTTTCTGAGCTCTAGAGCGGAATTTCCGTGCGGCATGCGTTGACACGCTGCCCTACGCATTAGGTATTCACGCACTTCCCATACTTGAGTCACAGTGTTACAGTTTTGAATTTTTCATAACTGGCTTCACAGTGATATTTACCTATATATCAGTATTTTTGCAGCTTTGTCTTTATATTTATAGGTCATGTTTGTATACTCAATATTTGGCAATGTGAAATTTCGCTATAAACACAATTAGCACTTTATGAGTTAAAGGTATTACTCGCTTTAGCTCCCAGTTTCGCCCGCGTGGCTTATAGACTTATTTTACAAAAAAAATAAAAATGATTGTGTGTTTATTTGAAATGGATGGATATAAAAACTATTAGACCGACTCCCAAATTATGTCTCTATAATCTTTATTATTAGCAAGTTATTTTACCTAAGATAAAATATAGGTTATTTAGGCCATACTTTGTTTCAAAGATAATGTCCAACTTTTGATGATACGTAATCTCTTTGTCTTGCGTGTTTCCACATAGATACTAGCGTAGCGACGTTTAACACCTCACTTTTTAGAGGTTTGAAATAGACAGTCGTTCCTAAAAAGAAGAGCCCGATGGTCCAGTGGGTATGAGCTCTATGAGCGCTTACGTATGCTAAGCAACCCCTGGTGCAGTCCCCACTTGGATGGGTGACCGCAAGTGGCATAAAAATATCTCGAGCTCCTCCGTGCTTCGGAAGGCACGTTAAGCCGTTGGTCCCGGCTGTGATCGTTGATGGCAATTGTTAAGCTATGTTGGATGCCTTAAGGCAGCTTGAAAAATCTGACACCAGTGTTAGCCACTTACACATACGAAAAACAAACAAACAAACCTAAAAATTACTAGAATGTGCCTTATTTCCAGTATGATAATAATTCTGATATTATATTTCTTGTAACGCTTCGACAGAGTAGAATGAAGTGCATTGCAGGTTTTATGATAAGTCTCGTACGACGCTTTGTCATGTAAAAGATTGAGTCTCCTCCACTGCATAGAATTCCTTGCCTTGGCGAAACCGACTGTCGAGATATTGCGTGGTTTTGTGAGATATTGCATTGAATGAATGATAAAAACCATTGTAGAGTAAAAGTGACATAATATATATAAAATGCCTTTTAATTCTTGATATAAATATCAATGCCCTTTCTCTTTACACTGAAAATAATTAACAGGATAGTGCAGTTTTAATTTACAAAACTCTTTATATCATAAAATTGTATCCTTTGTTATGATCACTTAATATTCAATAATCTTTGAGATTAAAAGCTGTTACAACCAAACTACTGATCTAATTTTCATGAAATTTAAATGGGCCTAGTATGGAGAAAAATATATGAGGTAATAAAAATACTTAACAAAGCAATAACGTTGAAAACCTCATTCCTTTTTGAAGTCGGTTGAAAACTACTACGTATTCATTAGTCCAACATCAAACCTCAAGCCATGGGTAAAATTTTAATGACTATGTAAATGTCATTAATCATGGACTAGCTCTTCCGCGGCTCTACTCGCGTGGATGTAGATATCCTGGGTACAGTGCTTTTTTCTAGGATGAAAGTTTATACCCCTGATAATATGTACTTTGTAACGATTAGTTCAATGGTTATACTGCAAAAAGGTAACAGACAGCTATTCTTTCAATAATAATATTAATAGAAATCAAAATAAAATCCAAAGGTAGACGGAGCTGTTTTTCAAGGCCCAAAACCACACGTCTCACACACACATCAGCCACATCCAGGCATGCAGGCGCGCTATAAGCACTACGCCTGTCTCCGCGCGAGTCGTTACATTTTAAACGTCATGCATTTTATATAGCGCTCCGTCTAGGCGAGCTAGCGCGCGCCTTCGCTTGTAGCTTTTATTCCACGGCTCGCATTGATGTAGATATTCTGGTAATAGTGTTTTTCTAGGATGAAAGGTACCCTTGGATAATGTGTATTCAGAATTTCGTAACAATCTGTTCAATGGTTAGAGTGTGAAAATGTAACGAAGCTATTTTCGCAATTATAATATGAGTATGACCTGTTGAATTATAATGTCTATGGTATGACTACACAAATAAAAACAAGGCTGTCTTTTAAAGGCAAACGTCTCACATCAGGCATGCAGGCGCACGTTTGGTACATGAATAAAGGTACTTTTCATAAAATCAGCCTTGTTTTCCTATTCCCAACCAGAGTAGGTTGGTGGTTGGTGACAATATATTTATGATATTAGTAGTTATGACTATTTGAAGAGAGACGAGGCCTGTCTTTCAAGACACAAGTGTCTCACATCAGGCATGCAGGCGCGCTATAAGCACTCGCCTGTCTCCGCGCGAGTCGCTACATTTTAAACGTCATGCATTTTATATGGCGCTCCGTCTAGGCGCTAGCTCGTGGGTACGGCTTCGCTTGTACCTCGTATATCATGGGATAAATGGATATTTTACATTTTATTGTATATAATTCAATAATACCTATTATAAATATCTGCAGTACGGCCGCCATAAGAAGCTTTATTCACGCTATTTGTCATTGCCGTAAAAAGGAGTTTATTTTATGCTAGTTTATAAATGTGTGGCTTTAAGCGAGTTTCTTTATTCCACCAAGTAGGTACATTTAAGTCTCACGACAATAATATAAAAATCAAAAATAATAGTAGGTGAAATAGTGCCCAGAAGCACTTAAAATGTGACGTATTAAGTATGATATGTTGATAGCCGATAAAAATAATATAAATGACAAACACGTGGAGATGACGTGTTTACGTGTGACAATAAAACACGTCAGCAAACGCGACGCAAGCTTTAATGAAAACATACGAGAAGCTGGTAAAGAGGGAGCTATCTGTATTTTTAAATCGGTTTTTTTTTAATTTTTATTTTTTGACTACCTTTATCTGTAAAATTTTGAACTCGACCGTTTGGCAATAATTAAAAGTTCTACATTGTCATTCAATTGAGATAATTGAACGGCAGTTCTAATTTAATTCGATTAATTAAGTTTTTGGGATCAGAACTGAAAAATCAACGCATACGAGTATTCCTCTGTGCTATAATTAAGGGCTGTAAAAGTTGAAGCTTTTTGTACCAAACATTGGATTAAATCCTCGTTTTTCTTATTCTTTTATTAGTACGCTGTTAAATTTTGATTATAGTTAACTATGTCGTATGTAATAATTCGTTAAAAATAGGCAGGAGTATGAGGCCCAGTAAATTACCTACACCAAGACATACGCGCCATTTTGGCGACATCGAATGCACGCCCCTGAGGGTTAATATCTAACTAAACTATCAAGACTATTATAAAGATCCACCATCGTCACCATCTTTGATTTAAAAAAAGGCAAAACAATTATCGTTTAATAAAAAAAAACAACCTTCTACTACATAGCATCGCAGGCGTGCCAACACCTCTCCGTTTTAACTCCAACAAATGAAATCAATTAGGGCCCTGCTCACTTTTTGCCCAAACGTCCTTCATTTGTCCATCCAAGCCTCCGCTTAAAGCCTTGTATTCTAGCATGGAGAACCCTAATAATCTATATTATAATAAAAAAGGGAACGATTTTCTTGTTTGTTTGCATTGAATGGTCTCCGAAACTTATGGACCGATTTTCAAAATTCTTTTATCTATACAGAGACAATTTATCTGCAGGTGACATAGGCTATCATTTTCGCAGACTGTTATAAAAAATCAGGTCGCTTCTTAACAGCATCGCTGCCATACCACCACCTTTTCATGTCGACTTGAACCACTTCGTTTAAACGACCCCCATCTTTAATTCCCAAAAATATCGGTAAAGCAATTCCATAAAAACCTTCCACTTAACAGCATCGCAGTACAAACACCTCTCCGTTTTGACTCCAACAAATGAAATCAATTAGGGTCCTGCCCGCTTTTTGTCCAAACGTCCTCCATTTGTCCGTATTAAGCCTCCTCTTTATTCCACTGCGCTCTTTGTGATTTTAACTGCACTCCGTTGTTTATTACCTGGATATAATTCGCGCCCATTTTAATTGAGGTAAATGACGCTTTTAAGAACCTATTTGGGTGAATTGGGAAGTTAAGTGTATTTAGTACTTGTGTAACCAGTTTGTGATGTTTTATGCTTGGTTTGTAATAGTTTGGTAATCTTTTTCTCTCTATCTCTCTGATATTTAAGAGCTAGGCGGTATCAATGCGTGGAAAGAAATTTTATACAAATACTATTTTCGTCAGAAAAATGAAGAGGTTTGCTATAGCCTCTTCATTATTGGTAAGTTAATATAGTGTTTATCAAAAGGAAATTAAAAATTTTATGTTCACATTATTTTTAGACAGAAAAATACGTTAGATGTAAAAAAGGTCATAATTTTTGATGGTTAAATTTGTAGTACAAAAATCTGTTTTACGTGTGTTTAAATGGCGAATACATCGGTTTATTAGTTAATTTTACACTTGGAAATTATAAAATAAAAATATAACAATTTTATGTAGCTACCATAAAAACGACAGAAGCTATATTACCCAAAGAAAGAACGTTTAAAACGGGTAGACCATACCATCAATTCACATATTTTATTAGGGAAACAAGGTTATTACAAGCATTTGGCAGCGTTCGGGTGCGGAACCCTGAAACAAATTTAATATACCTAACTGCGTAATGAAAACAAAAGTTCATTCACTCAAGCTCCATAAAGGAATCAATGGAAACAATTTACTTTGAAAACAAAAACAAGTGACTGTCGAAAAAATAGGTATTCCCATTTATACTGAGGCCTTCTTCGGGCAAGGCTCACTCACAACGCCCACTTTTATTAGGGAAAATTTGTGCCTAAGGAAAATTATCTTGGTAATTTTTTTTGTAACTTTGGCGATATTGTTTGGAGATCATGCCTCTGAATGTATTGAATCTATTGTGTTGATTATCGTAAGTTACTGTTGAATTATTACATGATTGCCAAAAACGTGTATTGTTTATAGAGTTTATGTATTATGTAAGTACGTAAATGTGTATGTAAATAAACATGTGTTATTTATTTCCCAATAATGTTGAAATGCCTTAACGGATTTTGACTTATGAGGTATCTTTAGAATTTTTAAGCCGTCTCGAGTGACATAGACGATAAATTTTATTTTAAAATCGACGGGTTCGTGTGTTCACTTGTTCGAGAATGGTAGTCCGTTCTGGTTCAAACTTTTGTTTGTTTTATTGTTTTTCGTGGACATCTCCACGACGTCAACAAAGGGTCCAACAGAATGCCAGCGCTGGCAGTTATGAAATACCGGCACACGTTGAGTTGGATCCTTTTTGACAGCACAGCGTATACTATTTTAAGTGGTTTTAATTTTATGTGTGTTGGCTGTAATTATGGTTTGTTTTTTGAATCTGATTATGTGTTAATAGTTCTTATTTTGTGTGCTTTATATCAAATAAACATATAGTATTTTATCTAAACTAAACATATATAATTGATGTATCAAGTGTAAATGGATGCTATTAATGCTGGAACTATGCTACATGGGCCTTTTTAGTTCTTATAAGAAGATAAATACTATTTTCTTTGATTACTGGAGCGCATGTAAAACATTGTACGTAAATTGTATTGTATACATCCAAGACGCGATTACTTAAAGTCGAATGTTTTACCATCATTCAAGATAGTAAAAGATTCGATTTTAAATAATCACTATCACTTATAAAAATAAACTCATGGATTTTCATGCGGCTTTCAACAATAGATAGAGTGATTCATGAGGAAAGTTAATAAGTAAAATACATACCCGGGTTCACCCGGGGTGGTCTGCTAATTCAAAATATTCTTAGACGTTTGTGTTTTGGGTAAATTAAATAATATTGAGTGTTCGTCTGAGTTCCGCTCAAGAAATGTTTCAAATGAAATCGACGGATTCTAAAACAAAAAAGCAGAAATAAAAACATCAATTGTGAAACGTGACAGACGGCGTTTTCCGAAGAGGCTTCAAAGAAAATAAAAACAAAGCGAAGAATGGTGTTTACTTGATTTTGTCTGTAATTTGTGTGGCAGATTATTTCGTGTTTGAAAAGTTCCAATTTAATTTGGAAACTTGAAATTGTCTTTCAAGTATTGACGTCAATGAGATTGTTTGATTTGAGTTTAGTTAATTGTTTCGAAGTCGTAGGAAATTTCTGCCTATTCCGGACATTTAAACAACTAAGTTTTCCTTAAGTAGGCTGTTGTTAAAAAGTAAAACTTTGTATCGATAAACATATATGTAATTTACATGTGGAAACACCAAGATGATTTGGTCGTATTCATTGTTATAAACAAGTATTTGTTTATGATATATATATATACTTACTAATGGTTTTTAATACATTGGTACTAGTTTATAGTTGTTTAATTTAGACGTTGGTAAATAAGTTAAGAGATGTGTTATGGAATCAAAAGAATACATGCTAGTTTGTGAGTTGCTTTTCATGCCACTTAATGGCTATTATACCTGATGGTTCGCGGTGAAACGCATGATTTAATTAATAATGAAATCATTATTTACAAGCAGTATTTCAATTCCATATTGTAACGTATCTACTGTGACAATAATATAAAAATACTTTTGTACTATTTTTTTTGACTTGCGTAAATAGTCGGCTATTGGCCGACATGTTTCGCCCTTAGATCTTTCTTAGGGCAAATATGAATCGAGATTCAGACGCGCGCACGATGTCGCCCCAATCTTTTGAACTAGATGAAACAAATCTTTTACGGAATTAAATATCTTCAGTCCGTCTCCTTCATAATTCAAAGTTTTAATTAATAAAACTTAGCTTTATGCCAGTCGTACGTGTTTCACTCACCTGCGAGTGTTTTTGTTACAGTTTGCATATTCAAATGGCCGAGCCGGCAGCGCAACTTCGCCCGTAAAACATTCACTGCGGTAACATAAAACATGGACGAGCAGAATGCAAACTGTACAAGGTACTTAGTGCTTTCACAGTTAGTACTTAGAAAATAAAATATATTTTTAGCTTTCTGTTTACTAGCTGAGGATCTGCATAAAAAATTGATTTGGTGCTATTTCATTCGACGCACTTGTAAGGTTTACTTTTGAAAATGGTCAAAAGTCACAATTTAATTACCAAATCGTTCTGTCTATGTGCAGCTGTCAGTTACATCCGAGTGATTTATAAAGTTTGCACCCTCTTTGACAATTATCCTTGGTTACCACCCGACGCATTTACCAATCATGCGTTTTGTCAGCGATCCTGTCGACGACTCTGCTGGCCAAACTGCTCAAGAGGAGAATAGAGACGATGAGTCGGGAGTCGGGAGACCGTGCGTGGTCGGCTTTTTCCAGCCTCGTCACAGCATCCAGCCGTTGCTTTTCTTGGAACTTGGAATAAATCATCCTTAGTGGTTTCAAACGGGCAGAATTTGAAGAAGTCTTTACTCTAACTCAAATTCTGCCCGCGTGGAGTTTTTATACATTGTGAAGGCATAAAAATATCTATAAAATATTTAATAAAATGCTATCCTGAAGAAGAAAAAACCCTAAGAAATTACCAATCGAATCTTACTAGTTTCATTTTTCATCGAACTTAGCATGGATGAAGTAATAGTCGTCCATTTTCATTTTCTCCATTTTCATCACCAGAAGGCACAAAGTGACTTATTACCTTCTGCCATCCTTTAGCTACATGTAAATAAAAACCATGGGACTGCAGACAGCGCCGCGGGCAAAAAGTAGTGTAAAACAAAACAGCACGTTTTATCTCCGGTTCGCGGCGCTTCTTTGTGACGAATGCGAAGAATTTACATTATGTTCTGTATTCATGGTCATTTTGTATGGTGGTTGTATAATGTACTTGTTTTATATAGAAGTTCCACTAGTTAACGGACTCCGTGCCTCACAGCACCGGGCGAGTATCAGTTCAAGCCCTGCTATCATGATTCAAATATAAATGAATACCTATGAGCTGAAGCAAGAAATCTCCGGTGAAAATAAAACTTCAAAAAACTGAAACAAAACTCAAAATCGTGTGTGTCGTACGTAACCGATTTCTAGTGGTGGTGGCTATTTACCTACTAGTGATAGCTCTAGTTTATTGTTATAAATATTGATTCTCCTCATCTGAGCGTTTTTTCCCGGTTGCATCCTCAGCTGCGGTGTATCAGAGTCCGGGGTCCGCCGTATGATATATGATCTGTTATATGATTTTATGATTTTTACAGCCAGACACCAAAAATCCTTAGGTAGCACCATAATCGCAGACAAATACGCGTCAACCAAGTATTAGTTTGTCCTATCATGTTTTAGAGAGAGAGAGAGAGATTACGTAGACACAAAGACCCTGCAAAAGGTTGCCTGTAAGGCATCTTCAATTTAGAGTTAAGTACTACAAACTGTCCATAGAGCAAAATATATAATACCCTTGTTGGCAATACCACAAAAGGTAGTATCAAATGGTATTAGAATTCACTTTGAGAGATTTTGCGGTTTACCAGCGAACAGTGCTGCCAAATCAATGAAACAAAGAGCTCAATGGAAAGGCTGTTATGGGTAATATGGGTACTATATTACGTTCATTCATAAGAAAGGACGAAATCAAACTATTTCGTTTGTATAAAATTCGATGCTCTACTTGACGGAACATACAAAATATTAGGGTAAACTTAGAGGTAAATACTAATCCTCCAATCCATCAAATAAGGTCGTTCAAAATTAACCACTTTTTTTCCATCGGATCAATGCCAGGAATTAAAAAAAAATTGACACTTTTATGCAAATTCACGGGCTGGTCGAACACTAGGTAAAGTATGAAAAGGACGATATTTTTTACAAATTTCTAGCATTTGCATAAAAAAAGTTGATAATATTGACCAACTGATTTTGTGGTTTGAGAAATAACGGTTTTATTC